>CM065776.1:104864939-107264939 GCA_033296515.1 Macrochelys suwanniensis | reverse complement strand
GGCGGCGCTGCCCCATGGTGCGGCAGGTACCGCGCGGGGGCGGGGGCGCGCCGGGGCCGGGGCTAAAGTTTGCGGGGCGGGGGCGGTTACCCGGCGCCAGGTCGGTCTGCGTGGCCGCTGTCCCGGAGGGGTGGCCCCGTGCGGGGGGCGGGGTCCCGGGGTTGAGGGGGGGTCCGAGGAGTTGTTGGGGGGCTGGGTTTGGGGGGGGGGGGGGGCTCTGAGCCGGGCAGGGGAAGCAGATCAGCATCTCCCAGCCCGACGCCAGGCACCGCTGGTGTCCTTCGAGGACGGTGTTTTCCAGCCTCCGAGCAGCTGTTACTAGCGCCGGTCTGTGCCCCGCTGGGGATACCCCGTGTTTCCCCGAGGAGGTTAGGTGCGCTGAATGGCAGCTCTGGGGAGGCTGGCCAAGCGCTGCTAGGATGATCTTTCAGTTATGAAGTCACTTCTCTGAGTTTAGTTTCCACTTCTCTGCATTTAAACTGGCTATAAATGACTTGGAAACTCTTGCAAACTTTGTAAATATCCCATGAAGTTCACACAGCAAAGAAAAATTGACAGATGTTCATTGCAGTGTAACTTGTCAGAACAGGGTTTTTTGTTACTCTGATTCGTTTCATCTCCTTCATCTTGGCCTCTTCTCTCCAAGTCAGTCACAAAACATACTGAATAATAGTTTGTCTATAGTATTGTTTTAAAAACAAAGTTGTTTTAACTGTGTTTTTCAATTGGTCATCTTTATTTATGGAGTAGTAAAGGTAAATGGACTTGAACTTTTCAAAAAATTGCAATCTAATTTTAGTTGCCATACTAAATATTTCCTAATTTGCTGTTTCATAGATAATATAAACCACCTCAGAGGGTGCCAGTTTTCCTCAGTAGTTCTTTTCTGCACATTGTGTGCTGACTTCTACCATATATATGTTGTGAAAACAAGTTTTTGGTGCCATAACTAAACAGCAAAGAAAGTAAAATATATTAGATTTTAAAATGTGAAATTTCCACTGATCAATTGGACCTCCTTATGACCTCACCTTTGCTGTGATGTCTCCAACAATTTAGCCATCTAATGTGGAGGAGGCAGGGCAGTTGAAAGTAAACGGTATGCTTTATGAAAAACACACACTACTTGTATGTTGTCTTTCTTGCCTCCATTCTTAGCTTCATTTGTCTCTTTTTAGAATATAAAGTTTTTGGCGCATGGGTTGTTTTTCCCTGTATGTCTGTACTGCACCTAGTACATTGCAGGCACTACTGTAATACATAATAGAATTAAAAACTAGTTGACACGTTGATAGCCTTAAATACAGATACTGCTAATTTGAGTATTTGAAACATTACTTGTATAGTAATACACTTATAACTGAAAGCCTTAAATTTAAGTACTGTTAGAGCAAAACTTCTGTATCATTTTCTTAAAATTTATTTTTTCAATAACTGTGTTCAGATTTTCTATAGTCATTTACATTTAGGAGGATCATTATTTGGTTGTTTAAAAAAAAGTATTAAACTTTTGTAAACAACAACAACAATTGTCTTAATACTTGGGTGGTTCCACTTCCAAAGGAAACAGCTAACAAACAGGAGTGAGAAAAGAAAGATGAGATCCCATTGTAACTAGTGGATTCTGAATAACTGCTAATGAAATGCAAATAATACAGTCTTGGTGACACTGACTTCCTCAGACACTGCCTTATTGTGGGAAAAAATCTTGACTGGGAGAAGACAAATCATGTTTAACACATCCATTTAGAATCATGTTTCTTATTTTAAATATATTGGAAAAGGAACATGTGCCAAATAGTAGGAATACTTATCACATATATAGCACTGTACATCTTCAAAGTGTTTTACAAATTAATATATTTGAAGAACTATCTTGTGTTCATAAGATTATTGAGGAAATTATTTTTTGTTTCATGAAACACTTAATATTACTGACATATTTGATCCTTACGTATACAGATTCTTTAACACCTAATTAGTTGCTAGAGGTTTTGTAATTATAAGCATTTATAAGGTGCCTATAATTTTATCATCAGTTTTTACATGTTTTATAATTGGGGCAGTTAATTCACCCTTTTAATTGGAGAGAACACAGAATGTTATTCTAATATTAACTGAATTCCCGTAGAATAGCTTTCTTGTTTCAGAAAACATTATCAATGTGAAAAGACTGCTGTAGCAATTAGTCTGAAGTGACCAAACTAAACTTTGTAGTTTAACAATCACTTATCTGGACAACTGGTAAACTGTCTCCACAGTGAATTTTTAAGTGATCAGTCCCTATAACATAGAGACAGGCCAGTAACACTTCTTACTTGGAAAATGTAATAAAATCAGAACAATGATTATAATATGGATACTTTGCGGAAACTGATTACTTTTACACACAAAATCTGTGTTTTCCCCTCACCTATTCTAATATGTTGAGAGCAAAACTTATTTAAGATTCCTGTTTTTAAATTTGTCTTACTTCAGTGATACATAAACAGTTATTCAGTATGTTCCTGTGCAGTTTTTCTATGAAGCTCAGTAACAATAATCTTTCACCAGCTCAAGAATTTTAATGTATACAAAAGTAATTAAAGCCAAAGAATTGTGTTAAGTAGACTAAACAACAATATGGATATCAGTGTTTATATTTCCTTATTTCATTTGTTTGCTGATGGTCTTTAACATATAGTAGCTACAGATTTGACTATCAGATTAAAAATAAAAAAGGGGACTCTGACCCTAAATAGACAGTTAAGACTGTTCGTTTGTTTCAGACCATCTTTTTAAAGATAGTAATACATACGTGTCTATATTAAGAGTTTTGTGTAGAGCTTGTAGCTCTTTTCCCCCTCAGTCGTGTGCAGGAGTGTTCCCTTATATCCACTGAATTTATGAGAACAGTTTCACATCAGAGACAACTGTGCACAATTCTTATATTGGAAAGAGTGCACTACAGTAGATGATTGAGAGAAGAGGATTTTTAAAATTATTTGCTAGCTCATGAAGCTTGAAGAAATATATATTTTGTTTTGTATTATTGTGACTCAATTGAGTGTTTGACTTAATTTCTGTAATCAATGATTCATAGGCTTTAAGGTCAGAAGGGACCATCATGATCATCTAGTCTGACCTCTTGAACATTGCAGGCCACAGAACCTCACCCAACCACTCCTGTAATAGACCCCTAACCTCTGGCTGAGTTACTGAGTTCCTCAAATCATGATTTAAAGACTACGTTTCAGAGAATCCACCATTTACACTAGTTTAAACCTGCAAGTGACCTGTGCCCCATGCTGCAGAGGAAGGTGGAAAAACCCTAGGATTTCTGCCAATCTGACCTGGGGGGAAATTCTTTCTCAGTCCCCAAAATGGTGATCAGTTAGACCCTGAGCATGTGGGCAAGACTCACCAGCCAGACACCTGGGAAAGAATTCTCTGTAGTAAATCAGAGCCCTCCCCATCTAGTGTCCCATTGCATAGTTAAAAACAAGCTATCTTACAAGTCATAGTTTTTATTGTATCAGACACACAGGGCTGGAACCCACAAAGGGACTTTAGGCATGCCAAAATCCAAAATTTAGGCATCCTCTGAGATCCTTAAAATTGCCACTCAGCTGCTGCTTAACCTTGGAGGTTCCTTGTGGTGTCTAAATTTCTGCTGGTGAGAATGCACAAAGCCACCTAAGTCCTGGTGTTGCTGAGCCGCTCAGCAGCCCCACTGGGATTATCAAATTAGGTGTTCCTCAGTTTGTTTTGCCTGGGGGATCTTATCCGGGAGGCATTTTCAGCGCATGTTGACTGGATCAGGCCCAGTCCAGGACAGCTGGGTGTGAGCAGATTGGGAGTTTTTCGAAGTGGGGGTGGGTGTGCGTATGTACATACATAGCCAATAGCTCAGTGGTTAGGATACTCTTCTGCAATGTGGAATACCTGTTTGCAAATCCCCATTCTGCCTGTTTTGGAGCAGGGACTTGAGGCCATGTTTACCACATCCCATATAAATGCCTTGACCACCAGGTTATTGATTATAATGGAGTGGAGGTTTTGCTCGTGCTCTCTCTCTGTGGTGTGTGTGTGTTTATGAGACAGGGCAGATGTGGCTTAGGTGTCTAATTCCAGGAATAGATTCATGGCTTTGAATCTGGAATGGAAATCGACCACCCCTGGTTTGAAGTGACTAACTTTTTGGCCCGAAGGCCACATCGGGGAATAGAAATTGTATGGTGGGCCATGAATGCTAACAAATTTGGGGTGGGGGTGTGGGAGGAGGTGTGGGCTCGGGGGTGGGTTTGGGGATGAGGAGTTTGGGGTGCAGGAGGGTGCTCTAGGCTGGGATTGAGGGGTTTGGAGAGCAGGAGGGGGATCAGGGCTGGGGTAGGAGTGCGGGAAGGGGTGCAGGTTCCAGCTGGGGATGCGGGCTCTGGGGTGGGGCTGGGAATTGAGTTTATTTCTTTTTGTCTTGTAATGGCTGATGCTTTTGTGACTTTATTCTTATTTTCACAAATTTCATCACTTAGTGTACGCTTGATAGCTTTGTTTTTTCGGATGTATCTCTTCTTTTTGTCCTTTGAGATGTTCCGAACAAGTTAAATAGCTAAATTTCCTAGTAACTAGATTATAAAGGAAGTAGCTGTCTTGCACAAGAAACCTAGTAATTTTATGATGCAGCATCTCAGATGAATTAGTGATAGAAAGTAATGAATTGTAGAAATAAGAGCCCCAATCCTGCAAACTGATCTGTATGAGTGGACCTCTGTACCCATGCAGAGCCCAGTGGCCTTAATAGAGCTCTCCATAGGCGCCAGGGTAAATTTGCACACAGCCCCTTGAAGTCAATGGGGCACTGCATGGGCGCTGAGATCAGCTTGTATAGATCAGCTTGCAGGATTACCAGCTCCCCCAAGTTACCAGCTCCCCCAAGTCTCCACAGTAGCTCTTGCTTTGATTTCCTTCCATAGTTGGACTGAAGTTGTGGATCCTCTGAGTTACTGTTTTCCCCTTCAGTCTACATGACAGTGAAAGCAAGACACATGCAGACTTACAAAAGGAATGTCTAAACATACGGCTTTATTCTTAGGCAGCACAAGAAATACATAGATATGTGGAAAAATTACAGTACCTGCATGTAAATTCTGCCTCAGTTTCCTCACAACGCTTTGGATTTTGGTCAATATCCTTACAGGAGCCCAGGGACCCTCCCTTTATCCTTCTTCTGCACAGCCTTAACATCTGGTCTTGTCTCTATAATGGTTTATAAGAGCTTTCCTTGAATGAAGTTCTGGTCCCTCTATGTCAGATGACCCTCCCCAATGTTTTTATCTGCCTTGTCAGGTGATCCATTGCTTTGTTATGGACCCCTGCAATCATACTGGTAAAGTTGGTTCCCTTTGGATTCAGACAGCATATTGTCCTAGGATTATTCTATGTGAATGGAAGACCAACCAGGTTATCAACTACTGATTGATTCCTATTGTTAGCCTTCTGCCAACACCTCCAGGAATCCCAGCGTATTGTGGAGGTTAAAAGACAACTGAAATTACAATGCAGTTTTACAATCAAAAAGGTATTCACAAAACAAAATGGAGTTCATAGTTTGATATATGGAGGTACACAAATCTGCCACGTTGACTATAAAGTTTTTTCCACTCTTATGCTATGCTCTTATGCCTGTGCTATTATATTGCACAAATCGCATGTGACAACTTCAAGCATATACAGAGCCACAAACTTTGAGGCTAGTAGCTTTTGGCATCTTAAATTTGAAAAAAATGTTCGAACTTAAGAGATTGGTTCATAACTTCCTGCAGCGTGTCTTCTTTGGTCCTTCTGGACCTCTTCCTGAGCCTTTGGAGTCTCTCAGCTGGTGATAAGGTGGACGGCTGAGATCTCAAGGTTGCATCTGTGAAGGCAAAATGCAGCTTAACAGAGGAAGCATTGTTTTATGCCAGACAGAGCAATGATTCCCCCACACTTAAGGAGGGCACACCCAGTCTCCAAAACAGCACAATTTTCCCGTCCCAAACAGAGCGCACAGAACCCATGGGAGCCCCAAAATGGTGAGTAAGCACAGGATCAAGGGGGACTGATTGTTTCACGGCTGTACTGTCCGGCGGGTTTCTGTGCCTTGGAGAGAGCCAACAGCTTCAGGGGGAACCTACACTGAACACTGTCCCCACATTTTCCACAGGAGTTCGTCCTGGAAGATATCTCGCTGCTGAGGGTGACCGGGGAAGCAAGGGAGGGTCTTCTACTGCAATGCAGCTTCCGCCCTGGCCCATATGCAGCTTGCCTGTGTGCAGCAATGGTCCCCCCACCCCTCACGCCACAGTGGTGCGGACACGTTAGCCTGACTGGGACAAGGACCACGGCTGCTCTCCCAATAAACCTGTGCAAGCCCATTGCCCATGCTGTGGATGAGTCTTTCGAAGAGATTACAGTGGCCGATTTCCGCGATGTGATAGACCACATCAATGCGCTATTCCACATCTAGGCATGCATGGAGCCCAAACCCTCCTCGCCCAAGGAGCCCGCACCGAAAAAACTCCTTCCCGAAAAAAAAGCTGCTTACTGCGAACCTGCTCTTCTCTTTCTCCTCCACTGCGTACCGGCCGCTGCGACTGGCTCCCTTCCTCCTGGCTCGAGAAGAGCTCCTGGCTGCATGCCCCCAGGGAGTCAGGGGTGTCTCCCCCAGCACCCTCACTCCTGCTTTCTTCCACCCCCTCCTCCTCTCCGTCCTTCTCCTCCTCCTCCCGCTCTCCCGTGTCCACGGTGGTGCTCAGAATGGAGGTGGGGTCACCCCCAAGTATCGCGTCCAGCTCTTTGTAGAATCGGCAGGTTGTGGGGGGAGCACCCGAGCGGCTGTTTGCCTCGCAGGCTTTGCTTTACTTTTATCCTGCACTGCAGTGCGTCCCGGTCATGGCCCCTTTCCGTCATGGCCCTTGATATCTGGCCGAAAGTATCGAAATTCCTCCAGCTGGAGCGCAGCTGGGACTGGACAGCTTCCTCCCCCCAAACACTGATGAGGTCCAGCAACTCGCTATTGCTCCATACTGGGGCTCGTCTGGCACGTGGAGGCATGGTTACCTGGAAAGATGCACTGAGAGCACTCCACGCCTGGCTGAGCAAACAGGAAGGGGATATTTAAAATTCCACGGGAATTTAAAGGGTGGGACTGGCGGTTGGTCACCTGAGGCCAGGGCAGTAGAGTTCAAATTGATGACCAGAGTGGCTAGAACAGGCATTGTGGGATACTTCCGAATACTTCTGGAGGCCAATAAGAGCACATTGGGTGGCTACACTGGAGCCGCAGCGCACCAGCGGCAGCGCAACAAACGTTATTCCTCTCGGGGAGGTGGAGTACCAGCAGCGCTGTACCTGCGGGGAGACAGCGCTGTACGTGCCTTGTAAGTGTAGATGGTCAGTGAGGTACAGCGCTGTGGGCAATTTTATTGCGCTGTAACTCGTGAGTGTAGCCAAGGCCCTAGAAGCTGAACTGAGGGACAAGTAGGAGTAAGTTTAGAGATGCAGCCCAGTTCTTGCCCCTTACAAAATCAGTGGGAAATGGAAACTAGTGTTTTAATTCACCCCTCTGTGTGCACACCGTTCTGAAACCACAATAGAAGGGTATAACTAGCAATTTTAACTAAAGCTGTGTGCAGGGGACACATTCTGTTGTTTCACAAAGGATTTAGAAATTTCTTCATCTGTTTTCATTCCGATTAGAAAACTTCTAAATTCTCCACAAAAGAAAATTCCGCCCAAAATTTTAGTCAATTGAAACAGAACGTTTCAACAAAATCAAAATCTTTTATATCGGCTTCGCTAGTGCATTATAATATGAAATATACATTTTTTAAAAATGACTCATTTCAAAACAAAAAATCAGTATGCTTCATTCCGATATTTTTAATGTCAAGTTTGTCACAATTTCATGAAACATTTTGACGCTGGAATAGAATTCTCTTATGGGAAACAGTTCCATCAATTTTTTCCCTGACCATCTCTAACTTAAACACTTCCGCTAGTTTCTTTATTTTCTCCTACTGAGAGTGGAGAGCTGCTTTTCCTCTCAAGCCACCTAGCTCTGGGGCTTACAGTATTAATCAAGAAAAGTTTTACTTAATAAAGACTTTAAAAAAATAAGTTTTAGGGAAGAGAGCAATTATATGAACAAATGAAACAGATTGAAGTATTATTTCCTTATTATGTTACATGATGGATTATGTGTATCTCCTTAATGTACTAAATTAGCAGCCAAGGCACATCCTGCTAACCTAAGAATCTCCCAAGCTTTAATCACACACACACTTGTGGAAGTCAAGAGGAAAAGAGGCACTTAACTTCCCAGCCAATAAGCTATGTACCATTGGCCTTCCTGTGATATCTTGACAATTTAAGTGCTCTTAAAAAATTATGTAACCTCCTTAAGAGTTTAGTCTATATAAATGCAATCCAAAAAGCATGGTACCTGCTGCTTTTTTGTTGTTTCTAATGCTTTTAGATAATCCTAGTTATTTAGTGACTCTAGCCTGGCAGTGCTTTCTCTTAGTCATGATGTTGAAGTTGGTCAATAATTGCAGGAAGTTGAGCTTTGACCTGTTCTACTGTTTGAGTACTTTAATGATCCTTACATTCTTGTAGCTACAATTGCTGATGTCAATGTGTTATTCTTTGATATTGATGAACTCCAATCTGTGCCCCTCATTCTGCAAACACTTAGGGCTGGTCCACACTGGGGGGGGGGTGGTCGATCTAAGATACGCAACTTCAGCTATGTGAATAACATAGCTGAAGTCGAATATCTTAGATCGATTTTTAAATTACTTACCCCCAGTCCACACGGCAGCAGGCAGGCTCCCCCGTCAACAGCGTTTCCTCCGCTTGCCGAGCTGGAGTTCCGGTGTTGACGGGGAGCGCTTCTGGGATCGATTTATCGCTTCTAGACGAGACGCGATAAATCGATCCCAGAACATCGATCACCTGCCCAATCAGGCGGGTAGTGTAGACTAGCCCTTAGGCCAGTTCTACATACAGTTTTGTACTGATATACTCCTTAAATGAAATAGGTATGATTATTTTTTACCTTAATAGTTACACAAGTAAACATGCTAGTGTGGGCTTATTTATACTGGTATAACTTATTTCTGTTCCCACAAGAGAATAGCTATACTACTATACTGGCTTAATACAGATATATCTGTGTACACACTAGGAGAAGATTATACTGCATTAATTTTAGCATTATAGTTGGATGCAAAAGTTGTACTTCTAGGCAAAGTCTTTCACATGTACTTAAAGTTAAGCATATATAAGTGTTTGCAGGCCCTTTGATTAGTGTGACTGTATCAATGTTACAGAACATTCTAGCTCTGATGGTTTATTTTGAATAGGATAACTTTTTTTAACGTGTTAGCTAAAGTTCTAAATAATACATTCTGAAAATCTAGTTTTTGTAGATCACACAAGTTGTACTTCAATCAAGTTGAAGATAGGCTAGCACATGCCAAAGTACAGCAAACCTTTTCTACATGCTAGTGTGTGTTAGTCCATGTTTATACTAGAGAGCCAATGCTCTAAAATCCTAGTGTAGATAGGGAAAGTTGTAGTCCTACTTTGTAGTTGATTGGGGGGGGAACACCTAGCGTGATCCTTTAAAACTCGAATTTGCCCTGTCTACGCAAGAGTTTTAACATGTTAGCTATCTTGTTGTAAACTTGATTTTTTCCTAGTATAACATGGCCTTAGTTAGCACGTTAGCTAATGTGTTCTTAGACACCTTTTTAATCCTTGTGGAGACAAACTCTAAATGTTTATCACCTAATTTGGTTGTTCATTCATGGGTCTAATACAGAGCTTTCCAAACTTTTCATGTTGGTGATACGCTTTTTAGACATGCATCATTTCGCGACACAGTAATTCAGTTTTACTAGCAAACCGGAGGTTAAACTAGTAGTTTCTAAACTGAATGAAAAACAGAAATGGTGGCACCGTGCTAGTTGTGTCACTGCCTTGATTTATTTAAAGAGCCCCCGGAACTCTTAGGACAGCATCTGCCCCACATGTGCGTATCCCTCTCCCTCCCCTTTCATCTCATCAGAATGCTGAACGGTGGCCTCACATTGAACTGGACCCATGGAATTTCTCGGCCCGCACCACCGGAAGTGACGCGGAATCAATTCCGCCCGGATTACACATACTGCGCATGCGCAGTACCCAGGGCCGGCCACCCCAAGCAAAAAAAACAAAACAAAAAACCCAACCGCCCCGCCCCCCCCAACGCCGGCCGAAACACCCCCCACCCAACAACGCCGCCCAGCCAAAACGCCGGGGGGGAGGGCGGCATACCCGCCCCCCCCCCCGCCAGTGGGGAGCGCGGAACGCCCGCCGCCCCCGCCGGTGGGGAGCGCGGAGCACGCCCGCCGCCCCGGCCGGTGGGGAGCGCGGAGCACGCCCGCCGCCCCGGCCGGTGGGGAGCGCGGAGCACGCCCGCCGCCCCGGCCGGTGGGGAGCGCGGAGCACGCCCGCCGCCCTGCCGCCCCGGCTGGGGAGCGGAGCATGCCCGGGAGCGGAGCACGCCTGCCGCCCTGCGACACACCTACACACTGCAGCCGATACACTAACGTGTCGCGACACACAGTTTGGAAAGCTCTGGTCTAAAAAGTTAGTGGAATTCCTTAGTTGTCAGTGGAGCCCAAGTCTTTAAGGTTATCTGAAATCTTCAAAAGCGTGTACTTTGCTCCCTCTCTTTGGTACTTGACAGCAGATTTCAGGTATAACATTTTCCAGATCATACCCTATTATGTGCCCTTCGTTTGTGTTCTCCTTGGATATGTCGTCTTTGGGTTTCTGCTAAAAGGCATAGTGTCACTAACTTCACTGTTGGTATTTTAAAGAAATTTTGAGTCAATTTCATTTTGGAAGTAGTTCATGCCTTACTTAAGCCGGTCTCATGCCTAAGTCTAAGATTTTGTCACGGATATTTTTAGTAAAAGTCACAGACAGGTCACGGGCAATGAAGAAAAATTCACAGAAGCCCGTGATCTGCCCGTGACTTCTACTAAACATATTCATGACAGAATGGGGAGCTCAGTAGCGGGGTCCCCTCACCCCCTCCAGCAGGTAGGCAGCTGCGGGGGCCAACTCGGAGCTCTGGGGGCCGCCCGCTCTCCGTGATAGCTGGGAGCTCTGTGGTACCCCCCGCGGTGGCAGGGAGCTCTAGGGAACCCCCCGCGGTGGCAGGGAGCTCTGGGGAACCCCCCCGGCAGGGGTACTCTGGAGCTCCTGGCCACCATGGGCTGAAGTCACAGAGGTCCCTGGAAGTCAATCTCCATGAATGAATTGTAGCCTTACTCATGCATCATGCTAATCCAGATATCTTTTCGTATGAGCCTATACCATGCTTCTACGAGAAGATCCTATTTTACTTATATATATCTAAAATATAAAACTAAAAACCTTTTTTTCCCCCTGAAACACATTTTTGGAATGTGAAAAAGCCACTAGCAATTTAATGTTGCTTGTTTGAATTCCTGGTTTCTGAGGGATTCTACAAAGTCTGTCCATTTTTGTAATGCTGTAGCTGGTAGATATTGCAAGTCTTGCCCACCAGTATGGACTGTTTCCTTTACTATTTCTGGTTTTGCCTAATTGAAGGACTCAGTGGAGTAATTCAGACAAATACTTTACTATGAGAATGGAGACCATCTGAATGGAAAAAAAGATGCCTTTAAATACTGTGGGTCTGAAAATGATTTGAAACTCATTGAAGATCCCAGTTGTAATTGAAGAAAATCCGACTTTTAAATGTTTTGCTTTGCATTTTGAGCCATTCGTTTCTTACCTGAGGTGGTAGCATATTAATATAAAGTATTATATTAACAGTAGTTTTTTTTTAATGAAGAGGCTACACTTTTTAGGGAGTTCAGCTTGTAGTCACGGTTGAAGAAATATTTTATAGCTCTGTAGTTAGCCATAAAATATTTTTGTTGTGTCTGTAGATTTGGGTGAATGAACCAACGTGGTTGCTTTCTATGAAGTAGTTGTCAAAAAAAAGTGCACATACTTACAGATAGAACCTGAGGGACTGCTCTAGTCAAGGCCTGCTATCTTATGTGGTACATTAGTCCAAAATTCTGTGGCAGAAATCCTAGAACAATGCAGCTGTACCCCTATAATCAATACACTGCTTTCACTTCAATATTCTGTGTTTGTGTATTTGGATGTAAGTATGATACATTGTACCCAAATGTTCTTTGCACATTCTTGAATTGAAAACACATTCCTTCAAACTGCTGTATTTGAGGTATCTTGAAGTTTGGGAGTTAGGAACGGATAGGATTCCAAGAGTGTGTGAAAGAATAGCTTTTTTTTTTAGTAGACAGGAAGTGATTCTTTTTTGAGTACTAAAAGGGAGATGCGTATTGTCTTTTCCTCTGCTTTTTGGGTAGAGGCAGAGGTGACTTTAAATATGTTGATGGGAAGAGGTTTGAATCAGTCATTCCTTCCACCCCAATAAATCTTATTAGCAATTAACTGCATGGACACTTTGTTCCAATATCTGGCACCCATCAAACATCTGTGTGATGAAGTATATTAGCTTGATGTTTCTGTTAAAATAAAAAGCAGTTAAATAGTTAGCGATGCTTTCACTTAAATTACCCTCATTGGGCATCACTCAACACCCGATTGAGATAAATGGAGCAGCTAATACCTCTGTTATTTTTTTAAGCTGTCTGCAGACCCAGGCATTCATTTACATTAATTTCACATTTTGAAGTTTATGCCTGCAAACATAAAAGTATTGTGACCTATTTTTTAAACTGTAGGTGAAATTCTGAAGCACAAGTATACAATATTTAAAACACAATGTGTCAGTTTGCAAAATCATAATCTCATTATGTATATGGGCTTGGTTGTGGTTAGTTGTCTGGGCACTTCCATTCTAAGGGGTTGTCTACACTTGGAAATTTACTAAATTAGCTATTCAGAAGTAATAGTAGAATTTCTAATTTTAAGTCAGTTTAGATTGTGATCTGATTTTGAGGACCTTTCATTTATTTCTAAGTAATGTGCCATTGTGCTCTAAAAATAAGATGTAATCGTAGAATATCAGGGTTGGAAGGGACCTTAGGTGGTCATCTAGTCCAACCCCCTGCTCAAAGCAGGACCAATCCCCAATTTTTGCCCCAGATCCCTAAATGGCCCCCTCAAGGATTGAACTCACAACCCTGGGTTTAGCAGGCCAATGCTCAAACCACTGAGCTATCCCTCCCCCCTTAAAACGAGATACAGTAAATGTCTCCCTGTCTTTGTTACCCAAGTGTAAGGTAAAGATCCTATGGCAATTTTTTTGAAAATAGTATTCCAAGTCCTCACCTTTGCCTATAACCCTGGCATCTGAAAGGCTGGTGTATTGGTGTACACCTATTTGGCTGGTGTATTGTTTTCTTAAGTTCAAAACATTTTCATCTAGTACTTGCAAAATTCTTAGGGAGTAATCCTGACCCTTAAACTCAGTCCATAACATAAAGCGAAAACTACCTTATTCTAAGGGTTAACAGTGGAGCAGAACTATACAATCCTGATTTAGAGCATGTCTACACACTTTTTGTACCAATTTAACTATATCAGATTAGAAACTCGTGTAGTTAAATCGGTATGACCCCCTGGTGTCTGTTTCATTTGCAAAAAGTGGTGCTGAGTGCAGGTTAAGCTGAACAAGTGAAGCTTTATTAAACCTCGTGGACTGCTCTGTCCATGTCAGTTGCTTGCAGCCCTACTCCTCACATTCCTTGTTTCCCCTCAATAACAGTTCCTTCAGGGAACATTGACCTTTGACTCCAATTCCAGTGATCATGATCTATCTTCCCTATTTTACAAACATTTTAATATAAGTAATAAAAACAAATAATTGATGCCCAGACTCCCACCCCGTATCCCTTTCGTCAGAGGTTGTTGGCTGGTAGCCAAGTTGGAGTCTCATCTTTACCATAGACTCACCTGGTTACATAATCTTTGAGATAGTTTGGTCTCCTCAACAGATAATCGTACTGAGAGTAACCTAATTTTGTCCCTGTCACCTCTGTGTCTCCGTTCTGTGATGATCTTTGTAGGCTCTCTGGGTGTTGTCTGCTGGCTCATAAGTGCCTCCTGTTCCTTCGGATCACATACTTCTCTTGTGTATTCACTTTGTATGATCTGGGTGCCTTTGCACCTTTCACGACCCCTTTAGGTCGCTCCTTCTGCTGCCTCTCTAAGGGTTAGATCCTCAGAGAAGTGCCTGTGACCAGGGCCAGTAGGTCCTTGTATTCTGGTGCTTGCTTTTTCTGATTGTTAGCCATCTCCTCTTGGCGGTGTGCTCATCTTTCTGGCTGCAACAGATCTCCCCTCATTTGTAGCAGGGTTTTGATCCTTCATCCCATCAGTGCCTGTGCTGGACTGTTTTGGCACTCCTGCGACAGGGCATTCCTGTGTGCCAAAAATGCTGACAAGGCGTCTGAACCAGAAGAAACAGCCTTGTGTAACGGTTTCTTAGCTGTTGTCACAGCTGAGCTGATTCCAAGTTACCATTATTCTGTGGGTATACTGGGGAGGTAGTGTGGTGGCCAAACACTCATTTGTGTGCAGATTCCTTGAATTCTTTTGAGGCAAATTGGGGTCTGGTTTCAGTGAATAAAGTCTCCGGAATGCCGTATCTTGTAAAGTGGGCCTTCACTTTGGCAATCACTGACTTGCTTCTTGAAGGCAGGGTTTTGACCTCCGAGAAATTTGAATCCAGTCCACTGTAATCAAATACTCACCTTCAAGGAAAAGCAGTAAGTCTGCTCTTAGAGTTGGATGGGCAGCTCATGTGGTAACAGAATCTCTTTCTGCTGGTGGTTATCAGACAATGGGATCAAGGAGCAGAGTTGTGTATTGATTCTTGGCAAGTAAACACAGTCTTGAATCCATCTAAGACAGCTGTCAATGCCATGGTGTGAGGCAGGTATTTTCTGCATGACTTCCGTGTGATTCTTCCTGCGGGTACCCAGTGTTGTGAAACACCTTGTTACTATCTGCCCTTAGCATGAGAGAGCCTTATCTCTGCCTGCTGTGGGTCAGCTCAGATGTCCCGATTTTATAGGGACAGTCCCGATTTTTGGGTCTTTTTCTTATATAGGCTCCTATTACCCTCGACCCCTGTCCCGATTTTTCACATTTGCTGTCTGGTCACCCTAGTCAGCTCCCTGACTTCGCTGGCCACAGGGAACATAAGCACTTCTCTTTCAGCCTACGCAGGCTTTGCTGTCCCTCTGCAGGTTAGTGATAGGGACACTCCAACTCCCGAGCGCTTTGAGTGTCTCCCTGGAATGTCCAGCAGCCAGCCCCAGTTCCACTGGACACTCAGTGTTCACAGATTCACTGTTCCCAAAGAATCAGTACATTGCAGATTACGAGCTTCACCTAAGATCACCCCTCCGTTTAATACACAGCACTTTGATATGGTTACAGTGAAAACAAGCAGAAGTGTATTTAACCAAGAGGAGAGATTCAAATGATAGCAAGTAGAAATATTGGAAAGAAATGGTTGTATATAAAATAAAATCCTACCATGCATTCTAGAACCTAGACCTATTTAACCAGATACTTTTATGTCTTTTAGAGCAAAGCTCACCACAAAGTCCTGCCAGTGTTTTTTCAGCCAGACCTGGCTGGAATCCTTTTTTTCATGAAGCAAAATATTCTGCGAGCTTGTCCCCTAGGTAAAGGATCCTATTTGTCTCTTTGCAACCCCAGATATATCAAAAACAGTCCTTTGAGATTTATTCATAAACAGGACACCCTCCTACTGTGTATACCTTCCTGTAGATTTTGTGATCTTTTATCAGGATTGCAAAATCGTCTAGCTGGTGACTCCATATGGAAATAGATTTATATTTGAGATACACAATGATCAGACAGAGCGATAAGCCCCTACTACCCTCTGCGTTAACAGAACCTGTCTGAGGCATGTCACCTCTGGGTGACTTGACTTTAACTTCAAGGCTTTAAGAACATAATTTCCAATATGGATACGTGGCTATTTAAATATATTCCATGTATACATTTCACAGTGATTATGATGACCAGTGGGCTATTTGCTCTCATAGAGACCCTTCATACCACCCTTTGGTGAATTATTGTGCATATATTTGACCCAGGGATCCGATGAAGTGGGTTCTAACCCACGAAAGCTTATGCTGAAATAAATTTGTTAGTCTCTAAGGTGCCACAAGTATTTCTTTCTTTCTTATTTTCTTTTTGCTGACACAGACTAACACGGCTACTACACTGTAACCTGAAAAATTATGCCTCCCATGCCCTGCCAGTTGGCACAAAGTGGTTCCTGGGTCATAATCCTTATCAAATGAGGCAGGAACAACAACTCTGTCCTCAAAATCTGATTCTGTGCTGCTCATCTTCAATTTGAATATATGGTTCTACTCCTACTGGTACTTGGCTTCTGTTTTCTGGCCATCCTGCTAGTATCACTCTCTTGACTGCTTATAGCTGGATGCCCTTTTCTGTAGCCTCTTTGATTTCCATCAGTTTCACTGTTGAAACTGGGAGATTGATTCAGTTAACATGCTGCACTATGTCCTGATCTCCCTTCCCCCAGCTCACTGATGGTGGGTACATATACCCTGCTCAGGATGTCAGCTAACACCAGTAATTGTCCTGGACAATATCTGATCTCTTCTCTGTAGTGCTGGAGGTGCACCAGCATGCGCTGCACTCTCTTTGGAGCGCTATAAAGGGGCTTTGCCATGATCGTCTTTCTCTTCCTGGGTGGCCATAGGTAAACTGAGGGAATGGGTCCATGCCAAATATCACAGCCAGAAGCTATTTTTCAGTTTGGGTGTACTCCCGTTCAAACTCTGGCAGGTCTCTGCTGGCATAAGGAATTGACTGCTCCTGCAAAAAGCTACACCCATTCCTTTCTCTGATGCATCACCCTGGCATATCAGCGGCTCTCCTGGCTGGTAGCATTTCAGGACACTGGCATCCGTTATCATTTGTGTCAGTGTGTCAAATGGTTGCTGTTGCTGACCTGCCCAGTTCCTTTAAACACCTTACCTTGTGAGCTAACATATCTGTTCTGCTACTGCAGCCTCATGTGGACAGAACTTGGATAGAAAATTATCATTCCTCTGAATGATATGAATGCCCGTTTCACAACCTGGAGTTGGTATGTCTCTCACTGCCTTGAACTTGCTGGTATCTGCTTTCATTCCCTCTGCAGTGAGCAGACGTCCAGTTTATGTCTGTTTGCCATAAGCTGCAAATGGGCAAACTGGGATGTATCACCTGATGATTACCTGTTCTGTTCATTCCCTCTGAAGCACCTAGAATTGGCCACTGTCAGAAGACAGGATACTGGGCTAGATGGACCATTGGTCTGACCCAGTGTGGCCGTTCTTATGTCACCCCATCCTGTTTGAGTCACATTTTGTCAGCATTCAGTTTTAAGCTTGTGTTCCTGCTTTGCTGTAGAAAAGCTTGTAGTTTTGTGTCATGGTCTCATTCAGCTTCTGTGTCATTGCTCCCTTTATCCACAATGAAGATACCATCTGTAGTTATTTTCACCCCTATTCAGTCCTTTCAGTGCTTGGGTGAGTGTTCTCTGGAATGTTTCTGGTGCTGGGCTTATGCCCGTTGGCAGCAATCTGTAGAAACCAAAGCAAAGGTTGTCAGAATGCTGGACTCTTTATCCAGGCTCGTGTGCCACAATGTGTTTCTCATATCACAGGCCAGAAAGATTCTAGTTTTGGAAAGTTCTGCCAAGGTGTCATCAATTGTGGGCAATGGATAGTGGCATCTTTTCAGTGCCTGATTCAGTAGCTTTGGGGCTGTGCAGATGAATAATTTGCCTAATGACTTCTTTACTACCACCATGCTACTTATCCAGGCTGTACTGGCCTCTACAGGTGCAATGATACCATACTCTGCAGATTTTTGAGCTCCTTGTGTACTGGATTATGTAGTGCAACTGGAATTTTCCTTTGTGATAAGCACACAGGTTCCACGGTGGAGTCTACGTCTAGTTGCAAATTTCCTTTAAGGTACTTGTTGCCTTTGAAAACATCCCCATATTCTTTTAAAATTCTCTCCCTTTTTTGCTTCTTGCACTGCAGCTATAAAAGTCTGACACTACACCCTGATCAGATCCATGGCTTGTATGGCTGTATTCCCAAAGAAGGGTCTCTGATGCTTACCAGTCACCAGCACAAACTTCAGTTGGTACCATCTGTTATTTTTCAGCTTGGTTACTATGAAGTCACAATTTCCTATGGGCTGCATTAAGCTCTCATACATTACATAGATCACGACTGCCTTTTGTAATGGGTGTGTTGGAGTCCAGTTCACCCCAAGGAATCATGTTATAGGAAGCCCTGCTATTCAGCTGAAATGGCATTGGGCATTCCCCTATCACCAGGGTTGCATGCACAGTTATAGGTATTGTCCCTTGTCACTTTTCTGTCTTGCTGGACTGAAGCTGATGTGCTCTTGGACTTGAGAGTCATGATATCATCACTGCTGTCTGATGTGCCAAACCCCTCTTGCACAAATCTGATTGAATCTTTCTGGAATCTTCCTCTGCTCTTGCACACATTGCTAAAATGATTCAACTTGCAATGCTGTCCTAGTGTGCGAAAAACCTTATCAAATTAATTTTATGTATCTTTGGAGCCTGCTGCATTAAATGCAAAGTTTATTTATTATTGTGGGCCTGTATGTAACTTCTTTGCAGGGGAGACTTGGCCAGTGTAAACCCTGGGAAGTGTTATGAGCTTCAAAGGAATATTTTAAACAATGTGCCAGAGAAGAAGGAACTCTGGGGATCAACAAAGTTAAATGGGTTTCCTAGGAAATACCTGCGGGGAGGTGAATGCAAATTCCCACCTCTCGTGCTGATGTTTTGAAGCTACATCCTCAGGAGAGAAGCACTATCTGCTGATCAACTGCTAAATGAGGCCAAAATCAAGGCCATGCTGTATAAAGGAAAGAATCAACTATTAATCATAGAATCATAGGACTGGAAGGGACCTTGAGTTTTTGTGCTGCTTGTTCTGAGAAAAAGCTCATGAATTTGTAACCACAAGAAAAGCCCCCATGTGGGGTTTGAAATTCTCATAACCGACCCCAGTCTTTGTAGGAGACTGGTATAATCTCTGGTAAGATTATTAGCATGCCTGTTTTTTTAATTGTTTTCTGTGTAATGATTTCACCTTAAGAATAAATGTGCATGCTTAGAAAGGGCTGTGTGGTAACGTATAACTGTGGGCAGTTACATGCAGCCTGGAAAAACCCCAGTCGGGGGCAGACTGCCCAAGAGAGGTGACAGCAGAGGAGCCAGGAGTCTCGAGTGGGTGCCCTTGCTGGATCATGGAGGGGGAATTCAGAGCAGGTGCTCTGAACTGTGACACAGGGCACTTCTCCTTTATCTTCTCATGCCTTCTCCTGCAGTAAATGCATCTCACTGTGGGTATGGAACCCTGGTCACCTGCTCTCCTTTGCTGTTGTCTCACTGCATGTTCTTCTGGGGGTGTTGTGCCTCATAGGGCTTTCATTCTTTTGATGCTTTTGCTGTACACCGTATGCCTAACTATCTGTCTAATGTAAGATCACCTTCCTGGTCCACCTGCTCCCATAGGAGGTGATCCCAAGTGTCGCAGATTGTCCTGTCCTGTCCTGAATCAGGGAGTCTGTCAAATCCCCAACATTGCATAAGGCAGTAATATAGGGTCTATCCTTTCCCCTTTAGATTGGTCTCTAGTGGAAAAACCTGTCACTCCACAAATTTCTTTATGCTTTGGGGAGCAATATGGGCTTCTAGGACCGCGGTAAGGCATTAGGAGCAGTGAGCCTCTCAGTGGTGCAGAGCTTACCCAGTAAGGCAAAGTAACAGTCTTACTTTCCTGCTGTCGTCATCCTCCTGCATGGCCAGGTCTGTGTACAGCTCAAACTCCTCCTGCTACTGGGTCCATCACTGGATTAGGTTTGTGTCTGCAAAATCCAGGGCTCTGGGGGGCTTCAGACAAAGTTCCATGGCTCATGCTGCCGGCTGCTGCAATAGAGAGAAATCACAAGTCTCACACTGCACACTTTGAGAATGAACTATGGTGGAAGTTGAATGCAGATGAAGCTGAACAAGTGAATCTCTATTAAATCGCTTGGACTGCTCTGTCTGTGGCTAAGATGCTTCCAGCCTATCTCCCCTCATTTCCTGTCCACTGGTGTCCTTCAATAACAGTTCCTCCAGGGAACATGGGCCCTCTGACTCCAGTTCCACTGATCATGATACAGTGCTAACACTTTTATACCATTATAGAAGTATATTGATGTAGTTTATTTTGGATATAAACCTTTTTATAATAGTATAGCAGTGTCCACACTAGAAGTTTTATTTAACTGTATTGATTTCTAAACAGATATAGCGTTTGTATCAGTGTAACTATGTAGAACAACCCTTAGAGTAATTTTATACAAGGGATAACTTTTTCTTCCAATTTCTTGATATTCACTCTATTGCCCTCTTAACCTAAAATAGATTATAATGGCACACCTTTTTTTAGGGTGGGTGTGATAGTCCTACTACTTTTTTTGCTACTGAATGTGCTTACTGTTAGGAGTTCAGTTATATTGCTGAAAGTTAGGGGGTCTGGTAAACTAGTCTCCTGAACTGTAGGCTAAACTTAGCTCCATAGCTAACTATATTAGAGAGAAGTTGGAAATCCCTCTCCTGTTGTTGATATTCCTCTGGATAAACTGTTTCTCAGCATAATGTTCTAGAGTAAATACTGTACATGTTTTATATGAAAACAGCATTATCTTATTTTGTACTGAGTCGCCATTCGCTTATCTCATTAAGCAATATCTTAATAAGCAAAATACTATCTTTTCATGTATTTGAAAATTATTTCTCAGATTTCTCATAGTACAGGTAGCAAAACTAAGAAATTGAAGGCAGATGTGTGCCACTTTAGTCAGGGAGTAGGCATGGGAGTCTGACAATATATTGCTTTAAATCTTCAAAGTATTTAACACAACAAAGTATGTTGTTTCACAGTTGACATTTTGCTTTTGGAGGTGATATTTAAAAACATCACTTTGAAAACTACATTAATGAAACATGACTAAGAATTTAAACAAAGGTCAGGAAATAAAAATATTTTCACAGCAGCAGTAATATAGCCCCCGGTGCATACGTGTATGGTAAATTTACGCTTTAATGTATGTACTGTGGAAATAATGTCTTGAAAATTACTGTCATTTGTGCATTAATATCTGGTTGTACCAAGACATTAATAAAGATTTTTGTTTCTACTTTCCTTTTTTAAAAGGAAGCAAGTGTGTGTGTGATAAAAATTAAATGAAAATTAATTGAAATATATTCACTATGTCTTCTTGTGTGGTTATCAGGGCAAACACTTAACTGATGCTGGAAATTAATACTTAGCACTTACTATCTTAAATTGTTTACAGACACTATAACAAACACTGCTTTGCAAATTGAATGTAAAAATCTTTTTTTCTTTAAATACAAACATTAAAAAAAAAGAACCTCTCAAACATCAAACTAGATAACTTTAGGCTTAAGGTAAGAATGAACATTTTCAGCATGAAGAGAAACTTTATGGCAAAAATAAGGTCTTTGAAAACACTGGCATTGTTACTGTACCACTAGTGATACTACTAGATTTACGAAATATATGCACAGGAACATTTTTCAGATTGCCAGATAGGTGTTAGAATTGTGTAATGCATTTTCATTGTCATGATATTCCCACTTCTTTCACTTGAGCTGGTTGTTCTGTGAGCTGATTTCTCTTAATGGCGTTAAGTAGAAAAAGAACACTGAACTGGTATAAATTATAAATTGGCTTGGAAGGATTAGTTTTTATTGGTAAATGTCAGAAAACATAGATTTCACTGTAGACACACAAACTGATGAAAAATATTTCCATCAATAATAATCAAAATTTACAGATAGAGGCAAAGAGAGAGGAAAAAATACTGCTTGAGAACTTAGTTTGATTTAAGACTATTTACTTCGTATATTTTGACATATGGTGTAGACAATTTGTGTTTCAACTGTTATAAAGCTGTAACTTTTTGAATCTCAATGTTAACTTTATTAAATAATTGACTCTCCCATTGTCTGAACCCCCATTATTTTGTGCAACTGGGAAATATTAAATTAATAAAAATAGAAAAAAATGTTTAAAAATAAACATTGATATTATCTATTGAAATAGTTTAACAAAAATCAAATTCTGCCAAGCCTAATTATAAGGCACAGTTGAACTCTTAACCACAGGAAATGTAAAGCCTGTTTTACTGGCTTGATCATATGACCGCTCTAGGGCAATAAAAAACGTATGTGCTTCTCAACAGCGGATCATGCCAGCCAATATAAAGAGTGTGTATCTTCAGTGTTCTCCCACACCCTAACAAGATCACTTTCAACAGTCTGGTGCCTGATAGAAACCCTCAGCTTGTTTATTTATCTCTTCAGTCCTTTTTTTATTCTGTTCTACCTGATTCTGTTTCATGTGCTGTCTGTTGCACCAGGACAACTTTTGGATTGGGGTGTTAGTCCTAAAGCTCCTTTTTATTACCTTTCAGGTCCCCCCCCCCCCCACCCCCAACCTCCACTCTGCTCAAGTACCACTTAGCTGACAAGCTGCTGGTCCTATTTAGGACCTCTGACATACCCAGTCTTGTCCATGTGTTCTCGGAATCCTGTCTGCCAGGGTTATTACAGTTTTTTCCCAGTTGAATGTGGTGAATCACGACAGGCTTCTTTTTTTTTTTTTTTTTTTTTTTTAATTTTTGGGTTGCTGGGGCTCACCTGGTCAGTCAACAAGGGCAGTAACTATATATTTTTTGTATAATCTCATTCATGTTTTCCTCTTTAAAAACATATTAAACAATCTAAGCAGTTTAAGAAGTTAGACAAATCATTTTAATTAGAGCAAAATACACACCGCAATTTGTTCTAAGTCTACATCACAAACAATTGTATTCCTTTTTATTGCCATGAGAGCAAAAATCCAAACAGAAAATAAATGCTTTCAATCACATCAAACCCCGCTTCCCTAAGGTTTTGCCTGACCTATAACACCATAAGGAAATATTTCAAACATATCTACTAACATAGCTATAGATTGACAGATCAGCGTTTGACAAAATAATACCAAATATTCAATTGTTTTATCATTGGCTACTTGTAAATCAAACATGATAGAGATACTTGGTTCATTATAATGGATGCTGTATTAAATATTTATGCATGCATGTAGAAACATAGAAATGTAGGTCAAGAAGGGACCTCAAGAGGTCATCTAATCTATACCTCTTGCTGAGGCAGGACCAAGTAAACCGAGACTATCCATGACACGTTTTGTGAAATATTATTAAGAACCTCCCGTGAAGGGGATTCTACAACCTCCCTTGATAACCTATTCAAGTACTTAACTATCTTTAGAAAGTTTTTCATACTATCTAACCTAAATCTCTCTTGCTATAGATGAAGCCAGTTACTACTTGTTCTACCTGGTGGACATAGAGAGGATGGTGATCAACTCCATAACAGCTCTTAACATATTTGAAGACCGTTAGCAAGTGCTCCCTTGGTCTTCATGTCTCAAGACTTTAACTTATCCACCTTTTTAAATCTTTTCTCATGTATCAGATTTTCTAACTCTTTTATCATTTTTGTACCTCTCTTCTGGGCTCTCTCAAATTTGTCTGCATCTTTCTTCAAGTGTGGACACAATACCGCAGCTGAGGCTCCAACAGTGTGAAGTAGAACAGAATAATTACTTCCTGTGTATTATGAAAAACTCCCATTAATACACCCCAGAATGATATTTGCCTTTTTCATAACTGCATCACATTGTTGGCTCATATTCAGTTTGTGACACTGTACCCTTCTGATCTTTCCACCAACATTGCTTCCTAGCCAATTATTCTCCATATAGTACTTGTGTATTTGTGCACATGCAGGCTAAAAATAGTACCTGGTTTACCCTTCATATATTTACTTATTATGTACCTAGGGCTGATTTTGGCCTTCTTAAGATGCCAACCTCAAGTAACTGACTTTCTGCCATAGAAAATCTGTTGATGCCTAAGAACATAAGAAGAGCCATACTGGGTCAGACCAATGGCCCATATATAGCCCAATATCCCATCTTCTGATGGTGGCCGGTACCAGATGCTTCGGGGGGAATGAACAGAGCAGGCCAATTACTGTAGTCCTGTCCCAGCATCTCACAGTCATGGATTTAGCCATCTTGCCTAATAGCCATTGATGAACCTATCCTCCGTGAATTTTTCTAATTTCTTTTTGAGCCCAGTTATACTTTTGGCCTTCACATCATCCCCGGGCAACGAGGTCCACAGGTTTACTGTGCGCTGTGTGAAGAAGTACATTGTTGTGTTTGTTGTAGACCTGCTGCCTGTTGATTTCATTGGGTCACCCCTAGTTCTTGTTTTAAGTGAAGGGATAAATAACACTTCCTTATTCACTTTCTCTACACCATTCATAATTTTACAGACCTTTATCTTATCCCCCTGCATAGTTCTTGTTTCCAAGCTGAACAGTGCCATTCTCTTAAATCTCTTTATATAGAAACTGTTCCATACTCCTGATCATTTTTTTTTTTTTGCTCTTCTCTGTATCTTTTTCCATTCTAATATATCTTTTTTGAAATGGGGCAACCAGAACTACACGCAGTGTTCATGATGTGAGTGTACCATGGATTTATATAGTGGCATTATGATATTTTCCATCTTATTATCCACCATCGTTTCTAACATTCTGTTAGCTCTTTTGACTGCTGCTGAACGTTGAGTGGATGTTTTCAGAGAACTGTCCACAATGACTCCAAGATCTTTCTTGACTGGTAACAGCTAATTTAGATACCATCATTTGGTATGTATAGTTGGGATTATGGTTTTTGCATTTATCAATATTGAATTTCATCTGCCATATTGTGAGATCTCTTTGTAACTCTTTGCAGTCTGCTTTGGATTTACCTATCTTGAATAATTTTGTATCATCTGCAGATTTTGTAACCTCACTGTTTATGCATTAGGAACCCCGCTATTTATCGCTCTACATTCTGAAAACTATTTATTCCTACTCTTTTTCCCCCTGTTTTTTAACCAGTTTCTGATCCATAAGAGGACCTTCCCTCTTACTTCATGATCCCTTATTTTGCTTAAGAGCCTTTGGTGTGGGATCTTGTCAAAGGCTTTCTATAAGTCTAGATGTACTTTATTAACTGGATCACCCTTGTCCACATTTTTGTTGATCCTCTCAAAGAATTCTAATAGGTTGGCGAGGCATGATTTTCCTTTGTAAAAGCAGGGTCAACTCTTCCACAACAAATTGTATTCGTCTGTGTGTCTGGTAATTCTGTTATTTACTATAGTTTCAACCAATTTGCCTGTTACCCAAGTTAGGCTTATTGTGTAATTGCCAGGATCGCCTCTGAAGCCTTTTTAAAAAAAAACTTAGTTACATTAGCTATCCTCCAGTCATCTGGTACAGAGACTGATTTAAGCAATAGGTTGCATACTACAATTAGTAGTTCTGCAATTTCATATCTGAATTCCTTCAGAACTCTTGGGTGAATACCATTTGGTCCCGGTGACTTATTACTGTTTAACTTATCAATTTGTTCCAAAACCACCTTTATTGACACCTCAATGTGGAACAGTTCCTCAGATTTGTTATCTAAAAAGAATATCTCAGGTGTAGGAATCTCCCTCACATTCTCTGCGGTGAAGACCAATGCAAAGAAGTCATTTAGCTTCTCAGCAGTGGACTTTTTTCCTTGAGTGCTCGTTTAGCACCTTGATCATCCAGTGGCTCCAATGATTGTTTGGAAGACTTCCAATTTCTGATGTATTTTTAAAAAATTGCTGTTGTTTTTGGTGTCTTTTGATAGTTGCTTTTCAAATTCTCTGTTGGTGTGCCTAATTATATTTTCACACTTGATTTGTTAGGGTTTATGCTCCTTTCTATTTTCCTCACTAGGTTTCAACTTCCAGTCTTATAGGATGCCTTTAACTGCCTTTTTTATTCTGTTTAGCCATGGTAGAATTTTTTTGGTCCTCTTACTGGTGTTTTTTGTTTTTATTTTTAATTTGAGGTATACATTTCATTTGAGCCCTTATTATGGTGTTTTAAAAAAGTTTCCATGCAGTTTGAAGACATTTCAGTCTTATGATTTTGTTCCTTTAAATTTCTATATAACTAGCTTCCTCATTTTTGTGTAGTTCCCCTTTTTGAAGTTAAATGCTACTCTGGTGGGCTTCTTTGGTATCCCTTCCCCCAAGGATATTAAACTTAATTACATTATGGTTGCTATTACTGAGTGGTTCAGCTATAGTTACCTGTTGGACTGTGCTCCAGTTAGTACTAAAACAAGAATTGCCTCTTCCCTTGTGGGTTTCAGAACTAGCTGCTTCAAGAAGCAGTTGTTGTTAGTGTCTAGAAATTTTGTCTCTGCATCCTGTTCTGTGGTGACATGTAGCCAGTCAATATGGGGATAGTTGAAATCTCCCATTATTGTTTTCTTCTATTTTTGTAGCTTCTCTAATCTCTCGAATGGCTCTATCATTGAAATTCACATGCATAAATCAATATAGGGTTTTTTGTGTGTGTTTCTGTAACAAAGTATTAGTTGTTGTAAAATGGTTTGGTAAGTATATTATATCATATGCTAGGACAGTAAAAACATAATATCTGTGTAAATCTGGTGGTAATCTCTGTACAAAGTCATAATTTTCAAGTGCATACACACAAATACTGCAAACTTGACCTACATGGACTGCCTGGGACTTGAATAACTGCTAGTTATTATAAAATAGTCTAGTTTTAAAATCTTTGGCTCCAGTTTTGTAAAGATCTAGGGATGTGCTTACATTTATGCACTATGAGTAGTTCAACGGAGCCTTCTACATAGTAAATGTTCTTTACTCTTTCAACCTCTTTAAGGCAGTAGCTTTCCCCAAGTGTTGTCACTGTGGGCATCTTCCCCCACTAATGACATAAAGTTGGGCTATGTCTATACTTAAAACACTGCAATGGCACAGCTGCATGGTTTTAAGTGCAGACTCATAGACTTTAAGGCCAGAAAGGAACATCGTGGTCATCTAGTCTGACCTCCTGTACATTGCAGGAACCTCACCCACTCCTGTAGTAGACCCATAACTTCTTGCTGAATTACTTAAGTTCTCCAATCTTGTTTTAAAGACTTGAGGTTACAGAGATTCCACCATTTACTCTAGTTTAAACTAGCAAATGATCCATGCCCCATGTTGCAGTGGAAGGAGATTCCCCCCCACCCTCCCACCACCCTCCCCGCCACAGGGTCTCTGCCAATCTGACCTTGGAGAAAATTCCTTCCTGGCCCCAAATATGGCAGTCAGCTGGACCCTGAGCACGTGGGCAATACCCACTAGCGACCCACCTGGGAAAATTCATGTAGTAACTCAGAGCTCTTCCCATCTAGTGTTCCATCTCTGGCCATTGGGGATATTTGCTACTAGCAGTCACAGGCCACACACCATTGTAGATAATCTTTCTCATCACACTATCCCCTCTGTAAATTTACCAATCTCAGTCTTGAAGCCAGTAAACTTTTTTGTCCCCACTACTGCCCTTGGAAGGTTGTTCCAGAACTTCACTCTTCTGATGGTTAGAAACCTTCCTCTAATTTCAAGCCTAAACTTGTTGATAGCCAGTTTATATCATTAGTTCATGTCAACATTGGCCGTTAACTTAGACACCAGGGTGGGAGAGGAGTTATTTATCCCTGTAATGTGTTTATAAAAAACAATCCTATCTCCCCTCTGCCGCAACTTGGCTCTCCATCCACACCTTGTTACAGTCATTACGTCATCACCCAAGCGATGACTGCAGATGCCACCGGGGGCTGTGTTGTGCTGCAGACTACATTCTTCTTCGAGTGCTTGCTCATATGTATTCCAATTAGGTGTGCGCGCGCGGCGTGCACAATCGTCGGAAGATTTTACCCTAGCAACACTCGGTGGGCCGGCTGGCGCTCCCTGGAGTGGCGCCGTTACGGTGCCTGATATATACCCCAGCCGGCCCAGCGCCCTCTCAGTTCCTTCTTACCGCCCGTGACGGTCGTTGGAACTGTGGAGAGCAGCTCGCTGATCTCCACCTCCCTAGCATACTTAGCACTCGTTTATCTTGTAGATAGTTTTTAAGTACTTCTTAAGTAGTTAATAGTTTACTGATAGTTCTTTTGTTGTAGTTAGTGTAAATAGTAGCGGGAGATAAGGGGCTTCTCCCCTGTCTCCTTCCCGGTACCGGGCCAATGCCTGGCTCTCCGGGATTCAAGCCTTGCTTGGCCTGTCAGAAGCCGATGCCCACGGGGGATCCCCATGACTCCTGTTTAAAGTGCCTCGGGGAGTCCCATCTTCCGGACAGGTGCCGAATTTGCAAGGCTTTTAAGCCGCGGACCAAGAAGGAGCGGGACTTTCGTTTAAAGCAGCTCCTCTTGGAGGCCTCGCTCAGCCCGATGTCGGCCCCGCACCGGAACCCGGTGCCGACCCCGGCGGGCTCGTCATCGACAGCACCGGAACGCCTGAGCTCCGGGAAAGAGCCCCGGCACCGTACACCTCAGGCTGGGACTTCTCAGAGGCGTCGCTCTCTGTCACCGATAGCGAGGAAGTCGGGTCCTGGACCAGCACCGACTCCGGCGCTGCTGCCCCCGCAGCCTGTTCAGGACCGCGCCATGTCCGGTGTGGCGCCAGCACCATTGACTCCGGTACCGCAAGGACCATCGAGCTCGGTGCCTGTGGCTCAGATATCTATGCCACCTACTCCGGCTCCGCAAAGGCCGTCGAGTCTGGCACCGCTACCAATACCGGCACCGACCCTGCCGACTCCGGCACCCCAGAGGCCGTTGAGCGCAGGACAGCCTTCTAAGGCTCCGGTACCGACGACTCTGGCCTCTCAAGGCCCGTTGAGCTCGGTGACCGTCAGCTCCCCGGTGCACACCGTGGTAGAGCTTCCACTGCCGTCCACTCCGGACACCTTCTCGGCGGCACGGGACCTGATTGCTATGACTGATCCAGCACCGACCTCATCCTCGGTACCGCCGTTGCGGATCGTCACATCCCGCGGCAAACCGGCCATGTTATGCCCGGTGCCGCATGCGGAGACCAGCCAGCAGCAGTCGGGTTCTCCTCGGCACCGCTCGCAGTCCCGGCGCCGGTCATCATCCCGGCACCGGTCGTACTCGTGGTACCGTTCCAGGTCGCCCTGCAGGCGGCGGTATGACAACTCCCGGTACCGCTCCCGGTCCCGCGGCCGCTCACCGCGTAGATCTCCGGACGATCGACATCATTATCGTTCGCCGAGACGTTCCCGATCCAGGTCGGGTTCCCGGTACCACAGCAACCGCCGGTACCGTTCCAGGTCTCGGTACCGATCGAGATCCCGGTACCGATCCCCGGCACCTCGACATGCCATGGCCACGCAGACCGCTCTTCAAGGTTACTCTGCACCGCCTTGGCCTTCTCACTCCGTCTCCCACTCTTCTAGAGCCGGTAGCGACCTTTATGCTGAGGATCACACGGTTGGTGAACAGGGCCACTGGCCGGATGTTGGACAGGAGCCATCTCAAGTCCAGGGGCAATGGCCCTTCTGGACCCCTATGGCATACCATCAAGCCCAAGGGGTCCCATCTAGAGCCTCCCACTCGGCCCAATCCGAGCCCAGAGCACCAGAGGCGACGGTATCCCGCCCTCCCCCGGAAGTCTCTGACCCGCCACAGTCATCGGTCGTGGTCCCAGACCTGGAGGCCCCGACCTTGGACTCCTCAGCGGTTCCCCACCAGGACCCCTCCCAGGATCCCCTGGCTCAAGGTCTATCGTCCTCCTCCTCTCCCGACGAGGCAGTGGCGGGAGCGTCATCTTCCGGCCCTCCTCCTATCGATCTCCGGGACCATCAAGACCTGCTACGCAGATTGGCCCTTAACATGAATCTGCAGATCGAGGAGGTACCAGAACTTGAGGACCCGGTGGTGGACATTCTGACAACTGACGCCCCCTCCAGGGTAGCCCTCCCGTTCGTCCGCACGATATTGGCCAACGCCACATCTATCTGGCAGTCCCCAGCCTCGATACCCCCCACCGCCAGGGGTGTAGAGAGGAAGTATATGGCGCCTCCAAGAGATTTCCAGTATCTCTATACTCACCCCCCTCCGTGCTCCTTAGTGGTTCAGTCGGTCAACGAGAGGGAGAGGAATGGCCAACAGGCCCCCGCCCCAAAGTCCAAGGACGCCAAGCGCCTAGACCTATTTGGGAGAAAGATCTACTCAGGGGGCGGCCTACAGCTCAGAGCTGCGAACCAGCAGGCGCTCCTGAGCTGTTATGGCTATAACACCTGGGTCTCCATGGAGAAATTCAAAGAACTTATACCTCCGGAGTCCAGGCAGGAGTATAAAGCGTTTGTCGAGGAGAGTAAGAAGGTGGCCAGGACGTCGTTGCGGGCTTCTCTTGATATCGCCGACTCGGCTGCCAGAACTATCGCCTCAGGAGTCGCCATGTGGTGTATCTCCTGGCTCCAATCCTCCACCCTCCCCACGGAGGTCCAACACACTATTCAGGACCTACCGTTTGAAGGTCGGGGTCTGTTCTCCGAAAAAACTGACCCGAGGCTGCAGACCCTTAAAGATGGTCGAACCATCATCTGCACGCTGGGGATGCATACCCCTGCGACGCAGCGCAGACCCTTCCGGCCCTTCGGGCAACGTCCCTACTTTACACCCGCACCACGGCAGGACTGGACTTCTCTAGGAGACCGCGTGGTCGAGGGGGCAGGAGGCAACAGTCCGGTCGGCAGACTGGTCAGAGGCAGGGCCCCCACAAACCATCGTTGGGGCCCAAACAAAATTTTTGAAGGGACGCTCGAGGCCGGAGTACCAGTTTCAGTCGATCCTCTCCCCCTATTCCGAGACCGCCTTTCCCATTTCTCCCGTGCGTGGTCGAATATCACCACAGACCGCTGGGTCCTACGCACGGTGGAAAGCGGATACCACTTGCAGTTTGTCTTCCCCCCTCCCTCCCACCCCCCCTCCCTGTCCCTCTTCAGGGACCCTTCTCACGAGCAGCTCCTAATTCAGGAGATACAATCGCTCCTCTCCGCTGGAGCGGTAGAGGAGGTTCCGAGGGAGCTCAGGGGCAGGGGTTTCTACTCCCGTTATTTCCTAATCCCCAAGTCGAAAGGGGGGCTGCGTCCTATCTTGGACTTGCGGGGGCTCAACAAATTTATGGTAAAGTTGAAGTTCCGCATGCTCTCCCTGGGCACCATTATCCCCTCTATGGATCATGGAGACTGGTACGCCGCCCTCGACATGAAGGACGCGTATTTTCATATTGCAATTTACCCACCTCACAGACACTTCCTCCGTTTCGTGGTGGGCCAGTGACACTTTCAATTTACGGTTCTGCCCTTCGGCCTCTCAACGGCACCGAGGGTTTTTACAAAATGTATGGCAGTGGTGGCAGCCGCCCTTCGTCGTCAAAGAGTTCAGGTGTTCCCCTACCTAGACGACTGGCTTATCCGCGGCAACTCCAGCAGCCAAGTCCAGTCGCACATTCGGACGGCCATGAGCATGTTCAAGCAGCTCGGCCTCCTTCTGAACGTAGAAAAGTCCACTTTGGAACCAACCCAGAGGTTAGACTTTATAGGGGCAGTACTGGACTCCACTCTCGCCCGGGCGTTTCTTCCAGAGGCTTGCTTTCAGGCCCTTATAACCATCATACGCAGCCTTCAGAGCTTCCCAACATCGACGGCCCGCTGCTGCCTCAGCCTCTACGGTCACATGGCGTCCTGCACTTTCGTGACAGCTCACGCCAGGTTGCGCCTCCGACCCCTCCAGGCATGGCTCTCCTCAGTATACCAGCCGCGCAGAGACAGCTTGGACCTGATTTTGACGGTACCATCACAGGTCCTGGCCTCCCTCAACTGGTGGCTAGACCCCAGGAAGGTGCTGGAAGGTGTTCCATTCCATCCACCTCAGCCATCCCTAGTCTTAACCACGGATGCGTCATCGCTCGGCTGGGGAGCCCATTTACAGAACCTCCAAACACAGGGCCTGTGGTCGGAGCAAGAATTGACCCTGCACATCAATGTCAGGGAACTGCGAGCGGTACGCCTTGCCTGCCAAGCCTTCGCCCAGCATTTACAAGGTCGTTGTGTCACCATCCTTACAGACAACACAACGGCCATGCATTACATCAACAGACAAGGAGGGGCACGCTCCTCCTTGCTCTGCCGAGAAGCGATTCATCTGTGGGACTTTTGCATAGCCCACTCCATTCACCTGGTAGCCTCTTTTCTCCCAGGGGTCCAGAACACCTTGGCAGACCGACTGAGCAGGTCCTTCCAGACTCACGAGTGGTCCATTTGACCGGACGTTATCCACTCTGTCTTCCGGAAGTGGGGATTTCCCCACATAGACCTATTCGCGACTCACGAGAACCGGAAATGCCACGCGTTCTGCTCACTCCAGGGTCGCTCCCCAGGCTCCTGACAGACGCTTTTCTCCTGCCTTGGACGGACCACCTGTCCTATGCCTTCCCGCCAGTTCCACTGGTCCGCAGAGTCCTGCTCAAATTGCGCAGGGACAGGGGCCGCTTAATCCTGATCGCTCCGGCGTGGCCCGGGCAAGCTTTTGAGGGACAAGCTTACTTATGCAAAGTGATCATAGGTATTCTAGAAGAGAGAATAACATAAATAAACAGAGTTTGTACTTTGGTTCCAAAGATCAAGTGCAGACTCAGCACATTCATTATGTGTAAATACTAGTGCCACATTTAGGAGGTTCTTGCAAGGAAGCAAGCCATTTAACATATGATACCTAGTTACATTTTACACTGGAAAAGCTATTAAGTTTAAATAAATATAATGATTTTATAGAGGTGTGATAGAAAGCAAGAGGTACAGTTCATTGTACTTTTTTCATTGCTACACTCAAAACATACTCTTATTTGATTATCAAGAAATCTGCACAAAGCTTTAGTTATAGATTTGAGAATGTACAACTTAAATGTAACTAATCTGAATCAGTTTTATTGACATTGTTTAATTTAGAATTCTCTTAAATGGGTGTCCTAACTGAAGCCATCATAACAATAAATATATATTTAGGAAGTCGCTGATCTGATGATTTTACTCATTTTTTTCAATAAGCGACTAGTATATTAGCCAAAATAAACGTACTTTTTCCAACATAGTTTTTCTCTTTTCCACTCATTTAGAAAATATTATTGGTTCCTTATTGAGGTAGTACAGAATTTTTTATTGTACAAAGGAAATCTTAGTAGCTGTGGACTTTTGTCCTCTTTCACTGTTCGGCTATACAGTGATTACAGCTCAGATGTGATAAGGTGCCACAGTGCACTCCCTCCTCTTTGCTCCACCCCCTTATTTTGAGTTCTGAAGAATTATTTGCTCATTGGAAGGCATTAAGCAGTATTGTGCCACATGAAAGCATCTGAAAGTGTGGGAGAGCAGGAGCAGGGGAACAGGTTAAACCTTTCCACTGTAAACAGGCTTTCCTTCTTTGCTCCTGTGTCAGTACAAAGCAGACAACTTGGCAGGGTGCCTACATTCCTTTGCAATCAGTTGTCAAAGCACTAAAAGTGTTTCAAGGGAAGTAGATAAATATTTTACCTTCTAGTCAGGAATTCAAAGGCTGAAATAAGAAGATGGGTGAATGTTGGACCTGCTTACCTAATTTGATTTTTGTGCTTAAAAAAGAAAAAAAACCTTGTCTTATGTTCTAACTGAATTTGAACTCAAAATAATGAATCAACTAAACACCTTTCTTTAAAACTCTTGAAAACAGAAATAACAGTTAAGTAAATGCTACACTTGTGTATGCCAGAACAACAGTTTTAATTCACAATTTAACATTCACTCTGCTGTATGTATAGATTAGGGCTGTCAATTAATCACAGTTAACTCAAACGATTAATGCAAACAAATTATCTAGATTAAAAAAATTAGTTGCGATTAATCGCAGTTTTAATCACACAGTTAAACAATAATACAATATCAACTTAAATGTATAATGTTTTTGGATGTTTTTCTACATTTTAAATATTGATTTAAATTACAACACAAAGTGTACAGTGATCACTTTATATTATTTTTTATTACAAATATTTGCACTGTAACAAAGATGAGTATTTTTCAGTTCACCTCATACAAGTACTGTAGTGCAATCTCTTTATCTTGAAAATACAACTTGCAAATGAAGAATTTTTTTTAACATAACTGCACTGAAAAACAAAACAATGTAAAACTTTAGAGCCTACAAGTCCACTCAGTCCTACTTCTTATTCAGCCAATCACTAAGACAAACAAGTTTGTTTACATTTATGGCAGAGCTGTCTGCTTCTTATTTACAATGTCACCTAGAAGTGAGAACAGGCATTCATATGGCACTATTGTAACCGGTGTTGCAAGGTATTTACATGCCAGATATGCTAAACATTTGTATGCCCTTTCATGCTTCAAGTTGTAGATCTTTCTTACAGTGCAAATATTTTTAATAAAAAATCGAAATTAGGGCTGTCAATCGCAGTTAATGATTACGATTAACTCAAAGCAAATTAATGTGTTATTTTTGTAACAAGCGTTAATCACACACCAGGGCGCCGTGCTAGAGGGCGCCGCTGCATGCGTTCCGGGCAGGGGAGCCCCTTCTCCCGCCGGTCCGGTCCACATCTGCTCCAGCCTCCCTTCTCCGCCCTCCATGGAGACACCCCAGGCCAACCTGCTCTGGACTGGGAGCTTGCCTCTTGTGTGCTGCGCAGAGTGGGGGCAGTGGGGCTGATGTCGGGGTGTCCCCCTATCCCCACCCATGTACCCAGTCGCCGCTGAGCTGGGATCAGAGTAAAGGGGGAGCCTGTCTGATGCTGGCTCAGGAGTGAATGCTGGTGACAGCAGCTGCTACTGGCTGAAAAAGGATTCAGGCTCCTGAGTGCTCTGCTTAAAGAGACAATGCTCCCTGCCCACACTTCCCTCAACATGAAAAATATTTAAATAAATGGTATTCTATTATTGTTTAACAGTACAATTGAAACTGCAATTAATCACAGACTATTTTTTTAATTTTACAATTAATCATGATTAATTTGTTTAATCGTTTGATAGCCCTAATATAGATGCTTATTGGTGACCTGTTAATTCATAATGTAAAATTCAGGAGCACAGTATTCATTCAGAAAGCAGCTGGGAGTTTTGTAGTCTTGCCTCGTTAGATGGACAAACATTTATGAAAAGGCAGTGAACTGGAGAGAATTAAGCTTTTAGGGAATGAATGTTTGTTGGGACAGAGTATCTATTTTAGATGTAAGTCTTGGTGATTTATTTCTTGGATGTATAACATGCTACGGTCTTCTAGATTCATGTTCAACTTTTAAAAACATGAAAAAATTGTCATAATTAAACTTCATATTCAGGTATTAGGTTTGAGATGTTTGCTTTGTCTTCAGTAAGTTAAAATACTGATGGGAAATAGAAAGTATTTTTTTGCAAGATAGGACATGTACTGTAAGAGATTCATATTGCTGTATTCTCTTGCCATGTAGCAGAATTGCATTCTTCTTGTCAAACACAGATTTATGTATGCTGGTCTTTAGGCAGCTGCCAACAGCTGGTCTTTGGTGGTGGTAGCATGTAGTTCTGTCCACTCTTCTCCCATAAGAAGAGGATCCAGGTGGGTGAAAGCTGTATGTAATGGTTGCTTTCACCCCTGGCTCCTGTCGGTGGGTTGACCTGTGATGTCATGTATCATTTTATTATCTAATACCATAGGTGTTTTAGACCCTTTGCAAAAAAAAAAAGACATGGTGCCTGCCCCCAGTGAATTTAGAATATAAATGAGACAGCTAATCGTAAATAGATATGAGAGGGAGAGGAGAGGAAAATACAGAGTATAAATAGAAAACTGTTCTCCCCATGAGCATTATTTACAAGATACAGATGTACTTACACTGACTTTTGGCTTGTTCTTATTGCTTTCCTGAACTAGTTGGAAGTCCTTAGGGACTCATAAAACAGCATGTGTTAAAACCTATTCGAAGAGGTAACAGCATTTTTCCCTAATGCAAACCAAATCCCAAATACAATGTTCAAACTTCAGTTTTACCAACCCCAACTATTCAAAACTCATGAGTCGGGCCCCCACAGATCATGAGATTGGTTTAAAAATGATGAGATTTAAAGTAATGTTCTTATTTGCCGTCTAGTTTTTGAGCTTTTAGGATTTACTTGTCACATTTTCAAGGGTTTCGCTGTAACTATGAGGGCTAAGAAATGTAAGAAACCAAGCTGTAAATTGGGTCTCCTGTGATCACTTTAAGTAGAATTTCAAATATGAGACTTGTGATAAAATCATGAGAGCTGTCAAAACGGAACCTTTGCAGTTTCAAAGTGGCCTTTAAGAACCAGCTAGGACCACACTGACACTTTTTTCCTAAAATACTTAATGAAAACAATTAAATATGCACAGATTCACATCCAAATCATTGTAAGGTATATTTGTAGAGTTTTTTGGCAGATTCAATAACAAAAATAATGCTGCCTCCCTCTTTGTCCCCCTCCCCCTCCCTCCCGCAGGGCTTTATGGGTCTTGGGGCTTGCTGTGAAAAGCGATATTTGTATATTTGTTAATATCACAGCACACTTAGTAGCTACCTGGGAGGCTATGAAAAGTGGTAAGTGATATTAACAAACATACAAGTATCACTTTTCACAGATAGCTAGTAGGTCTGTTATGAAAAGTGATACCTGCATGTTTGTTAATATCACTTTTCTCAGCCAGCCCCAGGACCCATTAAGCTCTGGATGGTGTGGGGAGTGGGGTGGACAGAAGGGGGAGGCAGCAGCGGCCAGAGGCGATGGGGGAGATGGATGTCGGACCAGGGGAGGCAGCAGGGTCCTGGGAGGAGGGGGAATGGAAACATGGCTGTGGGAGGCAGCGTGGGTGATGGGAGTGGTGATGAGCCCCACGATTGCGTGGCCAGAGCCAGGGCTTGGTGTCTGCTACCATATGGCCAGGGCCCGTGGGCAGAACCCAGAGCTGGGTACAGAAACTGCATGGCTGGAGCCAGGGATCGGAGCCCACTGCCACGCAGCCAGAGCTATGGGTCAGCGCCCAGGCCTAGTGCCTGCCGCTGCACGGCTGGAGCCCGGAGCTGGGTACTGGAGCCCAGGAGTGCGTGGCTGGAGTCAGGGCTTGCTGCTGTGTAGCCAGGGCCAGGGGTTGGCACCTGGGGGCAGCTCCCACCACCATGTGACCGGAGCCTGGGAACAGAGCTGTGGATCGGCGCCTGCTGCCATGCAGCTGGGTCAGGGAATCTGCACCAGGGGCTAGGGCTCTGTGGCTGGAGCCTGGTTCAGTGCCTGCCACCACACAGCCGGAACTGGGGGCCAAAGACTAACTCAAGCTCTGCGACTGGAGCCGGGGTCAGCACCTGCTACCTTGCGGGCAGAGCCAGGGGTTGGCACCCAAAGCCCTGCAGTTGGAGCTTGCTGCTGTGCGGCTGGGGCTGGGAGTTGGCGCCTGTGGCCAGCACCTGCCACTGTGTGGCCAGATCCTGGGACTGGAGCCGGGAATCAGCGCCTGCTGCCATGTAGCTGGAACCAGGGGCCGGAGGCTGATGCCCCGCAGCTGGAGGCCAGGGCCACATGGCCAGAGCCCGGGGGGTCAGTACCCGCTGCCCTGCAGTTGGAGCCTGGGGCCGCACAGCCACGTTCCTGAAGTCCTGCTGCTGGAGCATGCTGCCCAACCCCCTTCCCCCCAGTGTGAGTCAAGAACTCACCTTGCTCCTGCAGCATTGTGCCTCACCTCTCTCCAGAGGTGGTGCAAGGTAGCGCCTCCAGGAGCAACAAGGAGGGAAGGGGAGGGGCTGATGCTTAGCTCTCCGCTCCCCCCCATCACCGCCCAGGAGGCTGTTGTGGCAGCACGAAAAGCCCCTGATGGCCGCGTGCGGCCACGGTGGACACATTTGAGAAACACTGAGCTAGGCACAGCCTCCCTGTTATCTAGAGGGAACTATGCTTCCCCCCCACACACACAGCTGTTAGTGACACAGGGCCGTCCTTACCCATATGCAAACTGCACAGCTGCATAGGGCACCAGGAAATTTGGGGCACCAAATTGCCCCAGATTTCCTGGTGCCCTACACAGCTGTGTGCTGCTCCAGCGGCCAGCCCGATCCCCTGGCCTGCTGAGCCAGCCAAGAAAGCTTCCCCTGCTCCTGCCCTGCGCCCACTCCACCCCTTCCCCACAACCCCAACCCCTGCTCTGCCCCAGCCCTGCCCCCACTCCATCCCTTCCCCACAGCCCCCAGCCCTGCCCCCACTCCACCCCTTCCCCACAGCCCTCGCCCCTGCTCCGTCCCCGCCCTGCCTCTTCCCACCCCTGCTCCGCCCCGCCCCAGCCCTGCCCCCACTCCACCCCTTCCCCACAGCCCTCGCCCCTGCTCCGTCCCCGCCCTGCCTCTTCCCACCCCTGCTTCGCCCCAGCCCCACCCTTACTCCATCCCTTCCCCACAGCCCCCACCCCTGCTGCGCCCCGCCCCAGCCCTGCTGCGCCCCCACTCCACCCCTTCCCCTGAGCTACATCTGGGGGGGACTGCAGCAGGGGTCAGGCGTGCCCTGCACTCACCAGGCGGCAGGAAGTGGCTACATGGCTGTGGGAGGCAGCGTGGGCGAAGGGCGATGGGAGTGGTGATGAGCCCCATGGTTGCGTGGCCAGAGCCAGGGCCTGGTGTCTGCTGCCATATGGCTAGGGCCGGCGACTCGTGTTGGGGGGTGGTTTCCCCTCTGCCCCCCAAGCCTGCTCCTGCCCCCCACAGACCTTGAGCGCAGCCAATCCACGCCCCCCACGGAGGCCTGGGGCCAGCCCCTCCCCTCGTGGGGGGGCTGCATAGGGCCTCACAATGTCTAGGGATGGCCCTGTTGTGACATAGCCAATCCCAAATACCTCTCACTTACATAACTAAGTAATACTGTCCTCTCTCTTCAATTTAGTTATTTGGGCACTCTGTTTTGCCCTTTCCCCTCCTATTAAAAGAATAAATGTGCTCAGCCTACTCTGCTCCCTATCTCTTTCAAAAGAAGTATCTTTTGGCTAACTGCAAAATTTCTACTGCCCTTGTTCTGCCTTCTGTGGGATGGAGGCACTCTGCCACTGCAGACTACAGTGCCTGAAGGAGAGAACTTTAATGGCCTTTTTAGGATAAATGGATTCAAAATTCTTTAGGCAGTGATGTGGAAAACAATCCTATTAAATTTCAGTTTGGTTTTCTAGTCTAAGGAAAAGATTGGGTGCAAGAAAAACAATAAGATTTGATCTTTAATGGCAATGAAAAAGATTTTACCGGAACCAAATCCCTCACAAGATCATAATTTTTCTGAACTTTCAGACTCTGATATGAGTCATTCCTCCCACTAAAACATAAGTTATTTGTTGAAGGAGAAAATATACGCTCGCATTTTTATTCTCCTAAAACTGGGATGTCGCACAGTCATGGAGTTCATTAAGAGACAGGCTCCAGATGTAGTGACCACTGATTCAAATCTCAACAGTAGTAGAGAATTGAACTTGTTTGTTTCTAACGTTAGACCAGAAATTTGGTCTGAAGCTTTTCTATTGTGTTCCCAGTCTAGAGTATAAATATGTCTTAATGTGTATGCACTATGGGAATTTTCCAATTTGAACTTTCAGGAGCGTGGTATTCCTATCTTTCTCACTAGACCTTCATCTGTGCAACTTCTTGATGTTGGACATCAGTCTTTGTAGTTGCTGTCAGTCTTTGTGATTGTTTGTTATGGTCCATTCCAGAAATCCCCAGAACAATGGACAATTCAAAATCAAAAGAAGTTATAAACTGTGGAATGGAATTGGTTACCCTTCACAGTACTGAAGAGCTGATAAGCAGTTTTATTCTATATTTCTGCTAATGGAAGACTTAATGGTATTCAATTGTGTAACTGTCAAGGCTTCTGATAAATATGAGGGGACCATGTAGCATTTATCGTATGTAAAATTTTAGTGTGGCCATAACAACTAGCTGTTTGTGTTATGTCTGAAAAGTACATATGAACCTGAACCAGTTGCAGATTCCTGCACCTCTGTGCTCTTAGGAATTTTGGATCTGTATGAATATTTTACAGCTTATGTCCATTTTACTGAAAACACAAAATTGTACAGAATTGGAAACTGAACAAGGATAGCCTGCAAGTATCAGTCTTGTGTTGAATTTCTCAATTTGTTCATATTACTTTTATTTGTATGGCACGTCTCACTCAGAAGGAACCACAATGTGCTTCCCAAACTATAGATGGATAGATTCTGAAGTATGACAAATTACTTTATCCACCGCTAAACTGTAGCCATTCAGGGATGAAATGTGCTTGTTAGTTGGTAAATTTTAGCTTCTTGTCAAGGAGAAGGAGAAATGTATCCTTTCGGTTGAGATGGAATTTCCATTTTTCATTAATGCAAAGTTAACACTGGAGGTCTTATGGCCTTGCTGTTGAAGATTAAGATTTTTTTTTTTCAAAAGGAAATGTTAACTAGTGCTAGTCACTAGTGCATGTTACAGGGCTAGTGGGTAAAAGATATATAAACTCTCTTTGGTTCTTTTTTTAACAGAAATCCTTGCTCAAGCATGCTATAAATAACAGAGCCACAGAATAGGTGCCTCATTTGGTTATCTGCAAGCCAACAAGCTAGACAGGTAGAAATGATCCATTCATCAATAGCAATCTCCCTATCCTTTAAAATAGATTAAAAAATGAATGTGACCAGCATTCAATAGATATAATGCTACAGCTGCTTACATACAATCCATATTGTAGAAAGTACTGCCTTCCATTACAATGACTACTCATTAGTCTATTTGCTTGCCAGGCTACGTAGATTTACCTATAATAACCTTCTTCTAAAGACCCTGAATTATTTTTAAAGGCAGTAATCAGAACAGAATACAAAAAAATCCCAACAAAAAACAGCTAGTCAAATGTAATGTTGCTGACATGAACAATCAAGCTGTAACTTGTGTGTTCCCTTTGATGATGATGTACCTACTAGTATTTTTTATTCTAACTTTTTTTTTTTTTTTTACTGTTTTTCCTAGCCATTTCAAGCTTGTTGCAAAGAGGCCAGTAGTTGAGGCAATTTGTATTTGTGACTTTCAACTCCCCACATTGCATGCAACATGCATCTAGAGACCCAATATTAAAACACATCACCTCTGTGCCTCAGTTTCCCCATCTGCAAAATGGGCGTAATATTGCCCTTAACATACTATAGTTATGCTCTTTTCTTTCTACCCTCTTTAGAAGAGAGAGATAAATTGACATGTTGAAGGTGACTTAGTCAGCAATAATGGCATCAGGAACACATCCCAGGCATTCAGATTCCCAGCCTTATGCTAAATCTGTTATATCAAAGTTGTAGATAGAGGTTAGCTGTTTTATTCTTTACTGCTTCCCTGAGTAGCCGGACACAAAACAGCTGTACTAATAAAAAGAATGTAGCATATATTAGCCCTCGGCTGACCTTAAATTTTATTTCTGAGGTGGTTTTGACATGAAAGAGTAGTGAAATATTAAAACTGGTTGTTTTGATATAGTACAACATAAAACTATTTTTAAATCAGTAGACTGTAATTTGCAACTGTTGCCATCAAAGTCAGTGGACAGCATACGTTAGTGAGAAATGTGATGCATGAATTTATTTCACTTTCTGTGGAAGACCTTTCATAACTGATTCACAGTAAGTGAAGCAACAGGTTTCAGGTGCTTCCAAAGAAGTGAAAGGTTTTTTTCATATCATGCTTCTCACTACAATAATGTATTCTGGACATACTGCTTATCAGTTGATTTTGTTCCTGTTTGCAGTGTCTTTATGGCCCTTTGTAAAGTTGGTGAAACAGATGAAGAAATGTTCAGTGTTTGGGATGTGTGGTTGGTTTTTTGTTGACTTTATTATTCTTAGGAAGTTTTGTGTAATCTGGCACAGTGGAGCATGAAGGAAGAGATTCAGAGTAGTGAGGAGTAGTAATAGCTAACTGCTGACCTGGGAAATAGGTTTCAAAAGGTTTTTCTTCTGTAAAATTCTTGCTCGGAACTAATGATTGCCATTTTTATGTATTTTCCATATTTGATATGTTTAGACATTATTGCTTATTACTAGTAGTGGTTGAAATAACAAGAATTTTGAGTTTCCAAAACACTGACTTACAGCATGAATGATTTCTGACAGGATGGAATATGAGTTTTCTGTTTTTTTAAATGCCCTCCCCCCCCCCTTTTTTTTTGCATTCATCACAGTATGTATATAGAAAAATATGTTATTTCAAAGTATGTAACAAAATCACCCCTCAAAGTAAATGTATTGTATATATTGTGCTTTTACATTATTATGGTCATTAGTTTTCTCTATTTGTTCTTCCTCTCCCCTGGCTAAAACTATAATTATCAGTATTACTTAAATTTCCATTTAATTAGCATGAACTTAATTGTTAATAAAGTTAATGTAATATAAATTATCAAAGGCTTTGTTTTTATACTTTACAGAGCAGTTTCATGAAAGGTAGATTTTTGTTATGTGAACTTCAGGTTTCATTAGTTGGATGAAACTACTGCCTAGTAGTTTCCAAAAATGTTAGTGCTTTGTGTCTTAAGTATATTAGTAAAGTTCAATAGAGCTTGCTTGTTTCTTGGTACTCGGAAACCCTATATTTCATTATGTGTAATTTAAAGGAATGAGATCAGTTTACATCAATTGAACAATGCAAGTGTGGGGAGAAATTACTGGGTATTATGTAATTAAATTATGTACGGTTAGTGAAGTAGCTGAATAGCCTTCATAATCTTCTTGTATGGTTTTCTCTGGTAGCAGGTACTGGTCAGGATTGAAATACAATACCTATGTACCCCTTTAAAAAAAATTGCTCTGAAGCAGTATTTATGAGATATATGCTGGTTAAGGCCTCCAGCTCTAAAGCTGCCATTTAGCTTGCATGTTTTTTTCTTGCTCTTCCAGTTCTCAGTGCTGATAACTTAAAATGATATCCAATTGAGGATGATAAACTTCTTGATATTCATCTGCAGTTTCCTAGTGCAGTTCATACAAAACAGATATCAGTAGGAAATGGAGGATGCACTGTTTTTGAGAGAGAAATCAGAGTAGCAGATCTTGTAACTTTTTGATCTATGGTTGCCAGATGTTTATTTTACACCATGGCTTTGTTTAAAGTTGAAGTGGTCTATAAAGGAAGCCATAGAGTTCCTGAATTCTTCAATTCATACAGTACAGGAAACAGGGCAACCAGCCATCATTATAGTGAATATTGTTTTAAGATGTGATTATTAAAATAATTTTTCAAAATAAATAACAAATCATATAGACTGATTTTTAAAAAATCTTTATTTCTGTATTATGTGATTCTGTTCTACACTATGATGAATTCAAATAGCTTAAGTTGTCCAGTACCAATAATGTGATCTTTTTTTTTTCATTCTCGCTAGTCCTCGGAAATTCGAGTAGACATTACTGTAGTTTTCCCTTGGATATTTATTCTTTGTCCTATATACTTCATTATCTTATTTTCTCAATTGATTTTTGAAAATACTTTGAAATGTAGTACCATCCTTCCATCTCCAATTCCCATTTTTTCCTCTACATAATAAACATTATTGATAGAGCTGGCAGTGAAGCCTGTAGGTAAGGTTGCCTAACACTTTCCATTATAAGATCTTGTTTTCGGTTGCTTATAACTTTTCAGACTTTAACTCTTAGGGCTTCACTGCCAGCTCTACCAAAAATGTTTATTATGTAGAGGAAAGAATGAGAATTGGAAATGGAAAGATGGTACTGCGTGTCAAAGTATTTTCAAAAAACAATTGAGAAAATGAGATGATAAAGGATATGGTTCAGCTGTTTGGGAAAATACATTTGTTTCCCCAACGTTAAAACATTCTTACAACTGTTTAATTGGGAAACTCTGGTGCATCCATGGTTTGGAGGAGGGACTTGAAATTTGGCGGGGAGAGGGAATCATTCTGGGCTCAGAGGTGCAGTTTGCTGTCACTTTGAGAATCCACCAAGTCAGACAGCTATAGGCTGCTGAAAATTGTGTTTGCACGTGTTCATTAGAAGTTTGTTACAGGCTTGCTGCTAAATTCTCCAAAGATTCCATCTGCACTGATCATGCTGTAGCCCCGAGCAGTAGGAGATGTACTGAACTTCACTTTCAATTACTCTTCCTGCCTTTTGGAGGCTGCTGTGGAGCCAGTCCCTGGAAATGAGACTCTTATGCCTGAGTGTTCCCACAACTGGTGCCCAAGCAGTACAGTGCAGCTGACTCAAATGCAGAAGAATGAGGAAGTGTGGGGATGGATAGGAGCAGAGGGGGACATGACCAGTTTGGGTAGAGACATAGGAGTAGAGGAATAGGCTGTGAGGTGACATGGTAGAGGCAGTGGCAGAATAGGGCAGGCTGGTTATGGAGGAGGAGATGAGCAGAAGAATATATAAGTACTCTCCCCTCCAGAACTCAGGACTTTCCTCCTTGGCTAGGACTCAGGATTTCTGAGTCCGGACATACTTCTACTGTCTAGCAAATAGCTATGAAACCAATGACAATGGCTCTTCCTCCTCTCTAGTGGCTGGTCCACAGAGGATAAAAAGTATACTAGTGTACCAGCTACTGTTCTCTGAAGTGGTGGATGTCTTCCAATGAATCTAAAGTTCCCAACCCTGCTGATGACCCATGTAAAGCGCTCACCTACTATGGTAATGAACATAATAGAAAAGCCTCTGAAAAAATTAATTCTGTTTTCAGTGCAGGGTTTGGATGATGTGTAGTGAGCAGGGCCTGGAGCCACAGATTGAAAGACTAGGAATAAAAGAAATACTGAATAAGTACCCATTAAGTGAGCACTATCCATCCTGTGCACTAAATGAGCCAGGAGTCCTGTAAGGCAGTGGTTCTCAATCAGGGATCCGGGCCTCGAGCAGGTTTCGGGGGGCCTCCAAGCAGGGCCAGAATTAGACTTGCTGGGGCCCAGGGCAGAAAGCCGAAGCCCCATCTCATGGGGCTGAAGCCAAGGTCCCTGAGCCCCACCATCTGGGGCTGAAGCTGAAGCCTGAGCAATGTAGCTTCGTGGGGGCCCCTGAGGCATGGGGCCCCAGGCAGTTGCCCTGCTTGCTATCCGCTAACGCCAACCCTAGCTTTTATATGCAGAAAACCAGTTGTTGTGGGATGTGGGGGGGCCTTGGAAGAAAAAGGTTGATTCATGTTTTTAAAACTGAGGCTGTAGTTCCTAATTTAGCCTTATTGTTTATTATTTGTGAGCTGCAGTCTAAAGCCCCGATCTTGAAAAGACATGAATAACTTTAGGCACATGAGTAGTTCCACTGGCTTCAGTGAGATTACTCATATACATTAAAAGCTGTTTTATCCAGCACTTCACCAACCGGAAAGCTCTATAAACTGGCATTTCTGATCTTCATTGAAATTCCGGTTTATAGTCTGTTTGGCACGGAACCTGCAGAGGATTGGGGCATGCGAGGGGATGTGGAGCATAGGCTCTGGGAGGGAGTTTGGATGCGGGAGAGGGCTCGGGGCAGCTGCTTGGGGCACGGGAGGGAGTTTGGGTGCAGGAGCGGGCTTGGGGCAGTGGAATGGGGCGCGAGAGGGGGTGTGGGGTGCCGGATCCGGGGAGCGCTCACCTTGGGCAGCTCCCACCTTGGGCAGCTCCCTGCAAGCAGCGACCTGTCCTGGCTGCTGGTAGGCGGAGGTGCGGCGAACGGCTCTGCATGCTGCCCCTGTCCCACCCCGAGCGCTAGCTCTGCAGCTCACGTTGGCAGGGAACCACGGTAAATGGGATCTGTGGGGGCGGCGCCTGCGGGCGGAGTAAAAATCATTACGTCAAACAATTTAATTGTTATGGTTAAAGTTTTATAACAATTAAAAATAGCAGAGCCTCCTAATTTCAATACTATAGTACTGTAGATAACTTACGCCAACAAATTTCCCTTAGACAAAATTTTTTGAAGATGCCAGTTTATAAACATTATTTGCACTTGCTAACACAAGACTAACAATATAAATGTTTCTCAGATAATGATTACAGGGGAAAAGTACTGAACTTTCTTTCCAGGCAAGATGAACTACTATAATTAGAACAGACATAAGTTAAGATACTTATGGCATAGTGAGTATAATTGGAGTTTGGCAGAATGAGTCTTATACTTGAAATGTTAATAATACAAAAACATTAAAAAAAATCTTAACATTGCCAAGTTAATAATGACTAACTCATTTAGCTCTTTTCATCGTAGATCTCAAAGCTCTTCTCAAAGGAGGTCAGTATCATTATTCCCGGTTTACAGGTGGGGAAACTGAGATGCACAGAGGGGAAGCGATTTTCCCAAGGTCACCCAACAGACCAGTGGCAGAACTGGGAATAGAACTATGTTATCGTCCCACTCCAATGCCCTTTTAAGCCACAGTGCCTAGTTAAGCACTCCAAAGTTAGAAAATGCCAGCATTCCTGTGCAATATTAATTCCACACCACCACCCCTTGTGCATATACATTGTGATACAGTCTTTAAATGATTATATATATTTTTCCCCCTACAGCAGAGGTTCTCAACCTCTTTCTTTCTGAGACCCCCCCCAAAAAAAAACTGCTCAGCCCACCTATGCCACAATAACTGGTTTTCTGCATATAAAAGCCAGGGCTGGCATTAGGGGGTAGCACGCAGGGCAGTTGCCTGGGGCTCCATGCATCAGGGGCCCCCACGAAGCTACATTGCTCAGGCTTCAGCCCCGGATGGCGTGGCTCAGGGACCTTAGCTTCAGACCCATGCGATGGGGCTTCAGCTTTCTGCCCTGGGCCCCAGCGAGTCTAATGCTGACCCTGCTTGGAGGCCCCCATTGAAACCTGCTCAAGGCCCCCTAGGGAAGCCCGGACCCCTGGGTGAGAACAACTGATCTAGTCCAGTGGTTCTCAACCATGGGTCTGGGGCCCACTGAGGGGCCACGAGCAGGTTTCCTGGGGTCCGCCAAAATAAGCCAGAGAGCAGGGCCAGTGTTAGACTCACTGGGGTCCAGTGCTGAAGCCCAACACCCACCACTCTGGGCTGAAGCTGAAGCCCGAGCAGCTTAGCTTTGTGGGGCCCCCAGTGGCATGGCGCCGCAGGCAATTGCCCTGCTTGCTATCCCCTAATGCCAGCCCTGGATTTTAATCTACTGGATATGCAGAAAAAGAGGTGTTGTGGCACAGGCAGACCGTGGAGTTTTTATAGAATGTTGGGGGGGGGGGGCCTCAGAAAGAAAAAGGTTGAGAACCTCTGCTGTAGGGGAAAAATAATATATAATCATTTAAAGACTGGCAAAGAGTCCTGTGGCACATTATAGACTAACAGACGTATTGGAGCATAAGCTTTTGTGGGTGAATATCCACTTCGTTGGATGCATGCCTCGATATGCATCTGAAGAAGTGGCTATTCACCCACGAAAGCTTATGCTCCAATACGTCTGTTAGTCTATAAGGTGCCACAGGACTCTTAGTCTGGATCTGTAAAAGCGGCAAACACGGATACCCCTCTGATACATTTAAAGACTGTATCACAATGTATATGCACAAGGGGTGTTGGTGTGGAATTAATATTGCACAGGAATTCTGGCATTTTCTAACTTTGGAGTGCTTAACTAGGCACTGTGGCCTAATAGGGCATTGGAGTGGGATGATAACAGAGTTCTATTCCCAGTTCTGCCACTGGTCTGCTGGGTGACCTTGGGAAAATCGCTTTCCCCTGCCAAGACCCAGGATTTGTTGTGGCTAAACAATCCAATTGACACTAGTTAGCGTAGATGTTGCCTAAGATTTTGATTTTTTCTCTCTCCCCCCTTAATCCATGCATCCATGCCACTCAATTGTTAATTTGAACTCAGCACTCAGTAAAATTGTTAAATTTCCCTTAGACGAAATTTGCAATACAAGTTTAGCACTGGAAGGCTTGAACGCAATATTGACGATACCTTGAAATGACGTGCAGATTAAGACTTGCAAGCAAGTTGTAATTTTTGATATTGTTATATGCAGTTTGAGCAGGTCAGTTGTGGGTTTGGTGGGTGGTGTTTTTGCCTTCTAGGCTTGAGGCTTAAAGCTTGATTTTCTCCTTAGACAAATGATTACTGCAAAGTACACATGTTCTTGATTTCGAGACCTGAGAAAAGCAATGAGATACGATTTTACAGTCCATTTTATTTTATTTTATTTTAGTTTTGCTTTTTAATACAAGGTAAATAATGCTCTAGTAAATATAAGGTTCACGCTAATACAGGTTTAGAGAAGTTAGCATAGGGAAGCATATTTGTTAAAATGACTTCTTAGAGGGGCTCTAAGTGTCTACCAAATTAAATGTACTCAAAAGCATCAATATTTAAATGTATATTTAAATCTAGTCTTGTTACAGATATAATCATTATTAAAGTCTACTTTGAAGCCCAATTTATGAATGAACTTCATCATAATAAAATGTTAGAGAAAAAAGGGGTATAATTAATTTTCATTGACTATTGGAGAAAGATTGGAAGAAGACTAACAAAAATCTGTTTCATTGGCATTACTAAATATTTTGGCTGATTAAAAATTTTGCAGAGGTATGTATTTTTTGTAAAATGCCTTAAATAATAAAACTAAGTATAGCTTTGACTATTATGAAAGTTTATTGTGTTTTAGGGACTTAGCTTAGATTTTATATATTAACCTTACTGAAATTACACTTTGAAAAAAGTGTAGCATTTTGGTGATTGCGGAAGTGGTTGAAACCCTACCCTAGATCCTGCACTTTATGGTGACCCATGGTTATCCCAAGATGCTTATATTGTGATTACTCATAATTTATATGTTGAAATATTTCACCTGCCTTTGGCAATTGGAACCAAATATGAGAGCTAAATCTGAATTTCTTACATTAGTCTTAAAAGGCTTATTTCAAGAAATGTGAATGTGTTTGTTGTATTGGCAAAACTATATTCCTTCATAGGAATGGTGATTGTAATATTTTTAGCTACAATTTTGAGGTCATAGAAACTTCCATCTTTATCCTCATTTAAGCAAGAGGATACTTGAAGCAACAAATCTTCTGTTCTTTACACTTATATCTTTTGGGTATATCTGCTGCAGGTTCTTTCATGTTCTGTTAATCCAGTATGTGATATATAAAGTCCCTGTAGTTAAATCTTTAATCGTAATGTATTGGTATATTTGTGACCAGTGCTTAATTTGTTCAAGAGCTTGCCAGGGCTGCGGCCTGACACCTCTAGGCTTGGCAGTTCGCATCCACAGCACCTCTGTGCTTGCTGTGTCAGTTATGAATGTAAAAAAATTGCTTGAGCCCTGGCATCTCTTTCATTACAAATTAAGCACTGTTTGTGACCTGTTGGTTTGCTTGAAGAATTGAATTCCACGACAACTTATGTTTCTGGTGTCTAAGCAAGCAGCTATAGATTTTAAAATAAATACTGATTAGATTGCTTACTGTATTTTTCAGAAAAAGTTTTCAGGGAATATAATGCCAGTGGGTAAGCAACACATTTTGGGTAGTATGTGACAAAGGATTTTGCTATAGAATTTCAGACTTGGATTTTATATAATTAGTGGACAGACTTCCAGTCTGCAATTTAGGGTTGAAGGTGAGATTAAAAGGGACATGTTAATACTTCCTTACAGGAACCAAATTTGATCTCTATTTTCATAGGTTCTTGTTTAAAAAGCTTGGTCAAATTGTAGGCTTCTATTGTCTGGTTCTGGCTAGAAAAATATTTTTCCCATAAAGGTGTGTCGCTGGTAGATATGGCTCTTGATATATGTGAGTAATGCCTAATAACTAGGGATGAGAACAGAGTTTAAGGGGCTTCAGGTGACAACCTGATGAACCAGAATTTTTTAAAGTATATATTGCACAGCTCTTGCCCAATAAGTATGAGCAATGTGGTGTTCCACTGAATTATAGTTGAAAAACATGATTGCTACTTTCAAATGATCTTGGTTTCTGTTTCCATTTTATTTTTCAAATGTAATAAGAAGTGCTCTAAAGTTACCTGTCTTGAAACTGGATGAAACTCCAGTCATCTTCAGTTCTGACATCTCTATGGAACTTTTCAGGTTTACTCCATATTTCAATTGGCCAGTGTCAAAACTTGACTTGAGGCTTCTTTCTGATTCCAGCAGAAGAAACCTTAAAGGCATGCTTATTTGCATTAAAGTGCAAAGGGGATATTTAGCTAGTTGTAGAACTTGAAAATAAACATACCTATCCCTCTAATTTGGAGTAGAGTGAAGGATACTATCTGTAACAGTCTAACATTCAGTTATAATTGATGGAGGAGTGAGGCAAAGAAAACTGCTTGCAAAATAAAAGTAATCTGTTTAGTTTATTCCAGAAGGATGTAAAAATAAAAGTATTCTAAAGGCAGAAAAATATTTTCAAAGAGCTGTTTTTCAGGGAGGGAAAGGGGGAAGGAGAAGAACTTGCAGGGGAAAAAACCCTAACAACTTAAAATTAATAAAAGGAAATGCTTTGTTTACATTATGCCATTAGCGTTTGGAACTCATTGGCAGGCGGTATCATTGATTCCAAGAATTTAGGATTAAAAAATAACCCCTCTTAAATGGATAATGAGCACATACACTGTTATATTAGATAAGATAAAGGATATAAACCTTCATGCTTTAAAGCATAACACAAGCTCAGAGGATGTTAAGAAGAAACTTCCCACAGTTTTATAACTGTCAATGCCAGCATCTTCCACTCTTTTGTGAACCGCCTGGTGTTGCATCCAGGATACTGGGTGTGAGGGATTGTTGCTCTAATCCATTATGGCATTTCAATAACTGAGCCCTATTTTTATCAAAATCAAATTCATATTGTGTACAGCCCTGTTTTGTTTGTTCATTGTAAACACATTTTATGTGGAAAGATGAGGGAATCCGCCAGACATGGTGAAATGTCCCTCCGTAATCTGTCATAGGAAAAGAGATAAAAGTGTGCAAGAATCTGAGTACATGTCCATGAATATTTTATCCATGTACATAGAATAGATCCCACAGAACTAATTTGGCTGGTACATAAGAGAGTGGGGGGAGGGATAGCTCAGTGGTTTGAGCATTGGCCTACTAAACCCAGGGTTGTGAGTTCAATCCTTGAGGGGGCCATTTGGGGAATCTGGGGCAAAAATTGGGGATTGGTCCTGCTTTGAGCAGGGGGTTGGACTAGATGACCTACTAAGGTCCCTTCCAACTCTGATATTCTATGATTCTATAGACTTCAGGATTTTGAATTTTTTGGTTCATGAGTCCAGTGCAAATTGGTTATTCTTTATATCACTTGTGCTGAATTTCTCAGTTTTGTTATTTGGAGAATTCAGCATAAAACCAAAGCATATCTAACAAATATAAACATAAAGTGTTAGGCAGAGTATAAATGTATCTATCTTAACTATAAGCGCCTCACAAAAATTTACATTATACGCATGATGGCAAAATAGGGCAGCCAAACAGGTATCACCTGTAATTGCTAGAGACCTTCTATAAACACTTTAAGAAGTGTGACTAATGGGTTTGTGACACAGAAAAAGCTCGTTCAGATTCATTTGAGGAGACATCTGAAAGTTCAGTGATCATAAGACACATTATATATTCTCTTTGATGGCATTCAGAATTCTAGCTATATTATGGAAAATTTAATAGTGACATTTCAGTGTCATCCTACACAAAAGGAATGTCAGTTCTAATGCCATCTCTGACAAACTTTCTTTAGTGGCAAGGTTCAGTAGGAATTTGGCCTCAGGTTCAGAGAGTGAGCTACAAATTACTGAGGGTGGTGAAAGGATTTTGAGCAAGTTGGAAACCATCTAGGAGAAGAGATGTGGCGCTCTAACTTGCAGAGTCCTCAGGGGCTATGTTCTGATAAGGCAAACCAGTCTAGCAAACTTGCCTGAAGTATTGCTGAGGGTATCCAGGTAATCTGTTAGACACACTGAGATAGAGGATTTCATTGTGAAACTAGAATGGGACTATTCATGCTACTGTGTACAGTTTAGTTCTGTAAAGAATTTGTGGTTATTTTGTTATAGTTATCGGTTATAAAACAGTTCTTTCTATAATAAATGTACCATACCACTCTTTTATTTACGTGGACCTTGTGTTTTACCCAATTTAATCTAATAGCCCTTGATCACTGATAAAATGCTACTCTATTACATCTAATATGGAGACCTCAAAAAGATAAGTAACAGGTGTAAATTTGACCAGATTATAAACCTCTCTGAAAATCACATTCACATAGTCTTAGTGGAGGCTTGTTAGAATTTGGCAGCTAAAATCTCCAGAGACTGTCTGCACCGAGCATCCTTCATTCCATGGCTGCTGGAGTCGCTCAGGCCTTTTCCCCCCTTCGCTTACTTTTCCCAGCAGTAAGGGAACCAGGCATCAGAACCGAGAACAGGAGACTCTTGTGTACTCTGTGTTCTCCCTGATGGAGCACAGGTATCCTAACTGGAAAGTATAAGGGAGAAGAGGAAGTATGAAGGGAGGGAGTGGGCATAGGATCAGAGGGGGGCACAGAGATGAGTGGGGGCACATGGGCAGATGGGTCTGTAAACAGTAGAACATACTCCCCTCCAGAACATGGAATTGACCCAAGGATTCCTTAATCTCAAAATGTGTCTGCTGTCTAGCAAATAGCTGTGAATCACACTAGGAAAATGTTTCTTTCTAATCTAATGGCTGGTCTATGGAATATGACAGCCTACTGCTGCTACCGGTTACTGAATTCAAGTGGAAGAGGTTGGTGCTTTGAATTTAAAGTCTCAGTTGATGACTCGTGGGGGATAGTATGGTTCCACATGATGGAATGAGTGTTTTCAGTTTAGGTTTTTTTTATTAGGGAATTTTATATATATATTAAAGTTAAAAGAAAGTTAAGGTTGCAATGTCTAGAACTCAGAAATTCCAGAATTAAGGTTTCCAATGCAACCGTAATTCACCCTTTATGCATGGTAGTTTTAATTCCAGGATTACACATTCATTCCATACAATAGATGGTGCTCACTGGATGAGAAACATCTCATTTAACACACTAGTTACAAACACACTAATTATATCTCAAAACTGAATTTTTAAAGTAAGAACTGGATCTTTAATACTTTATAGAAGTAATCTTCCATGCTGCACTTATTTTTAGATGAGAAATGGCAAAGGATTTATTTTTGTATTTGTTTCACTGGAGGGGTGGGGGGCGGAGGATGATAAAGGAAGCATTGCCCTTTAAGAGAGAAAATCAGCATACTGGATAAGGAAATGAGTCTGACTAATTTATAAATGGGTCTTGATGTTACAAAATATACAAAGATCAACTGTAAATTTGCTAATAAAGAATAAATATTTGAGAGCTGACATAGAGTATATTTAGACTTGGCAGAATTTGATTTTTTTAAATAATTCCAATGACTAATATCAATGTTTATTTTAAGCATTTTTTTCATTTTATCAATTTAAATGTTCACAGTTGGAGGAAATTATTGGGGTGAGGGTCTGACAATGTTTAATGATGTTGAGATTCAAAAAATTAAAGCTTTATAACTGTTAAAACACAAATAGTTTACATCACATGTCAAAATATACCGAGTAAATATCCTTAAATTACACTCAGTTCTCAAACAACATTTTCTTTACATTGTCTAACTGCAAAGTTTTATGATCGTTGATGAAAATATTTTTAATCAATTTGTGTGTGTATGATGAAATTGACACATGTATATTTGTGTGCATGACTTTAAGGACTCAGACTTCTCTTTTGTGGATGACGTTATAGTCCTCATGTTTTAAATATATAATATTATCCAAAAATGGATCATTACATGGCTTTCTCCACATATTAGTACTTTATGAAATTTTGCATCTCTTGGCCTCGCTGTATTTTTTTTCCCATGTGCTTTGTCTTTCCCCCTTTTCTCCATATTTCTTTATGCATGTTTGTTCATTGGTGAAGTCACAGGAAACTGGGATGCAACAGCTAATCTTTGCAGAGGAGCCCATGCAGTGTTCTGTTAAATCAGCATTTCTTTGCTAAGCAATATAACAGAATGAATTAACTTTCATTTGTCTACTTGCTTTTAAAGAAGTGTTTTACCTATATGAAACCGCTGCTAAAGTTAAACATTAATCCCTTGGACAGATGTGTAACAATTCAACCCTATTACAAGAATTTTAGTATAAAATTTAAAAAGTTTTTGATCTTCTAAAAAAAAGAAAAACAAGTTGAACCTTTGGAGGAGAATTGAGAAAAAGAAAATTCTGGAATGTTTCCCAGGTGGTTAGTGAGGATTCACTTTACAAGTATCCGCGTAACTAACCTCTAATAACTTTGGTAAGGTTGGTAATTAACCTACATATTATCTGATGTGTGAATTGACAACCAGTTTTGCAATCTGTGTTGCCAGTTGGTAAACTGATGTAGTGAAGAGATTTGATTGTCTTCACTGAAATATTTACAGACTCCCTGTATGTAACTTCTTTCTTACTCCCTCCCTTGCTGTATCATTTTTTTTTCTTTTTTGGTTTGTACAAACTATAAGATTGCCCATTCTGGGTATCTTTTTAAACTATTTTGAAACCAAACCTTATTTCCATCTTGGAGGTGGGGGCGGAGTGGGGGGCGTTCTCTGTAGCCATAGCATCGTGGGTTCATATTGACTGAGTCTATATTTTCAATCTTATAAAAAAATTGTAATCATGTACTTTAAGAATAATCATTTGTTGCATTTATGCAACAAAATGTTTGAAAGAGTGACATAACTCTAAGCTTTCACTTAGTTTTTATTTTATTCTAAAAAATAGTTAAATGAGTAGAGTGAAACTTGGATAGAGGATGTAGAGTTTCTGCAAACCATACTTCCATAATATGTGTAATGAATTTATTAAAGTTTCCAAGGTCATTTTCTTAATGCTTAGATCAATCATTTTGTGTAATGTGGAGTGAGTGTACATTCCTGTTTTAAAATTAAGGTAATTACATAAGACTGGTGCGAACAACTTATACTGGTTTAACTACGGTTGGTTTAAAAATTGTGCAATCCCCTGTATGGACACCCTTACATTATAATTGGCTTGCATAGCTAATAGCTAACTTTTATTAGTTTAAAATTGGCCTATATAAGGGATCTGCACAATTAACTAAATTGTTTTTTAAACACATTTTAGTTAAACCAGTATAACATTTGTGTGTAATTCAGGGCCTTGCTTTGTTGTGGGGGGTTGTGTGTTTGTCTGATTCTCTGAAAAGTATGGATGAAACTGTTCTCTTTAGTGTATCTTAAGGAATTTACCAAATATGCTTTTTTGTTTTGCAGGTTATTCAGCAATAGTTATGAACTCCCGGTTACGAGCATTAGGTGGGAGGATAAATAATATACGAGCATCAGAACTACCAAAAGAGAAAACCCGATCAGAGATCATCTGTAATGTCCATTTTTTGGATGGCTCAGTACAAAGCTTCAAAGTCAATGTAAGTTCTGAAGACTTTTTTTTTCCACATTGATTTAAAACTTGAGGTTAAAATCTGAAGATCAAATCTGTGAGTTATTAGGCAAATGGTTTATATCTAAGATTGAAGATATACGTTTCTGTCATGGGATACTTCATAGTCATTGGTTATGAAGTGAGTATGTAAATCTGATATTTCAGCTGTCTTTCTAATATCCATTGATATTAGTTAGTAGTAAACTTATTTTGTGCGGAATGTATCCGGGAGACGGATCACTTGGGTGATGTGGCAACTGGATAAAGCTAAGTTTTTATTGGATGTTACCCGTTGTGAATGTTCATTTGTAGGTAAATGAGTGAGGCTTCTGAGTTTGATTGGGGGAGCCCATCTTTATTTATCTTGTGGTGGTAACACTGAAGAGGGGTGTTTTAGGGAGTGTGCCTGATAAGCAGGTGCAGCCCTGTCAGGGCTTGCTTTCTTATAGGAGTTGGAATGACCACTTCTCTTCCTTTTTTTCTGCAATGCCCTTTAATCTTTGGAGATGCTTGGCAACTTCCCCTTTCTCCCTGCTTATACAAGTGGGAGGTAGATGATGGGTGGGAGAATAGGCGCACGATTTAAGAGGACAATTCACATTGTCAGGCTCCTGCACATCTGTGGGTTGATTTTGGGTAAATAGAGAGAATTTGAAACTCAACCATGTTGCATTTGGAAGAAGTTTGCTATTATGAATCCTTCCAGTTTTTATTACAGCTTGATATGAAGAGTAGATTTGACCTGGTTAAAGTAGGGATATGCTCCCAGAGAAGATAACACAAAATAGGTTAACAGTGTTAACCTATCCTTCATGAAAGGTGAATGTACCAATTCCAATGGCCAATTTGATTTGCAGGGAATCAGGTTTTCCCTTTTGATGGGAATTAACCAATTAGCCATTAAAAAAATAAATAGAAGCATTATTAAAAAACTACTCTGAAGAGCAACAAGCTATTGGTATAAAACTCTCATTATTAAAACTGACTTGACTTTTTCTAGCGGAAATTGCCAATTTATTGTAATAAAACAAATCAATTCAATAGCCTGGTCAGCTGTGTCCTATTAAATTTTTTTACAGCTTCTTGTCAGAGGTAATAAACATTAAATGTCCTGTTACTGTGGCTGAAAGTATTGATCTTCTCTACCAAGGTCCTACCCAAATACCCAAAGAACAGGACTTCATGGTGATGTGGGACTTCAACTACCCAGACATCTGTTGGGAAAATAATACAGCAGGGCACAGATTATCTAACAAATTCTTGGAATGCATTAGAGATAACTTTTTACTACAGATGGTGGAGAGAGCAATTGGGGAGGGGAGAGACCCTTCTAGATTTGATTCTGACTAATAGGGAAGATCTGATTGAGAATTTGAAGGTGGAAGGCAGCTTGGGTGAAAGTGATCCTGAAATAATAGCCTTTATAGTTTTAAGGAATGGCAGGAGGGAAAACATCAGAATAAGACAAGGGACTTTATGAAGGCAGACTTTAACAAACTCCAGAGACTTGGTAGGTAAGATTCCATGGGAAGCAATAAGGAATAAATACAAAGTACTACACTTAAGAAGAAACAATCACAGAAATACAAAATGGGAAATTACTGCGTAGAAAAGGGTACTGCAGGAAAGGCTCTGAGGGTTACAAAACTACATATCTAGTTACAAACTAAATATGAGTCAACAAGGTAATACTGTTGCAAAAAAAGGGAATGTCATTCTGGGATGTACTAGCAAGAGTATTGTTAGCAAGACAAGAGAAGTAATTCTTCATCTCTACTCAGCACCGATAAGGCCTGAGCTGGAGTACTGTGTCCAATTCTGGGCACTACACTTTGGAAAAAATGTGGACAAATTGGAGAAAGCCCAGAGGAGGGCAACAAAAATGATTGAAGGTCTAGTAACATGACTTACAAGGAAAGATTGAAAAAATTGGATTTGTTTAGTCTGGAGAAGAGAAGACTTGAGGGGAGACATAAATCTTCAAGGACATAAAAGGTTGCAATAAAGAGGTGGGCGATAAATTGTTCTTATCCACAGAGGATAGAACAAGAAGCAATGGGCTTAAATTGCAACAAGGGAGATTTAGGTTAGACATTAGGAAAAAAATTTCCAACTGTAAGGGTTGTTAAGCAGTGGACCAAATTACCTAGGTAGGTTGAGAAATCTCTGTTATTGGAGGTTTTTAAGAACAGGTTAGATAACACCTGTTAGGTATGGTCTAGAAGAGATAATACTTAGTCCTTCTTCAGTGCATGGCACTGGACTAGATGACCTGACAAGGTTCCTTCCAGTCCTACATTTCTATGATTCAATTGGTAGCCAAATATTGTACAGTAACTCCTCACTTAAAGTCGTCCCGGTTAATGTTGTTTTGTTAAGTTGCTGATCAATTAGGGAACACGCTCATTTAAAGTTGTGAAATGCTCCCTTCTAACCTCGTTTGCAGGCTGTCAATTGCGGCAGTTCAACTATCCCTCCCCCCCACTGCCATGTGCTGCTCCCCAAGACTCCTACCTGCTTGCTGTGTGGGGGGGAGGGGAAGAAGAGGGGGGCTAATGTCCGCCTGCTCCTGCATCTCGCTTACCCCATCTTCCATAGAGCAGGGGGGGACGCACGAGGAAGGGAGCTGCTGCCTTAGGCAGAAGCTGCAGCTGCTGGGCTTGCTGATCTAATTAATAAGGCAGTGTACTTCTGACCCCAGTCTTGATACTTAAAGGAGAAATTACAAAAAGAGTCCTGTGGCACCTTATAGACTAACAGACGTACTGGAGCATAAGCTTTCGTGGGTGAAGTGGGTATTCACCCACGAACGCTTATCCTCCAATACGTCTGTTAGTCTATAAGGTGCCACAGGACTCTTAGTCTGGATCTGTAGAAGCTACAAACACGGCTACCCCTCTGATACTTAAAGGAGAAATTTTTCCTTTCTTGTCCATTAGTCTTATTTCAGCAACATTTTGTATGGTGGATCTGCAAGTCTCTAAAGTTTTCGAAGCAAATACTCGGAGACAAGTTGCACTATACAAGATGCCTCTCAGATCAAAGCTGTTTACTATGCACAAATCATCATTTCAAATAGCATAAACCCTTTCTATAATTTAGTACCAAAGCAAAACTTAATGGAGGCATCTTATTTACTACAATATATTAAGTTTAAAGCACCTTTTGGTCCTAAATGTCATGCAATTGATCTAGTTGAACTCAGACAAATAATCTAACATGGTTGTGATTTTATTGAATTATTTTATGCAAAACCAGACAAGTCTGTATCCCAGTTATAGGGCTAACTAAGTCTGTCTACTTTCTGGTCTCTGAGTGCATGCACCTCACAGCTTGGGCCTTTGGCCCATTTTTGCTTGTTTGGAATTTCACAATTCTGCCACTCTCAGAGCAGCAGCACCTACATACACTATCCCATGTATACCAACCTCTTGTCACCCTGCAGGTTCAGTTGGGTTTCAGGCAACTGCATTTCCTCCCTTTGGGAGTCTTTGATCCATGATATAGACCAACAACCTACTTAAATAATTTTTATTAAGCAGTTGGAATAAAGCATTAAAGAGAAAAGGATTTTAAAACATTATGTATGCATTTCTCTCTTACCTGATGTTCTACTATTCCATAATGGCATCCTAGACAGATACAGTGTTCTTCAGATACCATGGTGGGTTCCTAATGGTTGAGCGTGTTTCAGTTGGTGTTCTGTCTGTCTCACTGAAATTTCTCTTTTAAACCCTGCAAGGTTGTTTTCCAAAAGACTTCTTCACATGTTCATGGGCTTTGGTCCCCCTAGTGCCTAGTCAAACCAGTTTTATAGGCTGTCTGAAGAGAGGAGTGGGATAGAGCCATTGTCCCTTAGTGACCTTTAAGTGAAAGTGATTAGGTGACCATTGTGAGTCATCTCCTTTGTGCTTGGAATACTCAGACAATCCTCTAATGGGAAGCACTTAATCAAAAATATTGTTATGAGCTGGTTGGAACCTTGTTTTAGGTTGTTAAACCTTCACCTAAGACAAAAAGTATGTGAACCCTCTCAGGAGCTTTTTGGCTGAGTATTGTTTTGAATAGCATATGGGGGAAGGCAGAACAGAAAAACTGAGAGAACAGAGGTTGAGGGGAGAGAGAGCTAGCCTAAAAGAGCAGCAGAAATCATTGTGGTGGACCTGAAAGAAACCTGGGGAGATATTTTTGTGTCAGAAGTGCACGCAGAAAAGAGGGCTCTTGGTGTTGTGAGGAAAAGAAGCTGTTTCCTGTTTGATTTCCTCTGTGTTTAGAGACACAGGACTTTGTATATCCTTTGTAAATAGAAAAAAACTGCATCAAGGAAATACCTGACTACTTCCAGTTTCTGCTCCTAACTGAAACACGTATAGGGCCCCCAACTTTGACTAGCTACTTGGGTTGAAATGGGGCAACGATATTCATACTGAAAACTACAGGCCATATCTTCACTGCCAAGAAAAGATAGGTGTGGGGCGTGAGTGGATGGTTGGTTGTTTACAAAGATTTTACAATGCAATAGTTAGAGGCAAGGCTGTGTAGTTCTTATAGCAGTGTATCTAGGTGAGGTCAAACACAGATGGAGGAGATATTATGTTGATCTCACCTATCTGTATTTCATTAAACAACAAAAAAACAACCCTCAGAGCCTTGTCTCAGCTAGGAGTTTTACAGTGTGATAACAAATGCACATTAGTTATTTTAGAATAAAAATACACCTTTTTTGGCAGTGAAGATGTAGCCACAGTACTAACAATTACTAAAGAGTATGTCCATATGTCTTACACTATGATTAAACAGTTCTTAGTGTCTATCTTTTCTTTGTGAGTTAATCATACAACATTAGCATAATTAAATTCATTTGCATATTGTGTTTCTATATATAGTGTAAAATGTGATTATTTCAGACTGTTGGATATTCAGATGTATGAGTTAACAAACTGTGTAGACTTTCTTACCCATTTTTACTGCGTTTACTGTGAAGACCTCTACAGTAAATATCACTTTTTTGGTAAAGCAGACCTATTCAGTTGTTTGCTTTGTGCTTTTTAAATTGAGAATTCTGTTTCTTTTTTTCATGGCATTGTTGTCAGATAAAACTAATTTGTTCCTTCTTCTTTGAGTGATGGTCCCTATTGTGTTCCACTGAGGGTTATGCGTATGTGCCATGCTTCCGAAGCTGGAGCTTTTCAAAGTAGTATTGCTTATTGGTCCACGCATGCGCCTTTCTACTTCCTTGTGGTTTTGCCTGAGGCGATAAGAGTGGGACAGACCAACCGCATCTCCAGTTACGTCTCACTGCTGCATGGTCTGAGTTGGAGCTCCTGCTGTCCTCTTATCCTCGGTGACACATTTTCCAAACTTCTTAGAAACACCGTTTTTACTTTGTTCATAGTTAGTATTTTATTGTTTTTTTGCGATTATTTTCTAGTTCCTAGAAGTTTTATAGGATTAAAGACTTGGACGTCACTTTGGTGGTTTTCCCACCAAACAATCCCTCTCACCCTTTCCAGCACCCAGGTCTGAGGACTAGATTATCCCAAAGTTGCCGGGATTCAAAGTCTGCGCTTTCTGCCCTCGCTTGTTTTCTATCAGTGATGAGCACAACGTTGTTCGTACTGTTTGGGGGAAGCCCACACCATGTCCACGTGCAGTATCTGTCTCTCCCTCCCTGCCCGTATACAGGAAAGCTGAGCTGTCCGCCTCAAAAAGTACCTCATGGGTACCACAATCAGGCCACAGTCAGATCCTGGCTGGGGAACCCCCCCATGCATTGGCCTGAACAATCTAAGAGCGCTCCCCCTACTGCGGCGCCTCTGTCAGGCTCCATTGGTAACAATGCTATAGACCCCACGCCAAGGCCTATCCATGAGCCATGAAAGCTTGCACATCAGCATGGCAGTAAATCCACATTGTTCGTTGGATCTACTGGTCCCAGTTCCAGAACCGCGTACCCCTCCTGCTTTGGCTCCCCCGGCATCCTGGGGTCTTAGAAGTTTTTCTGAAGCTCAGCTAAGTTTTGACTGAATTCTTTGCTTTGTATCCTCAGTATTCTTTAAATAGTTTATCTTTATATGGAATTCCTTATGGCTTTTTAAAAGAAAAAGAAAGAAACCAAGTCCCCCACATTCCATATTTGCTAAACAGCAGAAGAATACTCTGTATTGAGTAGTATGTACAATCCATGAGGCAGAAGCCTCTCTGATTCCAGGTACACCATAATATGGAAGAAAGCAGAATTCCTGTAGTGCCCTGTCTTCCCCATGCACTTTCACTAATCATAGAAGAAAAGCATAGCACTGCCTATGAACTTTCCTAATCTCAATATGTATGTGCAGCTATGCTGACAGATTTAGATCTCATCACAACCCAATGCACAAACACTTCCAAACCCTTAGCTTTCACAAAGCACAACCAATTTTCAATAAACCATTTAAAGGCATGTTTGTAATACAGAAGCTATATCCCTGCAAAATTCCAAGTTCTTATCTGCTAATTATACACTGGAGCTCCCTTAACGAGAAGTTCAGTGTTTTTTCACCCTTAAAGCTTCAAAATAGCTAAAACATTTTGGTTAACATTTTTCAAGACTTGAGAGAACACTAGCAAATTTCAGCCATAAAGGTAAATAATTGAAATAGTATAAGTCACTGAAGATGACCCTTAAGTTTGCACAAATGTTTTCATTTCATCTGTGAGTGTTGCTAAACTTACATATCTTAATTGTATCTTTATTTTATAGCCTTTTGTAAATGTAAAACCCAGACATTTCTTTGTAATCAGTGAATGGTATTGATACTTTTTGTTTACTAGCTTTTTAAAAGAATGAACATTACGTGGGACATTTGGGGACAATGTAAGTTCACATTAAATCTGACATCCTGAAATGTGAAAGAATATCAGCTGGCCAAGGATTCAAAACAAAAAAATGGAATAAAGTCAGATCCATGAAGCAATGTGTTGGTGTGAAAATTGTTTCACTAAAGTATTAAAGACTCAGGCCATGTCTGCACTACAAAGTTAACTTCATGTAAGCCTCTGATTTAAGCAAGTCAATCTCGCGTGTCTGCACTACTCTCATTGTGTCGGCGGAGTGCATCCTCACTAGCAGGGCTTGCATCGTCACACGGAGCACTGCACTATGGGTAGCTATTCCATAGTGCAGGTAGCCGAGTGGAATTTTGGGTTGGGCTTGCAATGCCTTATTGGACCAAAACATTGGTTCGGGTGGTTATGGGAACATGGCGTTAGCCTCCCATGATGCACTTACCTCCCTCCCTCAGCGGCAAACAAACCAAGCCTTTTTCACGCCTTTTTTTGTAAGCCTGGGTTATCCATGCAGACGCCATAGCATGATAAGCATGGACCCCGCTCAGCTGTACACTATTGTTGTGAGCATTACAAACACCTCACGCCTTATCCTGCACTATTTACACAGCCGATACAGGAGCTGCGGCACGGAACAATGTGATGCCATGCAAGCAGCCCTGCTGGAAGGCAGAGCAAAGCAATTCACAGTTGCTGGCAACAGTTATGCATCACCTTGACACGGCTGAGCGTCATTTCTGGGCCCGGGAAACAAGCACTGACCAGTGGGACTGCATTGTTATGCAATTATGGGATGATGAGCAGTGGCTGCAGAACTTTCAAATGGGTAAGGCCACTTTCCAGGAACTGTGTGTAGAGCTTTCCCCAGCCCTGAAGCACAGCAATACTAAAATGAGAGCTGTTAGGACAGTGGAGAAGCAAGTGGCAATAGCTCTGTGGAAGCTTGCAACGCCAGACTGCTAATGGTTAGTGGGACATCAATTTGGAGTGGGTCAATCTACCGTGGGATCTGTCGTGATCCAAGTTTGCAGGGCCATCAAGAGACTTCTGCTAAGGAGGGTAGTGACTCTGGGCAACGTGCTGGATATAGTGGATGGTTTTGCTGCGATTGGGTTCCCTAACTGCAGTGGAGCGATAGATGGAATGCATGACCCTATCTTGGCACCAGACCACCTTGCCAAAGAGTACATAAACCAAAAGGGGTACTTCTCAATGGTATTGCAACAGCTGGTGGATCATAGGGGCCGTTCCACTGAATCATAGAATATCAGGGTTGGAAGGGACCTTAGTAGGTCATCTAGTCCAACCCCCTGCTCAAAGCAGGACCAATCCCCAATTTTTGCCCCAGATCCCCAAATGGCCCCCTCAAGGATTGAACTCACAACCCTGGGTTTAGCAGGCCACTGCTCAAACCACTGAGCTATCCCTCCCCCCCACTGACATCAACGTAGGATGGTTGGGTAAGATGCATGACACATGCATTTTTAGTTCAGAAAGGGTCTTTCTTTCCAGACTGCAAAATAACCATTGGTGATGTTGAAATGCCAGTTGTGATCCTGGGAGATCCAGCCTACCCCTTGCTCCCATGGTTCATGAAGCCATACACATGCAGCCCGGACAGCAGTAAGGGCGGTTCAACCATACGCTGAGCAAGTGCAGAATGGTGGTGGAATGTGCCTTTGGATGTTTAAAAGGTCGCTGGTGCTGTTTGCTAACTAGGTTAGACCTCAGTGAATGCAGTATTCCCATTGTTGTTGCTGCCTGCTGTGTGCTCCATAATATCTGTGAAACAAAGGGAGAAAAGTTTCCTTTGGGGCGGGAGGGTTCAGGCAGATCACCTGGCAGCCAATTTTGCACAGCCAGACACCAGGGCAATAAGAAGAGCACATCAAGGGGCTCTGCGTCTTCATGAGGCTTTGAAAACCAGTTTCAGCAATGAATCAGAATAATGTGACACTATGTTGTTCCTTACCAAACTGTCCCCTCCTTTGCATTTTCTCCCCTGTAAACTCCACCCCCACCAACTACCGTGTGTTTAATGAATAAAGAGCCTTCTCCCCCTCAATCCGTTAAGTTTTATTATGCACATAAACACACAGAGACAGCAAAGAAAAGTAAGATAACCTGGGGCAAAAGAGCTGATAACACTGTGGGGGAAGAAACAATGAAAGCTTGCTTACAGATGCACTGCAATAACAATCAGAGGTGTGTGAATGGGTGCCTTCTTGTCCTAGTACCCTCCCCTGGTGTTGAGTGCAAGGGATACCGAACTCTCCTCCTCCCACTCTGCCTCATAGGACATTTTGGGGAGGAGGAGGATGTAGAATTGGGCAATGATGGTAGCAGGTTCAGCATAGGCTGCATAGGAACTCTAGCATCCAGGTGTCTTTCTTGAACCTCAAACAGATGCCTCAACAGGTCTGATTGCTCCTTCATAATCCGCAGCATCTCTTCCTGTCTGGCATGCTCTTGTTCCCTGCATGTTCTCCTGTCCTCCCTGTCCATATCCAGGTTCTCGGACAGTGTGATCCTCCATCTCTGAGTTCTGTCTTGTCACTCTCGGAGGCGCGCATTAACTCCTTGAACATGTCCTCCCAAGTCGTCTTTTTCCACCTTCTAATCTGGGGAAGTCTCTGTCCTGGTGTGGAAGATGTGCCGACAGACAAGGTTTCAGCTGTAAGGAATACAAAGCACAAGGATAGCATTGACAGTGCATACATTGTTTCTAGTGCAAGGTTAATTTTTTTAAATAAAAGAAACCCACCTCTCAATACACTTCACTGCAAGCCACAACATAATCCAAACCACTGGCTATTGCAAGAGTTGGTTTACTGCTCCAGCCACGGTGAGTAAGGCCACGAGGCATGGGCGAGAGGTCTTGTCCTGCTGCTTTTGTGAAGACATCTTTGGGATCACAGCTTGGAATTTGAGAAGTCCCCTTTCCCGTAGCAACCTGGATGGTGCTTCAGGACAGGCACCAGTGTAAAACCACCCAAATAGTTTGTTTTTTACAAAAGTGGCACTGGGTTGGGGGGGAAAGAAGACACAGGAAGTTACTCCCCCGTTTTTTCAGTGCTGCTTGCAATACACAGTGTTCCCTTCCAACCACAACCATGGCACATTTGGGAAAGTGTGGTTGCCTGACCCAGACTTCACCAAACGGGGCTGATTACTTGTTAAATTGTTTGCGGTTTAAGGGCTAGCATTCAAAACTCCCCCCGTTTCCGCTAGATGACTCTATGCGATATCACTCTCCTGAGGGTAACAGAGGCGGCAAGGGAGTAAACGCTGCAAGCGTCTTGGTACAGACCTGGTCCTTGATGCCCTCAGAGTTAATACTGGAGTGGCGTGGGAAAGTGACCTACTGTGGTGGACAAAATAAGGCAGCCCTTCCCAGAAATCTTCTGCAAAGGATTGCAGACTACCTCCATGAAAGCTTCCTAGAGATCTCCATGGAGGATTTCCAGGCCATCCCCGTGCACATAAACAGTCTTTTTTGGAGACCACCCTCTGCATAGCTGGAGTGGCCACTGATACCCACTACACCTATTTTTTTGTTCAGATTAAGCATAAAAAATAATAGCATGTAACCCCTACAGTTTGATTGGAAATGTGTGCTCACTTGAGGTGCCTTCCCTGGCATCACGCTTTGCCACCAACTGGCCCAATGTTTTTAACCCAATCTAGGGTTAAAAACAGTTCTTAGCTGTCAGGTAGAATGGATCATCTGCTTGCCTGCCTCAGATTCTCCTCCTCCTCCTACTCCTCCTCGTTGTTGCTCGAGGTTGCCCGGAGTTCCTGGGGAGGTATCCGCAGAGCGTTTTGGGGTAGTGGTGGGGTCGCCGCTGAGAATCACATGCAGCTCCTCATAAAAACAGCGTGTCTGTGGGGCAAAACCAGAATAACTGTTTGCCTCCTTTGTCTTCTGGTATGCTAGCTGAAGCTCCTTTATTTTCACACGTCACTGGTGTGTGTCCCTGGTATAGCCCTTCTCCCCCATTCCCGCGCAATCTTGGCATAGATGTCAGTCTTTCTTCTGCTGGATCTGAGCTTTTCCCGCACAGTCTCTTCTCCTCACACAGCAATAAGATCCACCACCTCCTGTGTACTCCATGCTGGAGCGCGTTTGCAGCCTTCAGGCTCCATGATCAGTTGTGCTGGCGAGTTCTCCACACTGAATAAACAGGAAATGAAAATTCAAAAGTTCCCGGGGCTTTAACAGGGGAGTGGCTGTTTCCTGTTTACCTGGCTGACGTACAGTGGAGTTGAAAGTGCTCTCCAGAGCAGTCACAACCGTGCACTGTGGGACACCTCCTGGAGGCCAATTCATTCGAATTACACAATGCAGTGTCACTATCCCCATGTCGACCCGTGGACGTCTAATCAAGCACTACGCTTCTCATGGAGGTGGAGTACAGCAGTTGACTTTACAGGCCACTTTGGTCGGCGGAAGGGATTTGGGAGTGTGGACACATGCATTATTAGATCGACTTATTGAGGCTTATGTCAATTTAAGTTTTTAGTGTAGATTGGGCCTAAATTGACTGCGGTGGTTTGATTGTGCAGAGTAAAAACCTATTTTCTTTTTGTTTTGTTTTGTTTGTTGTGTTTGCCAGATTTCTAGAATGACCATGGATTTAAATTACTTTTCAATCACTGACCATGAGTGAAACAGAACTTACCATGTTTTGATTCCTGCAACTAACAACCCAAATGAGGTTGGAGCTTCCTCAGTATATGATTGAAATTGTAGGAAGTGGCTCAGAAGGTAAAGCACATCTGGAAGTCAGTGTAGGTACCAAAATCTAGTTATCTAGGAACTGATATATCCTTGGAAGAATCTGCAGACCTAGAGATCACACCTTGAAAACTCGCAACGTAATTCAGTGATGGGGTCAGTGGAGGGCATGTTTAAATGAAGAGAATATTAAAACACACTGAATAAGCACATTAGGGTATTTTCCTGCTCATGTGATCAGTGAAATATTCAACTATAAATTTTCAGCATTAGCCTACAAACTCCTTTTCACAGCTAGAGCTCCTGTTTCAGTCTGTCTGCATTATCAGGTAAAAGAGGAGGAGATCATATAAAAGCTTGTTCTCCGGCAGACATGGACAAGGCAGCTCTTCATTTGATAATTCCATTATATGACATCTAAACATAAAGTAAACAAAACCGGATTAATTTAAACAATATTTGTCAAAATCCTGTTAAAATACATATAAAAATATGCACACATACACACCATTTCTCCAAATGAAATCAATAGGAATGATTTGAGCCTCTGACTTCCAGATGCTGGGACTAGTCAACAGGGGGATGGTTCACTTGATAATTGCTGTGTTCTGTTCATTTCCTCTGAAACATCTGGCATTGGCCACTGTTGGAAGACAGGATACTGGGCTAGATGGACCATTGATCTGATCCAGTGTGGCCGTTCTTATACTGTTACAATTTTCTTCTTGTCATAGTATACTTTAAAACCGCAAAAAAGTTGAGACCCAGAGATATTTCATAGCTAATATTAATTTTGAATTTTAATGTATTTATCATGTGTACTGCTGAAATAGCTGCAGAGATCTACTAGTAGCAGAGGAGGATGGAATCATTTTAAAGTGGAACTGAGATACCTAACAGCTTCAAATGTCGTTTTGGGAGACTGTTTTCTCCCCCCTTTGCAGTTATGAAGTCCCAGAAAGTTGAATTCAGGCACTCCTATTTATTCAACTGATGAACTTTTGAATTTTGTGAAACCAGCAGGGAGTCTGTGACCTATCTCCTTTTCATCAGATAAAATTTAATAGTTTTCCCTCCTAGTGACTGGATCGGTAGGTACCTGGATAGTTGAAACCCAAGAGTCTCAGAACCAGTCAGAGTAAGAGGAAGGTAGTATTCAGCAGGGCAAGTAGCTTGAGTAACTGACAGTACATAACTTCCCTCTTATCTGAAGGTGTCTGCTGGACTGTCACATTCAGGATTATTGGTATTCTTACTAGACATGTTACTGTAGAATTCCCAAATGCTAAGAGTGACCACAAATTCAGCCTTTCAGGTGTAGACTTCCTCACGGTCACCAATGCCTTTGTTACTTGAAGGCTTTGCCTAGTATAGCTTGTTGTACCTGAGACTTACCTTGAAGGCATCTCAGAAGCTTTAATCAGTATAGATTGTGGTTGTCCACCTTTTTTTAGTAGCTCAGGCTGGCAAGAACACACACATCTGTGCCCCCAACTGATCGTGGCTGTCATTTCCCTTATAGATGAAAGTCAAGGTTACCTATACATGCTGAAATGATCTCTTCTCTCTGCTCCATCATGACACTTGCATCTAGCTGGAACACTGTCTGCCCAAAGGATGGAAGTGAATTCAAACCAGTGGCACGAAATTCTCTCCCTTCAGAAGTACATCTGAAACCAACTGTGGTATAAGATACTTTGTTTTAAAAGTATTCCCAGGTTTTTCGCAAACCACAGGTTTTCACTTTTAGGAGGTTGGGTGGTTCTTTCCCCATCCTTCAAGTTCAAAGCAATATGATGGGTTGGGATCACTGTGCATATGCTTCCCGTATTGGGGGAAAATGCCACTTTTATTCTAAGTCATGTAAAATGCACTCATGATGCTGAGCTCTTTTATAAATGTTTATATAGCAATAATACACATTCCCTCTGCAACTTTTGGTATAAAAATAACTAGAGTTTTCCTTTTAAATGTTTGTTTAGCAAATGAGAGTAAACAGGTGGTCCTACAAAGAAAGTTGTGGCACTATGATTTTAACTCACTGGTTCATATGCTTGTCAGGAATTACTATGTTTAGGCTCAGAAGGATCAGATTTTTATTGGTAAATGTCAGCTTCACTATACACGCACATATTGTTGAAAAGATACTTCTATTGATAATTAAAATTTATAGATAGTGTGATACAGCATGGCCAGAAGGCAGCAGGAGAGTGATCTAGGGTGAGGAGAAGCCTTATTCCCTGTAGATTAATTAAAAGCACCTGAAACCAATTAGAGCACCTGAAACCAGTCACCTGATAAAATCCCCCTGCTTCAATCAGCCAGAGGAGGAGCTGGAGCAGAGTGGTTTGGTGGTGGAGCCAGAGAGCAGTTCGAAGGAAAGTGGAGGAGTGCTGCAGCGGGCTAAGAAGACCAAGATCCTAGGTAAAGGGACACCTGGCTTGTGCAGAAGGAAGGCAGGAAGCCCCACAAGCTGAAGGTCAGGAGAGGGAAGTAGCCCAGGGGAAAGAATCACTGGTACAAGTGGTTCACCTACTATCATAGGGCCCCTGGGCTGGGACCCGGAGTAGAGGGCGGGCCTGGGTCCCTCTCTCTCCACTCCCCTTCCCTGGGATACTAGTAGGATAGCTGTTACCCCAGTTCAGGGGCAAGAAATGGCACCCTGAAACTCCCCCACAAGAAGAGAAAGTGCAGGACCCATCATAGTAGTGCCGGCAATTTGCCACAATAGGCAAAGAAGGAAAATTTCTACTTCAGAACTTATTAGAGTTTGACTTATGGCTATTTACTTTGTATATTTTGATATATGATTATGACAATTTGTGTTTTAATGGCTATAAAACTTTAACTTTTTGAATCTCAACGTCTCCTGGTATTAAATAATTGTCTGACCCCCCCATAATTTCTATAACTATGAAAATGTAATCAATAATAATGAAAATAAATTCTCAAAACCCATATTTGTGCAAATGTGACTATTTAAATAAATAAAAATAGAAAAAATGTATAAAACTAAACGTAGATATTATCTGATACATTTGTAAAAAAAAAAAAAAAAAATTAATTCTGCCAAGCCTAACTATGTTGGAAGTCTGTACCTCTGAACTTCTACAGGTGTAGAAGGAAAAAGCATAAAAACTTGCCTTTCAGTGTAAAAAGTCTTTTCTATATTACTTTATCTCTCTTGTGCTACTGTTTCTAATCTAAGCTGCCCTTTTTTTAATCTGTTTTTTGGAACTGTGATTTTTCTTTTAAACTGGTCAATTTTTTAACAAGGCATTCCTTCTGAAAGTCAAACTTATGAAGCATTAATAATTTAGGAATAACTTCTCCTGAAACCCAAGTGGCAAGTGATGTTTCTGTATTCCCCTCGTATCCACAGAGATGGCTGTCAAATCAGAGTTGACTCTGCCTATTGCGCATTTTGGAATCTTTTTTGACATGCATTTACGTGTAAAGCTAAAGACCATAAATAGTCTCCGAGACTTAGTGCTACTCAGCCAAGCGAGGCTGAGTGTCTCTTAGTGCTTTAGTACACATTTTTAACTTACTTTTCTTGAGTAGATCAAGATCTATAAAACAATGCTTAGAGGATGTTTGAACCAGAATGAAATTGATTTCCTTTCTGTACTTGAAATTTTTTTATTTCAGAAACATCAGAAAAATCTTGTTAATCAATAGCTGGGCATATTTTGAGAATCAATTCTCTAGTCAGGTGTTTTTTTCTCCAGTAAGTCTGAAGTCAGGTTTTTCACTGAGTTTGTTGTGTTGTTATGGCATGCAGTTTCAGCTGCACAAGGAACTCTAAGGGCAGGTCTACACTACGCGGGGAGGGGGGCGGTGTCGATGTAAGGTACGCAACTTCAGCTACGTGAATAACGTAGCTGAAGTCAACGTACCTCGCTCGACGTACCTCGCCATGAGGACGCTGCAATGTCGAAGGCTGGCGCTCCCCCGTCGACTCTGCTTCCGCTTCGCATCGGGGTGGATTACCACCGTCGACGGGAAGCGTGTTCTGGGATCGATTTATCGCATCTAGATTAGACGCGAAAAATTGATCCCTAAAACATCGATTGCTACCCGCCGAATCGGCAGGTAGTGTAAACTAGCCCTAAAATGCCTTAATCTTTCACCCACAGTTTTTGAGAGAAGGGCTTTGTCATGACATATCTACAGTAATGTTGTAATTTATAATAGAGGCAAAGACATCTGCCATGCAAAGGCTGTTTTTTGTCATCTTGTGTGTTGTCCCAGGGAGTACACATTTTAATCTGTTCAATAGGATTGTAAGATCTTCAGTGCTGGAACTTTTCTTTTACGTATTGTAGAAGGTACTGAGTAAGATTATGGCACTTATTGTGCCGAGTCTTACTGCAATAGCCGCACCTTTGTGGTCTATTCCTTCTTTTGTTTGTTTTTCCTCAATTTTTTCTTCTGTATATATTTTTGTATTGTCCCCTACCCTTTTCGTCTATTGTTTCCATCCTCCACTTGGTCTTCAGACCCCTTCATTTTGATTATGGCAAGGATTTTTCATGCCATTCCAAGCAACCCAATAGCCCATTTTCCCGTTCAGGTACCAGCATTTCACAGGGCGCTGTTTATCCTTGTTGAGTTTGAGCTGACAGCCTAAATTCCCTCTAAGCTGTGCGGCCGCATAGCAGGCTATCAAGGGCCGCACAGGTGGGGAGAGGTGCCCCTCCCCCGGTCCAGCCCACCCCCCCCAGAGCTGCAGCTGGGGAGAGACGCCCCTCCCCCATCCTGTCCCAGCCCAGCTCCTCCGGAGCTGCTGTGGCCATGGAGAGGCTCCCGTCCCGGCCCGGCCCTGCCCTGCCCTGCTGGAGTGGCCATGGAGAGGTGCCCCAGCGCAGCCCCACCCCGCCCGACCGAAACTGCCGCAGCTGTGGAGGGGTGCCTCTCCCGCAGCTGAGTCCCACCAGAGATGTCGTGGCTGAGGGGAGGTGCCTCTCACCTGGCCCTGATCTGCTGCAGCGAGCCTATACCCCAAACCCCTCATCCCTGACCCCACCCCACAGCCTGCAACCCCAGCCAGAGCCCTCACCCCCCGAACCCCAACCCTCTGCCCCAGCCCTGAGCCCCCTCCCGCACCCTGAACCCCTCATCCCCCATACCCCAACCCTCTGCCCCAGCCCTGAGTCCTCTCCCACACCACGAGCCCCTCATTCCCAGTCCCATCCCAGAGCCTTCATCCCCAGCCCTGAGCCCCCTCCCACACCGCAAACCCCTCATTCCCACCCCAGAGCCTTCATCCCCAGCCCTGAGCCCCGTCCCACACCGCAAACCCCTCATTCCTGAGTCCCACCCCAGAGCCTTCATCCCCAGTCAGAGCCTTCACCCCCTGCACTCCAACCCTCTGCCCCAGCCCTGAGCCCCCTCACACACCACGAGCCCCTCATCCCAGTCCCACCCCAGAACCTTCATCCCCAGCCAGAGCCCTCACCCCCTGAACTCCAACCCTCTGCCCCAGCCCTGAGCCCCCTCACACACGCCGAACCTCTCGGCCCCACCCCCGCCACACATCACATCCATCTTGGTGCACATAACATTCATTCCGCACATGGATGTTAAAAATTAGAGGGAACACGCCTGACAGCTATACATGTACGAGGAGATGTCAGAGACAGGTTGAGATGTCCAGTGTAGAGAGGTAGGTCTATGAGTCATCACCATAGAGATAGTGGTTGAATTTCTGTTTGGGGTTGAAATTACTGGGAGATAAAGTGTAAAGGGAGAAGAAAAGGTGACCAAGGACATAGACACAGAACGGTAGATAAGAAGGATCCTCCGAAAGATACCTTGAGACTCTCTGACCTGATTTTTCATAAGTTCTGATCACTCACTGTGACCCACGGTCCTCTTGATGCCACCTGGCATTCTTTTGATCTGGTATTTATATACTAGTTCACTGAAAAGTATAATGTAAGGTCTCTACTGAAAGCCTGTGTCACACTGGTCATCACAATCTTCGTTAAATGTATGTGCAGATTATATGTAAGGAAATATATGTATATATTGTGACAAAGTTCCTCCTCTACCTCGGTGGGTCCTGCGCTTATTGGCGGATTCTGCTTGCCTCAGAGATCTTCCCCTCTAGTAGAATCCACAGTCCAGGTTAACTCCTCCTGTGTCTGATCAGGAGTTGGGAGTTTTGGGGGGAATCCGGGCCCGCCCTCTACTCTGGGTTCCAGCCCAGGGCCCTGTGGATTGCAGCTGTTTAGAGTGCCTCCTGGAACAACTGCACGACAGTTACAACTTCCTGGGCTACTTCCCCATGGACTCCTCCCAACACCTTCTTTATCCTCACCACAGGATCTTCCAGCAGTATGCCCTCTTACTCTCAGCTCCTAGTGCCTCTTGCTCCCAGCTCCTCACACACAACCTCCTTCCACAGCTCCTGACATGCGTGCCTCACTGACTCACTGGAAGGCTTTTAACTAGTTTCAGCCAGCCCCTGATTGGCTGCAGGTGTCTCAATTAACCTCCCTGCCTTCTGGAAAGTTCTTAATTGGCCCCAGGTGTCTTGTTTAGCCTGGGGCTAACATACTGGTTCCTTACCACTTTCCTATAGCCTTTTGGCCTTGCCCTGTCACAATATATATTGGGGATTATGTTCTTAAAGCTTTGAAGTTAAAGGCAGGTCACCCAAAGATGACATGCCTTAAAATGGGTTCCACCAGATCAGATGTGGGAGACACTTATCTCTTGGCTGACCATTATGCATTGTGTGTCTTACAATGGAAGTCTATTTGCATACCGGTCAAATCCTAAGGAAGAGATTGCAGAGGCTTCAGGAGAAGAAATTAACCAGAAGAGGTGAACAGTATGGGTGGCGTGGAGAGGGGAACCCTGTTTACAGGTGAAGAACGAAGGACAGGTCTTAATATAGCTAGGTTGCAGAAAGATGCCCATGCATCCTTCATCTGGACAGACAAGCTGCCGGTGGACTTGGTCTCCTGAAAGAAGGGTCTCAGCCTTTCTGGTTGAAAAACACTGAGAAAGACTTGGAGTAAGCAGGACCTTATTAGACAAGAGGGCATCTTGTAGCTGAATTAAGACTCTAGAGTACATGTTATGGTTTTATTTTATATGTAATCCTTAGCAAACAGAACTACTGGAAACAATCATTTTGAATCTTGTTCTTTGTTAAATAAACTTATACTGTACTTGCTTTCTCTATAAACAATTCTAAGTGCTATGTGTTAAGTGGAGCAGTGATCTGGCATGGAGCATAACTGTTAAGCTGTGGTGTACTGTTTCTTGGGAGCAAGGATCTGGTAGTCCTGTGAGTTTCTGATGGATAAGCGGCTGGGCATCCAAGGGGAAAGCCCAGAGGACTCAGGGGTTGGATTGAATCTATTGCTAACCTGCAAAGGGACGGTACAGTCGGCATAGTCTGAGAGGGGAGGGCTTGTGTTTCCTGTGGCTGGTGGAGTCAGGAGTTGACCCCCGGCAGGCACAGACAAGGCTTCCTCACATTAAGGGCAGGTGGTAGTGAGGTGCCCCATAACTCTGGGTACTGCTGGGAAACATCACAGTCACAACTGCAGAAGTCAGTGGGAACTGTGCTTGAACATATTAAAGAGATATCTAATAATAAGTACTCTGAAATATCAGGTCCTAGCCATCTCAAATTGAGCACCAAAAATTAGTGGATACTTTTCACCTCTGTGCCTCAGTTTGCCATTGTAAAATGGAACTAATTCCATCCCCTCACTTCACCGAAAAAGAATTAATGTTTGTGAAGCATTCAGATACTGTAGTGATGAGTGCCATAGATAAGTATATGTGGAAATCCATAACTGTCTTCAGAGCAGGGTTTGACTAGTGTGCAGAAGAAAAGGCTTGGGCCGTACATGGAATAATGAGAATCAGACAAATATTGAGTAGCTTCTTATTAACTGAGCACCATCCTGTGGTGCATTTGCCCCTGGGCCCATGAGGTGATGGGGCCCAAACAGCAGAGACCACTCCACCTATAGGCAGACCAGTGGCCCACCCAGCCAAGCTGCTGGAGGGGGCTCCTGCCCCTTCCTCAAGGGCTCTGAGGAGCAGGAAGTGATCCCCAGATGGGCTGCTGGGGAAGCACTCCCCCAGCCCCTCTGTAGCTACTCCTTGCCCCTGGCCTCCCAGTGCAAGTAAGATTGTGACTGAGCGGCTTGGAGCTGCTCCTGATGGCACTGCCAGGGGTTCAGCCCACATCTACTGCTCCAGCCCCCATGGGCCTCACTGCCTGGAAAGCCTCCTGCTGCCACTTCTCGATTCACTGTGCGACCACCGTGTCAGCAGTGAGGAGCTCGTCAAGAAAGGTGCAGGGGCGGACTGAGGGTTGGGGTGAGTTGCGGGAGGCTAAGCAGAGTATGGGGGCTGAGTGTGTGTGGATTGTGGGGTGTGTGCTGGGGGTGAGGAATATGGGGAGCCATGTGGGGAATTCAGGCTAGGGTGCAGAGTGTGAGGACTTGAGCGGCAGGTATCCAACTCTCCTGGTGGTTGAACTGAGTGGCAGCAGGGGAAGGGTTGTGGGAAGCAGATGGAATGCAGGACTCCTGCCCCAGGGGGTAGAGGGAGAGGAGGCGGCTTGGGGAGGGTTGCAGGGGGTGGCTGGGGACCCAGGTACCCACCTTGGAGAATGAGGAGGCTGGGAGAGGGAGCCCCTGACTTGTTCTTGCACCAGGACACTCTGGGGCCTTGTTATGCCACTGGCACCATCCATCCTGTGCACTGAATGAGGCAGTGTCCCGGAGAACAAATAATATGTGATCATTTTATTAAAGACTATCACAATGCGTTCGCAAGTGGGGTACAATTAAGGTTGTACAAACATCCCAAATTCTGATGCTTCTGAGCTTTTGAGTGCGACTTTGGCAACCTTAAGAATGTTATTTTAGTGTATTTTTGTGTGTGTAGTTTAATATGCAAGTCTGCTTAACACAAGATTCTTGTAAACAGTTGTGTGTATTGAAACAAGCAAGTATCCTGCAAAAGGTAAGATTAAAAAACACAAGCTATAGTTAGTCGACTGCATTCCTGTGAACAGGTACTGCTCACAGAAATGGAGCAGGCTGGAATGATTTATCCAACAAACCAACACAAACAGAGCTACCAAGTTTTTTGCCTCTTGATATTTGCAGATTTGTATATGACCATGAACTTCAGCTTAAGGTTAATACATCCTTCTCCAAGCAGTGGCAGTATAGGATAGGGATTTGCACAAATTTGGTAGCTGTAGGAGGTTGAGAGGGTGCTGAAGTGTGTCTGGGGGATAGATGGGTGCTGTATAAGGTGTGTCTGGGAGGAGAGCAACTGAGACAGTTGAATTTGTGGGGTTATGTAAGAGAAGATGGTGATAGGTGAGGGAGGCCTTGTGGGAGTTTGGGGGTATCTGGGGGCAGCTATGTATAGTGGAAGCTGGGACCTGTAGGGTAGAGAGCTTTGCGCCAGTATCAGGGCTCCCCGTTATCTGTCCTGACTTCTGCTTTCCCCACTCGAATCCAGTAGCGGAAGCAGCAAGACAGGCTGCTTTGGCTGCCTTCTCAGCAGGGGCCACAATGGTCTCTGGGGCCAGTGAGCCTTCATTGCAGGCAATTTCTGCAGCCCTGGTGAATGGGTAGCATTCAGTCTATACTGCAGGAGTGTGTGAGAGGCAGCGTGGCTACATGTCCCATGAGATGCATGAAGCAAAGTGAATGAGGATGTGTTATTTACTCCTTCACAGAACACAAGACCCAGCGGTCACCTAATTAAATTAATAGGCAGCCAGTTTAAAACATAAGGAAGTTTCCAGGGGATGTTGTGAAGGCCAAAACTATAACGTGATTAAAAAAGGAATTGGATAAGTTCATGGAGGTCCATCAATGGCTATTAGCCAAGATGGTCAGGGATGCAACCCCATGCTCGGGGCGTCCCTAGCCTCTGAATAAGCTGGGCATGGACAACGGGGTGGATCATTTAATGATTACCTGTTCTGTCATTACCTCCGAAGCACCTGGCATTGGCCACTGTCGGAAGACAGGATACTGGGCTAAATGGACCATTGGTCTGACCCACGCTGGCTGTTCTTATGCTTGATCAGCCAGCATATCTCGTAACTGGTGGTTAGAATTTTAGGCTTACCAACCTTGAAACTTTAACTCATATAAATTCATATTTTTCAGGGAGAAATGTTCTTTGAAAACATTAGGGGAATTTATCTTGGTGAGAGATTATTCACTTTAATGTACTCCATGTCTAATGATCTCTGTTCTGAGAAACTTTTAACCATTTTATTTATAGACTACATTGTATAACCAATTTTAATTAAAAACAAAAGAGTGTGCATTTCATTTATGGAGTGTTGTTTGTTTTCAGAAACAAGATACTGGTCAGGTTTTGTTGGATATGGCCTATAACCATTTGGGTGTGACAGAGAAGGAATATTTTGGTTTACAACAAAGTGAAGAGTCAGTAGATTCCCCTGTAAGTATAGTGTTGAATTTTAAGAAATCTATTTTAAAAGTTCTTTTTAAAAAATTCATCTAATTTTTCATTTCACAGCGATGGCTCGAATCAAGCAAACCTGTTAGAAAACAACTCAAAGGTAAGAAACTTTACATACAAATCTAACTTTTTCTGGCCTGAATTCCTCTTCTACCTATATCATTGATTAGAAAAAACACAATTCTCAACTTCACTTTTGGGCATAAACAGTAGACTTTTTGGCAAAACTTCCCACAGTTCTTACTACTGGTTAAGCTTAAATAGTGGTAGCTGCTCCAGTGTAGATTGGGTACTGTAGGTCACCAACATTGTTACCACTCTGTCCTCTAGCCCTGGTCTGAGCAAAGTTAGACGACACAGTAGTGAAAATAGTAGATGTCTGGTGATCCCTCTACATTACTGTTCCCACTGATGTCAGTAGCAGAGAGGAGGGATTTTTGACAGAAAGCCTGTTAAGTAGTTGATGGGGAAAGAGTGTAATCGTTTCAAATATGGTTTTTAAACCATTTCAGGTAAAGCTCTTAGTCTGGCCAGAGTGGAGCAAAATTAGTCTATAGTGTTTGAACTCGGTCTTTAAAAAAAAAATTACAGGGCATAATTGTTTTTAGCATGGACCATTTAGAAACAACTTCTGGTAACAATTTTTTTCTCAGTGAAGATGTAGCCAAAGATACATAATCACTAGTGAAATTGAAACATAAATTCTGTTTTTGATCTCCTGATTCTAGCTCATTTTGTAGCTTGTGTGTGATTTTTAAATAAGGTTAAAAGTTAGTTATGCACAATAATTGTTGCAGCTTTGTTACAGTTTATTTTCTGCAAGAGGAAATATATTCTCTAAATTTTCCTGATATCACATTCCTGCTTGTCACACGAGATACTTGCATCAGGTGTTTTTTTCTCTTTTTTAAGACTTTCCTCTTTTAATACTAGAAGGAATAGAATGTACTTTTTTCCAACACAAATTGCCGTGTTAAAAATGGCACTCTTAAAAATATAAAAGAAGGTAACTGAATAGACCACGCTGATGACTGCTTCATGAACAGGATTGTTTTTCGAAGAAGGATATATTTGTGTGTTCTTCCTCTGAACGTAGCAAAAGACTGAACAATATAGTGGGAGTGCAGGAATAGTGAACAGATATATTTCATGATTTCTTCCCATGTCAAAAAAAATTTAAGTAAACTAGACTTATATTATGTGGTTATTTTTTGTTGTTGTTTTTTCTATAAATTTTACATAAATAAACCAAAATTAGAAATATTGATTTACTTTTGTAAAATGTTGTAGGAGGTTTTCCTTGCACCATCCATTTTCGAGTAAGATTTTTTATACCCGATCCCAACACACTGCAGCAGGAACAAACCAGGTAACTTTATTTTCAAAATGTACATCCATCAACTAAGAATTCGTAACATTCTCTTTTTATTTTCTGATGTTAGACTGCAATTTTTTCTATACATTTATTCTGAAATCTGTTTAATATAAAAGGTGTGGGGATTTGCTATTTAAGTAAAGTGTTTAGTATTGATATAGTGTTATAGGGGTGTGTGATGCTATACAACTGGTGATAGGGCACAGACTGAATAGTTCCTGCCACATAGTTCTTACTTTCAGAAGGTACAGGCATATAGTTTAATGTGACACTGGGTGTCACAATTAATGGGTTAATTGCATCTCTGACCCCTCCTGGTCTTTCGGAGTATACCCTGAGTGTAGACCTTTGGCCCCAAACTGTCACTTCTGTCTTGAGGTGGTATCATATGATTCTCCTATGCTCAGAGTGGGCCCTGGGTTGCAGTCCCCTGTGCATCACCCATGACTTACCTCAGCAGGTCTGCTTATGTCCAGACCCTGCAATTCTGTATCCTCTAGAGCAATAGTTACCAAACAGCCTTCTTAAAGCAAAGTCTTTATTTAGCACACAAGCATTTCAGATAAAACATCTAAAAAAACCCAAACAATAAAAAGACTATGCGTATATCTAGTTTACTAGGTGTCTAACCATCTTCCCACGGGTAGGTGGGGCTTGTCAGCCTTGGAAGGCAGCCCACCTAGGAGAAGGAAAACTCTGATTTAAAACCTCCGCTGCCTTGTGGCAATACCCACTTATGGGAAAGGCTAAGGGAGTCAACCCTGAAACCAAATCCGGTGTTGGAGTCCCGATGGCGGTCTGACATTGTCCTCAACGTCATTCCGGCAACTCCTGCGACGCCACTGGTGCCAAGTTGTATCGACATTGTCTTTCCCTTGGATCCATCAGTTGTGTGGAGAGGGGGGTTCTGCTGCATGGGCAACAGCTGTTCCTCCATATCACCCTGCCCTGGCTTGCGCCCTGGAGAGGACACTCCAGATTCGCTTCACAGCGTCGACACAACACGAGAAGCAACAGTTTACCAGTTATAAGCCCCCTGCTCGATTGGTGTAGAGCTTGCGCCAGGGGTTGCTTCCGACGGTGGGAGGGATCACCACGTGTCACTGGACAACTATCGCCTGCCTCAAGCTGGGCAGCCCCCAGCCAATAAGGTGTTGTCCCACCACAGTTCACCTGCTTCACTGGGTGCGTGGGGCTTAGTGTACGTGAGTACCCGACAAGTGGACTGCGAACCATGCACCAGGCAACAACAAAAGAAAACCAACATTTAAGAAACCAGCCCTCAAGTTAGGATGCTGGAACGTACGGACCATGACAACTGGCCTATCACAAGACCTTCAGGCAATCAGCGATGTTCGGAAGACTGCAGTCATCAACGATGAGCTAGCACGACTCCAAATCGACATAGTCGCTTTGCAGGAGACACGGCTGCCAGATGCTGGGACTCTCAGGGAAAAGAACTATACGTTCTTCTGGCAAGGGAAGAGTGCCGAAGAAATCAGAGAGTGTGGTGTTGGATTTGCCGTGAGAAATTCTTTACTGGGGATGGTGGAACCTGGTCAACAAGGAACTGAAAGACTGTTATCACTCCGACTCCACACATCCACTGGACCCGTCAACCTGATCAGCGTGTATGCACCAACACTCGCGCCAACAGGGATGAGTTCTATGATCAGTTAGATACGATCATCAGGAGTATCCCTAAAGAAGAGCACTTGATACTACTGGGTGACTTCAACGCCAGAGTGGGCGCTGACCACGACTTTTGGCCAACCTGTCTTGGAAAGTTTGGCGTTGGAGAAATGAATGAGAATGGACAACGACTTCTGGAACTGTGCTCGTACCATGACCTCAGCATCACCAACTCATTCTTCCAGACAAAGCCTCAACACAAAGTGTCCTGGAGACACCCTCGCTCGATGCACTGGCACCAACTCGACCTGATCATCATCAGGCGGTCTGCCTTGAAGTGCGTCCTGCTTACTCGCACCTTCCACAGTGCTGACTGCGACAGTGATCACTCGCTGGTGTGCAGCAAGATGAGGCTACAGCCAAAGAAGATCCACCACTCTAGGCCAGAGGGCAAACCCCGCATCGATGTGAGCAAGACCGCACACCCAGACAAGGCAGAGAAATTCACCCATGAGCTCTCCGAGGTGCTGAACTGTATGCCTCCCGGTGGCTGCGCCAAAGAGAGATGGGACCACATCAGAGGCGCAGTATACAGCACAGCCATGAAAGTTTTTGGAAAGAAACGAAATATGAATAATGACTGGTTTGAGGGCAACTCCGCCACACTCACCCCAGCCATTGAAGAACACTGCGCTGTTCACCTGGAGTATAAGCGTTCCCCCAGTCAGAGGACTCTACAAGAGTATCGATTTGCCAGGAGCAAAGTACAGAGACTAGCTCGACAGTGTGCAAATGATTACTGGCTCCAGCTCTGCCGGAGCATTCAACTATCTGCTGACACTGGAAACATCAGGGGAATGTATGATGGCATCAAGAAGGCCATGGGACCCACAAAGAAGTGGAGAGTGTCACTAAAGTCTGCAACAGGCGAAAACATCCAAGACAAGGGCAAGCAGATGGATAGATGGGTGGAGCACTACTCTGAAGTGTACTCCAGGCAAAACACCGTCACCGAAGCTGCCCTCAATACCATGGATGGTTTTCCCGTTGAAACTGAGCTGGACGAGAAGCCCACCATGGAAGAACTGAAGAAAGTCATTGAGAGCTTGTCCACAGGAAAGGCTCCAGGAAAGGATGGCATCCCACCAGAAGTTATCAAGTGTGGCATCAACGTCCTAGAACACCTCCACGACCTCCTCTGTCAGTGCTGGGACGAAGGTGCAGTACCTCAGGATATGAGAGACGCCAACATCGTGACCCTCTACAAGAACAAGGGTGATAGAAGCGACTGCAACAACTACAGAGGCATATCGCTCCTGAGTGTTGTGGGTAAAGTCTTCGCACGCGTGATCCTGAATAGACTGCAGAAGCTTGCTGACAGAGTTTACCCAGAGTCACAGTGCGGGTTCCGAGCAGGGAGATCCACAACCGACATGGTTTTCTCCTTAAGGCAGCTGCAAGAGAAATGCAGAGAACAGCACAAGCCGCTATTCCTTGCCTTCATAGACCTGACCAAAGCTTTCGACCTTGTGAACAGAGATGGGCTGTTCAAGATCCTGGTAAAGGTTGGCTGCCCACCGAAGCTGCTGAGCGTGATCCAGTCTTTTCACGACAACATGAAAGGCACAGTACTGTATGATGGCTCGTCTTCCGATGCCTTCGACATCCACAGTGGAGTAAAACAAGGCTGCGTTCTCGCTCCCACGCTCTTCGGCATCTTCTTTGCAGCATTGCTGAAACGTGCCTTTGGAAATTCCACAGAGGGAGTCTATCTCCACACCCGGTCTGACGGGAGACTTTTCAATCTGGCTCGACTACAGGCCAAAAGCAAGGTACGGGAGGCAACAGAGACATGCTGTTTGCAGAGAACGCTGCCCTGGCCACCCACACAGAAACCGATCTCCAGCATCTGATTGACCGCTTTTCCAGAGCTTGCGAAGAGTTCGGGTTGACAATCAGTCTTCAGAAGACCAAAGTTATGGCCCAGGATGCAGAACATCCAAGCATTGCCATCAATGACTGTGTGCTAGAGGTGGTCAGTCAGTTCACCTACCTTGGATCTACCATCACGGACAACCTCTCACTGGACCCTGAGATCAACCGTAGAATTGGCAAGGCCTTCACAATTTTGGCCAGATTGTCACAGAGAGTATGGAACAACAACATGCTGACCACCAACACAAAGGTCGCTGTGTACCGTGCATGTGTGTTAAACACTCTTCTCTACGCCAGCGAAACTTGGACCCTCTACGCTTCGCAAGAAAAGAGACTGAACGCCTTCCACATGCGCTGCCTCCGTCGCATACTCGGGATCACTTGTAGTGATCGAATAACGAACAACGAGGTGCTGGAACGTGTCAAGATCTCCAGCATGTTCACTCTCCTCCATCAACGCCGCCTCAGATGGCTTGGCCATCTAAGTTGCGTGGAAGATGGACGGATCCCCAAAGACCTGTTGTATGCCGAACTCGCCTCCGGAAACAGAGCTATAGGACGGCCCCACCTTCGCTTCAAGGATGTTTGTAAGAGGGACCTGAAGACTGTTCAAATCGACATCAACAGCTGGGAAGAGCTCGCCCAGGACAGATGCAGATGGAGACACGCTCTGACCACTGGATTGAAAACTGGTGAAGACAAGCTGCGGCAGCTTGCCGAGGAAAAGCGGGTTCAACGAAAAAGGAAGCAGCGGCTCCAACCCACAGCTGACACCGCCTTCAAATGCAGCAAATGCAATCGAGACTGCCACTCCCTTGTGTGGCTCCACAGCCACAACAGACGCTGCACAACCATCAACTAAACATTCCCCATGGGCGCATATCCATCGTCTCTCGAGACTAACGGACGCCAACAACAAGCAACCATCTTCCACACGGGGACCCTAGTATGACTAACTCCCTGTAGACTTTTCCACCGAGCATCTCTTTGGGTATGTCTATGCAGCAGCTGGGAGGTGTAATTCCCAGCTTGGGTAGACAGACACGTTCTAGCTCTGTTGGAGCAAACATGGCTAAAAAGAGCAGAATAGCCACAGCAGCTCAGGCTAGCTGCCCGAATACAATCCTGTCTGAGATCCTAGGTACATATTTGGGCAGCTTACCCAAGCCACCATAGACATGCTGTTATTTTTCGTGTATTCCTGAACTGGGAATTTCATCTTGCAGCTACTGTCAACTTTTCTCCCTGTCAAAGCTTACTGACTGCTCCCTGGTCAGCCCCTGGCAACTCAGCCCTTTCATAGGAATTGAGCCACTTTTAAAAACACAGTTTATAACTCTTTGATCTGGTAACTCCTGGCTTTGGCAGAACAAGGTTTGCGACTGGTTATAGTCAAGAGACAGGATCCTTGAACCTAACAGCTTACCGCATTCTTTCAAGTGTGTGCTTGGGTGTTCTTATGCGGGAAGCCCCCGTGTCACCTTCAGATAGACTCCATTGATTTTGAGCACTGTCGATGTAAAATAAACATGCTATTACCCCCAGTACAAGTTAGGTCAATACAGTCATGCAGGGAATTCTAATAATCAAATATGCAATAACTTCCCCTCACTGATCCAGTCACGTACCATGTTCGTAAAATTGCGACATCTCAGTATTCATAACATTATTACATATCAGCTCTATGTATGTCACACAAGGAAGGTGAAACATGCAGTGTGAGTAGTGTTGATATGAAAAACATGAATCATGCTGACCTTTAGTGTATAAAAAAATCATAAAGCCTTTCATTATCAAAACAACCTGTTTCATAAGGTAACTTATTGTATTTCTAAAGGACCATATATGGCTTGTGTTACAATTTCAACAAGCCTTTCGTAACTGAGTTCTAATTGAGAATACTAAGGTGTTCTGTTATCTGAAGAAACAATCTTACTAGAAATCAAGGAATGGGAAAGGGATGCACAGCCAAAAATCAAACACACAATTTAAAATAGGGTATAGATTTGCCTGAAACAAATAACTCCCCTCCAAAAGTGAGAAATGTTCAACTAATTCATTGCTGTCACATGCATCACTGACTCACAGCCCCACACATCACTGAACACAAGTACTGTATGCTTGTTACAAACAAAGGGCCCATTTCTGAATACAGTGTCATGGAAGATAGAGATTTCCACAATGGAGTGCTTGCAGGATATGGCTCTGTAGCGAAGCGAAGACTCACTAGCGCAGCGCCTCCTGCTGGTCATCTGGGAATTTGCTCTTTTTCCAGCACAGCGCGCCCTCTGCAGGCCGGTGTCTCGCCTGCCTCTGGCCCCATGTCCCTCCTGGACCCCGGTGCCCTTTGCCTTGGGGTGCTGCCCCCTGGCAGTGCCCCTTTGTCTCTGGGCTCTGCCCACTGCAGTAACCCACAGATCTGGGTCTCCCCTCCCAGGGGAACCCCCAACCCTCTATCCCCACCTTGCCCCAGTCGCTACTGCCAGTCATCATCTAGCCCCGGTTCACTGGGGCAGACTGCAGTCTCTAATGGCCACTCATCGTTGGCAAGGGGGGGTTTGGACCAGCTGCCTCTGCCTAACCCCAGGCTGCACCTTTGCAACCCCAGTACCTATTTTAGGCCCCGCCCAAGGCCTGCAGCCTGGGGAGTTTCCAGGCTGGAGCTCCCCAGCTCCTCTTGACCTATTCCCCAGCCCTGCTCCAGTAGTACCTTTTGGGCCTTTAACAAGGCCCGCAGCCTGGGGGTTTACAAGGCTGGAGCTCCCCAGCTCCTCTTGCCTTCCCCAAGCCCTGCTCTACTTTAGGTACCTTGGTCTCAGGCAGTTCAGCCGGCCGTCCCGCCCCGCCCCGAGAGAGACTCATCTGCTCCTGGCCCATGGTCCTCTTTTAAGGGCCAGCTGTGGCCTGATTGGGGCGTGGCCCCAGCTGTGGCTGCTTCCCCAATCAGGCTTGCCCAGCCACAGCCCTTTCCAGGGCTGCTTTTAACCCTTTCAGGGCCGGAGCGGGGTGATCACCCTGCTACAGGCTCCTAGTGCTTGTTTATATGGAAAGTTAGAGCTTAGCAAGCCAGGATGTGATTTTATAGTGCACTAACTTGCTGTTCACTAACTCAGTGGTTCTCAACCAGGGATACACAGCCCCCTGGAAGTCTGCAAGCTGTTTTAGGGCGTCGATGAGCCCTGAGCTGCCCCCTGCCCTGTAGACCTAAAGCCAGGAGCCCCCTCGCCCTGCGGGGCAGAAGCCTGGAGCCCCAAGCCCCCCCCGCATTGCCCCACGGGGCAGAAGCCCCAAGCCCTGAGCCCTCCCCTCCCCCGTGGCTGGAGCCCCAAGTCTCCCCATAGCTGAAGCTCAGAGACCCAGCCTCACCTGCTAGGCCCTGGAATTTTTATAGCGTGTTAGGGGGGCCTCAGAAAGAAAAATCTTGAGAACCCCTGCACTAACTGCCCCCAGGGCACTGCACAGTAAAAACCTGTAGTTAAAGCAGTAAGTGCTTCCAGGAAGTATGCATTCATGCCATTCTTTCTCTTTCAACTAAATATAATAATTTAAAAAAATGTTGCACAATTAAATTTGTGCATCTCCTGACTGTTACTTTAGAGCAGCGGTGTCCAATACGTTAGACACTAGCCACATGTGGCTAATAGGCTATTGAATTGTGGCTAATGCATGTAGCTTTTTTATAATGTGGCTAATAAGAAAAATTCAAAACCACAAGTGGGCTAGCAGTGTGGCTAGCATCGAATTTCTATTGGACACTGCTGCTTTAGAGCTTCTACAGCAACATTGATTTGGCCAGTTTGAACACATGCAGTAGTTTATTTTTAACTCATTATAGGGGGAGCTAGTAGCAACCTCCCTCTTGTCCTCCCTCCTCCATCGTTAAATTGCTTAATATTTTTCATTATAAAAGATGCTTATAACATTTTCTGAAAAGCTCTAACACCTCTATTGTTTGCAGCAGACCTTTGAAATTCAAGAGGGGGAAGCCTTCTGGTCAGAGAAGTTCCTTTTTTGACCCATTAAATTCCTTTCAGGTTTTGTGCATGTGCATCTTAATACAATCTTTAATTAAATTATCACATACTATTTTGTAGTCTGAGACCTTTGCCTCATTCCATGTACAGGATGCATATACAAAGAGACAAAATTACGGTTGCATGGACAACCATAAATCAGGCATTTCAAATGTATGATATTGTAATATAAACATTTGTTTAATTTATTTTCGCATGTAATTATAGCTTATATATTTTGTGGTGTCATTACAGTTATGAAGTACAACATTGTAGCTACTTTTGATATAGAATCCTTAACTTTTTGCATTTTTTACACTTAAAATATTAATCATGCAGTCTTACCATGGAGCTTGTCCCACGAGCACTCTACATTTTATGAGAACAGTAGAAACCAAGTGTTCAATGTTATATCCATTGCATGGTTTACAGTAGTACTGAAGCCCTTGGTAGAATATAGGAAATGTTTATGCCACATGGCACTACCACATTAAACCTAATTTCTTCATGTAATTAGAATATGCAATAAATAAGATATATTCTTCACAAATGATGTAATCCTGGGTGATGTTTAACACCTGCAACTTCCTAACAATGGGCCTTGTAGGTGTTCATAGCCTCTCAAGTTTGAGCTAGAATGAAAATAATTAAAGCACAAAATAATTGCCATTTGTGATATTAAGAAGTAGGAGTAGTTTTCCTTATGTAAGTAAACAATTATACAGTATTCCCACACTAAAACTTTTAAATTACTGATATGTATGCTCCATGGTAAAAACACTAAAGTGATGTTTAAATCATCTCCAAACCAATCATAATAAACCCAAGAAATTCAGAGTTATGGTTATATAAAAGAATCCAAACATACTGAGATTTGGAAGTGAACAGTGAAGGCACTCAAACAACCTTAACTCAGTTCTATAGTGATGCCATACAATACCCATACAGCTGTAAGTGCATAACATTGTTTATAGTCCTAGATTAGATTAAACTGATTTTTGAAGACCTATTCATATAAAAAAATTACTTGTGGTGTCATTGTATAGCAAAGCCCTTCTTCAAAATAAACACCATCTCACTTTGTTCCTAATGGGAGTGAGGCTAAGTTGCACAAGATTTCAGTGAGTTTTTACTACATGGGAAGTTTTGAAGAGTCTGTTTTGTTACTGAAATCAATAAGGACAAAAATATGTTGTGACACAGAGTGCTACATTTATTAAAGAACCCGTTTTAAATTATTTTTTTAAGTCACAGACTAAGATTTACTTATAAATTCTCAGAAAACTTGTTCTGTACTCGGGGAAAGTGCTGTCAATTTCAACCAAAACCAGAGCTTTTAATCTCTGCTCTCTCTCACACCACCTCTGAAAAAAACCCTCCCCGCAACCTCCTTTCTTGTTCACTGTGAACAACACCACCATTCTTCCTGTCACTCAGACCCATAACCTAGGTGTCATCTTCAACTCGGATCTCTCTTTAGGTCCTCACATCCAGGCTATATCTAAGTCTTGCAGATTCTTTCTGCATCACATCTCTAAGATAATGGCCTTTGCTATCCTTCCACTCAGCTGAAACTCTTGTCCAGGCTCTCATCATTTTATGTCTTGATTATTGCAGCATTCTTCTCCCTGGCCTTGACAAATGCAATCTTGCCCCATTCAGAATGCTGCTTCAAAGATCATTTCCCTGCCCCATCACTTTGACCATGTCACCCTTCTTTGCATCGTTTTACTGGCTCCTTTTCTGTTGTATCAAACGTAAGCTACTTGTCTTTACTTTCAAAGTCCTTCATTACCTATTACCACTTTACCTATCACCTCTCATTAAGTATCAAAAAGATGACTCCTCTCTCCAGTCGATCCATGATATCAGTTTCTATTGCCCACTTGTTATGTTTTCAAACAGGCACCGTCATGGTTTCTCCCATGCTGTCTCTCCGCCTGGGAGAAGGTCCGCAAAACTAACTCATTATCCTTCTTCAAAACCCTTAAAACTCTCCTTTGCTGCAAGACCTAAAAGAACTTGCCAACTAGGCTACTGTTGTGCAGAGACCACTGCCTATCATGCTGACCAATATTGTCCTATTGTTTCCTTGTACTCCAGTGTCACTCTGTCTGCATCCATTTTTTCTCTCTTGTTTTGTAATCTAAATATAAGCTCTTTCGGAGAGGGAGTGGCTCTGTTAAATCTGTTCAGTGCCTGTCACAGTGAGATTCTGGTCCATGACTAGGACTCCTAGGTGCTATGATAATACAAATAATAAATAATAATACAGTGGTTGAATCCCAGTTTTAAGTGCTAAATTTAATTCATCCTTAACTACGGAATTGTAAGCAGTGCTTCCATAGTTAAAATGCATGATGCACAATTCTGTATTTATCTATGAATCCATTGACTGACAGGTGAAACATGATTTTCAAGCAGAGCATACAGATTTGACAAATGAATTGTAAATCTTCATGTTTTTGCATTATGTATTTAATGTATTTGATAACATAGTAACTTCATATGGCTATTCCTTTAAGAAGAGCACATGTAGAACACGCACTTAATTTCACCTTAATCAAATAAAAAGTTTGTTCAGCCATTGTTAAATTTTTGAATATGCTAACATTTGTAGAGTTCAGACCCTTTTTAGATGCCATTACTAAATTGTCCTTTTAAATTTTAATGAATACCAGCTTATGTGCCATGCAAATTGCTTTCAAAGACTAGAATGTATGAATAAAAAGAAATTGTGATAGGATCAGAAATCTTAGAGTTGCATATGAATCAATCTTAAATATGAGGGCATTGGAACTACTCTATGAATGAGCTCTTGAAACCAATAATTTATTTTTGTAAAGAAGATGTTTGATCCACAGATTCAACAGATGATTGGATCTAAAATCAAAATTAATGGGAACTAGACAAGCCCCATTTTCTAATGGTTTTATTCTGCAATTTCATGCATAACACTGAGTTAACTTTTGATTCCTGGCTCTTGTCCCCTGAGACTGACTAAGTGGGGGCACTTTGGAGGCGGTGCGCTTAATACTTGATTCTAAGGAAACCTTCCATCATTTAATAGTGACCCTTTAACCTAATTAAAGATTGGAACTGACTTTTAATAGGAACTGCAAACGACCTTAATTCTTGTGAATGACAGTGAGCATTCACATAGTTAAAGATTTATAGGAATATCCAAGTAGGGTTATACTTTTGTACATAGAGTTTGTTTGTAAATACATGCATACAACTTAATTTTATATATAGATTTCTTAGAAATGATTAAATCTGATATTTGAACATGAATCAACTCTTCCAAATTGTGTTTTCTAGGCATTTATTCTTCTTACAACTGAAGACAGATATTTTGGAAGGAAGGTAATGAAAAATTCTTATTGAAGTAATCTTTCTTCAATAGCAAGACATAAAAAGGAACAGTGAAAGAGAAAAAAATCTGGTTTTGAGTGGATTTTTTGCTATCATAAAAATGTTCTTAATTGAATATTGCATTACAAAAAAAGGCAAATAACAATGTTACTAACATACATAGAGCTAGTTGGTTCTGTAAAGGAGCAACCTGTGTTGTGACTGTGCTAGAAGAAACTGCCTCATTTAAGTTCCACTGGGCATTGTGCTTCACATAGGTTATGTGAGTGTGTGTGGGGGGCGGAGTTGCGGGGTCAAGTGCTCCCCTCCCCCAGATTTCGGCTTGCCGGGTGAGGGAGAGGGGCTCTGTCCTTCTCCCACTGCACCTGCCCCCTTGCACATTTGGCGTCCATCCTTGGCAGCCAAGCCCAGGCAAAGAGCAGAAGGGGCAGGACGAAGCCACTTCTTATGCTGGCTGAGGGTAGCCGCTCGGGTCACTGCTCTGTGCAGCGCAGTGACTGCCTCTGAGAACCTGGTTGGGGAGGCGGCAGTGGCCCTTCCCCTCTGCTCTCCTCCCACGCATGGCTGCTGGGGATAGGGACTGAGCAAACCAGAGCCTCCCCCAATGTTCCCTCTCATTTGTTACCTCCATGTGTGGCGTGAATTTTGTTATGTGCACCAATATGTAGGTGATGTGTGGCGGGGGTGGGGCTGAGGGGTTCGGAGTGTGGGAGGGGGCTCAGGGTTGGGGCAGAGAATTAGGGAGTGGGGGGATGAGGGTTCTGGCTGAGGGTGTGGGCTCTCAGGTGGGGCTGGGGATGAGGGGTTTGGGATGTGGGAGGGGGCTCAGGGCTGGGGCAGAGGGTTGGGGCGCAGAGGGGTGAGTGCTCCGGCTGGGGGTGTGGGTTCTGGGGTGAGCTGGGGATGAGGAGTTTGGGGTTCAGGCTACCCTGGGGCTGCACTGGGGAGAGAGGACTTCCCCCAGCCCTCTCTCGTGGCAGCAGCCCAGGGCTGGGAGAGAGGTGCCCCTCCCCCGGCCATGGTAGCTCCGAGGCTGGGACCCGGGGAGAGACACCTCTCCCCCTATGCGCGGACCTTGATAGCCTGCTGCACAGCTTAGAGGAAACTTAGGCCTCCCCCCTCCTGGCACACTTCCAGCTTTCTTGGTCCCTGTCCCCGGCAGGTGGGCCCGGGCAGGGAGTGGAGGGGGCGGGCTACTGCTGTCTCCCCAGCTGGACTCTCTCTCAGGCAGCTGCTGCACCGCACAGAGGCAGTGACCTAGAGTGGTCACCTTCAGCCGGCGTGAAAAGGGGCTCCATTCTGCTCCTGCCCAGGCCTGGCTGCCAGGAAGAGGGATTGAGTGAGCTGAAAATGTGCCAGGGGAGGCGCAGCGGGAGAAGGGCACAGCCCCCGCAGGTAATTCTGGTAGGGCGGGGAGAGCAGGGTGGTCCTTTGCCTGGGTGCAGGGCAGGAGGTCTCTGGGGAATGTGCTGGAAGCAGGTTCCCTCACCTCTGTTCAGCTGGAGGTAGAGGCATTTCCCGTGCCCCCTGGCTCCCCTGCTGTGGTATCTGTGAGCTCCGGGGAGACACTGGTGCTGTGAGTTTCCCAGGCCAGGGCTGGCCCCAGCCGGGCTCGCAGGCACCTGCTCGTGTGGCCCCAGCCCCCCAGGAACTCATTGAATTGACTGCCCTGGCCCAGGGAGGTGGGGCTGGAAGTTCCTTCCAGAGGCGACACGAGGGGCAATCACATGTCCCTCCCTATACGTTATACTCCCCCAGTATCAGGAAGCACAAGTTATCTGTGCTTCAAAAGTAGATCTCCTTTGTGGAGGGAGTAGCATGGTGATTGTACCACCGCTTAAGAGTGTGGTGCATGCTTTCCCCTCAATGGCCTGCCACATCCCTCTAACCCTCAGATGGTCCTAGCAGAGAACAGTACCTGTCCTCAGGAGATTTCATGGACTTCACTTGTACGTAGTCCCTGCTTGGTAGGCATAAGTTAGAAGGCGCCGATGTCCTTCTATCTGTCTTGTGCATCTATGAAAAAGTCAAAAATGTGGTCCAAACCTTTCACCTTCATTACCTGTTGTCTTTAAAAATTGGTAGCAAGTTCTGTGTAGACTCTAGATCAGAGCTGCATTTGTACGCTTGGCGCTTGGCTAATTTTAATGTTCATGTCTTGTGTTAAAAATACTAGACTGCAGTTATTAAAGTTATATCCAGAGCAAAAAAAAATCTTTCCTTCCTTTTCACTTTCCAGAATAAGCATCCAAAAAGGATATGAACATATCCATTTAAGACATGTTATTTCCGTTCCATTAATGAGCTGTTACACAACAACTTACTTTCATCACCCTACTATGCTATGACTATTGTCTTTTGTTAAAAAAAAAAAATCAGTGAGAGTTGGCTGAAGATTAATATTAAACATTACGAAATACATTGCAGAGAAATGGTTAATATTCTACCTATTTATGCTGTGTGTAAGTGTGTGTGTGTGTGTGTGTATATATGTGTGTGTGTGTATATGTATATATATATATACACACACACACAATATATATATATAAAAACCTTGTTTTTCTCTTTTCTCAGGTTGCTATGCCCTCTTAATTCTGCTGTTGTCCTTGCATCTTATGCTGTACAGTGTAAGTAACGACAGATCTTTCTTGGCTGGTAAAATATTTGACCATCATTGAACTGTTCTTTATTTTCCACTGAGCTGTATTGATAACTCCACTGCAGAAGACTTTCTTTACCTATTCTCTTGGATAAAATTGTTGCTAAAGTTGATGCATTCTAAAGAAGGATTAAGGAGCTACTTGGAAGGAAAGAATACATGACCAGTAATCTATACTTGGATGCCTAGGGCAGTTTCACTAAATAGAGGTAGCATACTCATTAAATCTGTGCTATAGAAAATATTAGATCGATTCAAGAATTAGAAATAATCAGTGCCCTCATTTGTGTTCTGTATAAAACTTACAGTATGGATTGGTCTAAAACATATTTTCACTCTAAGGGTTTTTCTACGTGGGAACATCCAGGAAAGCTAATATGAATTAACTAAGGGTGTGAGGAGGAATTTCATAAAGCAGTGTATACAGAAGGGCAATTAAAGAGGAGGGAAGGCTCACGTTGCTGGGGGAGGGGGTGGCTAATTGTAAGATTACAGTGTGTAGACTGTAGTATACATGATGTTTTTTCTAGCATATTTGGGGTTTTTCCCATAAATCTATATCCATAGCCCTGCCATCTGTAGACAGTGATGTTCCCAGTAGAACAATTGTTTCCCTCCTTCATTTTCTTTTGTAAGCTCCTAGAGTTTCTGTTGCTGCTTGTGTAATCCCCATGTTCATTCTGTGAGCCTCGGGGTTCAGCAAAATATGGGGCATCCTAATAATAGGGAAAAATATTGCCCTAACGAATAAAATACATGTCTATTGTCTTGCTAATAGGGTTCCATTATTTTTACTGAATATATCATTACTCTATAATGATACTATATAGATTACTGATAATGGTTGTTATCTGAGAATAGGTATTGTAAACGATTGTCATTTCAGTTTTGGATTTTGATTTAACTATCTTCTAAATTAAATCTGAGATTCTGGAGTACAAGATAGTAGCCTTTAGGGGGGAAAAAGTTGCTGGCTTGAACTGCCATTGGTTAGCCCAGTTTGACCCATTTCTTGGTAAACTACTATGACTTTTCAGCTGCAATTTCCTCGTGCGTTATCTCTTGTGTACGGAGGAGATTAATCTTAGTGTTGATCACCTACAATTTTTGGTTAAAAATGTGGCCATTGTCTCTGAGCTTCCATAATGTGTTAAGTTTTATATTTATTTTTACATTTTCACTTCTTTTTCACAGGACTACTTCTTCTATAGGAAATTATTTCATTTAAGTAGTGGTCTCTTTTTTCACATGTAAAATATAATTTATTCTTATTATAGGTTTTCTTCAGTTTTGTACATTTTGCTAACCACTCAATGCTGTAGGTGTGGTAGCCTGGAATAGATCATGCTTCTGGAAAGCCAACTGTTTCTATGTATTGCCTTATCATAGTAGTTTGGCTTTAGTAGTGAAGTTCTAAAATAAATCTGTTCTGATACATTGCCTTTTGGTCATGCTACATTTTGCTTTGTTTGATGGTAGTAAAAATTACAGGAGAGTAGAACAGTCTGTGCGATTGTGTCAGATTAGTTGATGTGACTGTATGATTTATCATAACTACAAAGACTGTTCTTTAGATATTAGGGAGATGCAGATTAAATGTTACTTTTAACATTGTTGAGTTTATGTTGAACATTATATATTGCACACTGTTTTATATTCAGCATATCTTGAATTTCTTGTTTCTTAAAAGCTATCACTAAAGAGATGTGTATTTTCTTCAAATATTTTAAAATGTATTACTCATAAGTTCAATTAAAGAACACGTTTCAAACTCCAGATCCTGCCCTGTTTTTCTATTTATTATTTATGTTGTAAACTAAGATTATTGCCTACAAAGTTCTAGAAAGTTAAATGTAATGGATTGTCCTACACAGTTGGTATATCCTCTGCTTTTATTTAAAATCTCATGTAGCAGATTTACTACTGCTGCTGCTGCTTTTGCCGTCAGTTCTTATAGTAAGGCCCCAATCCAAGGAATACATTGTTATGAGTGCTTTAAATTGTGATTCATTATGACCGAGTTCTTCCTCCCTATCTTCTAAGCACATAGGCACCTCTCTTTCTTTTCACTCTTGCTCCCAATTTCTTAATCTGCCCACAGAAGGAGTTGTACAAAGTAGTGCTTACATCTCCAACTCTCCAGTCTCTCACCCTTGCTTGGAGAAGCAGGAGGTTCCTCTAGAGTTCTGCTCTCTTTTTCTAAGCAGAAGGTTATGTGGTTTTTTAAAAAAAAATCTTATCCCAGCCTGGCTCCATTGCCCTTCACCATTCATTCCTCTGCCACTCTGTATAAATGCTATTCAAACCCTAGGTTACTTGGGCCAGAAGTCCATCAGCAGGATCTGGTCTTTTTTGAAACTATAAGACATTGGCACTTGCTATTTTTCTCAGCTGGTTAAGGTGAAAAATGGAGTCCAGGAGTGCTTCTATGACACAGGTAAATCAGAGGAGTAAGAAAAGTCCACGGCATTGGACCTCCTAGGATGCCAGAATTAGGTGGGTTTTTTTCCCCCGCTGTTCCAGGGAAGGCCTTAGCTTCAGTTCTCAGTCCCTGTGATTGCTATCTCAAGCCCTGCTTCTTCAAGTTTTTGATCAAGGTTTCTTCCAGAGGGCAGCTCTGACTCCCACTAGCTCTGAAACTGAAATCACAATTAAAATAACAAACGGAGGGTAGATGAACTCAGGTGGTTTGAATTCCCAAGATATGGAAACAGTTTTTGCTCTTGTGTGGCTGTCTGAAAATTCCATGTGCTGATTCTGTTCTATTTCAGGCTTTCTCAGTTGTGTACATCAGGTCAGTGTGGCCTCATGTGCCTTTTACACCTACCAATGTCTATCTTCAGCAGTGTAGCCGAGCACATGTTGTGCCAGCCTGTCATGGCAGTAGACCACCCAAATAGCTAAAATCTGCAGGTTTGAGGTAGTTTAAATATCTCTCCTGCCAGTTTTCTTCCACTGCAGAGCGGTTAGACTATCACTTTTTGGGCCTGCCAGCAGCTCTCAGCTTATCATCTATATTACCAGTCTGCCAACTCCACTGGACAATCTGAATGACTGTGATCCTGCAGTAAAATGTCAGTGTTAAGGAAGGAGATTGCCCAGTTTTAAAACCATATCATCAGGGCTTTTTTGCTTAGAGATTTTCTTGTTTCTCCTTTGGTATCATCTCTTTCCTCTGCAAATACATTTTAAAAAATGACACTCCCTGTCCCTTTAAGGGGAGTCATAGCCTGGGGCACAAGTAAGTGCTGTTGCTGAAGCAGCAGCAACAGAGCTCTTTACAACTGTGAGGCTGTGCAACCCAGTAGATTGGAGATTGCTCTACCATAGTTGAGGTGATTCGCTGAAGCTTTCAATAAAATGTGTTAGTATAACATGACCAAAAAAGAAAATAAACTCCAGTCCTATGGCTTTAACAATCTTTTCCCTTAGTATATTAGAAATAGTAAAATAGGAGTTTCTTTCAAAGTTTTTCAAGCCTTCCACATCAGGATTTACGTTTTCCTAAAGGAAATTTCCAGCCCCAATAGCTTAATCCCAAAGAATTGTTAACAATCCACATCAGACAGAAAATCTCTTGAAATAGTCCCAAAGGAGTTTGTGCATAGATTTTTCAAGACCACTTCCTTCATCTTTCAATTGCATTTGAGCAAAGAGCAAATCTACAGGCTGGCTGACTGGACATAAATTGCACATAGAAGAATGAGAATAATGAAATTCTCAGTTCGCTAACATAAACATAGTCACCTACTCACCCATAATTCTCCATAGTTTTGTCACTTGAGCATCTTTGGATTCCTGGTCTTTTCAAAGGACTGCTCAAACACAAAGGCTTCCAGCAGCTGAGTTACTAAGCCTGAGGAGCATGGATGTTCATGAAAGTTCATAGACTTCTTGCTCAAATCTAGAAACTGTCTACAAATCTGTTTAGAGAGACAAGGTGGGTGAAGTAATTTTTATTGAACCAGCTTCTCTTGATGAGAGAGACAAGCTTTCGAGCTACACGGAGCTCTTCTTTGGATCTGAAGAAGAGCTCTGTGTAGCTTGAAAGCTTGTTTCTCTCTCATCAGAAGAAGTTGGTCCAATAAAAGATTTTACCTCATCCACCGTGTCTGTCTTCTAATATTCTGTGACCAACACAGCTACAGCAAAACTGCAGGTTACAAATCGATTTGTCTTTCCTCTTCTCTCCAGCCCCCTCCCCAAGTCCTTTTATCTACCTTGTGTATGACCTAACTTTTCAACAACCAAGAGACACTGTTACACTCTTCTACCAGGCAGTGAAATTCTTTTATACAAAACTAAACCTTGGAGAAAATCTGAACCATTTTTAGGATTACGTGGGAGGTCAGGGCTACAAAGCATCCATATCCACTATATATATATAGACAGACGCACAGGAATTTTTCAGGCTTTTAGATGTTCGTAAAAGATCCTTTTACCTCGTTGAGGATTCTCACAATTGTGCTACTTGTTAGGCATATTATCTCAAGGGTTCATCCAAGGAATTTGCCACTTGGCTGTTTGGTCTTTATTGCATTTGTTGACCGAGCACTATTAAGTAGATATGCTCTCCTTGCTTAGTATGGCTTTTTGAATGAATGGTTCTGTTTTTTTCTTTGATTTTTCTTTATTAAAACTTTTCAGATACATTTTAAATGATCACTGCACATTCAAATAAGAGGTATGGGCCTTCTTCCCCGCCACCTCCCCCCGCCCCTCCTCCCGGCTCCATTTCCTTGAAGATTATTTTCTTCATGTTTGTTGAGATTGTTATACTGCTGGTTACTTCCCAGTTACAGTGAATCATAGAGCATCAGATGCCCACAAGCAGGAAAGATAAAACATCCTAATTCTTTTCCATTGTTTGGATAATAAAAAAAATGTGGGATGTTGCTTGAGACTACTCTTCTACAATGTGTACTAAGCAGCATTTATTATAGTTAATCTCTTCAACTATGGCAGTTGTCTGGGGAGTTGGAGATGCAAGTCTAACCTGTGCCTCCTTGCTGGCTTCACATCAAGGACGCCCCCAGCTAGGAAGGAAGGAAGAGGGGCAGGGAAGAAAAGAGGAGCCTACCTGTTTAGAAGATGAACTAGAAGAACCCAACCTCATAATGAATCACTGAGCAATAGGTGCTCTCTTTAGAGAAGGTAAAATTACAATAAGAAACACAAGCATAAATTTTGAAGCAGAAAATTAAGATGTACTATTCTTGGCAATGTAGTCTCTTGTTGACAGGAATATGCTTCAAACAAACGTTGGTATGAAAAAAAACACACAAAAGCCTCGCTCAGCTTTGCCCAATAAACCAACAATATTGGGTCAGAGATTATGGGGAAGAGCTTGAGAAATCTTAATTGCTGGAAAGGAAAAATAAGTATACTCTCCAGTCAAAACACAGTTGCCTGAAATGTGCATATTTTATTTTGATACCATTATTAAGCATATATTACTTTGGATAAACCATTCATAAGTTTGTGGTTCTATAGCCTTAGCCTTTAGTTGTGCACATCTGTGCAAGGTATTGGCCCGGATCTACATTAATGTGCTGCAGTACATGGAATTGTTTCGGTTTGGCACAGTTCATACAAGTGAGTGGTTTGCTTTCAAAGGAAGAGTTAATGTTTGACAAACATTGTTAAAGTTTGTTTAAATATTTATCATTAAATCCAAATCTTTCTGCCAAGAGTGTGTTTTGCTAACTTGTAGAAAAATTAAGCTGCTTTCAAAGGCATTTAGGAGCAAAGGACAGTAGGAACATTACGATACCCAAACTAAATGACTTCATGTTTGTCCATTCATTTTCTCTTTCATTTAAATATCTGTTGTGACCCCAATTGGTGCTGACAAGTAGCTATGGGACTGTATTTTCCCAGGTGCTGACAGCTTTCATTCTTTTATATCTCAGTAGGTAAGGTTCATATGGTGTAGAGGTTTTTCCTCCGTATCTTAATTGGCCAGTATTCCTAAATTCAGCATTCCCTCTGCTTTAGGTATCCTACAAATGTTGCTCTACTGGTTCTTTTATGAAAAAATATTGATTCTTTGGCTAACCCACCATTTCATATTTCATGGCCTTTAAAAGTTTTATAAAATAATAGCATCTTGTTTAGAAAAATGTACTTTATTTATGTGACTTGGCCAAGGCTTTATTGTATACTGAAATTTCTGCAATGCAGACCAGTATGTGTTCTTGTGCTTATCCACAAAATACCTTACAAGTAACTTTTTCTATATTTTTAATGCTTTAATTTTTTTTATAATAAGTACTGTTTGATAAGTACTAAGTAAGTAATAAGTACTGTGCTAAGAAAAATAGTTCAGGTTCTAGTGATTTGCATAGTATCACATCACTTCATTATTTTTGATTGGCATATGAAAGCCTTACTGCAAAGTCATTTGGTTACATCTGTACTTGTGAACTTGGAATTCCATTGACATTAGTTCTAGGTAATTCTTTTAGCAGCAGGCAAGTGCTTGAATCAAAACAAAACCCCAAAACAACAACAAAAAACTGTAACAGACACTTACGTGCTGTCCATAAAGGATGCTCTTTAGATGAAGGGTGTCAAACTTATTTTGTGGAAAGGGCTGAGTTACATCGTTGACTTTTGTCCTTGGACTGAGGCTACAAAGTTAGGGCCATAGGTTGTCACTCCATTTATAGCAGATATCCCATTGCTAGAGAACAATATGTCAATTTTTACTGTTGTATTCAGCATCACTCAGTGGGAAAATATGATTATGGGCACTTGTATAGAATACTGTTTCCGTCCTTTGTTTATCTGGCCATTTGTGCATATATGATTGTTGTAAATCCATGCACAAATTAGGAATTGGTTATCATGACAAACGTTAACCCTCAGTTAAGACGGAGATGGATAAATGACAACTGGGTAGTTAAAACGGGACAAAACAACATTAATTAAAGTTTTTGGAAGATTTTCTTTATAGTTTTAAATACAAGACATTTTTAAAAATGAATTTTCATTCTGCAGATTCTTTATCTGTAATGAGGCCACCCACACAAAATGGGCTCAGGTTGATTTCCCTGATTTAGACCATTCTGTTTCACCCGTGACATTTTATATGGTTATATTCTGTGCTGGTGCAATATGTGGGTCTAACAAGATTTGTTATGGCATACAAAGCAAAAGTATGAATAAATGAGTAACTGAACAAAGTACTGAGCTAATCAGTGCCCAAAAATGTATTTATGGAAAGCATACTTGTATGTTGGAAGAGGTTTTCATGTGCTGTTGTTTTAAGATTGAGTAGGTTAAACAAAACTGTGGTCAGTGAGAAATAATCTTTAATTCTTGCAGTTTTCCACAACTGTACTTACTCTTGGTTAATATGCCACGTAGTGTGGAGGGGGAAGTTCCTGTAAACAGTATTTACACTAGACTGAGGCTATCTATGAAACCTTTCTGTGCATGTTTTTCCCCCCACAATAGCTCAGTTTGGAGACCATAACTCTTCAGTACATCATTCAGGATATCTCTCAAAGTATTGCTTCATACCAGATCAGAACGAAGATTTTTTGACCAAAGTAGAGTCACTACATGAACAGCACAGGTAAGCACATACTTTGTAATTTCTTTCCCATTCTCTCTCCGTCCCCTCCACCTCATGAGTTCAAAAAGAAAAGTGGGGAGGGGAGGGAAGGTTAATGTTCCTGAAAGTGTAACCTGGTGAATGTTACATTAATATTGTTTTTAATAATCTTAAGCTTTCTGATTTTGAAATATATGTATTCTAAACGTATGTACTAAGGAATGTAGCATAAGTTAAATTTAAAAACAAATCTTGATATAAAATAATCAGTGGCTCAATTAAAGTATAATATATTAATGTTGGTGTCAGGTAGACATTGAGGGCATTTCTTTGAGAGCTCCTTTTTAGAGGGCTTTGGACCATGATCAGAATCCTGTGGGATTCTCATCGGGCTATGGAAAACATGAATAGTTTGTGGGTTTTACTGTTTAAAAGAGAAAAGGTGGTAGCTAATTACAGTTGTCCAGATATGTCATTTTAAAATGTTTTGTATCATTATGGCTGTTACCCAATGCATTTTTTGACTAATGACTATGGGCTTGGTTTGCATGTATTCTGTAGCTAGATTTCTTGATTCCTTTGACATATCTGCTGGAATTTGCTGTGTGGGATAAGTGGGGAAACATTTTTATTGACTATATGTATGTTACTAACACAGCTAGTACTGTATTGATAGTTATTAAAGGCATTAGCAAATGTTCTACTAGAGTGAAGTTAGAATTCTAATTTACATTGTGACTTCTTTTTGTTGTTTTCGTAACTTATTTAGATTACTTTTGAGATGAAATTTTCCATTTTTGTTTTAATCTCAGAGATGCGTTAAATGGATTTTAATGTCTGACGGTTGACATTTGCTACCAGGATTTTAAGGAAAGTCAGTTGGTCAGGATTCAGGAAAGAGGATATCTTCAGGACAATAGTTAACTTCTGTGCTACATTATGCATAGTACTTTGTATTTCTATTTTAAAGTTTTCTCCTTTAAACTGCAACACACAGGAAAAAAATACTACAGTATCTTTTTAATTTTCTGACTACTTAAAGTTAATCTAAAATCAAATTAAAATGTATTTGGCTTACTTTTTATTCTTTATGTCCTTTTTCATAACAAATACTTCAAATTTAACTAAATTATAATTAAGTTCAGTCTTCTAGGCAAAAATAAAAAATGTAAAAGATTCAAATTTTTATTTTTGAAGGACCATCTGTCACTTTTTACCCTTTTAATTGTGTGTTGCTTGTTTGGCGAGGTGTAACTAGAAAGCACTAGTTGGGTAGGAAGGGGAAGGTATTTCATTCACTTTAGGTAAAAAAAGGTCTTGCATCCATTGAATATTATTAACATAGATGAAGATGGATAACACTAAAGGAAAATTGGTCCTCACGTATAGAAGGAATGTTCTAGACTGTGATGGATGGACTGGATTAACTAGACCACAAATGCCACAGAAGGAGATATGATAAAGATCTTGGTGTCTTCCAGTCTTCTACCATAGAAGCCTGTGTGCTGCATCCCAGCCCCTGTATGATGCTTCTGTACCACAAGGAACAGCTTTTTCACAGCAGTTCTTCTCTTAGTTCAAGGATTTAGGCTGTATACCCAGGGGTTCTGGCAATTCCTCTTAGGTACTGTCCTGCACTTTGTCTACTCCCTCCCCTTTTGACATCTCCAGGCCCTTGACTTGGAATATCGGAAGTAGTCAGACAGCCAGACCCTGGGCACAAGTGAGGTAACACCCAAACTGTAAGGAATATTGGCTCTCCCTGTCAAAGGCCACTGCTAATCAGGGCTGTTCACTGTGAGTGGACAAGCTGAAGCTGACTCCTCCCATCCCTGCTGGCAGTCTGTACCACAAATGTGGTGTTACTGGTGTGGCTGGAAACCTGCATGCTGGGTGCAGATATAAGTAAGTTAATTGAAAATGGTGGGGGACTGTTAGAAATCACTCTTGCCAGTGGAGGATTGTGAAGGGGCACTGAATGGATGGGCTGAAGTCAACTCCTCACCACAGACAGCTGTCATCTTTGGAAGTGAGTGACCAGTTGGATCCCTGCAGAGCAGTAGACGGTATAGATATGGATAAAGATGGGGCCTGTGAGGAAAGAGATTCCTTTTTCTCCTCAGGCGCCTCTCTGAGTATTTAAATACTGGAGTCAGGTGTTTGTGATGCTTACTTGTGATAGGTTTCAGTGTAGTAGCCGTGTTAGTCTGTGTCAGCAAAACGAAAATAATTTGTTAGTCTCTAAGGTGCTACAAGTTTTTCTTTCTTATTTTCGTTTTACTTGTGATAGGTGATGGTAATTAACTCAGCAGGTACACCAAAGTACAGATAATCAAGGAGTTTAGCTGCCTCGTTTGAAGCAATCCGATGTTGATAATTGAGACAATCCATGGGCAGATTTGCCAAGTAAAGAACCTCATACTTCCTAATGGGCCTAATCCCTTTTTTGAAACCTTCTGCTTGGGTGTTAAGGCCAATCTCTAATTATTAGGGATTAGGCTGAGACCTTCATGAAGGGTCTGATTATTCTGATATAAACTGTTCAGGAAGGACAGGCAAGGCAGAAAAGGTGGGAGAGTTGCATTGTATGTAAGAGAACAGTATGACTGCTCAGAGCTCCAGTATGAAACTGCAGAAAAACCTGAGAGTCTCTGGATTAAGTTTAGAAGTGTGAGCAACAAGGGTGATGTCGTGGTGGGAGTCTGCTATAGACCGCCAGACCAGGGGGATGAGGTGGACGAGGCTTTCTTCAGGCAACTAACAGAAGTTACTAGATCACAAGCCCTGGTTCTCATGGGGGACTTCAATCACCCCAATATCTGCTGAGAGAGCAATACAGCAGTGCACAGACAATCTAGGAAGTTTTTGGAAAGTGTAGGGGACAATTTCCTGGTGCAAGTGCTGGAGGAACCAACTAGGGGCAGAGCTCTTCTTGACCTGCTGCTCACAAACAGGGAAGAACTAGTAGGGGAAGCAAAAGTGGATGGGAACCTGGGAGGCAGTGACCATGAGATGGTTGAGTTCAGGATCCTGACACAAGGAAGAAAGGAAAGCAGCAGAATATGGACCCTGGACTTCAGAAAAGCAGACTTTGACTCCCTCGGGGAACTGATGGGCAGGATCCCCTGGGAGAATAACATGAGGGGGAAAGGAGTCCAGGAGAGCTGGATGTACTTTAAAGAATCCTTATTGAGGTTGCAGGAACAAACCAACCCAATGTGTAGAAAGAATAGTAAATATGGCAGGCCACCAGCTTGGCTTAACAGTGAAACCCTTGCTGATCTTAAACACAAAAAAGAAGCTTACAAGAAGTGGAAGATTGGACAAATGACCAGGGAGGAGTATAAAAATACTGCTCAAGCATGCAGGAGTGAAATCAGGAAGGCCAAATTACACTTGGAGTTGTAGCTAGTAAGGGATGTTAAGAGTAACAAGAAGGATTTCTTCAGGGTATGTTAGCAACAAGAAGGTGGTCAAGGAAAGTGTGGGCCCCTTACTGAATGGGGGAGGCAACCTAGTGACAGAGGATGTGGAAAAAGCTAATGTACTTAATGCTCTTTTTGCCTCTGTATTCACAAACAAGGTCAGCTCCCAGACTATTGCACTGGACAGCACAGTATGGGGAGGAGGTGACCAGCCCTCTGTGGAGAAAGAAGTGGTTCAGGACTACTTAGAAAAGCTGGATGAGCACAAGTCCATGGGGCCGGATGCACTGCATCCGAGATTCCTAAAGGAGTTGGCAGATGTGATTGCAGAGCCATTGGCCATTATCTTTGAAAACTCATGACGATCGGGGGAGGTCCCGGATGACTGGAAAAAGGCTAATGTAGTGCCCATCTTTAAAAAAGGGAAGGAGGAGGATCCGGGGAACTACAGGCAAGTCAGCCTCACCTCAGTCCCTGGAAAAATCATGGAGCAGGTCCTCCAGGAATCAGTTTTGAAGCACTTAGAGGAGAGGAAAGTGATCAGGAACAGTCAGCATGGATTCACCAAGGGCAAGTCATGCCTGACTAACCTAATTGCCTTCTATGACAAGATAACGGGCTCTGTGGATAAGGGGAAAGCAGTCGACGTGTTATTCCTTGACTTTAGCAAAGCTTTTGATACGGTCTCCCACAGTATTCTTGGATTGGGCCAAAAGAAATCTGATGAGGCTCAACAAGGACAAGTGCAGAGTCCTGCAGTTAGGATGGAAGAATTCCATGCACCTCTACAGACTAGGGACCGAGCGGCTAGGCAGCATTTCTGTGGAAAAGTACCTAGGGGTTACAGTGGATGAGAAGCTGGATATGGGTCAACAGTGTGCCCTTGTTGTCAAGAAGGCTAACTACATTTTGGGCTGTATACGTAGGAGCATTGCCAGCAGATCGCGGGACGTGATCATTCCCCTCTGTTTGGCATGGGAGAGGCCTCATCTGGAGTACTGTGTCCAGTTTTGGGCCCCACACTACAAGAAGGATTTGGAAAAATTGGAAAGAGTCCAGTGGAGGGCAACAAAAATGATTAGGGGGCTGGAGCACACGACTTATGAGGAGAGGCTGAGGGAACTGGGATTATTTAGTGTGCAGAAGAGAAGAATGAGGGGGGATTTGATAGCTGCTTTCAACTACCTGAAGGGGGTTCCAAAGAGGATGGATTTGACTGTTCTTAGTGGTACCAGATGATAGAACAAGGAGTAATGGTCTCAAGTTGCAGTGGGGGAGGTTTAGGTTGGATATTAGGAAAAACTTTTTCACTAGGGGGGTGGTGAAGCACTGGAATGGGTTATCTAGGAAGGTGGTGGAATCTCTTTCCTTAGAAGTTTTTAAGGTCAGGCTTGAGAAAGCCCTGGCTGGGATGATTTAGTTGGGGGATTGGTCCTGCTTTGAGCAGGGGGTTGGACTAGATGACCTCCTGAGGTCCCTTCCAACCCTGATATTCTATGATTCCACAGAACTACTCCAGGATTCTTACATATCTTTACCAGGATGTAACTCTTAGTTTTACCTTAAATGCACTGAGTTTCAAAAGGTCAGATGTGACACCTGATACCTACATATCAAATAATTTCCAATTAGGAAATTTCATGTCTTGTTCCTCTCTTATGCTGGGAAGAACAAAGGTGTGAAAGCTTCAAAGCCAACATATTCCAGCAGTTCAGGTTAGCAAACGTAGACGCTTACAAGAAGACTGGGGGAAAACCTCTTCCAAATCTTGCAGCACATTCATCAAGGTCTGTTACCACATCTCTGGCAAAAACAAATAGAAGGCTTTACTAGGAGATTTGCAGAGTGGCTTTCTGACAATTTCTTTTTTCATTCATAAAACACTAAAGTAGATGTAACGTCTTCAGATATTGCTTTTTTGGTTGCTGGGTTTTACAGTCTACTTTTCTTTAACTGTCTCCTTTCATTGTGCTCTTCCTCTGCTTATTCTTTGGAGTAGTCTGCTTGCTAATTTCAGTTAATCACCAGACTGGAGCACAAGCATGACTGTATGTTTGTGAGAATAGCAATTGGTCTGGAATCTTTTCCACCCCTGTGAATAGTTATGCTCTATGTTTTTAGTTATTTAAAGGTTCAGACTTCAAAAGTTGCTTCTGTTTGCCAGAAGCTGGGAATGAGTGACAGGGAATGGATCACTTGATGATTACTTGTTCATTCCCTCTGGGGCACCTGGCACTGGTCACTGTTGGAAGACAGGATACTGGGCTAGATGAACCTTTGGTCTGACCCAGTATGGCCGTTCTTATGCTCAAATGGGGCTGTGATGCAATTCCCTGGATTATATAGGAGGAGTCTAGAAGGAGCTAAAATACAGAATCTTTTAGCTGCTTCGGTGGTATTTGCAGGTATAATCAGCCTGTCAGCCTCCAGACTACAGGATTCTTCTGCTTTGAAAAGAAATATTTGTAATAGGTTAAAATAATCAAGTCAGTAAGCTTAATTTCTTGTTCTAACTTAATGTAGTTAAAATTAATAACTTTTTTGTTTTTTCCTTTAGTGGTCTCAAGCAATCTGAAGCAGAGTCCTGCTATATAAATATAGCAAGAACCCTTGAATTCTATGGAGTAGAATTACACAGTGGTAGAGTATGTTTACGTTGTCATTTTTTGCTTGGGAAAATAATTGAATTTATGAATACTATTTTTAAGACGAGAGTCATTAACAGTGAAAACAGTAGCACTTCACTATTGGCTGCACTGTATTATGTTTTCAACTTAATTTGTATTATATTTCTCAATTTTGCATTTGACTTAAAAGCATCTCTGGTTTTGTCAGTAAATTAAATTGAGTTTATAGAATAGTTTTCCCTCTCATTTGAGGACATTTTGTCTTTGATACTGCGCAAGATTTTAGAGAACAAAATATTTGCTTGAAGGGCAAAAGTAAATTAGATTAGTGTGTATTAAGTACTGGGAAAATAAGTGGCTCTTTTAGTGACATGGCTGGCAGAAGTCTTCAGTATCACTTTGATTTCTAATGCATTCTTAAGAATCCCGACCCTTTACTACTTCAGTATATTCTTTCACCCCTAAATCTAAGTCTTGGGTCTCCATCTACTAACATGCAATATATGAAAGATATGTCTGAAAATGATTATAGATGGGCACCATAATGCAGTTTGAGAGAGACAGAGAGAGGTCTCCTGTCCTGGCATGCGAGATAGGTCACATGATAGCATACCAAAGTCTAGTTGCACTTTTATTTTGTGTAATATAAATGGTGAGCTCTCCTCAGTGTGATTTGCATGTGTCTCAGTTGCTGCCATAGTTGGCCATATTGTGGAACAAGAACTTCTCTTAGCAGAGCTTAGGCACTTGTTTTCCTGATAAAGCACTGCTGCTGTCCTCTCATAGGTCGGTGATGTATTGGGGTTGACAGGACTTTCATTCTGATGCTCCCTATAAGTGAGGCCATATTGGAACCCACAAAGGTATTGTGGCAAATGCCATCATCTATGCCTCCAACAGCTAAGAGGACTGAGTGGAGATACCATGATCCTTCCTGGGGATTTGAACATTTCTACACACAGCCCTTCCTGAGGTACTTAGTGGTTTTGGCACTAAATGAAAGGAATTTCAAGGACAACCTTCTTCCACCCCAAAGGGAGGCAAAGAGATTAGACCTTTTAGGTGGAAAAATTTATTGCACTGCTGGCCTCCAGTGTTCTATTCTGAACCATCAAGCCCTGATGACTAGATACGATTTCTTCCTCTGGGATGATGTCCTTAAATGCATGTAAAAATTGCCAGAGGATGCCAGACAGAAGTTTCTGGCAGTACTGGAAGAGGGCAGTATGGCTGCCAGGATGTCTCTTCAGGCTGGACTTAATGGGGCAGATACGGCCGTCATTGCCATAACATCTGCAGTAGTGATGCACAGGTGCTCATAGCTCTAATAATTGTTGGCTCTTCCACAGGAGGGCCAGCAGATGATACATGGTCTACCGTTTCAGGGTCCGACTTTTATTTTGCAGCACACTGATGAGAAACTTCACAGTCTGAAGGACTTGAGGGCTAAATTGAAGTCTTCAGGAATGTACATCCCATACCCTAAAAAGAAACCGTTCCTCCCTCAGTCATTCCAGCTTTATCAGGTGTTCACGGCTAGACATTCTGACCAGTCCAGAAAGAAGGGGAAGAATCACAGGAGGAGGAATCTGCATTTTTCTTCCTCTGGGACTGTTTCCAGGCAGCCTGGAAATGCCAAGCAGTCTGTTTGATTGCCATCTTGAGGGCAGTTTACCAGTCTGCATTACACCAGATTCTCCCACCCATTTTTTCCAACAGGTTATCCCACTTGTGTGCTTGGGCCCATATTACTACAGATCAATGGGTTCTAAGCCCTGTGGAACCTGGATACATTCTTCAGTTTATTTCAGTTCCTCCCTTGTCCTCCTCTCTCTTCAAAAACCCATTCTCACAAGGCTGTCCTCATTCAAGAGGTGCAGTCTCTTCTCTATTTAGGAGCTACAGATGAGTTTCCTCCTCTGCACAAAGGTAAAGGGCTTTATTCACGCTACTTTCTGATTCCAAAGGCAAAGGGAGATCTCAAATCCATTTGAGACCTGCAAGAGCTGAATAAACATATAAAGAAAATAAGGTTATGTATGGTCACTCTAGTCTCCATGATTCCCTCCCTTGATCCCAGCGACTGGTACGCTGCCCTTGACTTGAGGGATGCATATTTTCATCTGGCTATCTGTCAAAGCCACAGGAGATTCCTAAGATTTCTAGTCAATACCCAGGATCAGTTTACATTCCTACCATTTGATCTATCCACGGCCCTGTGAGTAATTACGAAATGCGTAGTGGTGGTGGTGGCTGTGTTTCTAAAGAAAATGGGGGTACAAGTACTTCCATACCTGGATGACTGGCCAGTAAAGGGTTGGCCCAAGAGACAGGTAAAATGAAGTATGGCCAAGATCTGGTCACCTCCTCAGAGTTTTGGATCTGCTGATCAGTGAGGACAAGTCAGTCTCCAGACAATAGACTTCAAAGGAGCAGTCCTGAAAACTAGATTTCAGATAATGTTAACCATTTCTTCAGATCTAAAAGGCCATCCAGTCATGACTGTAAGGAACTGTCTCAGACTTGTGAGGCATATAGCTTCCTGCATGTATATATTTGGGCACGACAGACTTCATTTCGCGATAGCGCAGAGGTGCGTAAGCTCAGTAGGCTCCCCAACCTGCCACCCATTAGACATGCTGGCTTGAGTGCCTACAGGAGTGTTAACCTCTTTGGATTGGTGGGTGGATCCAACCAATATGTGTATTGGAGTTTCTTTGCTACTCCCCTACCTGCACTGATTCTGGTTATGGATGTTTCTTCTCTAGGTTGGGGGCGGGGGCTCATCTGGGGCAATGGTTCTTAAGTGGTGCATGTACCCCTGGGGGTACGCAGAGTTCTTCCAGGGGGTACATCAATTCCTCTAGATATCTTCCTAGTTTTACAACAGAGCACTAGTGAAGTCAGTACAAACTAAACTTTCATACAGACAGTGATTTGTTTATACTGCTCTATATACTATACAATGAAATGTAAGTACAATATTTATATTCCAATTGATTTATTTTATACTTATATGATAAAAATGAGAAAGTAAGCCATTTTTCAGTAATAGTGTGCTGTGACACTTTTGTATTTTTATGTCTGATTTTGTAAGCAAGTATTTTTAAGTGAGGTGAAAGTTGGGGTACACTAGATAAATCAGACGCCTTCAAGGGGTACAGTAGTATGGAAAGGTTGAGAGCCACTGACGTAGGAAACCTGTGGACTCAAGGTGTTTGTTAACAACAAGATTTAGTTCTCCGCATAAATGTGTGAGAGTTGAGGGCTATTAATCTAGTGTGTTGGGCTTTCCTCCCCCAGATCAAGGGATGTCCTCATGGACAACACAGCAGCAGTGTTCAATGTGAACAGACAGGGAGGGCAATGTCAGATCACCTCTGTGAAAAAGTGATACAGCTTTTAGAGTTCTGTATCACCAGCATGATTCACCTCAATACATCTCACCTGCCAGAGATTCAGTACAGTTTGGCATACCACTTGAGCAGGTCTTTCAGCAGAGATCATGAGTGATCTCGCAGGCTTGATATAAGAAGACTAATTTTTCAGTCATATGCGGGGGCCTCACATAGACCTGTTTCCTGCTTGCCACAACTGGAAGTGCTGACTCTTCTGTCCAAGAGCAGGTCACAGTCAGGGATCTCTCACGGATGCCTTCCTCATACTCTGGAAAGACAAACTGCTGTATTCTTACCCTTCTATTCCACGCTTTCCCAGAGCATTGCTCAAGATTGAGCAGGATCATGTTCACATAATCCTCACAGCACTGGTGTTTCCTAATCAGCATTGGTTCTCTACTTTGCTCTCTCTCTCCACCAGGCCTCCAGAATCAGACCTGGTCTCACAGGACCATGGTCGCCTGCTTGATTCCAACCCTGATGCTCTTCATCTCCCGGCCTGGATGCTCCATGGTTAATGCCTCAGGAGGTGGTCTGTTTAGAGACTGTGAAAAACAAACTTTATCCTGAATAAGAGAGAGCCTTTTACTGGGTGCACTTACTTGCTAAAATGGAAACAGTTCTCCTCATGGTCTTGGGGAAAAGAGATTTTGCCAGTCTACACTTTTATACGTGTTCTAGACTATTTGTTCCACCTGAAACAGCACAACGTATCTGGTAGTTCTATCAGAGTTCATCTGGCAGCTATCTCTGCTTCTGCCCTGCAATCACGAGTCACTCAGTATTTTCCAATCCCATGTTAATTAGGATCTTAAAGGGTCTGGACAGATTATATCACCAAGAGACAGATCCTTTCCCTACCTGGGTTTTGAATCACTCTGTCTCAAAAAGGATATAGTGCAACTGGAAGAGGTTCAGAGAAAGTCAACAAAGATGATCAGGAGTATGGAATGGCTTCCATACAAGAGGAAACTAAAGATTAGGGCTGTTCGTCTTAGAAAAGAGGTAACTAAGAAGGGATATGATAGTGGTCCATGAAATCATGAACGGTGTGGAAAAAGTATATAGAGAAGTGTTGTTGTTTACCCTTTCCCACAGTACAAAAAACAGAGCTCACCTGATGAAATTAGTAGGCAGCAGGTTTAATACAAACAAGAGGAAGTACTTTTTCACACAGCACACAACTAACCTTTGGAACTCATTGTCATTAAACATTGTGATGGTCATAATTAGGTTAAAAAAAGACCTGAATAAGTTCATGGAGGGTAGGTCAATCAATGGCTGTTAGCCAGGATGGTCAGGGATGCACCCATGCTCAGTGCAACCTGAAATCTCTGACAGTAAGAAGCTGAGTGTGGAAGACTCATGAATCACTCCATAATTACCCTGTTCTGCACATTCCCCCTGAAGCTCTGGTACAACCCACTGTCAGAGACCGGATACTGGGTAAGGTGGATCATGATCAGACCCAGTGTGGCAGCTCTTATGTTCTTATTCCTCCAGCCCTTTCCCACGTTGGCCTACGTGTAGCTCTTGTTCCTTTTACATTTGAATCGCATGGCTTCCTCCTGCATGCTGCCTGGGTGCCAGCTGGGAAGTCACCAAGAATCTAGGAGAAACAGTTCTGGTGTCTGCCTCACTCCAGCCAGGGGCGTCATTTCAGATTTTGGTTGGGGGGGACAACTTTAACTGTGATTCAAGGGGCTACTTAAGCACCTGAAAACTCTAGGTTTTTTTGCAGACAACTTAGAAATTAGCTGACAGGGGCACTGTATCTAATTCCCATATAAAGAAAGAAAAAAAATACAAACACAAATTAAAGCCATATTTAAAGTTTATATGTAAAGTTTATATGTAAGTTACAATCAGGAGACAATACAGCAAGGTATTTCCAGTCTCAAGCCTTGAGGTATCAGTTTTGGAACCTTAACACAAATATCAGAAAGACAAGTTTGATACTTTAATGTACACTATCTTTTGTAGAGATAAATAAGATGTGCTCAAAATCTGCTTACCCATGTTGTTTTTCAATGTCTTTATGTTCCTAATTGTGAAGAGGAGAATGAGACAGGTAATTTGTTCGAGGAATGTTTAAATGTAAAATAAATAATTGAAATCAAACAAACAAAAACCACTCCAGATATGAGTAAAACAATGGATAATGCCATGGTCTCATCTTCGCAAAATTGTCACTGGCCTTGTTGATATCCAGGTGTTTTGAAGCTTCATATTCACAGGCTAAAATTACCAAGTCACTTAAGCATCCATCTCCCGTTGTGGATCTTAAGTAGTCCTTTACTTTCTTGAGCACAAATGATAAGAACCTGTCATTTGATGCAGAAACTGGAAGGCTCAACATAATATCTACAATAGAGAGCTAAGACTGGTGACTCCTTGGTAAGTCTTTGAGAACATTCCAGAAATCAGAAATGAAAGTCAATTTTTTTGGTGCAATGTGCTTCTTGGCAACTTCAACTTCTTCGAGTGATTGCTCATGTCTATTCCACAGTAGGTGTGCGTGCTAGCCACGTGCATCGGTGCTGGAAGTTTTTCCCTTAGCAGTATCCGTAGGGGGGAGCGCCGCTGCGACCCCTGGAGTGGCACCGCTATAGCGCGCTATATAGGGGGCTGCGCGCTCCCCCCACCCTCAGTTCCTTCTTGCCACCAGTGTAGGTGCATTGGAACTTCTGCTCCAGCTTCATTGCTGCAGCCTTTTTTCCTAGAACTCTGTTCGTGTTCGTTGTTAGTGGTATCTTTAGTTAGTTGTAAGTTAGTTTAGAGTAGTTAGTGTCCGGGCAGCTTCAAATTGTGCGAGTCCTGCAGGCGTTCTATGCCCAGAAGCGACCCGCACTCGGATTGTCTCCTCTGCCTGGGTGAGTCCCACGTCAGCATACGCTGCAAAATCTGCAGGTCCTTTAAGCCAAGAACTAAAAAGGACAGAGACATTCGATTCCGGGCCCTCCTCATAGAGTCTGCGTTGGCTCCTACCCTGGTGCGCCAAGCGGAATCGACACCCGGTACCTTGTCCTCGGTGCGTGGCGATCCCCCGGTGCCTTCGAGTGGCCAGCACCGTTCACTGTCGCGTAAGCAGAGGAAGGTACCGTCTTCACATCGTCGTCGAGACAAGGATAAGGGAGAGGCTGGACCCGCGTCGGGCAGCCCTAATTCTCCCCCGGGCCTCAGCGCTCCGACTCACACTGAGCGGAGCAGCCTGGTTTCGTCGACGCAGGCCTCTCTGGACGCCCGAATGCCATCGACGCCAGAGGCCTTCCAGGCAGCCAAGGACTTGCTGATGCTCCAGGTACCGGCAGTCCTGGCACCAGGAGTCCGCTCCAGAGGCAAGCCGCCATTGGGCTCCAGGCCATCGACTCCGACCAGGTGCAGATCCCGGTCAAGGGACTGCTCCCGGGGCCGCTCGCCCCTCAGCGCCCGGTCCGACCGTAGCCCACAGCCTCCACCGTCGCCGCTGGTGAGGCTCTCGGGCAAGGTGCCGTTGGATCAGAGCTCCGGGCACCGCTCCAGACAGAGCAGGGAGTCGCGACACAGCAGGCACCGGCGCCGTAGATGCTCCCGGTCGAGTCGGAGCTAATGCAGACGTTCCCGTCACGGCCTCCGATGCTCCCACGCCAGCTCCCGTTCCTCGGGGTACCAGACCCACGACTCCTGTAAGAGGTCACCGATTCCGCACCATTGCGGACATAGGCATCGCAGCATCTCAAGGAGCAGTAGCTCGAGACGGTACCGCTCCTCGTCGTCGGAGTCCCCGTCCCGAGGTAGACGTCATCATCGGCACCGTAGATCTTACCGTTCCCACGGCACCGACCGGACGACGTTCACGCCAGCGGTGAGCCACACAAGGGCCACCGTGTTCCAACCTGACCAGCTGGTGCTGCCGGTGCCACAGCAAGGTCAATGGCAAGGGGCTCCATGGCAGGGACAGTGGTGCCAGTGGACCCCTCGGCCCCCGGGACAAGCCCAGCCGGATACTCGATCGGTCGCAGGGGCATCCGAGGCTCCCTCAGCCACTATATCCAGGGCTCCAAGAGATCGATCTGTGGACCAAGGGTCCCTGGAACTGCACGCAGACTCCGAGCAAGGCGTCAAGCCTGCGGTGCCAGCAGATGCACAAACCTCCGTACCAGCGTCCTCTCCCGTAACGGAGGACAAGGTCGCGGCCCCACCACCCTCCGTACCGCAGGAGGACTTCAGGGCCCACCAGAAGCTATTAAAGCGAGTCCCCTCAAACCTCCAGCTCCAAGCTGAGGAGATGGAAGGGCCTCCAGACTCGCTCTTCAATGTCCTTTCGTCTTTGGCACCGGGCAGAGTGGCGCTCCCGCTACATGAAGGGGTTGCCAATATTACGAAAGCCCTTTGGCATACTCCGGCCTCACTTGTGCCCATATCCAAAAAGGCGAAGCGCAAATATTTTGTACCTACAAAAGGACACGAATTTTTGTACACCCACCCGGTGCCCAACTCCTTGGTCGTGGAATCCGTAAACCACAGGGAGTGTCAGGGTCAATTGGGTCCTACTGCTAAGAATAAGGACTCAAAAAGGCTGGACTCATTTGGAAGGAAGTTTTATTAGTCCTCGAGTTTCCAGCTCAGGGTGGCAAATCACCAGGCCCGCCTCAGTTGCTACAACTTTAACCTGTGGGGGTCCCTACAAAAATTCGAGCCCTCCCTCCCAGAGTGCGACCGGAAAGAGTTCAAGGCGCTGGCGGAGGAGCGGGCTGCCGCTGCAAAGTCTGCTCTTCAGGCAGCGTCAGATGCAGCGGACACGGCGGCGCGATCCATCGCCTCGGCAGTGTCCATGCGCAGGGTGTCGTGGCTCCTCCTGTCGGGGCTGTCCTCGGAGGCGCAATCCGTGATGCAGGATCTCCCGTTCGACGGCAAGGACCTGTTCACGGAGCAAACAGACGTGAGACTTCATGGCATGAAGGACTCCCGTACCACCCTGCAGACGCTCGGGCTCTATGTCCCGCCGGCTAAGGAAAAGCCTAAGCCGCAGGCTCCCCCCCAGGCGCCCCAACCACGCTACGAGCCAGCCTACAAGAAATCCAGATCCCAAAACAGGCAACCTCAGCGGCAGTCCCGCTCTGCCCCGCAGCCTGGGCCCTCCAGGGGCAAGCAGCAGGGCAAGAGATGGTTTTGACTGGGGGCAGGAGGGTACCCGGGTGAACCCCGAGAGAACCCTCCGACAAATAAAGTTGGCCTTCAGCAACCGCTTGCGTCCGTTCCTTTTGCAATGGTCCCATATAACTTTGGACCGGTGGGTCCTGAGTACCATTGCCCTCGGCTACACACTCCAGTTCGTGTCACTCCCGATCTCCCACCCCCCTCCTGGGTACGGCACGGTAGACCCGTCACATCTACCCCTGCTGCAGCAGGAGGTGGGCCGGCTCCTCAGTCTCGGAGCCATAGAGGGAGTCCCAAGGGAATTCCAAGGAAAAGGGTTCTACTCCCGTTACTTCCTTATCCCGAAAGCAAAAGGGGGCCTCAGGCCTATATTAGACTTGCGCGGTCTCAATCGGTTCATGGTCAAATGCCGATTCCGCATGGTTTCCCTGGTAAAGATTATACCCGCCTTGGACCCGGGCGAGTGGTATGCGGCCCTTGACCTCCAGGACGCATACTTCCACATCCACATATTCGAAGGACTCAAGCGCTTCCTCCGCTTCCTGGTTGGACAGGACCACTACCAGTTTACAGTCCTCCCCTTTGGCCTGTCCACCGCACCTTGGGTATTCACAAAGTGCATGGCGGTTGTGGCGGCCTTTCTCAGACGCTGAGGAGTCCAACTATTCCTGTACCTCAATGACTGGCTGCTCAAGGGCAACTTCAGGTCGCAGGTGCAGAACCACTTGGAGCTGCTCTTGGCTACCTGTGCCAACTTGGGCCTTCTGGTAAACGACACCAAGTCGACGTTGGTCCCGGTCCAGTGCATAGAGTTCATAGGTGCTCTACTGGATGCTTCCACGGCCAGGGCCTCTCTTCCCCCGGGCAGATTCCAGACCCTCAAAGGGCTCATAGCCACGGTCACGGAGTTCCCCCTGACCACGGCCAGGACCTGCCTACAGCTCCTGGGCCACATGGTGGCGTGCACATACATGGTATGCCACACCAGGCTTCGAATGAGGCCTCTCCAACTCTGGCTGGCCTCCGAATTCTCCCAGGCTCGGGACGATATGGACAAGGTCCTCACGGTACCGGGTTGGGTGCTAACCTCCCTTCAGCGGTGGACCGTCCCGACCAATGTGTTGCAAGGGATCCCCTTCTGGGAACTGCCTCCGTCGCTAGACCTGGTGTCGGACGCGTCGGACTTGGGCTGGGGAGCCCACGTAGGGAATTCCCAAACCAGGGACTATGGTCGGCCGCAGAGCTATCCCTACACATAAATGTCAAGGAGCTCAGGGCAGTCCACTTGGCCTGTGTGGCATTCAGCTCGCGGCTGAGTGGCAGGACAATCAGGGTCCTCACGGACAACATAGTCGCGATGTTTTACATCAACGGGCATGGGGGGATGAGGTCCTCGGCTCTCTGCCAGGAAGCCCTCAGCCTATGGGAGTTCTGTATAGCCCACGACATCTCCCTCAGGGCTTTCCACCTGCCAGACGTCAACAACTCCCAGGCCAATCGCCTGAGCAGGGTCTTCTCCTCCCAACACGAGTGGTTGCTCCACTCGGAGGTCACAGGTCAGCTCTTCCGAGCGTGCTGCACTCCCCAAGTAGACCTGTTTGCAACCCAACAGAACCGACGTTGCCACCGGTTCTGCTCCAGGGAGGGCTGGGGAAGGATGCACTCTCAGATGCCTTCCTCCTGTCATGGTCGGGCCAGCTCCTCTATGCGTTCCCTCCCTTTCCTCTCATAGACAAGGTCCTGGAAAAGGTAAAGAGGGACAAGGCCCACATCCTCCTGATCGTCCCAGCTTGGGCAAGACAGCACTGGTACGGGACCCTCCTAGGGTTACTGGTGGCCCCTCCGCGTCCGCCGCCGCTCCAAGCGGATCTCTTGTCCCAAGACCGGGGCCGCCTTCTTCACCCCAACCTAGCCTCCCTTCACTTGACAGCGTGGCTGCCCAGTGGTTAGACGCGGAGGAGACTATGTGTTCGGAAGGAGGCAGGAGCATCCTCCTGGAAAGTAGGAAACCTTCCACTCGCTGGGCCTACCTGGCAAAGTGGGCCAGGTTCTCTAGGTGGGCGGGCGAGCGGGGTAACTCCCCGAGGGGCACCCCGCTCCAGGTTATCCTCGAATATCTCCTCCACCTTAGAATGCAAGGTCTAGCTCCCTCCTCCGTCAGGGTGCACCTGGCGGCTTTATCGACGTTCCACCCACCGGTCCAGGGCCGCTCGGTCTTCTCGCATGCCATGACCGGGCGCTTCCTCAAGGGACTAGACCGGTCCTTCCTGTATGCCAGGACCCCTGTTCCTCAGTGGGACCTGAACTTGGTGTTATCCTGCCTCACGGGGCCCCCGTTCGAGCCCCTGGCCACATACTCCTGGTCTCACCTCTCTTGGAAGGTAGCGTTCCTCATGGCCATTACGTCAGCCCGATGGGTGTCGGAGCTCAGAGCGTTGACCTCAGACCCCCCCCTTTACGGTCTTCTACAAGGACAAGGTCCAGCTCCGACCACACCCAGCTTTCCTTCCTAAACTGGTCTCTGCTTTTCACATGAACCAGGATATTTTCCTCCCTGTCCTCTGCCCAAAGCCGCATGCCTCGGGCGAGGAGCGCCGCCTCCATATGTTGGACGTGTGCAGGGCACTGGCTTTCTACTTGGATTGGACTAAGCCGTTCCGTAGGTCCCCACAACTCTTTGTTGCCTCAGCCGAGCGTATGAGGGGTCAGCCACTCTCTACCCAGAGGCTTTCCCGGTGGATCACTTCGTGCATACACATACGCGACGAGTTAGCGAAAGTCCCCTCACCGCCTATCATGAGGGCGCACTCGACCAGGGCGCAAGCCTCATCGGCTGCCTTTGTAGCCCATGTCTCTATCCAGGACATCTGTAGGGCCACTACCTGGTCCTTGGTTCACACGTTCACCTCGCATTACGCGATCGTCTCCTATGCTAGGGATGACGCTGGCTTCGGTAGAGCTGTGTTCCAGCCAGACAAGGTGTGAACTCCTACCCACCTCCATGACATATTGCTTGGAATCACCTACTGTGGAATAGACATGAGCAATCACTCGAAGAAGAAAGGACAGTTACCTGTTCCGTAACTGGCGTTCTTCGAGATGTGTTGCTCAGGTCTGTTCCACATCCCGCCCTCCTTCCCCTCTGTCGGAGTTGGTCCGGCAAGAAGGAACTGAAGGTGGGGGGAGCGCACAGCCCCCTATATAGCGCGTTATAGCGGCGCCACTCCAGGGGTCGCAGCGGCGCTCCCCCCTACGGATACTGCTAAGGGAAAAACTTCCGGCACCGATGCACGTGGCGAGCACGCACACCTACTGTGGAATAGACCTGAGCAACACATCTCGAAGAACGCCAGTTACGGAACAGGTAACTGTCCTTTCCGCATCCAAATCAACAAAATTGATGCCTGTTGTTCTGCAATTATTTTCAGTTTCTCATGATCAAGAAAATTTTCACTCTTCAGGTCACAAACAGTTAGTGCAGAAAGCAAAGTGGAGTTGGAGCTGAATCGTCTATCAAGCTCAGCAGTAATTCTGTCCAGAACACGATAGTAGAAATCAGATTTTATAGATTCTTGAGTGTTCTTGGGAACATCATGTTTAGATGACTAACCTAGTGTACTAGAAACAAAAAACAAGGCCAGTTTGGAGGATATTTTGTTAGGCCGCCTTACTGTTTTTCTATTGCTGTGCTCAGCAGTTGCGACTGTTGACCTGAATAGCAATTTCAAGTTCCTTGGCAATGATTTCTCACATAGCTCCTTCCATTTGCTTTCAGATATTCTCATTTCTTGAAGAGCAGCAACATTGCTTGCTACTAATTCCATGGCACTTGATAAATTCAGGTTTTCATTTTGCAGGTCTTCTGAAGCACTATTCAAAATCTTGAATATTCTTTCCAAAACCAAGAGCCTCAACAGAAAGGAGGCCATCAAACCCTTTGCAGTGCTAGCTGATGGTCCATCAGCTCTCTGAACTGAAATGGCCTCCAGTGTTTCTACCATATCTTGTATGCAGTTTTCGGAGGGAATCACACTGGCATGACTAGCGCGTTTCACATAATCTACCTAGTTTAAGTACCTTCTGGCCTATCTCCAGCTGTGCCTTAACAAACAGTTCATAGTGCTTGTAACTACTGCTAAAGAAGATGTACAGTTCCTGAGCAAATGGAAAGACTTCCTGATACTGGGTGGTGCTGGAACATGTATCTGCAATGACAGGATTAAGCCTGTGAGCATGGCAGTGCACATAAATGGCATGTGTAATCCTTTCCTGAATTCGAGCATGTAATCTTGTTAAATGCCCACTCAGCACAGAAGCTCCATCATAGCACTGGGCAACAGTGTAATTAGTATCAAGCATCAAATGCTGTAGTTCTTCAATAATCATTTTTGAAACAGATTCAACATTCAGATTTTCCATGTGGAAGCACCCCAGAGCTGTTTCCTGAATGATTCATTTTTTATGGTAGCGTAAAAGGGGAGACAGCTGTTCTTTTTTGATGCATCTATAGTTCCGTCAACAAGGACAGCAAAATACTTGGCTTGTCCTTTTTAGGGTGTGTCTGCACAGAAAAAACTGTGCACGGATAAGCTTATCTGAAGTAGCAGTGAACACAGCACAGCCAGGCTTCCATGTGGCTAGTGCAAGTCTGGTATGGATTTCGAATGCATACTTGGCTTGCTAGCCCATTCTGAAGCCTGTGCTGTGCTGTCTTCACTTCTATGTTACCCGTGCTAGCCCATTCACAGCTTTTGATGTGTAGACATATATTTAAACTTGATGATGATAGAGGCTGGTAGCATCTTGTAAACATCAGGACTCCAAGCTACAATTGGGATAGCTCCAGTGAGGAACTTATTCTACAGTTCATTACTATGGACATAGCCAGCTTTAGCACTAGGTGAATTTCTTAGCGCAGACAAGAGCATTGTCAGACTTAATATTTATGCATCAATTTCTTCTTGTAGGAAATAGAATAGTATTACCTAAATCAGGCGTCACCTCAACCCATCCTCTGTGAGGTTGTCAGATTTTAATTTGTGTGCACTCTTCCATTCACTCTGTTAATGGGGGAAGGAAAAAATGGGGCGGGAGGGGGAATAGTCCTGAGAGTTGAACTTCTGTTCTGTATGTGGAGATGTAAGTTTTATTTAAGAATTTACATGTGCCTATTTTGGTTTATTCTTATAATTTATATCCTCAATACATTAGTGCCCACTCCAAATCTAACCACTCAGCCCTGACCAAACCATCATTTATTATGGAAAAAAAATTGATTACAGTATAAGGAAATCACATACCAGTAAATCATTTCCGAGTCACTAAAACGCAGATATCTATTTTAACCAGTGTGTGGTTTACTGACTTCCATAAGCTCATTTTTAAGTTATTTTTATTGTACACTAAAACTGTGGATTACATTTCTCACCAGACAGATCAATTTAACTCATGTTTGACAACTAACATTATATGAAAGACATTTTACACCATCTTAGACATCTGCCAGGAACTAGGTGTCTATTGTAAATCTCAAATGAGATGATAGAACATTGGCAATAGTGGTTAGAATGTATTTTTAAAATGAACTGTTCTTTTTAAATTAATTTTAGTTCATCTCCTTTTAATTCATGTTTACAGATTAACGTACTTTATAATTTTACATTTTCTTAATTTTTAAATATTTTATTTACTATTTACTAGGTCTGTCAAGTGATTAAAAAATCGTGATTAATCATGCAATTAAAATTAATTTAATTAATCACACTGTTAATAATAGAATGCCATTTATTTAAATATTTTGATGTTTTCCATATTTTCAAATATATTGATTTCAATTACAACACAGAACACAGTGTACTGTACAGTGCTCACTTATATTTATTTTTTATTACAAATATTTGTGCTATAAAAACAAAAGAAATAGTATTTTTCTATTTACCTCATACAAGTACTATAATAAAATCTCTTTTATCATGAAAGTTGAACTTACAAATGTAGAATTATGTACAAAAAATAACTGCATTCAAAAATAAAACAGTGTAAAACTTTAGAGCCTACAGTCCACTCAGTCCTACTTCTTGTTCAGTCAGTCACTCAGACAAACAAGTTTGTTTATATTTGCAGGAGATAATGCTGCCCCTTCTCGTTTACAGTGTCACCTGAAAGTGACAATAGGTGTTTGCATGGCACTGTTGCAGCTGGTGTCGCAAGATCTTTACATGCCAGATGTGCTAAAGATTCATAAGTCCCTTCATGCTTCAACCACCATCCTAGAGGACATGCATCTATGCTAATGATGGGTTCTGCTCAGTAACGATCCAAAGCAGTGCAGACCAACGCATGTTCACTTCCTTCATCTGAGACAGATGCCACCAGCAGAAGGTTGATTTTCTTTTCGTTGGTTCAGGTTCTGTAGTTTCCACATTGGAGTGTTCCTCTTTTAAAACTTTTGAAAGCATGCTTCACACCTCGTCTCTCTCAGATTTTGGAAGGCACTTCAGATTCTATCTTTAGAAATCTCACATTGGTACCTTCTTTGCGTTTTATCAAATCTGCAGTTAGTGTTCTTAAAAAGAATAACATGTGCTGGGTCATCATCTGAGACTGCTATAACACGAAATATATGGCAAAATGCAGGTAAAACAGAGCAGGAGACATACTATTCTCCCCCAAGGAGTTCAGTCACTAATTTAATTAATGCATTATTTTTTTAAACGAGTGTCGTCAGCATGGAAGCATATCCTCTGGAATGGTGGCCGAAGCATGAAAGGGCATACGAATGTTTAGCATATCTGGTATGTAAATACCTTGCAATGCCGGCTACAAGAGTGCCATACGAATGCCCGTTCTCACTTTCAGGTGACATTGTAAAAAAGAAGTGGGCAGCATTATCTCCCAAAATGTAAACAAACGTGTTCATCTCAGTGATTGGCTGAACAAGAAGTAGGAGTGAGTGGACTTGTAGGCTCTAAAGTTTTGCATTGGTTTGTTTTTGACTCCAGTTATGTAACAAAGAAATTCTAAATTTGTAAGTTGCCCTTTCACGATGAGATTGCATTATGACATTGTATGAAGTGAACTGAAAAATACTATTTCTTTTGTTTATCATTTTTACAGTGCAAATATTTGTAATAAAAATAATATAAAGGGAGCAGTGTACATTTCGTATTCTGTGTTGTAATTTAAATCAATATATTTGAAAATGTAGAAAAACATCCAAAATGTTTAATAAATGTAAATTGGTATTCTATTGTTTAACAGTGTGATTAAAGCTGTGATTAATCGCAATTAATTTTTTTAGTTGATTAATTATTTTAGTTAATCGCGTGATTTAACTGCGATAAATCAACAGACCTACTATTTACCATTTAAATATTATTTTCCCATAGTGACTTGTCCTCTGACTCCAGATTAAATTTGTTCAATTTACAGGAATATTTTTTAATTCCTGCCCTGTCTTAATTCTTAATTGGGTTCTTTCTGCTTTTTTCATCTTCACCAATAATGAATTCAATAATTGTGTCGATGTATGAGGCCAAACGGACTACAGCTTGCTTCCCTTGACTGATATTGATTCCTGCATCATTAAGAGTAAAAACATGTTTATATCCATAAAATAAACACATTTTACTTGAAACAGAGAAAGTAGATGTATTTGGTTGTGGTGATGTTTTTATAGAGCCACTTTTCTGATCACAACTGGATTTTAAAGAAAAACACACATTTATTTTAGTCAGGCTGGAATATAAGATATGGCAATGAACAATCTTATTATCCATCATTGAAGTCATTAGCTAGGAGAGTGTGTGGTCTTGAGGGTAGAGTAGCAGAATGGGGATCAGAACCAAAGTACATTTCCAGCTTTAATATTAACATGTTCTGACATCTTGTGGCAAGTCACTTAAGGGACACTGGTTATGTTTAAAATGTTAATGTTCCTGCCCCACAGATCTTAATCTAATCCTTATAATTCCAGACGGCAGGTTGGCAGGTATTATTATTCCCATTTGACAGCAATGGGAACTGAAGCATACTGTCCAAACACAGAATGCTACTTTAAATAAATAAATAAACACACACAAACTAAATAATAAACAAGACTCAATTTTTTCTCAACTTTAAAATGTGGAATTTTCTTGGTGTTTGGTTTTAAATATTCTTCTGTGAGATCTGCAACTCAATCACTGTCTGTTATGTTTAAGAGCCTATAAGCAGAAGTGGAAGAGACTTGAAAGTGTCAGTTTCATTCCTGTTTAAAATCAGTTACTAGTCTATTATTGTCAAGGCTAATTCCCCACTCTGGCACATGGAGTGCAGAAGGTGGGGGCCCGCAAGGATTCTAAAAATTAATATTGGCCACTCCAGGCTTCTATTAAACTCCCAAGGTTACAGCTTTTCTCTGACCTTGGATTGGTAGATGCTGCCACCACCCAAATGCAGAACCCCTTTCAGAACCCAGGAATGCACACTTGTGAATTCCTTCCTGTGGGTTACCCGTAAGCCTTTCCAGCCCCCGCTCCAGGGAAGAGCTGAGAAAGAAAAAAAGCAAATCCGCTGTTGCCACCAGCTAATTAAACAACATGCACAAACCTCTTAAGACACAAAAATCCAATTCTGTTCTTAAAAAAGGTAAATTTTATTACTAAAAATAAGAGAAAGATAATACATCTGGGAACTGAGACTATTGCTAGATTTTAAAAGAGCAGTTACAAGAATTAAGCATCAAGAATAGCTTTCTTGAGTTCCAGCTTAAAGGTTACAAGCAAAACAAAAGCACCTGGAGTTAGCACAGAGGAATCCACAAGCCATAAAAAAATAAAAGGGATAAACCTAATCACGTCTTCCTAGAGATTTCCTGATCTACTTACGTATCTGGGGTTTTAAATGAGTAGTTTCTAGGTATGATACTGATGATTTTTTTCATACCTGGCCCAAACTTCTTACAGCATAGCTCTGCCCTGTCTGCCTCTCCGCGGGAGAACAACAATAGACAGACAAAAGGGGAGTCATTTCAGTTTTAAAAAGTTCTAGCCTTCCCATTGACACTCTTGGCCAGCTGCCCACTCAATTCCTTTTACGTATACATAGCAGTGAGTCTTTTTAACCCTTTACAGGTAGAGCAATTAAAGAACAGCTACTAAGAGGGATTTGATAGCTGCTGGCTGGATGTCCATAAAAGGGAGCTACCTCCTCCCCTTAATTTATCACAATTCTTATTTGTATTAGGGTAATACCTCTGTGGTCCCAGGCAGGTGCAATAGAGGACAGTAGACCGCTACTATTGATTAGGAGGATTGTCCATCCATATCGTCTCAGCTGCTGACTGGTGAAAACAGATGAGGGGGCAAGATAGGTTGAAGCTAGTGTGGTGGAGGAAACTGACCGTGGGAGCTGCAGGAGAACCCCAACTCCTGGAGGAGGGGACTTGACTGTGTGGTGCTGCAGATAAGAGCTGGGGCTGGGGCATATGCCGCAAGCAGACCTCTGGTATGAAACTCGGGAGCCGGGGGTGCAGCAGGTGCCCCCCACCCTTCCTAAATGGTGCCCCTCAATCCTGCCTGGGGCAGCCATTGCAAGTAAAGGCCAGCTTCATGCCTGTATCTCTAGGCTGAAGCATGCTCAGTTGCTCTGTGGGAATGGCACCATGTGCAGTCTGATCATCATTAGGAGTTGTGAAAGGCTCAAGCATGCTCAGTCAGGAAGGAGTCTTTGGAGATTTTAGCTGTTAAGATCTAGAAAGTCTCTACTGAGCATGTGCAACTGCTATTTTTTCCCCAGATGTGTATCACTTGGCCAGATTTGGGCAGAATTCCACAGGAAGAGCTAGAGATCCTTTCCTGAGTCAAAGGCCAGTGTCTGACCCAAAGCACGGGGGTGCTAGCGCTTTCCAAAGAAAAGGTCACATTGAAAAAGGTGTGTTTTCCCCTAGTCTCATTCTTAAATGTCTGAACCATTTTGATGAAAATTTCCAAGAAAATTCAGCCTGTGACAGATACCCAGCATGGAAAATTTGAGCCTGAATGGTTGAAGTTTCCTTGCAGTCTTGTTGTAGCCATGTTGGTTCCAGGAAGTGAGAGAGGCAAGGTAGATGAGGTAATATTTTATTCGACCCACTTCTGTTTGTGTGAGGTTGCTTGAAAGCTTGTACACAGAGCTCCTCTTCGGGTCGAGGAAAGGAAGCAGAGTGTCTGAGCTAAATACAAGTTGGGACAGATTGTTAAGCTGAAGGAGTAACATATTGGAGGTGGTCACTTGAAATTAATGTGCAGTTGGGGGTTAGATTGTTATGCATAAAGGATGTGAAGTGTGCAATTAGGGGTAGCAGGCAGTATGGTGTTTTACAAATTGCTGTAATGAGCCATCAAACCAGTGTCCTTGTTTTGTCCATGTCTATCAGAGTTATGAATTTCAATTCCCAGGCTTACCTTTTGAAGGTGTTATGTGGTTTTCATTGAGGACAAGTATTGAAAGATCAGATATGGAGTGATCCCTTTGTGAAAAAGTGTTCTCCCATATGTTTTTGTCTTTTAACGTTTTTCTGTGTGAGTTCCGAGCATAGTGGTTGTCTGGTTTCACCCACATAGGTGTTGTTCAGGCATTTGATGCAAATGATGAGGTTCCACCACCACATGTTCTAATAAGCATGTGAAGGACCCAAGAATCTTGAAAGGTGTGTTGTAGGGGGTTGTGACGTTGTCTAATTAAAATATAACCATGCAAGTCATTATTGCTACCACTGTTATATAATTGCAACGAATCTGACACAAAATATAACTCCTGGCCACAGAGGGTTAAACGGGATGCAGGCTAACTAACCCAAAGCTGACCTTTAAAGACATGTTAGAAATGGTAATTAGGGCCATTCTATAGCTAGATAGGCTAGAACTTTGAAATGCAAACCTATATTGTTAGAAATGATACTAATTGTGTGTCTCTTAAATGCTACCCATGTAAACAGACAGTTCCGGTCTGTCACTATAGCTACTAATTCAGAGATCAAAAGGGAATATTAACATTTAGATGAATCTTGGGTGAAATGATGTCATTGTCTATATGTCTCTTTGAAGTTTGTGATAGTCTGCCTAATGGATTAATTACCCTGTGTTAATTTGTGTAACCAATTACTGGTGGTGTTGAGAAAACAGAAAGTTGCATCAAAAGCCTATTGTTTACCCAGGACTGTATGGTCAAATAGATGCTAGACCACTGTATAAAAAGACCCTGGGGTCTTGATCCTGTTGATCTCAGATCTGCTTGTGGTTTCATGCAGTGGAAGCCTAAGCCACAAGGACTGAAATCCCCATTCTGACTGGACTGCCCTGAAATATAAACATTGGACTATAACCTATGGGCTATTTCTGAAAGAACTCTTTGCAACTATAAAGCTCACCATCTCTGCTATGAATCTGAATCTCAAAAATTGAACTCATGTCTAGATGTATACTGATCTTTTAACCATACACTCTCTTTTCTCTTTTAATAAATTTTAGTTAATAAGAATTTGGGTGTAGCGTGTATTTGGGTAAGATCCTTTGGGATTGATAGAACCTTTTCTTTTATATGATGAAATAAGATTTTGAGAAATCTTCTTCATATTTGACATGGGTACCTGGATGGAGGCCTGAGGCTGGGTTATTTCAAGGGAACTGTTGTTTGGCCTTCTGAGTAACCAGTAAGATATAGCATAAGCTGTTTATGCTGTCTTGGTGAATCTAAGTATTGAATTATCCACCAGCTTTGGCGTTTGTCTGCCCCATTCTTTACAGTTCACCCTAATTGAGTGACCTCGGCTGGCTCCCCACTGGGACCCCGGTCACAGGGGTATTAATCATCATGGCAGTGGAGATATGTCTGCAGGCTTTGTATATGTTGTTCTGGCAGGGTCTGGTGCTGCTTTGAGTGCCACCAAACAAGGCCACTTCACCAGAGAAGTAGATCACATCATTGATTTATTAGCACCTAAATACCCCGGGAGAACCCTCTTCAGTTCAGGAAATTTGTAGCACACCACCTGCCTGCTACTCTTAATTGCCCACTTCAAACCCTTTATGCCTAACATCTAACCCCCAGTTACACACTTCATTTAAAGTGACTGCCTCCAACATGTATTATCCCTTAACAATCTGTCCAAACTTGTATTTAGCTCAGACACTCTGCTTCCTTCCCCATACCTGAGGAAGAACTCTGTATAGCTTGAAAGATTGTGCCTTCCATCAGTAGAAGTTGTTTCAATAAAAGATATTACTTCACCACCTTGTTTCTCTGGTTAAAGTTTGGCAAAGCTATAAGCAACTGAGAATAGGGTTTTATAATGGGAAGTGTCAGGCAACTTTAATAGGTGCTAAAAATAGTAGCACACCTTGGGGATAACATGGGTGGCGGCTTGGGCTAGCCACCAGGTATGTATCCAGCAGGTCCAGGCAGGTTTCTACTCCCCGAGGCTGCTAGCCTGAGCTGGAACCTGTGCTACCCCTGGCTGTGCTGCTATTTTTAACATGCTAGTGTAACCCTTCTGCCAGGACGAGCTGACAGCAGCAAGGGCCAGGTTCAGTACATAGGGGTTCCCTTCTCAACAATGCAATGCAAAACCGGCTCAAGCCCCCACCCAGTAACCTGGGAAAATCTTATACACACCCCTGGGCGCCTCAAAGAGGCAATACTTCCCCTCTCGCAAGCACAGAGCCTCCGTGTAACAGAAAATCTTTAATAGCAGCAGGTAAACGACACCAGCCTTAAATTGGGAAAACACCGCAACTAGGATCCATAAACCAAACTGTGAGCAAGACCCACCCCAGCCAATTGGGCCATGCCCTGTCCCTTGGGTTCTTGAGTCCAGCAACCCAAAAGTCACCCAAAGTCCCCAAAAGTCCAGTCCCAGAGTTCAAAAGTTCATCTGCAGGGTGCTACACGCCACCCGCCTGGGCAGCAATGGGAAAGGGGGAGGTAAGGGGCACCTTACGTGGCGTGAAGATGATTGCCTCACCCCTCCGTGGGGCTTCACTCTGCTCCGCCAGCTGTCCCGCAAGCCGCTACAGCTGTCCCCACAAACTGCTCCGCCCCGCCAACAGCGCCGCTCCACCAGCCGTCCTGCTCCGACTGCCCCCACGAACTGCTCCGCTCTGCCAGCAGCACCACTCCAACTGTCCTCACGAACTGCTCTGCTTTGCCAGCAGCGCCACACCATCAGCTGTCTTGCCAACTGCTCCACCAGCCACTCAGCAATTTATCTTCAGGCTCCTCCACTACTTAACACAGTGCTCAGTGATTTCAGCTCAGTGATTTCAGCTCATAAGACTTTTAGCTCTTTAGTGATTTCAGCTTGTAGTTTAGGGGAGCCCTAGTGCTCATTTGCACTATTAGCCCAGAGTGATTTCAATTCAGCAGCCTGAAACCAGACTCTCAAGGAACTCAACATTAGCTCTGATATTCCACAGTGGAGAGAGGAGGAGACGCTGCAATTGGTGTCTTAAACCCTCACAAGGGGCCTACACCACCAGGTATTAATACCTATCCCCAGCCTCTCTCAATTCACTGGGCTTTGGAACCCATGTCCCTTGGCTGGCGAGTACTGTTTAGCTAATGTCAAGTTCCCCTTTATCATGACAAAAGGCCAAGTACAGTTCCACTGTCCATGATTTACATAAGCAGTATAACAACAGTTTATTTTTCCTGCCCCAATAACAGAAATTCCTGCCCCAATACAGAAAACTGGGGAGCCTACAGCAGCCCAAAATGCCCATTTGGGCCACTATGGTTCGTACCAGGCAGGGTGGGTGTGCCTATGCAAATTGGATCAGCCCCTGGAGTACTTTGCCACAACTCGCCACCAGATGTCAGGGTGGAGCTCATCCTGACTCTGCTTACACTAGCATATGTCTGTTTACCCTTGCTGAGAAGTATGCTCCCAACTGGTGTGTAGACATACTCTCAGAAAGGATCTCTCCCTCCCTACCCCCATTATGTTCCCAGTTCTTGGTCATTATGCTTGGATTTGTTTAGTCTTGAAGGTTTTCGATTTCATTATCATATCAGGGTGAGGTTACATGAGCATAAAAAAACCCAAAAAACTTGATCAGGCACACCATCTGGAGGAACTGGATTAATTTAGTTCTTCTCTGTTCAGTAGTTATCAGTCCGTCATTTCTGCTAACGTTTCCCCCAATTAGCTGTTATGGGATCTCCCAGCTTTTTCTCCAAAGCTAGCTTTTAATGGGCCACTGTAATCTTGTTTATCAGCCTAAAGAGGCAATGTGATTGAATCCTGGTGTACAAGTCAATTGTTCCTGCTTAGAGCTGTTAAACTGTGTGGCCAAATCTTATTTACCCTTTTTTCTTTATTAACCTCTTTAGAGAAAGGATTTGTAGTTCTTTTCTTCTTGCCAGTGGAATATAAATTACTGCTAGATACTAAATCTGGTACAATATGGTACTGTGTTTACCCTCTACAATGTACTATGATACTTGAGTTAGGTGGCATAGGAATTGATAATGTGTGTGGCAGAGAATGTTCAGCTTTTATTCAATCTCTAATTGTATATATTCTAACAAACTTGTAATAGAAAAGATAATTTGTTCACATACATTCTGTATCCTGCCAGAGTTTTGTTCAATTACATTCTACCTGTTTTATTCTCAGAGTTGTTATGGTACAGCAAAAATGGAAGTTGGGGATTAAGGGAAATATATTTATACTAACTGAGCAAAGAGAGCCATCTAGAGGAGCATTTAGACTATTGGAAGTTTTCTTAAGAGAATCAAGCATTACCTTACCAGTGTGTTATAAAATTTCTTAAGGCCGCTCTCCTGAACCAAAGCCAGCATTTTAAATATTGGGTTTCTAAAGTTAGGAACCTAAATCTATATTTAGGCATAATTGTTCAATTCCCTGTAGAACTATGTATATTATAACATGAGTACACACACAGATCACCGTGAGCTAGGAAGGGAAGGATTACAATTTTATATTGGACTTAAAGGAAATGTCTAAAACTTTGGCTAAGCAATATTTTTTATTTTTTCCTTATACACAGTAATTCTAAAACTCCTGTGTGAATAACTTCACCCTCCATGAAAAAGAATTCCATAAATATGGTTTTAATGAGATTTAAGCTCAGTGATGAGAACCACAGAACAAAGAGGGAATGCTGTTTAGCTGAAACCATAAAATTAAAATTTATTATGTAACTTATCCAGATGCTGCTTGTAGACAATAATTTGTGTCTATATCATGATTAATGTGCATGGAGGTTGGACATCCTGCAATATCAAAGCTGATTAATGATCCCAGTATTATGTCCTCTCGATTATGTCACTTGTATTCTGCTACTTTATGTAGTAGATTCATTATAAGGCCTAAGTTCTGCAAATCCTGTTGTGCACATATTTGAATTTTACACGAGAGTAGTCTGTTGAAACATACACGTACTATTCGTTTTTCAGGATTTCATGTATGTTGGGAACACCTCTATCACCATCAAAATAACACCGACAGGTGCTCAAAAGAAAGGAGTTCTGTTAAATTAATTCACTCTTAGGCCAGGACACCTCTTCTCCTTGACCAGAAATCTAGGACCTTTAATCCTGATCTGGTGCACCAGAACATGACACTGCAATGGACAGTAAATTTGACCTGTTATGCATATCAACATGTATGTAGTCCCAACCCACTTTGATATAAAGAGCTTGGGTCATCTCTTATCCGGCCAACTCTCTGTTAGCCTTTAATTGATGGGTCCTTCTGGAGTCAGAGAGAGGAATTATTTTTCAAGTCCTCCAAACAGTAAAGGATTGGGAGGCTGGGTGCCCAAGCTCCTAAATTCTTTGAACATTTAAGTGATTGACCAGGGACAAGAGCTCTACCCCCCCCCCCAACCGCCCGCCGCTGCCTTATAATAGTCTCTCCTACTGACACAGACAGTACTAACCACAATTGCATGAGGTAACATTATAATGCTTCTCTCAATAGCAAGACTTTTATATTGCATTGTAGGTCTGACAAAGTTAGGACAAATAGTGAAGAAATCTTACTCTTTGAATTGTAAGCCTTTTGGGTTGTCTTTTTATACTTGTATATGGAAAACCCATGAATGAATTCACACGCAAAAAGAACATATATTTCATAGGCTTCTGTGTTTTTACCATATTTTTCTTTTTCAGGATCTACATAATCTAGATTTGATGATTGGAATTGCTTCAGGAGGTATTGCTGTGTACAGAAAATGTATTTGCACAAGTTTCTATCCCTGGTGAGTGTTACTTGTTTCTACTTCCTTTATTAACCAAGAGTTACAACTGCTGTTTTAAATGTTTAAATAATATTTTCACATGGCATGATGTTTTTTCCAAAGAGGAAAAATCTATTACTGAAGTGGATAGGTTACGTTTTTCTGATATGTATATGGTTCTCATTGGGTTGGGTTAAAGTGAAAGCTGTGGACTGATCCTACAAAGATTCATGACTGTGAGTACCACTGAGTTTAAAGGAGTAAGTTAGAGTTCAGAGGCAGACTACTCTAATATATGAGTTTACAGGATTGGGACACTGGTGACCCTCCGCATCCTCTGTCCTTAGACCGAAATGACTCTGGTTAAATTTTTTAATATTGCTAAATAGCTTAGCAATTAATTGTGAATGATCAGCAATTGTATGAATTTCGGCAAACATGGCATTTGCTTCTGTGAAAGAAAGTACATAAACAACAAAAGTGACAATTATTGGCAGTTTTCAGGAGGAGTTGGGACAAATGAACAAGCAAAAAAGGAATAAAACAAGTCTACAAGATCATCCAGGATTGACTTATAGATTTGGGCTCTCCAAAGGGGAAGATACTTTGGTGGCTGTGTAAAGCTGAAAACAGTAGTATATGCATTCATTTTTGATAAGGAAGTCCCATCTTGGTACAGGAAGGAGACTCCAGAGTTGCTGACCCCTATGCAAAGTGATTGAAATGTTATACACATGTCTGGCCTTAAGATTTTGGAGAGGGTCCAAAAGATGATTCTTTTCCACTCCTCCACTTACTGACCCTTTTCGTGTAAAAGTGGGATTATTTGCACTTCCTTCAATCTGCTCAATTGTGGAACTGGTGCCTAGCTGCCGGTGCATGGTATTAGGCATAATTTACAACAGTTTTCTGGGGAAAGTTTCCAAAGAAGTTGGTGCAAATCTCCCAAACCTCACAGAATAATACATTGTGGTGAGTTGTAGATTCTCCTCTTCTGCCTCCAGTTATTTAACTACAGATAACCAGCAATATTAATATATCTTAAGTACTCAAGACACCCCATCCTTTTATCACAAACCTAAGGAACGTCTGACAGAGTAAAGCACTAAAATTGATTATACATTTAAATTGTCTATCCTAAATTATCTTTTTTTTGCTTATTTCCTTCATTTCTCTCCTTTTTCTCCATTCTTTGAAATGTGTCATCTTTTGAATAGTATGGCCTGCATAATTCACTTGGGGATAATGCAGCCATCCCAAATTCATGCCAATACAAACTTCATACCATACCATGATGTTGTATGTGTTTCTATTTGTAATTTACTGCATGATAAAATATAGATTTCTTTTATTATGCACCTCTTATTCTCTTGAAATCTGCCCTCTAGTCCTCCTTTATTAATTCTAGCCATTCAAATCTTTAAATGCCATTAAACAGCTGCTATTTTTAAAGATTGTCTGCCAGACAGATATTTTCTTCCTTTTCACACTTTTACTCTACCAAAATTACTGACCCATGGTCTTGGGTGGGCAGTATTTAAGTCCTGCACCAGTGATGTGTAAAGTCTAATATCATGTGATCTTTCAGGTCTAGAAACAGAAGTGTTATTCCATTGAAAAGGGATAATTCACAGCTTTCTACAGCACTTCTAGTCTTGCAAGGTGCAGAAAGTTTGGATACCGGAATTGCGACATCATGTATAGAAAGCTATTTTAAGTAATCTTTTGAGTCTTCAGGCTTATATAAGTTAGACTCATAATTGCTGAGGCACCAGGATTTGCAGGTGAAAGTATGAAATTGGTAGGAACAATCCTAGGAACGCTCTAAAATACTCTTTCCACAAAAACAAACAAACTAAAAACTTTTATATATGGGAGAGAGGCTTTATTGGTCTCATTTCTGATTGCATCAATACATCAGTCATGACTCAGCCACTCATAAGCAATGTGGTCCACTCAAGTCAGAGTGAGAAAATACAGCACCACACCTTCCTATACTATATATGCAGAATGCATTTTGTATTTTGTGTGCTTAGACATATTATAAAAAGATAGAATATGATACATTTCTATACTCCTCTCAATGTATTTCACTTAAAGGATTACAAAGCCTATTGGGTGGAGGTGCTCGGGTGAGGAAAACATTATATGGTGGCAAATGGCTGAAAAGGAGATAGAGTTCTAATAAAAAGCGAAATCCTGCTTCAGTTTACACTTTGAATAACACTGTTGTAAGTCAATAGGGCTTCTTGTGGTGTAAATTCATCAGGATTTGGCACACTTTTTTGAACTCAAGGTGGCAGCAAACACCATCAAAGCGCTCTTTCAAAAAATTCTGGAACAATATTCTGCAATATTAATAGACAGCAACAATAGGGCAACGATGCTGTGTGCCGGGCTGGATTTCCAATTGGGCACAGTAGACACGTGCCTGGGGGCGCTGGCATTCTAGGGGCACTGTACCTCTCTAAAACTGTGTGCAACACAAAGTCCAGCTGTAGGCAGGGGAGGCACTGAAGATGCTGTGGCTAGGGGCGCGCAAGGTGTAAATCTGGCCCTAGCTGTGTGATAGTAGCCAAAGTGGACAAAAAGCGCTGAAGGATAGATGTAATGAAAATACTATCTTGGCAAAAAATGAGATGATCAAAACAAACTATATAAGAAAAAAAGCTGACAGCTTTGTCAGTCTGAATGAGAGTCAGAATAGTGTATGTTTCTGAAAAATAACTTTGGTTGGACTTGCCCCAAAATTTGATCCACTCTGGAGGGGGGAAAAACAACTCATCTTAAATGACACCAGGGGATTCCAAACAATTTCCAAATTAGATTGGCTTATTTTGCAAGTGAAGAGGCTTTTTCCTAACACACAAACTACAGATTTCCTCCAGAACCTGAATATATATTACACCAGCACTTACATAGATGCAACAAATCGATTTCTGTTCTTTGTTATACATGTGCAGTCCCTTCGCTTTGAAAACAATTGCAACTTTGGAATGGCTTTTCTGAGAAGCCTTCAGGACTATATTAAGGTTACTTGTTATTACCTGAAATCTAATTGGCTTCCTGCTTGAACTGTGGATTTGATATACACAGAAACTTCCAGATTGGTGAATGAGAAAACAGACTTACAGCTAAGGAAACATTTTCAGTTTAAGTCTAAAGTAGCAGCTTTGTTTAGGTTAGCTTTAAGTATCAGGACAGACTGATCAGTTTGTTGAACTCCCTTGGATTTCTGATCAGGCTGAAGTTCTACAGACATAAGAATGAACATACTGGGTCAGACCAATGCTCCATCTAGCCTAGTATCCTGTCTTCCGACAGTGCCAGATGCCTCAGAGGGAATGAACAGACCAGGGCAATTATCAAGTGATCCATCCCCTGTTGTCAAGTCCCAGCTTCTGGCACAGACACTTGAGGTTCTGTTGCCAACAAAAAAAGAAAATCATGTAGATCTCAGTAAATGAAAGGAAAAACCTGAGCCAAAAGATTTCTCATCTGTAGTGGGACCAAACTACTGTGTACTTTAAAAGTAAGCAGTAAAACATAGTGAATTTGTGAATTTTCCAGGGAGCCACTGTAAAGATTGTAAAATGAGTGATAAGGGTGGCTGAGTTACCCATCAGAATGTGAACAACTGCATTATATACAGGTTATATTATGGATGTGACATGCTTGAGCACTCATGAAATGTAAGTCTTCTAATGACAGCATAATCCACTAGAAAAACAAAAAAGAAGTCTCATGGATTACTGTTACTCACTGCCATTCACTTAAAAGCATTGTGTGATGTCACAGCTGTTGGTTATGAGATTAAATAAATCTGTGCCCTTTTAACAAGTATATTGTGTCCTGAATTAAACTGCTGGAGTGGTACTCTAAAGCAGCAGCACTGGCATTGAAGAACAGACAATCCTGAAACTGAGAGATGGTTATGGGGAGAGGAAGGCGTAACGAGAGGGAGTCAACAAGCATAGTAGGAGTGCAGCAGCAGAGATAGAACAGCCTGTGTAGCACATGGAATCAGGGCTCAGAACTAGGTATTATATAAAATAAAACATTAGAAAAATACTCTGGAGACAGTAATTTCACCTGTTTGTTTAAAAAACAAAACAAAACTGAAAAAGCAAATTCCATCACATGGAACCACCTTGACCTCATCAGCAGGTTTGGTACCCATGTCCTTTAAATACACAGTACAGACTTCTACCGCTTAAACCAATGGTAAATAGTATCAATGTTATGCCCTTACTTTTTCTGTAGACTAGCCAGTAGAGAGGGACATGGCTTAAACTTTCCAGTAGCTTACACAAGTATTTGCTGGAGACAGTAGAGGAATGTTGAGAATCAGAATCTTTGGGTTCTGTTGCTCGCTCTGTTTCTGATGATACAGCCAAGAGCACAGTTTTGGTACATTCATTCTGAAAGGCACTGTGGCAAAGTGGATGGGATTTGATATATTACAAACAGATTCTATTTCCAAGTCTGTTACAAGTGACGCTGTGCAGTCTGTTACGTTATTGATAAAACGGTTGAATGTTAGTTTCCTGTTTCCTAAGGCAGGAGTGTGAGGCATTGCTCAATAATAAGAGTTGTAAAGTGCACAGCATTAACACCAATTAGTAGAAAGTGGTGGACTAGGACTTCAAGTTGCTCCCAACCCAATTCACCTTCCCCTAAGTCAAAACAGGGATTGGTTGATGGGTCCCCTCTACACCCTCTATCTAGAGCTCTAGCTCTGTGACAGCTATGTAAGAGAGTCGGTGAGGATTGGGAGAAATCCTCAGTATGATTGTCATGTGCGAAGCTCCAAGGGTCTGCAGCATACTCAGTTAAGGTACAATATTCTGAGATTTTAGCAGCAGCCTTCTAACAAGTATTACTGTGCATGTGCAAATTGCAGTTTTCAGATTTATAAATTGGCCAAATCTGGATTTTCTTATCCCTTCGTCAAATTTCTTCTCCCAAGCATGCAGGAACTAGAGAGTTTTAACATAAAAACAAAAACAGAAGTTGGAAATTTTAACATTGGCAAAACTACCTATTTTTCAATAGCCTTTTTCTTTGAAATGATGGAATGACTTTGAAACCTTAAAAAAAAGTCCTGAGACAAAAGAGACAAAAATATCATCAGGCTTATAATGAAAAGTGTTAGACAAGCTTTAACTATAGCCACTATTATAATCTCTGCCTATAATAAATGAAATTGGGAAGTCACCGCTGACACATTGTGTATTTAGAACATTACAGCTCATGCTTGTTTCTAAGTATGCTACATAAAATATATAAGGATATTACAGTATTAGAGATTTGATCAATCTATGTAAGGAAAATCTTAGCACTCAGACCTTTGTCTTCCCACCACTCTTCCTCTCTCTTAATCCCACAAAAGCAAATAAGTATATGATTAAAATGTTTAATGGATAACCACCAATTATTCTCCTGGGTGTTTAATAGTACAGTAACATAGGATTTTTCCAAAAGACAGCTCTAAAATGTGGTTTCCTTTTCATATTCAAAATGATATTATCAATAATGTGACACAACTATTACCAATAGTAATATGACTTATCTTGTCATCTGCTCTGTGAGACATATTTTTGATATTGTATATGGCCTAATGTATCCTGTTATCAAAGTCCTACATTTGTCTCTTGGTACTCTGTTGTTACGATATGGTTCATTAGTTACACAAACTCAGTGCATTAGGTACCACTGTGTGCAGACAATGAAGAGGAAAATCTGATTCCATTGGGTCTTTGCTGCAAGTACATCATGCAGCTTTGTAGGTGAGAATTGCCACAGGAGGCTTCCTGCTTATGCAACAGTCAAGTCTTGGAGAGTAACTATTGAATAATGATTTTTAAAAGATGTTCTCCATTGGCCAAAGCTTCTCTCTCTTGCTCCTGTGCTGTTTTTGTGTGTGTGAGCTGCTAATCTCCACCCACAAATGTGTTGTGTCACTTTTTCTTTGATTGTTTTGCTCTATTTTTATGGGTTGTTTCTTAGTGTTTTTTGGTTTTGTTTCTCTTTTAGGATGAACATATTAAAAATTTCCTTTAAAAGGAAAAAATTCTTTATACAGCAACGGCAAAAACATGTAAGTAGTTCAATGTTTTTTGTTTTCTCATTTTATCAAATTTTTAATCAGTATTCTGTAAATTCTTTTGTCTTGTTGTGAAAGGAACCGGTGTAGTAATTTTAGCCTTAAATTTCAGTGGGAGAAGAAGTTGGTTTGACAAATGCCCTCTGTCCTTACTGCCTCGCTCAATTTGGCTCTCCCCATTGAGTTTCCCCTTTCCTTCCTCCACCCTCTCTGGCTGCCATCTGCTGTCATCTTTTCTCCAGAGTCCCCTTTGTCCCCATTCTTATCCTCACCCCCTCAAGTTTAATTGTTCCCACCCCCCAATACCAACAGTACCTTCTTCATTTCAGTTTTTGGGGGCTCAGGGGGCTGCAGCGGGGATCTTCTTCCATTCACCCACATTCAGCTGCCTGAAACTTTCCATCAGATTACCAGAGTCTTGCTGCCCTTTTCTCAGATACTCCACCTGCTGGCCAGCTGCCTGCAGGATCTGCTCTAATGGTTAGTCTACCCAACAGCTCAGAGGGGTAATTTCCAGCTTGGTTAGACATACACACACTAGCTGTGCTCAAGCTAGTATGCTAAAAATAGCAGTGTGGCCGTGGTGGCACAAGTGGTGGCTTGGGCTAGTCGTCCAAATACAGTCTCTTCTGACTACCTGGGTACATACTCAGGCGGCTAGTCCTATCCACCACTTGTCTGTGTTGCCAGAGCCACACTGCTATTTTTAGCATGCTAGCCCTAGCCTATATGTCTACCCAAGCTGCCCTCCATTATCCCAGATACCATCTCTTCTCCATTGGACTCAAAGTTGAAAAGTGGTAGGGGATGCATTATGGGGGGAAAATGGCACCTGAAAGATCTGGAGATAAAGCGGATAACGAGTGCCTTCCATAGTACAGTAATTATACAATCGTGTCTAAATTAGCAAAATTGGATGGTATACATGGAGATAATTAAAATAATTGAAGTCAGAATACATTGCTCACTACAAGTTTTCTTTATAAGATATTTTTCTTGTAAACCAGTTCATACTGTGGCAAAAAAAAACAGTACTGCAGTTGATGATGGATTCTAATTAGTATATTTTGATCTAGCTGTTTCCTCTAAGTCAGTGGACTTAGATATTTTTTTGGTGGGGAGAGGGAGGCAGGTCAGGTGGGAAGCTAATTAGTTAGACTAACATGATAGAATATAGACATCCATACTTAGTAATGTGTAGTCTGAATACCTTTGAAGATATTTGCATGTGTGGATTCTGTTTTAGTGAAAAATAAACAAGCATTTTTCTAACTAAGGCTGTAAATTTTCCCATGTCATTATAATTATAGTTAAATTTGGCAGTGTCCTCCACCTGCACCCATAATATTAAAGGAGACAAATATGGACATCATCTTGTAATTACTGTAATCCTAATCCTGATCAAATATAAAGTGAAATGACAGCTGTTATCCTAGAAAAGTTGTCTCAGGCTCATTATTAAGTGAAAAGTCTTCAGGGGCTCTCAAACACCCTTCTCTTTGGGGAAACAAATAGGGAAAAAACTGGTGATTTAATGTAGTATTCTGTCTGACTTTGGACTGTTTAGAAAGGGGGATGACTGCAGTGTTTAAAAAAAGAAAAGAAAAAGGATAAGGTTGAATAATGCATTCGTGTGTGGCTGAGTGACCCCAGGTAGGTCCCTGCAGAATGGCAGAACAGCAGGTAGTACAAGGAAGGGAACTTTCTCATGCTCAGGGGAGATGGTGTTCTCCTTATTTTTAAATTGGACAGTGGTGGTGGTGGAGATGTTGTACAGCGTATCAGAGGCTATGGGGAGTCATTCTGTGCTCGTAAGGGCTCTAATGAAATGTGGATATGGTGGGCCTCTGCATACCAAGTGGGACCCATAAGTGTGGTTGGCACACCACTTCAGGGGGGTGCACAGGGCTCCCAAATTTAGCTGCTTTATTTTTGAGAGAAGGAGAGGGGAGAGTCAAAGCCTACCAAAAATGGATGTCCAATAGTTTGCAAACTATTTCTACTAATTAGTTTCTACTAATTCTACAATTTCTACTAATATATTAATTATTTGCAAATATTTATCAATCATTTATGCAAATAAATTTCAACTTATAGTTGATTGCCAACTATTCACTTATTCACTCTGAATAATTTGTGGTGAGTGATAGGTCACTGAAGTCACAAAGTATTATTTGTGTTCTCTGTTTGGATGACTGAAATACCAAATAATGAACAGTGAATTCTCTGTTAACTTATGAATATTCTTGTTTGCATATGAATACTAGGATACATATGAATAGCAGCAGTTCCCAAAACAGTTACATGAACAAAATCCCCTTTGTGTTTAATGTTTACAAACAGTGAATAATAAAAGAAATGAATGTGGTCAAACTGAGCAACACTTGAACAAATCCTTTTTTTTTTTTTTAAGTATTTAATCAGCTCTAGAATTAGATGTCACTTTAAACATATTTGTTCACTACGTAACGAGTTCTTTACTACTGTCAAAAAAGTTAGTTTACACATTTAAGAGAGCTGCATCAACTTTGAAAAGGGCAGTGTTCTCAAAGTTCATTCCGTCAAGAAGCTGTTTATCTTGTTGAAAAATGACAGTTTGAAAGCTGTGATTTAGAACTATCCACATCTCTTAAGTCATCATTTCCTTGTGTTTCATAACAGTACACTATTATAGTAATGCAAATGGCATGACACTTAAATATCCACAGTACCTTAAGAAAAATAGGACCAGCTGTGTAACCTTTGTCTTCCTCTGTTTATATGACAAAGCAAACCAGGTGCACTCTTAAGTCTCCTCTCCAGATGTATCCATGGTTGTCAAATATATATAGGTCACAAGTGAAGGGGGTTATAAAGCAACCAATTCTGCAGCCCAGTGATATGGATTGCTCTCCTGCTACTCTGTCTCTTAATAAGAGGGAATGCTTACCTTGAAGACCCTGGTTTTTCCAATGCAGGTGGGACAATTAGGCTGCCATTGGCCTTCTCCAGAATATCAGGCTGCTCAGGTGGGCTTTGAGGGGAGGTGGCTGAGTATATTTTAATCTTGGGATTTATCAGTCCTCCGTTTCAGAGTTCAGAAGGGAAGGGTTAAATAAGACTGAGAGGGAAAACAGGAGATTGGGAGGAGGAGGAAAGACCAGGATGGATGGAGAAAGCACAGTAAGGAGTAGATTCCACAAACCTCCTAAGGCTTAATGAGTAAGGTTTCTTTATGGATCATGATGTTGCTACAACATCTCAGGCTTTTGTATGCCATTGCAATATTTAGATGGATGGTATTTCTTGAAAATCTGGAGAAGGTGCTCAAAGGCCATGAATTAGGTGCTCATTTAAGACATTTTTATGCACTTCAAGCCTGTTGATTCATGATTCATCTTAATCCTGAGTCCTTCTTCTTTTTCCTTTTCAGTACTTTTTCTCTTCTTACTCTTCGTGTGTGTGTTCCCATGCCAGCTGTTCTGGAGACACAGCTACTCATCAGTTCTTTCCTCTTCACTCTTTGCTGATCAGTTGTTCAGCAGGGAATATCTAACACTTCTGATTCTACTGAAAAACTGATCAGAGGATGGGGAAGGAATTGATTAATCATATAGTGATTGATGCTACCAAAGCCCAACTATGACATTTGGGTTTAGTGGAAGGTGTAAGATGTAAGGCAGGGAGTAGAAGCCATGCTTGCTTACTAGCAAAAATTTTAAATGCTTCAAAAAAGTAAAAAGTTTTTATCAAACTTGTTTGTTGCTTACTGAACACTAGCCAATGTAGCTATATTTTTACATATATTAAAATTTCACTAATTTGCTATTCTGTAAACAACACATCTGCAATTAATCACATTACTAACTGCAGTGTGTGTGTGTAGGTTTTGGAATTACAGGGTACTCCCCATTAACTCCTGGGAGCCCGCCGTTACTTTCATTGCCCCGGCACACTCTAATTGACACTACAGTCCTCACAAATTGTGAACTATTGAAATTCAAGGTGCTAGAGTTTGATCTTACAAAGGGATCATAAACATAGACCCCTACGTCCACTTATAGTTCCTTTGACTTAGTAAGATTCTGCAGGGGTTTAATGGTCAGTGACTGTGGATCCCTGAGAAGGACTATGCTCTTGGTGAGCAAAAAGTCTTTTTTTCCATTACACTTTTTTTTTTCATTGATTAATAATTTTTAAAAAGTTGACTGGATCATCCTCAAGCCTTCCAAAATGAGATAAGAGCAAGAAGCTGAATTTTCATCACACAAAGGGAGCTTTTCAAAGTTATCAGTGACTGCAACTGGGGACTACAAATGCTTTCTCTTGTCCTGCAAAAATTTAAGTAGGAAATACTAGGTAAATTTCATCCCTTGCCTTTAAACCATGCATTTTTAGCATAAAGTTAAACTGAAATGTTCAAGTTAACAAAGTCTTATGGCTAAAAATTAGTATTACAGCTGGACAAAATTGTTCCCAATTTTTCCCTGCATTGGTCTTCATTGGAACAAGTATGTCAGTGTAATCATTTTTAATCAATATTGCAGGTGAGCTATCAGCAGGATGCTAAGAAATGCCAGTTGCTATTAAATCTTTTGTTACTGTATACTTTTTATACATGGCAAAAAATTCCTTCCAAACCTTCACAACACTTATGTTTAAAAGTTGTTTGTTTCAGTGTAAGCACTCTAATAGAAATATCCACGATCACCAAATACTGTTTTAGTTCCAGTATGACTGACCAAAGTTTAAAAACAAGTACATTATTCTTTTCTTGTATAAACAGATCCATGTTAAATGTTTTAAAATATATATGAGGAAAGATGCACGTTAGACTGACTGTAAAACAGATTACCATTTAAAATGTCCACATACAAAGTGCCAAATCCTGCTCACCTTTCTCATGGAGACATCCTAATACGTTTGCATAAGTATGGTTTGTTATGAGTAAAGTGATCAGATTTAATCAGAGTGATTAAAGTATGTGGTATTTAACAAGTAGTAGTTGTGAAATGTTGGCTCTCTGTATGTGTTTTAGCTGGTAGGTGATGTTTTAAGAATTTGGGTCTACCCCAGTTATGAACTCAATTGTTGAAAAGTGGGCGAAAGGTGCTAATAAAATGTCAGAATAATTGATAACAATAAATGCTGATAGAAGAAGGTACAAAAGGGAAATAAAAAGATTAGATTAGTCCAAACAAACCTGTCTACTGGCCTGCCCAAGGAGTGTGTAAAGATCGTGACTGTAAACAAAAGATAGAATTGAAAACTAATGGACCAAAACTGGTGTGTGGGAAATTAGGCCTAATTTGTGGACAAAATAATGGAGCTATGAGCTTTTCCAGCCATCACCCCTTTTGGGGGTTGTGGCAGGGTTTGTACTCTGTTGCCCCTCTGAGTCGAAGCGGGGGCTAGGAGGTACCCTGCCTGTCTAGATCCCGGTCCGTTTTCTACGCCACACCCGGCAGACCGTCCAGCGTGACTCAGTGGCCAGAGTCCCCCTTAGTCTCTTCCCCTAATGAGATAGCACGGCCTAGTGGCCTGAGTTACTTCAGTGTTCCTTTGTCAGTCAGGTAAGGCAGTCTGGAGTTCTGAGGTTGGGGGCCATCCCACAAGGGTGGTGGCCCTCGGTAGGGGGGCCCGGGCCCTCCCAACTCCACCAGGCCCCCACCCAGGGCCCTAACAGCGGGTAACACAGCCCGCCACGGGTCAGCGGGGAATCCCACCGAAACACACTGCCCTCACTAGGGTGGGAGGTACCACTCCCGCACCCCCACGGGACACTTCCTACCGGCTCTTTTGCTGCAGCAGTCCATGTACTTTCTGGGCCTCCTGGCTCCTCAGTTCCATGCACTTCCTGGGGTTCCAGTAGCGGCTGGCCTCTAGTCCCGGTCTTGGGCTTGTTAGCTCTCTCTGGTAAGGGCTGCCCTAGCTCCTGGGCTGGAGCCTTTGCCAGGTGCAGACTTTTATACTTGGCCCCCTGCTGGAGCATGCCCAGCAGGGCCTCAGGGGTGTTGCCTCCTCTGCCAGCAGAGAAGGGTTAACCCTCTCACTGCCAGTGCGGGGCCAGTCTGCCCCATCACAGGGGTCCTTAAAAGATACTTTGGGGGAAATCATGACACTAGGTGGGATGGGTGAACTGGAAGAAGTAAGCTTTACCATCATGACTGCCACCCCGACCATCTGCTGGGACTGAGGGATCCACTATGAAACTGTGGTCCTTTATTGTCCTGATTGCGAAAGGCATTGTGACTGGACTGGATCAAAGAGAGGGAACTGAAGACATCACCACCTCTACCAGCCTTGGCTGAGTCCTAACAGCACCTGGAATGTGTGACTTAAGTTCCTGCTGTCACCCTCTTCCTTGTCTGTCCTTTTCCTTCCCCCGCCTCTTCTCTCTCTCTCTCTCTTTGTCTTGTGTTTAATAAGAGTCTGGCTTAGCCAGCCAAGACTGCATCTTTTGCAGAACTGCTGAGAACCTGTGATCAGAGAGGCAGCTAAAAGCAACATGTTAAACAGCCTGAAGCTGGCGTAAGTTTGCTAGGTTTCAAAGTGGCTGATAAGACTGTGTGTTGTGCCTGTGTTTCTCTGGAAGCAAGGTTGCAAGTAAGAGGCAGCACCAGAGAAAACTGCATTTTCTATCTTTGCTATTCTTTTTTATCTTTCTCTGTATATTGGTCTTATTCTGCCTTCGGAAAAGCAGAATCAAGCTTAAACAACAACAGCATCTCCAGCCCATCTGTTTTTTCTCTTTTCCCCAAAAAGAACAGATATTGCCATCTTTAATACCATCTAGTCTAAAAGGCTATTAAAGGGGGGAGCGGGGAAGGGGTGTTTCCTTATAAAATCTTTCAACAGCTAAAGGGAAAGGGAACAACAGATATTGTTAAAATGAAAACCTTATTTAATACTTTATATTTTAAGGGCTTTAATTGTTTTTTTTTTTCCTTTTTCTGTATCTTTAATGAAAAATGTAAAAGATTTTTAGCGGTAGATTGTTGCCATGGAACTAAGCAGACCAAGGTCTCTGTACGCAAAACCTTGAGCCTTGTTTGACTGTTTAGTTTTATGCAATGACAGGGTTATGTTAGCACCTCTGACTCACTGGACCTAGTTATTTCATTGAAATTAACACAACAGTAATATGGGGGTGAAAGCCTTGTTTACAGTGGTTAGTACCATGGTCAGTGCTGTAAACTTCTGTAGTATGCTTTTTGGGAGGTCTCTATATCTTAAGTAGATGCTATCACAAGTAACTTAAGAACTGTTTTGAGTCTGATTTGGGTTATTTCTAAACAGGTCTTCTGCTAGAATGTACTCCACATTGAATTTTTGTTTTTCCCTAAACAATGTAGGCACATAAAACTCAAGTAAAAGATTTTTTGTCTTTAGTTTTGGAAGGATCGTTGTTTGAAGATCTGATATCTTAACTGACATCTGAGCAGTCTGATAACTTACGCAGATTCCACAGTTTTGTCAATGATATTTAACTTCGTAAAGTGTGGTCAGAAAAGTGATTGTAACACATCTTTGACATTTCAGATTGGTTCTCCATCAATGGGTGTTTTACCACTTGAAAATAGTCTATGGAGCCATCAATTTTATTTTATTCTGTTGATTCTCTGCACTTACTGATGACTTATCAGTTTAAAATTACTTTTAGTTGTAAATTGCCTGTTAGCTTTACTTGATTTTTAAATCTTTTTCTTAATATGGTCAATCTGCATATTCTATACTGATACATAATGTGTTTATTATTACAGAATGAATCCAGAGAACATATAGTTGCCTTCAACATGCTAAATTACAGAGCATGCAAAAATCTATGGAAATCTTGTGTAGAGCATCACACGTTTTTTCAGACAAAGTCGTCACTACCTCATGAAAGAAAGATATTGTCCCATTATTGGACCTTTGGTTCTAGAAACCCAACAAAGTGAGTACAGTGCTGTGGAAGTCGGTAGAGGGAATTTGGATGCAGGCCTCTATATGAGCAAGAGTCAGGCTAACTCTAGCTCTAATAACGCGAGATTTGTAGAAGCAGGGCTCACGTCAGAAGCGGGTGAAAAGACAGCAGAGTAGAGTCAGCGTGACCCAACCTTGAGATAGCTATGTTTTGAGAAGAGAAGTGAGAAACTACAGGAATGGGCAAGACATAATATAAACTGTTGATTATTACCATATGTAACAAAAAGTATAAATGCTTGCCTTAATTGTTTATCTTTTGAGAGACCTAACTAGGAGGGGGAAACCCTATATCCTAGTGCACTCTCTCCCTCATGTGCAATTGCTTGAGTTAATAAAATGTATCTGCCTTGCTGCACCCAAAGAAAGAGTGAGAACTCTGTTTTTCTCCAACAGTGCCTAAAGATGTGACTTTGTATTTAATTTAAAAATTCATTTTCAAGTCTTGTACACACTTTCTACTCAAAGTTGAAAGCTCAGGACTGTAGTTCATGAGTTGAATCCTGTTTCCAGTACTATCATTGAGTTGGTATGTAACTTTGAGTAAGTCACTGAACCGCACTGTGTGTGTTTCCCCAACTGTAAAATAAAGAGAAACTTAATTCCTCACAGGACAGTTCTTGAAGTGTTGTTGTTTACAGAACATTTTGAGATCTTCAGGTAGAAACAGGCATAGAATTGTAGCATGGTATCCTTATTATGGAACCTCATTTTATAGAAATATTTCATGATATTAAATTAAAAAGAAAACAAAAAAAAAGTTCTTTGTTTGGATTTAAACCTGGTTCACCAGTGTGGTTTAAAACCCACATAGTTCAGCCATGTAGAAAGGTATAAGAGAACCAGAAAGTAAAAGTGACATGAAACTAATGACAAAAATTTTGTTTTGCAAAACGGACTTGTTTGTTTTCCTTTTTTAAGTTGAGAGAAATAAGCAGTTTTAAAGATGAAAAATTTACATTTCGTTTTAATAATCTCCGGTTATGTTAAGAGAGGTAAGGAAGCTTTTTTATAATACTGTTATTTTTAACATTCATTTAAAAAAAAAGAGTAGACAGAAAAATGCACTAACGAAGCCTGCATAATTCAAAATTGGTTTGAGTTTAAAACTGAAATCTGTATCATGCTCTACAATAAATATGGCTACATTAAATGAATAGTATTTTCAAGAATCTTTTTTCAATTAATCTTTTATAATACATTAGGATTTACTCTAATACTTGGATTCTATTACCAAAGGAATTAGTGTTTTCAAATAATTAGGAAATAAGTATAGCTAGAAGAGATTTTTGTGAACAAAAAGCAATGCAATCAAAACATATTTAAGCATTTGGAACTTTGGTGGATCAGGAGCTGCTGCAACACAAGCTCTTCTAAATTCTGTATAACTATGTAAAGATGGGAAGTTTCAACTCTCTGTAGTAAGTGAGCAGCAGGACCTGCTGGCTGCTAATTTTCTGAAGAAATGAATGAAAGTCTAGTTTTATAGTTTTCTTTTTCCACCTTTCTTGATTTGAGGCAATTTTTTCAGACATTAGCATGTAAATCATACCATACGAAAGAGTTGTGTTCTGTGGTTCTTATTTGCAGGTACAGTTTAAACATCAGTACATGAAAATGTACTGTTTGTCTGTCTTTCTAATAGGATTAATAATGTCTCCATGGCACTTCTAGAACATAAGTATTAAGGCTACAGATTGAGCTTCTCAAGAACGTATTTGATGAAGAGACAAATCCTTCTTCCTGACTCAATAGGAGTCTTGTAATGAAAAGCATAAAAGGATGATGCACTGTAGAGATACACTTATAGATATATCTTCACCCTTTCTAAATTGCTACTATAAATACTGATAGTTATAGCATGCAAATCTGTGCAGTTTATTTAGTACTTACAGGGAGGACTGCTCTCCCCCCTCTCACCCAGTGGAAAACTGTTATAGACAGTTGTCAGGGTTCCCTCCCCCCTCTAAACTCTAGGGTAAAGACGTGGGGACCCGCATTCAGAGCCCCTAAGCTTATTTTTACCAGCTTAGGTTAAATCCCCCAAGGTACAAAATTCCCTGCACCCTGAGAAATGCTTCTTGCTGCCACCATCAAGTATCTAACAGGAATCCAGGAAAGGAATCACTTGACCTTCCCTCCCCCCCAAAATACCCCCTCAAGCCGTACACCCCCTTTCCTGGGGAAGCTTGAGAACAATCTCCCAACCAATTGGTTTTACACTGATCTAAAAACCCACCCCCTGGGTTTTAACACCATGAAAACAGTCAGCTTCTTAAAAGAAGGATTTTATTAAAAATAAAGAAGGTAAAATCATCTCTGTAAAAATCAGGATGGTAGCTATTTCACAGGGCACTATATTTCCAAACTCAGAGAGATTTCCCCCTCTGGACAAAGCCTTAAAGTTACAGAAAACCATGAATAACCCCCACCCACCCTTGCCCCTTCTAACACAGGGAATACACCAAGCCGAAATTAAACAGAAATCGATGCGCTATGCTATCTAAACTTACTTCAGAAAAGGGAGGTTTGATTTTCTGCAGGTTCCTTCTGTCTTCCAAGATCACTCTGACTCAGACAAAGACACACACAAAAACCTTCCCCCCTCCCAAAGTTTGAAAGTATCTTGTCCCCTTATTGGTCAGATGCCAGCCAGGTCAGGTGTCAGTCTGGCTACCTGCATTTCTTAACCCTTTACTGGAAAGAGGATTTTATAGCACTGCATCAGATCCTCTCCCCCTTCCCTTCATATTTATGACAACAGTATAATTTGATAGACAGTAGAATAAAAACATCACAAATTAGGCTGTCTGGAATTGTGTTAATAGAAGATACTCAAACAAATATATAAATATATTTGAAAGTAACTGCTATTGCACATTTTAAGCTTATCTAGTTTAAGGAGGGATTTTTGTAAACAGTTTAAAAACATTTTAAAACAAAATAAAAAATAAAACCAAATCTTTCAAATCTTCCTAGTTTTCACAGTTATACCTGCTCTGAGAAAAGAAGCATATGATCTAGTTGCTGTACATATTGCATCTAATTGCAAAAACCTTTTCTTCAGAAATTTTTATTTTAGGGTAAAAGACCTACTTTTTTAATTGATATACCGATCTGCTGCTGCAATTGTTAGAGAGGTGTAAAGCAAGTAAACTTAGAGGGAAAATCCAAGGATTGAGGGTACTCAGAGAATCTTTAGTCTCTTTTGGAGAACTCACGATCAGTCAATTTAGGAGAAAAAATTGAAAAAATCTAGAAAACATTTTCTCAGCATTTGTTATAAAGTGTTTTAAATCTGAGATATTTGTCAATTATTAGATACTAGGGCTGTTGAGTCATCAGAGTTAACTTACGAGATTAAAAACAATTAATGGTGATTAAAAATTAATTGTGATGAATCACAGTTTTACTTTCACTGTTAAACAATAGAATACAAATTGGAATTTATTAACTATTTTTGAATGTTTTTCTACATTTTCAAATATATTGATTTAAGTTACAACACAGAATACAGTGCTCACTTTATATTATTTTTATTACAAATATTTGCACTGTAAAAATGATAAACAAAAGAAATAGTATTTTTCAATTCACCTCATACAAGTACCATAATGCAATCTATTGTGAAAGTGCAATTTACAAATGTAGATTTTTTTGTTACATTAACTGCACTCAAAAACAAAACAATATAAAACTTTAGAGCCTACAAGTCCATTCAGTCCTACTTCTTGTTCAGCCAGTCGCTCAGACAACTAATTTTGTTTACATTTGCACAAGATAATGTTGCCCACTTCTTGTTTACAATGTAACCTGAAAGTGAGAACAAGCATTCACATGCCATTTTTGTAGCCGGCATTGCAAGGTATTTACGTGCCAGATATGCTAAACATTTGCATACCTCTTCATGCTTTGACTACCATTCCAGAGGACATGCTTCCATGCTGATGACCCTCGTTAAAAAAAAATGCGTAATTAAATTTGTGACTGAACTCCTTGGGGGAGAGTAGTATGTCTCCTGCTCTGTTTTACTTTCATTCTGCCATATATTTCATGTTATAGCAGTGTCAGATGCTGACCCAGCACATGTTGTTCGTTTTAATAACACTTTGACTACAGATTTGATAGAACGCAAAGAAGGTACCAATGTGAGCTTTCTAAAGATAGCTACAGCACTTGACCCAAGGTTTTAGAATTTGAAGTGCCTTCCAAAATCTGAGTGGGACGAGGTGTGGAGCACGCTTTCAGAAGTCTTAAAAGAGCAACACTCTGATGCAGAAATGATAGAACCCAAACCATCAAAAAAGAAAATCAACTTTCTGCTACTGGCTTCTAACTCAGATGATAGAAAGTGAACATGTGTCGGTCTGCACTGTTTTGGATCATTATCAAGCAGAACCTGTCATCAGCATGGATGCATGTCCTCTGGAATAGTGGTTGAAGATGAAGGGGCATATGAATCTTCAACACATCTGGCACGTAAATACCTTGTAACGCCGGCTACAACAGTGCCATGGAAACGTCTGTTCTCACTTTCAGGTGACATTGTGAACAAGAAGTGGGCAGCATTATCTTGTGCAAATGTAAACAAAATTAGTTGTCTGAGTGACTGGCTGAACAAGAAGTAGGACTGATTGGACTTGTAGGCTCTAAAGTTTTATATTGTTTCGTTTTTGAATGCAGTTATTTTTTTGTACATAATTCCACATTAGTAAATTCAACTTCAATGATAAAGAGATTCCGTTACTGTACTTGTATGAGGTGAAAGGAGCAATGGTCTCAAGTTGCAGTAGTGGAGATCTAGTTTGGATATTAGGAAAAACTATTTCACTAGGAGGATGGTGAAGCACTGGAACGTGTTACGGAATCTCCATCCTTAGAGGTTTTTAAGCCTAGCTTGACAAAGCCCTGGCTGGGATGATTTAGTTGGGGTTGGTCCTGCTTTGAGCAGGGGGGCGTGGATTAGATGACCTCCTGAGGTCTCTTCCAACCCTAATCTTCCATGATTCTGTGAATTGAAAAATACTATTTCTTTTGTTTTTAGAGCACAAACATTTGTAATAAAAAATAAATATAACGTGAGCACTATACACTTTGTATTCTGTGTTGTAATTGAAACCAATATATTTGAAAATGTAGAAAACATCCAAAATATTTAAATAAATGGTATTCTATTATTATTTAACAATGAGATTAATAGTGATGAATGTTTTTAATCGCTTGACAGCCCTATTAGATACTGTACCAAATGCTCTTTATTGGGAAGTTTGAGGTGCCTTTCTTAAAACTTGGAGGATTTTGACAAAGTTAGCCCTCCCTCCATCTTTTTCCTGACACTGCGTATGTAAGTTTAAAATACTTTCCACTTCTCCTGGATGCTGTTGGCAGTCTTGTGCGGTCTTGACGTGATGGGTTCTATAATCCAATAAAGGACACTCATTAAAAGCCTTACTATATATTTTAAGCAGGCTGCCTTCTCCTTTTCGAGAGTGGTAAACACTCCTTGGCTCTCCAATTTCCATCAACACATCGAATATGAAAAAAACTAGAGATTTCTGCCATCTGTCTAAGTAATTAAAATTATTTTGTCCGCTTTTAAAGGACTTTATTAAATTAACTTATTCCAGTTAAATGTAAGATTTGTTGTTTTCTTCCCAAAGAATGAACCTTTGCCAATCACATGGCCTTTGTTTAAGATAATAGACTAGCTACTGGAACTCTTATCATTCTGGGATTTGAGCCAGAACAATTACAGCACACATGGATTCAGTTTCAGTAACAAGGTGAGCACATGAACTTTTAAAAAATGGATAATAGCCATGGGTTCTAAAGATTAGCCCCATCCTAGCAAATGAGCATGGTTCTAAAACAAAAAACCCCAAACAAACACCCTGAATATCCCCCATTCCTCCATTTTCATGCAGGTCTTCAAATCAAACAGGATGATGGAGTATCTTAACAATTTGTTAGAGATCTTTTTTGAGATCCAGATTGGATGTTTTTCTAAAAGATCCGCTCTAGGAATTATTTTGGGGAAGTTCTATGGCTTGTGTTATACAGGAGGTCAGGTTAGATGATCACGATGATCCCTTCTGGCCTTGGAATCTATGAATATGAGAATAGGATACATTCAGTTCCACTTCCATTTCTGCTTTTCAAGTCAACTTTGAAATGAAATTTAAAACCATAGATGACAAATCCTTTGATCAGAACTAAAAACACCCAATAGATAAACTTACAGTATTTAACTACCATGTGTCCTGGAGAGCAAAAATCATGGAAAACTAAACATTGTTTTATTATAAAGAGGGACAATTGTTTATATCCAGCTATCCACTGCATGCATAGATAGTATTGTGTGCTAGAAAACCATATGCTCCAGGCTTCATAGCTTTGCAAAGCTACAAATCTTAACCCATGCCATGCAAGTTCTGTCCAGCACAGAGCCAGAGGGTAGATTCTTAGCTGATATAAACTATCTCAGCAGGAAAGGAGAGCTGCATCCATACTTAACATTATTTGCCTCTGTCTTTTTCTTATGTATCAAAATTGTCCCCAAAGAAGAAAAATAAAATGATAAATTTTTGCAATATGACCTCCTGAATTTTACGGGAAAGAATGGTAAAACAGTCAGAAAATAAAAATGAAGGAAAACACCTAAATAATATATGGAGTTCAGGAAACATACTGCAGAAATCTAAGGATCTTACTGCGGGAATTTAAATCTAGTGTGATCTGGACAACTGCTGTAAAAGCAGTGCTATTCTGAGTGACCAGGTAGAGTTTTAAGGTAGAAGAGCTCATAAATCACAAAGTCTATGAATCCAGCCTATTTGTTCTTAGAATGCTGGGAATCCCTGCTTTCTAATGATATAACATTTATCTGCTATGGCCGTTTTATGAGAAAATGGACCTTATAGTTTCTGATCCTTCATTTGAGCACTACTTATTTTTGGCACAGTTCCAGATCCCCGACCTCACATCATTGTTACCTCCTCCTCTCCACCTACAGTTTTCATGAGAAGTGTAGGACTTTCTCCATGACTCACTCTTAAATGCAGATCATCTTAGCAGTTGTTACCAAAGAAATTTAAAAAATTAGCAACCTGTCTTCTGCTACTCTCTCTGTTTGCTGCCATTGACTTAATAAGCAACCTCAGTGGAGCGTGGCATTTCTTTCTGGAACTAGGATAAAAATTAAAAATTAGATGCGTTGCTAACCATTAGCTAACATAACATTAAATACAAAAGCACATAAACAAGAATGTCCTATAATTCACTATAATGCTCACTTTTTTTTCCAAATTATTGGGTGTTAAAGCTGATTGTGCCAATATTGCTTTAATAAGCATATGAAAACTTACTCCTAATAGTTACACTAATTGGTATGTATAATTTCGATAGAATAACATTTGAACAAACATATTTAAAATGAGGCTCTTAATTATTTATATCTATCTATCTATCCATCTATCCAGTAACTCCTCACTTAAAGTCGTCCCGGTTAACGTTGTTTCGTTCTTCTGCTGCTGATCAATTAGGGAACATACTCGTTTACAGTTGTGAAATGCTCCCTGCTAACGTCGTTTGCAGGTTATCAATGGCAGTTCAGCTGTCCCTTCCCCCACTGCCATGTGCTGCTCTCCGAGACTCCTGCCTGCTTGCTGTGTGGGGGGAGGGGAAGAAGAGGGGGGCTAATGTCCCCCTGCACCTTGCTTACCCCATCTTCCATAGAGCAGGGGGGACACACGAGGGAGGGAGCTGCTGCCTTAGGCAGAAGCTGCAGCTCCGGGCTTGCTGATCTAATTAACAAGGCAGTGTACTTCTGACCCCACTCTTGATACCTAACTGGAAATGCGCATCTCTGTCTGAAACACATCTTTCCTGCTGGCTTGTAGAGTAAGAGAGTTAACCCTTGAGGGCTCAGTGGAGTGCTAGTAAGGCATTACTACTACTAAACTTCATTTAGTAAGGCATTCTCTGGGAAATTCCCACCCTCTGACTCCTCCACCTCAACCAAGCTTCACTATCATCATCACTGTGTACCAGTATTCAGTTGTTTGTTTAAAACTTATAGTGTGTGTGTGTGTGTGTCTTTTGTCTGGTGAAAAAAAATTCCCTGAAACCTAACCCCCTTATTTACATTAATTCTTATGGGGAAATTGGATTTGTTTAACATCGTTTTGCTTAAAGTCGCATTTTTCAGGAACCTAAGTACAACGTTAAGTGAGGAGTTACTGTGTGTGTGTGTGTATATATATACACAGTAACTCCTATATATATATATATGCATTGCCCTATTCTGCCACTCTTTATACATACAGCTTCCAATCACTTAAATGAGAATTACATGTAAATAAGTGCTGCAGAACCAGATCCTAAATGAAGAAAAAATCTAAAGTTTTTGAGAGGGTTTAGGCAATGATGAAATCATTGAATTATTAGCTTTAATAAAATAGTGACAGCATTAAAATTATTTGTTAATAATTACATCTATTAACTAGATTGGAATTCAGATTTGCAAAACAAAGGAAGAAAGAAATTTCTCTCAGTCTGATGTATTAAAAAATAAAACAATTTGGAGATGAATTAATGAACCAAGGATACCTTGCTGAAATGGAAATAATTGTTTTTCTTCTGTTGGGAGTTTTGAAGCATTTCCTTTCAATTGTGGGAACTACAAAAGGCTTAATTGGTACTTGTGAAATATATTTGCATAAATGTAACTGATTTTAGTATTCTATGTAAAAGAGTTACCCAAAGGGTATTTTTATTTCCTTTCAGGTCTGTAAACAGCCACTACTGCAGAAAAGTCATAGGTGGGATGGTTTGGAACCCAACTATGAGGAGATCTTTATCTGTTGAAAATCTAGAGACCAAAAGCCTGCCTTCTCGATCTCCTCCTGTTACCCCTACTTGGTAAAACAAAGTTTCAGCTTTACAAAAAATAAAGGCAAATTGCTCAATTTCATTGTACATTTACAAAACAGGACATAGTATATAATTTAATATAGTCCGTATATATTTTTTTAAAAGTCTAGGTTATTTTAAAACAAGTAATCTACCAAGGAAGTTGATCATTATATCATATTTCAGGGAAAAATCAATCAGTTAATTTCTTTGTCAAAGCACATTTGTATTACAGGTTTCAGTTTATTTGCTGCACTTTGTACATTGTATCGTCACAAGATTTTCAGAAATATTTAATGATCATTAATATAATTCTGGAGTGTATTAACAGCAGTGTTGTATGTAAAACGCAGGAGGTAATCATCCTGCTCTGTTCTGCACTGATGAGGCCTCACATGGAGTACTAATTCTGGGTGCTATACTTTAGGAAAGATATGGACAAATTGAGAGAATCCAGAGGAGAGCAGCAAAAATGAAAAAAGTTTTAGAAAACCTTATGTCTGAGGAAAGGCTAAAAAACTGGACATGTTTAGTTTTGAGAAAAAAAGACTGAAGGGGGAACATAACCGTCTTCAAATATGTCATGGGCTGTTTATAAAAAAGATAATAATTGTTCTCCATGTCCTGTGAAGGCAGAAGTAGTAGCAGTGGGCTTAATCTGCAGCAAGGGAGATTTAGGTTAGATATTATGAAAAACTTTCTAACTATAAGGATAGTTAAGCACTGGAATAGGTTTCTAAGGGAGGTCGTGGGAATCCCCATTATTGGAGGTTCCGAAGAACAGATTAGACAAACACCTGTCATGGACGGTCCAGCTTTACTTTGTCCTGTCTCAGCACAGGGTGCTAGACTTAATGACATCTCAAAGTCCCTTTCAGCCCTATACTTGAGTCATTTCAACCAATTTTTCTGTCACTGAAGTAAAACTTACAGTATCCTGTAATTTAGATCTCAGGGCATGTATTGCAGTAGAATGGAATTAGTCACTTTTGAAAGAGCTTTATGAAGGATTCTGTCCAACCAACTTGTGTTCATGTGTTTCCCGTAAGGAGGAGTCCTAGACTACGTCATGAGATTCGTAAACCACGACACTCATCTGTAGACAACCTTACAAATGAGATTGCCTATATTACAGAAACAGAGGATGTTTTTTACACATATAAGGGTTCTCCAACATCAAAGGACAGTGATTCAGAGTTCTCCCAGAACCGCAGTCCACGGAGGAGGTAAGGATCTCTGCAAACAGCAAGTCAATTGTTTTGACTTCAGATCTTACAACAGCTTTAATAGAGCAACAATATTACACTAAATTTAACTAATTCTGTATTTAAGTCTCTCAGAACTAAAGATTATGCAAAAAATGGGGACACCATAATACTTCATATACAAAGTAACAAGTATTTCAAAATATAGCTAAATGAGAGTGTTCTCAGTAACTTGAAGAATTTGAAAAGGTAATAAACTTACCAGCCATTGCCTGCCTTAGGCACTGGCCAGACAAAAGATCTAGAAAAATACATTTTCTAACTTTCAGTTTGGTCAGAGAATGCAATAAATAAAATGCAGTTTCTTTCTCTGTGATGCTAAGGAAGATGGCTTCTGGTGAGCTGAATTACTCCTGATCATACGTACCATGTCAGTTGGAGCATTGAGGCTTCCAGTCTTAAATGCAGTATATTCTCAGTTTTAAAACACAGGGCAAGAATTTCTTTACAAACCAGTTTCTGTGAGTGATTGTGGACCTCAAACCCGGGCCCACGGATTCCCCAGGCAGTGCTGAGCCTGTGGCCACCACCCAGCAGCTCACCTGAACCAGAAGAGAAGGGGGCTAGTGAAGCTCTAGCTCACAAAGGAACTACCCACGATGCTCCTGACTGGGGGAGATGTCCAGTCCCACCCATTGCCTGTGACACAGTACTTAAATCAGAAAGAGGCCCAGGAAGTTGTCTGAGTAATTAAATGAATCTCTGACTGGCTGCTGCTGCAGATCCTGCCTAACTTGCCTGATTCCTGAGCCCTGCCTTTCTGTTCCTGCCCTCCTAATCCCAGACCCCTGTCTGTTCCTGGTACTAGATTTCCTGCCTCACCCCCGATCCCTGCTTCTACATTGTACTCTGATGCTGACTCCATATTCAACTCCTGGCTTGGCCTCTGGTACTGGCTCTGGCTCTTGGTTTGACTCTGGTTCTTGCTCCTGACTCTAACTATTAGGTTTGACTGCCTATGCCCCACTCCCTACAGGTTCACAGATAAAATTTATACTCGAACCAAAGTGGACATGCAGTGCTTTAGATGTTCTTAGTTCCCTGTTTCCCACAGTTTTCAAAGCTGAGCCCCATTCAGGAAAATGACACCAATATTCTCCCTCATAACTTGGCAATATGGTAGTAAAGACCTACACATCTTAATTTATACATCTTTTGAGCCATGTTGGGTCTTCACCCTACACTTTGAGAAACAGTGTTAATGGAAGGTGTTCTAAAACATGTATCACTGTAATTATCATATACAGGTTCACTTTAAGTCAACCAAATCATGCAGTTCTAGTTGTAAACCCTGGGATTTAAGTATGCTGTCTCCATTTTTAAAGATGGCAGAATTTTTACCATAAGGTCACAAAAATGGTTACCTGTAAAATAGAAAAAAACATAAAATTTAAGATGTTACTTGCATAGAATGCATGACCATATACATTTGACTAAGAACACTTCCTGCTTGCCAACCTCACTCACAAAAGTGGGACTGAATACCAGCAAATGAAGTTGAATATTAGCTGTGCATGCAATAACCATCATAGTACATACAAATATGTAATGTCACTTTTGTGTAAATAATCATAAATAGGAAGCCTTGTCCTCCCACAGTAAAAGTGTAAAAAGAAGTGACAGACAAATTATGCCCTTTCAGCAGTCTTTCATATCTAAGGTCCTTTAAAAAGAGTTTCTGGGAACATTTAGTAATTCAGGAAATCTTCATATGAGATCATGATTTTAACCTGAGCAATAGTGTCTTTTGATTTTTGTTTTTACATTAATATGCAGTTGTGGTCATGCTGCTAATATTAATTGCATGTCTTCAAATAGAGATACACTAACTTGTTACGCTTTCTCACCACTCCAGTATTGTCTCTTCCCTTCCTATTTACTTCTTTTGTACTGGCTGAGAGCAACTTATTTTTGTGGTATTTCTCACACACTGAGAACAGAGTTCCAAGTTTCACTGAGAATACCACAATTTTTTTAAATATGATTTTTGCTGATAAATAGACCAGAACACTAAATGGAGGGTGTAACCTAGCAATTTTGTTTTGATTGTGTTAAACATGCAGGGTAAGAACATCACCATTTGTTCACAAAATCAGATGCATGTATGTTTATACACATCTCCAGCATTTCCAAGGAGACATGGTGCCGGCCACTTCAGGGAGCGGTGTGGGGCTCACGGCACCATGGGGGGCAATTCCGCAGGTCGGATTCGGCCCGCAGGCTGTAGTTTGCCCACCCCTGTTCTGGAGGTAGGCAGGGGGTGGGGCACAGGGAGCTTGGCGGGCCGCATGGAAGAACCCCGCGGGCCGTGTGTTTGAGGCCCCTGAGGTAGATAGTATAGTAACCATAAGGATACTGTTTCTCCATAGTTAAGATTGTAACCAGTTTATTGTAGCTGACTACCCCCTTCTAAACTCTGACACCCCCCCCCACACACACACACACAAAGGCAGCAAACCTCTGGCAAAATGAGGGAAAGTTTGAGGCTGCTGAACATAGGGAAGAGGAAGATCCTCTCATGTTATCTCTTTCCCCATCTAGAAATACAAAAAAACAACTTTTAACATAGTTTTGGTCTGAACATTGCCAGATTTACTCTGAAAGCAACAGAGTTCTGTAAGGTTTGGAGGAAATTCATCATATAGTTTGAGTTTCGTATAATATAAAAAATAAATTGCCCTGATTTAGGGTTGCCAGGTGTCTGGATTTCGACCGGAATGCCCAGTCGAAAAGTGACCATGGCAGCTCTGGTCAGCACCTCTCACCGGGCCATTAAAAGTCCAACCAGCAAAAAAAATAAGACAGCCCGTGTTTCCAACAAATTGTTTCAACAACTAAAGCTGAAAATACTGAACTGATATTTTCTCAAGTATTTTATTTAACCCTCTACAAATTGCACCCAGGGGTGGTACTGTATATTGGAGCTGGTCCATTTTTCCTGAGAGATTCTTCCAAATACCAGCTTAAAGTTACTAACCAATAGCCATTATTAGCTTAACAAGCCTCACTCACTCATTTTAATTATATAATCTGAACTCTTCATCTATTTATTTAAAAAAACTGTCTTTATTTGCTTTTGCAAAAGAAACATTGAAAGATGTAAAGCAGGATTAATCAGACAGAGCAGACTTCCATTAGTTATTATTCTGCCTTTGAATGCCTCATTTTAAACAGTGAAACTGTTAAAACAATACTCAATGTAACTGATGTTACAAGAACATTTTTAGTTTTTCTTTATTTTCATTTATGATTTAGCTAAAAAATTAAAAAGCATGCAGCTAAAGCCCTTGGCACCTTTGACTCATTTAAATATACAATCATAAAACACTTTGCAGTGTGCAGTTACACCGTAAGGAACTGACTAATCCATTTGACCATTGCTGTTTTTTATAAAGTTTAGATGGTATCATTTAAAGATTACAAAGTTTTTAAATGCCCAGTCTTTTATTTCTCCCTTGAGCATTTAAAAAGGAACAGATAGAGTACTGTCTTCCTTTTATTACCCTGCCAGTGTGTAGCTCAGGGGTCTCAAACATGCAGCCCGCGGGCCGGAGTTATTTCCTGTGGCCCGCGGCCCACCATAGGTGCCAACTCCACTGGCAGCCAAGCTCCAAACATTACTGAGTGTTTATACTTTATTAAAACCGCTCTTTGCATTACAGTTTTAAAAAAGTTAATACATTGACTTTTAATAGAATACTATATTACTCTTCATTTTTTACTTTACTTTTGTATCATTTTATGAAAAGGTTTCAGTGATTCGGCCCTCGGGCCAATTTACTAGTTCTCATGTGGCCCTCATGGTGATTTGAGTTTGAGATCCCTGGTGTAGCTCATCCTGATCTAGAGGAGCCATCATTTGAAATGAGGGAGTAGAGGGCTCTCTGTTTCCATTCAGTCCTCAACTTTTCTTCTGAGGCTGTCAAAAATTGTGCCAATTGATGCAAGCCATGATAGTGGGGGAGGGGTTAATATGGAACCTTTTTTTGATGTGGAAAGAAAGGGACCATTGTTATCAAACTGCTGTCAGATGGTGACATCTTTTCATTGTTGGACTCTTCACATTGACGTAAACTTTTCAATCTGTGTTCCAGTCACACAGTTAAAGTTCTACTGCTTGCTTTTTGTAAACTGTGAATTAAGTAGGAAGTTTGTGCCAGTTTAGTTATAACTTGAACCAAATGCAGAGGCAGTCCCTATCAGCTGTTTGTTTGAATATGCTTCATCCTTCATTAAATTTATTTCTACTTCAGTTATACATTCCTTAATTCATTCTCATTCTCTCTCTCTCTCTCTCTCTGTATATATATTGTGTGTATAAATTGGTATGAAACTGACTTATTCATTGGAATAATAGTGCAGCGTTTGACATGCAGTGTGCTCATTCATCTGACACATTTCTCCTTTCACTATGTGCTTGACCACTTCTCCACTTAAACTTTTGAAAAAAAGTTCTACATTAGTCCCAGACCCCTAGCCTACAACTTGTGAAGCCAGTATGACTCGGTTGTTTAGGAGTTTCTGGGAGTTATTTTGAGAGGGTGGTGCTGGGGGAATTTAAAATTACAGTGGAAACTATGTTGCAACATTAACTAGAGTGGCTTGTGCTGCTTTATTATTACTAAGACAAGTGGTGTCCTCATTGCCACTAAGTAAAAAGGCTTTATTTGCTGTTAAAAGAAAACGGTTTGAACTAAAAATGTATGTGTTAGAGATATTATTGGGTTATGTTCTGTGTTGCTTAAGAAGGGGACAGTTGCCACTGAATTCTGTAAAGTTCCGTTCCTGACCAGATCACATCATCCACTCCATCATGCTGGCCAAAGCTCAAGAGCCCCTGAAAAATATCAGAGCCATAACCTGTGAAATGTATCTATGCCCCCCCTCCACGTGAGAGAGAGAAAGTGAAGAACAGCTATGCCAACTGCTAATGGAAATTGTTAATGCCTTCTTCAGAGAAACACACCTGGCAAACTCCTTTGAAAACACAATAGTCCACCCAGTCCTCAGAAAGCATTTGATCTGATGACCTCTCCACCTACCATCCCATCTCAAACTTTCCATTCCTTGGCAAACTAATTGAGAAAGTAGTAACCACCCAGCTCTAGCAATATGTGACATCAGCAGACATCCTGGATGCCTTTCAGTTAGGGTTAAGACCAGGCACAGCACACAGAATAACTCTAGTGGCACTACAAGGCTACCTTTTTTATGACCATGGACACAAGCAAGATTTCCATGCTCTCATACTGCTGGACCTCTCTGAAAATTCTGACATAGGTTAATAGTATCTTGTGGTCTCCTATATACTGACATAGAAGGAATAGATGGCACAGTACTAAAAGTGGCTTCAGTTTCCAGGAGAATTGTGAGAGTCATGGATTAACTGCTGCTTCTGTCCAGAGACCCTCCCACAGGGATCCATGCTATTTTCCCTTCTCTTCAATATCTGCAGTGGGGGGGAGAGTGAGATGCCCTGGGTACAGCTGCCAGCAATATGCAGATGACACTCAACTACATTCACAACTGCTGCAACCACTACTAAGATGTCAGAATATCTATGAGGACAAAGAGCAGCTTGCTCAAGCTGAATTGAGGCAACACCGAAGTAATAATGGCTTGAAGGGGCAAAAGCTTTTAAGATCTAGGCTAGGCACTGTTCCTACCTTCCACTGAGAGGATAAAGCCCTCATTTTTCAAAATGATGGAAAGCTTCAGAGTCCTGTTTGTCTCCTCACTAAACCTGGGTGATCAGGTGGCATCAGTGTCTTGAAAGTGCCTTTCAACTCTAGCTTCCCAGAAAAATGTACCCCTTCCTTTTAGACAAGGACCCGGCCATGCACTTGTTATCTCCAGGGTGAATTACTGTACTTCACTGTAACTAAAGCTGAATGTGAAGACAATGTGCAAGCTCTAGCTAATACAGAATGTGGCTACCTGCCTCCTCCGTGTCCTAGGCTGATGTGAATGTACCAGGCCCGTAAATCCCTCCACTGGCTCCCAGTTAGTTTTGGATGCCTCAGTCCTCATTTTCAAAGCAGTTGAGCTCCATCTCAATTCAGTGTGTAAACTGCCAAGATAGTTGTGCTTCTCTGAAGCAAAGGTACATAAAGCCAGAACACAAAGCCTAGTTTCTTCTTTACCACAGGGTGGGTGTTTTGGATCTTGATGATGAATATTCAATTTTTATAAACTAACTTTTGATTGCAAGTGCATGAGCTCACGATGGTTCCAAGCCTTATTATTTTCTTCATAATCCATTGTCTCTCTTGCTGTGTTTAATCATTTAAGGAAATCTGTTCCATTTGACTTTTTTTCTCAAATGTGATACTCACATTTGATTTAAAAATACTTAATGCCTTGATTAAATAGCCCATATTTTCTGTAGTATTATGGTTTCCCACTTCTCTCCATGAAGTTCAAAATAGGTGGGTACCATCATACCAGTATATCTCAGTGCAAAATGTTTCATATGGAAGACATCCAAAAATATTTCTTAAAGAGTTAGTATTGGGGATGAAGGCCAAAAGTATTATTTGTTGTTTATTTGATTATTATAGAACTGTATTTTCTCAGAAATATAAAGTTGATGATTTCAGTGAAGTGTTTTGTGCTTGCAAATCATGCCTGAGGCGTATGAGGCATTATTTTATACATTTATATAGAGGGAGAGAGAGAAATGCATATATAGCCTAGAAGCTGTTGCAGATGGCAATTCTTTCTTGGACTAGAACACACGTAAAACATTATATGGGTTACCCATTTTGTGTGTTAGGGGAAAAAATTGCTCTACTCCAGCGTTAAGATTTTATAAATGAAGACTTTGTTCAAGGAAAAGAAAGGCTTGCATGTTTTCAGGCTAGAGCCCCTCAGGCATAAACACATGTAAGTGGAAATTCTTCATGAAATGTCAAATTCTCCTGAACTTCTGCTTCATCCCAATGATCTTGGGGAAGTTTGTACAATATTTTAGAACACATTTAAAGAATACAAAAGCACTAATAAATTGTTTAGTAAATTTTGTTTTCATGAGTAGCTTTTAAATAAAATTGACTTTCATTTAGTTTGGACTTTTGTTCAAAAAGGATCTTCCACTGAAATCTTCCAGTCCCCCTAGAATACTTCCTCTTCTCTTGTCCCATAGATGTCTGAAGAGAGCAAAAACACCGGCTTTTTGATAGCACATTCACTTTTTGCATCCTTAAAGTTTGTATCTGAACTTATTCATATTGATGCAATATCCTTTCAAATGGATACAGTGAAACTGAAATAAAGCATATTAGCAGGATATTTCTTCTAACCTGATAAAAAGTTAAATGATTAGTTTATTGTTAAATTGTCATAATTAGACCTGAAATTAGTAACCCATTTAGAGAAATGGGGTCGTTTATACCGCAATGAGAGTGGGTGGGGCAAATTGTGTCTCGTCTATCTGAGACATAGTGAACTGGGATGGTGTGAATTTAACTCCACTCTTTTAAGGGATGACATTTCCTGCTGATCACAGTCTCAACAAAGGGAGGAAAGATGAATGCCCTAAAATATATTTCCAAAGTAAGAGTCAGCTACATGTCCACATTTCAATATTTTCTTTAATCATAATATCGCTTTCCTCAGACCACCCAGGAATTGTGCTACCCTGATACTTATTTTCTTGAAACGAATTCCATGTAAATACATCACACCCCCGCTAGAACACGGGGTTTGGAACCCATGCACGGGACCGAGTTAACGCGGGAGGGTGCATTACCATGGATCCCAATGTAAACAATTTATTTTGGGATCCATGCTCTCCCCCGCGCTAATACCGAATTCGCGCTATAGTAGCACGCGGTCTAGTGGGGGTCTCCTGTATTTAGAAACTTTTTATTCATTTTTATTAAAGAAATCTGTGAGATTCTGATGTAATGTAATATGTAATTATACGTTATTATGGAACAGTACCTCCAAACACGGTCATGGAATTATCTCTGATTTTTTGGTAATGGAAACTTGAGATTTTTTTTCTTAATTTAAACAATAGAGAAAAATAGGAGCGGGAACAGATTAGTACTAAGGGTGTAATAATTTTAGCTTTGGTGGCCTGAATCTTCATTTTTAAGACATTAAAAGTAAAAGTCTAACTATTGTGGCTCACCCAGTCAATCTGACTATGCAAAAAATTAGAATCAACTATGTAGAAACTAATAAATGAAACTAGTATTTAAACAGGATTGAAGTTTATTTACATTCTCTTCACTGAAATTCCCATGCTGCTGATTTCTCAAATTGTCATTTTTTGCAAGACGGCTGCCACCAGAATCCTCAGAAACATTATTTTTAATTTATTTTTTTGTTTGTTTTTTTTTAAATCAGTTTATTCAGGTTAAGTGCATCTTTTCTTCAAGAGTTCCAGACTGCGAAGGTGTGCAGAAGGAGCGAGATTCCTTCAAGATGAGAAACTGATAAATTACGCTGCTAAAAGGATACGTTAAAATCCTAAAGTATTATCTCCTTAGGAAAAGCTGGTTTAATAAAAAGCTGCATGCGTCATGCCAATAGGCTATCTGGCACCAACCCATTTTGACCATCTGCTATCCTGATAGGTTGTATCATGAACTGGGAAAGCTTACTCTCTGAGGATAATAGTTCCCCTTTCAGTACTGTACATGAAAACTACCACCAGTCATTTATTGGGGGGGGGGGGGGAAATACAGTGGAATTCCTTTCTGATTACTCTAAATATTTGTTTTTATGTGGGGTGCCTGAAGATTCCCACTGCTCTGCCTCCTTCTTCCACAAGGTATTGTGTCACAGCTCTCAGACTCTGGCGAAGGAGGACTGCAGGGATTCAGAAGAATCCATCAGTATTGCTAGTCATTAGTCATGGAGGAAGGTGTTTCTTGTGGAACTGCCTGCCTAGAACGGACTTAGTCCTGGATGAGTGCATTGGGCTATTGAGGTCCATTACAGTCTTACATTTCTGTGAACATCTTGGCATCTCCTTAGTACCCCGAGCCTCTGGCATCCTAGTGTAAGCAAAAGACTTCTCTAAAAATTGAACTGCAACTGTCACGTCAACATGCATAATTCTGCTCCAAGGCCAGCATGGTGTGACATAGTTTACACAGTATATATTTCCCATTGCCTTGACTTGATGGCCTCTTCCTACATCTTAATTTTGCTGTCATTGTGGGAATCAGGCTGGTTTAATACTGGAGCTACTTAATCTTACTGGCCTGACCTTGTTTATCAAATATTACAGACCTTTGTGTATGTTGAAAAATTGTACCGTCCCAAAATATGAAGCTATTTGTTTCTCAGCATCATCTTACACTGTAAAATTAGACCACGTTTGCCCCAAAAATTAGAGATTAGGTTATTGCTGATCTAGCTGACATGTATTTGGGGGAGAGCGGGGGCGATGCGAGGACAAGACCCGTGTTCCTAAACATAATTTGTCAAATGTTAGTGTATGTCCACATTCAATTATCCATTTATACAAATTCTCATTGGTATGCAGTTAAAGCAAGACCCCAACTTAGAAAGAAATTGGCTTTTTCCAAGACATATCACTGTCTTTGCCAATATCCTTAAAGCAAAAACCCTGACAATGCAAATTAGTATGTGTTTAAATAAACTTTCATAGGTTTGCATGTATATTTAAATATGTTTGCATTAATATGCTTAGATCTGGGGAGTGATGCAGAAAAAGAGAGAGCTAAAAAGGGATAGAGAAAGATACCCCACAACACTTAATTCTTCATTTCCTTCTCTCCCCTCTCCCAAGATGCTTCTTTTTAATCATTCTCAAACCCCACCTGCATCTCTCCAGATTTTACTTCCACTTCCCCCAACTTTTCTGCAGTTCACAGGTACTCCCAACCTGCAGCAGGAGGAAAAGGGAATGAGCACTTGCTGTTACAGCTTGTCTGTCATTCAGGACCTTGAGTAGCTTTTATAGATTTTTAAGGCTAGAAGGTCTAGCCTCCAGCATAATACAGGCCAAAGAACCTGACCCAGTTAACTCTACATCAAACCCATAACTTATGTTTGAGCTATAGCATTTCTGTTGGAAAGTTTTGATTGACTGTCCTTCCCCAGCATGCAGGAGAATGGGAAGAGAAGTTAGTCAAACAAGGAATTATCAATTAACCTGTAGAGGACATACGAAACCCATAGTTTTACCAGAAAACTTTATAGACGTGGCAGGTATGTGTTTGCATCTAATATACAAAGCAATTCATAATTGTGTCCCAAAACTATGTACCATTAGTATGAGGGTTGGTCTTTAAAGGGTGTCTCCCAAGATCTTTTTAATTAAGTAGATGCTCAGTTTGAGGTTCTTGGTGGATTTTTATTATTTCCTGCACATGTGACCTTATTTTCTGTGGGGAAAAAAGTCTTCTCAAAAATGTTTCCATTTCTTTTTTTGTATTTCTATGTATGTCAGGAATATGATTTTTTGGGAGCAAGCGGTTACTTTTCATGGGTTTAAAAATTCTGTGGAACAGATGTTGATTTCCTGTTATCCGACTGTTTGGGCACAAGCCATTTCCAGATTAGAGCATGTAACTGGCATGTAGGCTTCAAGAAACCATCTGTTCATTTTAGCATATGTCTACCTACAAAGACTATACCAGCATAGCTACATTGGCATAGTTTCATAGTGTAGACACAGCCTACACACCAGAAGAGGTTTGTCAGGTCTTGTCTACACTTAAAATGCTCCAGCGAAGAGACTACCTACACTGACAGGAGAAGTTCTCGTGTCTACATAGGTAATCCATCTTTCTAAGAGGCGGTAGGTTGATAGAAGAATTCTTCTGTTGACCTAGTGCTATCTACACTGAAAGTTAGGTTGGCTTTACTATGCTGCTTAGGGGTGTGGATTTTTCACACCTTTGAGCAATGTAGACGGGTTGACCCAACTTTTTAGTGTAGACCAGGCCTCAGTGTAGGAACACCACATCCCCGAATGATGTTAGCTATATTAGCAGAAGCACTCTTCCATCAACATATCTATGTGTACACAGGGGGTTATGTTGGCATAGCTATGTCTGTCAGGAGTGTGTGTTTTCACTGTCCTGACTGATGTAGCTATGCCAATATAACTTTCAAGTGCAGATTTGTCAATCTTACACTGCTCCAGAAAGATACTGCCTTGCTTAGCTATGCTAACCTGAGACCCCTTCTGCACTATTATATTTTGGTAGTTCCAGTGGCCCCAATCTTAATGTACTGTTCACCGTACACTCAAAGAGAGACTCAGTGCCTACTCCAAATGCCTTGCAGCCTAATTTGAAAAACTCAAAACAATGAGTGTAGCACTAGGAGTTAACAGTGTGGAAGAAAAAGATAAGAAAATCACATGAATACATAGATACAAGAAGAAGCAATGGGCTTAAATTGCAGCAAGGGAGGTTTAGGTCGGACATTAGGAAAAACTTCCCAACTATCAGGGAAGTTAAGCACTGGAACAAATTGCCTAGGGTGGTTATGGAATCTTTGTCATTGGAGGTTTTTGAGAACAGATTAGACAAACACCTGTCAAGAATGGTCTAGCTGTTATTTAGTCCTGTCTTGAGGGGACTGGAGTAAATTACCTTTTGATGTCCCTTCCAGTCCTACACTTCTATGATGGTATGAGTCTGTGATTAGCTGTGTATATTACTTGATGGTTCTGAGTCAACTTAAAGTTTTTGTAATAAATGAAGTTATCTCAGACCGCACCTTGACACAACCCTAATTTCTTGACTGGTTAGTTATACGTGTCCCAGCAGAAGTGGGGGTTTTTTGAGGAAAGATGTAAAGGAAGAGAGGGTAGTGTCTGAAGAATTAGACCAAAGAGGATGTTCAGTGTTTAAAGAGCAGCATGGAAGAAGCATAGAAATATTTGTAGAATCATGTTAAAAGTGGGCATTGGTAAAGTTGAGCTGGTGGGGATGACACAATAAGAGACAATGTTATGAAAGTTTTGGGAACTTTCCTAAAACCAAATACTTTGTAAGACAATTGCCATCAAATTCTTTTATTTTGGAACTATTCTGACTACCTCTTACTGGTACTTTCTCTTTGGGGTGAAATTATGGCCTGATTGAAGTCAACGGCAAACTCTTTGGGCTGGTCCACACCAACCCCCCAGTTCGAACTAAGATACACAACTTCAGCTACGTGAATAACGTAGCTGAAGTCGAAGTATCTTAGTTCGAACTACAAGGTACTTACCGCGGTTCCACATGTGGCAGGCAGGCTCCCCCGTCGACTCCACGTACTCCTCTTGCGGAGCAGGAGTACCGGTGTCGATGGTGAGCACTTCCGGGATCGATTTATCGCGTCTAGACAAGACGCGATAAATCGATCCCAGAAGATCGATTGCTACCCGCCGAACCCGGAGGTAAGTATAGACGTACCCTTAGTGACTTACCTGGGGACAGGATTTCACCTTTGGGATTTTCATCTGGGAACTTTGAATGACATGGACAACTAAGGATGGTGACAAGAATTACCTTTTAGCCATGTGGTAGCCACTTTATTGACCCTTAAGAGAGCTCCTAAAAGCAAACTGTCCAGCTAGCACTGTGAAAAAGGAGGTAATGTCACAGCTGTCTTCCCATTTTTTGGTGCTTAAATTCAGAGAAACGTAATATTTCCTGGGCCTAATAGGCCTGTCTTATTCCCAGACTTAACTGAGGCCACACCCAGGCAGTGAGGCAGTCACCTAGCCTCGTATATCTGTCCAAGTCTCCATGTGAAGCCAGACTAATGCAATATTCACAGCAAAGGTGGTAGTACCTCAATTCCTAATCTTTGTGGGTTTGGGAGGACCAACCTGCACGCACGCACGCACGCACACACACACACACACACACACCATTAATGGTATCTCCATTTGATGGAAAATCTCACTCATATAGCCAGGACCAGTGTCCCAGGTTGAATCGTGAAAAACTGAAGACATACCAGTTATACCTTGTGCCCGTTCCATTGCTTCAGAGTCTAAAGCCACCTGTCCCTTACCAACAGCATAATTCCTTTGAAGTCCGAAGGTGCTTGCACCTCCTCAGTAGCTAGGAATACTTGCACCTCTCTGACGCTGACATGCAACAAACAACCCACTATGTACAAAATGACAATTGTGTCATCAGTGTCATCCTTTCCATAGAGGGAAAAAGAGCAAGCAGAGATTTTGCAGCAGGGGAGAGTGGATCAAAAGAGAGCTTCCTTCACCAGCTGCTGTTACTTTATGGATGGAAATCTGCTGGCTAGCCAAACCCAGTGCTTAAAAAATAAGCAGCTGGTTTAATAGGCAGCAGGTGTAAAACAAACAAAAAGGAAGTACTTCTTCACACAATACAGTCAACCTGCAGAACTCGTTTCCAGAAGATGTTGTAAAGGCCTAAACTATAACAGGGTTCAAAAAAGAGCTAGATAAGTTCATGGAGGATTGGCCCATTAATGGCTATTAGCCAGGATGGTCAGGAATGCAACCGCGTTCTCTGAGTGTCCATAGCCTCTGTTTTCCAGAAGCTGGAGTGGATGTCGGGTTGGATCACTCGATTGCCTGTTCTGTTCATTCCCTCCGAAGTACCTGGCATCGGCCACTGTCAGAAGACAGGATACTGGGCTAGATGGACCATTGGTCTGACCCAGTATGGCCGTTTTTATGTTCTTATGTAAAAAAGATCTAGGAGTTAACCAATGGCTATCTTCCTAACAAATGAGGGCCATCATTGGCCATTGACTGCCATGCCCCATCCAGAGTTGTGACTCTGGCCCCCTGCCACAATATGGGCTGGCTATGAAAGGTCAGTCCTCTAACACACATGGTCAAGAAAATTCCTTTATGAGGCTAGCCTATCATCTTCAAATCAGGCTCTTGAACTTAAAGGATAATGTGTATTAGTTTTAAGGTTACAGATAATTTGCCCAAGTTTCAATTAGTCTGTTAACTGATAACATCTTACATCCACTGCTATAAACTTTAAAACCTCATTCAAGGACTTGACCATGTGAGAAGGTGGGGCAGGACATTATAGATACGCTTTTTTGTTTACATGCACCAGCTGTCCTCTTACTCTTCTTTCCTATAGGGTTGTCAAACAAGTTCTCTCTTTTTGGCATAATACTTCAGCTGTTAGTTTGGATTCTGGCTATTAGTGTTATGGTTATTATGGTTCTTTTTTCCCTCAATATGTTGCTTAACTGTTTGTTTCTTTATTGTAAGTTTATTGTTTTTTGTTAATACTGTACCATAGATGTGCATCTTGCTTTAGATAATGAAGTTCCTTTAACAAAATTCAGAAAAGTTATTACACCATATCTTCCTAACTTTCATAGGTTGTAAAGTGTGGTGAAATGCCTTCAGTTTGCAACACAAAATTATTTTTTTAAAGGAAGATTTTATATTGTTTTCGTAGTTAATGTTTTTTTTATAAACTGTATTGTTTAAGATCCTAAAGTGGTCTTACAAACATGTCTGTCTTTCCTGCTTCTGTTCCCCATTTAGCAATCCTTTTTTCCTGAGTTAATAACAGAAGCCAACTTGGCTTCCTGTTTACTTGTAACAGTTCATTAGTGTGATCTGTCAATAAGGATGTAGAGATCATTACAGCTATAGCTGTAGCTACAGAATAGCCATAGGAGGTTTCACTGTTTGTTATATACCAAAATAGTAACAAGTGATGTGTTTAGTTTCTTAGCAATGCACTAATAATCTTTGGAGGACATTTCCCCTCTTGAATTTTAGCATTTTTAAGGTATTGTACCTGACATTCTCTTGTGGGGTTAAACAAGTAGTTAGTGTTCTTTGAGAATGTCTGTCTCAAAACAACACTTAATGTGAAAGCTTGTGTATTTTATACTGTGCTTTTTAAATAAAGATTTTGATTTTTTTGAGCAGTCTCTAACAGCAATAGAAAGAATTATGTAATGATTACATGATAAAGGGGTCTAAATTCCCTCTGATATTTAACTTGTAGCTGAGAACTGCTCTTGACATGGCCGCAAAAGTTTCTTAATCAAGAATGCATTGAATTGGCTTTAAAAATTTCATATATAAAACCATAATTGTAGTAGCCACGTTTGTTAACAATTTTTAGTCTCATGTGCTTTAAAAAACTGCTGAATGCACTACTGCATCCCACCAGCAAGGGATATTGTGAAACAGAGGATTACTATTTGTAAGTAGGAATTACAAAAAACATATTTGAGCCAATCATTTACTGAAGCTGTATACCCACAGCATAACATCCTTCTTGTTTTTAGAGACTTTACTGTGACCCTTTTAATTTTATAAAGGTTGACTTTTAATTATTTTTTTTAATTTAGTTTTGGTGAACCTGGGAAATGGGAGCAAAAATCTGCTTACAGGCAAATTCTCATACCTTTTTTTACTAATATCTGTGAAAATGGGACACAGTCTACATCCTGGTTCCTGTGTATGAGCATAACTTCTTGATCATGCTGTGTTGTGGAATTCCTGGCCCTCTTTTCCGTCCATTTCTAAAGTGAACAGTGTAGGTGGAAGGGATAGCTCAGTGGTTTGAGCATTGGCCTGCTAAACCCAGGGTTGTGAGTTCAATCCTTGAGGGGGCCATTTAGGGATCTGGGGCAAAAATTGGGGATTGGTCCTGCTCTGAGCAGGGGGTTGAACTAGATGACCTCCTAAGGTCCCTTCCAACCCTGATATTATATGATTCTATGAGTGTATAGCTAAAGTGAGTTGCTGCTGCTTTCTGCAGAGAATTGAATGTTATAAATGAAGTATGGTACTATAGGTCAGTGTTACTAAAATGAATGCATTTTTTCATGGTTTTTATTATCTGTATATTTCTTGTACTAATTAAAGGTAAAGAGTGATTGGTTTTTAGGAACCCTCATGAAGTTTGCATGTCTGTTTGCTTTCACTCTCAGGGATGTCTGACGAAATCAGCTGTAAACCCAGAGCTCTGGGAAAGGGTATGCATAAGGTATTGTGGAAGCTGAGGGGGTCAGCATCAGTCCTGGGGTTTTGATGCAGCTGGGCCCATAAGATTTCTTTTCTATAAAGCAGTAACAGACAGAGAGCCTGTGCCTAGGGAGTATGCCAGAGAGGCCAAGGCAAAAGACAGTGCTGTAGCCTGCGCAGAGCACAGAAAGCTTAAGATCACGTGGGCCAAGGGTGGTGGGACACACATGCAGCGCCTGGTTGTGTCCCCCACAGAGGAAACTTTACCAGGGCAGTGTGACAATTTGTATTAAATTATATTGTAAATATCAATTGTTTAAGGTGAGGTATAACACAAACTTATGAAATCAGAGAAATTCAAAGTTAAGGCTGACTCCTTTTTTAGCTCTCTCTTAACTAACAATAGCAATTAAAGTGTAGTTTTTCTCAGTGCACCCATTATAAAGTAATGGACACAGCCTCCTGCAATGACTATTCATGAATTTAAAATAACACCAATGCAGTTCCTATTTTCTGGTCAGATTTTAACAGCTCTCACATGGTGTTAGATATTTAATAGAATACGAGGTTTCCCCATCATCTAACCTGATAAGCAGTAAAAACTGCAGCCTCCCTGAGGGATGGGATTTTGTATTGGTAGTATTTTAATTATTTTCAAGTGCAAAATGTGCGAGATATTTCACAAAAACAAATAAAGACTGGCCCTGTCCCGAAGAGTTTAGGGACCTGATCCAAAAAGCTGAAGTCAGTGGGGCTCTGAACAGATGTAAGCATCAACCTGCGCAGAGAAACTGGAAGGATTGGCGCCTAATGATGAACACATAAGAGCAAATAATGAACAAAAGCAGACAAGGGGGAAAGGACATCAAGGGTTACAATAGCAATACAGTATTTCATAATTATTCAGTAAAGGCATGTACACATCTTGATAGTCCTTTAAGCTCTTTTGTATGTTTACTCTTTATTTTTTATTATTTTTGAGCTGCACACTTACTAAAGTCCAGTTAACTATTTATCTTCAACTTTTCAAAATTGCAAAACAATAATATGATGTCTTTATCCTAATTGAAGGTCCAGAATATCCAAAAGTCCTTCCAGATCTACCATCTCCTTGCCACTCACCTCTGATTTAAGGCCTGATCTGCAAACATTCAGAGGCAATCTGCTTACTATCAGGAGGAGTGCATGTGATTTCAGTGTAACTACTTTAGGTTTAGTGGCATCTGCGGGGCAAGGCCCTTAGTGATCTGCTTCTGCAGGGAAAGCGAAAATACACTCTCTCTCAAAAGCTAAGGAAGTTCAAACTTTACTCAAAGCAATACTTTCTTATTACTGCATCTGTAAATACAACGTTCCAGACCAAATTCTGCCATTATGTTTTTAAACAACATTATGGACATATAACTGAAGTTTTCATTTTGCTAATTATAGTTCAATGACTGTAATATTGGTAAATAATTTTTATAACAGATTTCCTTTTAAAAAAACCTCTTATAGATTTTGTTAGCTGAAAGATTCATTCTATTCCTTTGGGTAAATATTTGAGCATGCTTTGGATTTTTAAATACATAAACTCTGAACATATTTTTTTCCTTTAAACTGCAGTTTAATCGATCAAAGAGTCTTAATTAAAATATCATGTAGCTTCATATTAAATGCAGAGTTTTATTACATTTAGTATCATGTTAAATTCAAAATTGAACATATTTAAACGTTTTGTTTCTAAATGAGCAGAAAACCAGAGGGTCATACATAAATTGTGAAGCTGTTGTTAGTTAGAATAGTTTCCAAGCTTTCATCTGTTTAGTCAAGACATTATTTTTAATCCATATTTTTCTTAGATGATGATTAATGGGTGTAAGTAATACTAAGTGGGGAGGGAAATTATGATTGAGAACATTTAAATTTAGCCAAGTTTTTTATATTTGGTAGTATGTTGAGAAGTAATTCAGAATAAAATTTGACTATATCGGTGCTTGTTTGGAAAAACAAACCACCCCCCCACACACACCCTTATAAAGTAATACAAAGATATTCCTAATTAAAGTATATTCAGACACTGGTATTCAATGTATAGAGAACTACTAAGTGACTGTACCGTAGATTCCTATTTAATTTGGGGCTTCAGAACTCCATAGGGGGTGATACTTCATTCTTGGAGCAGAGTTGGACTTCTGCTGCACTCCAGAAAGAAAAGGATGTATATCAGGCTTTCTGTCAGTAAAATAATCATTTGGTATTTTAAAAACAAGTGTATTACAACATACATTTATTACAGCAGGTGACTACACTGACCTTCAATAGGAAGTAGGGCTGTCAATTAATTGCAGTTATCTCATGCGATTAACTCAAAAAAAGTAATCGTGATTTAAAAAATCAGGATTAATTGCACTTTTAATCACACTGTTAAACAATAGAATACCAATTTAAATTTAGTAAATGTTTGTGTATGTTTTTCTACATGTTCAAATATGTTGATTTCAGTTACAACACAGAATACAAAGTGTACAGTGCTCACTTTATATTATTTTTATTACAAATATTTGCACTGTAAAAATGATAAACAAAGACATAGTATTTTTCAATTCACCTCATACAAATATTGTAGTGCAATCTCTTTATCCTGACAGGTCAACTTACAAATGTGGAATGTTTGTTGTTGTTACATAACTGCACTAAAAATACAAAACAATGTAAATCTTTAGAGCCTACAAGTCCACTTAGTCCTACCAAGTTTGTTTACATTTATGGGACAGAATGCTGCCCGCTTCTTATTTACAATGTTACCTGAAAGTGAGAACAGGCATTTGCATGGTACTTTTGTAGCCGGCATTGCAAGGTATTTACGTGCCAGATGTGCTAAACATTCGTATGCCCAGTCACCATTCCAGAGAACATGCTTCTATGCTGATGATTTTCGTTTTAAAAAAAAGTGTTAATTAAATTTGTGACTGAACTCCTTTGGGGGAGAATTGTATGTCTCCTGCTCTGTTTTACCCACATTCTGCCATATATTTCGTGTTATAGCAGTCTCAGATGATGACCCAGCACATGTTGTTCATTTTAAGAACCCTTTCATAGCAGATCTGACAAAATGCAAAGAAGGTACCAATGTGAGATTTCTAAAGATAGCTACAGTGCTCGACCCAAGGTTTAAGCATCTGAAGTGCCTTCCAAAATGTGAGAGGGATGAGGTGTGGAGCATGCTTTCAGAAGTCTTAAAAGAGCAACACTCCGATGTGGAAACTACAAAACTGAACCACCAAAACAGAAAATCAACCTTCTGCTGGTAGCATCTGACTCAGATGATGAAAATGAACATGTGTCAGTATGCACTGCTTTGGATGGTTATTGAGCAGAACCCGTCATCAGCCTGGACGCATGTCCTCTGGAATGGTTGTTGAAGCATGAAGGGACCTATGAATCTTTAGCACATCTGGCACATAAATGTCTTGTGACACCAGCTGCCACAGTGCCATGCAAACACCTGTTGTCACTTTCAGGTGATGTAAACAAAAAGCAGGCAGCATTATCTGCTGCAAATGTAAACAAACTTGTTTGTTTGAGTGATTGGCTGAACAAGAAGTAGGACTGAGTGGACTTGTAGGCTCTAATGTTTTACATTGTTTTATTGTAACATGAACCTGGATTTCCAAAATTGAGAAAGCAGATGACATAATTTGCTTGTATTCATATATTTTAAGATTCTTTTTAAAAAATATTAATAGATTTTACTGAATATGACCTAGGGCGGTACAGCAAAACTCTTAGCAATTGACGGTATATGAGGGGATGTCTGCACTGCAGTCAGAGGCGTGACTGCAGCAGTCATAGACATACCTGAGTTATGCTATGCTTTAATCTAGTTCACTTGAATAACAATAGCAGTGAAACCGAGGCAGTAGGGGTGGCAACATGGGCTGTCCAACCTCACCCGGGACACCCGGTATGTACTCGAGCAGCTAGCCCAGGGGTCTCAAACACGCGGCCCGTGGAGCTCTTCCCTGCAGCCCGCCGGGCTCCCCGCACCCCCACCCCCCCCCCGGCAGTTCCTGCCGCCAGAACACTGCCTGGGGGTTTAAAAAAAATCGGGGGGGCGTGGGGAGCCCGGTGGGCCGCAGGGAAGACTCTGCGGGCCTCATGGGAAGAGCTTTGCGGTTTCTGGGAGGGAGGGGGGAGGAACGGGAAGCCGTGCACACAGGGGAGGAGGCGGAGAAGGGGCAGGGCCTAATGGAAGGGGTGGAGTGGGGGCGGGGCCGGGGGCAGCGAGGGGGCGGGGTCAGTGATACGGCCCTCAGGCCAATGCACTAGTCCTCATGCGGCCCTCGTGGTAATTTGAGTTTGAGACCCCTGAGCTAGCCCATGCTGCTGTGGCGTCACTGCTATTGCTATTTGAGTTAGCTGAATTAAAGTATAGCATAGCTCAGGTATGTCTACGTGTGGTGCAGAGGTAAGGTGAGTGAGAATATCTTCTGTTGGACCAATAAAAGATACTACTCATTCACCTTATCTCTCCGAAATCCTGGGACCAACACGGCTACAACAACACAGTAAGCCACGTGTGTTGCAGTCACACCTCTGATTGCGGTGCAGACGTCTTTAAGATGAATAATAAAGTGAATAATAACTTGGAGCCATATATTATTTATAGAAATAATGTGGTCATTAAAGTTGTTTTTAGACTATGGCAATGATGGAATAAATCAGCTTTTAATGTCGGCGGATTTGTCGTTGTATAAATAAGGTCAGTTTAACATTGAAATTCAGCTTCCTTGGGATGTTTTGCATGGAGTAAAAGTCAAGACCACCTTAGCTTGTATTACATGTCAGAGCATGAAAATATTTTCTCTTCAGCCTAAATAAAGTTTTATCTTATAAACACAGCTGTCAACGACATACTGAAATAAAACCAGATGCTAGTTTAATAAACATTCTATAATAATGAAAAAAATTTATTTTAAAGAAAAATATTGCGTAACCAGGGCACTAATACTAGTATAGTAATGTTCATAATGCTAAATGTTACAAAACTTTAGCTATCTGGTTTTGAGACTACAGATTGTCTGGTAACATAAATATACCATTATCCTCTACAAGATCTTTTCCTTGTAGTGTAAACATCCTTCTAAAGCCATAAACTTCTCTAATTTGTTTTCTAAAATTATCCTGCCTTTGCTGGTGATTCAGCGGCAAATACTTGCAGCACAAAAGGGAGAGAGAGGAAGGAAATCTGAAGGATAAATTAGTATGTATAAAGGAAGTTTTGCTGGAGGTATGTTATGAATTTCTGGAAGTGTATGTGCTCCTTATGCAAGTGTGATGTATTATCTGGAAGTAATATCAGATCATATGCATATAAATACGTTTCCTGAACTTCCAGTGAGTTTGCCAGTTTTTTTCAACTTCCCTTAACATAGACTATCTGTAGTGATAGCTATATACAGTAAGCTTTGGATGAAGATGCAGCTGGTGTGGGAGAAGGGAAGTATTTTTAATGAACTGTTCAGCACATAACTAATTTAATTAAAATATCACTTAATTCATGAACAAAACCATTAAAGTATTATTGTTGAAACTGTATTTTCGTTGTGTCCAGCAAAGTCCCCAAATCAATATTACTTTCTTTACAAAATATTGACATTATTGTAAGAGGATTAAAGTTTAACATTGATAACGTTCTTTCCTTTTACATCCCCAGTTCCCCGACCATCCATAAGTACTTCTTCAGTTCCTTGCATTGCCATCTTTGTTCGTGGCTCCTCTTTTCTTCCCGTTCATCCCTATATGTGCCCTGTCCATGTTACCCCCTCTTCCTGCTTCCTCCATTCCAAGATTAGGTAGCACAGCTCTATGCCATCAAGTTCCATATTCCCTGCCCTCCCACCACTTTCCCTTCCTGTACCCCTGCCCATTCATATTTTCCCATCCATGCCTAATGTCAATAACCCTAATACACACAAAAATACCAATATCTAAAAGTACATTTCTAATTACTCTGTATACGTGTGGAAATGGCTTTGTAAAATGTAGCCCAGGCTGCTACCAGCTAAGATAGGAGGGGAAGAAAAAGGGAAAAAAACACAAAACACTACATCCTGCCATTTTAAAGCAAACACCTTTGTGCAGACCATTTTTCCACCTCTCCTGACAGACATAGAGTTAGCATAGGGACTTTCTTTGGCCTTGTTCAAATAAAAGATTAAAGTAACAAAATGGCACAGTTCTTAATAGGCCTTTCTTCCTGACATGAGGTTGGACACTTCCCCAGCCTTCCTGTGATTTTCTTTTCAAAGAGGTTGGTAGTAAGCATTGGCAATTGTGTTTCTAATAGTCTTATGTGGCTTAATTCTTAACTATAGCTATTTGTTACTCCACCATATATATTAATATGTAATATAAAATATTATACATTTAGATATGTTATAACATTTCATTTTTTATATTTATATACATACAAAAATGTACTACATTTTCTTATCTTGTTAGGAAAATAATTGTTGTTCACACCCAAAACAAATGGTTCAGTGATGTTTCTTTGTAACTTGCAGTATAAATGATGTTTCAGTTGTGAAGCTTAACTTATGCAAAAAATATACAATTTTTTCTAATGTAGTCAGTGTTAGCGTGTGAGCGCTAGCCCTTACATGTAGATAACGTATTCATCTGGAAATATCCCAAAGTGCTTTACAAAGTATATATGACACCTAGAGTTTTTCTTCTGCAAAAGTCAGAAACTTAAGGCTCAATTCTCTTCACAATACAGCAGTAAATTTTTGGTTTTTTAAAATTAACTTGTCCTAAGTATTTTCAAAAAATACTCCAACTTCCTACTTAATCCGCAAGAGTATTTTGGAAAAACTTAATTGGCAGTAGGTGTACTTTAGTCGTCAGTGCTCTTAAAGTATGGTCATATTTTCAATAGCTTGTGCAAGTTCCATTGGTACTGGTATTAACTGCTGACACAGGTGGGTGCGGTCGCCCGGCGTCGGGGGTGGGGCCCGGCGTCCCGCCCTCGACACCGGGCGACGTTGCGGGGCCCCGCCCCCGAGGCAACATCACCCGGCGTCGGGGGCAGGGCCCCGCAACATCGCCCTGTGCTGCGGTAAGCTGGGCGCGGGCTCCGGGGCTGGCGGGGAGCTGGGCGCGGGCCCCAGGGTTGGCGGGGAGCTGCCGGTGGGTGCTGAGCACCCACCAATTTTTCCCCATGGGTGCTCCAGCCCCGGAGCACCCACAGAGTCGGTGCCTATGACCGCTGATACCTCTCATTTATCGCTGCATTCAAAAATTTGACAAGTCTCCAATTACTATTCAATATTCTGTTGCTGATGATGTGCTTGTCACATTAAACAAATTAAAGATGATCCCCATTCTAGAGATCTTGCAATCCTATTATATTAATGCAAACTTTTGCAAGTTTTACTAAATAATATATTTTGGGATAGTCTCCGTAGAAAGTAGTGTTGTAGCCATGTTGGCCCAAGATATCATAGATACAAGGTGGGTGAGGTAATATCTCTTATTGGACCAGCTTCTGTTGGTGAAAGAGACAAGCTTTTGAGCTACACAGAGCTCTTCTTCAGGTCTGGGAAAGGTACTAAGTGTTACAACGTAGGCCCCGGGCACCCTAACTTCTCAGGTGTCCACACTGGCAAGGAACTTAAAGCGCCTGGACTCTGCAGGTGGAGCACTCCTGGTAATCCACCTCCACGAGAAGCATAGAGCTTGCTGCGCCGTAGCTGAAACGCCTGGGTGTCAGTGTGGATGACGTGTTGCATTACTGCTCTGTGATTGACCTCCGGATGCGTCCCATAATCCCTTGAAGTCAAGCAAGTGGCCACTCTTGTCATTGTTTTGAACTGGGCTGCAGACATGGGGATATCCCCTTTCAAAGCTCCGTTTCTGACAGTCTGCATGCTTATCTGCTCTGGGACAAAGCAAACCATTAGTGTGGAATGCTGCTGCTGCCAAGGCAGGCTGTGCGTGGGGCGGGGGGAGGCTGATCTTGCGGTTTCCCCCTGCTGCTGTCTGAACTTACAAGACAGCATGCTGACACACTCTCTGCCCCCCAAAACACACTGTCTCTCCCCCCACATACACACAACACACTCCCTGTCACACTCCACCCCACCCCCATTTGAAAAGCACACTGCAGCCACTCACACACTGGGATAGCTACCACAATGCACTGCTTTCTGTGGCATTGCAAGAACTGCTAATGTGGCCACGCCACTGTGTTTGCAGCTGACAGTGTAAACACATGGCAGCGTTTTCCCTGCTGCTGTCTCCGAGGACTGGTTGAAGGTATAGTGCACACTTCCTTTGAGGACAAGGACTGAGAGGTCAGATGTAGAATAGTTGTTTTGTGAAAAGTATTTGCCCATGGGTGATATTCATACTGCAAAATACATTATCGTTTTGCCTGACAGAGTGTACGTTTATTTTCCTTCAGGGCATAGTGTTTATAAGATACATATTTTCTCAGGTTAATGCCTGCTGAGAATAATGGGTGTAATATATTATTGTGTTTTGAATAAGTAAATTTTAGTTGACACTGGCTAATATGCATTTTTTTTAATCCAGAGATTTAGTGGTGGGTGCATTTTTATAAATTGTGCAAATAATTAAAGTCAGCCTGAGGGAAATGGTTTTTATTGTCCAGTTATAAACAAGGGATTTAGGCAGTTGTGGTTTTGTTTGGATTCGCAGGTTTTAGGAAGCAGTGAAAGACTGCAAACCTTCTTAGGCTACGTCTACACTACCCACCCGATTCGGCGGGTAGCTATCGATGTTCTGGGATCGATTTATCGCGTCTCGTCTAGATGCGATAAATCGATCCCAGAGCCACTCCCCGTCGACACCGGAACTCCAGCTCCGCAAGCGGAGGAAGCGCTGTCGATGGGGGAGCCTGCCTGCTGCCGTGTGGACCGGGGTAAGTACTTTTAAAAATCGATCTAAGATATTCGACTTCAGCTACGCTATTCATGTAGCTGAAGTTGCATATCTTAGATTGATCCCCCCCCCCCCCAGTGTAGACCAGCCCTTAGACAGGTTCTTTAAGAAAGAGGTTTGATTTCTATGAAACACTAGAGAAAAGATTAAAACAATAGTGTAGGTTAAAATGTGTGAATTCAGAGCAGCCAGATGGTGGGAAAGATAAAAACACAGGGTAGTACTGTGGCACTGATAGATGAGCATGTAAACTAAGGTCTTGTCTACACTACACAGTTATATCAACACAAATCAGATTTCGTTGACAAAACAGTGCAGGTATGCACACAACAATGCTCCTCTCGCTGATTTAACTCTCCTGCTATTCCGACATAATAAAACCACCTCAACGAGCGGCATAGAACTTTTTGCAACAAAGTTAGAGCAATGCAGTTTCAGTATAGACACTGTGCTTGCTTATGTTGCCCTAAGAGGCCTCCATGACCACTCTGGTAAGCGGTTTCTACTCCACTGCCCTGCAGCCAAGTAGACAGTCAAGCGCCCCTCTCCCTTTTAAGCTCCAAGAATTTTTGAAATTCCACTTCCTGTTTGCTCAGCGTCGGCAGCTCACATCGCATATTCCCAGCTGACCATGCCGACTTTCTGCAGCAAATGGGCTCCCACGTGGAGTACACCAGAGTAGCTGGATCTGTTGGGTCTTTGGGGAGAGGAGGCTGTACAGTCACAGCTCCAATCCAGCCGTAGGAGCTTTGACACCTACGAGCAGATTGCTTGTGGCATGAATGATAAGGGGCACAAAAGGGACACGTAGCAGTGCCATGCTAATATAAAGGAGCTGAGGCAGGCATACCAGAAGGCAGCCAACCATCGCTCTGGTGTGGCACTGAAAATATGCCATTTCTACAAGGAGGGGCACACCATCTCTGGCGGCAACCCCACCTCCACTGCCAACAGCCCCATGGATACTTTTAGCGGGGTAGGGTGGACTGGAAACAGTGTCCAGCAGAGTTTACCTCAAGGACGAAGTGGTGGATAAGGAGGTCAAGTTGGAGGAGGATATGGGACAAGAAACAGGGTCATCCGGTAGCATGGCGAACCAGGACCTCTTTTTGACTCTGGAGGGGTCTAACCAGTCCCAGCAGTCCAGCTCTGGCGTGCCTGATGCAGGAGAGGGGAGCTCCAGTAAGTACTCATTTTTCTTTGATGGTGTACTCTTACATGAGATAGGTGTCCTTTATTTTGTTACATGGTGCTTGTGGGAGAAGGGATCAAAATTAACTCACTTGGTACTGTTTGCATCTCCTTTGCATTCCCATGTGGGGGCCCTGCGGAAAAGTTTGTTAATGCACACTGAGATCTCCCAGGAATCCTTCACAGAGATCTGTAGGAAACTTTCCTGCAGATACTCTGCAATCCTCTGCCGAATGATCCTTGGCAGAGCTGCTTTGTTTCTTCCCCTGTTGTTGGAAACTTTGCCATGCCAATTGGCAGTTCTGGAGGAACCAAAGCAGCACACCGGCGAGCAGCATATGGACCCGGTCTGAAACCACACACGTGCAGGAGATGCAACCTTGTTTCTTTGGTTACCCTCAGTAGTGTTATTTCAGCTTTGACCGTCCCCACCTGTGCCAGTGGGGTGCCAGTGCCAGTATTCAGAATAGTGTCCCCAGGCACCTGTACTGATCTCCTTCTTAAACCACCCAGACCCTTTGTCCCATCTTGCGCGCGCGCACACACACACACACACACACACACACACACACACACACACACACACACACACACACACACACACACACACACACACACACACACACACACACACACACACACACACACACACACACACACACACCCCTTGGGCCGAACTCACCATATTTAGTGCTCTAGCCATCCTGAATTTTTGCCTAGGGAAAGTGAGAAAGAGGTGTATGTTGCTTTTATGATTCAAGACTCTGAGTGCACGTACAATACCGACTCTGTGTATTGCTTCCGTTGCTTCTGCAGATGTGTCCTTAAGGGCCAGCTTCTACACACTGGTGGATCTCCTCTGTCAGATAAGTAGACGAGTGAGGAGGAGTAAGGAGGACACGTTTCGGGAATTACTGCAATCGTTAGATCAGGCTGATAGCAAGCACAGACTGTGGAAAGAGAGAATAAATGAGAAACTACAGATGGATAACCAGGAGAGGAAACTGGGTCAGGAGCGGTTAATAAAGCTCACAGAGGACCAAACAGAGATGCTGAAGTCCCTGATTTTGCTGCAGGCAGAACACATGCGTACTTGAGTCCCCCTGCAGTCCATACTGAACTGCTTTCCTTGCCCTCCCCACACATATTCCTCTCAAGTTTCCAACCCGTTGTAGTACCCATTACACTCCACCCTTAGGGACATTTTCAATAATGACAGCTGGGCTCACATGCAGCTGTGAGATCCTCACTTCAGAGAGTGCTGCCCACTGTCACGTCCTTGTAAGAAATGTTAATCTGTGTATTGCTGTTTAATAAAAAATGAGTCTTACAAAAATAGTGATTCTTTATTTTTGATCTAAACAGGCTGGTTGCAACAGAAATTCATACACAGTGGCAAACACCACATTTGCAGACTACAGTTAATGCTCAAGCAGGAATCATTACAGGGGTCATTCAAGGTGGCAAGTAAGCAATGCCTGGCTCAATTTGTTACAGAAAGACACATTACTGGGGCTCATTGTCAAAATGCTCCTTCAAAGCCTCCCTGATTTGAATAGCTCCCCCTCCTCTGTTGAGCCCCTCTTATAGCTGGTGTCTGGCTGCTCAAAATCAGCCGCCAGACTATCCACCTCAATGCTCCACCCCTCAGGAAGCTTTTCCCCCTTAGCTTCACAAATGTTATTCAGATCACAACAAGCTGCTATGATTATGGGAATATTTTCCTCCTTGAGGTCTAACCTGCCAAAAAGGCAGCGCCAGCGACCATTTAATCTACACATTCTGCACCTGCTGAGCCTGTTGTTGAAGCGCTCCTTGCTGCTGTCAAAGTTTCCCGTGTATGACTTCATGAGCCACAGGAGTAACGGGTACTCTAGGTCTCTAGGATCACTAGGGGCATTTCCACATCCCCTATTGGAATCTTCTGGTCTGGAAAGAAAGTCCCTGCGTGCGGCTTTCTGTGCAGGCCAGTGTTCCTGAAGATACGTGTGTTATGCATCTTTCCTGACCACCCCATGTTGATGTCAGTTAAACGACCCCGGTGATCCACCAGCACCTGCAATACATAGAGAAGTATCCCTTTCTGTTGATGTACTCCGTCACAAGATGGTCTGGGGCCAAAATTAGGATATGTGTGCTATTTATTGCCCCACTGCAGTTAAGGAATCCTATTGCTGCAAAGCCATCCATCATGTCCTGCACATTGCCCAGAGTCACAGTGCTTCGTAACAAGAGGCGATTAATGGCCGTGCACACTTGCATCACCACAACCCCCGTGGTGGACTTCCCAACTCCAAACTGATATGCGACTGACTGGTAGCAGTCTGGAGTTGCCAGCTTCCACACAGCGATTGCCACTTGCTTCTCCACCATTAAGGCAGCTCTCATTTTGGTGTCCTTGTGCTGCAGGGCAGGGGTGAGCTCTGCATAGAGTTCAAGGAAGGTGGCTTTGTGCATACGAAAGTTCTGCCGCCACTGCTCACGATCCCATATCTGCATCAGAATCCAATCCCACCACTCGGTGCTTGTTTCCTGAGCCTAATAATGATGGTTCACCAGGTACAGCTGCTCCGTGAATGCCAACATCAATCCTGAAATGTTTCTTTCCATGGCACACAGCAGGACAGGCAGGACCGATTCCTGTTCAGATTCGCAGATCATGAAATACTGCAGGATCAGCTGTATTATGTTCATAACGCTTATCACAAGACTGGTGAGCAGTCCAGGATCCATGCGTTCAGGCAGAGATGGCGGGTGCAAAGTTTACAGGGGCAATAGGAAAAGGTACAAAATGCACTCTGAAGCCCTTGGAATTGTGGGATGGAGAAAACTGCATCATGGGGGAAGTGATCCCGCCCCCGTGACGCACTACGATCCATTCCCAGAACTCCTAGTGGGAGAAAGTGGCAATTTGCGCAGTGGGATAGCTTCGCATAGTCACTGTTTTCTGCTGGTGCTAGAGCACTAACTGAGGATGCGCTCGCCGACACAAGGCGCGTTGTGTGAACATGCACAAGTGATGTAATTACAGTGGTTTATAATCATAGATGTAACTTAAGTCAACTTTACTCTGTAGTGTAGACATGGCCTAAGAAGGGAACCCCAGTATAGCCAGCTGCAGCTGGACCAAAACAGTGACTCTAGTGAAATGCAAAGTATATGGGGAAGGAATCCATGGAAGTATCTCAGTGGTGGAACTGAGTGATACCCCAATCTGCTGTGTGTCTCATAACTGTCTGACCATTTGTCCACATGAGTGGTGAAGTATGCTGTGTTCAACACTTAATTTCAAGGTCTTTTTAACTTTCTTATGCCATTGTGCACACATGTGGAACATCTGTTTCTGAACAAGCCTTTCTATGGCACTTGGTGTCAGAGTCTGGTAAATGTGTAACTGAGTGATCCAGAGGATACTACAGGTGAAGGGACCTGGATCCAGCCAGATCATAGTGCCAGTGAATTGAGCAAGTTGTTTGGTGGTGGAATGGCATGGGTCATGTTTCTTGTCTCACAATCATTTTCTTTAAAATGAACTCTAGGGGATATGGGATATTTCACATCTGTGTGGTGAAGTAATTGATGGGCTGTGTAACATTTTGAGTGTTCTAGGGACATTGACATTGGACTTTGATGCAATGTCATGGACGTTTGTATAAACTAACCGCTGCACAAGAAGTATTAATCATTTGCCTTTAGACTTCATTTGACTGCGAAGAATATTCAGGCTTCGGGTTTTTTGAATCATTGCCTGTTGGGTCACTCCTGGTCTTCTCCACTATTAATAGATGTCATGTGCATCTGCAATGCACAGGTATGCACTGGAAAAATATCTCTCTCTCCTCCCTTTCCCCTAGATGTTAATCAGATGGCTCTGGATATTAAAATTCCCATGTCAGTAAAGAATCAGTTAGCTTTCTTTTGAATATGTCACACTGGCATGTCTGTCAGGTTGTTGTCATCCCTTTCAGATATGTATACTAATAGGATTTCTCACTTAGAGCCACCTTTCTTAACAATGTTGATTTTCCTCATGTTCCTATATGAATTCTGTAATATGTTGTCTCTGTACAATTTGAGAGATCAGCATCAACTGGAGAGATACCACTTCCCACCCTCCAACTTCCCCCCGCCCCCCAAAAAAATCCCTCCAAAACTCCCTTAAAATCTGTGTACAAGGGTTGCTTTTGACTGGCATTCCTAAATTTAGATTGTGTTCTTAATTGTCACTGTCTGACCCTGTATCTGAAGCTGTTTGGAATGAGTGACTAGAGCGAGCTCTTGCGCAAATACGAATATCAGAATTATCAGCTGTGTCTACTAGCACAATGTATATATACTGACCCAAGGTGGGACATACTGCTTTGTGTGGTGAGTGATGGAAATGCGTTTGAATCTTTTCACTGCTTTGCCTCTGGCAGTGTCTTGTGCTGTCTCATTTCATGTAGCTTGGTTTTTGGGGAGGGACTGGGAACTGGCTTGTCTTCTTTAATTTGTTTGTTTTTTGTTGGAATTGTATCATGTGATTGGCTATGCTCTATATAAATGATACAGCTACGTATGGATTCCTCTGTGCCAGACAACAAAAAGGCCTCAGTTACTTTTTGCTTCCACTTAATGCTACATGCATTGCTCTTCACAGAGCTACTGCTGTGTACCAGATCTCCTGCTGGATAGATTTCTATCGCAGAACTGTACCAGACATTGGCAAACTGGACCAAATTCTGTGGCAAGATTTTAGCTTCTTCAAAACAGCTTCTCAGTAGAGGGAAAATTCTCTGACAGTTTTTCATTTTAACCTAAAAACAGTTTTTAAAAAGCATGTTTTAATTAATTAAAATGGGCAATTCAATCACTAGTGTAGCCCCTGTGTTAATTTTGATGTTAATTTCTGTTTATTTTAGGCTGTATCCACGTTTCTAGTTCTCTACTATGCCAAAGATTTTTGTATTAACACAGTTGCATTGCACAGGCTTTTGGGTTAGTCTGGAGGTTTTGGAGTATAGGAATTGCTATACTGGATTGGACCTGAGGGGAACTTGGGGCTTGTGGCACATGGAGAGGCATGAGAGCAATTTGAAATTGATGATTAGTTGGATGTTTCTGCTAAAATGATCAGCAATGAAATATTTAACAGTATTGCCATTTAAATAGTCTTCTGTAGGTTTCAGAGTTAACATTTCATTGATATGAATGGGGTAGTTCATATATCTAAGACATTGCTTTAGGCTGTCTGCAGACTCGGGAGGATAACATTCCATTGGTTTACACTCTTGACATTTTCAAGATTGTTTGCAACAATAAGGGTTAGAAATACAATTATTTAAAAAATGAAAATTTTGATTCTGAAACACAATTCTGGCAAGGGTGGATTCTGCAGCAAATTCCATGGCTGTACATTCACACATTAACTCTTTACTATAAGTCCCTTGAACAGGAACCCAATGAATAGTGGAAATACAAGGTAAATAGAAGACCCTTATTATAAATAGCAACATTTTTGGATATATAGCTTTCTAGAAATCAACTGGTGCTCTCACATGAATTTCTGTGTGTAATGCTGCAGTGTATCTGAGTATATACATCATATACTGGCACTGCTGCACATAAATTCTGCATACTCCTCTGATATAGATTGATGTATATGTAAATGCTGCACTGGAACTGAAAATCATTCAGTATATGAATTTCTCTAATTAAAAAGTAGCACTGATATTTCCTTGTAAGTATCTTCTAAAATAATAATTGGACTCCTGAACAATAACTGAAGTGGAAAGGGCAAGTAGCTATATGATGTCTCATCCTTTTTACTTTTGTGCAGAAATTCTCCTCTGACTGCATCAAAGTGCAGGGCTGCAGTGTACAGATTGTCTATATGGGGAAGAGGTGGCCACAGTGGAAAGGCATCCTTCCTTCCTCATATTTTTCTCTTCTTTCCCAGCCTCTTTCCTAGTTTTCATGTGGCTGGGAGGGGTCAGGAGGGCTGGCTTTAGGCCAGTTCCCCCGATTCCAGGGAATCGGGCCCCGTGCCTAAGAGGGGCCCCACAATGTCCCAGAGGGGCCCCGCAATGTCCGTCAGCAGCACTTCGGCGGGAGCGTAATCGGTGCCGCTGTCTCTGCAGCACTTTGGCGGTAGCTCGATTGCCGCCGCTCCCTCGGCGGTATTTCGGCGGCAGCTTAATTGCTACTGCTGTCTTGGCGGCATTGCGGCGGCGGGGCCACGTCGAAATTGGGTCTTACGCTTTGTAAAGCCGGCCCTGTGGGTCAGGCTGGGCCTGCTTACCATAAGAACCCCTACTTCCCATGTTGTTGCTGCTCTAAAAATTACTTCAGATGCACAGGGTAGTGGCCTTCTGTAGGCCTTGAATCCCACAAGCTGTGCTCACAAGATTTTCAATCAACAATTCATTTCCCATGCACATATTAGATCCAACTTGGATCCCAAACCAGGGCCAAAGAAGCAGATCTCAACCAGTGGTTCTGATAGATTCTTTCCTTTCCACCACCAATTTAATTCAGGGGCAGGATAAATTTGAATTTTGAGCCTATCTCTCCTATTAATCTCTGAAAAGAGATGATAAGGAAAATGCTGACACAATTTTAGTTTTAACAGCACTACCAGCTGCTAACTATATTGGGTGTGGGGGTGGTGGGGGGAGCCTGGAGTTCAAGAATGCCACAAGGGCAAAACCAGTCTCTACAGATGTTTCCTTCAGTTATTTGTGAAGGGGAGGTATTTACTCCTGTTTTCTATTGTTTTAGTTGTCCCTTTCCCCTTGGGATTTTACTCAACTTTATTTTATCTTCATCAGTTCTTAGAATAGAGCTCTCTGGTAGTTTATATAAAAATTAGGTGTGTTTTTTTCTTTAAAGCTTGACAAAGGGATTGTAAAGTATTTAGGGCAAGCAGCTTTATGATTATGATCAGTACTTACTGAGCACACTATAGTAAATGAAAGGTATAAGAATGACATCTTTCTAGATAGGTTTAGTGTGGAGCGAGGAGGGTGGATTACCTACAATTTTAAAGCATTCATGAGTGGTAAATGAACCAATGGCAAGTTTATTCACTCTCCAAGCAAAGTCACTGTTTCTTGATGAAAAAGTTAATTGGTTACTCTGGTGAGTTTTATTCACGTTTTCATTTTCAGTGTTTAAAATGTGTTGGTTGCAATTTATTAAAAAATGGGAACATGAATGTGTTGAGAAAATATGGAATGCCGTGTAGCTGTGGCTTTCAGGGAACAGATGGTCCAGTCATTCATACTTAAAATATTTTATCATATTAGTGGGTAATTAAGTATTAGAAATATCATCAAATTGAGTTGTGAATGTCAAAAAGGGGGGTGTGTGTGTGTGTGTGTGTGTGCGCGCGCACGTGTATATAGATATATAAATAAATATAAAAAACCTCCTGTGCTACAAAGGACTTTCAGTGGAGCTCTATCTTGGTCGTTATTTTAACAGATGGATTTGACCATTTTCCAGATTTACAAACTTCTAGATGACAGCTTGCTAATATTAGCAGTTATCTTTTTGCTTTTTAAAATGATTGTCAAATGATGCATTGACTTTTTCGTAAGAAATAATGAGTGAATTAACTGAAGTGCATAAATGACATATGAAAAAAACATTGAAAAATATCAGTAAAAAATAATTTGAATCAACGTTTGTGTCCAAAAATAGCACTCAGTTGGAAACTTGCTTCACTTTTGTGCCCAAAGGTTTGATTGGACCTTTGTCATTTACAAATTATTAATCCAGCTCTAAAGATCTCCCTCTGATGCAAATAGAATTATATTAAAACAGGGGAAGTTGTATTTTATAACTATTGGATTGCATCAGAAAGTGACATGATGTGAATTTTGGAGTAGACTTCTTTTGCATCAGCTAACTTCTGACAACTTGGACTTTATTTAAACTTTGAAAATATAGCTACTATGTACTATGATTTTTTAAAAAAATAATAAAGGTAATATCTATTTTTAAAAGATTATGCATTTTTCATAACATACTTTTCCATCATGTAACTAATAACTAACTTCAAATTACAGATATTTGTATGTTTCCTTTTTATTTAGATTATTGAACAAATATATAAGTAAATTAAGCTCAAATGACACTGTAAATAGGTATTCTCTCCATCCTGCTGCTAAATATTATACAATATTATAAGTTTTTATTATCCAAGTCCCAAGGTAGGACTGGACTCAAAAATGTAAATTCTCTCCCTCTTAAACTGGCTCTTCTAGGGTTCTTTCCTGCAGAACTTTGTCCCATACTCTAGCTCTATTGCTTTTCTCCACTGTGTGTCCTTCTGAGTTACTACTGAGGACCAACCTGGTCTGGCTTCAGGGGCGGCACCAGCTTTTTGGCTGCCGCCGAGGTCCCCGGTGGCTGAAGAAGCTGCCGCCGAAGTGCTGCTGGAGTCCTCGGCGGCAGCTTCTTCGGCCGCCAGGGTTCTCGGCGGCACTTCAGCAGCAGCTTCTTCGGCTGCCGGGGACCTCGGCGGCATTTTAGTGGCAGCCTCTCCCACCAGCAGCCGCCGAGGAACCTGGGATGCCACCCCCCAAATCCTGGGGCCCTAGGCGACCGCCTAGTGTCACCTAATGGTAGCGCCGGCCCTGTCTGGCTACCATTGTGAGTCAGCAGAATAGTTCCGTACCTCCACACAGGTCCTAGCCAATTACCATGTCAAAGGCACGTTCATGGTTGATAACTTCCTTAAATAGTAGCTTCCAAATACATGAACTAACAATATCTTAATTACTGGTGATAGACTGAAAACAAAATGAAAAACCCAAGAACTGGGTTTCTTGAGGTCATAGATGTGAATAGAAAAGCTGTCCCTTAATGCTCCTTTCCACAATTCTTGTCTATTTCAGTCTCCTGCCCGCTTACAAAAGCAGAACTGCCAGAGAGCACAAAATATGTGTTGCATATCTGTTTATGTCCATCCGCAATCTCAAACAATTAAGTATTTTGGGTTAGTTGTGGTTAAATTCCCAGTCTATCAGCTAGTATTTTTTAAAAAGTTGTGCAAGGCCTTGTTTTGGAAACTGGATATGTTTTGCTGTTTTAAAAAAAAGTATGTTAAAAAAAGACTGGGCAATTGGATGCTGTCATATTAGTGGTTTGTAGGTTTTGACAGCATCTCTTTAAATAGACTTATTAAATTATTGGTACTAAATATCAATTTAAAAGAAACAAATTCTGTTGGTTTTTTGTAATATAGTACTATTGGCTTACAGTGTGTGCCATGTCTTGGATTCCTAGCCTGAAAAGACTACAGTTTAAAATCAACATTGGCTTCATTATATCATTATGGATTTTGATTAATCCTAATAAGTGGGATAAGTAGCACTCATAATTTCTTCTGAGACACTTCTAATCCTTATAAATAAATATGCACTGCTCCATAGTCTCTCCTCTGTGTCCTTTTGATCTGATTGTATAATCTTCTGTCAGGCTTTCCACAAAAGTACCTGTGATACGGAGCTCAGAGGACCAGGAGCTAGTGGTTATTACACCCAACTCCTGGCCCCTTGCCTCTGTGTCAGGGTGATAGAGGTGCCTGTTCCTATCCTAAGCCAGGAATCTTTGGCTTTCCACCCACTTCTGGGTGAAGACCCTTCAGGGGTTGTGGTAGGGGGACCCAAGCACTTCCTCTCTACTGGGTCCCAGCCCAGGGCCCTGTAGGAAGTAACACTGGCAGTCCTTCCTGCAGTGAGTCTAAGTTGCTTTCCTGGGGTATTTCCTTCTTATAGATCCCTTCAGTTTGGTGCATGGCCCCTGTACTCCAGCCTGCCAATCACCTTACAAGAAAAGAGTCCAAAGGAGGGGCCCTGCTGGACCTGTGAGTTCTCAAGGGGAAGATGGTTATAGAAGGCTCTGCTTGAGGACCTTACCCAATCGGTGGGCCCCACTCAGGCTCACTCTTCTGTCTGGCTTGCTGGAGAAGAATTCCTTACTCTTATGCCATCCACCACCCTTTGCCTGGGCTTCTGAGCTCCTTTTTAACCCTCTCCTCCAGTTGGAGCATACTTTCCAGGCCTGGAGGGGCAGGGTGGGGCTAGGTGGGCCCCGTATTGCTCTTAAACCCCTTGGGGCACAGTGTTACAAGTGTACACCCTATCACAATACTATTTTATTGTTCTGTAACTTCAAAAATTATTAGAAAACCTTGTTTACTCATCAACACTATCATTATAATCCGTCAACTACCCAACTTTGCCTCCTCCTTATCAGCACACTCTGCAGTTTGTCATTTCTTTCCACTGTAAAAGTGCCTCAGTACTATTGTGGCTGAGCGATCTCCCCCTCCTCTCAACCTTCCACCAGTTCTGTCCCCTAGCATCCACTCAATTCTCCTGTAATCTCCAGCATTTCCACACCTGAACATTACCGTCTGTCTTTCAGATATCAACACTCCTTCCTTGAACTCTAGTCTTCTCTACTCCCATTTTGCCACCCCACTCCAGCTCATATCACTGCCATCATCCGCTTCGCCATGTCTACTGGCCTTATCTAAAGTAGTGCCATCACATTGCTTCTCAGGGAACTCTCCTTGATCTCAGTACTCTTAACTGTCTCCTCAAATCCAGTTAGCTCTCTCTGCAGTCTTCTCTCATGTCGTCTAATTCCTGATTGTTCACAGGATCTTTGATCCATTCTATTCTGGCTGTCTCCCACTCTCAGGGGTCAGTGGCCATTAAATGCTTTCCACTTTGCTAAACAGGATTTCTTTACAGTTTTCCTTCTTGACCTCAGGGCACTGTTGGCCATACTGAGAATAAACTTTTTAAAAGCTTTTGATTCTATGCTGATGTCTCTGGCTGCTGCTTCTTCGTCCTGCTTCACTTCTCTCTTTTCTTTCTGCTCTTGAAGTACATTTCAGACAAGAACCAGGTCTTCGGTGAGTTCCCCAGGCTCTGTTCTCATTCCTCTGCACACCTATATTTCCCACCTTCCCTACTATATTTTTTCAAAATTGAATCCCCTCATCAGTTCTGTGCTGTTGACACTCAGTTCTCTTGCTCCTTTAAATCTTTCCCTGATCTCTTCTTTGTCTCCATGCATATCTTTCTTGAATATGTCATCTGGCCCTGCCTTTATTTTCTTCAACTGAATGACACCAACATGGGTGTTCTTTTATTTGGCAGGAAAAAATATTGTTTCATCTGTAGTTTTAAGCTCTGATAGCCTTTTTGTTTTCAGCTTGATAAATGTGGAGTGGATCCTTGATACTGAGCTTTTTTTTTTCTGCATCCAGTATACTGTAAATCTACTATCAAGTCTCAAACATATCCTGTATCTGATGTGGCTTCAATGCTTACTCCTCTGATTTGTTCCTCCATACATTTGTTCATTCTTGCCTTGATAACTAAAATTCTTCTGAAGCCTCTTAGCATGCGTTGGACAGCTTCACACCTCTGCATGGTCACATCAATCCATTCTGAAAGTTTTCGGGGACCTTGATGTCTATGCCTTTCTCTCCTTCCTTGTTCTTGTGTTAGCACTTGGAAAGTGTAAAGTGCTCCACAAACATTAACCTGCACCTTGACATCCTCACTTGCTTTTGCCTTCCTGCCAATTCAGATCTCGCCTTTGTTGGAGGTCACATCTTTGTTGCAGCACCCTCATCTCCCGATGAGTTATTAACACTTCATGCTTTTTAAAAATAAAACTAAAAACCTATCACATTTTATGCTATTTATAAACTTGCAGAAATTATAGATATGTCACAAAAACAATGTTTTAAAGCAAACTAGCAGTGTATATTTAAAAAATAACACTGATAGCTTTGTTCAAGATCTTTAGCACCTACATATCCTAGTATTATTACTAATTATTTTCCCTCCTTTATTTTTGTATGAACTTAGCATTTGTGAAAGGTTGCCAGAATGACAGCCCTAGAGAATTAAGTTGCTAACTGTGACACAGAAACTGTAGCACAATTAGTGACCATGCACATTTGCACACTGTCCTACGATGTGCCTGTAACCTGACTTATGAAGGAACACTATAAGAAGAGAGGGAAATTCTCTTTCTATGGCTATTAATTTGTGATGTCTTCTGAAACTCTGGTGGCAGTTAGTCCCAAAATTTGGTAATATGTGTTGTGATACGACCACCTGTCCACTAGGGATTGGACTGAGATCCTCAAACTCATTCCATACAGAACGCAGAATAGCCATGGAATAGGGCTGGTCTAAACTGGGACAATGCATTGCACTGGGAAGCACGTTAAAACATTTTCACTAACATGGTGTTAAACGTGACTTTGACATTAGTGTGGACAAGAAGAGTAGTTTAAAAAATGTTTAGCGTGCCATAATTTAATTTTACCATGAGGACCTTGCATGTTTTTTAAACATAACTCTTTGTCCAGACTAAGGACAAAGTTATGTTTAACACAGTGTTTGTTAAAACCTGTTGTTTAACATGTTTTCCAACATGATGCATTTTCCAGTGTGGACATACATCTAAAGGACCACAACTTTGGATCACTATTTTCTAGGAGAGAAAGTGAATGGGGAGACTTAAAAAGAACTTGTTTACAGATAGCTCCAAAACCTACATATTCTGTCCTACATGCAGAAAAATAACGTTTTAACCATTCCCTGTACCGGCACCTGCTGTTACCACCTATTCCTTCAAACTTATCCTAGCTTACTCTCCCCACCTATTCTATTTCTTTCTGTAACTTAATGTAACTCATTGCTTTGAATTGAGATTTGAATGCCTTGTAAAATTATATTGTCTACCATAATATTTTCCTTTACCTTTTTCATATTTAATAGTGAACTCCTATTTTATGCAGACATCTCTCATCCTTCCAGATTTTGGAACAGAGTTGCTATATAGACAAAATATGTAGGCCACGTAAATGGATTTTTTAAAAAAAGTGATATGCAGTCATTCCTAGTCCTACATCTAATTTCCATCTGAATGCCTGAGTAATTATTTAGAACTAATGTTTAAGAGAACAATAGATAATAGAAGAGACTGAAAGTGGCAAGTGACACCTAGGCGTCAGTATTTAATGTTGTTTTAAAATTGAATTAAGTAAAAAAGGGAACATTTTAGCTTTGACAGAAAATGCGTTACAAAAAGCCCTTTTCCCCCATACTGATGTATGCAGTCAGACTTCTTTTAACTATTAAAAAAACTAAATTCAGAATACTGAAGGACTCTGAAAGAAAATTTTGAAATAGAGGCAAGCCATTGTCTATGAGCAAGTGTTACTGGTATATGCTGTAATAGCTTTCATGAAGCAAATATTCATCCTGTCACAATACAGCTTTGTAAGTCAAATATTGTACTAAATAGGCAGTTGTGACAGTCCCCAACTCCCATCCCTCTAAAAAAAGAGGAGGTTGATGGCAGAGAAGTTTCGGTAAAGGGTCCTTATCTCATAAATGCACTTTCCTCTTGATCTGTCAGAGCCTAGATTCAGTGACTTTCCAAACACGCTACAGAGCTTACCTGTTTTCCTTGACTTGTACCAGAGGTGAGAGAGAGGATGGATAGGTTCTAGAGTGCTTGGTTAAGGATTAGTTGGTTATGGGGGAGATCTCCATTTTTTCTCATGGTATAATTGTTTTTTTCATTCTGTCCAGCACCCAAAGTACTTGAATAGTTACTTTCTATAAATTTAAAAAAGAATTCAAAGGTAGCATGACTATTCTATTCTTACTTTGTTAGAAAAGAAACTGAATAGTTCATAGTTGAACATGTAGAGCTGCAATGATCCGATTGGGCAGACAATTAATATGTACAGAAAAGCATATTCATTCCACACAGAGAGTAAACATGGTACCTTTCCCTTTGCTAGGTAGTACATAGAGAAGTATTTTCAGGAGGTAAGTAATGCAAGGCAGCACTCTTACTTAATTATTTCTGTGATGGTTAGTTGTGAACCACTGATCAAGGGGAGTGGTATAGGATGGAAGGAAGAAATTGTGAATCAGTTTTTAAAAATGTGTATCTCCAGGTTTTCTAAATCAACACTTAACATGAAGGTAAGGTGCAAGTTATCCTAATGGTTAACATTCTTCAGTCTTAATTTTTGTGCCTGATGTTTAAGAATTAAATGTTAGAAAAGCAAAAAGGACTTGAGGTATGTTTTCTAGTTTTGTGATTCTATTTTGAGAAAATATCAAAGTTGAAATAAAGGGCACCATAACGTGGTCACCGTAGCACTGTTCCTACACCATATTGGTCTGCTCTGTTCTTATTGTAAGCAAAAAAGGGTATTCAGTTGCACACAGGATTCTTTTATATTTCAGTTAAGAACCCCTTCCCCTTTACAAGAGCAGAGCAGTCTGAGGGGACATTCAGCATGTTTACTTTCTGGTGTTCAGAGGTTTGAGGCTTGGGGCAAAAAATTGATTAAAGTGACTATGAAATAAAACTATTACCTCCTCTCCCACCCACCTTTTTTTCTTCTTCACACTTAGTGAGGTGTAAGTATGGTATAACCTTCTACACTTGCACTAATTTGAGCAACTAATTTTTTTAAAAGTATTATTTTGGTATGGCACCTCACTTAACGTGAAAGCATTAATAGCTGATTTCCTTTTAAGTACATTTTAAGATTATAGATAATCTTGATCTAGATAAAACTTAGTGCTGCCATGAGTGCAGAGGACTGGACTAGATGACCTCTCGAAGTCCTTCAAGTCCTATGATTCTATGATTTATAGACACTATGGATCTAGTTTGAAGCAATGCTTAATAGTGTCTTTACTCCCAGATGGCATTATATAATATAGTTGATTTGTTTTAAACAATTGAATGCAAAAATACTTTTTTTTTCTGTTTAAAGTTCATTACCATTTGGCATTCATTGTGGTATTTTCTACGATATTACTTCTAATTTACCCACCACAGTTAATGTAATTTTTTTAACTAACTGAAATACACAGGTATATTTACACATGCTATTTCTAGAGATAACTCTACAACCTTATATAAATCTATATAAGGATACAGATAGCTGTTGTCCCAAGATCCACCATGTGCAGAGTTGTAAATCAAAAAAGGTTTAGCCACTCGTATTATTAACATTTGTTTATAACAGCAGCAAATTTTTTTGGAACCTTTCAGGGACATAACCCCCCAAAATTAAAAAATAATAGTCCCTGTCATAAGGATTTTACAATCCAGGTTAGATACAGTGATGGGATGCAGGGAGATGACATCACATTGAGGAGGAGAGGGAGACATACACAAAACAAGGTGACAAAGTTGCTTGCAGGCAATATGATATTTAATCTATTTAACTTAGTTGCTTGTACAGGCAGGCAAAAAAAAAATGCTTGGAAAAGCCATGTGTTCACAGTGTCAGCTCCCTGAAACCAATGCTCTTTGAGGTCCCTAGCACCTGTCCCTCGAACTCATAATTTAGGACATTGGCCCCCAAACTGTGGTCAGCAGATCCCTTTCTAGTGGTTTGTAGAATCAAATATCTAAGCAACAAGTGGCAGTGGACTAGGAAGTTGAAAGAGGATATTGTAAAAGAAAGACCATCACATAGACTAAGTGGTCTGCAGAAGACAATGCGGAGAATTACTCTCATATAAAATATCTCCTCCTCACAGTGATATTCACTATTCAACGAGACCGTAATCCCTAGAATACGACCTGGGCGTGGGTTGAGGTGGGGTGTCCACTATTGATTCTCCCAGTGGTGGTGTGCAGTTAGTTCCTCAGTGTTGGTTTTCTATTACCCCTTAACCAAAATCTGTGGCAAGGCCCATAGATGCTGTAGCATTATGGGGCAGCACTTGCGGCATGGTAATGGGATGGTAAAACAATAGTATGTGTAACTCTGTTAAACTCTCCTTCTTCCTCCACCTCAGTTTAATTCTTCGCTGAAGCACAGACTAGAGTTCTGTCTGGTCATGACTTTTCAGAAAGCATTGCACAGAGTGTTAAACCCTACGGCTGTTGTATGTGAAACCCTGATAACAGGTGTTAATAGACCCTAGTCCATTTCAAAGAGAGACTACCATACACTGTCTTACTAAAACATTTAATGCACACAGTAAACAGTATAAAATATGGTAAATGGTATTTGGAAAACTATGAATAACCTTTAAACAAAAGCTATTAGTAAATCTATTGGTGTTTCTTTTATAGAGTTCCCCACATTGTTTCTGTTGCATACATTAAAATATAAAGTTTCAAGGTAACATCTTTTATACTTTAGCACACATACACAAACACATTCCCCTCTGATTTTCTCATCAGCAAACAGTCTGGGGATTTCCATAGCTAGTCTTATTCCAGCCCTTGGGTTAACAGCTGACTGCTCCTCAGTTGCCGAGGAAACAGAAATCTGCAGCCTGTGTTCAAAATGGTACAGATATTGGGATCAGCATATAAAACATCCATTCCCTCGATCTCTGTAAGGCTCTCACTCTTTGGGCACCATCTTCTCCCCATAAGCTCAGCTAAGTCAGGCAAGAGTTTACAAACCCTCACCACACTAAGCTGTGCCCTGTTCTCTCTCTTTAACTGAGGCAGAATCCCAGTTTAGAGCAGTTAGCTGATAGCTAAATGTAAGTTCCACTGGCTCTGTAGCCTCTAGGGTAACAAATGCTCATCCCAGCTCTCCCTCTAGGTCTATGACACAGATCACAGTGAACGAAACATCCCAATGGAGGGCTTCTCTAGTAAGTAAAGCTGGAATAGCATTGCTCTACAAAGTTCTACAGGACTGGGATGCAGCCCTCACAGCACATCTCTTGTTCCTATGATGATCAGCTGCTGAGTCCACGGGGCTCTCTTTTTAACTCATATATTCATAACCTTCCCCCACACACACATCTGATGCTCTGATAGGCTCAGCTTTTGGAGGGTGACCTGCCAGTCGGACTGACCACAATGAAAAGTTCCTGTACGGATTCAGAAACAGCTACTGAGCATGTCTAGTAACTGCCACACCCTAGTTCTGAATGCTCTCTGCGCTGAGTTGCCCTCCATGTCCGCCCCACCCCCCAAAATGTTTCTCTCCCTTTGTTGAATCAAACCAGTTCAAATGCTGCAGTATAAAGCATGTAAGTTACACAGGTAGAAAATTCGGTAGTAGCTTCAGATATGTTTAAAAATCAGTTTTACTGAATTAAATATAAAAATGAATTATACACTTGCTACACTATTCCTCATGTTTAATTTGCGGTTTTTAAAAAAATCACTCTTCTGCCAAACTTTTTTGTTCAGAATGCATAACTGTCTTGTAAAGGTCTTCTGAAGGGAAGCTAGAGGTTTTGTCAGCTGAGAAAGTTTGGGACTAGGGTGACCAGATGTCCCGATTTTATAGGGACAGTCCCGATTTTGGGGTCTTTTTCTTATATAAGCTTCTATTACCCCCCCACCCCCGTCCTGATTTTTCACACTTGCTGTCTGGTCATCCTATTTGGGACAGCAGATGGGATCATGGGATAAGGACATTAGTTGTACGTTCTAGTGATCAAAAGTGAAATAATTAACACTGTTGGCATTTTAAATTGTCATTATTAGGTTTCAGGTTAACACACCATTGAGATAAAGGGAGCAATTTACACTTCCAGAAATGTTTCAGGCTGTCTGCAGTCATCTCTGTCCAATTTGTTTTTATGCTTGGTTCATATTACAGAAGGATTAGAAATGCAAATATTTGTTAAAATATTTTAAAAGAAGGCTTATATTCTGAAGCACAATTTATCAGTAAATTCCATGGCAGCAAAATCACAAAGCACATAGGGCCCTGCCCGTAGCAATATCTGCTCTTACAGAAAATGACAAAACGACCAATATTTTCATCTCTGGACCTTGATATAGTGAGCTGACCCACTTATAAGTAAAAACAACCTTGATAGACCAAAATGTGGTGGAAAACTTTCAGTAATAAAACTTTTTCCTGACTTTTGGAAGTAGGCAGTTCCTTCTAGGGTGTTTCTTCTAGATCTGTGTTCTAAATCTTCTTCCAAGCTTCTGTGTTGGAGTTGGGAACTAGAACCATCAAGGTCTATGCCTCTTTATAGTTGGGTGGGGCTGTTGGTCTTGCTGTCTACAACCCTGTTGGTTCCCAGACTGTGGACCACAAGAGATCTGTGGAGCAGTTGAAGTTCCACAAAGAGCAGACAGGTGACATGGTGATGGCTCTCCTCCTTGCTTTCAGTTTCTCCATCACATTGAGAAGAGCTAAACATGTATTAAATACTCTCCTAGTCTTTTCCATTAATCAGTTGCTGTAGTTGACATAGGGATTTTATGATTGCAGAGAGGAGCGGAGTGATTTATGCAGTCATGAATGGGAGAGGGGCTGTCCACAAGTCAATATCTCTATTGAGATGTGGACAACATTTGGAAAAACCTTGAGAAACCCCTGCTCTTCCTGGTCAAGCTGCTCTGTAGTGAACGTCAATTAACTAGCCTTTGCTTCCTGTACTGTGTCGTACACAAGTGCATGTAGTTACGCATTTGTCTGCAGGTTTTCTGTGTAAGCAGCCACTCTGCCTTGCATTGTGGGGACAAGCATACTGCAACTCTGCTAGCTGCAAGGGCTGTGCCACTTTCATTTGTGTCATCAGCATGTGGTTTTTGCAGAGCATCAGCAGTGCCTTCTGTAGTCTTTGTGGGCCATGACAAAGAGCTCCATCTTGAGTGAGGGGGAGTATTTTATTATACTATTTGAATCCTGACACTGCTGTGCACCACTATAGTGTATGATTGCAGATGTACTTTTTTGTTAGCTGGCTTTGTGCTAGAAATGAAATGCTGGGGTTAGGTTTAATATTTCTTGAGTGATCCATAAAATCTTTATTTTCCTGGGTTTAGGTTCTACTTCCTGTATAGAATTAAGTTCTTAAATTGCTGTGAATACAGCACTCAGGTCTTGATATTGTTTTCTTAGATTAGAACTGAGGTGTACTTTGTTCCAATTCTCCTGAAGATATTTATCCTATGTTCGCTTATTGTTTTTGACAGGTCATCTGAACAAGAATCACCAAAGTGAGTTTGCTTATAAGCATACAAAAATTCTACTGTTTAAAATGGGGATTTCAGATATGAACTAAAATTATGAATGGATTAAATCTTTGAAGGCTTTTTATTTAAATGGTTAGAAAAATGTCATTTTATAGAGATCTTAAAATAAATCCCAAAACTAATCTTTAGAAATATGTTGAATTCTGACATGCCAGTAAGCATCTAAACATCGTAATTTGCAAAGAGTCACTTCTTTAAATTTCTCTGTAGAATATATAGTAAAAGTTTAATTATGCTAAAATCTGGTGATGATTTATCTGGTAATTCTTTATATAGTACAACAAAGCATTAAATTAAGCAGTTTGGAAGTCACATCTATCCCTAGCACTGTGTTAACTTTTCCTGCACTGGGGAATCATTATGGACTGTAATCTGATGTTACGAGTGAAATGTGAAAATTTGCTATATTCCTCAAAGATTATGTTAGTGTGATCCACTTACACATATAACTTTGGTATCTTCATAATATTGATTTATATTTGAGTCATAAATATCTTGAGGTATACAACATTCATAACAGTAATTACTAGAGAAACCAAAATCTTGAAGGTGCTGTTGCTATTTTACATGATGTTTGTGTTTATATAGTTTACTACTTTAAAACATTTTCAGGGTTTAGTAAAGTGTTCTCATGAGCAATGACTACTGAAGATTGTGAAAAAGCTGAAAATTTAAGTATCTTTCTTGAACTGAATATTCTGTGACTGTTGTAAAAACACTCCATTCACCTTGCTGATGCAAAGTAGTAAAATTAAATGTCCCGAAACGTGGTTAACCGCAGAGTTAAAGTTGTACAGTGGTGGCTTGTACCCTTTGAAAACATTGAGTTGAGCTTCACTCAGACCTCTGAAAACTAGCAAATGAAGAAAAGAATGAAAGTAATGCAAATTGAAACTTCTAAAAACCAGGAAATACAAATTTATCATACCTCCACTTCTCAACACAACCTTAATTCTGTCCTCTTCAAGCAATGCCCCAAGACACAATAATACACATTTTAGCACTTTATTCTGACAGATGCTACACGGTGCTCTGGGAATATAGCACCTGGGCACTATAGGACAAAGTCTAAAACCTTCTCTTGCTAAGGCAAAACTCAAGTCTAGGTCAGCTATAGCAAACAAGGGCTACTTACACCTGGCCTACATTCAAACACTGAGCCTACTCCACACAGACCATCCCAGACTTTTTTAATATTACCATCCCTTCACCCTGGCTCAGAGCATACCTTCTGAGATATTACCTTCACTTACCCCTCACTGAGCCCCAGAGACCACTGTTTTGTATGTCCTCAGACTGCTGACAAGAAGATCCCCCATGCATCTCTACTGATACAACCTCCAGAACACAGTGCTGAAATGAAGAATACCTAATCCTTCAAAGTAAACATGCACTCCTCCTTGTATTAGTGTAAAAGTTCTGCCAATCTCCTCCAACTAATCCTCCGTTGTTCAATACAAGAAGTGAGGTAGTTGGAGTGCATGCAGATAAATGCTGGAATTCAATTTTTTGCACACCACCACAAATAATGGCACATTCTCTTAGAACTTCCTCATGTTTACTTATTATTGCACCCTACCTCATCCCGAACCATTTCCAATGGCTGTTTCCAGCTCCAGGGAACAGAGTTAAGGTTGCATTGTGGGAATGATGTGTACTTTAACTTAATTTTCTCTGTCTTGGTTTTCAGAGGGTTGTTTTTGTTGCTCTAGCTCTTCTTGTCCTGGTTTTCAGAAGTTTGGATATAGCTGAATTCAGTATTCTGGCCCGGCAGAAGTCATTGCTGGGCAACCATAACTGCATTAATGAAGTTTTGGTGAAGTTCATTTCCTTGTCATTTTTAAGAATAATTTCTCAGTATCCCCATGTTCCACACCCCAGCTCTTTTTTACTGCCTCTGGCTCCTTGTCAATAATTGCCTTGGCCACAGGATGCACTGAGTGGATGTTACTCACTTCACTGCCTCTGCTTCATCTCCATGTCTTCTTTCTCTCTGCCTGTATCACAGCCTGATTTTCCTTCTTCAGTGTACTTCCACAGGGAGAGGTGGGTGTTGGAAGGGGCCCACAGGCTATGGAGCTGAAGAGAGAAGGCAGAAACTATGCAAGAACTAGCATGGAATCAGTGGGGAACATTTTTTTGAAGACAAACAGCAAGGGAGGAAATGGATGAGAGAGGGTTTGGGGGGACAGAGTTCAAAGCCCCCCAACATTCCTTACTGCACAGCATTCCTTTGCACCCCATTCTTGCCTACACTGCTCCAACAACCCTTGAATTGCTCCTAAATTCTTCCCCACTGCTCAGAATTCCCCACCGCTGGTCCAACACTGCTCCATGACCTCCAATGGTCAACTCCTAATGCCAACTGCTCTGACTCCCCCTCCCTCCCCCCACAAACCCCCACTACTCTGACCCATGCTCCTCCCTTACACGCACATACTGGTTCCACCCTCATCCTTGCCAAGTCCACCACCCCAGACCTGGGACTAGTGTATGGGGAAGGAGCTCTACACATCCATCTGCAGCATAGGAAGCTCAGAGAGGCGTGAAGTGGCTCATTAATATCAATGAGGTGTTCTGTGCTAAATGAAAACATCCCCACTACTATCTCAGTGCTATGTACTGTGACATTTTACTGAACATGCTCATACCCAGCTCCTCACCCTTCCTCAGTTTTAAAGGGGGAACAGAAATAGGAGCTATGGATGTGGAAAGGCTTGGGGGAGGAGGACCGAGATGAAACTTCTATAAACTTTACCCTTAATAACTTTTTCAGTATTTTCAATATTGCTTCCCCAGCAGCTGGGATAAATGCCGAGTGCCTGAGATCAGTTTCAGGAGGATTAGAGACATAGTTTGAGCCCCAGATGTATGCAAAAAAGTTTAAAAAACCAGATGATTTTGTCAACAGATGTTGGGGTTTTTTGAGGGGTAGCTCATATCTCATGAATGCCTTGTTCAGATTACCCCAAATTTTGACCAAATCACCTTATCACCCACCCTCACAAGGAACAAGAAATTTGAAGATAATCCAAGTAATGGATTTTAGAGCATTTAGAATAATCTACTGTTAAATAGAAAGTGACACTCAACTTTAACTTCTGCTCTGCTATAAGAAGTTGACATTACATGTTTGTAATTACTACTGTATGTTGAGTTTAAACATTAGTACCTTTTTAATGTACTTTATCTTTTTCTTTTAATGAAGGAATGTATTGGAAAATAGTCCAACACAGAACTGCCTGACTCATACCTCACCTATTGCCTCGTCCCAGTCTCCCAATGGAGTTGGTAACTTTTCAGGCTCTTACCCATTGGATGGGGTGGACAAACAGTTTTTAGAAACATATGACAACGTCACAAAAGGGAGCTTAACAGAAGATTCCAGTCAGTACTACTGTGATAAGGTAAGTTGTTTAACAAGGCTGAATTAAGTGAAAACGGAGAAGGCCTAGTATAAATGTGCATCCAGTCTGTGAGATAAAGCATTCATAGGGTTGCTCCAGCAATGTTAACTTGACTGTTGCACAATATACATGTTTAATGGCATGCACTAATAAGAGTAAGTCTGGTTTATTAAAGTCTACATTTACCAAAGAGGAAAACGCTGTGCAGTGTGTCAGGCAAGTCTGCCAGCTCTGTGGGTTTTTCATAGGCTCCAAATTTGCAGACCCACCTGCAGAGACAACCCTTCATTAAAGGTGAAAGCCCCATGTAGATGTCTGCCCTTTGCCCTAGTTCCCCATCTCTGGAGGAAGAAAAGCCAGTCAGAGCTGCTATACGTGCTGATAGACAGCAGTGCCCCTCAGCATAGACAGCAGGCGACAGCTGCCCACCACTGTCTGACTCCCCTTGCCCCCTGATCTCTCTAACTCCTTTTCCCCATCCCCTCCACAGAGGGCTGCTGCCCAGGGCCCCCCATCTCCCTCACTACTACCAACTCCAGTGCTGTGCTGACTATTCCCAAGCACCACACCTAGCCCCAAAGCCCCCTTATTCCTTCCCCTCCTCAGCCTCACAAGTCTTCCAGGGGTCTAACAACCTTCCCCTCCCCTCCTGTTTTCCTGAATGCTACCTCCACCCCTCTCCCCCCTATACAGGGGACTGCCAAACTAAACCACTTGTGGGAAGTGGGGTGGGGGAGAGATGTATGGTAGAGTAAAAATGCCTAGGGTGTGGCAGGGAATGCAAGGATGGAGGGTGGAATAGCTAAAATTAAACCTCTTGGCAGGGAGTGTATTCAAATGCTTCAGGGCAAAGAGGACATAATTGCAATGACATGTTGTGGATGGTGGATAAAATGACATTTCTTGGGGTGAAGAAATGAAATGTTGATGTGAGCAAGCGAGGAGGAGGAAAACAATCAAATGCTGGGATTTCCCATTCCCTCTTCTTCCCCACCCCCCTTTTCTTTTCCCTTTCTCTCTGTTTCTTTGATTGTGCATCTCTTTCCCTAGTTCTAAACAGTTTCATGTAAATATACTCAAATTTATGCTAGTTACTTAGACAAATGTACATGTCCTGTGCTTTTTGCTGTGATGATTTTGGCAGTTCACTTAATATATTTTAACAGTTTCTAAAACTAGCACCCTGTGCTTACTGTCCTTAAAGGTTTAAATCCATAGCTGAATCAGTTGCGTGGATATGTGTATGTAGAGCTGATCAAAAAATGGACTCCGTCCTGCTGGTAATACCGACATTTTGATTTGAAACAAAAAGATGAAATTTCTTGTGGAATTGATTCAGATACATAAAAATGTTTCATTTTGATAATGTTAAAACATTGTATTATAACACATAATATATAATATAATATGAAAGTCAAACAAATTAAACGATACAAGAAAGTTGAAATTAATCATTTAGATTTTTCCCATCAAAAAGTTTGTCATCAGCGTGTCTCTGCAAAAAGTTTCAATTTCAGCAAAACATTTCAATGACACTTAATTTTCTGATGGAAAACTGTCCAGTGAGATTTTTCAACCAGCTCTATGTGCAGCCATTACTTTCTAAGTTTTGCACTTTAGATTATAGTTTTGAAAAATCTAAGTATGCTCAGCATGCAATTTTCAAAGGCCAGTAGCTCAGTCTAATCGCAGTTAATTCTGCTGTGGATCCATAAAGTGAATTACCCTCCAATTAAGATTATTTCAATACCAATTTTTACACCTCAAACTTCAGACACTCTGGCTTGTGGGACTCTTCAAAAAGATTCCAAATACACTTTCTTTTTTATGGAAAAGTTTATTTTTTATAGTTCTTGACATCAATAATGTTTAGCCTTTTTGTCTGAAATTTAACAAAAAGTCCTCTTTGGCAAGGGATCAGGCATTGAGGGGATGACAGTTTCTGAAAATTATGGGCAACAAGCTTATGATCGAAACCATTATGCATCATTAATTGTGGTAGTCTCTGCCACTTCCAGTACAGTAAACAGGAAAATACAAACAGTTTTTGTGTACTGTGCAATCCTAGCTCTTTTTCATTTTTACCACGTTTACTTTCTTCTTTTTTTAATATGAATTAATCTGTATAGGAAATATTGTGTTCTGTTTTTGCCGTTATTTTGTGTTAAGAAATAGAAAATCTTAGAAGATTTTTTTTCAATGTGTTGCAGAATGAAGTAATTGATGGAGATTTGCTTTTGGTGCGAATCATTCCGGATGAAGATGGAAAATTTGGATTTAATCTGAAGGTAAAAAGGGAGCCTTAAAATCTCATGAACATACAATATTGTTAAGTAACTAGTGTCTTAACTGATCAAATCAATATTGTTTTCCATTTTTTATGTCCATGTTTGTATCAGAGGTAAGAGATTAAGGGATGTGGTGATCCTTTGCTGTCCCACAAGGATTTTTTTTGAAGAATTAAAAACTCTAGCCAAGATTTTTCAGAAACAGGTGTTTAAAATTAAGTTCCTAAATCGCTTATATAGGCACCCAAATAATAGCCCAATTAGCTAAAGTAAGTATCCAACTGCTTCTGTTGTCTTTAGTAGAAGTTGCTGTATGTCCAACACATTTGAAAAGCAGATCATTTATTCAGATGCTTATAAGTGGACTATGGAGCCTAACTTCAGGCGCTCATTTTTGGAGAACTAGGCCCTTCGTGTTTGACAATCAACACAATATGTTAATGGTGTGTGTGCACCCAGTGGTGAACCAATTATTGCAAAGGTGACAACTAGTAAATGAAGGAATTGGGGAAGGAGGTGCAGCAGCAGCTTCTGGAATTTCTGATTAATGTCCATTTTAAGGCCCTGTTACACTGCCTGAATGCTATAAAGTGGCTAAAGTGAAAATGAGAACCAGGCTCCAGTTCTAACATCTGATCCCTGTCACTTATTCATGGGCATTGTTAGGTCATCTGTTACACTCACGAGTCCTGGAGAAGATGTGTTTTATGTCCATAAGACTTCAGTGTCATACAACATAAAAGGGATAAAGAAGTGTGGTTGGTTTGAGACTCATAGTTTGATCCTGCAAGATGCTGAGTTCTCTGTACCAGTTTAGCATAGCACTCAAGCATGAGTACCGAGCACCTTGCAAGGTCAAGCCCATGACAGTGAAGTACAAAGTATAAATTTTATATTCACATAGGAACAAAAAATTTACTATTTGTTGTATAATGTACTGCTTACATTCTACTGGTATGTTTATAGTCACTGTTTACTTAACATCTTGTAGGGTGGTGTTGATCAAAAAATGCCTCTGGTGGTGTCAAGAATAACTCCAGGATCATCTGTAAGTAAATCCTCATGTAGTTTTTCACTGTATGGCTCCGTAGCAAAGCTAATTTTTTTCTAGTGTCTGTACACATCAAATACGTTGTAACACATAGCTGAAATGTCTTTTTTATGACTAATACAATAGATACATCATCAAAATCAAATTTGGGAGGACAAATGCCATTTTCTTTCAAGTTTTTATTTTGGGCACATACTTCAAAGTATATTTTCCAAACTTTTATAACAAATTGAGATAATACCAATTATAATTTGATATGAATTCTGTGTGGTTTCTGCTGAAGTCTGCATACTGCAGATGTTTCAAAAAGAGAGGTTTCATTGTAATTGGACCACAATATAGTGCAAGAATTCTTTAAATTTTTCGTAGCACAGACTACATCATAATAGAGAAATTGACTTGTGTCCCGCATCCTGCCCCAATCATGAATGTGTGGCCCACATTACCTATCTTTGTCATCATGTAACATCCGTGTGGCAGCTACAGCTTGCTTTTGTTCAACTTTCATGAATAAATAGAATTACACAAGTTAATGAATTTGTAGTTGTCTCAGAGAAATGTATGAACTGGAAACAGAGGAGCCAGCCCCGCATGACCAGTTAGTGCTCTCCTGACAAACCACCAAGCAAGTGAACAAGGGGCAGGAAGCAAAGTTTGGGAACTTTTTATCTAATACATGAGATTTGTTTTATGGGAAAGAGGTAACTTTACATGGCAACTAAAGGCAATAAGTTACAATTTCTGAAAGTACAGTAGGACCTCAGAGTTACGAACACCTTGGGAATGGAGGTTGTTCGTAACTCTGAAATGTTCATAACTCTGAACAAAACATTATGGTTGTTCTTTCAAAAGTTTACAACTTTTGACTTAATACAGCTTTGAAACTTTACTATGCAGAAGAAAAAACCTGGTTTTAACCATCTTAATTTAAATGAAACAAGCACGAGAACAGTTTCCTTACCTTAGCAAATCTTTTTTAAACTTTACCTTTATTTAGTTATTTACATTTAACACACTACTGTACTGTATTTGCTTTTTTTGTTTTGTTTTGTTTGTCTCTGCTGCCACCAGATTGCATACTTCCAGTTCCAAATGAGGTGTGTGGTTGACAGGTCAGTCCATAACTCTGGTGTTTGTAACTCTGAGGTTCTACTGTACTGCAAGATTAATGTTGGTCTTCCCATTTTCCACAAAAAGTAGTGTGTATCAGTTCCTGGTTGCTTAATAAGATGATGTAGCTGACACGTGAATGTTCATTTTTAATGTGGTGTGCAGAGAATTTGTAGGCTATTCTGATTACAAAACTAGAAATTCTTAATGTTATAATCTTTTCATCCTTTTTTCTACTTCATTAATTTGCTCCAGAACGACTCATTATTGGTACATTTCACATCCAGGGAACTACATGGTATATTCCCACATTATCTTTCCAGAATGTGAAAGTCGCTTTTTCTTCTCTTCCCAAAAGAGGGTCTGGAATTATTTGAACAAACATATGCAACCACATAAATCAGGTGTTTTCCCATCTAGATCCTAAAGTAATTGAAAATATAATTTCAAGCAATCTACCTTTAGTTAAGGAATAATACTCATCTGGGAATACCTGTGGGTAGATTAACTTTTGTGGCTCTAGTGAAGGGAGAGCCATCTAGCTACTTTGGGTGGCAGACAATGCAAGAATGCAGAAGTGGAACTATCGGTAAATGCAGGTGACATTTAAAAGTACTACATGTTAAAAAGTCAGTAGTTTAATGTCCTAACAGGATAATGAGGAAGCCATTACAATTATAATTGATTCAACCTCAGATTGAAAACAGTATGGGGAATTTTTAGGGCCACGAAAGAAGTTCTTTGTATTATACCAAACTTTGGCGGCTTAAACTGGATAAAAAGCCATTAGCACCATTGTCTTGAAAAATTTAATCTCTGAAAAAGATTTATATTGTACCTGCATTGTAAGAATTAATTCCTCTCCTAAATATCTTTTTCTCTGTCTACAATGTGGGTTCCTTGGTAAGTGGCTGGCTAACAGCTAGCATTCTTGGTGACTGGTAGAGAAGAATGTCAACTTCCAGGCAAACTGTTAATCACTGTAAAATGTTGGTGCCTCACAATCCACTCTCTGCTTTCTTGTTTGACTCACTTGATTAAGTCCGGGTCTACATGAAAAAGTTAAGTTGACCCAACTACATCACTCGGGAGTGGAAAAATCTAACCCCCTGAGCAACATCATTAAGTCAACCTAACCCCCCGGGGGGTAGACAGTGCTAGGCTGATGGAAGAATTCTTCTGTTCTCCTGGCTACCGCCTCTCAGGAATGTGGATTAACTTCAGTGATGGGAGAACCCCTCGAATCATTGTAGTGAGTATCTACACTGAAGCACTACAGTAGCGCAGCTAGAGCTCTGCAGATGTGTCACTGCACAGTTTCTAGTGAAGATATAGCCTTGCTGTAGCGTAGAATCTCAAAGATACTACCACCAGAGTTACGGACTTACTGGTCAACCAGACACCCTGTGGAACCAGAAGTCATCAATCAGGCAGCAGTGCAGACAAAAAAAAAATTAGCAAATACTGTACTGCCTCGGGGCTTTAGCCCTGGGGCTCAGGGCTTCTGCCATGGTGGGTTTGGGGCTGCAGCCACATGATAGGGGGGGCGGCTCAGGGCCCTGGGTGGAGGGAAAGGCTCAAGGCTTCTGATCCTCAGGATCTTTGTGAGGGCTTTAGACCCAGGGAAGTGCTGGAGCTCAGGGGGTAAGCCCTGCGGGGGGCATGGATGCTCAGGGCTTCAGCCACAAGGGGTTTGGGCTACAGTCGCGGGGGGGGAGGGGCTCAGGGCTTTAGACCGGGGAGAACGCTGGGGCTCAGAGTTTCAACCCCATGGCTCTGCTCCCGGCTTTAGCCCCGCTGGGGCACTGGGCTCGGTGCTTTCGCTACGAGGGGAGCGCTGGTTTCAGCCCCAACACTCCGCCTGTAGCTAATGCCCTGAGCCCTGGTGGCCCCCCTCACTGAAGCTGAGAGCAGAGCTATGGGGAGCCCTAGCATCCCCCCACAGGGCTGAAGCCAGGAATGGAGCTGCGGAGCTGAAGCCCCGAGCCCCAGCACTCCCCCCAAGTCTAAAGCCCAGAGCCCCGGTGCTCCCGCGGGACAGAATCCCAGAGCACCCCACCCAGAGCCCTGGTGCCCCAAGGGTCAGAAACCCTGATCCTTCCCCCCTACCCGGAGGCCTGACCCCCCCACACACACCCACACACCCTGTGGCTGCGGCCCCAACCCCCCCGGTTGAAGTGTTGTTCAGAGTTACAGAACATTTCAGAGTTCCACACGACCTCCGTTCTCGAGGTGTCCATAACTCTGAGGTTCTACTGTATAAGAAAGATTTTGAAACCTTTCCCTCTGCATTCCAGATCAATCCTTGAGATTCCAAAAAGCTACCTGCTGCTGTGACGTGTAACTTTTTAAAATATTTGACAAATGGTAATATCACAAAATAGTATGACAAACGTCCACAGCAATAGCATTGTACAATCCTGTTTTCTGAAAAAGTACAGAGTAGTAGGGACTTTTCCAGGGAACTACTAAAGCCTGGGAATTCAATGTTCTCTCTTCCATTTCACTATTTTCTTCCCCCCTTATTTGATTGTGTCTTTCACACTCCCACCTGTTAATTTCAGTCTTCTTAGCGTATGTGCAAAGTGCCTCAGGTGGTACGTGATCATGATTCATCACCAAATTTGGTCCGCTGGTTGTTCCCTTGTTTCTCTCCCCACCTACTCAGATCACCCTTTTCTTCCTGCAGATTTCCCCTTTTTGTCTTTCTCTTCCTCTTGGGTTTGCCAGTCTCACCATTTCTTTCCATCATCTCTCATTTCTGCATGCAAATGCTATATGCCATTAGCCCACTTCTCTTCCTCAGTCCTTTAGCTGTTCCCCATTAAGCCTGACACATGTAAACCAGGGCAGGGAGGAAAGTGCTAATCAGGATAACTTGTTCTCATTCCTGTTTTTTGACAGCACAAACAACATTGGGTGAACAGACATTGATTAGTGAAGCCCTGCAACGCCAACAGGTATAGGTAGGGGAGCAATTAAGATTAAGTTCAAAGGATGGGCAAATCTCTGATGCATCTAGACTTCATTCTGATGCTGCTGGGTGCCTCCAAAACAGAATATCTGTTTTTGCTAGGGACAAGCAAACATGAGTGATTTTGTTCTGCTCCTAGTAGGCCTCTCCCAGAGAGATTTTGACTGCACAGGATCCTTGCTCGAACACCCTTGCTTTGGACTCAGATCTGCTGAGTCCTGAAGAGCACCGGTGAAGAACTGAGGAGAAATTCCAAAGCCCAGTGCCGAGTCCAGTACAGGGAGGATTCTAGCAGATCTTCACACAATCAGGGAGTGTTCACAGCATGCATGAAACACCTAAATCCTGCCACGTTCTGTGACTGCAGGGGCAGGAATAGGATTTGCCCCTAAGTGTGGTGCCTGTGGGTGTTGGATATCAAAGGACCTGCTCACACCATCTTACTTGGAAAATTGTTGATGGGGAGGCAGGAATAAAGCTACTAACTCCCTGGTAGCATTTGATCAGTTCTCCCCTGTGGAACAAGAAGAAGCTTGTATGAATCTAACAAAAAATGCATAAATCATCAGTTGTGTTTGTAGTTCAGTAAAACCAATGATGTGTAATAAGGGACAGCCCTCATATATGGTATAAAGGTCTGTCGCATCTTACGCGGGGGTTACGTTCTGCGGTCAGTGCGTAAAGCGAAAACTGCGTATAACCTTGAAAATCCCTTAAATCGCCCATAAAGTACAGTTTTGTGTATACCACCCTGTACAGTACTATATATATATATATATACACACACACACACAGAAATGTACATTACAGTATATAATAAAGATTATCTATACAAAATATAATTTTTCAGTATTTTTAATAACATAACACAGAGAGACAGACGGAAGAATGAAAGAATAAAAAATGAAAACAGTACAATACAGTACTGTAAACTTGAACAGTTACCAGTCATCCTGGATATTCTTGCTATTCTTGTACTGTACACACTCCAATGATTAGTCTTCCTCTTCCCCTGACAACACTATTAGGAGGTCGTCATGGCTTGATGTCGATCCAGGAGATGATGGGCCAGGCTCGGGTGACAGAGAGCAAGTCATAGACGAAGTGGTTGGCTCTGGTTCAGCTCGAGAAGTTGCTGCTGGTTGTTTTTTCTTGAAAAACATGGTGATTGGCAACTGTCACTGTTGTCTCTTGCACACCTCAAACATTTCTTGGTACAGTCTCAAATCACCCGTAATACTAAGTGTGATTTTGAGGCTTCGTTCAATAGAGGGATCATATTCAGAAATTAAATCATTCAAGCGTTTCACTGCTTGGAACACTTCAGAAAATTTATGAAGAGTCCAAGTTGCTGGCTCTTCCTGTTCGTTGTCATCATCTTCGTCTTCTGTAAACGATTATATCAGTTCCTCTAACTCTTTGTTAGTCAATGTTTCTCTATGGTCCTCAATTAATTCCTCAATTTCTTCCTCGAGGATGTCGACGAAGCCATCACCACCCACTTGCCTGGCCACCTGAACAATGCATTCCACTTCTTTGTCAATGGTCGGGAAACCCTTAAAATCATTCACACAGTCTTTCCATAGGTTTCGCCAACATGCATTGACTGTTTCAGGCTTGATTGCATCCATTGCCTGTTTAATATAAGTGATTCAATCAGCAATGTTGAAGGACTTCCAACACCCCATCACATTAACATTGGGATCAGCATCCATAGCGGTAAGGATCCGTGAGAATGTAAGCCTCATGTACGTGGCCTTGAAACAGCTAGTGACACCTTGGTTGAGAGGTTGGAGGATGGAGGTGGTATTGGGGGGGAGAAAGGCGACTTCAACGTTACTATGCGCAAACCGGAGTGCTTCAGGGTGGCCAGGAGCATTGTCTACAAGCAGCAACACTTTAAAGTCAAGTCCTTTCTCTTCAAGGTACTGCTTGACCTCCAGAATTAAACACTTGTGGAACCAATCCAGAAACATTGCTGCTGTCACCCAAGCCTTTTTATTTGATTGCCAGAACACAAGCAGGAGATTTTTGTTCTTGCCTTTTAGGGCGCGGGGATTTGCAGCCCTGTAGAGCAAGCCTGGCTTTATTAAATGCCCAGCCTCATTGCCACAAAGCAACACAGTCACACGGTCTTTAGCTGCTTTGAAGCCAGGGGCTTGTCGTTCTGATTTCAAAATGTAAGTGCAGGTGGGCATTTTTTTCCAGAAGAGCCCAGTCTCGTCAGCATTAAAAACTTGTTCTGGAAGATAGCCCCATTCCTCTATGATTTTCTTTAATTGTTCAGGGTAGGCTATTGCTGCCTCCTCATTGGCAGATGCAGCTTCACCAGTAGTCTGCACTTTTTTGAGATTGAAGCGGCTCCTAAAACTGTTAAGCCAACCTTGGCTGGCTTTGAATTCCTTCTTATCAGAAGGCTGTCCCTCTTCGGTGGGAGGTTTGAACGGTGCATAGACTCTAAGAGCCTTTTCTTGCAACATGTTGCCATTGATAGGCACACGTTTACAGTTCATGTCTTCCAGCCATAAGTTTAATGCCTTTTCAGTCTTCACTAAAGCCTTATCACGCACTTGGCTCGTCACCTTAGCAGTTATTGGAGCACTTGATGCCATGGCTTGATGAATTTCTCTCTCTCGAAACTTGATGGCACAGATGCTAGATTCGTTGCGGCCGTATTTACGTGCCACACTGGCGATTGACGTACCACCTCTCAATAAGTCCAACACACCCAGTTTTTCCTCCAGCGTTGGAACAGATCGCTGTTTCTTTGGTTGAGCACCGGATGAAGTAGGTGGCTTGCGTTTATGGGCCATGTTGCACTCAGCGCGGCAAGATGCATACAGTATGAAAGGCACAGGGGGACTGAGTACTGTATTGGGAACAGCAGATTCGCGTCTCCCATCTCACGCTCACTCCGGGGTATACGCTGGTGGAACTTTTTTTTTTTTTTTTTTGCAGACCGTGCAAAGCTGAAATCGCGCATGTTAAATGCACGTAACATGCGACAGACCTGTATAATATTAATCTTCAGTTTCCATGTATGATGGAGCAAAACTAATGTTATAAAGCATTTTTACTCAATACAAATTGAAACTTACTCCTATTCTTTGCTATTTTAATCACTCTGCTCTCTTTTATGTGAGAGACATTTTTCAAAATCTTTCTACAAGCTAAATTTCTAAATATTTTCAAAATCTAAAAGTCCGGATTGTAAAGCTCAGATGCATAAAACATATCAAGTGATGGCTGCTTGGTGCCAATAGTAGTAGAAACTTTTGTATAGCTGATTATAGGCTGTGTGAACTGTTACTCTCATCTTCATTCTGAAGCCGCTAGAACAATTTTAGATCTGAATCTTCTGACATAGATACTGATACAGAGGGAAAGACTTTGTCAGGAGAATAACTTTGTCTTTGCTGCACGATGAATTCAGTCTCCCTGAGATTAGAAATGTTCTACTGAAAGTGTTGGATAATCTGAAATTTTTTTCTTTGGTTGTGAAACAGGCTGATACATGTATTCCAAAACTGAATGAAGGTGATCAGATAGTGTTAATCAATGGTCGAGACATCTCAGAGCATACTCATGACCAAGTGGTAATGTTTATAAAAGCCAGCAGAGAATTGCACACAAGAGAGCTTGCACTTCTGGTCAGGCGGAAAGGTAAATGCACTAAGGTTTTCAAATGTAATTGAGACTGTCATGCCTTTAAATTTAAAGGCTTTTTCCCCCTGCAATTTACTGTAATATATTCATAATCAAGAGTTATACTGTGAATGGGTCTGTATTGAAAGAGTGGTAGCCTTTGAGATATTCCCTCTTCTTGATTACTAGCACAAATGTTTGAGCCAATAGCCTTATACATTCAAGTGAGGAGCACATCAACTCAGAATACTGGTTTTTTGCATCATACAACTGCAGTTTTTGTGAGGTTTTAGTCAAAGTGAAGAGTATTGATCCAAGTGGGTGAATATTCTGAGAATACTAAACAATACTAATTTTAAATAAAAGATATGGCAGCAAGTTTCTGCTTAATTTTAATTTTTGCAGTGGTACGAATAAATAGTTTCTTGCACAAAAAACATTTTGATAAACATTTTAAAATACAGTACCATCTTCTAAAACTTCTATTCCAGATGTGGAAATAACACTAAATTCTCCCCAGCACAAACATACAGTCAAAAATGTAATTTACAACAAATCCAGAAGGCTCCTTTTGTCATTCTTGAAATGGGCATATTTATAAATTTTGTTCTAAATTTCAAAAGGTGAAATTCATGGGCTTCTTCCTGTGGTGGTGACCACCTGTTTGCCTACCCAAAAATTGACACGATAGGGCTGCTGGTGTATCATTAGATTAAACTTTTGAAACCTGGCTGCCTAGGATCTTATCCATATTTAGGCACTGAAATCATTGGTCTCATTTTTCAAAGGTGTTGAACACCTACCACTCTTACTGATTTGTGCAGAGCTGGGGTTGGTCAGCATGTGGAAAACTATGGCCAGATTTATTTAGATGCCTCAGTTTGGGGTTAGTAGCCTAACTTGCAGCACCGAGGAGGATTGAAAATGTCCATGTTTGTACTCAAGTAGGTTTTAACACAACTAAAGATTGCTACTGGACACATGTAAAAAGTCTAAATTTGCCTATATGTCTTTCAGTTGCCAAACCCTTGGTTGAGACCAAGTCAGAAGATGAAGCAGATTCCCAGAATTTTCTAGAATCCATTCTTCGCACGTGTTCAGAGTATGGTGACACACTAGAGGGGTCTATGGAACAACTGAAGAAAGGGCTGGAAAGTGGAACAGTACTCATTCAATTTGAGGTAGGTAACATTACATTCACAGTTACCTGGTGGTTCTGACTAAGGAGTAACTTAAAGGCATTTGGACATTTATTGCTCCCATTCAACCCAATCTCAACAGGCTTAATACATCCTCTTCTCTCTCATGCTCACTCTTAACTCACTGTTCCCCAAGATGGTTGAAAGTGTATTGGTCTTGCATGAAACACTATATGTTGAGAAAAATTGGTGTTTAAGTTTTTTAGTTCAACCACCAGAGCCACCCCCTTCCCCCAAATTCATCTTTATTTTTGGCATGAAGAGATTTCATAAAATTAAGTTTCCTAACAGAAGTCACACCAGTCTGCACTAGATAGAGTTTCCTGTATCACACAATGAAAATGCAGGATTATCTTTTATGAATGCAGGCAACAGTTTATCTCTTCCTCTTTCCCTACATTTGCTGTGCTTTACATGAAGCAACAGCAGGAGCTTACTCCCTCCTGGCTTTTTTCTCCTACAAGTTTATATATTTCTGTGGTATGTACTTTTCTGTGTGTTAGAACTGTTGCATGGAAAAATTCATGTATGTATGTGATGTGCTCAGATATATTTGCAATGAGCATCATAAAACCCCCACAAGTAAAATAAATTTCAAAATAATTTATCAAATTAATTTCTTCACTACAGAAATTGCTGATTGAACTAGGGAATTAGGAATAAAGTTAAGAACAGCCATACTGGGTCAGACCAGTGGTCCATCTAACCCAGTACCTTGTCTTCCAGCAGTGGCCAGTGTCAGAGGCTTCAGAGGGAATGAACAGAACAGGGCAATTATCAAGTGATCCATCCTCTGTTATCCAGTCCCAGCATCTGGCAATCTGAGACTTAGGGACACCCAGAGCATGGGGTTGCATCTTGGCTAGTAGCCATTAATGGACCTATCCTCCATAAATTTATCTAATTCTTTTTTGAACCCAGTTATATTTTTGGCCTTCACAACATCCCCTGGCAATGAGTTCCACAGGTTGACTGTGAGTTGTGGGAAGAAGTACTTCCTTTTGTTTGTTTTAAACCTGCTGCCTATTAATTTCATTTGGTGATCTCTGGTTCTTGTGTTTATGTGAAGGGGTAAATAACACTTCGTTATTCACTTTCTCCACACCCTTTGTGATTTTACAGACCTCTATCATAGCCCCTCTTAGTCTTCTCTTTTCTAAACTGCCCAGTCCCAATCATTTTAATCTCTCTTCATATGGAAACTGTTCCATACCCCTAATCATTTTTGTTGCCCTCTGTTCTTCAGTGCTTTTCTTGTGGCAAGGTAATTCAGTGAACCAAACCTGGGTCTATGTCCCTCTTGCTCTCAGGGTCTCAAACTCTCTTTTATAGTGATTTATGAGGTCCTCTCCTCCCCCTCCCATACATGTGGCCCATTAATCTCAAATTCCCCAGATGCAGAGTAGCCCCCTCTGCAGCCCAGAAGCTTGAAGATCACAGTGATTTTTTCCCCCCTCTAACTGCTCAAATTTTGTTTCTTCCCTGTCTTGTTCCCATACATAGCAAAAGATTTTGTGGCAACTCATTCCTGCTGAAGTATGGGTTTTGACCTGTTGCATAAAAGACTTCATGGTTTGGATCCCTATTCCTGAATTATGTGCTGGGATCTAAGACTTCATTTTTAAAAGCTATTTTTCTATCCCTTCTGGTTATGAAATTAACTTTACAAACATGAACAGATTGTAACCAATGCTGCAATGATTTTCTGAGTCTGCAGACTGTCTTAAACAATAACTCCAAGAAATGTGAACTGCCCCATGAATATGTTTGTTAATTGTGAATCTAAAGGTGCAAATTTAAATATCAAATTTAACTATTTTACTGTTGATCATTAACAGAATTAACCAGCTGGTGAACTTATCGCACAGCCTCAAATTGCTTTCCATCCCCTGCCCAGGTGCCAAAACCTCAAGCTTGCTTACCTCCTGAAAACTTTTATGATCCAGTTCATTTGCTGATACAAAAAATATGCAGCACAGTGAGAACTTAAATTGTGGGGACAGCATAAAATAAGCTCAATTTAATATAAAAATGAATAAAATAGGGCTACGGTGCTGATTGTATTGTTCATTTTCATACTGAAATCAATGAACACCTCCATTTTTAAAAGTGAATTAAACTCCTCCTGAATTCTCAATCAGCCGCACCAAAGTGACGAAGAAGCCTGGAGACCTTGCCACAAAATGTAAGAGCAAATTACCTTGTGATTCAAGGGATTTTGTATATTATGTTTGAAGTTGTCTCAAAAGATTTCAAGTTTCTTACCATCCATTCATCTTTTTAGATCCCTTCATAGTATTTCTCTATCCCTTTTGGAGTTTCCAACCACACTCAGTGTAGCAGCCTCTGTAAATGTCAATAATAAGTTTATCTCCTTTTTTTGAGATCACTGCTGATCATGTTAAATAAAAGTAAATCTAGGACTTTTTCCTTCTCTTATCCCACGAGATACTTACCCAACTCAGTCAACATTGTTCATCTTTACCCTTTTCCCAGTTCTTAAGACATTTTGCAGTTTCTGCATCCGTTCATATATCCAAGCTAATAAGACAGAGGTGAGCACACTATCTCTAAGGCTATGTTAACACTGCACTCTTCTTTCAGCAGTGTGTAGAATATATACTCAGAGTAGCCCCATTAGCATGGGTTTAAGGAGCAGTGTAGACAATGAGACACAGTTTATATGGGTAGAGTACAGACACGCCTAAAAGGTGTGGGTGTGTACTCATGTACATACCCTATATGGCTCTCTACTCTCACCCAAGCTGTGCCATCCCAACTTTACTGCTATTTTTACTGTGTAGTGTCCCACTGCCTCTCAGATGCTGGAGCCTTTCCCCACCACAGGGAAAGATTCCGTCAGCTCCCCACCAGTAGAGCCTTTCCCCACTGCAGATAAGGAAGGATTCCAGCAGTGGGGAAAGTCTCCGTCAGCTCCCCCCTGCCAGACTCTTCCTCCGCTGCCTCCCTCCTGCCAGAGCCTTTCACTGACATGTGTAGCTACACACCACAGTGTGGCCACAGCTTGCTTTTTGTTTGGCGTGTAGCTACACATATCTAGTGCCCTGTGTGGATACAACATTTATATCCACGGATATAAAACAGGCACCAGGCTCACCAGCAGCTGTCCCTGGTCACACTAGTGTGTGCAAGTGGCTCATAAGCTCCCACACAGGAATCCCTTCTGCGCAGCGGCATGCATCTCCTGTCTGGGAGCTTGTGAGCCACTTTCACATGCTATTGTGACCAGGGACAGCTACTGGTGATCCTGGAGCTGCGGGCGGTACAGCCACACCAGAGGAGCTACCCAGGCTGGGTGCTGGCTCCTGTGAGCAGCGGCCCCATATGCTGCTGCTTTTGTTGCTGCGGTTCCTGGTAGAGCTCTGCAGATATCCACATCCGCAGATATCCACATCCGCAGATATAAATGTTGTATCCGCACAGGGCTCTACACATATCTTACACTCCACTGAAAAGGGGTGGGTAGTCAAGACATAGCCCTAGTAAGTGGACTACCTCATTTTGCACTAGCTGAATTTTATTATCTCCAGAGAGAGAGAGAGAGAGAGCATTGCTTTATTCCAAGAAGACAGTAATTGCCAGGATCAGTTTTCCATTTTTGAAAAAACAGTACCACATATGTTTACTTCAGACTTCTGGTAGTTCCCCAGTTCTCCAGGAATTTTTTGAAAATAGTCAGTGGTTCCTTAGCCAGTTCTTTAACTCTAGGATGCAAAGTAATTAGTTTATATCATAGGCTTAATAACCTATTAATATTCAGTTTTAAAAGTCTGTTTTTGAATTATGGGCTCATAAAACACCTTTAAAATATAGAGTGCCTCATGAGAAATTTTATATGTTTACCCCAATGTTGTGGGGAGGGAAGATGGAGAAGAAAATTCCTTTGATATATTCAGTATGTGGTGGAACAAGGGGAATGTGGAGTTTGCAGTGGCAGCCATTGCTAATAGGGTTTGGTTTCTTATAATAGCTAAGCAGATCTTCAAATACGATGTGATAAAACAGAAAGCCATTCTTGTACCTGCTGTGCTTAGAAATTCTCTCTAGTGAGTGGACTTTTAAGCCGTGAAGGACCCTGAAAACTCAGAGCTGAGATTTTGACATTAATAGTATCTTTGTCTTCCACTAAAAGCACAAATCACTAGTCAAACCAAAAGCTGAACCTAAATTTTAATTTCTGCAAGTATTTTAAAAATGTACTAACTAGGTCTCTTCCCATGTGAGTTTTTCCCCTGCTTATGATGTTCAAACTGCAAATGTGTAGCGAACTGTGATACTGAGTATCAGGATTCAGTTAACCTTATAGAGGAACTAATTTTCAACACGTTCTTTTGGTAACCAGATTTTTATGTAAAAAGATATTCTGTCAGCATCCTGTTGCTTTTACTCTATTTGTGTATGGAATCTTACACGAAAGCCTATATTACTTTTAAATGGCAAGCTACATTAAGCTCTTTGGAAGAATTAAAATTCCCCAAAATTCTTCAAGATTTATTAGGGATTAGATTATTAAACCTTCTTTTACTCAGAAGAGGTAAAAGTAGAGCTGGGGGTGGGGAAATATATAAACATAATTTAAATATGTATTGTGTGTGTATATAAACATTGTGCTTTGTAAGCAGATCTTCATTTTAAGAGACATTAATTCTGTTGATTTCAAAGAAATAAACACTTAAACTTGAGCTGATCACTTCTTATGCCAAGTAATGACAGGGTGAAAATTTTAAGACCTTCAGGCCTAAAAGTTTGTGGTCTGTTTTCCTTGTAAGTAATTCTCAGTACCTCTACAACATTGAAGAGAACATAAAGATGAAATAAGACGATGGCCCCTGTAAAACCGAATAATATTTCAGTACCCTTTACAGGAAGCCTTTACTATGATTTTTTAAAGATCGTAGTAAAAGCTAATAAGTAGCCTTTGCCTTAATAATACTGTAATAATAATTAATGGAACTGTGAAGGAAGATAAATTGATAATCATAAAAAGTAAAAGCCAATTAAGTTATACATTTCTTAGGAACGTGAAAATTGTTTCTCTCATATTATATTAGGGCTGTCAATTAATCGCAGTTAACTCACACAAACAACTCCAAAAAAGTAATCACGATTAATCACAGTTTTAATCGCACTGTTAAACAATAGAATACCAATGGAAATGTATTTACTATTTTTGGATGTTTTTCTACATTTTCAAATATATTTATTTAAATTACAATACAGTGTACATTGCTCACTTTATATTATTTTTATTACAAATATTTGCACTGAAAAAAAGATAAAAGAAACAGTATTTTTCAGTTCACCTCATACAAGTACTGTAGTGCAATATCTCTATCATGAAAGTGCTATTTACAAATATAGATTTTTTTGTTACATAACTGCACTCAAAAACAAAACAATGTAAAACTTTAGAGCCTACAAATCCACTCCGTCCTACTTCTTGTTCAGCCAATCGCTAAGGCAAACATGTTTGTTTACATTTACGGGAAATAATGCTGTGGTTTCTTATTTACAATGTCACCAGAAAGTGAGAACAGGCATTCGTATGGGACTTTTGTAGCCGGCATTACAAGGTCTTTACATGCCAGACACGCTAAACATTCAATGCCCCTTCATGCTTTGGCCACCATTCCAGAGGACATGCTTCCATGCTGACTACGCTCGTTAAAAAAATAATGTGCTAATTAAATTTGTTACTGAACTCCTTGGAGAAGAATTTTATGTTTCCGGCTCTATTTTACCCACATTCTGCCATGTATTTCATGTTATAACAGTCTCGGATGATGACTCAACACATGTTGTTGGTTTTAACAACACTTTCACTGCAGATTTGACAAAACGCAAAGAAGGTATCAAAGTGAGATATCTAAAGATAGCTATAGCACTCGACCCAAGGTTTAAGAATCTGCAGTGCCTTCCAAAATGTGAGAGGGATAAGGTGTGGAGCATGCTTTCAGAAGTCTTAAAAGAGCAACACTCCAATGCGGAAACTACAGAACCCGAAACAACAAAAAGGAAAATCAACCTTCTGCTGATGGCATTTGACTCAGATGATGAAAATGAACATGCATTGGTCCGCAGTGCTTTGGATTCTTATCAAGCAGAACCCCTCAGCAGCATGGACGCATGTCCTCTGGAATGGTGGTTGAAGCGTAAATGGACACATGAATATTTAGCGTGTCTGGCATGTAAATATCTTGCGATGCTGGCTACAACAGTGCCATGCGAACACCTGTTCTTACTTTCAGGTGACATTGTGAACAAGAAGCAGGCAGCATTATCTCCTGGAAATGCTTGTTTGTCTGAGCGATTGGCTGAACAAGAAATAGGATTGAGTGGACTTATAAGCTCTAAAGTTTTACATTTTTATTTTTTAATGCAGGTTTTTTTGGTACATAATTCTACATGTGTAAGGTCAACTTTCATGATAAAGAGATTGCACTGCAGTACTTGTATTAGGTGAATTGAAAAATACTATTTCTTTTGTTTTTTACAGTGCAAATATTAGGAAGTAAAATAATATAATGTGAGCACTGTCCACTTTGTATTCTGTGTTGTAATTGAAATCAATATATTTTAAAATGTAGAAAACATCCAAAAATATGTAAATAAATGGTATTCTGTTATTGTTTAACAGTGCAATTAATCGTGATTAATTTTTTTAATCATTTGACAGCCGTAATATATATTTATTTATTTATGTTTAGTCGCTTCATCTATCTATCTATCTATGTGTGTAAGTATGTATGTATGTGTGTTGCAAAATGAAGCTCTTGTACGTAAAGACATGCCAAAACTATACAATTTTTCTCTGCAGTAGACTCTATATCTTGGTCAATACATTCCCTTGCCTCATTGTCTGCATGTCATCCATATAGGCGCAGTATGTTTTCATTTACACCATTATACATTCATATTTATTCCAGATATGCCAGATAGAATGTGTTCCAAAATAACACACAGATCTGCAAGACCCCATTTAATTCACGGTTCGTTGAGGCCTCTATCCAGCAAAGTATTTCGGCATATAAATGAGGGCTCTTTCATTGCAATGTGCTTGTGTATTTCTAGCCATGTAATGATATACATGAGTACAATGCCCCGGAAAGGGATAAAAAAGAGATTGTCAAGTTACATAGAGAGTCCAAAAGTGCTTTGACGATGCTGAGTGCACCTGGTGTGTGCGCTAGTAAGACTAGAAGACACGGTTACCAGAGGTCATGATGCCATACTCATCAATATAGGTCTGAAGTAGGGTTGATTTGTTGTCACGGACACAATTAAAGAAGTCTGTCCTTTTTTGTGCACCCAGCATTTCAGAATTTTTTTCATTCCGTCTTCTAGAAATAACTTTGCTTGCTCTTGTGTGTTGGTTATTCAGCACCATTCTCTTGGCTTTTTACACATCTCCCTGTCACAGCATACTGGACACCTCTTCTGTTGTTTAGCAAAAACTTCATTAATAAATTCCATATTCAAGTATGTTACATTCGAAAAGCGTGTTCTATGCTATTTGCATATGTCTAATGTGAATGGAATGTTGTTAATATCCAGCTGTTGCGCTGTTTTTTAAAAGCCACTTCAGAATTTCACAACTAAAATGCAGTAGACTTTGCCTCCCCCTTTCACACACACACACTCTCTCTCTCTCTCTCTCTCTCTCTCTCTGTCTGTGTCTCCATGGAAAATAGCAGTTTTAGTCTAGTAAGTTAAATTGTGCGTGAATATGTATTGCCGTTCATTCTGGGAAGTGCCAGTCTTCAGCAGTTACTTCTCTTCTGCTTTTTATTGCCATCTTCCTTCCTTCCTCTCTTTCTAACCCAACATTCTGCAATATTTATCATAAGACAAAGTAAACCTTGCATGGGAACAGTCAATGACTCTCACACATTTCCTTGATTTTTCAAACATTCATGTACAGAAGATGAGGGACTACCAATAATAGTAGGGTTTCTGTTCTTGTGTTTTTGAATTTAAAAATCACCTTCACTTTAATTTTGTAGGCAGTGATAAAGAGATGACTTTCCCAGTGTATTGTTGCTTTATATACGTTTCTTTTAAAAGAATATACATTTACATGTGGATCTATTTAGTTTTTTGCCTAAGCAAATTCTTCAAATGTTACCTCTTTCATATCTGTTTTATAGCAACTTTATAGAAAGAAGCCAGGGCTGGCTGTTACATGTGCAAAAATACCTCAAAATATGGACAAAAATCGATACAAAGATGTTCTACCTTGTGAGTATTAAGTACAAAATGTTACTGTTTTCTTTTATCCTCTAAATAATGCTTTACATGTTATAAAACCACCACATTGAATTTTGCCATTTCTGAATTTATTATATAATCAAAGTTGTGTAATTGTGCATCCATATTACATTCTAAAACACTTCTGTGCTTTGTTCGTGTGCTTGTAATCCAAATGCCTGTGATCATTTGGTTATCTGACCTCATGAAAGGAGGTGTTAATAAAGCATGCCACCCAGGTGTTTATTTTTATTTTATTTTATTTTATTTTTTATTTTTTTACAGATGATGCCACACGGATAATATTGCAGGGAAACGAAGATTACATTAATGCAAATTATGTGAATGTAAGTTATACAGGCATCCATATTAATTATAGAAAGAAATGAATAATATAGCAGCAAAGTTATTTATTTATTTAATTCTAAAAAGCCTAACGTTTTGTTCACTGTAACTTTAGGAGCTCATAAGTAGCTTAAAGTGCTTCGTTAGGAATGCAAATATTTATACTGCTGGACAGGAGGCTAAGGCACATGGAAACCATTAGCAGACACTCAGGATTGTTTTTAATCAGTAAAAACGGTCAGTTTCATATATATTGCATCAATTTTAAGACCAGTAATTTTGTGGGGTTTAGTTAGAATTTGTCTACTAATGTATATCTAGGATTGCAGGCACCTGCTGCTGGAGCGTTGCACTGTGATGAGAAAAGGCTCTAGCAGGAGGAGGCTCCAGGGAGGCAACATATCACTACATTGCTAAAAACAGCAGTGTAGACCTGGGAGGCACTGCTTGGGCATGTTGAGAGCAGTGTAGGCTATATTCCCTGGGGAATTCAGGTGTGTAGGACACTTGACTATACTCTACTCTCTTACACTGTGCCTCACCATCTACTCTGCTATTTATAACTGTGCTGGCTGGGTCGGCGGTGTCTGTACTCTATGTTTCTCCATAAGTGTAGACCAGGGGTCTCAAACACGCGGCTATTTCCTGCGGCCCGCCATAGGCGCCGACTCCACTGGCAGCCAACCTCCAAACATTACTGAGTGTTTATATTTTATTAACACCCCTCTTTGCATTACAGTTTTTAAGAAGTTAATATATTGACTTTTAATAGAATACTATATTACTCTTCATTTTTTTCATTTTTGACTATACTTTTGTATCATTGTATGAAAAGGTTTCAGTGATGCGGCCCTTGGGCCAATTTACTAGTTCTTATGTGGCCCTCGTGGTGATTTGAGTTTGAGATCCCTGGTGTAGACTCACTTTAAAAAGAATGAATGTTTCCTTCCTCGCACGTGTCTGCATTTTTTCAGCATATTCTCATGAGCAGGTGATGGTGTGCCTGCCAGACCAGTAGCCGGTGCCCAAACCTAGCATTCTCTTAAACATAAGATTTCAATAATGCCTTACTGCTTTGCATTCAAAATGAAAAGGCTCTTTATATCTCCTTCGCACATTAAATTTACTCACTCAGTAAAGGGATGGATATTTCCTATAACCTTATAAATAAGCCTCCCTTAATGTGTTACTCAGTGTGAGGGCATTTCAAAGCTTTCATGCCAAGAGCTACAGTCTGACCCGGGTATGCTTTGGTATTCAGCAACTTAAGGGTGGTTCAGAAGCTTTCCAAGACATTGATAAATTATAACTTTGTCTCAAATGCTACAAGCCCTATGTATTGATATTTTCACTTTTTTGCCATCAATGCAACACACACTAAGTATTTTCTAAATGATACCTTTATTTTAGGGTATGTCTACACTGCAGTCGGAGATTTGATTTGCATCTTGTGTAAACACACATGTACTAGCTTTAATCTAAATGAAGCGATAAACATAGCAGTGAAGCTGTGATAACATGGGCTTCAGTATCGGTTAGAAATGCAAGTACGTGCCCAGGGTTTCCAGGCAGGCTTGCACAGCCTATGCTGAAGACTGTGCTGCCATGAACACCCACACAATCTAGGGCAGGTGGTCCCCCTCGGAGTCAACATTACACATCAATTTACTAGAACTATAAGCAGTCTACAACGCATGCTCACATTTTTTACCTCTGATCAGGAGCAAGACCATCAAGGTACTGAAAGACATCGTTTGCATGTTTTATGTAAATCGTCAAGGGGGAGCAAGGTCACACTTCCTTTGCACTGAAGCACTGAGATTATGAAACTGGTGCATCCATCATAACATCAGCATATCAGCTACCTGTCTACCAGGATGTCAGAACACCACAGCAGATGCACTAAGCAGAAAATTATCTCAGGACCACAAGTGGGAAATAAACGCCATGGTCTGACAGAATATATTCAGACACTGGGGTTTCGCAAGTATAGACCTTTTTGCTACAGTCCAGAATTCCAAGTGTCCACAATTCTGCTCAAGAGCAGGATTGGGCTCCCAATCTCTAGGAGATGCTTTCCTCATCAAATGGGATGTGCAGCTGCTGGATGCCTTGCCCCCCTACCTCCTTGATATCCAGGGTAATACACAAGATAAAGGCCAAACAATCCAGACTCATCTGAATAACTCCCACGTGGCCCAGACAAACTTCGTTCCCTTACCTGTTACGGATGCTGGTATGCCCACCACTCGCTCTTCCTCCTCTTCCATATCTCTGGTCTCAGGATGCAGGCCATGTTCATCACCTGAACCTAGAGATCCTCCTCCTGAAGGTATGGTTCCTCCATGGCTCCAGAAGAACAAAATGACCTATTCGGAAGATGTAAGGGACATACTATTAAATAGCAGAAGGTCGACTACACATTATACTTACCTGCAGAAATGGAAGCGATTCCACATACGGTGCCAGAATTGGCAAGCCATGGCTATTATCTCCCCCTTGCCACTGGTACTAGATTACATACTGAAGCTAAAGAAATCAGAACTATCATCGAGCTCATTTAGAGTACACATCACAGCTTTCCATCACAAAGCTCATGGGTTCTCAGTCTTCACCCATCTTATCACTAAATGGTTCCTCAGGGGTATTTGAAACCTTTATCCTAAAATACGAGTTCCCACCCCACCCTGGGACCTTCACCTAGTACTACAGTGTCTCATTGGTCCCCCATTCGAACCCATGGGAACATGTTCACTTATGCACCTATTGATTAAGGTGGTCTTCCTCGTCGCCATCACATCCGCACAACGAGTGGGAGAACTAGGGACTCTCATGGCATACCTCCCCATATACAATTTTCTTCAAAGACAAGGTCACTTTAAGACCACACCCTAAATTTGTACCCAAAATACCACCACTGTTTAGCCATGGTGACGTTCTTTTGATCCTCTTATTGTCTTTTCTGATATGGGGTATACATTTAGTCTGAGCCTCTATTACGGTGTTTTTCAATAGTCCCCATGCTGTTCTTTTTAATTTCCATCTAACGGGCATCCTCATTTTTGTGTAATTTATCTTTTTTAAAGTTAAAGGTTACTGTGGTGGGCTTTTTTGATATCCCCCCTACATGGATGTTAAATTTAGTTACGTTATGGTCACTATTACCGAGCGGTTCAGCTGTTATGGTCACTATTACCGAGCGGTTCACCTCTTGAACCAGATCCTATGCTCAACTTAGGACTAAATCAAGAATTGCCTTTTCCCTTGTTGGTTCCAGGACTCGCTGCACCAAGAAGCAATCATTTATGATGTCTAGAAATCTGATCTCTGCATCACACTCTGAGGTGACATTTATCCAGTCAATATGAGGATAGTTGAAATCATCCAGTATTATTACATTTTCTGCTTTCATAGACCCACTAAGCTCCCTTAACTTTGTACAGTTACTGTCACCATCCTGGTTTGGTGGCCAGTAGTATATCCATACTTCTATACTCATTTTATTCAAGCATGGAATTTCTGTTCATAGAGATTTTGTGGTACAGTTGTTTCATGTAAGATTTCTACCTCATTTGACTTTGCATTCTTTGATGCCACTCCCCAACTACGTGGCCTACTCTGTCATTCCTTTTTTTTTTACCGTGGTATTACTGTGTCCCATTGATTATTCTCATTCCACTAATTTTCTGTGGTGCCTATTATATCCAATATCCTCATTTAATGCCAGACATTTTAGTTCACCCATCTTGGTAGCATTTGCACTTGTAGCATTTTTATATAAGCACTTGTACATTTTGTCAATATTCAGTACCTTGCCTTCATATTTAAATGGGACTCTTTTGTTTAATTGTTACTCATTAGCACGTACCTATACTTTACTAACTTCTTTCCTATCCTCTTTACTAGCATATAGAGTGCCCCCTTTAATAAATTCATCCTTAATGGATGTCTCCATCTGAATTGTGTGCTCCTTGACGTCTGTTGGCTTTCACTCAGCAATTAGTTTTAAAAAAACCTCTGCAATTTTTTTCATTTTACATGCCAGCAGTCTGGTTCCATATGGCTTAGGTGGAGCCCATCCCCACTGTATAGGCCACTCCTTCCTCAAAAGGTTTCTCAGTTCCTAATACATGTAAATCCCTCCTCCCTACACCATTGTCTCATCCACGCATTGAGACCTTGCAGTTCTGCCTGTCTTACTGGTCCTGCATGGAACTGGAAGCACGTCAAAGAATTCTACTGTGAAGGTCCTGGACTTTCATCTCTTACCCAGCAATCTAAATGTCACCTCCAGGAACTCTCTTTTACCTTTCCTTATGTCATTTGTATCTCATGTACCATGACCATTGGTTTCTCCCCAGTGCTACCTATAAATCTGTCTAAATGTCTTGTGAGATCCGCTATCTTCGCACTTTTTAGGCAATTCACCATCTGGTCTCCTGTTCATCACACAGCCCAACTTATCTATCTTTCTAATAATTGAGTCCCCCACTAGCATCGCCTGTCTCTTCTTAATGACTGGGGTCCCTGCCCCAGAGGAATATCCCTTTCCTTTCACTATTTGTCTGTCATTTGCAAATAAGAATGTGATGATCTTTTTTTGAATAGTGTCCCTATGGGTGTTCCACTGTAGGTGTATCTGTGTCCCTGTGCTGCTGCTAAGAGAATTTTGGTAGCAGTGTCTGTTTGGCCCGCCCATGCACTGCCCTGATCCTCGTGGTCTGCCACGAGGCTAACCAGCGTTGCGCGGGTGAACCCTCCTCTGTTCTTTCTCAGCTGCCCCTGGCTAGAGATGGAGCTGTCCGTAAGTGGATGGTTACCTTCTATAGAATTGCTAATTGTTTATCTAATATTTTAGAGCTCCCTTTTCTTTTTTCACTCCGATATCTTCTATTTGTTTATCTAGCTAAAAAAACAACACCACAACTTCATGTTTCTTTGAGCCCCTACCCCCTGCATCTGGGGACACCCCTGGACAGGGTATGCCCATTTCACCAGGCTTCATGAAGTGTCTCAGTTGCAAAGAATCTATCCCAGTGACTGACATTCGCAATGCGTCCTCTCTCTGGGAGAGAACCACATCCCACAGAAGTGTGGTTTATGCCAACAATTGAAACCCAGATCCAGAAAGGATAGAGAACTGAGACTCCAGCTTCTCTTAATGGAAGGGGCCCTCCGGCTACCCTCTGAGCCGCACCATCACTCCAAATGGCAGAAATCCTCACCCCCAACCCTCTACATCTAAGGGAGGGGAGCCTAAGAAGCCAACCACAAGCCACTCTCACAAGGCCTCTAAGAAAAGAGCCGTAAGTCCCCACAGCGAGCCCCAACTGAGCCGAAAATAATATCCGGCTCGCTTGGTATCATTTGTACTGATGGCATTGAAGCCAAGGGCTTGCACGGTACCGCCCCGACGGAACATGTTGGGCTGCCTAAAGATCTGATGGGCACACACTAGGAATAATTGGTACTGCCTGGGCATGAGAAAATTTAGAGAATCCACTCTGGGGAGGCTCCTTTGGTGTGGACAGCGATGTCTGTACCATTGTCGGCTACCAGACACCGGCAGACTGCGTGATTAGGATCACCAACTCTGGTGCAGGTGTCTCAGCACTGCCAAATGCTACTGGTACTGACGACTGCAACACCCCTGGACTTCTCGTACATGACAGATCTTTCAATGTCGGACTCCCCTTTACTCGGGGCCCCGCTACCAAGTCCACCCAGAACTCCAGACTCGCTGGTGACATCATGCCATGCACCCCCATTTTCGAGTGCTGAGTCAGATAGTGAGCAAGAAGAAATAGTCTCCTGCCACTCCTCTCATCCACTCTACGGTACCCATTTCCAGTATGGACCTCAACCGTACCCTCTGACCCCCAGCCTCCTTGGTATGGGCACCCGTGATACCAACCTCCAAGGCCCTTTCTACCCTCTCAGTGGCCTTACTGGGACCCCTGGCTAGCACATAGATACCGTGCCTCTCATGGCTCTAGCATAGCCTATCAGGAGCCCATGAGACACCCTCCTTCGGCCGTCACATTGAGGATGTCCGAGCACCCCTGCACAGTTAGGAGAGGAACAGGAGGGTGAAGTCGAGGAGGAGATTACCTCCCAGACCAACTTCTCATCTTCATCATCAGATGAGATAGTGATGCCCCCATCTCCATCATTAGCAGATGACTTCATGCTTTTCCAGGAGCTAGCTCAGTGGGTGACAGATGCATTACAACTACCATTACAAGAGGTGACCGAACCACACCATAAACTATTGAATATTCTACACATCTCTGCATCATCTAAAGTAGCCCTCCCTATTAATGAGGCCCTCTTGGAGCCTGCCAAACTCAGATGGCAGACTCCGGCGTTGGTCCCGTCAACATGCAAGCTGGCCACTAAAAAATATTACATGCCGGCGAAAGACACAGAATTTCTCTTCTCCCACCCGCTCCCCAATTTTATCACTGTGGATGCGGCGAACTCAAGAGGCCCATCATCATAATCTGAAATCCACACCCTATGACTGGGATTGGAAGCGCTTCGATCTTTTTGGGAGAAAAATATACTTATCAGTCACTCTGCAGTTCCATATCGCAAACTATCAAACCTTAATGGCAAAATATGATTACATCAACTACTCAAAACTCAATTCCTTTATTGAGTAGCTCCCAGATTCTCACAAGGGTCAATTCACAGTCATCATTAACACAAAGGCCAACTAGTAGCAAAGACATCACTCCAGTCTGCACTCACAACACAGCTGACATGGTGGAACATTCCACTTCCACTGCCTTCGTGATCAGACGAGCCTCTTGGCTGCACTTATTTGGTTTCCCCAAAGTGCAAACAACCATGGAGGACCTTCCCTTTGAAGGTACAAAGCTCTTTGCGGAAAAGACAGACGCTTCCCTCCACACTCTAAAATATTCCAGAACTACTCTTCAATTGCTCTCTCTTCGGCCCAGAGTGCAGATTCCAAGTATAGTCCTCAGCCTTTGTTCGGGCCCCACTCATCACAATATTTATCCCACTGCTCGTATTAACCCCAAGGGGAGAAATCCAGGTTCTCCAAACGGAAAGGCGCTCAACCTACTTCTTCACAGCCATCCACCCCAAATTGATAATTTTTATGGGTTGGTCGAGGTGCTGTCAGACCACTCTCTTCAGTAGCATCAAGCACTGGAAAACCCCTCTCATCCGTATGGATTCCATCTCTCCCTGTTCCGCAGGACCTGGGAACGGATAAACTCTGACAAACAGGTACTTGAGATTATTCAAGATGGGTACTCCATCATTTCACCTCCCTCCTCCTGCCCCCCAAACTCCCTTCCCTGCCCCTCTTCAGGGACCCTTGTCACGAGAGCCTATTATGATAAAAGAGAGACCACCTCCTCAGTGTACGTGCCATAGAACTAGTGTCCCTACATCTAAGAGGCAAAAGCTTTTACTCTTTCTGCTTCCTGATACCCAAGAAAAAGGGAGGTTGGAGGCCCATACTAGACCTCAGGGAGCTCAACAAATTTGTCACGGCTTAGAAGTTTAATACAGTCACTTTGGCGATGATTATTCCAGCGTTAGAAAAGGGAAACTGGTTCACGGCCCTCTACCTCCAAGATGCTTACTTCTACATTTCAATCTTACTGTGTCACAGCAGATACCTCAGATTCACACTAGGTCAGGACCACTACCAGTACAGGGTACTCCCTCTTTGGCCTCTCATTGGCCCCCAGAGTATTCTCCAGGGTCCTCTCTGTGGTGGCGGCCCACCTATGCTCCCAAGGTATTATGATTTACCCTTACCTGGACGATTGTCTCCTCAGGGAATTTTCCTTCTTCGAAGCCCAGCGAGTTACCATGCCACTCTGGATCTATTCAAGAATCTGGGCCTACAAATCAATGCACGAAAATTGACACCAATACCAATACAGAGACTAGAATTCATAGGAGCCAATCTCGACTGTCTGAGCAAGAGCACTCCTTCCACAACAGAGATTACTCAGTCTCTCCACACTTAGAGACAGTGCAATCCAGCCCTCAGATATCAGCCAGACACTGCCTTCAGCTTCTGGAACACATGGCTGTGGAGACATCTGTGATAGCTCTTGCCAAACTTTGCATGAAATGTCTCCAATCGTGCTTCAGTTCAGTTTACAGACCGAACAAAGTCAAACTCCTATCTGTGCCCCTCAAAAGCAAACAGTGTGGCAAACACCTGCATGAGAAGCCTGTTTGCGCGTCCTTCTCCATCACTGCTTCTCACCACTGATGCATCCCTCATAGGATGAGGCGCACATCTCAACGATCTCTCAGTGCAGGGCAAATGGTTTCCATCTGAGACATGCCTTCACATCAATCTACTCAAGCTCAGAGTGGTCAGGAATGCATGTGCCCATTTCCTTTTGCTGATCAGAGGTATGCACACATAAATCATGACGGACAATATAGCATGCATGTATTACATAAACCATCAAGACGGCATCACTTATAGAGACAGTGCAATCCAGTCCTCAAATACCTGCCAGACATTGCCTTCAGCTTGCCCTCCCTTTGAATGAAAGCACTAAAACTATGGAACTGGTGCATTTCCTAAAATGTTACTATATCAGCGGCAGATCTGCCAGTACACAACATGACAGCAGACAGTCTCAGCTGCAAATTCCCACACGACCAAGAGAGAGCGAGAGAGAGATACAGTGGTATTCCGTGACATATTCTGACAATAGGATCTCAATCTAGTATTAAAAGAACTGACTAAACCGCCCTTTGAACCCATGGCCACTTATTCTTTAATTCATCTTTCCGTGAAGAAGGGTTTTAGGTCATGAATGGGAAAAGCGTTGAGAACTGCTGCTGTAGTTGATAGGTCTAGCAGTTGAGAAGCTAAATATAGGGGGTAAATGTTGGGAAGCGGAAGAAAACATGAGTTTTTTTGTAAATATATTTTTTCTTTTAAAATGTGGGAGGGATAGTAAAGAATTATAGGTTGTAAAATTGTACAACAGGATAAGTAAAACATTTTCAGGAGAATTCAAAATGTTTGCCTGTTGAGAGTAAATTTAGCAAGTCAGTACATAACCTTTCATTTTAGATTAACTAAGTTGTAATGATTTGTATGCTACACTCAGCGGTTTGTAAATGGCTTCAAGGATCTGAGTAAGTTTAAAACTAGGTTTCGTTGTTGTGTAGAAAAATAATTTAAAAGAAAATAACACAGCATGTGATTTTGGTCCATTTTAAATTAGTAATCAAATATTGTGATATTCTATAAAATATTTAAAGTGAACTTGTTAATCTTGTTACTCAACTTCTTTCTTTAAACTTCCTTCAGAAGATCATCTTTGTGAAAGTTATTTTAAACAAGAAAATAATATTACATTGGGCATTTGAGTAATGAGATGTAGGATGTTCTTTCCCCTGACAGATGGAAATTCCTTCTGCCGACATTGTGAACAGATATATCGCCACTCAAGGTCCTCTTCCACATACCTGCGCACATTTCTGGCAGGTAGTCTGGGATCATAGGTTATCGCTGATCATCATGTTGACAACCCTCACCGAACGAGGACGGGTAAGCGTATATATCCTCTCTTGAAGCCTGCAGTTCACATCAGTCCCAAAGTAATTAAACATTTATGTCTAAATTGTGTTTTGGTCTTGGCTATTGAAGCTGGTTTACATCGAAATCCTGTCTTCTAAAGAAGCTTCTGTATCTTCCTGTAATGTACTGGTTACTACACATTTTGAACTTTCTTTCGTATTCCCTCTCCTGAATAAATAACTCTGCAACAGTTAGGCCAGCTGCTTGTTTCTTACCACTCTGTGTGTGAAAATGTATAAAATATTAGAATGGCAGATTCTGATACCTGCTTTTCTGAAAACATTACGTGAGAGGAGTTAGAGAATGCCCTCTAAAGCATATAGCCAAAATTTAGTCTATTTAAATTACTTATGTTGTTGAGAATCTGTGGAAAAAATATTTTGACTCCTTTCTTAAAACTGCTTTGGAGATTCTGTTAGAGAACTGATGTACTAAATTATGGTTTTGAAATCCGTTCATAGACTCCCTGAGTCATAGGAAATCCAAAAGTGCAAATATTTCTATATCCAGTGTACAATATATTTGCTCTCTAATTTATAATATGCATGAGGTGAAAAATCCCTCTAACCTCTAAAACAGTGGTCCCCAAACTTTTTCAGAGAGTGAGGCCACAGTCAGGAGCAGAGCCCCAGAGCTGTGGCTGTGTCTGGGAGGGAAGCTGTGGCTGGGACTGGGGATGGGGCCAGAGCTGGAGTGGAGCTGGGTGGCACTCCCTCACCATCCCCTGCAGGGGCTGGCTCAGGACCCACCATGCACCCCCGAATGGTCTCTCGCCCCACAGTTTGGGATCCACTGGTCTAAAAAATGACCAGCTAGTGGATGGATGACATAGAAACTGGCTGTGTTTAAGGATTTGGAGGCAGATCAAACAGGGAGCACTTCTCTGAGTAGTAAAGGTTCTTCTCTGAGTGCTTGTTCTGTCCATTCCACACTAGGTGTGTGCCTGCCACATGCACAGTTGCTGGAGATTTTTCCCTTAGTGGTATCTGTAGGACCAGCCCTAGCGTCCTCTGGAGCTGTGCACCTATGCGCCGGAATAAGGAGCCCTGCCAGCCTTGCACCCTCTCAGTTCCTTTTTACTACCCATGACAGTTGCCTGGAACGCTCCTCCTTGCTCTTGCAAGGCTTCTTTCCCAGTGGTTTGGACTTTTCTGTCATATATTGCAGAGTTATTGTAGTTAGTGTATATAGGTCTTAGAATCCATTCCATGACCCACCCTCCTACCCCTCTGTCAGAGTTACTGGCAAGAAGGAAGTGAGAGGGTGCAGGCACATACGCGCATGGCTCTAGAGGGCACTAGAGCCAGTCCTACAGATACCACTAACGGAAAAATCTCTGGCAACTGTGCATGCGGCACACTCACACCTAGCATGGAATGGACGTTAGCAACACATCTCAAAGAACAACAGTTACGAAAGGTTAGTAACCGTTTTTTTCTGGGAGGTGGGACAGATCATGACTTTTGCCTGCCTTCCTACTGATAGAAATCCTCCTCAACCTTTAGCTGTGTTCCCTAAGTAAACTCTCAGTGCCCTATCAATTCCTGAAACTGACATTCTGGTTGGGAATCTGGGTTGGGAACTGGTTTATTTGGGAGTGGATGTTTGGAGGTTCAATTTAAGGTACTGATTGGGAAGTAAGTGAGAGCAGCTGAAGGAAGGCAGGGAAGTTGGAGCAGACTTATAAATTCTGAAGACGGAGTTAAGAGTTTGTTCTTCAATTCCTTAGTGAAGACAAGTCCTTAAGGCCATAAGGGTTAAGGCATGATCCTTGGGTACAATCAAGTATACACAGCCATTCACAGTAGCAGAATTAAAAACCTTAACTCTGGCAAGAGATGTTTCACCATCTCAAAGAGCAATTTTGGATTTGTGACACTTTAGCAAGGACAAAGTTTTATTGCAACTAGTATAAATACAGTAACAAAGGTATTGAATGTGCCAATGATGGCCGCCCATTCACTGAACTAAGAATGGGTCCCGTAGAAAAAAAATTGTATGTAACCATAGCATAATAGTATGTGACTGTAGCATAATGCGTACACACGGGGGCTGGGGATGGGGGCAAATTAAGGTTGCACGGGCAATCTTAAATTGGCATTTCCCCACTTCTGAGTGCTTAATTTCACAACCTTAACCTTTTAATGTAATCTTTCAGATATAATTTCCAAGTTTCTTAAAAAACAAACAAAAAACAGAAATAACATGTTGAGCCATTCAGACCCCTAGCTTAGGTCACCAGTAGTGTCTGTACCTTTAAATCCAAAGCACGGATCTCCATTGCCTGAGCTAACGGAATAACTGGTAAGGTGCTCTCCTTTTTGTGGACCAGATGCTTGAAGGGGATGAGAGACACATTTAGCCAATGGATTTCACAGATATGTAGTGACAGCTGAGAAATGTAGACACTCAAGACACCAGTGTTCAGTTCCAGGTTCAGGAAGAGTGTGCTCCCTAGTTCCCCCTTCCTCTGCTGCCCCCTTCTTCCCATGTCTCCCCCTTTTTCCACACTCCTCTGCATCCTAATTAGGTGGCTTCCTCTTTGTCCAGGCTGCCTGGCCTACAGCAGGAAGAACACAGGACTATCTCCATGCTCTCAGTTATGATGCCTGGAACCCAGCTATCCAGAGGAGCCATTGTAAAGAAAGTACTGCAAGTCCTGGGCTGTAGAATGCCCAGTGCAGATGGAATCTTCAGATAATTCAGCTGCCAAACTCTAACCAGTCTCCACTGAGCATGTGTGAGCTGAGACTTTTTGGAGGCCTGTAATTTAGCCAAATTTGGGCAATTTTTTTGGTAACAACAAAAGGCACATCTGACACCAGGACCTTACCCCATGCTAAATTATAAGCCCTCCCTTGAAGCACAGAGGCACTAGCCTCAATGAAATACCTGTACAGCAGTTTTTTTTAACAGGGGCAAAATGTATTTCCTGTAATTTCATTTTCAGAAATGACTGAATTATTTCAGTTGAAATTACAAAATAAAATAAAATAAAGCCAGAGGAAAGCAGTCAGCATGAAATATTTCAGTCCTAATAGTTAAAGTTTGGCAAAGATGTAAGCAACTGAAAGCAGGGTCTTATATTGGAAAGAGTGAGAGAAACTTAACTATAAGTGGTGCTAAAAACTTCACCTATAATATTTTAACATATAAAATATAGTTAGAATATATATAATTTATAATGTATCTGTTTGTATGGCTAGAGAGCACCAAATTGACACATACTGAATTGTAACACCGTTGTTGGAAATCCCACTTCATTTTTTTAATGGATCTAATAGAAACAAGTTATTGGGTTGTCTGCCCTCCAGTTGCTTGCATGTAGTCACCACTGCAACTCAACCAGGCTTCCTCAGACCGTCAGAAATTGCATTCATAAATACAATTTCCACCTTTTTAGACTAAGATGATTTCAGGCCACACACAATTGTCTTGCATCTCCCCAGATATTTTGATAGTGCTTCTTTGATGGGCACAACAGACGAGGACCCTGCAAAACATTTAGTTTTGTTCTGTTTCTGTCTATTAAAATGATGACAGTTAATTACAGATCTCTACAAGGTGAAAATGTGTTTAAACAGATTAAATATTTCTTTACCGAAGCCTAATATTTAAAGAATAAATATTGTTATAGAATGGAAAAACAAGAACATTTACATTATAAGGGTGAAATCCTGGCCCCATTGAAGTGAATGGCCAAATTCCCAGAATTTCACCTCAGATATTCAAGGAATGTCTCACCAGCATAGTTTCTTTCAGTACAGTGTTTTCTATGGCACTTAATCCCTTCGATTAAATGGGCGGTGACACTACACTCCTTCTGTCATTCATACTGCTCCAGCCATTAAACACCATTGCCCTTCAGACAGAGCTAGAACCCAGGAGTCCTGATTCCAACTTTCTACTTCTTTCTACCAAATAGTTGTGTAACATGTTTCCTGAATATGCATCATATTCCTCCCTAGAGGCTGGACAACAAAAAATAAGATAATCCTGTAGCTTCAAGGGTAAAAATCTATGCAGGGATCTGAATGTCCAGAATTCAGACCCTTCTGATAACCTGTGTATGAGTGTGTGAAAGAGAGGGGTCCTCATGACTGCATATGATGGAATTGGTTTTCTTTTTAAAAAAACTAGCTTATTTAATTTACACAATGAGAAAAAAGCTTTTTCACATGACGTTATAGTTTTAAAAACCTTTATAAATGTCATCTTTATAAAAAACCTTTATACATGGTGTTATAGTTTAAAAAAAAACGTTATAAATGTATGGCATGACATACAACAAACCACAGGTGTTCCACATTTCTATAGTTTGTCACTCATTGTGGTTGCTTGTGTCACACACTGGCAAGCCTGAAGGTTGAGAGGTATACCCTTGCATGAAACCCCTCTGGGCCACAGAAAGCAACTTCCACTTTCCTGTATCAACAGAAGTGATTTTGGCCCTTGGTTCCTAACTTCAGCCTGTAAATTGAGGCATTTACAGGGAGGATTTTTTTCAGTCTTACATGTTTCGCTTCAAAAAGAAATATTCATGTGTTTCACAACTGACACATTCTCATTTACGTGATCCAAAGTTGCTCATCGTTTTTCCCAGTTTCTTAACTCAGTTTTCCCCATCGGGCATGAAGGATGATTCTTTTCAGATACCCCAATCATTATATCTGAGTGTGCCTCTGCTAGTTTTCTTACACAATTCTCACTATCAACGTTTATAAACCCCATTCTGATTTTAATGATTTTACATTTTAAAATATGAAGAATGATCACGTGGAGAAACAAAGAGAATTTTACACGTAATGCATTGGTATGAAAAATTTAAATAGGCACAACTCCTAGTGACATGGAATATATCTGCTAATGCTCACTTCATTAGCCGGGGTGGATCTTTGATGGAGGTGATGGAGTATCCTTTTTCCTTCCTCTTCTGGGTGAAAGGGGAAAAATGGAGATCGCAAGCAGGAGCAACTGAGGCAGTGCTACTGGTGCATCCCCAGCTCCCCCTTCCTCTCCCTGCTCCATGCATGTATGAGGGATGGGGAGGGTGCTTGTCATTCCTTCCCCCCACTGCCCTGTATCACGGGATGGACTGCCTCATGGCATCCATTAATGGAGCCTGTCCCGCCCAGTCCTGCCACTGAACTACAGGGCTATGAGGGGCCAGCTGATTTGGCTCTTGCCTGCAGGGGAAGGAGAGGTGATGCCATCTGCTTGCTCTTGCTGCTGGCAGATAGCCACGTGGGCTCTGTTCCGGCTGCACTCTTACTCAGGGAGCTAGACTGACTGCCAAACTTTATTTGGGGTCTGGAAGGGACTTTCCCCAAGTGGCAAACTGCTGTGGGAGTGGGTTTCACCTTCCATCGACCATCAGAGGTCCGCTTGGAGTAGGGTTAAATTACATTGTCGCAACTTTGATGAGTTCCAGTGGGGTAAAAGAGTCCAATGTAAGGTCCCTGTAACCCAAAAGGCTGCTTTGAGTATGGGCCCAGAGTACAACATTGTGCAGAAGTGGACATGCCAGCATGTGTTGTGCAGCATGTGGCTTTCCTCATCTCATTTCTCCAGCCTCCTGAGCGGAGGAGGGGAAGTGGTTGAGGATCTGGCTTCCAGACAGCATCCCGAGTAGGCAGGAGGGTATAAAAGGGACACTGCCTTCATTCCCACCCCATTGCTTCTAGAATCTGGAGCCATTGGTGCCCAGTTGAAATTTGCAGTGGAACAGCCCTGCCAGGTCAGTTCGGGAGTGGTTCCCCGCTGGCTTTTACTAAAGTTACAGCCTCCAGTGTTGTAACATCTGTCTCATGGTTTCCATGTCCGCATCAATGCTGGACTGTTCCTTTTCCTAGGGGACAATAAACGTGGTAAAGGCTTCTTCATTGTGGTGCTTTTATGAGTCTTCTTAAAAGGTAATCATATGTTTTGGTTGTGCTGTTCACTCTTTTCTGACCTGTAAGTAAATCTCAGTCTAACGTTGTTAGCAGGCATTATATTCTCATCTTGATTATTACTTTTTTTTAAAGTCTTGTTACTAACTGATTATTTTAAAATAATTTTTCAGTAAATTCAGCTAAGGGTGGTTTTGGAGGCATGCATGGGAGTGGGGCTTGTTTAAATGCCATTAAAACGGATCATAGAATCATAGAATCTCAGGGTTGGAAGGGACCTCAGGAGGTCATCTAGTCCAACCCCCTGCTCAAAGCAGGACCAACCCCAACTAGATCATCCCAGCCAGGGCTTTGTCAAGCCTGACCTTAAAAACCTCTAAGGAAGGAGATTCCACCACCTCCCTAGGTAACCCATTCCAGTGCTTCACCACCCTACTAGTGAAAAAGTTTTTCCTAATATCCAACCTAAACCTCCCCCTCTGCAACTTGAGACCATTACTCCTTGTTCTGTCATCTTCTACCACTGAGAACAGTCTAGATCCATCCTCTTTGGAACCCCCTTTTAGGTAGTTGAAAGCAGCTATGATACCTTCTTTCATGCTGTATTTTGGAGAAACTTTTTTAAAAAAACATTACGTCAAATTATTAACGAAGTGTGGATATTTGGAAGTCTTTGGGGGTAAGTTTTTAAAATGTTTGGTAGAAGAAAATGTCATCAGGAAAATCTTGAGGAAAACAAAGTGAATGTATAGCTTGAATATCTAAGGTATATTGTGTTTATCAATTAAAAGTAATTATACATTGTTCCCAAAGGTGTAAGTGCTGTTTTAATAATCACTAAGCTGAACACAGATCCTTTAACTATTTCATAGGGCAAGTAACACTGGTCTACAATTTTTGAGAAGGTATGAGAATTTTCCTGTAAGCAGATTTTTGCTCCCATTTCCCAGGTTCACCAAAACTAAATTAAAAAAAAATTAAAAGTAAAACTTTATAAAATTAAAAGGGTCACAGTAAAGTCTCTAAAAACAAGAAGAATGTTATGTTATGGGTATACAGCTTCAGTAAATGATTGGCTCAAATACGTTTTTTTTAATTCCTACTTACAAATAGTAATCCTCTGTTTCACAATATCCCTTGCAGGTGGGATGCAGTAGTGCATTCAGCAGTTTTTTAAAGCACATGAGATTAAACATTGTTAACAAACGTGGCTACTATAATTATGGTTTTATACATGAAATTTTTAAAGCCAATTCAATGCATGCTTGATTAAGAAACATGCTGCTTTTGTGGCCACGTCAAGAGCAGTTCTCAGCTACAAGTTAAATTCATCAGAACTAGCTTCCAAATAACCAAAATCATCATTTTTTTCATGTGAGATGGCAACGTTTTTTCATATATTGTCTTCTGATCTTTATGTATCCTTGTCTTAATGGGGAAAAGATGGAAGCAGAAAATTCTTGGGCAGCAATCTCAGCCCTAAGCAAATAAAACCCAAAGTACTTTCTTGTATCTAGTTTGAGTGGCCCTTATAATATGAGGGGAGAAAAAATTCTATTGAACAAACTATTTCCCTTATTCTCCCAAACCATTTGAATTACATATTTCTGATTACATGAATATGTGAACTTAATCTCAGTGCCTGAAAAAGCTGATTTATCAAGACATATAGGGGATTACACTTTTTTTATTATTATAAAAATATTTGATACCAAAAGGGGAGGAGCAAAATCCTTTAGAAAATGTAGCAGTAAGGTAATTAAATACCCTTCAGATAGTGACAAAATACCCACGATTCTGATAATAGTTATCTCCCTGAAATTTTCCAATATTTCACTTTTTAGCTCTGTACTGTCTTGAAGAAACTAACACTTAAACATGATCATAACCATTCAGCAGGTCACTGGCCATTTTAGAGCTGCTGTTCTCTTGACAGCAGGGAAGGGAGTTAGTTTGTGGGGTGTATCTCCTTCACTCATCTCTCAAAAAATTCCAGATAATGTTACTAGCCATAGAGAAAATTGGAGACAATCAGCTATATAGAGTGGGTGAGGAAAAAAACTTTCATGGAATCCTTATAGTATTCCAAGCTCTGACAGTTCTGTTTATTGGCTGAACCATGTAAAAATCTTAACTGCTCTAGTAAGATAAATGTTCAGTCATGTTGGTTGAAATTTTGCAGTTCTTAATTAGTCCTCATTCAAGCAAAGCTTCCATTGAGTAGAAACTGACTTAAGCCATTAATAATTTTCATGCAAAATCTTTCACCCAAAATGTTGTTTTAATGGTATTTCTAAAGCCTGAAGTTTCTTCACATGTGGTATTTTTAATGCAAACCATAATGTTTAGTGCAGAAAATCATCAATGCACTTTGGAATTTCATATAAATTATTCTAGTTTCATACAAGTTTTATAAACTTAAAACCAGGCAATTTTGGAAAATTTACATAATAAATATGCCACTCACCTTAAAAGGGACTACAGGATATGGATCAGTGAGAACATAGAGGACTATTGGTTCACTGTGCTAATGGAAAAAGTAGAATTGTCCAATTCAAAATCTAGTGGGAGATTTGAAGCCTTTTTCCCAGTAGGAAGGAATTGTTATTTTATTTTGTGGAAAAGTCTAAAAGATTTTGCAAGGTTTGATGCACATTTCATTTATGTGGTTGCTAGGGTTTTAAATACAATCAGAATAGGGAAGAGTATTCTTACAATAATTTCTCTCTCTACATGTGCAGATCCAAAATGTTAACATTTCAGGGACAATCAGATGGCATGATGAGAGAGAGAGAATGTATAAGCATTTCATGAAAAACATGCCAGAAATAATTACCATTTTACTTATTTTATGGGGTGTTCAAACCAACTGGCACAAAATGAAATATAATGATTGAATCAATAAGGAGTTAGAGTTATAGAAATGATAATGCCATAGCTTAAGTTTCTGTGATTAGCGCTCTTCTCCCAAAGGAGAACTTGTTCAGGAATATGTGATCGCTCATCTAACATAAGCTTCACATATATATGTTGAGACTATATGAGAAATGATTTTTGGTTGTGAAGGTATATATGTACATATGCATAAAGGAGCTTTTAGATTTATAACCTTATTTGCAATTACTAAAAGAGAAGAAAATGTTAAGCTATGTAGGTGGCTTAACCTAAATTAAAACCTAATCAGAATCCTTGAGAGAAACTTAACCAGGCTGTCTTGAGTCATTCGAAAGCAGTGCACGCACTCTGCAGCAGTGTTGTTGCTAAGAAACTGTAATGTTTCAACTTGAAAAATCTTTTGAAAACAGCTTTAACTAAACTGGAGGCTAGACTCAGGAAAGCTAGCCCTGCTGTATATTAACCATATCTCCCCATGCCAGCTAAGCTCTCTGCATCCACCTGATAAAAGATTCATACCAGTAGAGGATGGGTGGGTTCTGTCCTCTTTCAGTGTTTTTGCAGTGAGCTTTAAACAACTTTAACTTCCACTAGAGCTCTTCACTGTGGGATCTGCTGAGGGAAAGTGTTGAATTGGCATAATCCCAGGCTGCCTTAGTATCACCCTTTTTGGGGTTCCTTTTCAGTTATGCTGAAGGAAAGCAGGAGGAGCTTGACTGGCTTTGCCTGCACTTAGGAGAGATCCTGCAAAGGATGGCACTCCTTTCCCACACAGCCATCCATGGAAACCTAGGAGAGAGGGGGAAAGAGGAGAAGCTGAGAAACCAATAACCAGTTACTGCTCCCTGATTCTTTGCCTCAGGAGTGGCACAACTTAGAGCAGCCTGGGGGCTGTGTTAACTTGCCCTAGCTGGCACTGGTCCCCAAGGCACTATACACCAGCTGGGACAGCCATAGTATAGTATCCTCCAGCCATTCGCTTGCCCTGTGCCAGAATCTGTGGAGAACACACAAAACCTGACAATGCTGACTTATAGGCCGTGTCTTCACTGCCCCCGAAAAGGAAGATAACTAACACTTGTTAACTGTCAAATCCTCACTGTCAAATCCTAGTGAAGGTAGGTGCAAGTAGTTTTTACCATGGCATACTGTGGTTGGGGTTATAGTGATGATCTCATGTAGCTACATTGCAGTAAAAATTACGTGGGCCTTTTCTCCTGTAGGATTTTACAGTGAGATAGCTAATGTGCATTCATTACATCTCTGAAATGAAGTTTATTAATATGGCATATGAGCCATAGGCGATTGCACATCGTACAATAGACACAGATTTAAAATCAACATGACTCAAAAAAATGCACATTTTAAAAAGACAAGATTAACCATTCCCTAACATCAGTTACAACTTTAAAATCATCTCCCCTGAAACAATATACAAAAATAAGATTTAAAAAAATTAGGAGTACACTATTTCATTTAGGTCAAAAGTAGACTGTTTTTCACATACTTTTTTTTTTTACTTTTCCAGCCGACCAGGCAAATAGGGTGGCAGCCTGTAACTGGAACATTTTCATTACAAGTATTCCAATTTCTGAGGTGATGTTGTTACCGAAATATCGGGTCCGCCTAGCTGAGAGCCAATAACAGCCAGACAGGGATAAGGAAAGAGAGATACTTTATTCTGCAAAATAAGGGAAGTCTGTGCCAAGTGACAGAACTTCCCTTAACATAGAAATTACAGGTCTTTTATACACACTTAGACAAAGCCCTGGTGTGTTAACATTTGATTGGTGCATGCTAGACCTCGAATGTCTGCTATCTGGTCAGTAAAAACTGGTATAGAAATAACTATCTCAGCTGGAAAACACTATTCTTATGTAGGCGAAGGACAACTGTAAAAATGCAAGGTCTTGCGTAGGCGAGGCGTCTACTTCCACCTAGTGGTCTCTGATTACCATGGCTGCTGACTGATTATGACTTTCACAGTCCCCCCTCGGGCCTGACAAAAAACCCAAATTGTCAGGCCCGTTCTGCAATTTACGATCAAGTTGAAGGGACAGATACTGGGTTTTCCCTCGGGTAACAGAACTTTTGGTGACAGCGGTACACAGACATTTTGCACATTGTAACATTACCCAAATAACACATAGAAAGAAAAGAAAAAAAATGATCCACTTAACAATTGTTCGGAAAAGCCCTGTAAACCATGACCCAAGGTCTGGGAGCAGATCCTCAAAACTAAAGGTATGATCGAGGGATATAGCATGAAAAACAACAGCAGCATTCTTAATAGCTTGTAAATCCTTCTCAATTAAGCCAGATTGATTAACATAAAAACAGCATTTTTCCCCAATGCGAGCACAAGCACCCCCCAATTCAGCATTCATAGCATCTAACACACGTCTATTTTGCAATGTAACTTCTGCTATTTTATCAACTTCTCCTTGTAACTTTTGAAAAACATCTATGGAGGCATTAGCTATTTTCTCTAATTCAACAGAAATATTTACAACAGCCTTTTCTAGCTCTACTACTCCCAACCCAGGAATGAGCGCTCGAACAAAGGAATGAAACCCCGTTTGCCTGACCACGAGGGGATTCTCTGCACGCTTTGTTCGAGTCCTTATGGGGGGGTTGAAGAGCCTATAAGAATAGCTTCCCAGGTTAAGGATCTGACTTGAGTCTAATGTTTTATTTATTTGGACATCTGGTATTACTCGGGCCACACCACATCGACCCCGCCAACCTGGGGGAAGGGCTTTGTAGGCACTGTGGCCACAGATGAAATACAAGCCGGGGGTCTCTAAGTAAAGGGTAAGGGTACTTCCTGCAATTCGATGGCGCCAGTCCACCCTAACATCCCGGTGCTTAGAGTTACCAAGTATTCGGTCTTGACACCTCCAATGGGACACATTTAAGTGGCCTAGGGCATGAGTATTATTCAGGATGCCCCCACAGTAGGTAACAGCAAATAAGGTAGATATGAAACCTGTAAGTGTTCCCAGGTGTTTTGGACAACCAGAAATCTTTTCGAGAGATGAGTGAGGCAACAGAATGCCAGAGTGAACATCCAGATAGTATGTATGTGTTTCATTTATGGGGCCTAATGGGCGGAATGACGGAAGCCATTGCCCCTGATAACGCATGCCTGTTGATTTTACAATTAAAGCCCTTTGCTGAAGGCAAGGTGTATTCTGGGCTTTTTTTTGAAATTTTAAGGGGTAAAGGGTCCCATTTCTAATATCAAACTGAAGGGTTTGGTTACAGGCCTCAGGGGGGAGATAACCCATTTCCCTCCCAGTTCCTTGATCATTCTCAAAACAAAGGGGCAATGTAAATCCAATCCCAAGAATATCAAAGAGAGGGACCCCCCTTGCCGCCCAGGAATAATGCCAAATCTCAGACATCTTCCCATAGTTATCGTACTGGTATTTCCCAACCCACACCCATTCAGTTTTCCGTACTACCTGTATGGAAAGTACTTTAGAGAGGTTTGCAGGTATACCCCATAGCCCTATTCCTTCTTCAGAACGGGTATGGTGACACAGCCAGCAATCAAATAAGTGTCCCAATGTGGCCAGTCGTTGCAGGGACCTGGCTGCTGGGTGGGGGTTGGCATGTAGAAAGGGCAAAGTTAAAAGAAGTAGCCACTGTATTCCTGGCTGCGAATTCATAATTATACAGTCTCAGGATTTAGTCCGTCTGAACAAGAGTTTCAGTCCTTCCAGAGGTTCAGTTTTCCAAGTATTGTCTGCTTCTGGCTCTTCCGGGTCGCGGTGGGAAGAGCTGGCGGGGCTCCCTCGAAGTCCGGAGTCGTCTGCTTCTGGCCCCGGCCTAGGGGCTCGCTTGACTCGGGTGTGGTGAATCCAAGTGTCTCGTTCCCTCACTCGAATGGCAGTATGGGAAGTAAGAAGGACTTGGAAAGGGCCTGCCCACCGGGGTTGGAGAGGTTCGTGTTTCCACTCTTTTACATAGACCCAATCCCCTGGCTTGATCCGGTGAGCAGGCACATCAGCAGGTAGGGACTGAAATTGAGCTGCATACCTGTGGAGAGACATGAGAGTGGTTTGGAGGGAAATAACATATCTGGTCAGCTCCTCGTCACCCCAAGTAGCCAAATCAGTCACAGGTCCTGGGTCAGCAAATCCGGTGTATGGCCTGCCAAATAAAAATTCAAAAGGTGAAAGACAGAGTCTGCCCCTAGGGGCAGTGCGGACTGCCAAGAGGGCCAGAGGCAGGGCCTGAAGCCACTTTAACCCAGTCTGTGCACACAGTTTGGAGAGTTTTAGTTTTAAGGTTTGGTTCATTCTTTCCACTTGTCCAGATGATGGTGGTCTCCAAGGGGTGTGTAGAAGCCAGGAAATACCTAGGGCCTTTACAATGTATTGAATAACTTGGGCAGTAAAGTGTGTTCCTTGATCAGAGTCAATAGACCTAGGAGGCCCAAACCTAGGAATGACGTGGTTTAGTAAGGTCTTTCCTACTTCCAAGGCAGTTGCTCGTCTGGTTGGAAATGCCTCGGTCCAGCCAGTCAGTTGGCACACAATCACAAGAAGATACTGGTAGCCTTGGCACTTAGGCATTTCTGAGTAGTCAATTTGGAGCCGTTCAAAGGGCGTGTATGCCCATAACCTTGCACCGGGGGGGCCTTTTGGTTCCCCCCTTGGATTGAATTTTGCACAAATGTCACAGGTAGCAAGAACTCGTTTAGCTTCCTGGAATACCCCAGGGGCATACCAAAGTCTATTTATAGTAGCAGCCATAGCCTCTACTCCACCATGTGTTTCTTGGTGTAATTTAAGTAGGGCAGGCCTCAAAGCAGCTCTGGGCAAGGCTCTTCTCCCATCAGGCTCTGCCCAAAGTTGGCCTGTGGCATGGCAAACGCCAAAGGCATATTTCGAGTCAGTATAAATGTTTACAGACTGACCTGCTGCCAACTCACATGCTCGGGTGAGGGCTATCAATTCTGTCGCCTGGGCTGAGGTGGAGGGTCCCAGAGGCGCAGACTGTAATACCTCAAACTGAGTAGTTACTGCAAATCCAGATATGCGTTGGCCCTCCACGACCCGCGCAGAGCCATCTGTGTACAGTTCCAGCTCAGCATTTGGAATGGGCACATCTGAAAGATCTGGTCGGGGTTTTTCTTGATGTTGCACTACTTGAAGACGAGTTCAGGTCAGCTGTTCTGCTCTCCCGGTCTCTGGATCCGTCCATGTAAATGCAAAAATATCCCAGCTGTCTTGATCTAGAGGAATACTGAAAAAGGCATTAGACAAATCTATTACAGAATAGCAAACGGTACCTGCTGGAATGGCAGTCAGGATCGTATAAGGATTAAGTCCCACATTGTGTTTTGCTTGTACAACCTTATTTACTGCATGTAAAACTTGGACAAATCGGTATACCGGTTTCCCATCTGGATCCATGTCAGGTTTTCTTACTGGCAGGATGGGAGTATTAAAAGGAGATTTGGTACGAATAAGTACCCCCATCCGTAGGAATGTACTGATAAGTTCTTGAAGGCCAAACAAAGCTTCTCGGGAGATGGGATACTGACGAATCCGAGGAATTTCAATGCCTGCTCTCAGGGTTATTTTTACTGGATCTGTCTGTAGAATTCCCAAATCTGCTTTTGAAGTGCCCCATAGGGAGGCTTTCACCTCCTGTCTGAGTCGCTCGGGTATGTTCATCGGGCCCATAGGCAGGATCTGGTCCTCCGAAGCCTGGGTCAACGCAGCACATAGTTGGGGAAGTTGGCGTTGAGGTAACCGGACAATAATTTTATCATCTGAAAAAAAAATCTGAGCACGTAGTTTACACAAGAGATCTCTGCCCAAGAGATTAACCGGAGAGTCTGGTGCTAGCAAAAATGCATGGGAGACAGAGATATCAGAGATTTCTACAGTAGCCTCCTGTAATACAGAACAGTCAAATGGCTTTCCGCCTATACCCATTACCGGAATGTTTTCGTTTGTGAGGCTCCCCTTCTTTGGCTTGGTAGTAACAGTAGAAAGTGCAGCTCCAGAATCCAAAAGGCAAGAATAAACAGTTCCTCCCAAAGTTAGATGAACCTGGGAGTCGCTGGAGGAACAAACATAAGTAGTAAAATCATTTGAATAGGTGACAAGAGGACCCCCTGGTCGTTGTCATTCCTCACTATCAACGGCGTCTGTTCTTCCCACAGCCATTTGTTGCTCCGGTCGGTCTGGCCGGCGGGGCTGTCTCCCGGTACGTCGGTTTGGACACTCCCTCTTCCAGTGACCAAGCTGCTTACAATAGTTACACATATCATTGGCACGACTCGGGGCCCCCCCCCTTTTCCGTTTTAGGTTGCCATTTGGGGGGTCCCCTCCACCCTCCCTGTTTCTCATTTCTATTTCCAGCATTTACAAGGGCTTCCAGCATTCTCACCTGCTTGGTCTCTTAGATATTTTCCCTTGTGTGATATACACGGGTGGCCACACTTACCAGCTCTTCCAGGGACTTTCCTTCTGCTCCCTCAAAACGCTGCAATCCCTTCTTGATGTCCGGTGCTGACTGAGAAATAAAAATAAGCCGGACCGTGGACTGTGTGTCCGCAGCCTTGGGGTCTGTTAGTATAAATACAAAATGCTTTACAAAGTCTCTCATAAAAGTCGGAAGGGTGCTCTTCTTTCCCCTGCACAGTATTATGGACCTTTGACCAGTCTAGAATTCGTTCCCCTGCTTGTTTTATACCTATTAGGATATAGTCTATAAATCTTTTTAGCTCCCTCATGTTGGTTGGATTGTTCGGATTCCATTGGGTCGGATTGATGAGAGTTATAAAGACACGTCTCATTAATGCCTGGCAGTGATTTGTAGATTTTACAGCTTCTTGGGCACTTAAGCCCAAGCTTCTTGGGCACTTCTTGGCCGCCAGCCAGGTCTTAGTGGTGAGCAGTGTCTTATCTTCTTCTTTTTTTTTTTGGTCTGAGCTTCCTAGTTACATTTAACTCGTTCTGTTCCTTTTTTTCCTTCTCGGCTTCTTTTAACCTACAAAGGAAATCTTCACTCTCCACTCATACCTTTGTCCAAAAAAAATAATAATAAACATATATACATTACAGCATTATATAATACTTTAGTCTTATTATTTAATATACCAGGCGCAATGGAGTTTAGTAAGTTGGAATGTCAAAGGAGCCGTACTCAGCCAATCAGTTCCCAGGGCTGGCCAACCCTGAGTGCAATGTTGAAAAAAGCGTTTCCTTGGCATCCCTCTTTGAACACCTGGCAGTGGCCATTTACTTAACATATAATCTAAAGGACTGTCCTTAGAGGGTTTGCTCTGAGATCCACCCATCTTTCTCCTGACACTCAAACAGAGAATTAAACAGAAAAACAGAGGGAATTATGATCTAACAAAAAACAAAAAACAGAACTAGTACAGATTTCCCTACTCACACTGACTGCTACAGGGGACGGGACAGAAGGATCTCAATTCAACCTCAGCGCTTCATCGCACGCTATGGCTTCCACTCTGAGGAATTATGAACGAGAGGCTCAGTCCCGCCCACACACCCAACATCCAAATGAATGAGACAGAAAATATTAACCAGTTAACCAGAACCAGAACAGATAGTGTTTCCTTATCCTATTAGGACTCACCTTATCGGAGCACGAACCCCAGGGGCTGCGGTGAAGTCAGAAAGAGGGGCTAAGCACCCCGTTGGCGCCGTTCCTAGTTCGCCGCAGCCGTCCGGAGTCCAATGTCCGAGCTAGGTAGTCCCATCTGGGTCGCCAAAAACTGTTACCGAAATATCGGGTCCGCCTAGCTGAGAGCCAATAACAGCCAGACAGGGATAAGGAAAGAGAAATACTTTATTCTGCAAAATAAGGGAAGTCTGTGCCAAGTGACAGAACTTCCCTTAACATAGAAATTACAGGTCTTTTATACACACTTAGACAAAGCCCTGGTGTGTTAACATTTGATTGGTGCATGCTAGACCTCGAATGTCTGCTATCTGGTCAGTAAAAACTGGTATAGAAATAACTATCTCAGCTGGAAAACACTATTCTTATGTAGGCGAAGGACAACTGTAAAAATGCAAGGTCTTGCGTAGGCGAGGCGTCTACTTCCACCTAGTGGTCTCTGATTACCATGGCTGCTGACTGATTATGACTTTCACAATGTGGTAAAAGGTATCTTGGCCAGGAATGGCGATAACCATTTCTTTCTCAGGTGGCAGAGCAGGTTACAAGACAATAAAGAGTGCAATAAGTCTTCAACCTAGCTAGACCTACCTGGAGAAAAGACTCAGTACCAGCATACCTCCCTTCCAAATAGGCCATCTGCATAGTTTGGAAACAGAGACCTGTAAAGGCTTGTTGTGTTAATTTAGATGGAATAAATGGGCCCAAAGGGGTTAAAGGTAACCCAGCCACTATCCAATATTAAGCAGTTTTAAACAAGGATTAGTGTTTGGTATCCAGAGACCTCAGTCTGCTTAGTACTATGGGAAATACCCCATTAAACATTATTTTAACCTTTCACTAAAGATACAGAAAAGAAGGGAAAATAGTTAAATCATTTAAAATGTAAAGTATTGCGTAAGTCTTTCATGTTAACAGCATCCCTTGTTCCCTTTCGCGAGCAAGAGTTTTTAGAAGGGAAAAAAAAACCTTTGTTGACAGTCTCTGAAATGGTATTAAAGATGGTAATAACTATCGTTTTGGGGAAAGGAGAGGAAATTAGTTGAGATGAGCTGCAGGTGTTGTTATAGTCCAATCCCCTTTCCTAAAAGACATGCAAACGCACATAAAAGGGGGAGGGAAAAGAACAGTAAAGATAGAAAATGCAGCTTTTCTATCTGGAGTTGACTCTTCCTTGCAACCCCACTACTGGAAAAACGCCTGCTCAGCATATGGTTTTGTCAGCCACTCAGACATGGCAAACTTGAACCAGCATCAGGCTGTTAGGGCATTGCTTTTTAGCTACCTCTTTCTGGTCACAGGATTACAACAGTGTTACAAATTGTTGGCTGGCTAAGACAGGCTCTTATTAGACAAAAGGAAGAAGGAGAGAGATGGGAAAGAGAAGAAATAAGGTAGGGAAGGAAAACGACACACTGGGGACAAGAGGGTGGTATTTGGGATTTAGCTGAAGTTGATGGAGGTGGTGATGTGATTTGGGTTTCTCTCTTTGGCCCCTTCTGATCAGGAAACAGCTCAGAATCAGGATAATGAAGGTCCCAGGCACAGCCATCCCTTGGGTATGGCGAATTGGGGCATCCACCTTGGGCCCCATGCTTTGGGGGACCCCGCACTTCGATAAAATCGTGAGGGGGCGGGGAGGTGAGGCAGGAGGCGAGCAGGGTGAGGAGGCGAACAGGGAGGGGGAGGAGGATGGGAGAGGAGCGAGGGCACAGCACACTCGGGGGACCCCCTCCCAAAACCTCCCCCTCCTGCCCGCCGGCAGGTCCCGCCTATCAGCGCCTTCCCCTCCCTCTCAGCGCCTACCACCTGCCGGGATCAGATGTTTCATGGCATCAGGAGATGCTGGGGGGCAGAGGAGGATGGGAGAGGAGCGAGGGCGCAGCACGCTCGGGGGACGGGGCAGAACTGGGTGGGGAAGAGGCAGAGTGGGGGTGGGAAGAAGCAGGGCAGGGGTGGGGCCTTGACAGAAGGAGTGGAGTAGGGGCAGGGCCTGGGCAGAGCTGGGGGTGAGCATCCCCAGCAGATTAGAAACTGTGCCTATGTCCTGGACCCCGCCCCTCCTAGGGATGGCCCTGGTCCCAGGAGACAGCAGGGGACGAAGCCATGATGGTGACGCTTGCTCCAGTAGCTGCTTTGTTTTCCAAAGTCTCTTTCTTTAAGGTCCCCAGAATGGAGTGAGGGGTGGATTAGCCCATCCCCTCATTATCTTTTCTACCAGTTAGGCCTAATTTCTGACATAACAATTTTGGTTCATTTGTTTCCAGTTCCACACTTTCCTTGTTTACCAATCATGATTTTACGCAGTCCTTGAGTTATATCAGAAGGCCTTTTTGTTTGGACATATTTAGTCTTTTTGTCACTTTTTTTTTTTTTTTGCACTTTTTCCCATTAACATTTGTCTTTGTAGGTTATGGTGACATTTTAGGAACTTTCATTTTTCACAGTTGAACTCACAATTAGGGTAAATTTGTACATCCCAATTATGACAACAGGCCATCGTTGATGTAGAGTTCAAAATAGCCAAATATTTCTATATTTGTGGATATTATTTAATTGAGAAAGGCAAGAAGACATATTTATTGTATGCTACATCCAGGGGTTACAGATACCATTTGCTCTGAGCTTAATTAAGGTTTTCACCCTTCTGCCTACAGTCCTAACCAAGTCAAGTTCCAAAAAGCCCAAAGAATGGAGGGAATGGTGAACTTGTTGAGTATGTATCTTGTTGAGCTGTTCTTCCAGACATAACCTTGGAAGGCACTGTTTGATTCATGTGCCAAATACGGAGCCAAAAATTAGTATAAAAGCATTGGCTTCGGTCGAAATAATACATTCCCCTACCTCTGCCTTGAGTAAAGTAAGTTGGGTGTAATTGGAGAGGCTGAACATTCTCCTTAAACATTTGTTTGACACAACCTCTAACTCTCACTGGTATTCTTCCAGCCCCACATTTCTGCACCATGTAGTATTTGGGCACAGACTTTACCTTGAGAACTCTTAAGTGCCAAAGTGATTAGACTGCCCTCAGGGACGCGAGTGAAGTGCAGCACCGCTTGTATAGAACTTAGGGCTTTCTTCTTTATCTCCTCTATAGTCTGTCCCATTGGCCATTATATGTAAACCAAACACCCAAATGGGGGTAAAACCTGGACTATTCAATATAATGGCTGTCAATCATCCATTTATGCAACCGTGGTCTAAGGCCGAAGGCAAATACTTTAGTTTTCTGATAGTCTATGGCAAGTTACTCCCCCTGCAAAAAGAGCTAAAGTCCTTTAACATGTGCTTCAAGCCCAGGGGAGCTTAGGACATCTGCATAGAGAGGGACCAACAAAAATCAGTTGAAATTTTTGGGAGTGAAATACTGCACTAAAGCCATCACCACCTCATTAATCTGAAAACCAAAAATGAAAAGGGCCCATAAGCAACCCTGACACATTTTGTGATGGATAATAGGGTCAGTTAGCTCACCTTGCTGCCCTGTCCTAACTTTTGCCACCATCTGGCTATGAAGGACTCTCAGGAGATAAAGCAGCCTAGTGTCAAGCCCCAGTTATCACTTCAAAAACAAAAACAGAAAGATACCCATCACACCTTTTTTGATCATAAAGGTGTAGCCTACTGTTGCTGGAAACCCAGGCATAATGGGAGAATTGCCAGCAAGCGATTTGTAGGTGTTTTTCACTTCCTCTTCAAAGTCTCAGTGACACAAAGGGAGCAGAACAGGGCGGAGAACCTGCCCAAGTGTATTGAATGTGGCCCCTTGATATTTCTGAAATATGCTTGGCCCTGAGGCTGAAAAGATTTGACATTACTGTTCTAGCATCTGTACATTGCATTCTTGAAAAAACATCCCTCACATTTGAAGACTTTAATTTCTGATACTCCTAACCCTTCCAATCTGTTTCACCTCTGACATAAATTTTGTAATTAGTTTTGATAGTAACCAAATTCATGTTGTTTCTCTCCACTGCCCGCCCCCACCCTCTGGAAAAGGATAATGTGACTTAAAGTAAATATCTTGATATTTGTCATACAAATGAAAAATCAACATCCTCTTTGAAAACTGCTCCTCCAGTGTAAATCATACATTAAATGTACTTGTTCCAGCGTACTCCTGGCAAAAGCCTTTTCAGCTCATTAAAATGAGCTGAGTGCTTTTGCTCGCCAAAACAAAGAAACTGTTATCCTAGCTCACTAATGTAGCATTCTCTTCCACTTGCCAATCCCCACTTCAGTCCTGCTAATTTATACTGCCCACCCAACATTAATGCCTCCTAAAACCTGCAAAACTATATGCAAAGGTGCAAATGGCATATTATTAAAGTAAAAAAAGTCTCCTTGTAATTAGTTATTTTGACCCATGGATATAAATTCGCAAATTTATGTGGGAACACTGAGATTTGACATTTTGATCCAGTCTTCAAGGCCAGTCTCCATTTTTGTATCTGTGTACACCCATGATTTGTAATATTAAATTGATATTGTTTCAGAATATTATTGTTCACTTGAAAAAAAATTACTATATGTTCCTGTGACATTTCAAAAAAAGAAAATAGCACTTAAAAATATCTGTTAGCTCAGACCACATTTTTGTAAAACAAGAATTTCACTGACCCAACAAAAACTTGGGTTGTATTTTTACAGAAACTCTGCTACTATCCCATGATCAGCAAAAATTTGATTGCTCAGTGGTCGTAGGGGGGTTTAAATCTCGGAAAGCAGTCATTGAGGATTAAAGGTGTTCAATAATGCCATTAGATGTAATGGGCCTAATTCTCCACCGGCTCGTACACTGTACAGGTCTGTCGCGTCTTACGCGCATTTAACTTGCGCGATTTCAACTTTGCTCGGTTCGCGGTCTGGGGGAAAAAAAAAAAAGTTTGATCACCCGCCTGTAGTGCGGCCGATTCCAGCAGCGTATGCCCTGGAGTGAGCGTGAGATGCGAATCTGCTGTTCCCAATACATACTCAGTCCCCCTGTGCCTCTCATACTGTGTGCATCTCGCCACGCTGCGTGCAACATGGCCCCTAAACGCAAGCCAGCTACTTCATCTGGTGTTCAACCAAAGAAACAGCGATCTGCTCCAACGCTGGAGGAAAAACTGGATGTGTTGGACTTACTGAAAGGTGGTATGTCAGTTGCCAGTGTGGCACGTAAATACGGCCGCAATGAATCTAGCATCCATGCCATTAAGATTAGAGAGACAGAAATTCGTCAAGCCGTGGCATCAAGTGCTCCAAAAACTGCTAAGGTGACGAGCCAAGTGCGTGAGAAGGCTTTAGTGAAGACTGAAAAGGTATTAAACTTATGACTGGAAGACATGAACCGTAAACGTGTGCCTATCAATGGCACCATGTTGCAAGAAAAGGCTCTTAGCATCTATGCGATGTTCAAACCTCCCACTGAAGAGGGACAGCCTTCTGATAAGAAGGAATTCAAAGCCAGCCAAGGTTGGCTTAACAGTTTTAGGAACCACTTCAACCTCAAAAACGTGCAGACTACTGGTGAAGCTGCATCTGCCAATGAGGAGGCAGCAATAGCCTACCCTGAACAATTAAAGGAAATCATAGAGGAAAGGAGCTATCTTCCAGAACAAGTTTTTAATGCTGACGAGACTGGGCTCTTCTGGAAAAAAAAAATGCCCACGCGCACTTAATTTCAAAATCAGAACGACAAGCCCCTGACTTCAAAGCAGCTAAAGACCGTGTGACTGTGTTGCTTTGTGGCAATGCGGCTGGGCATTTAATAAAGCCGGGCTTGCTCTACAGGGCTGCAAATCCCCGTGCCCTAAAAGGCAAGAACAAAAATCTCCTGCCTGTGTTCTGGCAATCAAATAAAAAGGCTTGGGTGATGGCAGCAACATTTCTGGATTGGTTCCACAAGTGTTTCATTCTGGAGGTCAAGCAGTACCTTGAAGAGAAAGGACTTGACTTTAAAGTGTTGCTGCTTGTAGACAATGCTCCTGGCCACCCTGATGCACTCCGTTTTGCGCATAATGACGTTGAAGTCGCCTTTCTCCCCGCCAATACCACCTCCAACCTCTCGACCAAGGTGTCATTAGCTGTTTCAAGGCCACATACATGAGGCTTACATTCTCACAGATCCTTACCGCTATGGACGCTGATCCCAATGTTAATGTGATAGAGTGTTGGAAGTGCTTCAACATTGCTGATTGCATCACTTATATTAAACAGGCAATGGATGCAATCAAGCCTGAAACAGTCAATGCATGTTGGCGAAACCTATGGAAAGACTGTGAATGATTTTAAGGGTTTCCCGACCATTGACAAAGAAGTGGAATGCATTGTTCAGGTGGCCAGGCAAGTGGGTGGTGATGGCTTCGTCGACATCCTCGAGGAAGAAGTTGAGGAATTAATTGAGGGGCATACAGAAACATTAACTAATGAAGAGTTAGAGGAACTGATAAAATCGTCTACAGAAGACGAAGATGATGACAACGAACAGGAAGAGCCAGCAACTTGGACTCTTCATAAATTTTCTGAAGTGTTCCAAGCAGCGAAACACTTGAATTATTTAATTTCTGAATATGATCCCTCTATGGAACGAAGCCTCAAAATCACACGTAGTATTACGGGTGATTTGAGACCGTACCAAGAAATGTTTGAGGTGCTCAAAAGACAACAGCGACAGTTGCCAATCACCATGTTTTTCAAGAAAAAACAACCAGCAGCAACTTCTCGAGCTGAACCAGAGCCAACCACTTCATCTATGAATTGCTCTCTGTCACCCGAGCCTGGCCCATCATCTCCTAGATCAACATCAAGCCATGATGACCTCCTAATAGTGTTGTCAGGGGAAGAGGAAGACTAATCATTGGACTGTGTACAGTACAAGAATAGCAAGAATATCCAGGGTGACTGGTAACTGTTCAAGTTTACAGTACAGTACTGTACTGTTATACAGTAATTTTTTATTCTTTCGTTCTTCCATCTCTCTCTGTTATGTTATTAAAAATACAGTACTGTAAAATTATATTTTGTGTGTATAGTCTTTATTATATACTGTAATGTACGTTTCTGTATAGTATATATAGTACTGTACAGGGTTGTATACACAAAACTACTTTATGGGCAATTTAAGGGATTTTCACGGTTATATGCGGTTTTCGCTTTACGCGCTCATGGAACGTAACCCCCGCGTAAGATGTGACAGACCTGTAGTCATTCATATACACCTGTGTAAAGTGAATGTGAGGATCACAGCTTTGGCATTCAGCACGCACTTGTCACGGGTGTAAATGACTACACAAGGCTGTGGAGAGAGAATCAGGCCCGACATGTCAAGCTGTTCTCAGGTACAGATGCACACATTCCACAAAACAAACCAGAACAGTTATAAATAACATTACTGAGCTCCCTGAATGTTGACGTAGGAAGAGAGAGTTGGGTCACACAGAGTTGAACAGGATGCCCTGTTCAAATGAGAAAATGAGAGAAAATGTATTAATTGTGAGCTCATGGCTTGTACTTTCTTTTTTCTTTGCAGACCAAATGTCATCAGTATTGGCCTGATCCACCAGATATAATGGAGTATGGCAACTTTCGTGTCAAATGTCAATCTGAAGATTGCACTATTGCCTATGTTTTTAGAGAAATGCTGATTACAAATATTGAGGTGAGTGCTTTTCTGTAGTGTGGCCTTTAGCTTTTGGGGGCGGTGGGTTGTTTTGTTTTGGTTTCGCTGTAGTGAGAAATATAGCTAAGTACTGTCAACTTGTATATATATTATAGGTATTATATGAACCAGTGCATTTTGATTAATTTTCTTAAGGGATGCCCCAAAACTATGCAATTCTGAAGATCCTTCTAGTGAGTTACTTAAAAAAAAAAAGGCTAAAAAAGTTACTAATTATAAGGCTTTATTCTATTATTATGTTGTTGTGTATTTATACAATATTATTCTCAGCCATGCTGCTTTACGGCCCCCGACACTAAACAAACATTTAGAGCTAAAATATAGATTTTTTTTTCCTTCATAATATTTTTGCTCATTCAAAAGCGGAGGCTGGGACAATTCTTCAGTGCCACCACCCATAGGGCAATTAGCAGGAAAAGGTGAATCCTTGTAATGTAGTTTTGAGGGAGCTTGCAGAATTGTGTGAATCTTCTTCCATTAGTTTTGTTAAACTGAAAAGGCAGCTTCATGGAGTGCACAGTTTGAACACTTGCAATTTATGCAAGGTTTTTGTACCCTTCGGCTGCTGCTATTTTGTTGTAATGAAAGGGGAGAAAAGAGTGGAAGAGTCAAATGCATGAAACACTTTTACAGATGAATTTGTACTGCAAAGTTCACATTCAGATCACATCCAAGCTTCTTGAAAGTCTGATTTTGTTTATTCAGAGGGGCTTGATTCCTGTCCACCTCTAATTTTAAGCTGCCCTACGTTTTTCTTTCTGACATCTTTACATCCTCTCTCAAAGTTCTGAAGCCACCATATTCTGACTAGTTTTTTAATTAAAGTTCAAGTATCAGAAATTATACCTTGCAAGTTAAAATACAAAAATCTTAACTCTCTAGCCCCTCAAGCTACATATCTGACAACTTCTCCCCAGAGTAACTACACTACTCCAATTGCTTTGCAGAGTGTAGAATTTATTGTGTTCCTCCTGCCCTCTCCTTATTGCTTTGAAAGGGTGTTGGAGGCAAAGGCACACACCCATATTTGCTTCTCTGTGAGTGTGGTTTGCTGTTTTCCTGCCTTCGTGCACACACATGCACATAGCTCAGTTACCTCTGACTACCAGTGGTATGTATTGCACCCATGTAAACTTTTTGGAAAAACCCAAAGCCAGATAACTAATACAAGCAATTTGTGAGAGTTTAAATGGAGTAACAGGCTACTGCAACCAAAGTAGGTGGTATTGGGTGTACAGGGATGAAATTTATTCTGAGATTTAAGATAGGAAAATAGATTAAGCATAGTAGAGTTTGGACTTATTGACAGAAAGGGAGACATGTAAATGTGGGTGTTCTGGAAAAGTAAATGTTTATTGTGATAAAACATTAAAATCTTAGGAGAGCACATCAGAAAAAGTCACAACTGTTTGAAAAGGAGATGAAAAAGGGTAACGAAGATATTGAAGTTTGAGGAACACTGGGATATTTAACAAAGGAGCACATTGGTCCTTAGGAAAGAATAGAGCAAACAGGAACCTGAAGATGCTTGCAACAACAGTAGTAGTCTTGATGGAGTAGTGTGCTCTTATTCTAGAGAGATCTTATGTAATGTACTTGCTCATTGTACTTGATGTCTAGGAGCTATTAAAAATGCAGCTCCTAGCACATTCAAGCCTTCATTTGTGATGAGTAATATGTTCATTATTTAAATCTAAATAACCGCTCAAAGTGCTATTGAATTTTGTGTCACTGTCCCCAGGTGCCTCAATAATGTGTCCCTTCAGCACTCACACATATGACTCAGCCTGGAATCTTTAATGAACACCTAAGATCACACCACAGACTCCCTGGCTTGTTTTAGAATGAGTCAAAGTTTCATCTAGCCTGAGTGCTATGATTCAAATGCACTCCAGCTTCTCCAATTAATGAGAACAAAACTGTTCTGTCCATAATATATGTAATCACTGTTCCATCTCTTCTCTTTGAGGCACTGAGGGTGAACTCCCCTAAGTTTTCAGAAGAGAACTATTATAACGTGTGGAGGGGGGGGGGTTTCTTTGGGGTGGCGTCTGCATAGTCCCCCTTATGGGATTTGACTAGCTTTGCAGAGTTTTGGCAACATTCTAGAAAGCAGTGATCAAGAGACCAACTAACAGGGCTGGCTCTAGGCACCAGCTTTCCAAGCAGGTGCTTGGGGCGGCAGTTAGAAAGGGGCAGCAGTGTTTCCATGGCGGCGGCAATTCGGTGGCAGCTTCTCTGTTCCGCCGGCCGCGGTGGCAAATCGGCGGCAGTTTCTCCCTTTTGCTGTCTGTGGCGGCAGTTTGGCGGCAGCTTCTCCCTTTTGCCATCCGTGGTGGCAGTTTTTTTCACTGCTTGGGGCAGCAAAAAATGTTGAGCCTGCCCTGCCAACTACGCTGCTCCTTGTAGCAACAAACAATTCAGAGCTGAGGCTATAAAAGGACCATGCTTGTCCACCTGTCCCAGTTCCTTCCTTTCTGAGACCCCCTCAGATCCCTGTCGAGCTGTCGATATAAGGACCTTTTCTCTCAGCTCCTAGAGTGATTTCTAGGGAGTTGATGCCAAACTCACCTCGTTTCCAGTGTATTATAGTTGGCTAGCTGGTAAGTGTTAGTTTACATTGGTGCACATTTAGGATTTACTCTGGAACTTGGGGTCCTTGGGCCTTTTGATCATCATTGTTGAGGCCTTGCCTTCAAGGAGAGTGGATTTATGCCAGGATATTTCATACCCTTCCGTGTTCCTGGAGCGGGATGTATATACATACCATTTCTTCTGCCTGAAAGAAACTCATTCCCAGGACTGCAGCGCAGTGTATAGGACTTTCATGCCTTGAGCCTACTTTGCTAGAGAGTAGAGGTTCTATGTCATGTCATACATGCCTGGTCCCAAGAAATGATATTGGATCTAATATCTGCACGTATCAAGGTACAGAGCAAGTTAACTATGGCATCAAAGTCAGGCAATTCGGGGAACTGAGGTGTTTGTAGCCACACAGTCCTTTTATAAATTCAGCTCAATGTTTGATACCATGAAAAGATGCTTGTGTGACCCCATCAGAAAAAACGTGGCAAACTTAAAATATGACCTTTGTATGAACTCATGCAGTGATATCCTGAGTGTGAGAGCAGTGTGACTGAACAAGAGCAGCATTCTTCTCATTTGAGTGTTAATGTGAAGCTTAATGATGAACATTGAAATGTCAGCATAGTTAACTATTTCGCTGTTACTAAAAATATGGAAGAAAGAGGGTTGACTATATTTTGAAGATTTTTCATGGTCTCTGTGAGTGGCATTTCATTTTGGCATGGTGATATATTAGAGCTTGGGGGAATATCACCGCTCATTTTTTCCAGTCTTACCACTGGAAAACAGTCTAGTTTAAAAAGTTAAATGTAATATGGACCAAAGCCATGTTATAAAACTAGTGTTTTTCAAATCATGCCCCATGCATATGTTGACAGCGGTTTGTATGCAAATAAAGCAGAATGAGTCAGTCACTGGAATGCATTTGCATGTGAAGATGATTGTGTTCAGAAGAGTTGCTTTTGCATGATGAGAATCAACAGGAAGTTAAGAAATTGAAGTAGTTTCTGGTACATGGCTTCCCTTAGGTATAATTAAATGAAAAAGAGCCCTTTGTACAGTAGAATTTCTCAACTAATTACATTTTCATCATACAGAATGAAGTGCTTCCACAGGCAGTATAAATATAATTCATTCATAATTTCTCTAACATATCAGTATATACTATACATAACCTGTCCTGTTAACAGGAATCATAGTTAGCAAATATGCACATGTAAGCTTATGTTCTGACCAAATCCACAAATAGACATACATTATTTAACATTTCTCCTTTGTGTAAGTGTATAAGATGTATGATGACTATGAAGGGGAAAACAGATTTAGAACTGGTCAGCAGCCATATTACCCTGTACTGGAATCCGATTAAATCTCACAAGGTCAGAAGGCTTGTACTGGGTCAGTATTTGGAGGGAAGACCTAGCGTGCTGCAGGTAGTGATAACAATTTTGCAGGTGACACTGTTCCATCGGTGTCAGTACTAAACCAATACCCCAGTGTGGTGTTAGCAGATGCTGCTGCAGATACCTTCTTTTGGATTAAATGTAAGCAAAGATCTATACTACTTAATCATTAAAGATCCTGTGGCACTTTTTGCATGACGGAGGGGTGTTTAACCTAGGGTGACCAGATGTCCCAATTTTATAGGGACAGTCCCGATTTTTGGGTCTTTTTCTTATATAGACTCTTATTACCCCCATCCCCTGTCCCGATTTTTCACATTTGCTGTCTGGTCACCCTTGTTTATCCCCTGAGTCCAGACCAAATTTCAAATCTGGTAATTGCATTCTGCCTGTACATTTCTTCTGCAATTTCAGCAGGTAATTCCTCCTTCCTAATCTAACCTATTGTGTAATATTGCTGTACATAGCTGTTGCCGTGTGTTACTTCAGAGATGGCTGCATTTCTTTGCTGGAATTAGTGTTCCCAAAGTATAAATGGTAAAGCATTTTGAAATCTTTTGGTCTGAAAGGAGTTATATATAGTAAATATTGTGACAGACCCAGACGAGTGGGGTACAGAAGTCTGGTAGAAGGCAAATATACTGGCCATTGGATGAATAGTTTTCTGTTCCCTGAGTGACCAGAGCAGGGACTGCACTAGAACAAGCAGGAACTTGCTGGAATCAATTTAAGACAGGCAGGCTAATTAGGACACCTGGAGCCAGTTAAGATGAACCTGCTAGACTCAATTAGGTCAGGCTGGCTAATCAGGGCACCTGAGTTTAAAAAGGACCTCACTTCAGTTTGTGGTGTGCACGCAAGAGCTGAGAGCAAGAGGCACTAGGGGCTGAGAGTAAGAAGGCGTACTGCTGGAGGACTGAGGAGTACAAGCATTATCAGACACCAAGAGAAAGATCCTGTGGTGAGGATAAAGAAGGTGTTGGGAGGAGGCCATGGGGAAGTAGCCCAGGGAGTGTAGCTGTTGTGCAGCTGCTCTAGGAGGCACTCTAAACAGCTGCAGTTCACAGGGCGCTGGGCTGGAACCCGGAGCAGAGGGCGGGCCCGGGTTCCCCCCCAAACCTCCCAACTCCTGATCAGACACAGGAGGAGTTTGACCTGGACTGTGGGTTCTACCAGAGGGGAAGATCTCTCAGGCGAGCAAAGTCCGCCAATAAGCGCAGGACCCACCAAGGTAGAGGAGGAACTTTGTCACAATATGCTCTTATTAAACACCTACATTTTTATTTTTAAACTTTGTTAGCCAAGAATTGCTTATTTTATTGTTTTTTAATAAGAAAACATCGTTAGAAAATCTTGCAGTCTGTTGTACAAGCTATGGAGCCTTGGTGAGTTTATTATGAAACAAATTGCATTTATCCAATGAACTTTAGTAAAGCTACTACAATACTGAGTGAGATATGGTGACACTACAATTGCATTTCAGACAGAGGAAAAGCACACCATCACCCATCTCCAGTATGTTGCTTGGCCTGATCATGGTGTTCCTGATGACTCCAGGGACTTTTTGGAGTTTGTCACCTGTATGAGGCCAAAGAGAGTGGAGAATGAACCAGTCCTTGTTCATTGCAGGTACTTTAAATAAAAGTTCTGTTACATTGAATGGAGTCCCAGAGATTTAGTATTTCATCTGTCCTGTAGAAAGGAAGTGTCATTTTATACGTTATTCAGTAGTATGCACCCTGCAGGCAGCAAATTCCTTGAAATAAATGTGAAATCGTAAGGCTATAAGCCTATTAGTCAGTGAGCACTTATCCAATGGAGACAAAAGTTACGGTATTGTATCTAAGGGGTTGGGTTTCTTTACTATCCCATTGTATCCTTCATGATTAAACTTTCTGGTTAAATTGGTCGATTATATGACCATCTGACACCAATAACTGTTGTTTAATGTAGTAAGTAACTTAATGCTTTTTAATAGGGCTGTCGATTAATCGCAGTTAACTCATGCGATTTACTCAAAAAACTAATCGCGATTAATCGCAGTTTTGATCGCACTGTTAAACAATAAAATACCAATTGAAATGTATTAAATATTTTTGGATGTTTTTCTATATTTTTGAATGTATTGATTTTAATTACAACACAGAGTACAAAGTGTACGGTGTTCACTTTTTATTAGTATTTTCAATTACAAATATTTGCCCTGTAAAAATGATAAACAAAAGAAATAGTAGTTTTCACTTCACCTCATACAAGTGTTGTAGTGCAGTCTCTTTATCATGAAAGTGTAACTTACAAATGTAGATTTTTTTTTTGTTACATAACTGCACTCAAATACAAAACAATTTAAAACTTTAGAGCCTACAAATCCACTCAGACCTACTTCTTGTTCAGCCAATCACTAAGACAAACAAGTTAGTTTACATTTACGGGAGATAATGCTGCCCACTTTTATTTACAATGTCACCTGAAAGTGAGAACAGGCGTTTGCGTGACACTTTTGTAGCCGGCATTGCAAGGTATTTACATGCCAGATATGCTAAACATTTGTATGCCCCTTCATGCTTCAGCCACCATTCCAGAGGACATGTTTCCATGCTGATGACACTCGTTGGAAAAAAAATGTGTTAATTAAACTTGTGACTGAACTCCTTGGGGGGAGAATTGTATGTCTCCTGCTCTGTTTTACCCGCATTCTACCATATATTTCATGTTATAGCCATCTCAGATGATGACCCAGCACATTGTTCGTTTTAAGAACACTTTCACTGCACATTTGACAAAACGCAAAAAAGGTACCAATGTGAGACTTCTAAAGATAGCTACAGCACTCGACCCAAGGTTTAAAAATCTGAAGTGCCTTCCAAAATCTGAGAGGGACGAGGTGTGGAGCATGCTTTTAGAAGTCTTAAAAGAGCAAAACTCTGATGCAGAAACTACAGAATCCGAACCACCAAAAAAGAAAACCTTCTGCTAGTGGCATCTAACTCATGATGATGAAATATGAAATATTTGAAATATAATGAAAATGAACATGAGTCGGTCCGCACTGCTTTGGATCGTTATCGACGAGAACCCGTCATTATGGATGCATGTTCTCTGGAATGGTGGTTGAAGTATGAAGGGACATATGAATATTGAGCGTATCTGGCACGTAAATATCTTGTGACACAGACTACGACAGTGCCATGCAAACGCCTATTCTCATTTTCAGGTGACATTGTAAACAAGCTGGCAGCATTCTCTCTTGCAAATGTAAACAAACTTGTTTGAGCAATTGGCTGAACAAAAAGTAGAACTGAGTGGATTTGTAGGCTCTAAAGTTTTACATTGTTTTATTTTTGAATGCAGTCTTTTTGTACATAATTTTGCATTTGTAAGTTCAACTTTCATGATACGGTACTTGTATTGGGTGAATTAAAAAATACTATTTCTTTTGTTTTTTACAGTGCAAATATTTGTATTCAAAAACAAAGTGAGCACTCCACACTTTGTAGTCTGTGTTGTAATTGAAATCAATATATTTGAAAATGTAGAAAACATCCAAAAATATTTAAATAAATGGTATACCATTATTAACAATGCAATTAATCACGATTAATTTTTTAATCGCTTGACAGCCCTAGTTTTTAATAGTTATATAATGAATTTGACCTCAAAATCCTTTTTTGTGTACCCCTACAAAAATCAGTCAGTTCTTCTTTCACTTTTCAGCCTTAAGGTTGATTTTAAATAAAATCTAATAACATATCATTTTTTTTTAATCATAACTATTTTAAAGTCATTTACTTAAACTTACGGGTTTTTTTCTAGAATTTTCTTTTTATGTATGTAAATAGGCTGTTTTCTTGCAGTTGTATAAAGAAAATGTTGCTTATGTTGTCCTAAAAATATACATTGTGTTCTAGTCTTACTTTTAAACTGTGTTGCTCTTATTCCTAAAGGTATGTAGAGTGTTTTAATGTTAGTCTGTGATATGTATTCAGTGCATGGCAAAAGCCTATTAATTTTATGGAGGATTCTGTTACATTTTGTAGTGCTGGAATAGGCCGCACTGGTGTATTGGTCACTATGGAAACAGCCATGTGCTTAATTGAAAGAAACCAACCTGTTTATCCACTGGATATTGTACGAAAAATGCGAGACCAGCGAGCTATGATGGTGCAAACATCAGTAAGTTAAGGAGAGGGAGTCCCTTATGCATTGTGCATGCTCTTTGTTTCATTATTAACATAGAGAAACATGGGTTCTTCACATAAAGTTGATTTAGTTGTTTGCATGATTTTCAATTATTTTATATTGCATTAGCTGAAAACATAAATTAACCTTGTCAGAAAGGACAGCCCTGCTTGTGAGTTGTAAATGTTTAAACTTATTTCCTTTCTTGCCCTTTAAAGACACATCCATTTTCGTAAGTAAACTAGAATGAACTTTGAGTCAGATTTGTATACATCTCTTATACAAGATAGTGTATACAAACGTTTAAAATATAATTTAGTTTTTAAACTTCATCCGTAACAGAGAACGTTACAGAGAGCCTTTATAAACTAAAAAGAAAAAAAGATTTTCAGGTGTGGTTTAAAAAGAAAAGTGACTATGTGGTGGGGGTGTCTGCAGCATGTCAGGTAAAGACATTCTGTGCCGATGGGAGAGAGCTCTCCCCTCAGCATAATAAAACCACTTCCACGAGAGGCAGTAGCTATGTCGGTGGGAGAAGTTTTTCCGCCGACAATGCACTGTCCACGCTGGCGCTTATGGTGTAACTTATGTCACTCAGGGTTGTTTATTCACACCCCTGAGCGACGTAAGTTATGCCAACGTAACCTGTAGTGTAGACATAGCCTTAGGGAAAATTCAGATGGGACAGCACAGGTTTTAAAAAAAAATCACCACAATTCCAGTGTTGAAGAGTCAAGGGCAGGAATCAGAAGGAGTCCTAGGTTGGGGGGAGAGGGGAAAGAGTAAGCAGCAGAGAGTTTTGAAAATCAAGAAGCAGTTGTGAATGGTCTTTAGAAATGAATAGATTGCCATTCAAAATATTAGGAGTGGAGGAGCATAGGTCCCACTTTCTTGAACAAGGGAGTAGATTAATTATTGGTGACAAGATCTGGATGTCAGGTGGAATGAGAACAATGTGCTTGTTTCCAAGGCAGTAAGTGTCTTGAACTAAACTGGAGTAAAGGGATTTAAATCCGCAAACGTGACAGTTGAATTTGGCACTTTGTATCTCTTAGAACTTCAGAAGGAATGACAGAAAATGCCTCACAGTTCTCATTCAAGCAAAGGAAAGAGGAAGCTAACTGAGGAAGAGGTGTAAACTCTACTTAGTAATGAGTTAATGACTTTAAGAGCAGTCTGTGTGATTCACCAGAGTAATTATTCTACTGGATCCAAAAACTGTGTTAAAAGAATGTTAAGATTACAAAAGCAAGCCCTCAAAAATTAGGAAATGCCAAGATTAAGTTTGCCTTTGCCACCTTAATTCTGCTCCTTTAGGTATATTCATTATAATAGTCTTTAATTACATGATTACATACTATTTTTTCCATGGGATACCTTCCTCATGCAGTGAACACTTATTTGTATCCTTCTCATTCCGTGCATGGTCCCAAGCCTTACTAATGGCACACCACCCAAGCGCTGCTCTGAATACAAAATTATTAATTTCTTTGTGTGCATTTTTGTGGCACTCATCTCATTGTTTCAGAAGCATTAATGTATTTATTTTCACACCTTTGTTAGAGTAGGTGCTGATATTAATCCCATTTGACAGATCGGAAACTAAAGCACAAAGAGATGAAAAGCCAAAATACTTCTGTTAATTAATTTTAAGTACCTGTTGTTGTTTTTTTAAAAGGCACAAGTGCTTTCTCTCTCCTGAGGATTAAATAAAAGTTGTATTTGTCCTTTCCTGAGGTAGGAAGGACACGCCAAAACATTTCAAGTCCGTAAATCAGGTTTCCCAAATTGGGTCTTCAGTGCAGGAAATTTGGGGCTAAATCAGGAAAAGAAGCTAGGTGTCTAGATGCCACTTTAGGTGCCTGGATCCCAGAATCAGGCCCCATTGGGGTTCACAAAACCCCCACTCAGTTGCTACTAAACCCTCTAGGTGCCTAAAATTGCTGGTGCCTAAATTTTTGCAGTAAAAATTCCTTAAGTCCATATGTCCCTGCCTCTGTGCATGCACACTGCAGCACATCTAGACACCAAAGCCACAGCACAAATCAGGGGAAGACAGGAGTTCTTCCACCTAACTCGCCTGCAGGGACCAACCTAGTAAGCGTACTTAGAGGTTGCCTGCCGAATCGGTCACCCCCAGGCAATCTCACACAAAAGCCAACAGTTGGGGGGAGAGGAGGATCTATGTTGTAACTTTTAGCCCAGTGGCTAAAGTACTCACTTGGGATGTGAGACACCCTGGTTCAAGTCCCCCCTCTACCTGAGGGAGACAAGGGATTTCAACTGGTATCTGCCACCTCTGAGGTGAATACCCTAACCATTGGGCTCTGGGATATTTTATTGTGTCTTCCTCAATCTCTCTGGTTGAAGCTGTTCTACTGTGATAATTTAAAAGGTTATTGGGCCGGGGGAGAGAGAGAGAGCGAACAAGCATGAGAATGACTCTGCAGTGTGGTGGTTAGAGTACTCACCTTGGAGTTTGGGAGACCCAAGATCCAGTCTCCCTGCTCCAATCACTTTTTTAACTGTATCCACAGTGGAATAGCTTCAAGAGGAGAGACTGAGGGAGCCCCACATCAGAATATTTTCAAAGCACTTTGAATTTGTATAGCACTCAGTGTTCAAAGCAGATGTGTTCAAGTAGATAGTGAGGCAAAAGAAAATTACATTTTGGCTAGAGCAGACTGGTCACAAAAAGAGGGAAGGTATAGGTGAAAATATTCAGAAATGAGTAACTTTCTTGGAATAATTATTTAATTGATTACTTTAAGACGTTAGGGAGAGATTTAGCAAGTAGGATTGTTAGGCTGCTTCATAACAGGGAATTGTTAGCTGGATGACAGGCCAGTGGATTTCCTTTAGTCCTACTCTACTATATAACTAACCCCTGAAGAAGAAAAAGTTGTTATGCTGACTCAACCTATTAAAAACGTGAGGTTGCATGATGATGAACATAGAAGGGGTTGCAATACATTAAAAAAGATGAAGTCTTAAAATCAGGTTTGACAATGACTGCTATGCCTAGATTCACAATTTTTTTAAAAAAGCTAACCTTGGGAGGGTTTCAGTGGAGAGCATGAGAATGCAATCAGAACGCAAGCAATGGCAATTAGAACAGCAAGGAAAACAAGTAGTCACTGTCTGCATCATAGGAATCCATGATGAAACACCCAATCTTATTTCTATATAAGTTGCTTACACAATGGAGTTAACAGAAGTAATAAATCAGGGAGTTAAATATCACAGTTGACTTGTGCAGGCAGCAGTGAGATATGCAAATGACTAACAATGAAGGAAAAGTCAAAGTAATTAACCAATGTAAACAGAACAACAAACATCACAGTCATAAGAACAAATTGATATTTGAGGTGGGAGTAGTTGACTAGAGAGTTGAGGGAGGGGGAATGACATGAAAATTGAGCTGCAAAAAGTTAACTTACATCCCCAAGATTTCCTGTAAATTTTAGCCAATTTTGTAAAGCACAAGAAAAAAGTTCCTCGTCAGGTAATGCACAATGATAACATATTGAAAACTGAGGCCTATATGGAACTTCAGGACCTTCACTCCTCAGGCTGGATGCGGCTGGGAGTAGGGTGACCAGATGTCCTGATTTTATAGGGACAGTCCCGATATTTGGGGCTTTTTCTTATATAGGCTCCTATTACCCCCTACACACACCCCTGTCCCGATTTTTCACACTAGCTGTCTGGTCACCCTAGCTGGGAGTAATGCTAAACCTTGAAGTTTTTTACTGGGGAGGAATTAATATAAGCCACTGCCAAAACACCCCATTGCAATCAACATGAGAATGTAGGGCGGATGGCTAAAAAAAGATGTGGCTCAAAATGAAGGAATTAATACATACTCAAACTTCTGGGACCTAAAATCCTCTGAGCATATCACACTTGAGTTGCTGGGAAGAGTTCATATTTTGAATACTTGAAGCCCCTTCTGAAAAGGCAAAAATATGTGTAACTTGGTCTCACTTTCTAGTGCTACTATAAAGCTCTCTTGAATTTTTATTGGGATCCCATATTCTCAGGCTTTTATAAATATTTGCTTCAGGCTAAGTATGTTTTGAAACTTATATGGCTCCAATTGTCAACAACAGGACATGACATTCCCAGTTCAGAAAGGGACGCAAATATTTTTAATGAATATCTGGTATAGAGAACAAGGTTATGGAAAAAATAGAAATTTGTTTAATGGTCTACTTCTTAGATGCTCTTTAAGAGGAAAAATACTCTAATCTCATTTCTAAAGTACTTCATTATAAAAACATTCCAAAGTGCTATAGGATTATAAATGAGCCCAAAATGTTGGGGGGTGATGAGGTAAAAGGAGGGTGGTTGTCATAGTTCAAAATTCTCTCTCTCAAATTTGAACCCTGCCTGTAGAAAACTGAACTAGATCAATTTCAACTTGTGCAGCAGTGTTGACATAGTTTGGAAGATAAACCCCTTTGTTTAAGGAATTTAAATGAAAGACAAGAAGTACATCGCCACCTTCCATTTGTTAAATTAAGAGACTAATGCCTTTCCCTTATTGTAGTTTGCATGCTTTGAGGACTCAAATAATGTATATTAAAGGGATGGATAAATTGCTATCATTTAAATGATCAATTAACATCAGTACAAAGTACAGCATAGATAAAATATATATGAAAGAAAGTAACTGAAACAAATTAGCTTCCATTTAAATAGCCGTGTGGGCTAAGGAATCAGATGCATAAATTTAGACTTTCCTTCTGGCTAAATCTTGCCTTTTGGATGTTTGTACATTGCACCCATTAAAGTTACTAGGAGACTCATGCTTGCATTTGAGGTCAAATTTTGCACCATACAACATTTGTCATTTACTGGAATGTAAATTCTGCACATATCTCCACTGAGTGGGGCTGTAATATTTTAATTTTTTCTATCTGTCTTTGTATCTTTCCTCTTCTGCCCATGTTTCAATGCCACAGGTGGCAGTAAAGCTGAAGATAGTTTACAGTGTTTAGTTAGTATTCATTACTACACTATAATCAATAGCTTATAACTGATGTGACTGACCATTAATATTTTTACTCATTCTTTCTTTCGTTATACAGAGTCAGTACAAGTTCGTGTGTGAAGCTATTCTTCGTGTTTACAAAGAAGGATTAGTTCGACCACTGGATTCCAGTTAGTACAGCTATGAAAGGATTAATTTCATCTTCTAAAACCACTGGTTGTCATAAAGCAAGGGTCTCATTTCTGTAAGTGACTAGAGAATTAATCAAAAGCCCATTGGAAGTCAGATGAGCACATTTGAGCTGTGGCACTTTAAATTTCCATAGAGGATTACTAAATCATGTACAGTATATAGAAGACATGTATATATGTATATGAGAGCAGTTGTGCATAATATGCATTATATACATACTGAAAAGAAATAATCAAGGAAACTTTAGTACATAACCTGTATCTTTTACTGCTATAAAAACACATTTTCCTCTAGAATTTACTTTAACCCTGGTGTTTACCATTCTAAAATACAAAAGGAAAACCAGCAGTATTAATAAAAAAAGTTCCCCCCTTAATGAGGTATTGAGTGTCTTCATCTCCTATTGAAGTCCATGGGAGATGAATGCTCAACACCTTGCAAGATAGGGACCAAAATATTGATATACAAAGTAGAGTTGGTCATATTATTTGGTTCATAGAGGTTTGTCAAACATTTTACATAAATAGAATGCCAAGAGCTAAACCCTAAACGTGTCCATTAAGAGCCATAACAGTTAAAGAATTAACTCCCATCAACCTGATTGCAAATATGCCAGTTATACCAATAAACTTTTGATAAATCAAACATAGCATACCTGACACGCAAACTAATGCTGCTTTGCAAGTTTTATTGAGATCTTCCACAGCTTGAAATTTCCGTTTTCTTAACCTTTCAATAGTTTACCTATTTCCTGTAGCCTCTTCGGCTCTACTCCTTTGCACCCTAATATGGTACTTCCTGCTTATACTTAATTTCACTATGTTTTCTTGTGGTTTTTCTCTTTATAGATGGAAAACATTTAAACTAAAGGTTTAAGTCTCATTTATCTTTGTTTCCCAGTGTATCTATTAGTTCTCACATGCAGGAGTGGATTAATATTGCACACCAACTGCTAAATGCTTTGGCTTACTATAAATGCAAACTGGCCCAATCCAGTATCGGAAAAAATTTACTACTGAACCTATTAAACATGTTGCTGCTAACTCAAGGTTTAAAACTTGCAAGGACACAGAGACTACTGGCGTTCAGATGATAAAACATTGACTTCGTTGCCATTCAATAGAAATCTTATTCTAATTCAGTGGAATGCATTAGTGTGAGGTGCCTCTTTCATGTTTCTTTCCTTTGTATAAATGCAATTAAGTTCATATGAAGACTTCTATGTAAAGAGAGAGAATTTGTGCATTGCTAAATAATTCACCCTAAGGTACAATGGTCTCAGTTTCATTTCAAAGGGGAGAACTGGACTTTCTGAACAATATAACCACAATTGTGTGACGTTAATTTATTCTGAATACACTTTTTGATTGTCCTAGATAATTCTGCATTTGTGAATAGTGTGTTAATTTTTTTAAAAAATGTTCTATGGGATTGTGTATAATTCTGTTATTTAAAGATTTGTTCTAAATAAGGAAAGTTGTCTAAAATTTATATTGGGCATATAAGCCAGATGTTTATATGTGTGTAAAAAAAAAATCTAATTTTCTCCTAATATATATATATATATATATATATATATATATATATATATATATATATATATATATATATATATATATTACACACACACATACATTTTAGAACTATAATTTGTATTATGAATGCTATCATTTGTATTTGACAACAGATTATTTTATAGAAACTACTACACCTGGATATGCTGCAATCTTTAATGACATCCAAGAGACTTTTTTTCAGAAAAAGATGGTTTGAAAGCAGGTGTAGTTCATTCTAGAACACTAGATCTGTTGTGCAGATTGGTCTCTTCTTGGAGATTACATCATTAGTCGTAGTTGGTGGGGGAGAGTTTTTTGGTACTTTTCTTTAGTCAAGACGTTCACGCTAGTCAGAGAACAAATGGGGTTATGTGGCAGCCTAGCTAATGTGTATCGGTTGAAGGGTGAGTAGTTTTTCATATTCTTTCAAATATGCCATTCAGGATTTAGGTTGAATTGGTGCTTGTCATATACTGAACCACTATTATCTGGTGGATTAGGCATGGACTAGAATTCAAGAGAGTGGTTCTAGCCCAGATTCTGATACTATGTTGCTTGGACTGTGGCAAGACATTTAACCTCTCTGTGCCTCGGTTACCCATATATAAAATGGGGCTGCTCATACTTATTACCTTTGTAAAGCATTTTGGAAAAAACACATGAAAAAGTGCTATATATGTGCAAATTATCTGTTGTTGTTATCCTTTTAATACAGGACTCTTAGGTGTTAAAAATTGTTGCTGCTGCCATACTGGAAATTTTGCAACTGCAGAAGGCTCAAAGCACTAAAGGAGCCATATCTCCCATCTGATTCACTGTCAGGAGGTTTCCTTTTATTATGTCTTTAGTCCAGTTTGCATCCAATCAGCACTTTCAGAACTAGCACTGCCTCCTCCTCCCCCACCCCCACAACTCCAGGTCCTTGAGAAGAAGTGCTGCTTACAGTTAATCTTACTGGCAACTGATAGTGTGACAGGAGCCAGAAAAGAAGTGGAGAATAGAGTATAAGAGAACAGCATGAGAACATTTAGAGACTCCCTTGTGGTATACATTTGATTCCTTAAAATATTTTATTATTTTTAGCCTACTTGTGTTCCAGGAGGTTAAAGTGTTTCTGCCACTAGTCATGCTCCTCTTTATTGTGTCAAGCATATAATGTACTTACCAAAATGCAATAAGTTTCTTCCAGTACATAACTTCAGTATCTTCCAGCAGTGCTGTACAGCTTTGCTTTATACGTTAATATACATGTAATGTTAAAAGAGTGTAATCAGATTTTGCTATATAAAGCTTTTCATTTTTTGTCTGGTAGATCTAGAGAAAAGAGTGGATTTTTATTTTGAATTTCTTCAATTAATACTTGGATTCTCAGAGAACATATAAGGCACTGATACCTGCTGTAGCATTAACTTGAAATAGCCATTTAAAAAGACAAATTGATAATTTCTGTAATTAGTCTATACTTTTTAAGATCAAAAGAGCAAATCTTAATTTGAAAATTGACCAGTACTTTGTCTAGTTCTATTTCACAGTCTCGCTGGGTTATGCACATGTACAGTAAGCCTTTTTTTTTTTCTTTTCTTTTTTTTTTTAAAGTGCCCGACATGGGCCTTTGGGAAATGAATGCCTTCCTTTTGTCGAATAATGTGTGGTGATTTTGCACTGGGTTATATAAACCTTAAAATTTGATCTTGCAACAGAAGCATAATAAATAGAAAGGTCTTTTCAACTCTGATGTTTTTGTCACAATTGAATAAATTTTAACAAGATGTGTGGGTAATTATATATGCATATAATAGTTACTTGATTATTAGTAGGAGTTAGGCTCTTAACCCCTAAAATACTTACCTGCCAGGGTGGAGTAGACAAGTAAAAGGAAATGCTGTGAAGTCAAGAATCCATATAAACCAACACAAGCATGCTTACCTCATTTTTTCTTGTTAGTATGCAGTCAAATAATTAAAATAGTATAGTACTCAAAATGTATAGCTTGGAAAAAATAGACTTTATGTATTCTTGTCCACTGGGAAATGTACTGATATTTATTCTTCTGAACTAAGAAAGGTAAACTTTAAACCAAAGTAGCTCTATATTTGCTACTCAGGTAAACCAAAATGCCTGTTACAAGTGTCTCTAGAATTTTGTCAAAGAGCACTACAGAGCCCTACATGTGATGTTCCATAGCTGTAGTAAGAATGGCAGATTTTACCATATTTTGAAAATAAAAATGGTGCCATAAACCCAAGTATGCCTTTAGTATATTATGTCTAATCCAATTAAAATACAGCCAAAAAGAAAAGAAAGCTAAGATTACATGCTTGTTATATATTAATAGTTAGGCAGACCATAAATATACCATATTGCACTTGTGGGGTTGTGTCAAAATATCCCCACAAATTCTTCAATTTTGTTGGCAGTAACCTTGCCATTAGAGCTTTGTACTCAGTTATGTGTAATTAAAATGTACCTTAATTGTTCAGCAATATATTTGATCGTACATCTGATTTCTCCTACCGTACATCTAATTTTTTGCTTCTATGAAATATTCAGTACATTGTTTTGAAAGAACAGAAGCGCTGGAACTGTATGTTTGTTTTATTCCAAATGTAATAATTTAATAATTAGCCAACAAGAAAAAATGGTATTCCTAGTAGGTAGTGTCCTTATGTGCCAAAATAAAACAGGTGTCCTGCTGGGTTCACACTTGATCAACTTAAAATAATCAAAATAGTGCAACTAAAACATTAATATGATCCTCCTCAAACTTTCTTAACGATGGTGTTATTCTGAAATGTCCTTAAAGAAAGCATTTCGAGGCAGATTGATTTTACTCATTCACATAAAGACTTTCTAGAAATAATGGCAATGGAAATGTTTATATTTCCATTGTTAACCCTACAATTATTCTAATTGTTTAAAAGCTTGATTAACTGAAACTAAACAAGCTAAAGTTTTTTCATGAAACACTTTTGTTCAAAAGGAATTGAAAGCCAAGTGAATGATTAATTCATTATTTAAAACGTAATGTTTTGATTAAATATGTTCTCTTGCATGTAGGATCTGTAGGCCTCACCCTCCCTGATTAAGCTTACCTCATTATCTCTAGCCTGAATCTTCCCTGCACATTTATATCTGCCTCTGGACATTTCCACTGCTTGCATCCGAAGAAGTGGGTATTCAGCCACGAAAGCTTATGCTTCAATACCTCTGTTAGTCTATAAGGTGCCACAGGACCCTTTGTCGCTTCTACAGATCCAGACTAACACGGCTACCCCTCTGATACGATCTGACACTGATAGTGTTAAACCATCTCAGGTGACTCTGTTCTAACAATAGCATTATATTAATGGACTAAGCATGATAATTTTATGGTATATGATTGGCTTCAACATTCAACATATTTTTTTTCCAATCATGCAGTTGCACACTACAGTAGACTTCCATATAAGAACGGTTATACTAGATCAGACCAATGGTCCAGCTAGCCCAGAATCCTGTCTTCTGACAGCCAGATGCTTCATAAAGAATGAACAGAACAGGGCAATTACTGAATGATCCATCCAATTTCATTCAGTCCCAGATTCTAGCAGTCAGAGGTTTAGGACACCCAGAGCATGCAATCTCTGAATATCTTGACTAACAGCCATTGAACTTCATGAACTTATCTAATTCTTTTTTGAACCCAGCTATTCTTTTGGCCTTCACAACATCCCCTGGCAACAAATTCCACAGATTGACTGAGAGTTGTGGGAAGAAGTACTTCCTTATGTTTGTTTTAAACCTGCTGCCGTTAATTTCATTGGGTGACCCCTGGTTCCTGTGTTATGTGAAGGGGTAAATAACACTTCCTTATTTACTTTCTCCACACCAGTCATGATTTTGTAGACTTCTATCATATTCCACTTTAGTAGTCTCTTTTCCAAGCTGAAAAGGCCCAGTTTTATTAATCTCTCCTCATACGGCAGCTGTTCCATACCCCTAATCATTTTTGTTGCCCTTCTCAGTGCTTTTTCCAATTCTATATATCTTTTTTTAGATGGGGTGACCAGAACTGCACACAGTATTCCAGGTGTGGGCGTACAATGGATTTATATAATGGCATTGTGATATTTTCTGTCTTACAATCTATCACTTTCCTAATGGTTCCTAACATTCTGTTAGCTTTTTTTCACTGCTGCTGAACATTGAACAGATGTTTTCAGAGAACTATCCATGACGACTCCAGGATCTCATTCTGAATGGTAACAGCTAATTTGCAACCCTGATTTTTTATGTACAGTTGGGTTATTTTCTCCAGTGTGCATTACTTTGCATTTATCAACATTGAATTTTGTTTGCCATTTTCTTGCCCAGTCACCGAGTTTTGTGAGATCCCTTTGTAACTCTTCACAGTCAGCTTTGGACTTACACTATCTTGAGTAATTTCATCTTGTCTGCAAACTTTTCCACATCACTGTTTACCCCCTTTTCCAATTATTTATGAATATGTTGAACAGCACAGGTCCCAGTACACATCCTTGTGGGACCCCTCTATGCATCTCTCCAGTGTGAAAATTGGCCATTTATTCTTAACTTTTGTTGCCTATCTTTTAACCAGCTAATGGTCCATGAGAGGACCTTCCCTCTAATCCCATGACTGATGGTGTTGGACTTTGTCAAAGGCGTTCTGAAAATCCAATACACTATACCAACTAGATCACTCTTGTTCACATGCTTGCTGACCCCCTCAAAGAATTCTAATAGATTGGTGAGGCATGATTTCCCTTTACAAAAAAGCTGTGTTGACTCTTTCCCAACATATCACGTTCATCTATGTGTCTGATAATTCTGTTATTTACTACAGTTTCAGCCAGTTTGCCTGGTACTGAAATTAGGCTTACTGGCATGTAATGGCCAGAATCACTTCTGGAGCCTTTTTTAAAAATCGGTGTTACATTACCTATCTGACAGTCATCTGGTACAGAGACTGATTTAAGTGATAGGTTACATAACGCAGTTTGTAATTCTGCAATTTTATATCTGAGTTCCTTCAGAACTCTTGACTGAATTCCATCTTCTCCTGTTGAGTTATTACTGTTTCATTTATCAATTTGTTCCAAAGCCACCTCTATTGACACCTCAGATTTGTCTCCTAAAAAGAATGGCTCAGGTGTGGGAATCTCCCTAACATCCTCTGCAGTCAAGACTGATGCAAAAAATTAATTTAGCTTTTCTGCAATGGCCTTGTCTTCCTTGAGTGCCCTTTAGCTCTTTGATCGTCCAATACCCCTACTCATTGTTTGGCAGGCTTCTTACTTCTGATGTACTTTTAAAATGTACAATACATTATATCCACAGTCAATGGGATTTGCCATATTTCAGAGATGTGAATTTTTTGCAGTAAACAAATCTTTAGTTGATTGTGCAGTACACTTGTGCTTTTAAGATTTTTCTTACTGGAAATACTAGTTCAAGAAGTTCCATTTTGTATTGCTGAACTTTCTGTAGCTAAGTAGCTTCTTAGCTTCTAAGCATGGATACTTTGTAGCTAAGTAATTTCTTAGCTTGTAAGCACGGGTATTTTTTTTAACTGAACAAACTTTCCTTAAATATTAAGAACACTTTGAAATCAAACTGAATGTGTGAACTGTTCTGTGCTAAGATAAAGAAAAAGGGGGGTGGGGAGGATGGGTAGAGTAGGAATTCAGTGAAGTCCAGAAAATGGTAGCCATTAGTACTGCATGTTTCATTTATAATATAGTAAAGGAAGGCTCCACTAAATATTTCCAAAGAGATACATAGTAAACTGTACTTTAACAGTGGCCTGCAAAAAAAAAAAGTTTGTGCCCTTTTGTTTCCTTGGTTTTGCTGAAGACTTTTTGGAGAGGTCTCAGATTATATTTTTTACTTGCTGTTTCAGTTGAACTGAAGGGATGAATGTTTTGAATCTTCCTTTATCCAAAATATTAATTAATCATTTAAGTTAAATAGGTATTAACATAACCAGCAAGAGTTTGGCTAAAATTCCCTTTCATTTTTCGGTTGCTCAGCTTTCACTGTCTTAATTTTTGTGATGTGATCATTTCAGTAGTTCTCCGGTCATCATTGGTTCTGTCCACAGTACAGACATTTTTTCAAGTTTCCCATTGTTGCTAAAGCCAATTCAACTTTATCAGTGTTAGCAGCATTAGTGCCCTGTGTACAGAAAAATTAACAGCTGCCATCTTTGTTTTGAACACCATATTGTTTATATTTGCTGCAAGTAGAGTTAGATGATGCTGAAGTCTGCCTACATTAGTGCTCTTAGCATTTGCTTTAGTTCTGCTGGTGTCAGCAAAGTGGGAATTATTTGAAAAAGCAGGGGAGAATTTTTTTTAGGGCAGTCAAGACCTGAATTTCTAACTTAAGGAATGAGCAGAGCAAATCCTTTAAAAAGAAAAGTCTTAATTAAAACATGATAAAAAAGTGAAAAAAGATATAAGTCCCATTTTTTATTTTCCTTTAAAATGTTTTTATATATGTTATTTCTGTAGGAGTGAATGGAGACCAATTTTCCTACTTAATGGAAAATCCTGTTCATCGTGTTTTTTCCTGTTGAAGTTGACCTATGAAGGATATAGTAAAGTGGACTTGTGTCCTTTGCAGCTTAATAGTGTGTAAAAAAGGCCTGAAAGTTGTATTTCTTCAACCAAAAAAAAAGGTTGATGGTTGTTTTCTGCTTATTTTTACGTTATGAATTTCTTGGAAAAGTCCATGGTAACTGAAGAACTTGTAAAGTTATGACATCATAAATGTTGAGGACTTGAGGAGGGAAGAGATTGTTAGCCAGACAGCTGCCTACCACATAATACCAATGAACATTTTGGGGAAAGAATGTCTTGCCTAAATAATCAGTCCCCATCCTTTTAATTTAGGTGAGAGCGCTCACAGTACACTTGCTCTCAGATCTTCAAGAAGTCCTCTTGAAAAGAACTGATTTGACATCCCTGATCATTTCTAATATTGTTGGGAGGGGGAGCAGCCCACTCTTTCAGGTCTTCAAGTGAGCAAGCATTCATTTAAAATCCTTTGTAGATCACCTTCAAGTTTTACACAGAGAAATTAGTTAGCTTTCTATCCAAGAGGAGGAAAACTGACTATATCTTGTCTAGGAAAGAAAGTTCAAAATACCTGAGTGTCAGCTTAGGTAAATTTTAGTTTTCCTCTAGTAAGTGATAGTTTGGCAAAGTAGCAGTTGACTCTCGTTATCAATCAGTGCCCACCCTTCTGATTCAAGGCTTCATTTACTTAAATGATGGTCTGTTAAATTTGTTCTTTTCCTAATTTCCAAAGGAAATTGAGTTACTGTCATGAGGAAGACGAGGAAGGGAGTTAGTATACACACTCAAATGTAAATATCAAATCCTGGTCTCACAAAATAAATGGCAAACATTAATGCATGTATTCCAGATTTCTGTAGTGAGTAGTAAGCATAATTTATCTATCTGTTTCTGCACTTTGTCCATGTAACATTAATAGAGAGAGAAAGACAAGAAAAATGGAGCAGATCTTACCAAAGCTTTAAGATGTAATAAGTATACATTAAAAGTTGGCCTTTGTTTTGTTTGACATGTCCTGTTCTCTCTATTACTGGAATAAAATATATGAGACTTGGGGAAGCCAGGAATTTGACAAGCCACTTGAAGAGTTTCCATTATTTCAATGACTACATTTATATTTTTATATATGTTCAGATAGTTTTTATCTGAGATGTAGACAAAGCATGTAATATAGTACATGTTTAACGATTCTGGCTATTTTTTGTTAATGGTTTTGTTTGTGCCACTGAGATGTCTTTTTTTGAGATCTTAGCTGCCAGTGCATAAAAGGAGCAAAAGATTTGATGTGTTAGAGGGTTGGGAGGAGGAAGGGAGATAATTCTGTATCCTTAACTGTGCTTGTCTTTTAAATCATTAAAATGTAAATTGATGTTAATATTTCAAAGCTTAATTTATTGTTCAAAAATGTAGACACACTTCTTCCTGAAATGAATGTAACATTTTTCTTTTTTATTTTTATAGGAATAAAATATTGGTTAATGTTTTCAGTATAATTTCCGTGGGTTATTGGAACTGTTCTGAACACAATATTATGGCCACCACTTATGTTATTGGTTAAACGCTATTGGTGAAATAAAGCATTTTTGGTTATCTTTTTGTAGTCGTTTTATTCAATAAAAAAATCTTTAGGAATATTGTGAAAGCATAGGTTACTAACTTTTTATCTGATGAACCCTAATGAAAATTGAATATGATCCCTTGCAGCCAGAATGTACGTGTTAGTATAAAAACATCTAAAGCTCCTCAACATGACCTGCAAATGGGTCTCAGTTCTTTTCAGAAGAGTCGAAACCCACTGGATTCTCATCGCCTTGCCTATGTAATCTCCCTACTAACAATGCCAAAGAGGATGCCAGGTAGCAATAATTATGATGGTAGTTTTGTGACACAGGTATGTCCACTAGCAATAGGACTAAATATACCGATGTACTCCTCATACCCCACCAAATTGTCAGTCACTAATTCCCACGCCTCTTCCTGCCCAGTTCCTCCCCTGAGCATGCTGCGCCCTCGCTCCTCCCCCCCAGTGCCTCCTGACACCGCAAAATAGCTGATCTGTGGCAGGAGGAAGGTGCAGGATGGGAGGGGAAGGCGCTGATCTGTGGGGCCATAGGTGGAGAGGAGGCACTGGGGGAAAGGGGAGGGTTCTGATAAGGGGGCTGAGCACCCACCATTTTTTCCCACAAAGTTGGCGCCTATGATTAGGTTGATATAATTACATCACTATGGGCTATGAAAAATCCACACTCCTGAACAGCACAGTTAAACCAACCTAAGTCCTGATGTAGACAGAGTTAGGTCGACAGAATTCTCCTGTTGACCTAGCCACCTCCTCTCGGGGAGGGGGAGTATCTACACCAATGACAGAACCCCTCCCATCATAGATAGTATTTTTACTGGAGAGCTGCAGCAGTTTTAAGTGTAAACAAGCCCTAACACTCTTGGATATATTTGAACAAGTGACTTTGGTGTCCCTTTTTGGCCCTAAACAAATACTTTGAGCTTATGGAGTCTTTCTGAATGCTCTATTAAAACTGCATAATGAATTACTAAAATCTGTGAATGCAAAATAGTTTATTGTCTCTTCCACATAACTCCTGGAGTCATTAATAGTTAATGCACACGCAACTGATCAACCATAACATGTTTATTCAAAATTAAATTAGATATAAATGTACGTTCCCCTTCTAGCTTTATAGATTAAAAAATATGCTGCTTTCTGGACCACACATATTCCAAAAACCTGTGTGTGATGGCTTCAAAGCCGGCCAAACTTTTATGCATGGCAATCAGTCTGGAGAGAAACTACAAATCCTCCCTAGGGTGCGAAGACTTGGTTGCATGCATAGCATTGCAATCAGCTTTACATGCATAATTTAAATTTCTTTGAAGGTTCCAGTGGTAATATGCATTTTCTCAGATGCTAGACTGATTGTATAAGTTCTTTGGCACAGGGTCATCAAGACTCTATGAAATGCTTATCTGCTTCTGTGTTGTTTTTCAGTTTCTGAGAACTGGTGCTATAACCACATCTATTCTTTCTGCTCAGAATTTCTCAGAAATGACCTCTTTGCAGTGTGACCTCTGACCTTTTATTAGAGAAGACATACTCATTCTATAGCACACATCACCCTAATGTCTTTAGTCAATTTCCACCTTGAATGAAGATGTAAGATTTCATTCTGATCCCAAATTACTTCCAATCACCCGTACTTACTTAGATTCACTCTTTGTGCTGTTTCCGGTGATTCAGTATCAGTTAGGAAAAGTCGCACATACACTTGCTTTGCTTGCCTTCTCAATATTAACATTAGAGAGTCATCTCTCAGCAATTTGCTCCTATGTTTCACACCCTTGTAAATTAGCTCACTATGCTAGTTGAGACACCAAAGATCAGGCAAGATTCTCTAGCTATTTCTTTCACCCAGACAGGATTACATCCTCCTTATGAACAGCTGATCCATATCCAGTGCGTAAACATAATAAGGCATTGTGGCTGCTTCTGTGGATAGAAAATACCCTAAGAATTAGGCTGAATTGCCAAATTATGGTAGTTTGGGGCTGGACAAAGCCTATATGCTTCATTAAACTGTTATAGAACCATACTCTGCCTGAACCTTGTGCAGGGAACAGAGTGATGGATGAACAATTTACAAATTCTGGTTGATGTTATGAAGTTATCAGGGAATGCCTCTGTGACTGCGGAAACTACCATTTGACAAGCCCTCTAGCTCACACCACCAGGCCAGGGACAATAGAGAGTTGTTAAACCATGAGGACTGCTCAGCACTGAATAATGGGTATGCTAAGGAGTTGGGAAACCAGTTCAACCAAGCATCAGTGCAGACGCCTAGTGAAGTGGAGAGAGTGGAAAATTTCCGAACAGGATAGAGAAGCCAAAGTGACAAAACAGCAGGGGTTTAGAAAGGTCTCAGGGAGAAGTCTTTTAGAGGGACAGGAAGCTTTTTGGGCAGGAGGGGGAAAGAGATGGGCATGCTTTTCTAGTGGGGAGTGGTGTGAAAGGAGCCTGGTTTGGCTGCCAGGATCAACCAAATTCAAAGCAAACCGTTCTGGAGAGGGAGAGGGGTAAGGCATGCATGCATTGCAGGGGGAGGGTCCTGGACATCCCCTCCCAGAGGACTCTGACCATTGACCAAAGAATGCTCCAGAATGGTGAGTAAACTGAGGCAGGGAGACGTGTGTTGGGATCATTATTTTTGTCTAGATCTGTGTCTTTCTTATGTTACTAAGTAAAGAAAAATGGCATTTTAGAATCCTTCGCAAAGTCTGTGCGTGTGTTGTGTTGCTCCTGTCATATGCCCCATAGAGGTAAACTGTAAACACAGAGCATCCATACAGCTGGAGTGCTGGAAGAGGGTGTGACGGGATCCTCCTGGGGTGCAGCCTGGGACTGTGGGACCTCTGTGCCCCCTGAATTCTCGCTAGCCTGGGCGCGCTCTCACAATGCCTTGCTAGTCAGCAGCAGCAAGCCCCTCCAGGTGCTCTGATCACTCTGCACAATAGCATGTGTGGCCCCACACCCAGCTAGATTGTATGAATGCTCCCAGAGCCACTCGTGAATCTCTCAGAGAAAGGCACCAGGGCCAAATCCCCCAACCTCCCAGCACTGTACCCCAGGAATATACCATCTTGCACTGCTCAAGATGGGCAATGCACATTTATTAATTGGTTCACCACTTCAACAATGGAAAGTGGACATACACCAGCCTTTGCAAACCTAAGCAGATTTGCCACACACTTCATACAAACTGGTAAAGATAAACAACCAAATATTGATTATAAAAGGTAGATTTTAAGTGATAGTCAAAAAATAAAATATAAGCACTCAGTCTAAACTCTGGGCAACATCTAGATTAAGCAGTTTTTCTCACCCCACTGTATATTGCAGTACTTAATAGCCAGGTTTGTTTCTTAAACCTGGGCCAATCTCCTCTGTTGGAATCTTGTCATCTTCTCGGTGTCTTAATTGCTTGCAGCGAAGGTGTGGGTAGGAGAAGGCCAAGTATGTGTTCACTGTTTTATACCCTCAGTCCATGTGCTTGGGGAGCACAAGTCCAGGTGTGTCTGGGGGGCATTGCTGCATCTCTCCAAGCAAGGTTGAGAGATTCCCCTGGTGTGGCCTCATGCAGGTGAGTCATTGCATTGTAGCTCCCTTGCTGGACCGTGGTTGTTGATGGGTTGATTGATACCCTGCCCAGGTATTGGTTACTTTCCTTGCTGTTGCCTCTGTGGAGCTAATATCTGGCTGATTCCCCCAACTTACAGCATGTTTTAGTGACAACCATAGTACACAATCCTCATAACTTCATATGCATTAATGATATACATATATGGATAGAGAAATATATTTCAGCAGATCATAACCTTTCCCCTGGTACCTTACAAGGCATGCATTATATGGGAGATCACGATTATATGAAAATGAGGAATATGGGGGTTACAGCACACTCCCCCAAGATATAGACTGTCACAGAGGGTGTGTTTAAACTACAGCGGCGTCCAAGAGGTCAGCACTGGTCCTTGAGGAAAAGCAATTGGATCTTGGGGTTTGGAGCACTCAGAAGAGGGTGCTATATAGACAATCTGCAGCCTGAGTTTGTGCCTAGAGACCCCAAGCTAAAGGCAGTGTCTGAGCTGTGTTGAGACTCTGGAGACTTAAAGCATGTGAGATTCAGCATTTGGATCCCTCATAGCAGTGTGGTGAGTGACCAGGCCTTAAACATCTGGTCGGCTACGCAGTGTGGGCTTGGGGCTAAGGCAGGCTCCCTACCTTCCCTAGCGCTGTGCTGCTCCCGGAAGCAGCCGCTAAGTGCTGGGGTGGCCAGGGACTGGGAGGCTCTGCATGCAGCCCCCGCCCCAAGTGTCAGCTCCGCAGCTCCCATTGGCCAAACCACGACCAATGGGCGCTGTGGGGGGTGGCGCCTGTGCACACCACACAGAGCCACCTGACTGCCCATGCATCTAGAGGCCGCGGGGACCTGTCAGCCGCTTCCTCGCAGCCACAGTAAGTGCTGCTGAGCCCCTGCACCCCAACCCCTGGCCCAGCCCACAGTCTCTCCTGCACCCTAAGCCCCTCATTCCTGGCCCCACCCCAGAACCTACAGCCAGAGCCCCCAATCCCTTTTCCCCAGCCGAGAGCCCATACCCCCTCCCACACTCCAACCCACTGCCCCATCCCAGTGAAAGTGAGTGAGGGTGGAGAAGAGTGAGCAATGGAGAAAGGGGGGCTGGAGCAAGCGAGGGATGGGGCCTCTGAGAAGGGCTGGGGCATGGGGTAGGGTGTTCGGTTTTGTGTGATTAGAAAGTTGGCAACCCTAATTTTGAGTAATATTGCAGTTCAGTCAAAACATGACATTGCAGCAAGAGAAAATAAGTAATTTACGATTCTCCATCAGTGGAACCAAGAGCCCTCCTCTGTGCCTTTGAATCCCATGGTTAGCAGACTCTACAGTGTAAACTGAAGTATGGTCTCAAAGGATGAAGAAATATCCTCTATGAATTATTCCTTAAACCAGCCTTCTACACAGGTTCGGAATAATAAATTTTCCTTTTTATCTGTTCAAAAATAAGTTGACTAAACCCGAGGAAATTAAATTCAAAACTGATACCTAATTAAATAATGAATGGCTTATACTCCTAGTACATGTGGACCCAGACTTTCAAGAACGCATGCATGAGTATAAGTCTGTGCACACTTAAAGATTTGGGCCATAACCTGAACTTCCCCAAATGAGTCGATTAAAAGAATGTCACTTCAAGGCTGTCTGCTCGAGTTAACGAATGTTTACAATTTTTTTTCCCTTTTCTGCAACAACTTTGATCTTGTTAGGTGAGGGTTCTTCAAGGATTTTTAAAAACTTGATATCTCATGCTTTCTGAATGTTATATTAAATATTCAATGAAAATTAGTTGGAAAGAGCCTCCAAACGAGAAACATAAATCCAGTTTGACACCTTAGATAAATGAAAGCCACAAAAATAGAGAGGCAGTCTAAAATGGAGGAAAAGGTGGGAATACCAGGAATTTAAGTGACCGGGTCTTTGTTGTTGTTGCTTGTCATTGTAATCTTAACCCTGGAACAATATCTTGAGCAAAGTCATGAACAAACCTATGTATAATGTTTTCATTATCTATATTCATGGCATTTGTTTTTGCACATTGCTGCAGTATGCACATAGATTTGCTCGTTCAATTAACATTGTGAAAGCATTTGCTTTATTGCCATCTATGTAAACATGTTTCAATTTTCTTATCATTATATCAAGGTTGTCTAGATGCAGGACTTTTCTAATGCTAATCAGTTCTCCGAAGTTCCTCACATTCTGGGAAGTTTAGATTGGATATGATAGAGAAAATTAAGTGTCTTTTGATATGGCAGTAATTGTGTTTTGCATATGCTGCCTAATGCATCATTCATGTCTTCCTTAATCAAACCGCCATTATTCTAGTTTGCCATTTTATACTATCAATGTGCTTGATGCTGTACAAGCAATTATAAGAGACAATCCCTGCTCCAAGGAGCTTTCAGACTAGGTCAGACAAAGATAAAACTGTTTAAGTATACACAATCTACATGGTACAAACTCAAGTAGCACAGCCATTTTGTGATTATGCACTAATGTTCCACATTTTTATCTTGTTTTCATACATTTTAGAGGTAAATGTTCTGGATGAGCAAGCCAGTCAGTTGAAAAATATTATCTTGGAAGTTGTGTCTTTGATCCATGGGCAGTCACAAACCTCCTTGAAGCTGGTGGGGATGATAGCTGTCTTCCATTCAGGATAAATAAGGGAGAAATTAAATGCCTTTGTTTTGTGATAGCTGAAATGGAAGAAGCCACTGCCCAAATCACAGATCATCATGACAAGGCTGGAGTAGGAGTGGAACTGTGTGGTCTGAGGGGTTTTCCCTGGGGTCTGAATGCAAATGCAAGAGCTGGGTATTATTTGGTGAAGCTTTGTCTGTTCATGAATGATAAGCAGCCAGATGAAGATAGAAGTAGACAAAGATTGTATTTAGAGTAGTTATTAATGGTCGGCTGTCAAACTGGAAGTATGTCTCTAATGGGGTCTGGTACCATTCAATATTTTCATTAATGACTTGGATAATGGAGTGGAGAGTGTGCTTATAAAATCTGCACATGATAACAAGCTCTGCGAGGGTTTGCAAGCACTTTGGAAGACAGCATTAGAATTCAAAACAACCTAGACAAATTGAAGAATTGGTCTGAATGCAACAAAATGAAATTCAATAAAGACAAATGCAAAATAATTCATTTAGGAAGGAAAAATCAAACGCACAACTACAAAATGGGGAATATTTGGCTAGGTTGTAATACTGTGGAAAAGGATCGGGGGGGGTTATAGTTAATCCCAAATTGAGCATAAATCAACAATTTGATGCCGTTGCAAAAAAAGGCCAATATCAATCTGGGGTGTATTAACAGGAGTATTGTATGTAAGACATAGGAAGGAGTACTGTATCCAATTCTAGGCACCACACTTTAGAAAGATGTGGACAAATTGGAAAACATCCAGAGGACATTTTAACAAAAATGATGAAAAATGTTTAGAAAACCTGACCTATGAGGAAAGGTTACAAAAACTCAACATGTTTATGTGACGGGTTCGGCCACAGAGACCCCCTTGGGACTGTCACCTGACATGCTGAAACTACCTCGGAGCCTGTTTTCCTGCCAGCTTGGGACTCCAGAATCCTGTCTCGTTGAGCCAGACATGCTAGTCTTCTGCAAACACAGACCCAGGTCTGAACCACATCCCCAAAGCTGCAGACTTTAACCAAAACTGCTCAGTGGGTTTCCTATCTCCAGCACCCACACACCCAGACCCAAACCCCAAATAAATCTGTTTTACTCTATATAACGCTTATACAGGATAAACTCATAAATTGTCTGCTCTCTATAACACTGATAGATATTTACAAATACAGCTGTTTGCTCCCCAAGGTATTAATCACTTACGCTGGGTTAATTAATAAACAAAAGTGATTTTATTAAGTATAAAAAGTAGGATTTAAGTGGTTTCAAGTAATAGACAGAACAAAGTAAGATACCAAGCAAAATAAAACAAAACATGCAAGTCTAAGCCTAATACGTTTAAGAAACTGAATACAGGTAAATCTCACCCTCAGAGATGTTCAACTAAGCTTCTTTCACAGACTAGATTCCTTCTTAGTCTGGGCCCAATCCTTCCCCCGGTACAGTTCTTGTTATTGTTACAGGTGGTAACTAGGGGATTGTTTTGTTCCACCCTCTTTTATAGCTTTGGCACAGGACAGGAATCTTTTGTCTCTCTGGATCCCCACCCCTCCTAAATGGAAAAGCACCAGGTTTAAGATGGATTCCAGTACCAGGTGACATGGTCACATATCCTGTGAGACCCCAAGCTTCCATTCTTTCCGGCTTGACTCGCAGGAACACAGGAAGGCTTACAAGTAAACAGAGCCATTTACAACCAATTGCCTTGGTTAATTGGAGCCATCAAGATTCTAAACCACCATTAATGGCCCACACTTTGCATAATTACAATAGGACCTCAGAGTTAACTTTATATTTCTTGTTTTAGATACAAGAATGATACATATATACAAATAGGACGAACACAGTAGATTATAAGATTTGTAATGATACCTTACAAGAGACCTTTTGCATAAAGCATATTCCAGTTACATTATATTCACATTCCAAGCATATTTCCATAAAGCATATGGAGTGCAACGTCACAGTTTAGTCTTCAGAAAGGAAGACAAAAGGGGGACCTGATAACAGGGCTGCTATAAAGTGGAGTCTGATCAATTGTTCTCCTTGTCTACAGAAGACAGGAAAAGTAGTAATGTGTTTAATCTGCAGCAAGGGTGATTTAAGTAAGATATTAGGAAAAACTTTCTAACTGTAAGGATAGGTAAGCTCTGGAATAGGCTTCCAAGGAGGTTGTGGAATCCTCATCACTGAAGATTTTCAAAACCAGGTTAGAGTAAGACAAACACCTATCAGGAATGGTCTAGGTTTTCTCAGTCCTGCCACATCATGAGGGGGGTGGATTTGATGACTTCTCGAAGTCCCTTCCAGACCTACATTTCTATAATTTCAATATTCTACAAAAGAAGGCAACAGGAAAGCCAAAGAGTCAGCAAGAAAAGCACTGGTACCATGACAAAAGCAAAAGCCAAGAGAATTTTTTGGGCAGAGTGCTGGCTGGAAAGAGGCTTGGCACTATGATAAAAGAAATTGCCTTCTGCTTGATTCAGGACTGTGTATGTTCTTTGTAAATAAACAAGATTTCAGTAAAGAAATACCTGACTCACTCAATTTCTCCTCTTAATGGAAACAACCCACAACATCCCAAATTTTGGCTAAAAAGTTACAATACATTAAAGCTTTGGAAGTTTATGAATTACAGATTTGTACTGCTATATAGTACCTTTCATTTGAGGCTGGCTCAATGTCTTACAAACTTTCATTTAGCCTCTTAACCCCCATGTGAGAGAGGCAGGTATTATTTCATCCATTCTCCAGATAGACCAACTTAGGCACAGAGTAGTTGTGTGACTTGTTCAAGGACGCACAGCAAATCATTAGAAGCCCTGGAAATAGAATCTGCAAGAGTCCTGACTCCAGCCTTCTGCACTACTCAATGATACCACTTCACCCAAGCTATTTGGGTCAGTGTAACACAAAAAACATGTCATCCTGGGGACCCCAGTATGTTAAGTTTTGTATTGGGAGAGTTTTACACAGAAAGCAATTTATACAGAAAGGGATATTTTAGCTAGGAGCAAGGAGACAACAGTCTTGCGAGTCAGAATGTTACAACAGTGAATTTCTAGGGTCAAGGTGAGGTGTGCATTCTGTTCTCTCCTGCTCTGCACCCTCCCTCCGTCTCCACACACAACACACAGTGTTTAACTCTGAATATGCTGACTGGTTGGAAGTCAATGTTCTCCAGTGCTCTTGAATATTGAATTGGTGTTGTATTGAAGGAGATGGTGTCTGATGCAGATTTTTAGCTGATTATGTTTAAATATGTTGTACTGGATGACTGTTAAAGGGAAGGGGAATAGTCATTTTTTTAAGTAAAAATAGTTTGTAGTAAGTATTTTGGGAATTGGCTGTAATGTTTCTAGTAGTGTTATTTATGGTAGATAGTATAAGGAACTATGGTTGTTTTTATCTTTTCAATAGTTGATGGATGTGGTTAGAGTTGAGGTTAATTTTATTTGGTGATGGAGAGAGAGGAAGGCATGGGTGGAGGATTCGGATGAGGCAATGTGGAAAAGGCAACATCCACGACTGAGGGTTGGAAGAGTTGGGGAAGGACTTAATGAGGGATTCCCTGGCTTTTTTATTCTGTTGATGGAATGTTCACACAAACGGAACAGGTTTTTAACAAAACATTTTCTTTAGAGGAATTTCCCACCATTTTAAAGTCTTTATTAAATCTGATAGCTATTCATGTGAATAACTATCAATATAAATATGTATTCTCCCTATCCCCTAGAGCAGAGTCTTGAAGTTCCATTCCCCTGATGCACTCCTTCACGACAAACCCCCGTTGCACATTTAGATTGTCCATATGCTTGCCCAACCCACACCCTTCTTTCTCCCCACTGTGCTTCCTCCACATCCTGTCCTTGGTCTTCACCAGACTCCCCTATTCAAATGAATCTCTTAAATACTGATGTATTATTGTTTTATATATAGAAACATTTATCAGTTATATGTGGTGCTGGCTTAGGGGGTATGGTGTGGATGAGGGGCATGGAAGCATGTTGAAAAGTGTAGTTTGCAGGCAGTTGGGAGGTGAAGGGAGGCTCTGAGGGGAAGGGAATGAGCAGGGATATGGAGGGAACATAGATAAGAAGTGAGAGGTTTGAATTAGGGGAAATTTAGATTTGGAGAAACAGAGCAGAGACTCAGCATCAGAGAATGGAATCAGCTGACAGAGCTAAGTGGTTCCTTTGGCTAATCTTGGTGAAACTCAGTGACATTCTAGTGAATAATGGGTCTATATCCAAGATATTATTTGTCTGTGTGTCTGTCTGTCAGCAGTAGATATACCTCCACTTCTCTCCTGTTTGGTATATCAGCATCTTCCTCTGTATGATACCCTCCTTTTGCAGCCCACTGGGAATAGCTCTTTCTGTCCATGCTCTTTGTCTGAGAGAAATGTGGGGTATCTTAGTTTCAGGCTCTTTACCCTATAGGCCCCCCCTCTACAAGGTGGTATTCTCCTTAAATGGTGCTGAGTGACAATCCCACCCAACCACCAAATTCTTTATAGAACATGATTTAATACAAAGTGGCCGCCTCAGCAGACCTATATTTATATCTGATAAAAGTTAGATTAGATTAGGCTTTCTCAGTTTGTCACAGAAAAGAAAACGTAACATCTTTTGTTTTTCCAGAGCCGTCTGTGACAACCAGGGTAGAATCTAGACTTCTGAGTAGCTGTGTCACCCCTCAAACCTGGGGTGCTCTTTACACTGCTTTTCTGCTGTTGCCTCCACTCCTGGACTACTCACAAACAGCCTCTAGCATGTAAATCACTCCCAGTTATGTCTGTGTGCACTTGCAACCTGCTAGTTGCACACAGGCTTTTACTAGCCTGAATTATACTGCAGGGTGGCCCGAGCACACTCCCAGTCCTAGATTTTTCCCCAGAAATGTGAGCCCTCTCCTGGACAATATGCACTCATATAAAGCCCATCATTTTATTAATAGAAATGATATGCCAAATCCGGTTATCCCAAATGGAGTTTCCCAAACGCTTAGATTCAAACATACTAGTTTAGATAAAACAATAAAACAAGTTTATTAACTACAAAGAGATAGATTTTAAGTGAATGCAAGTAATGAGGCATAAAAGTTTGAATGGTTACAAGAAAAATAAAGATAAAATGCAGCTCGTGACTAATTTAACAATCTATGTTAAATTCAAAGCAACGTTTTTCTTACCACATGTTCTCAGTAGTTTTACTGGCCAAACTTCTTAGGCCAGGACCTCTTCTTTGTAATGGCTGCTTCCTTTGTTCCTTCTGGTGCAGTGAATCAATGGACAGAGAGAGAGCAAAAAAAGAGGTCCCTTGGGATGTTTCCCCCTTTTATAGTCCTTCCCTGCCCTTTGATAATCATCTCCATCTGGGAACATGCACCAGGCAATCTCTGTGGACGGGAACCCCATGTTTCTTTGCTAAGATGTAGATTTTTCATCCACACCCCCTTTCCTACCAAAAAATGGCCTTCTTTATAGCTGGCTGGGGCATCAGCTTGCCCTTTTTTCTCTGAGGAACTGGTTTGGCCACTCCCCACAGTTGGAACATGTTTTATTAACATCATACAATGGAATCTTATAACTCTACATTCAATGTTGCTACACATATTTTACCAGGACAGTAATAAGTTTTCAAATGATACATCACAAGGCATATTTGCTGTCAGGGTTCCCTCCCCACTCTGAACGCTGGGATACAGATGTGGGGACACCCATGAAAGACCCCCTAAGCTTATTTCTACCAGCTTAGGTTAAAACTTCCCCAAGGCACAAATTCCTTTCCTTGTCCTTGGATGTTATTGCTGCCACCACCAAGTGATTTAGACAAAATTTCAGGAAAAGGGTCACTTGGAGTCCCTATTACCCCAAAATATTCCCCCCAAACCCCTTCACCCCCTTTCCTGGGGAGGCTTGAGAATAATATACTAACCAATTGGTTACAATGTGAGCACAGACCAAACCCCTTGGTGCTTAGGACACTGAAAATCAATCAGGTTCTTAAAGGAAGAACTGTATTTATATAAAACAAATAAGAGAATCACACCTGCAAAATCAGGTAACTTTACAGGGTAAATAAAAAGATTTAAAACACAGAGGATTCCCCTCTGACTCTGCTTCCCAGTTACAAAACAGGAATGAAATTATCTCTTAGCATAGGGAAAATTCACAAGCTAAAATAAAAGATAATCTAATGCATTTCCTTGTCCTTATTTACTATTTTTTAATATTAGAAGGATCATTTCAGGTATGTTTTCAGGAGATATTTTACCTGCCTGGTCTCTCTCCTCATCCAGAGAGGGAACAAACAAAGAGAGCACAAACAAAACCTCCCGCACAGATTTGAAAGCATCTTCTTTTCTTATTGGTCCTTTTGGTCAGGTGCCAACCAGGTTATTTGAGCTTCTTAACCCCTTACAGGTAAAGATTCAGTACAGTTACCCAGGAAGGATTTTACTCCTACCCTTATCTGTATATATATGACACTTGGTACAAAGATTATTACAGTAGTGTGCAAGGGATTAATACAGGTGTGTGACATTCTGGACTGTTGTGTCCCCTTAGCTCTCCAGCCTGTGATGCTTTTACACTGGTTTGCTGGTGAACAGCAACCCCTGCAGGCTCTGCTCACACGCAGCCATTAGCATGAAAAAATCACTCCCAGCTGAATACATGACTGTTATGCCTAGCCATCCATGAATTACATGCAGGATGACACCCACATATCCCCAGCCTTTATGCCCCAGAAATGTGTGTCTTATACTGTTCAGTACCCTCCTGGTCAGTGCAAGCTCATAGATAGTCCGTCATTCCAACAATGAGTAATGATTACAGACCAGGCTTGTTGACCTAAATGGAGATTCCTAAGCACTTCAACCAAAACACATTAGTTTAGATAAAACAACAAAACAAGTTTATTAGCTAGAGAAAGATAGATTTTAAGCGATTACAAGTGATAAGGCTTAAAAATCAGAATTGGTTACAAAAGAAACAAAAGGATAAACATGCAAGCTAATTCCTAAACTTTACTAAGGCGAACAGGTTTAAAAGCAAAAAAAAGGAGTTTTTCTCACCAAAAGCTTACAGCTGTTTGTACTGACTGGAAAATCCCCAGTTTAATGATGCTTCTTTTGTCTTTCAAGTGATCTAGCTGCCATAAGTAGAGATGGAAGGGAAGAGCTGATGGGAAGGTTACTGTCTCTTATTTTTATAACCTCCTTTCTTTGAGGATTACCCACCACTGGGGTGCACACAAGCAGTCTCCACTGGATGTGAGGTTTGAAGTATTTCCAGCATGAAATGTGAATTCGTTACTATATGCCTCCCCATTGCTGAAAAATGGTTAGTTAATCTAGGTTGTAGTCTCTGATGGTTTATTTGATTATGCTGATACCTTAGTGTGTCTTTGTCTCAGAAAAAAACTAGTTTAGGCCTACTTTTCTTAAATTGGAGCATGATACATGGTAAAATCTCATAGCTTCACAAACAGTGTTGTTACATATATCTTAACAGGACAGTGATGTTCAACAGATTGAGTTTTCAAATGATACCTCACAAAGCATACTTTGTACAAAATATATTATAACCTTAGGAAAGTGGTGAACATGGGGTACAGGGTGTCATGAAAGGTATAGTTTGTCACACTGTCTCTAGGGTCTAATCCTCTTTTCCTCAAACCAGCATCCTCTTACCCCTTCTGGGATACAGGCTGTATATGGAAACTAACCCCTTCTACTTTTCCAGTGTTTCTCAGATGTTAGTCTATTAACACAATTACAAAGAATCCCTTTGTCCACAGTTGCATAACCTGGGAGGATCTCTCTCCCCACAAACCAGTCAGTCCAGTCGCCTAAGTTGCCTATCCACAATTTCATACAAGGTCTGTAAGATCCGGGCTTAGCTATTAGAATCATAGAATCATAGAATATCAGGGTTGGAAGGGACCTCAGGAGGTCATCTAGTCCAAGCCCCTGCTCAAAGCAGGACCTAATCCCCAACTAAATCAAAAATTGGGTTTTCTTAATTCTGTTCAGAGTCCCAGTGGCTCCATGCTTTGTTTCAGGAGCAGGTGTTTACCCATTGTTTCTAGTTTGTCTGGGTTGTCTGGGCTTCCCAAAGCCAGCTTACTCCTCAATTTCTACCACTTATTTTGTAGTTATAAAATATGACTGAAACCTTAAAGACAGAGCCCCTGTCCTGTCCGTGATGTTCCAAGTACATGATGGCTATGGTTGTTTAGCTGGAGAAACGAAAAGATATGTGAGGAAAAAAGGACAAAATTACAAAAAGGGGGGGGGGGAGCCCTTTTAAAATATTTGCTAGCTGCTGCAGAGGAAACATTTTGCTTATAAAAATTACAAGAAAAATGGAAATGTCCCTTGAAGAGTTCAGGCATAAGAAGTGGAGACTAAATTCAATCTTTAAAGTATGAAACAAAAAGATTTTAGTTCTGCTTTCAGAGGAAGTCATAACGCAGCCTTAACTGTAGGGTTGCTACTGACGCCTCCATAATACTGTACAATGAGCTCCTGTCTTATGAAATTAGAAGATAATTCACATATGTTGCATAGTTCAATGCGTAATTTTTCATGCTGAATGATGTAAGGTATTTATCAAACTGTTTTAATAGATTGGATCTCTGACTCCACCACCCCACGCTCCGCTGCGTATATACTGAGGCTGACAACTCTGCCTTATAAAAGATTTCCTTACCCCACCTTGTGACTAATGCAGATAATTATTTTTAAAACAACTCTGGATGCTGCTGCAGCACATTGGTGCGTGCACACCAAAAGGTGTATTCACATTCATCTGGCATTTGTGAACCTCAAGGCACCATATAAATCTTACAGTGCAGCATTACAAATACTCAGTATGGCTAGTGCATCATTAGGGAGCTTGCCTGCCGGGTCAGGGTAATCAGAGGTATAAAAGAGCCAGTTTAAAATAAATAGATACAAAATAAACATTAAAGGGATCTAATTTCATGGCACATTATTCAACCAGCTCCTGTAGTCTTCCAGCCCCTGGAGGTCTGTGTATTTTGCTTAGTGAAATCGTCTTTTTCCTTTTAAAATCCAATTGAATAAAGCTGGACTGTGGCATGGCCAGTTTCAGAAATAAAAATCTGAGTTAATGAAGGGCTCATGAAAGCACGAAGCTGATATCATTGGCCTAAGTCAGGCGCATTGTGGGTGAGCACAAGGCAATTGGGCGATTTGGCCAGGGGACCGGTCCTTGGGCTAGTCACTGCAGTTCTCTCTTGCAGAGTCCCTATTTTGATCACCAGGAGGTGCTGAGGGCCCAATTCATCCCCATGCTGGTGCAGACCCCAACCCAGGGACTGAGGGGAAGGACTTGTAGCCTCCCAAGACCCTGAGCCTGGGGAAACTGGGGGCTGGATCAGAATATCACAAGCCCTATGACTTTAAAAATCATGATTTTGGGGGGGCTTGTCTCATGAGATTTGCTTAAAAATCATGAGATTAAAAAACGAATTTCTTGGCTTTTGGGTCTGATTCTAATTTCTGGGCTCCTCACACAACCCAGCCTGCCCCTATGTGACTGTGTACACACGTCAGGCTGAAATACACAAGAGATTCATGAGTACAAATGTGGGAGAGGCCTCCCTTTTCTCCTGCAAATGTGGACCCCATGTTTCCTCCTTTCAACACCAGTGGCGATATCCTTTCCCTTTCTGATGACGTGTTTGTCTTCCCCAGCACTCCCAGGAACTTCCCCAGGGTTTCTCACTGGACCCTGCATGAAGTGCATCCCAGGAATGTCTTCAGACAACGCCCGGGCATGGAAGACTCTGCTTGCACTGAGGAGCACCGTACAGTATCAGCACAGCCCGTGGATCCTGGCCATGTCTGCAGGGACTGTACCCCCTAGCTTCCACTTTGGCTGTTCTCTGCTGATTTATGGACTGCTCTAACCACCTCCTCTGCAGCCAGCCTTACTCTCCTCCATACTCCTGTCACCCACCCTTCCCTCCCTCTCCTGTTTTTTCCCTCCCCCCCTCCTTCTCTGCCCTGCCTCAGTCTCTCTTCCCTTTTCATTCTTCCTTTTCCCCCACACTTATTGCTCCTATTGACTCAACTGCTTCCCATCACTCCCCCTCACCGCTAAGCCTGCTGAGCCCCTCCCTTTGGTATTCCCTGAATTAGTTTAAAAGTATTCATTGAAAATAAATTAACACTAATAATCTCTCTCTCTGGCCCCACGCTGAACATTCAAGTACATTCCCTATCTTGTATCCATAACCTATCTACTCCCATGTCTTTACCCCAGCCCCTTCTTGTTTTATCTTCGCTTGTCATCTCATGTCCTCAGTTAGACTGTCAGCTCCTTGGATCCGGGAACATCTCTGTCATAGGTCTGAGAAGCGCCTGCCAAACTTGGGGTGCCAGGACACAGTGATGTGCCTGCTCTGCTTTTTGTCATTTACACCCGGCCAGGAGGTCACAGCTGTTCCTTTCAGATGCAGACTGTCATGGTTGCCCTTGTCGCCTCAGGACTAAACTACTTCAGTGGACTCCACACCTGGGGCTTATCTTTAAAACCATCTGGAAACTGAAGTGAACACAGAACGTGGCAGCCTATTTGGTAAGGGGAGCATCTCATGGCGAGTATATTGGCCGTTCTCTATGAGCTGCGCTGGCTGCCCGTGGGTTTCCAGACAGAGTTTGAAGTGTTTGTTTTGGTCTATCAAGCTGTAAATGAGTTAGGACTTTCCTACCAGGGAGTTGCCTCTCTCCCCAAGCTGCGGCTGAGACCAGCAGAGGTGCTGGAAATGAATCCCTACTGGGTGAAATGAAAAGGGGTTGCTGGACTGTAGTTCTCTGGGAGGCCTACTGGCTTTGGAATTCACTCCCCTCCCTTGATCCAAACTCCCCTGGATCTGGTGACATTCATGGCATGCCACAGGGCTTATCCCTTTAACCCAGGCATTTGAAAATGGGCAGGGATGGGTAGGAGTAAGCGGAGGAATTTTTGGAGGGAGTGAGGTATTTGATCTCTGAAGTTACCTGGCTTGGTGTGTGTGTGTGTGTGTGCGGGGTGGGGGGGTTATGTCTTGAATACTGCGTACAAATGTGGTCTCGTCTGAAAAAGGATATACTGGCATTAGAAAAGGTTCAGAGAAGGGCAACTAAAATGATTAGGGGTCTGGAACGGGTCCCATATGAAGAGAGATTAAAGAGGCTAGGACTTTTTAGCTTGGAAAAGAGGAGACTAAGGGGGGATATGATAGAGGTATATAAAATTATGAGTGGTGTGGAGGAAGTGAATAAAGAAAAGTTTATTTACTTGTTCCCATAATAGAAGAACTAGGGGCCACCCAATGAAATTAGTGGGCAGCAGGTTTAAAACAAATAAAAAGAAGTTCTTCACACAGCGCACAGTCAACCTGTGGAACTCCTTGCCTGAGGAGGCTGTGAAGGCTAGGACTATAACAGAGTTTAAAAAAGAACTGGATAAATTCATGGAGATGAAGTCCATTAATGGCTATTAACCAGGATGGGTAAGGAATGGTGTCCTTAGCCTCTGTTTGTCAGAGTGGGGTGATGGATGGCAGGAGAGAGATCACTTGATCATTACCTGTTAGGTCTACTCACTCCGGGGCACCTGGCATTGGCCACAGGATACTGGGCTGGATGGACCTTTGGTCTGATCCAGTATGGTCATTCTTGTGTTCTTGTGTTCTTATGTTCAAACTCTACTGCTGCATGTAGTGTGGTGGTTGTGATGCATTTTTAAACTATGTTAATGTCACCTAGAGCATAAGGATAGGTGTCCTTTTATCATTTGTACAGATCTAAATAAATGAATTAATACCAGTGCTCCTGGTATTAATGACAAACTAGTTTCTACTAGCAGAATCTTCCTTATTATCTCATTGTTGAGAGTCTAAGGCTAGTCACACTAGAAGTACTACGTCAGCGCAGCTGCACCGATGCAACTGCATTGCTATAGCGCATCTGGTGAAGACACTCAATGCAGACGAGAGAGCGCTCTCCCATCGGCATAAAAAAATCCTCCACTGCAAGAGGCAGTAACTACGTCGGCAGAGAAGCTCTCCCACTGACATAGCGCTGTCCACACCGGCACTTAGGTTGGTGTAATTTATGTTGTTTAGGGAGGTGGCTTATGCATATCCCTGAGCAACATAAGTTATACCAAAAGTAAGTGGTAGTATAGACCTGGCGGAGAAGTCAGGGGTATGTGGAAGCAGGGAGGAAAGCTCTGTTAACGGTTCATAGAATCACAGAATATCAGGGTTGGAAGGGACCTTAGGAGGTCATCTAGTCCAACCCCCTGCTCAAAGCAAGACCAATCCCCAATTTTTGCCCCAGATCCCTAAATGGCCTGCTTAAGGATTGAACTCACAACCCTGGGTTTAGCAGACCAATGCTCAAACCACTGAGCTATCCCTACCCCACCCCAAATATTATGCATATAAAATATTATGAAATATTATGCATAACCACTGACTGCCTAATTTATTCAAAAATGTGTTGATCATCCAAATGGAAGGAAGAGTAAAAGCCAGGCAGTTACTATGCCTATCCCTAGCCAAATAATGGAACAAATATCAAGTGGGAGGGGAAAATTGCTAAGTATTTAGAGGAGAATGGAACAAAGAGCGAGAAGCTGCACCGCTTTGCAAATGTTAGCTAATACATATATGTTAGGTGTGGTAATCATCACATTAAAAGGTATTATGTGTGTAGTTTTATTATGTACATTGTGTGTGTGTAGGTGTGTATAGATGTGTGAATAAAGTCTTGGGAAGTTATGGTAACTGAGTGTATTGTGGTCTACCCACCATTCCGTTCGCCCATGTCAGGTATCTCACAACACTTTGCAAAGTTGAAGTCTGCCTTGGCGTTAGAAAATAGGAAGCCTGTCAAAGACAAGATACATGAATGGTGAGTCCTAGCAAAGGTTGGGGTGTATGGCTACACCCAACTGGTTTGGAATGGAGTATCCAAAAGAGAGAGAAGAAAAGTACAGAACAAAACAACAAGTTAATGAACTGTTACAAAGTGGTGGGCTAGATTTTAGTGACATGTAGCGAGTTTTGTAACTTGTACAATCGTGTATAAATATTGCTGGCTGAAATGCGTATCTTTAAAAAATACCTTCTCTGTAAGATGAAACACTTGCAAGAATTTGCTTCCTGGAAGGAGAGTATGTATGTCTCCTTTTTTGTATTGTACAGCCTTGTCTAAACAATCAGTTTGGCTGCATTTGGTTATTTGGTCTCTTGAACATTTTTAAGAATGAACCGTGAGTGTAGTCAAACAATTGGCTCCACCTTTTAGTCAATATAAAGAAAAATGCTTGCTGGACAATCATTTTTTTCTGATAGATCTACAAATTTGGTGAATGGAAGAAAAGTGGTATTATGCTAGACCTTGGTAAGCCTCTGAAAAATCTTAGTTTCAGTACGTTTACAAGCACATGCAAGCGTATATAGACAACACCCAATGTCCCTGCCTTAACAGGCTTAAAATCAAAGACAACATGTGAACAAAAGGGTAAGGGATAGGAAGTAATAGAGAACATCATGACTGACACACATGACTGACTGGTGCATATCTTATGAGTTCCATGGATTGTGGATTTTTTTAATTCTGGTGTTGGTGGGTGCTGCTGACTAATGGGGTTCTCAAAGCAGTTAAATAGCTGAATTTGGCCCCTTGTGTACCTCCTTATTAGAAGGGGAGTGGGGGAGATTAATCAAGAGCAGGACAATATGAGGCTGTTGAGGAACGATCAGACCAGTTAAATGTGTGAAGCCTGGCAAAGCAACGATTAAAGGTGTTGAGGAAACAACGGTCTAAAAGGAGAGAAGAATGACTTAGGCTCTAGCGCTCTGGTCTTTTTTCTCTACCCGTCTTATTTTTGTGCTGGTTTCCCTTACTGCTCCCCCTGAGCTTTTCTTTCCTCTTCTAGGTGGGGCTGGCTGGCTGAAAACATTCTGTCAAAGCTGTTTTTGAATGTGAAATGTACAGAATGTACAGAAGAGAACAGTCCTACATTTCAGGGGATGGGCTAAATTGACTTAAGAGGTCTTTTCCTGCTTCAACTTGTGTGGCTGCTATTTATATTTTTTAGGTGACCCTCATAATCTTTAATGTTTTTATCCTCCTCTTGATACCTGTGTGGGGCAGGGAAGTGCTATTATCCCCGTGTTATAGATGAGGGAAAGAGAGACAGAGACACTAAGTGACTTGCCCAAGGTGACATAGGAAGTCTGTGGCAGGGCAGGTTATTGAACCAAGGTCTTCCACATCACCGAGTAGCACCTTAACCAGTGAAACATTCCTTCTCTCTCTCTCTTTCCCTGCCCTTCCCACCCCATGCACCTGGAGGCAGAGCATTCTTGGTGCAGGGTCCCCTGCTGTGTAACTCATTCCTTGTTTTTGTGCTGGGACTGAAGTTTGCTGAGCTTCAGACCCCAGCCCAAGGCATGCCTTTTTGGTCACCCTTTTGTCTGATGGATAATCACCAGAAGGTTTTACTTATGATGGGTTGGATGGTGCAGCGGGGTTGTAGGCACTAGCTGTTGCAGCCAGGTTTCATTGCTGGTTTGTTTTTAATGTATGTCCTGTATGCAGATGTCATGGTGAGGGATGCATACAAATTGTTAAGGACTGTATTCTGCTTTCTATGCCTTCTGGGTTGCTGTGGGGCATGTAGAGGGGTCATACAGCACCTGGTAGCGGGAATGCTGGCTAGCTCACTCAGAACTCCTCCTCGCGGCTCCAATGCAAAGCACACTGGCACACCTCGAGAGAGAGGCTGCAGTACACTCCCTGCACTGCTGGGAGGGGGAGTAGTCAGGGCATTGCTCCTTTTCAGGCACCTAGACCAATACGGCCAGTCCCTAGAGCTCAAAAATAAAAAATCCAGCCCCTCCCCCCCGCCCCCCAATCATGACTTTAAAAAAATCATACTTTTTATTTGCTTTCTGGTTTCTGAGCTTTTAGGAGGCGCTTGGGTCACATTTTCAAACATTCCTTGCAACCATGAGGGCTAGAAATCTGCCATCTGTGTTTAAGTGAAGACTGAAATTCCCCTGTAATCACAGGGCTCCTGGAGCTGGAGCTTCCAGAAAAACACCAAATATTCTGAGTCTCATGGTAAAACCACTGCAGTGGGATTTTAGGAAGGAGCAGCCAGATCCTGTGCAGAGGCTCAGGTAGGAAAGCACCATGCACTCCACTCCCTTGAACAACTGCAGAGTGACTGGCTGTAAAGGAATTTGTTGCTGCACTCCGAGACTGCCAAGTCTCCTAATTCCTAATGTTGCCAAAATAGGGTTTAATTTCATGGGTACGTAACCCTTGGCTCAGTAGCTGACTCCTCAGGAGGCAGCCTGCTCTATCGGATTCCCAGCATTGTTTGGTGCTTAAACAGCAGAAGCCCAAAGTTGATCAACATGAATACTAGTGGCACAGTCAGTCGTTAGCCAAGAAACACAAGGCAGCCTGATTTCTTTCTGAAACACAAGATAGTCTTTTAGCTTGTTGCAATATGGGTTCTTAAGGCCACCCAAAAGACCTGAGGAAAAACGACACTGCCGCTTTTTTCATCATTTACCCTCTTCAGTTGGCTGCAGCTCAGCAGAACAATTGCAAAGCCTTTGAAACGCAATGTCATGATTTCACAGGGGTTTGAAGGGTTTTTTCCATTTTTTTTTTGTCATTGAGATTTGCACAATTTCCCCCTTACCCTGAGAACTGGGACTAAAAGGATTAGCAGGCTACCGAGTCTGATTACCTCAGCCGTCTGCTATTATTCCTTGCGTTCCTGTAAAATACCTTGGCAACATGAGGTCTTGGCATTTGTGCTGGTTGTGGAAAGCCACAAAGCATAGATGTAAATCTTTGCTATCACCTTTGCTCTCTCTTAGTGAGGGAATTTGGTGATGAGAGGCTAAATTAATAAAGGAGCTCTTTGTTTATTGAGCCTTTAAATGCTTTCCCCTTTCTGATTATGAAGGCAGCGTGGTCTAGGGACTATGGCAGTGAACTGGAAACCACTACATTTGTGTTCTAGTCCTGGCTCTACAAGTGAGCCATTGTGTGACTCTGGGAAATTCATAGCACTGTTGTGTGCCTCAGTTTCCCCATCTGTAAATGAGGGGGAACACATTTACCATCCTTTGTAAAGCAATTTGAGTCCCCCAGTGCAAAGTATTGTTGTTATTAGGGCCGGTCAAACATTTTCCATGTTTGTCAATGGAAAACTGGATTTTCAGTTAAACTGAATTTATTTTGGAGGACGTCCGCTTTCCCCAGGAAATGCCACTCTTCATTTAAAAAATAAATGCCTGAAAACCAAAATATTTCAATTTAGAAATGTGTTGCAGTGCCTGATGAGAGTTGTAATTCACATGCTTCATGTCCCCATTATCTTCTATGGGTCAGGCTCTCCAACCTGGCTATATCTCCCAAGATGCTTTGCAGCAATGAAATTCCTATGATGCACCACAGCCTCTCACCAAGAATGCAGACTGCTGCATCACAGAAGATGTGGTCTGATTTGGAAGCCCAGCCTACAGAGAGAATGGGAGCATGAGGCACCTGAACTACAATTCCCCTGAGGATCTAAATCAAAATAGTTTGGTTTTTGTATTTTATTTTTAACTGAAAAGTTGAAAATTTAGACAATGTTTTTGTTTTTTTTGCCAAAAATTTCCACAGAGGGTAAAAACATTTTTCCAACCAGTTCTAATTTTCATTTACTCTGACACTGCAAGGAAGGAATACAATAGCCAACAATATAGAGACCGAGGTTGTAAGAATAAGATATTCTTACAGTAGTCACTAAAGAGACTCTTTTGCATTTGGAGTTCATAGCAGCTCATACTAATATGCAAAGCTAAAATAAATCTAAGCAATGCTATAGATTTATGATCAATGCTTAAACAAGTTGTTTGCTTAGTGACAGAAAAGACTAATGATGATTCGCTTTGGCTGGAAATATACTAGCATACTCTAAGTACCATTTTATTTTCTTGCATATCTGAATTAGATCTGATAGAGATGAAGGATTTACATACAGAAAACAAAAACAAAACTTTCCTTCAAACTGGATACATGCTTTTTATCACCCTTGAAGGGAATGATTTTTTTAACAGAAATAAATATGAAAATCAACCCATTGGAGCAAGCTCCAATTTGCAAAAAGAAATATGGTGAAAGCAGCTAATCTAAAGTGCCTGACAGCCTGACCATGCCATTATCTGAATAAACAGTCTAATGACAAACTGTTTGCTCTGTAAAACTAGAGGATTGCTGCTTATTTGCAAAAGCTCTACCTAACAGGAGACCGGAGGAGAGAAAAGATCATGTCTGCAGCAAAAACCCCAAACCAGATTTCCTTTTCTCTGTCAATATGAAGATGCATTCTGGCAAGCTCTCGCCAGCTTTTACTGGGAAACAGTTTATAAATACTCCAGTTGAAATAGTTGCTTCATCTCAGCAGATCAAGGGGGGTTCTTCATGGAGTATCCTAATGGCATATTTTCTGATCTCTGTGTTTTGTGCAGGCCTTAACATCTTATGTGAAATTTCTGCAAAACCGCAAGGGCAGAGACATAAGTGATTCATGTTGAAGAAAGAATTTTACGTAAACCAAAACTCAAAATCCACAAATCACGATTGTCACACTTCGGGGTTCAACCCAGACCAGTGAGAGGTTGTGTCACCGCCTGCCCTGTAATTCTGGGTCCCTTAAATGTTTTGCTGCTGTGGCTCAGAGCCTGGACACCAACAGCCAGAAGACAAACAGGCAGTACCCTGAGTTTCTGTGTGCTGTGCAGCCCTGGTTCAGCACTCTGACCCCAGCAGCCTACCTACAACACTGTGCTCCCACTCTTGTCTCTACCAGCCTTGGTTAGTATGTGCAGGGTGACCCCAACATACCCCCAGTCCTGAATTTCCCCAGAACAGTCTGCCCTGAAGTGGAACACACCTGGAATGTTCAGAGAATTAATAAGGTCCAATGCTCCTTTAAAGAGACAAAAGCACAGCTTGTTGCTTTAACTGGAGTTAATAATCATTTAAATTCAAGTACAGCACTGGGTTGGCTTAGATTAAAAGTAAAACAAGCTTCTTTTATCAAAAAGAGAGAGGTGTAAAGTGAATTCAAATATAAGAGATAGAGACAATGGTTATATGCAAATTAAAATAAAATATTCTTTCTAGAGATTAAGACTTAACTCAACAAGCCAAAGCCTTGATTCAAGGTAGATTTCTTCCTGATCTTTTTCTTTCTGGCCATGGCTAACTTTCTGTTACTCGGGATCTTCCACAGAAGTACAAAGTGCTGGTTTACCTTGTCTTCCTAGGTGAAAGATGTTGGTCTTAGGAGGTGTCTTACCTATATTCACTTCCCAGAGACTTTGACCCCCTTCATTGAAGGATCCATCTTTCTCAGCTCTGGTCCTTTGTGTCTGTCCAGTGAGGGATGCCAAGATGGCTTCTATGATTCTTCGCTCACCTTATATCTTTCCAAACTCACTGTTTTGTCCCCAGACTCAGGATGACCTCATGCTAGTCTTCCCTTCCTGTGGACTTCCCCTCCCGCTGTTGATTCCTATGTAACTAGGGCTTTCGTTGTTTTGATTCCACAATGCGACCTTCCCTCCTGTCCGGGGGAAAACCTGTTTTTCCCTGTCTTTAGTCAAAGATGTTAAAGCATAATATCGGGGAGTATCCATATTTCCTTATAGAGTGCTAATACATACATTTCACAATGATATTAATCACTAGTGTGTAATTTCCAGAAAAGACCTTACTTTTATAATACGGTAATATTGAATACAATCAGTTGATTCAATAATTTATCATTGAAGGCTCAGATCCCGTATCTTTATAGTAAACAATTGAAATGTATTCTTAGATTAAAGTTCCTTATCTCCTTGTGGGAAAAGATGCCATGCAGTCTGGTGATGAGGTCATGCTGGTTCCTCCCCTGCCAGTGATAGTAGTTACCTCCACCCCTGGTTAACTTGATGGCTTTGTTTGCCTTTTGTGTAAATGCATCTTCATTGTCTCTGCCTGATGACCAGGTCAGTCCAACAAATACATGTTCCTTTGACTAAAGCAGACTGTTCTTATGCATGGCTTGCCAAACACAGCATAAAAACATAATTATAGCACATATCCCTAACTCTTTGTACACGCCCCATACATACATCACACAAGAATATTAATGATCAGTGAGTTATGAATTTTCCAATGATATATTACATGCCACCTTTTGGGCATGTATCATGACAACAGTGTGTTAGGTGTACTGAGGCCTGGCAAGGGTTGCTGACGCAGAATAGTGAACCACCAATGGCCCTCTATGTCAGACTGATGTACACCGAGGCTGGAATTTTCACCACCACCTGTGATCTCATATGCCCAATTTACAAATTTAATGGGAATAGGGCATCCAAATCCCTTTGGCAGCTTTCAAAATCTCAGCCTGAGGGTTTGTGTCTATGGCAATTGTGAGATATCATTGCAACTAGAATAGACATACCTAAGATAGCTTTAGTCTTGCTAGCTTGGGTACTGGAACAATGAATCCGGGATAAACAAACCAACCCAGACCACGTGCTGAGGCACGTTCTGCAACGGCTTCACTGCTCAAGTATCCAAGCTAGCTAGATTCAAGCTAATCTTGGGCATGTCTACTGAAGCTGCAAACATAGCCCGTGGCTGCAGTCCTTAGTATAGGTCATATGGCTGGATTGCATCTCAGTAAATGCTGATTTCTTACTTGAAAAGAACAGAGGAGGCACAGAAGCAAGAATGGCTTTAGGAGATTAATCTCTTGTCAGGGCCCTGTGGTACAGAACACAGCGAACTCTCATCTCCCTCAAGGGTATATTCTGTAAAACAACTAACCTGTTTGAGGTTTTTCCCAAAAGCATCCCTGGTTTTGCCCAATCACAATGTAAACTATCTAAAAAAATGTGCATGAAGATGCCAAATCGTGAATTGAGAAGAAATTATTGAAAGGCTATTTCAGGAAAAGAAACACTGTCAGCAGAATTAATTGTCTACAGTTTGACCCTGGTCTGCCTCAGCATTACTTTTCTATTAAACTGATTGGTTTCACCCTCTGTGTTCTTAGGCGGGGTTTCACGTACGGAGCTGATTGTACCTAGGAGACACCAGAAATGCCTGACAGTGTTAAAATGGTCGGAGGTTAAAATGGCAATAAGCTAAGGTGAAACTCTCCGTTTGGCACCTAGGTGAATTGTTTCCCAGAGGGGATGCTGCAAGAGAGAAAGAAAGAGCTTGTGCTATAAAGGAACCTTCAGTGGTGTTGCTATGGCCACCAACGGGAGGGGAAAATTATATTGGAGGACAGAGCCTGGAAAATGTAGATGAAAACATGGTCACAAGGAAAACCTATGTAATTATTTCAGGAATAGCTTCCTGGAAATATTGTGATCAACAGCACAGCATGGGTAAAATCCAATCAGGGCTTTCCTGAAGTGTTTGAAAAAACATTGCAAAATAAACCTATAATTTTTCTGTATGTTAATACAATATGTGTTCTGGCCCAGCCATTGCTATTCGCAAACTTGTTTTTCTCTGTCTGCCTCTGTGGTGTTTGTATGAGTAAGAGAGAGTTCAATTAACTCCAAAGGAAATGTGAAAACCCTTGTCAGTACTTACTGCCTGGCATGCTCAGCTGTCTGAGCCATTACAGAGTCATGAGGTGCAAAGCTGGGGAATCAGATGTAGCCGAGTAAATGTTTTACGCTTCTATCCATTATTCACTTGAAGATTTGAATATTGTATCTGAGGGGTGGATACTTGACATTTGCTAACCTTCCCTCCCCCTAAACCCCTTCTCTTTCACAGGCAGGAAATAGAGAAGCTGAAGAAATGAAGTCAGAATCCAAATCAGTTTCTCAAGGCAATGAGTGTGTGTGTGAGAGAGACAAATATGAACTGGCTATAATTGAAACTGACCGTTTTACCTAGATGGGAGAGCTCAGATAGATCTAAGAACTCTTGCATTTGCTTCAAAGCATAAGAACATGCCTGATAACTTTTCTGGTTATGGGGATGCACGGAGAGAAAATAAAGAGGTGTTGGGGGCCCATGGTTTTAGGTTCTTCTGCAGCCATCACCGTAGTATTCCACAGACGGATATACCAAGTGCAGTTCTGCTCTGATGAGGGACAGTTTAAAAATGGCACCTTCTGACTCAACAGATCTCCTCCCAGTGGGTATTTAGGTGTGTCTGCTGGCTTGAGTGACTCAACTATATTTTTACAGCTTTGACTCTTGTTAGTGTGTCAGCGGCAACTCAGCTGTTGGAGGGGGATCGATGGATTCTGTTCTTGTTCCTGCATAGCCAATTAGTGGGCTGCATTCTGCTCTCGGTTATAGCCAGGCAGCCTCATTTGAAGAAGTGGTGATGCAAAGTGGTAAATGGAGGTCACAGTCCGACAGCGAGGACAGGTTCCTTTGTTCATCCACCTGATAACAGATGTTGGAACCCTGCCTGCAGATTCTATTACCTGCTTGTTGTAGCAGGTGTGTCTTGCTGGGTCCATCTAGATGGAAGGTGGCAGAAGTAGCTCTTTCATCAGAGGGATTTTGTGTCTAGGTCTGACCTCTGTAGGGAAATCTTAGCAGAGGCCAAGTTTAGGGAGAAACCTTAGGTGGCAGCTTACATTTTTGGTGGTTATTTGAGCTGCTGCTGAAGCCAAACCCCACAAAGAGAGTTAGGGGCTTGAACTCTGCATTGCAACACCCAGCATTAGGTGCCCTGCCACCGGGTAGAATCCACTGCCCTGGTTTAGGCTCCTGTGCTCCCTATACAATGCCTGGGGAGATGTAAGCACCTAAGAATGGGATTTTCACTAGCCAGCATTTTGAGTGAGGAGCCACTTAAACTAGCCAACAGGAAATGCTGAGAAGGGTGTGGCTGAAACCCCATCCCTGAAAGGGAATTAGGTGCCTCCCCCTACTCATGATTTTTAGCTGCGAACTTTTTCCTGGAATTAAGTGTCTAAGCCCTCACCCAGGATGTGGGAGACCTGGAGTTCAAATCCCTCTGCTGCCTGAGGTGGAGCAGGGATTTGCAGCTAGGTTTCCCACTTCCAAGCTGAGTGCCCTAACCACTGGATATAAGGTATACTAGAATCCGACTGTGGCTTAGATATGAGCTAGGGGGCTGGGCATCGGTACTTAGCTGGCTGTGCACATGCTGATTGCAAATGTAGGTGCCATAGAGATTTTATCAGTGGAAATGTGGGCACCTACATGGTTATGCAGCACCTGAGCTGGAATTCTGAAGATCTAAACTTTGGTCTTTGCCACCTAAAGAGGCAGTTAGGCACCTAAATCCCTTTGTGGAGCTAGCCCTTAGTTCATAGTTTTTGCCTAGGCTCAATAGTTCTGGTGCTGTGATCTTCATACGCTTATTGGAGCCTTTGGTTCTCCTGCTTATAGTTCTGGAACTTTCATTTCAGGGAAGAAGGCAAAGTTCTGGTTCTCTGTCCAGAGCCAAAGTCTCTTTACCTGGCAGCCCTGTTGAGCGCTCATATTGGGTGCTTCTAGAGTGTACACAGGGTATTACTGGCATGTCAGAAGGCACCGATGAGAGAGTTTCATGCCTTGCGATAGTGAAGGTTTTCACTGTGGGCCTTGGTTAACAATTTTCCACTTTTATTAACTTCAGTTCTGTACATCCTGGACTATCTGCTCCAAGAAAAGAACTGAGATTTGTTTCTTCTTGTGCTCAAGGTGCATTTAGCAGCTATCTTGGCATATCATGGGTGAACTTAAATAGTTATTTAATTTTCCATGAGCCTTCCACTAATACCAAATGGTTCTGCTGTGCACTCGGGCATCAACTAAAGCAGAAGAAACCTCCTCCTCAATCAATTCCCTGATACTCTTTGGTGTAAAATAGGTGGCAGAACTATTGCCATTTCATACATATTCTCCATTGAACTGTACAGGCATCACTGTATTAGCCCAGTCCAGGCACTTGAGCTTTTATCAGTCAATAGTAAAGCAATTGGATTACCTGCATTAATGTTCTCTCTCTCCTTTTGTGGTTTGGGGCGTTGCTGGGGGGATATAACCTGTTTGGTTGATGCGTGGAATGAGAGAGAGGTTGGCTACTGTTATTTCTTAGACATGGCTCATGCTGGTGTTGCCTAGAGTTCTGGAGCATTTGCAATGACTAATTACAGCATTTGTTATTAATGGTGTTACGTGTGTAGGACACTTTACTGCCAAAGAAGCCAAGTGGTCTTCAGGTTTCCCCTAATTATGCAGCTTCGGTCACTGTTCATCCATAGAGCTGAACACTCGGGGTGGGAAAAAACCACCTGACAGCCCTGCTGTTCACTTTTTCCCATCTGCTCTTGCTCCCCCTTTCCTCCGCTTACGGCAGAGCTGAAAGCAGCCCAGCATACGGTGTGCAGCTGTTCTCATCTCTGCTGTACTGTCACGGTATGGAATGCTCAAGCAGTCACATGCAGAATGCCAACAATATAGATAGGTTCACATCTGGAGGTTCACATCTGGAAGGTGGTTCTCCTGTGGCATTGCTTTCCTTGCTGGTTCCCAGGTCCCCCCAGCACCCAGGGTGCTCTTGTTCCCATGCGACCGGATACTCAAAATACAACAGTGGCTGGCACACAACATTTCTTTGACCTACTTGCAAAGTGCCTTCTTTGGTTCAGAAGTGCCCGAGTGCTTTCCGTCAGAGGTGAGATTCCCCATTTGTTTTGCCATTGAGGCAGAGATACCTCCACACACTACAGCTGTGAGAGTGACCATGAAGTTCCATTTCATAAACACTCAAACTGGAGTTTTGTAGAGCTGAACTGATTGTGCAGCACCAAAGAATGTGCGTCGGTGATGGGTGCCATGTTTTGGGGCCGCTCTGTCTGTCCTGTTGGGCTTATGGCCACAAGGAGCACCAGTTCTTGGCCTGAGAGAGACAAGCTGCCTTAAGATACAGCTACAAAGCTGGTGTGTAGTCCTTCCCACGTAGGCACATGGGTTTCTCTGGAAACAGAATTTGGCAGAGTTTCCAGCTTCTGTGCTTGAAAAGTCATTCCAACCTACTGTTTTGTTACCACTTCCTCTATTATGAATGTCCCTAGCTTCTGGCACTAGTTTTGGCCCTCTGCTGAATGGCAGCAGAATTCTGAGACCTTACAGGGTGTCTTCCCAGTGGAGAAGAAATAAGTGATATTGAGTCTCTGGGTATATTTTAAGTGTGCCTTGTTTATATAAACACCAGTCCTGAACCAGAGATGGCTGCAAACAGCATACAGGCAATCTCTTCTTTCAGAAATCTCAGCCCACATAGCAGTGCTTGATTCCCAGGAAGCTACTGTGTCCCAGGAATTGTCTCCACACACGCACAATAAAGCAAATCTGCTTTTTTGCTATAGTTTCTCTCAAAGACCACTGGACTATACAACTAACAATGCAGTATTTCTTCCAAGACTAAAAACTTGCTAGCATGCTAAGAATAAAAGCACTTGTAAGACGATGTATAACAGCACCAGCTGGTGACTCTAGCCAGAATAATCGGGAGGGAATACTTCATAAATCCCGTTGTTAAACGCAGACCTTGTCCATTCACAGAATATTTTTGACCAGAAAATGGTATTTCAATGATGATGATTTCCATAATCATAGAGCTCAGAGACCCCAACAAGATTGGGGGCCTACTATAATATGAGATGTAAATACACACCGTGAGAGACAGTCCCTTCCCCAAAGAGCTTACAAGCTAATAGACAATGTCCCTGTGTATTGGGGGGAAACTGAGGCACAGAGAGATCACACAACTTGCCCAAAGTCCCAAAAGGGACTCTGTCCAAGCCAGTTATTAAATCCAGCTCTCCCAGTTCCAATCCAGAACCTTCACCACAAAACCATCCTTCCAGCCCATAATGCTAGATAAATGGATAGTCATTTTCAAACAATCTGCTCTTAGTTATGTTACCAAGCTAACTGTGTATTATGTTTTTTATATTGCCCTCTTCTTTTTGTTTTTTTTAGCTTTTAGCTTGCACTTCTGGCTTTTAGCTAAGCTTGAGTGCGACTCCTTTAGTTCTCTAATCGATTTCACTCCAGCCCAGTTGTGCCTCATCTCATAAGTGCAAATGCATTCATGGCTGGGGTTACAACCAGGAACCTGGAGACAGCCTGCACTGGGGCTCAAAAATTTGATCATTTTGTCAGTAGCTCCTGTGGGGAATACGTACTTATGTTGTTATATGAATAATTATGCATATGGCGTTCTAGCCTGCATAGGTTCTCATATCGCGCTCATCACTGTAGTTTCTGAGCACCTGGCTGAGGTCTCCATTATCGGCGCTCATCACCAAGTTCTCTAGACAGGAGATAACATCTCTGTATAAGGGAATTTGTAAAGCACCCTCCCTCCCCTTCTTGTGATGGGGCTCTCTCTGGGCACATCTTCACTATGGACATAAATCAGCACTGCTGCAATTGAAGCAGCAGCAGCAATTTAGTGGCTCTGGTGAAGACATGCTAAATCGATGGCAGAGCACTCTCCAGTCGCTTTCTGTACTCCACCTCCCTGAGAAGAGTAAGGTAAGTCGGCGGGAGAGCATCTTCCATCAACACAGCACGGTGTAGACATGATGGTAATTGGATCTAGCTACATCGACTTCACTTACATTATTCATGTAACTGAAGTAGCGTAGCTTAGATCGATTTACCACGGTAGTGCAGACCCGCCCTTAGTGTGGAACTGAAGGTCAAGTGTAGCAGTGAGAGGGGAGGGCTGGGTGCCCTCTCTATTACTTTATTAGTATTGGCTGTGAAGCAGATCAGGGCCCCTTTGTGCTACCATCTGATGAGAAACAACAGGTTACAAGAACAAACAAGCAGGAGGACAAGGCAACAATGAAATGCTACAGTTTGGTGTCATAAGCAGCAGTCTTGGCTCACACATTGCCTAGGCAATCCCTGGAGATCCCTGACCATTTCTGTTGCTTTTCTCCTGCCAAGTTACCCCTGGTTCTGCTATGGTGGTGCCCAGAGTCAAACACAATATTTCAGGTGAAGTCACACCAGATGCACATAGGGGAACCCAACTTCTCTGCTCTGTACCCTGATGCTTTTGAGTCTGCACTCTAAACCATGCTGTCAATGCAACCAGTCCTTTCTCCCACTTCAGGAGACTAAGAAGATGAGTTCCTATGTGCTCTTTAAGCTCCAGAGCATATACAGTGTATTAAAAATTTAGCAACTGTGCTTAATCACTAAAACAGTTTAATTCTCTGTGTTCTCAGTCAAGCCAGTGTACTTCCAGTTTTTCTTTCCATGCACAGAGAATTGCTTTGGGAATCACACAGGTTAAATATTTTATCTTGGTAACCTATTTTGGCAACTTTATATCCTCCTGCAGATTGTGGTGATGAATACAATTTTTCTCATAAGTTAATTCAATGTCCTCTAATTATCTGATGAACAGTATACCATATTCGATGCATCTACACAGAATATAAATTGGATGAAATGGAGGAAGCTTGCAACATTTACTTTGAGATTTCAGTAGAGTAATATAACAATGATTTGCCTTTCACTCAAGGATATCAAAGTGCTTTTCATGTAATAGACACACTGGCAAGCTAACGTCTGTATACTTTCAAGTAACAATCCTTTTCTTTGCTACTGACAGTATCTTAGATAATATGGAAAGAATTCTAAAAGTTGAATCCACTTTTCCTCAGGCATGCTGCTTTGTTCCTGTTGTGTATTTTTCTCAGCTTGGACAATAAATGCAGGCTAGCAAATTTCACTTTTGTTTTTAATTTGTTTATTTAGATTTGAAAATTAATAAATAAAGAGGTGCACATGTCTAAGGCTTTATGTGCACCTGCCATAAATTACAGAAACAATTAAAATAAATAGCCCACAGAACACACAACTCCATGAGAATGCAAAAATAATATTGTACATAAAACACAAAAATCACCATTTTTAACCAGCTTCACTTGTCGGTTCTTAGGCACTAGCAGGTGCTTTAGTATTTAGATTGCAAACACAACAGGGGAACAGTACTCCTTCCTTTTAAAAATAAACCACACTGACCTTATTTAGGAACAAAATTTCTGTTGAAAGACCTTGTAAAAACAAGCTGTTATAAAACCTTTATTTTTGGCCCTAAATTGATCTGACTTTATCTCCTTAATTACTGATCCTATGCGGCATAGTAATTAAGTGTTATTAACCTCAGTTTATAGATGGGAAAACTGAGACATGCAGAAGTTAATTGATTTGCCCTAGATCACAGAGTAAGCCAGTGGCAGGGCCAGGAATAGAATCCAGAAATCCTGACTTCCGGTGCCATGCTCTAAAAGCAAGGGCAAGCTCCACCATCGTGAAAAAGATAGGCTTCTCATCAACTGCTGTTGAAAAATAATCCGATCGGACCCTATGCTGGAAAACTTGCATATTGGCAGCTGTTGTCTGGCACCTAGCTTAGTTAACAAGATACATGTTGTTGTTTGACGCTTGTTTGTGTGAGCGGCTGCATTCAATCTCCAGAATCTCAAATGTTGCCAAACAAGCATGTAATGCAATTAGAATGCAGGGTGTTGGAATACTGAACATCAGCCAGTTAAAAACTTACATTAATCCTAACGGTTGACCATTAAGTGTTCATGATAAAATATCCAATCTGGAGCACCAGTTGTACTCTGAATGCAAACAGAATCCAGAGGTGTAATCGGGATCAATTTTGGGTGACTGGGTGGTTTAAATGAAACTATTTTAAATTCTTCTCCTTCATTTAGAGTGAAAAATTATTTCTATGGCAATTCAACCTTACTCGTCTCCAGTAGGCAAATTTGTAAACTACTGGTATTTATGAAGTATATACTAATATTCCCAAAGTCCATTAAGATGTAGTTAATATCAGTAATTTAAGGGTAAAAACCATTCCAGGGATGTTGTAATTATTCCAAAAACCCAGGAGATTCAGAATCAAGGTTACACTTAAAAAAGAAAAAATCCAAACATGTAGAGATAAGAAATGTACAGTGAAGGCAGCCAAATAACCTTAACTCTGCCCTTTAGCAACACCATGGAATAAGATTGTGATTATAATTAAGACACTGTAATGGTTCCAGATTAGATAAAAACTGCTTGATTTTTAAAGAAAAGAAAACTTTTTCCATATTTTTCCCTGCATGGCATCGCTACAGAGCAGAATTCAAGTTGCCTGGGTGCCTTAACTGTGTATTGCTTAGGGTGGGCAATGTGACCAAGTTAACATGATAGGGGACATGCACAACCAGATTTTTTAAAAAAATGAACCATAAATGTTGCACTAAGGTAGTATCGATTTAATTTCCTGTTTAGTTCTTAGGAAAAAGAGAGAAAAAGATTCCTTTGCTTAATGACGTAAACATGCCCCAGTCAGGCTGCATGTTACAGTCAGGTAAATGGGGTGGTGATCTCCTTTGCGAATGCTGTTTGGCTGGAGCTAGGGTTCTGCAAAACTTTGGTAACAGAACAGTGTCCTGTCTCCATTTGGATGGCTGTGCCTTGGCTACAGAAACAAATAAAAGTCATTAATACTTGTAATGAAGGCTTAAAATCTGTATAGACTATTGTACGTTGCAGCAAAAAGTATGGAGAATCCCACCAGAACTACAGGATCTCTGATTTTTCCCTGTCCCTGCTTTAGATTTTATTGTTTGTGTTTTGAGTAATTGTAAACTCTTGTACAAATATTTCCCTGGCAGCACCTGTGCCTTTCTGGTCAGACAAGGAAAGCCTGTCATGGAAGTGCAAGGCTCCCCGCACACCCACTGTCTAGTGGGGGAATAGGCCTGGACAGCAACGAGGGCTGAAAGCAGGAAAGAGCTGACTCGAAGGACTCGCTGAGCAGAGAAGACTGAATAAGGGAATTGCTCCTCAGTGGGGAGGGAAAGACCATGACTACGTGATGGGGGACTGGGGACTGGTGGGGGAATGCAGAGGGCCCGTGCAGAGCTTTGGGGAGGAAGATCAGTAGCAAAAGATGAGCGTAAAATGCTACCACAGTTGTAAGGGAGCCACTGAGGAGCAGCCTGTGGGAAGAACACACATGTCCACCCAAGCCCTCCTCTGTCTTTTTCCACACTTTGCCAATCTTCCACCTGTGGGGGTGCCAGCAGAATTTTGACCTCTGAGAAGTACAGACATATGTGGAGCGAGTTTTAATTCTAGCATCATGCTAAACTGGTAACTATCAGAGCCGTAGCTCATCTTTTTCATATTGTTATATTTAATACTATAGTCCTTAACACTGATGGAACAAATATCTCCTCCCCTCCCCCACCCCCAAGTTCTTCTTTACTTGGCCAACATGAAATGACAATTAGTTTATAAAAGACTCAGCACTGTTTAGGAGTCCTCCCTTTCTCCTTCTCTCAGATTTCTACCAGTGGCCACTTGGTATTCACAGAGATTTGGAGAACAGGAAACACCCACAATCCTGCTGATGTTTGCTTGACAACCTGTATATTTTCTGAGTCTGTGCATGCTATGATCTATATTGACTTGTCCCCATACAGTTGCCTAATGTCTCCAAAGCTGCGAAGGCTTTTGAGCTGTAGTTAAGCCATTTAAAGAAGGCTAGAAGCCTCTTAGCAAAAAACAAGGCCTTCATTTTAATACATTTCAAATTAGCAAATTGTGTGTCTGTGATGCCAGACCTATGCTGTTATGTAGCTCCATTGGAGGCAAAGCAAATATAGTGCCCAGGCTGCAGAAATCACTATCAGAGGAAGGATAGAAACGTCTACAAATGCTACATACGTTAAGAGTTGCAGAAAAGATACAGTGTCTGCTTATTGTACTTCACATCTACCCTATGGATCTCATGGGAGGATACAGAGTTTAGAAAGTTAAGTGCTTGTGTAGTGTAGGTTGCCTTTGACACACTTGCCAGTAATTCTTAACTGTGAAATTTCCCCTATTGTGGGTTTTACTTATGAACCATAAATGTTAATTTAATTTTTATGGTGGAACTAGAAGATGATGCTAATGGAACAGAAAACTGCCACAGGATTCTGCTCCTATTTACATATTAAGGCAGCCAGTTCCAGTGATACACCACAGCTCTACAACTCCCATACTGACCTGCCCCACATCCCCAAGAGAACATAAGAATGGCCGTACCGGGCCAGACCAACAGTCCATCTAGCCCAGTATCCTGTCTTCCAACAGTGGCCAGTGACAGATGCTTCTGAGGGAATGAACAAAACAGGCAATCATCAAATGAGTCACCTCCTAGCAGTCAGAGCTTTACGGACATCCAAAGCACAGGGTTGTATCCTTGAACATCTTGGCTAATAGCCATTGATGAACCTAACCTCCAGAACTTATCTAATTCTTTTTTTTTAACCCAGTTACATTTTTGATCTTCACAACCACCCCTGGTAACGAGTTCCATAGATTGACTCTTGCAGGAAGAAGTACTTCCTTTTCTGCATTTTGAACCTGCTCCAGATTAATATCTTTGGGTAACCCTGGTGTTATGTGAAGAGGTAAATAATACTTCCTTATTCACTTTCTCCATACCATTCATGATTTTATAGACCACTATTGTATCCCCTTTTAGTCATCTCTTTTCTAAGATGAAAAGTCCCAGTCTTATTAATCTCTCCTCATATGGAAGCTGTTCCATCCCCCTAATCATTTTTTGTTGCACTTCTCTGTACTTTATCCAATTCTAAATATCTTTTTTGAGATGGGGTGACCAGAACTGCATGCAGTATTGAAGGTGTGGGCATGCCATGGATTTATATAGTGATATTATGATATTTTTTGTCTTATTGTCTATCCCTTTCCTAATGATTCCCAACATTGTTAGCTTTTTTGACTGACACTGCACATTGCGTGGTTGTTTTCAGAGAACTATCCACAATGACTCCATGACTCCAAGTGGTAACAGCTAATTTAGATGTCATCATTTTGTATGTATAATTGGGCTTGTGTTTTCCCATGTGCATTACTTTGCATTTATCAACACTGAATTTCATCTGCCATTTTGTTGCCCAGTCACTCAGTATAGTGAGATCTCTTTGTAAATCTTCACAGTCTGCTTTGGATTTAACTATCTTGAGAAATTTTGTATCTTTTGCAAATTTTGCCATCTCACCGATTACCCCTTTTTCCAGATCGTTTATGAATATGTTGAACATCACTGGTCCCACAACAGACCCCTGGGGGACACCACTATTTACCTCTCTCCATTCTTTAAACTGACCATTTATTCTTACCATTTGTTTCCTGTTTTTTAACTAGATTTTGATCTATTAGAGGGCCTCCCTCTTATCCCACAACAGCTTACTTTGTTTAAGAGCCTTTTGGTGAGGGACCTTGTCAAAGGCTTTCTGAAATTCCAATTACACTATAGCCACTGAATCACCCTTGTCCATGTGTTTGTTGACCCCCTCAAAGATTGGTGAGGCATGATTTCCCTTTAGAAAAGCTGTGTTGACTCTTCCCCAACAAATCAAGTTTATCTATGAGTCTGATAATTCTGTTCTTTACTATCGTTTCAACCAATTTGCCGGGTACTGAATTTAGGTTTACTAGTCTGTAATTGCCAGGATTGCCTCTGGAGCCTTTTTAAAAATTGGTGTCACGTTAGCTATCCTCCAGTCATCTGGTACAGAAGCTGATTTAAATGCTAGGTTACATACCCCAGTTAATAGTTCTGCAATTTCATATCTGAGTTCCTTCAGAACTCATGGGTGAATATCATCTGGTCCTGGTGCCTTATTACTGTTTAAATACCTCCTCTCATGACACCTTAATCTGGGACAGGTCCTCAGATTTGTCACCTAAAAAGAATGGCTCCGGTGTGGGAACCTCCCTCACATACTCTGTAATGAAGGCTGATGTAAAGAATTCAATTAGCTTCTCTGCAATGGCCTTATCTTCCTTGAATGCTTCTTTAGCATCTCGATCATCCAGTGGCTCCATTGATTGTTTGGCAGGCTTCCAGCTTCTGATGTACTTTTTTTTTTTCCTGTTTGTTTTTGAGTCTTTGGCTAGTTGCTCTTCAAATTCTTTTTTGGTTTGCCTAATTATACTTTTACACTGGACTTGCCAGAGTTTATGTTCCTTTCTATTTTCCGCAGTAGGATTTAACTTCCAATTTTTAAAGGATGCCTTTTTGCCTCTAACCACTACTTTTACTTTGTTGTTTAGCCATGGTGTCATTTTTTGGTCATCTTACCATATTTTTAAATTTGGGGGTTACATTTAAATTGAGCCTCTATTATGGTGTTTTTTAAAAGTTTCCATGCACCTTGCAGGCATTTCACTTTTGTATCTGTACCTTTTAATTTCCATGTAACTAGTTTCCTCATTTTTGTGTCATTCCCCTTTCTGAAGTTAAATGCTACTCTGGGGGGCTTCTTTGGTTTCCCCCGCCCGAAAGATGTTAAATCTAATTATATTATGATTGCTATTACCAGCTATGTTCACCTCTTGGTCCAGATCCTGTGCTCCACCTAGGCTAAATTGAGAATTGCCTCTCCCTTTGTGGGTTCCAGGACCAGCTGCTCCAAGAAGCAGTAATTTATGGTGTCAAGAAACTTTATCTCTGCATCCTGTCCTGAGGTGACAGGTACCCAGTCAATATGGGGATAGTTGAAATCCCCCATTATTATTGAGTTTTCTATTTTTATAGCCTCTCTAGCCTTCGGGAGCATTTCATAATCACCACCCTGGTCAGGAGGTTGGTAGTATATTCCTACTGCTATATTTTTATTATTCAAGCATGGAATTTCTATCCATGGAGTTTCTATGGTACAGTTTGATTCATTAAAATGTTTAATTTATTTGACTCTATTCTTTCTTTCATATATAGTGCCACTCCCCCACCAGCGTGACCTACTCTGTCATTCCAATATGTTTTGTACCCTGGTGTAGCAAGGCAGTCTGGTTTCCAGCCGCCCCGGAGAGGGACGAGCCTCTCTGGACACCAAAGTGGGCGGAGACAACGACTCCTGCGCCCGCCCCTCAGAGGTCAAGGCGCAGGACAGGAAGTATAAAAGCCTGACCTCAGAGCTCACTTGAAGCCCAGCCACCACAGAGGCCGGACGCCTGTGGCGGAGCTCCCAGCTGGGAGGCCACGGCAACCGGCGGCTGACCCGAGAACTGGCCTGACCAGCCAACACCTGATGTTACCCCGAGCCCAGAGACGCTGCCAAGCCTGCCGCTCGCCCTTTACCCCGAGGCGCTGCCAAGCCTGCCGCTCGCCAGTTACACCGAGGAGCCCATGGTGTGTGACCCCTTGGAGGACGCCGCCCGGACCCAGGTACCCGCAGAGGGGGAGGTTGGAAGCAGCCCGGGGGCAGCCGACCCTAGTCTGGCTGCAATACTTCCAGAGCTGATGTCAGTGTGTTGCGGCCAGGATCCCCACTGACACAGCAGCGGGTCTTCTGCTGCTGCCAGGGCCCCAGGCTGGGACGCAGTGGAGCGGGTGGGCCTGCGTCCCCCCTGCCACCCAACGTGTGGATGGTAGTCTCCCCCTCTCCCAGGTCCTCTAGAGCCAGGGCCTGGGCTTGCTACCACTATACTGTTTGCTCAGCCCCTGCCTGAGGGCCTGAGCCACTGATTGTTGTCGCCCCGCCCTGACCCAGGGTCTGGGCTTGCTAACAGTGCACAGCCAGGCTAATTCCCCGACACAACTGACTGAAATAGCAAGGTGGTCTGGTTCCCAGCTGCCCTGGAGGGGGACAAGCCCCGGCGGAAACCCCTTACACATGGCATTACCAAGTCTTATTGATTATCATCCTTTCACCAAGATTCTGTGATGCCTATTAGATCAATAGCCTCAATTAATACCAGGCAGTCAAGTTCACCTATTTTAGTAGTTAGACTTCTAGCATTTGTATACAAGCATTTATCAAATTTGTCACTTTTTAGCTATCTGCCATTATGTGATATAATTGAATGGGACTCTTCTTCATTTGACTGTTTTTCTTCCATTCCTACCTGTACTTTATCAACTTGCATCCTCTCCTCCTTAGTAGGATATGCAGAATCCTTGTTAATAGATCTTCCCCTAAGGGATATCAGGGTTCAAACCATGGGCTCTTCTGTGCTTGTCTGCTTTCCCCAGTTTAAAAACTAGGGGAGACTGTGGTGCTTCCTGAAAGATGTGGCCCAACCAGAGAGCTCAGCTTGCAGAGAAGAATGGGAGCATGAGGCAGCTGAACTACAATTCCCATGAGGCACTGCGGCAGCATTTTAGAATCAAAGCATTTCAGTGTTTGGCTGAAATATTTTTAATTTTAGATTTTCACCAAAATATCAACATTTTCCATTGGACAAAAACCCTCTGTTTTCTGACTAGTTCTTATTAGTGAGCCCATATAACATCCTCCAAGATACAAGCTCATGAAAAGACCGTCTCATACTGTATATTCATCTACCATAGCCCTCCACAAAGTCTTGGTGCTCTCCTAGCCTTCCCATTCTCTCAACAGCAGCTAGTAAAGAAGATCTGAATATGTATCAGTGCTAAGCCATCATAGTGTTTTCCCAACATTGCATTTGGCAGACACCATTTTGAGCTCATGTATTCTGTAGAGTCTACTTTGGACGAGGGAATGGCAGATACTGCCACAAGCGTCCTTGCTAATGAAAGGCTGGCATATTTTTGTACTGAATCAGCCCCAAAGCTATCTATCATTTAACAATCCAGCCGAGTGTGCAGTGCTGAATCTTCTTTCCTTTCCCTAGAGTTGTGGTACATTGAAAATAGACTCAAGCAGGTCAGACTAATTTTGTTTCCTATAATCAATCTGACAGCCCTTCCTGTGGAGCTATATAATTGTCTATTACAAGTTTCATTAGGACCAGGCATTGCACAGAAATGACCTCAGGGGAATTGTTTGCAGTGTTGTTGTGGCCGTGTGGGACCTGGAGAAGAGCTCTGTGTAAACTCGAAAGCTTGTACCTTCTGCCAACAGAGGTTGGGCCAGTAAAAGATATTACCTCCTCCATTTTGTCTCTCCCAAGGGAACTATAAGGACTGGGTTTTTTTTTATCACAACACTGGAATTAAAATGAAATGAAAGGAGGGAAAGGATGTGCTATGAGCCCTCCAGTGTGTTGTTTGAGCTGTGGTTTGCATGTCGAACACACAGGGACATGGCAAAATCTGCATGCTTTTTCTCCTAGCCTCTCTGATCTGCTGTGCGAGCCAGCTATAACACTCTGCTAATTGTTGAGCTGCTCTTTCTCCTGCTGCGTCTCATAGCACTCACAGGAGATTCAGAGCAGCTAGGTGATCTGAACAGCTGGCAGATGGACTTAGAGTTGGAGCGGGTCGGGAAGTTGTGAGATGGTACCAAAGGAACATGCTTTGTTATTGGGGGAATGTCTACACAGAATTTAAGCCTGGGCTCAAACCAAACCCCCCTTGTGTCCACACTGCAAATGTATTAACCTAGGGCTCAGACCCAGGGTCCCAGGACCCTGCAGGACTGGAGTGTCTGAGCCTGTGTTAATCAGGACGTGGCGTCTGAGCCCTATTGGTGTCCTGCATGCATGCGTCCCTGGCTTGACTCAAGTCCAGGAAGTCCTCTAGAATAGATGTATTCCACAGTTCCCAGCGGCAGAGAAGCAGCGGTGCAGGCAGCCAACGCAGCAGCAGGAAACTCCACTATCTGGCTGAGCATGCTCCCCCCTCCTGTTCCTCCATGGCGGCGGCAGCTACTTCTCGCTGCTCTGCAGAGCTTCCCTGGACCAGGGAGCAAAGTTGACAGTTGGGAGGTGGCTTCTGGTTGTCATGATGTTGGGGGTCATCCCTCCCCCAGCTGTGCTGAGTTGGGAGCTCTGCTGCTCCCGCTCCCTGCAGGGTTCTGCTTTTTGGCCCTTGTTCCCAGGTGTCCCCCCGCCACGCCCTTCCGTGGGCTGTGTGTGCAGGGGCTCCAGGGCTGCGTACACTGTGAGGGCAGCGAGTGGGAGCCAGTCCCAAAACTTCCCCACAGTCTCCTGCGGCGATGGCTCTGGCTCATCCTTGCTGATGAGGGGGCTGAGTGAGAGCAAGGGCCAGAGAGTGGAGCGGGGACCAAGCGGCTGCCCTGAAGAGAGGGGGAATGGATGAGGTGTTGGGAGTCATCCTTCGCCCGACTGTGTGGAGCTGGGAGCCCTGCCACTCCCCCTCTCTGCTGGTCCCATTGCACTCTCTGTCCCTTGCTCCCGCCCTCCTGGGGGCTGCATGTGCAGAGGCATCCGAGCTGTATGCACTGTCGGGGGGCAAGTGGGAGCCAGCCCCAAAACTTCTCCACGGCCTCCCAGGACTCCCTTATCCCTACTCCCTGAGGTCTGGTGGGGGCAGGGATAAGGGATCCCTGGGGGGTGCTGGAGAACACTGCACCGCGAGCCCTGGGGATGCACTTCACCGCTCTGTAGCCGGCTACAGCCAGGCTGGGGTGTGTGTGTGTGGTTTTTTTCACTGATTCCTTCATTTTATATCAAACTTCAAAACAAACAGACAAAAATAAACAACCAAACAAAAACACCATCACTGAACATCCCATTTTAAAAATTAAGAATTGCAAAGTTTCACTGTAGTAGTTTGACAACCCTGGAGACCAATGTGCTAATTATCCTCAGAACAGGTGCACATGGGCATTTTGCTGCCAATGTGACTCAGCCCAGCCCTGGAGAGCCCAATTCTCAGATTAGATGGTAGTTCAGTATAAAGCCTTCTCAAACAGCTGTCATTCTACCGAGACAGCCACCAAAGGAGCTAATTGTGCTGTTTATGTATTTGTGCTCCTTATGGGCAAATGAGTCCCAATCAACAGCACCACCACAGTTAGGAAACAGGGTGGGCCATAGAGTTTTCCCACAGTGCATCCCGTTCCTAGGGCTAGAGTGTCGACATTGGGAGGGGCGGAGCTAGATACTTTGGAATATATTTACTTTGACTTGGATCTATGCACTGCAGTGTGGATTCCAGAGCAATTAGGTTCGAGCATGGGTCAGAAAATTCTTAACCTAGGGTTAAAATGCAGTGTAGACTCTGTAGCCCAGGGTTCCCTGACACAGGTCAGCTGCCTCAAGTCCCACAAACCCTAGTCTTACATTTCTGTGTAGACATTAGGGTTGCCACCCATCCGGTTTTTACCCAGACAGTCCGGTTTTTGGCTTCTCTGTCCAGGTGCCATTTAGGGTTGCCAGGGACCTGGCAACCCTAAATGACACCCAAACCAAAAGTCTGGTTACCACAGGGTGAGGGGAGACACTGGGTCATTAACCTGCACCAGCCCCTGCTCAGCCAGGGCCGCCTCCTTCCTGCAGGCAGGCTCCTTGAAATGATCCAGCAAGTGACGCGGGAGGGAGAGAAGCAAGTGATGGGGCCAGGCCTTAGGGGAAAGAGCCAGAGAAGGGAGCAGGGCCTTGGAGGAAGAGGCAGAGAAGGGGGCGGGGTGTTGGAGGAAGAGGCAGGGCAAAGGGCAGGGTCTCCAGGGTCCAGTTACCAGCAATTAGAAATGTGACAAGCCTAGTAGATATAGTCTGGGAGGTTTTGACTAAGTTGCTCTAGTGGGTCCCCAAAGAGTTGGCGCATACTGTGAAAATTATGTGCTGGCTTCTCACATGAAGTTGCTAAAGTCTAGAATTCACAGATGGGTTTAAATAATCAAACAGTCGCAGCTGCGTGTCCAATCAGTGTACAGTTTATCTGCATGTAAAGATCTACTTCTATTAAAGTGCTTCACGTACATAGATCCATATGCAAAAAAGTGCCAGATAAAAATAGGTAACACAACACAGGTTTCATTGTTTAGGCGGTAAAATTGGTTCCCACTTACACCTGGGCACCCCTGTGATCTCAGTGGGGTTGCACTGCTGTAGAGGAGGGTGGAATTTGGGCATGTATGTGTGTAAAGTATTGATCAGTGTCCTTTGTGATTCTCTCAGCTGTGCAAGGGACTCTCTGCATAATTACTGTCATACCCTTTGTGACTATGCTGAAGCATGTCTGCAGCTGCCTGTCAAAGGGAATTTCTGAGAACTGAGAGGTTGATTAAGCGTTCAATTAAATGAGCATCCAGGGAATGTTTTCAGACTGTGCTTTAAGGGGAGAGTTGGGGCAATGAGGTGCAAAATCAAGTGTGCAAAGAAACAGGATTATTTTCCAAAGTGAAATGTAATTGCTTAGTGCAAATGAGACAATGGGATCTGAGTGGTTCATTATGCACCTAAATATTTGCCTTCTGCCTCCTGTGACTTGCTTTCAGATGTTCAACAAATAAAAAGTCAAGGTTTTATGTTTACAATTGCCAGAATAATTGCAAATAAAGATGGGAAAGGGACATCTAGACCATGAGTTCTAACAAATATCAGTGGATTGCAATGATCCTACCATCCCAGATTACTAAATGGCAAAAGGGATTCTGGTATGATGGGGTTGCTTGTGATTGTAAGAGGCAGCAGTCCTAGGGGTCCCTTCTTGTTTATGTTCCTGAAAGCTCATGCTTCAGTACTCAGCCAGTCACCTGCAGGGGTCAGGAAGGAAGATTTTTTCCCTGTTAATGTATTATGGGTTTTTTTGATCGCCTCCTTCCTCTGAAGCACTCGGGATGGCCACAGCTGGAGATAGAGAGGTGACACTGAGCATTTTCTCTCTCAGTTGCTTGGCTATCTAGTTCTTGCTCATATGCTCAGGGTCTAACTGATCACCATATATGGGATTGGGAAGGAATTTTCCCCCAGGGCAGATTGGCAGAGATCTTGGTTGCTCTTGTTTTTTGTTTGCCTTCCTCTGCAGCCTGTGGGTGCAGGTCACTCACTGGGATTATCTGGGTATCTCTCAGTCAGTTGTCTGCCATTGCAGGGGCCTCATACACCTCATAGAATATCAGGGTTGGAAGGGACCTTAGGAGGTCATCTAGACCAACCCCCTGCTCAAAGCAGGACGAATCCCCAAGTTTTGCCCCAGATCCCTAAATGGCCCTCTCAAGGATTGAACTCACAACCCTGGGTTTAGCAGGCCAATGCTCAAACCACTGAACTATCCCTCCCCCTCAGTCCCTCCAATTCTCTGCCTGTGGCCCACGACAGTTTAGACTCCGCTGGGCTGCAATACTTTGGTCTCATTTCCGTTGTTGGGTTTAGTGTGCGGGGGCTGGGAGTGGTGTTGGTGGTCTGTGATATACAGAGGGTCAGACGAGATGATTTGGTGGTCCTTTCAGGCCTTAAAGGCTATGACTGAATGACACTGATGTAGAATCCTTGCTGCCAGAATCATTCACATCTAATGGCTGTTCTCCGTCACTCCCAGTTCTCTTGCAGCCTTACAGCTCTCCAGGGGGCTCCCTGCAACTGGATGTTCATCTTTTCCATTATTCCCCCCCCTACACACACACACACACTATTAATAGTTAATCTTTTACCAGGCAGAGTCTCATTTTGAATCTTTTAGGGGGTCAAGTCAAGGAACTATAATTCCTGCTCCATCTCTGAGGAGTTCACTCCAGTCTGGGTGCTCAGTGAACATGCCCCAAGGGACTTAGTCCAGCTGGGAGTTTTCATTTAGCTTTGGAGTTTGCTCCATCTTAAAGAGGTTATTTGGATCTGGAGAGATGAGCGACTTTAGTCAGGGCTCTAGTTTAGACTTTTTTCTATCCTTCACAGGGGAATTCATAAAGATGGTCTTTCTGCTGAAGCTGTTGTTGGCATTTTTCTATTTTTAATAAACTTACTTCCTAAAGGACCTTCTTTAAAAATATAGTAAAATGTCTGATTTTTAATTAGACTCCTGATTTTTTTTCTGCTCTTTTTTCCTTCATTGTATTAATGAGTCTATACTCTGTCGTTCACACAATAACTGCAGAGTGACAGTGTTTTGAGGAAGGCATGGCTGAGCACTCCTACCTCTTAAATGCTGGGATTTTCAAAAGGGATGGGCTGATTGAGTTAGGCAGCCAAGTCCAACTGAAAGCCAATGGGAGTTGGGCACCTATTGCCTTTAGGCCCTTTGAAAATCCAGCCATAAGAAATGAGGCTATAGCAAGTCTGGCAGGATGGTCTCTAAGAGGCCTGAGTCTTTTGTGAACGGAACAATCCTCTGTATTTATTGTACTACAGAATTAATTATAATTATCCTCCATATGAATGGGAGTGTCTTTGTGTCACCGAGGTACACTGAGCTGACACAGCAGGACTCTGTTCTGCTGAACTGAAGCGAAACTACCCATGAATTATGTCCTCTCCAGGTGGTTTATCCCCTGATGCCAGGGAACAGAAAGCATGTTTGCTTAAATGGTGAGTCACCAACGCCTGAAGCAAAAGTTGTGTGCTGAGCTGGAAGCATTAAACAACCTGAAGCCTCCCAGCCAAAGTATATCTGTGAATTCTGAACCTCGGCAATATTGAAGACGGACCTTCCTATCTGATGGTATCCCTGAACATAGACTTTAAATAGAGGTGAAATAAGACCCCAAGAGTCAACTTGCATGGATTCCTATGGGTACATCCAAATGCCCATTTACAATCAGGTAACCTGACTCACACCTGTGATTCTTGAAAAAGAGCCTATCACGTATTCCATAGTTATGGAAATGCCAGTGTGGAAGTGAAATGAATATTGGCTCAACAGCCTTCAGCTCCAGTGCTAACCTGGCATACAGATAACAGAGATGAGCAGAAGTTAGAACTTTAGATTCTGGTTCTATGAATTCAGTATTTCATGGACGAAATCAATTATACACTTGTTGAATTAAGGGGGAGGGATAGCTCAGTGGTTTGAGCATTGGTCTGCTAAGCCCAGGGTTGTGAGTTCAATCCTTGAGGGGGCCATTTAGGGATCTGGGGCAAAAATTGGGGATTGTTCCTGCTTTGAGCAGGGGTTTGGACTAGATGACCTCCTAAGGTCCCTTCCAACTCTGATATTCTATGTTTCTATGAAATAATTTGCTGCTTCTGCTGCCTGCTCCTTCCACACACACAGGCAGCCTTGTCTGAGCCAATATTTCTTGACTGTGTTGTGTATTTTGGGTCCTGCCTCATCACTCCCTGAAGCTGGCCAGTGTTAAATAGGTGTGACTTTATGGTGAATCTCAGGCCTTTGTCTGTAACGTCTTCCTACAGTAACAAACAAATATCAAAACCTGGCATCAGTCGAGAGACAAAACCAGTGACCATGCTAATTTCAGTTATTTCTGAGCTTGCCGATTAGTCTTCATCTTTTTTCTCATTTGCAGAGTGCTCCACTGATGGTAATGTCCCTTCACCTGACAATGTTGTTACAAAATTCCATTAACAGTTCCTCAAATAGGGTGAGAATCTGGAGGCCACCCGACTTGCAGTCACCACAGAGTTGTTTCTGCATTTAGGTGAATTGCAGGTTATTTTAAATATGCATATCTGAATTCAGGCCCCCAAAAGGCTTGGTTTTGAGATAAGCAATCCAACCTTTGGATGCTAGTCCAAACCTACAGAGGCCTGCCCCGCAAGGTCCCATGTTTGTTCATGTCCACAAACCCCTCCTCCCAACCAACAGGTTTGGTGCCTTGTGTGGGATAGGCCACCTCCAGTGTGCTTAGGGGCAGGGCGGCAGGTCCCACAGCATCATAGGAGGCTAATGGTCCCATTGTGCTGGATGGAGGAGAGGAGATATTGTGCTGGTGCATTATTCCTGTACTTTCTCTTCCCCAGCCTCTATTCACAAGTGTGGCGGAGACTGAAGTGAGGGTGGACAGAATATTTAGCCATGGGTTGCTGCCAATTGTTCAAAACGGTGCTGTCTAGTATTAATAAAAGGACTTTTTCCTTAACTGCTAAACCAGTTGCCTAGGACTTTGACCAAGTTGGCAAACATCAAAGGGTGGTTGTTTTAAAAGCCATGGGGTCTTTGGGCTAAAATGGGGCATCTTAAAGAAAAAAGTTCTTGTAATGAAGCAGATACTGACCTCTGATATTGATTGTTGAGTTATCAAGATGTGCTGAAACAGGAGGATGGTATTTTCCTAAAGGGACTGTAAACCATGATATTCGTGGAAGCAAGACGCTAATATATAGATTGTTAGATGCATCCAGAATGCTTCTTATCGCAACATCTAGGAACCTCTCCATTAAGGGCTTTATGGCCATAAATTTCAAAAGTATTGTGGAAGTAGCTCTTTTCTGAAGCTAATATTTTAAATGGTTGATATCCCTAGATGTCCAGAGAATACTTTTATTCTCGCTCTGAGGTGACAAATAATTTTCAGAGAACTCAGTGCATTCCATCTGGATTTACATATGTGTTTTGATTAACACTGTTCTAGAATTCAGTATTATTAACTATGACAATTCTGCCAACCATGAGCCAGGACTATAATAAATATAGATAACATCATAATGTCAAAACATACACCGTATGTAACAATAATGAATAATCCGTCTCCATAACAGGGTCATTGTCTGAGCCAGTTTTCTGTCTAACTCCACAAATGGATCAGCAAATTATTTGAGTTGGCATTAGTACTATCTACTGCAAGACACTAAGCCAGATCCTGGGCTGTGAGGCAGCTTTGTGCTGCTTTGATGGTGCAAAACTTCTCTGAAGCTGCACCAGCTGGCCTCCAGAGCATATACTATGAACAGAGCACTACGCTCTGCTGATCCTGGACTGCTGCAATGGCTCATGGAGACATTAAAGTCGCTGGCCCAGACACCTTTAAATTGTGCTAGGATACTGTCCCAGAACAGCCCAGGATTGGGTAAGCACACGTTGGCATAAAACCACCCTGTATGGTTTCTCTCCCCCAAACCGAGTGGCGCTGAACATTCTTCAGCCACAGCTCAGAGTCTGGCCATCCACTGGGCTCCCTTCTTTTTAGCTCTTGCTAAGTTTGTTCAATGATGATGGAGGAGACAGGTGACAGAAAATTGGAGCACCGAGGCTGAACAGCAATATAAAAAGGATGATGCTTTGTCTTCACTGCCTGTGGCTGAGAATCACACTGTAGGTGGCACTGGACTATAGAAGTTCCCAATCTCTCTTTGAGTGCAATTATTGCAAAGAGCTGTAGGATGTATTTATTATAAGCTAGAACAGGGGCCACCCTAACAGGTTGAATTTTCTGGGGCTTTGGAGCTGATGCCATCACCAGTTGCATTTTTCACCTGTTTTCCTCTTTTAAAATATCTTTATTGGAAATCTGCATTTTTATTTCTGAACTACTATCTTCAGTTCGTCAATCTCAGATTCAGGGCCTTTGCAGTCTCTAGGGCTCCTGACAAGATTGCCACTACCATACATCTTAATGTAATGCTTTTAAGCCCATTAGCTACTCTTACATCTACAATATATTTTCTTGGGTTTTCAACAGTGGACGGGAAAGAAGAAATGAGCTGTTATTGGCTTGATCAGCAACATGTCTGGGCATTATGGTAGTATTACATTTGAGCACCTACGTAAGAACATAGGTGTCCAGGCTAATTCCCCATTCTGGCACTTTGAGTGCAGAAGGTGGGGGCCTGCAAGGATTCAAAAAATTAATACTTGCCACTCCAGGCTTCTATTAAACTCCCAAGGTTACATCTTTTCTCTGACCTTGGATTGGAAGATGCTGCCACCACCCAAGTGCAGAACCCCTCTGAGAACCCAGGAAGGCACACTTGGGAATTCCTTCTTGTGGGGTACCCTCAAGCCTTTCCAGCCCTCTCCGGGGAAGAGCTGAGAAAGAAAAGGAAAAAAAATGGGAGGGGGAGGAGAAATCATCTGTTGCCACCAGCTAATTAAAGAACATGTGCAGAAACCTCTTAAAACACAATTCTGTTCTTAAAAAAGGTAAATTTTATTAGATTTTTAAAATAGCAACTACAAGAATTAAGCACCAAGAATAGCTTTCTTGAGGTCCTGCTTAAAGGTTACAAGCAAAACAAAAGCACCTGGGATTAGCACAGAGGAATCTACAAGCCATAATGAAATAAAAGGCATAACCCTAATTGCATTTTCCTAGACATTTCCTGATCTACTTACATATCTGGGGTTTTAAATAAGTAGTTTCTATGTATGGTACTGATGATTTTTCATACCTGGCCCAGCTTCTTACAGCATAGCTCTTCCCTGTCTGCCTCTCCCAACAACAAACAGACAAAAGAGGAGTCTTTCTTCAATTTTAAAAAGTTCTAGCCTTCCCATTGGCTCTTTTGGCCAGGTGCCCACTCAATTCCTTTTACCTATGCGTAGCCGTGAGACTTTTTAACCCTTTACAGGTAGAGCAATTAGAGAACAGCTACTAAGAGGGATTTTATAGCTACTGGCTGGCTGGGTGCCCATAAAAGGGAGCTACCCCCTCTTTCATTTATCACAATAGGAACAGCCACACTGGGTCAGACCAAAGGTCCAGCTAGCCTAGTATCCTGTCTTCTAACAGTGGCCAGTTCCAGGTGCCCCAGAGGGAATGAACAGAACAGGTCATCATCAAGTGATCTATCCCCTGTCGCACACCTACATAAAAATGGTGGTGCAATGATCTCCCACAGCAGCCAGTGGAAGTGGCAGTTGTTCAACACCTCTGACTGTCAGGCCACTTTTATTTAGATATTTAAATATGGATTTATAGGTCTAATCTTAGGCAGCTAAGTTTGAAAATGTTGTTCTAAGTTCTTTGGCACTGGATAGAACCATGGCAACAGATGTCATTGTGTTGCCCTGAATTTGAGGGGTTTGTATACCCCAGAATGTAATCAAGCTAACTGCAACCATATTATGTGCATTCAGCCACCCTAAATTAATGAAATAGAACATCAGATAGTTACGGTTAATTTGAAGACAGTCTTTCAGAAGCAGGGTCAAAACTAGCTACAGTTTCTGCTCATCAGAATGGGAAGAGGGGAAAGACAAGTCAACAACTGAGACTGAAAACCTTGGAAAAGGGAAGACCTTGAAAAGATCTGAGATGTTCTAAACATATTGCTTATGTCCGTGTGTGCTTAAATCTAATAAACTGCAGTGTTAGCGCATAAGAGCCCACTTACTTGCATTTAATCCTTGATCAGACAGAATTGCTGTGTTCCCATTGATTTATTCCTGACATCACCTGGAGTGAATGTTCACTGTTGGGGGTTCTGAAAACCCCAGGTAACAATTGCATGTCCCTAAAATTTGGTGGATGAATCGGGCGGGGGGGCAGGGAATGTAGAATTTTTCGGCGTGAGGTCTCTCAGTAGCTAGGGCTTGAGGGCCATTTATGACTCAGAGGTTACTCATGCCTATACCTGTAGACTGTATCTGGTTCAAATCCAGCCCAGGTCAGTCCTGACTGAGTCATCATCACAACTGTTGTATGCAGTGTTGTTGTAGCTGTGTTGGTCCCAGGATATTAGAGAGACAAGGTGGGTGAGGTATATATTTTATTGGACCAACGTCTGTTGATGAGAGAGCTTGTTGAAAGCGTGTCTCTCACCAACAGAAATCAGTCCAGTAAAAGATATTACCTCACTCACCTTGTGTCTCATCATCAAAAGGCTGTTTGGTGGCCTAAATTCAATGAGATTCTCAGTTGAAAGATACATGAACATGTGTAACCCACTGGTGAGGGTGTGTTCCAGGTCCCCCTCTGTGCCAATCCACATAGGCTATGAGATGTTATTACCCCCACCCCTGAGTTTTGGTTCTTTAGCTCAAGCAGCAGAATCTCATGCTTTTAGCTGTAAAGGTCCCTGGTTCAATCCCCAGTGTGTCAGCCAAGAGGGTGGTTGTTACATGTGCATGCACACAAAGCCCTCCTCGCTATTACAGTTAGTCCAATTGGCATCCTAGTTGGTGGTTCAGCAGAGAATCACAGGGCTGGTCCACACTAGGGGAGGGGGGATCGAACTAAGATACGCAACTTCAGCTACGTGAATAACGTAGCTGAAGTCGAAGTATCTTAGTTCGAACTTAAAAGCACTGACCGCGGGTCCAGACGCAGCAGGCACGCTCCCCCGTCGACTCCGCTTACTCCTCGCACGGAGCTGGAGTTCCGGTGTCGACGGGGAGCACTTCCAGGATCGATTTATCGAGTCTAGACAAGATGCGCTAAATCGATCCCAGAAGATCGATTGCTACCCGCTGAATCAGGTGGGTAGTATAGACGTACCCTAAGACTTCAATGGACTAAATTATCCTTTTACTCTTAGAGGTGGTCTCTTTGCAGCAGAGTTTTGCCATATTAAGAGCATAGTGGGCCACATTGTGCAGATTTCCTGTGTGGGAGGAGGCAAGGAGCTCTATTCCTCAGCCCAAACATAGTCTGTTTGGCTGGCCATAATCTCCTTGGGGAGCATAGTGTGTGCTCCCAGTGGCATTAGCCAGCATCAAAGGGACAAGAAGAGGCAGGATGAGGCAGATACACAGTCTGGTCCATGGAACTGGTCAGGCATGATGTGTGGAGCAGAAGTACCACGGCAGCATACGCACCCTGGAAGGGCTGACTCAGACCATCTTCCTTCTGGGCCCTCCACAGATGCCATGGCCCATCCGTACACACTCCAGCTTGCTTAAGGGTGCCAGGGGGCAGAACTTTGCCCATTGCAGAGGAATCTTGACCGTCCATTGCCTGTGCTCCACCTGTTTTGTAGATGAACGTGGATTTCTAGGGCTAGCAATCAGGCATCTTTCGCAAGCAGCAAGTTCAAACAAACGAGTGCAACAAACCCATGGCAACAGGCTTTCTTCTTTACTCAGCTGCTCTCAGAGTTGATCCTGAATGTTAACACTAAGATTTTAGCACATCTGCCCTTAGTGCTGGAGTTTTTTCACCTTTGGACACTCAGCTAGCTTTATTCATGTGTACTTGCTTATCTAATCCCAAAATTCCTTTTCTTAAACTGGCTTCTTATTAACACAGTTATGTTAGTTTCTTATTTATGTTGTACCATGCCAGAGGTTTTGTGAAGTGCTCTAGATAGGTTTATATTGTAATATGCTATGTAATGCAATGCAAGAGCAGTCTTGTTGCTGGCTGCCCTTCCCTCCACACCCAAAATGGTCTGGAGGGAAAGGTTTGGGGTGAAAGTCATCCTGAGGGGGGCATGAAAAGGGGACTGTCTCCTGGCCACAATGAAGTCAATGGCAAAGCTCCCATTGATTTCACTGGGGCCAGGATTTCACCCCAGGGCACCATTCATCCCCACAGGGAAACACCAGCGCTACTAGGATAATGAGGTCAGAAGTCCAATGTATTCCATGATTCTTTGGGCACGGAATTGTCCCTCTGCTGCAGACCTGTGCTCCAGCATCTCAGTTCTCATTTGATATGTTTCTAACCCTTACGATTCCAAAGACAATCATGAAAATGTGAACCAACTGAGGCACTTCAGTATGCAGACAATCTGCCACAATAACTCAGAGAGGTGTGAAATGTCCCATTCATTTCAATCCAGAGATGGGAATGAAGGGTCTTTAATGGTGAGAGAATAAATTAATGTTACCATGAAAATGTGGGCGTTGTTGCTTTAGATTTTGCCATGGAGTTCACAGGGCCCTGATCATATGGTATAAGTGTCTATCAGACCCCTACATAGGAGAATTGAAATTCTAATAAAATGGAATTTGATCTCTCCTATGGATAAAATATTAGACAGCCTAAAATATATAATGATGCACAGATGGGCACGGACCTTTCTGGAGTGTGTATAGTGTTAATCCAGCAAGCACTTTTAAAAGACATGAACTGCGTCTTGAAGGATAAGAGGGGACACTCGCCATTCTCCTTCTGCAGCTGGAAGATGTCCATCTCTGGTCATCAGCTGGCAATTAAGGGACAAATACTTAGCTAGCATAAAGTTGCATAGGTCCATTGGTCTTGTTGACTTTAATGAAGTTACGCTAATTTGCATCATCTGAGGATTTGGCCTTCACCAAATGTCCATTTCAGCACGATGGAACCGGGTAAGTGCATCCCCCCTGTATATGTTCTTCACTTTGGAAACAAGTGAATTACAATGTTGTAAATCTGAACCTATCAAAACCAGTTTGTATTCTGATTCCTGATGAACAATGACAGCCAGTTTAACCGCTTTCAAAAATGGAGAGGACCAGAGTTATGAATCTAGGGACAGAAATGAAACTATCCAAGGAACTGTGTGGGGGTGAGTGCCATTCTGGTTAAGCATCTCCCAACATCTGAAACCCACAATAAGAATAATTAATTGCCTAAAACTTAATACAGTGCAGCTGGCATAATTTGAACTACTCATATTTTTGGCTGAAATCAAAAGCTCATAGGACTGAATTAGCATAGTTATTACCTCTGTACTGAAATGGATGCAAGTTCTTCTGGGAGCAAACTGACTCATAACAATACTGTTGCTCATCCTTTTCAGATCTTGCAAAGGAACAAGTGCGTGCAGATGTATGACATGCACAGTATTTTGAATCTCAAGAAGCTTGGTGTGGGGGAGGTATAATTGTTTCAAATATATTAACCTCAATGTCATGAAAAAATCAGGATGATGATCAAATCCTAGCTCTTGGTGGATGTGGAATGTTTGCAATAGTTAGTTAATGGGATATCTAATTGTTCTGTGACTTTTCAATGTATTTTTTTTAATGTCATCAGGAAGAGAGAATTTAGGGGCCTTTGATCTTCTTGATGAGAACAGAAAAGAATATCTTGCTTTCTAATATTTTCAAGGTACAAAGAAAAGGATTGATCCCTGAACTATCTAAGGATGAATTATTTTATTTTTGTTTCACTACAGGAAACAAACATTCTGTTTTCTGAACTTCCAGGAGAAGAGTTTTCTAGGATCCTGACTTGCCAGGACTCAATTGCCTCCCATCACTTCCAAGAGCAAAGAACCTGGGTTAAGTGACATCTCATGCACCCACTTCTCCTAGAAGGATGGAGATTTCTGGAGAAGGCCTGTCACAGCTTATTACCTCCACTAGGAGCACAAATTTCCTGAGAAAGACTGTCTGTCACAGATTCCCATCCTGAGGGATGAAGATCGCCAAGATCGATCATGGTCCTCTCCCCTATACCTCTTTGGGTATGTTAATATAACATTTGGGGGAGAGACACCCCCCAGCCCAGGTCCAAGGTGAGGCTTGCACTAGTGTGCTAAAATTAGCTGTGTAAACAGTCTTGCTCAGGCTCTGAAGCATCATGCCCCTCTCATCTCTTCCTCCCCCGCAAAGCATCAGATCTCAAGCTCCAGTTCGAGCCGCCACATCTATAGTTATTTTTAGCACACTAGCATGAGCACTCTAACAAGTCTATGAATATGGGCTTGGAGGCTCACTCCAGATGCAGTGTAGCTATACTGTTGGTGTTGAATTCATGGATGGGAAGAAAATAGCTTGCCCTGCTCAGCATTCTTCATAGGAAGTAAAAATTTTCAAGACCACAATAGCCTTTTACCTCTCCAGGAATGAAGTCCCTGATAAGGATTCTTCTTTCTAGGAGATGATGTTTCCTAAGGGAATGGTGTCTCATGGCCTGTCTCAGAGTGCAGTGTTATAGGACTTTGGTAGTATCCCTTTAAATAGCTTGTGAGCCCTCTAGTGACCCTCATTGTCTTCTGTTCTGTTGCAGAAGCCACCAGAACCAAGCCAGAGCAGTAATCTGTATATGTAGCTAAGCCTTACATGTTCTGTGTAGTTATTTACTGTGCTTATTTGGACCCTTGTGTGACCATGTGGTGCCTTCATATTAAGTTTGTTGTGTAAAAGAAAAAAGGCCCGGCAGAAAGATTAAACATATAGCATGGTTGGGGAATAAATACAATGATAGTCCTGGATAGCTGTCTTGTTGATTTATAATTATTATAAATCTTGTTTCCCATTCAATTTGATTAGCACATTTGAACTGTATTTATTTAATGTCATATTTTTCCTCTGCCTTGATCCTGATATAGCCTTTTCCATTGCAGCAAAGTGGGTTTAAAACGCTGCCACATCAGAATACTAAGCTCTCACTGGAGGTAGCATTTTACACCCATAAGGAACCGGAAAATCAGGCCATTGCTGCTTTACACAATTCATATCAGTCAATATATAAACTGTAATCACTGAACTGCCCTACACTCAAATTCTCCACATTGAGCACATCAATCCCACTGCTTCCACAAAGAATCATTGGTCTTGAGAGGTCATCTAGTCCAGTCTCCTGCACCCAAGGCAGGACTAAATAATAACTAGGACATTCTTGACAGGTGTTTGTCTAACCTGTTCTTAAAAACCTCCAATGATGGAGATTTCACAATCTCCCTAGGCAATTTGTTCCAGTGTTTAACTACCCTAACAATTGGGAAATTTTTCCTAATGTCCAAACTGCAGTTTAAGACCATTGCTTCTTGTCCCATCCTCAGGGGTTAAGGAGAACAGTTTTTCACCCTTCCCCTGGTAACCTCCCTCTCCCTCCCTACAACCCTTCCGCATTTATGTATTTGAGAACTGTTATCATATCCTCCCCCCAGTCTTCTCTTCTCCAGACTAAACAAAACCAATTTTTTCAATCTTTCCTCATAGGTCATGTTTTCTAGACCTGTAATAATTTTTGTTGCTCTCCTCTGGATTTTCTTCAGTTTGTCCACATCTTTCCTGAAATGTGGCACCCAGAACTGGACACGATACTCCAGCTGAGGCCTTATCAGTGCGGAGTAGAGTGGAAAAATTACTTCATGTGTCTTGTTTACAACATTACTGGTAAGACATCCCAGAATTATGTTCCTTTTTTTGCAAAAGTGTTACACTGTTGACTCATATTTAGCTTGTGATCCACTATGATCCCCAGATTCCTTTCCACAGTACTCCTTCCTAGGTAGTCATTTCCCATTTTGTATGCGTGCAATTGATTGTTCCTTCCTAAATGGAATATTTTGCATTTGTCCTTACTGAATTTCTTCCTATTTACTTCAGACCATTTCTCCAATTTGTCCAGATCATTTTGAATCTTAATCCTATCCTCCAAAGCACTTGCAACCCCTTCCAACTTGGTATTGTCTGCCAATTTTATACTTTATAAGTATATTCTCTATGCCATTATCTAAATAATTTATGAAGATACTGAACAGAACCAGACCCAGGACTGATCCCTGTGGGACCCCACTTGACATGCCCTTCCAGCTTGACCATGATCCACTGATAACTACTCTCTGGGAATGGGTTTCCAACCAGTTATGCACCCATCTCACTGCTCTACAGCCAAAATGCTTCTGAAATAAATGTAGTCAAACTTTACTAATTCTGGGTCACTGAGAACGAAAATGATGCTTAAAATTGTTGATTGGCTCTAGTTTTCAAGACATGCTATTGGGTCAGTATATACGACCCTTGACTTGGGAATGGCGGAGGATAAGTGAGTTATAAAGGGAAGGGATATCAATTTAAACCAGAAATGACTAAAATACATCTTTGACTGGATCTATGAATAAATCTATGACTGGGTTTGGACAGTACTTGCTTTTTAGGCAAAACAATGAATGATGCAATCTGACGCTGGTATTGCGTCATACATGATATGAATTGCATCATGTTATTCCTAGACGTCATGGATGATGCAATCATAATGAAGCTTACATCACTCTGCTGAACAAATTGCCCTATATCAGCTCTAGAAATCATACCGTGTCGTGCTCTCTTATTTGTCAGTGTTTGATTTTGCAAAAGGACACATTTCTGTTTAGCCAAAGTGAGCAGAGATGCCTTGTACTTGTGTGAACAGTGAAGATAACTTCTGCTATGTTTGTGGTGAAGTGACTTTTGCATCACAAAAGCGCAGTATAACCTCTATGGTTAAGAAAGCCTATCACCTTTCTTTTGGCTGCAAAATTGGAGATCAGGACAAGAGGTGGGCCCCACACATATGCTGCAACACTTGTGCAACAAATCTACACCAGTGGTTGAACAGCAAAAAGGAAATCTATGCCTTTTGTAGTGCAAATGATTTGGAGAGAGCCAACAGATCATACCAGCAATTGTTACTTCTGCATGGTGCCTCCAGTTGGGAAGGGTGTGTGAAAGAAGAAAAAGTGGACTGTGCATTATCCAAACATTCCATCAGCTATACGCCCAGTACCCCACGGAGAAGGACTGCCGGTTCCTGATGCACCAGAATCATTCTCACTTGAGTCAGACGAGGAAGAGGAAGAGGATGAAACTTCTGGTCCTGAACCATCAATGTCACAGGACCCACATTTTCTCCCATCCTCCTCCTCTGAACCACACCTCATAACACAAGGTGAACTGAATGACCTTGTCAGGGATTTGGAACTACCCAAGAGTAAGGCAGAGCTTTTGGGCTCCAGACTACAGCAGTGGAATCTCCTGGCAGGTGATGTTAGGGTTTCCATGTTCCGTGACCGTCCAAAGGATCTTGTCCCATTCTTCTTCATGGAAGGTGATCTTGTAGCCTGCAACAACATCAATGGTGTGATGGCAGCCCTCAACATCGTTCACGATCCAGATGAGTGGAGACTGTTCATTGATTCATTGAAGACGAGTCTTAAAGCTGTTTTACTGCATAATGGCAACGTTTTGCCATCAATTCCAGTTGGTCATGCAGTCCATATGAAGGAAACCTATGACAACATGAAACAACTTTTGAGGTGCATAAACTATGACAAAGCTGCCACTGATGTTGGTGGCGATTTGAAGGTTGTTGCTCTCTTGCTTGGTCTGCAGACTGGATACACAAAGTACTGCTGTTTTTTCTGCGAATGGGATAGTCGTGCAAGAGATTCCCACTACATCAAGAAAGATTGGCCACTCCGACAGTTATTGGAGCCTGGGAGGAAAAGTGTTCAGCATCCACCACTTGTTGAATCAAGGAAGATTTTGTTACCACCCTTACACATCAAGCTGGGTCTGATGAAGAACTTTGTCAAGGCCATTGACAAAACACAAGCAGCTTTCAAGTACCTCTGTGGAAAATTTCCAAGGTTAAGTGAAGCTAAGATAAAGGAAGGTGTCTTTGTTGGTCCTGAGATTCGTGAACTTCTTCGAGATGATGCATTTGACCATGCACTGCGTGGCAAGGAAAAAAAGGCATGGAAAGCCTTCCAGTTAGTGGCAATACATTTTCTCGGAAACAACAAGGCAGACAACTACAGGTTGTTGGTGGAAAACCTCCTCAAGGCATACAAAAGCCTTGGTTGCAACATGTCACTAAAGATACATTTTTTTGCACTCTCATCTAGATTTTTTTCCACCGAACTGCGGAGCAGTGAGCGACGAGCACGGCGAGCGATTTCACCAGGACATTGCAACAATGGAGAAACGCTATCAGGGCAAATGGAGCCCATCAATGCTTGCAGACTACTGCTGGACAGTGACAAGAGATGCTCCATTTAATGAATACAAGAGACAAGCCAAGAAGCGCCGAGTAGACACTGAATAGGACTAAACTATGTACATAATAGTTTTTTTGCCTTTTGTTTCACAATAAATTGTATTTATATAACCCCTTTGCTGATTTTTAAAGTGTTACATAAACAGGACAGGTGAAATAGTATCATGTAAAGCAACCATAAACACATGAAAAGATCTAGGTTTACAATTTATGATTAAAACTCTACTATCTACAAAATATACATAGACATAAAATGCAAAAACTTAAATATCTTAGAAACAGTAGCCAATCAGTTGTTTTAATTGTCATATTTGAATTCAGCACATCAAAATACATACTAAATAGCACATTTTATCTCTGAAGCAGACGACTTCTCAAAAATTGTAGACCAGTATATACTATAGTAGCTCCATCCATGTTTCCCTAGTTTGTTTATGAGAAGGTCATACGAGACAGTATCAAAAGCCTTACTAATGTCAAGATATACCACATCTACCACTTCCCCCTATCTACAAGGCATCTTACCTTGTCAAAGAAAGCTATTAGTTTGGTTTTACATGATTTGTTCTTGACATATCCTTGTTGACTGTTGTTTATCACCTTATTATCTTCTAGGTGTTTGCAAATTGATTGTTTGAATATTAGCTCCATTATCTTTCATGGTACTGAATTTAAGCTAACTGGTTTGTAGTTCCCCTGGTTGTCATTATTCCCCTTGTTATAGATAGGCATTGTATTTGTCCTCTTCCAGTCTTCTGGAGTCTCTCCCATCTTCCATGACTTTTTGAAGATAATCACTAATAGCTCAGAGATTTCCTCAGTCAGCTCCTTGAGTATTCTATGATGTACTTCATCAAGTCTTGCTGACTTGAAGACCATCTAACTTGTCCAAGTAATTTTTAACTTGTTCTTTTCCAAGTTAAACGAATCCCGACACAGTGGGATTCACTGTGTCGGATGTCCAATTGCTACTAACCTTTTTGGTGAAAACTGAAAAGAAAAAAAAGAAAGGCATTTCGTACTTTCACCATTTCCACTTTTTCTGTTATTGTCTTTCCCCTCGTATTGAGTAATGGGTCTGTGCTGTCCTTGGTCGTCTTCTTGCTTCTAATGTATTTGTAGAATGTTTGTTTATTACTCTTTATGTCTCTAGCTAGTTTAATCTCAGTTTGTGCCTTGGCCTTTCTAATTTTGTCCCTACATGCTTGTGTTGTTTTTTATCATGTTTATCTTTCATAATTTGATCTGGATGCCACTTTTTGTAGGACTCTTTTTTTTTTTAATTTCAGATTATTGTAGATCTCCTCGGTAAATCAGGGTGGTCTCTTGCCATACTTCCTATCTTTCTGACACAGTGGGATAGTTTTCTCTTGTTCCCTTAATAATGTCTCTTTGAAAAACTGCCAATTCTCTTGAACTGTTTTTTCCCTTAGACTTGCTTCCCATGGGATCTTACCTACCAACTCCTTAAGTTTTCTAAAGACTGCCTTATTGAAATCCATTATCTTTATTTGGCTGATTTCCCTCCTACCATTCCTTAGAATGATGAACCCTGTAATTTCATGATCACTTTCACTCAAGCAGCCTTCCACTTTCAAATTCTTAATCAGTTCCTCCGTTTGTCAAAATCAAATCTAGAACAGCCTCTGCCCTTGTTGCTTTCTCCACCTTCTGAAATATATTTTTTTTTACTCAGATGCATTCCAAGAACATGTTGGATAATCTGTGCCCTGCTGAATTATTTTCCCAACAGTTGTCCGGGTAGTTGAAGTCCTCCATCACCACCAAGTCCTGTTCTTTGGATGATTTTGTTAGTTGTTTAAAAAAAGTCTCATCCACCTCTTCTTTCTGGTTAGATGGTCTATAGTAGACCCTTACCATGACCTCACCCTTGTGGTTTTTACCCCTTTTATCCTTACCCAGACACTTTCAACAAGTCGGTTTTCTATTTCCGTCTCAACCTCAGTCCAAGTGTGTACATTTTTGATGTACAAGGCAACACCTCCTCCATTTTTCCCTGCCTGTCCTTCTATACCAATATTCCAGTCATATGTATTATCCCACCTAGTCTCTGTGATGCCAACTATGTCATAGTTGTGATTATTCACTAGTATTTATAGCTCTTCCTGTTTATTCCCCACATTTCTTGCATTAGTATACAGACATCTAATGTATATCTTACACGGACTCTTTTCATGAGCAAAAATAGATCCTGGGTAAAGAAGCTGCTAATACATAAAGCCAAAAGAAATGCTGAATATGTGCAAACATATCTGCAGAGTTTGCTGTTTGGTAACATATGGATTGAGCAAAGTTGATGCTTATAGCCAATTTTGTGCACAAGGGAAATATACATTTGCTGGTTTAAAAAATAAAAAATATATATTTAAAAAAATATATTTGCTGGTTAATTTTAATTACTATAAAATGCTTAATTACTACATAACACATCTCTGGATTTGCAAAAAGGGTTTCTGCTACAAGGCATGAGTCAATGGCCTGTGAATGAGGAACCCAAATAGTTTCCGTCTGTGGAAATAGAGGCTATTTCTATCTGTTGTAGTCAGGGAAATAATTTAGAAGTACTCCAGAAATGCAACCCAGTGATGTGAAATGACCTCAAGAACAAAAGGAGGAACACCCAGAGAAGCTCACCAGAGCTCAGTGAGTCACTCAAAAAGCCCTCCAAGAATAATAGCTCCTATGATCCAGGGCCTCGTTTAGAATATTCCTGCCTTCTTTTAGAACTTATGGGTTCTAATACTGCCTCTTAGTGCACCATGCTCACCAGTTTTCATTTCCCAAAATTTGTTTTCTCAAATTATTAAAATTACTGCTGGGTTCTCTCAACCTGTTTCTTAGCACATTGAACATGCAACAGTTTTATCATTCTTATCTGCCTCATGAGCTAGATTCCTGAAAAGCTGAGTAGTTCATTCAGGTCTAACATGCAAAATGGTCAGCTGCTTCTCTCATATTTCTTACTCATAGGGAAGAATTAAATGAGATTCCAAAGAGCTTAGTAACCATAAACTTCTCTATTACCCTCAAATTCTAAATCGATTCCTCCCTATCAGCTAGGAATATTCAGTCATGCATGTCAACTGCTAGCATTCTCTATTTGTGGGTCTTGTTCTGTAGTTAAATTATGAGGCTCTTTGATAATCCATGTTTGCCTGTATTTGTCGTCTAGTGTAAGTCCCGTATCATTACAGTATCTTTCCTTAAACTTTGCTTGGAAGAAAGAGTGAAACTGAATATTAGCCAAATAAAAAACCAAAAAGCACATAACTCATTTAAATAAACACAGGTTTTCTTTTTTATTTGACCTGGAAATCAATCATTATTTTTTAAAGGAAAAATGACAGACCAATGTTCTAAAAACAAAACTAATTAGAGTAAAATCAATAATATACACATCTGTATCTGTACACCTCTACACCGGATTTAAAGGGACACTGTCAGCTTAAAAATTAGGGGCCAGTTCTTCATCCGGCACAAACTGGCCTAGCTCGACTGAGCTAAGGCAGTTTGCCCCAGCTGAGGACCTAGCCCTGTATGTTGTATTGAAAACACACATGTCTTTGTGTACTGCTGTAAATACTGTAGCTCATTAGGGAGATAATTTTAAAAATCCATTTTCATGTCACTTTTATGATTTGGTTTTATTTCTTGTATTTCTATCAGTCTGGAAAATGAAAACAGCTTCCTTTTGTTTATAGTCAGTTTCACTTTCATCTTCATTTTTAGGGTTTATTTTTCCCCCTTTTGCCTCCCCTTTCACTTTTTCCCCCTTTCCCTCCCCCCATCATGTCCAGTGGCAAAATGGAAAAGGGAAGGAAATGGCAAAAGAGCAGAAGAAAGGGAGCTGACAAATAGGAAAATGGAATTCTTCTGGTTGTTTTTTTTTAAAGCTGCAAGTGTTTGAAATGTTTTCTTTCTGAAAACTTCAAAATGGAAATATAGAAAACATGATTTCCCTGCCCCCTTGACTAGTGGTAATGATAAGCCTTCTTTAGAATTGTATAGCAGGGATATCATTCTCTATATATGTTTTTAAAATTAATTTCTACAAAGCCCTATTGCATTTCTAAATAATGCCACTGGTTTTATGATTATTGTATTATTATTTATTACTTTTTGTGCTATTGTGCCACGTAGGTGCCCTAGTCATAGGCCAGGACCCTACTGTGCAAAGCTCTGAATAAATAAACACAGCACAAAAAGACAGTCCCTGCCCAAGGAGCTTACATAAGACAAGAGACGGATACAGACTGATGTGGGAGACCAAGGAAACAATATTGGTGATCAGCATGATTGGCAGCACAGCATCTCAGCACACAGCAACTTCACCAGCGTCAGGGTTTTTGTAGTCACCATGGCAAATGAGAGTTTTAAGGAGGGTTCCCCACTTAATGCTCGAGGACTTTTTCATAAGGATTCTTAGCCCTGGTCTACACTAGCGGGGGCGGGGAGGGTCGATCTAAGATACGCAACTTCAGCTACTCGAATAGTCTTAGATTGACTTACGTGGCCGTCCTCATGCCGGGGAGTCGACCGCTGCTGCTCTCCCGTCAACTCTGCTTGTGCCTCTCGCAAGCTGGAGTATCGGAGTGGATGGGGAGCACTTTCGGGGATCGATCTCTACCCTCCGATCTGGCGGGTAGTGAAGAACTGTCCTTAGAGAACAGCTACTTTGCTTCACTAGTCTGACAATGAAGAGTTATTGTTAAACAGCTCTGAAGGGAATGTTTTCTTCACAGCATACTAATGATATTTTTGTTTTCAAACAGTGTGACGTTACCAGCTCTACCACCATGCAAAGGGGAAGACACCTCTCAGCTACTTAGGAGAACACTGACATAGTGGACCCTCATCTTTAGGATGGTGGCCTCCTAGAAGTGACAAATCATACGAAAAAGTACCATAATTGGGGAAAGCATCTTTTAGCTGAGATCCCAGATATTTTACAAGGATTAGTTAAATGAGCCTCAGAACACTCCTGTGAAATAGGAGCCTTCTGCTGAATTCAAGGGACTTTGGATCAGGCTTCATATCATTGTCTTTTTTGCCTGTTTTGCAGATGGGAAAACTAAAGTTAAAAGAAAATGGAATGAATTTCTACATTCATTTCTCTATTCTATGCGCGGTACTCACTGAGCTCTTAAAACTGGGTTAAGTTAAAGCAGACTGAAGACACAGCTTAGTTACAATGCATCTTCTCTAGTGTGGACGAGGACAAAGTGTGTGATTAGGAAGAGGTATGTCAGAGCTGAGTGAAGAAAAGAGGAAGATAAGCAAGCAGGTAAAGAATTAAAATGGCAAGCACTAAAAGACAGAGACAGTGGGTAGAGCAAAAGAACAGAAAAATATATGAAAATGAAGAGTAAATAGAATCACAGGCAGAAAAAGAACTCAAGAAAGAATAGAATAGACTGGAAACAGACAGAAAGAAAAGGGAACTTTAAATGGTTAGTTTAGAAAAAAATCAAAGATGATAAATACAGAAAGGGAAAGGAGGGAAAGGGGACACAAACTACAAAAAAGACCGTAAAATTGTTTAAAATATTTGATTAATCCAGTTGATTTGTTTGTTTATTGAATTGTTAAAATGCATCTGTCCTGTTTTCAAGGTGCTTGGATAATAAAACAATAGTAAATAAAAACAAATAAAAAGCACAATTCTTAATAGCTATCCACGGCCTTCAGCTTCACTATAGTTTGTTAAATATCGTTCCTTTTTTAATACCCTCGCATGTTATGTCACACACATGTCTGGCAGCAATATGTAGAGCAAAATGCTGTGAATGAGCATCCATCCACACATATCAACCCTGCTTGTCTTCTGCATCCATTTCCTTACCATGTTTATCCAATAATTGGGTTGCGGAAAGACAAATTTCTGCCACACGCCAGGACCATTCTATAGATTTTTTTTTCCTGCCACCTTCAGCCTTAACATTAGATATGAAATATTTGATATTGCAACATCATATAAATGTTAATTTATTAATTGCCGGATGATTTCAGATAAAACATCCATGATAGACTACTTAACTAACACATTTAACATAAGGATTGTCTGGGGAGGCTCAGTAATTCTTTAACTCAGCTACTTCCTGAAGATTCTCCATCTTGATATCATCTTCACAGGCTGGATTATTTGGTTCGCTGCTGTACTTCTTCCCTCCTTTTCCACCCTGCTGCTCCACTGTGGTTCCTGCTCTTCTTACTGCACCTTCCAGTCTTTTCTTTCTGTCCCTAAACAGACGTCTCCAGGCCTTAAATAATCATGGAGACGAAGCAGTGCAGGAATTGAAGATTATCTTGACTCCTCAAGGTCCCTTGGTGGGCTTGCCTTAGAGAATCCTCCTGGGCTTTATTCATTCTTGCTGTACATGCAAAAGGTCAAAAGCTGCTTAGAGATGTGGTCATCCTTCCAGATATTTTTGACATGAGGGGAAGCGGGAAGGAGTTTGTTTTAGAACCACATACTCAGGCCCACTCTACCCTGGGTGATGACAGCAACAGCATTTCCAGCACACTGAGGACAGTCCAATATTTGAATTGATTATGCTGTCTGAGTTTAATATTTACATTTCAGGCTTCTCTCATGTTTTTCTTCTTGAGAAAAATCCTGTCGATTGTCAAGGATCTGAAATGCCAAGCACACTGACTTGTTTCCCCCCTGTATCTCTGTATGTGAAGCACTCCCAGGACAATGCTCTGAGACGATAATGTCTGTTTAAGGCTAGTAGCATGACATCTTCTCAGCCATGCGCGAATACTAGCACACATCTGCTCTGTGCTGACAGAGAGTAGAAATTCCTCCCAATTCCTTCCTAGGGGTTATGGTGGACAAGAAGCTGGATACTAGTCAGCAGTGTGCAGGGACGGCTCTCACAATTTTGCCACCCCAAGCAGGGGCGGCAGCCCCGCCCCCGATGCCTGCCTGCGTCGGGGGTGGGGCCCCGGTACGTCTGCTTGCGTCGGGGGCGGGGCCCCGCCCCCGACACAGGCAGTCCCAGTCCGCAGCTGAAGGGGAGAGCGGTGGACCTGCCACCCCATTGCCGCGGCGGCAGGCGAGAATGGGGTGGCAGTCCAAGTCCCGTGGCGGCAATTCAGCGGCGGGAAGAGCAGACCTGCCGCCGAATTGCCACCGCGGGACTCGGACTACCACCCCATTCTCGATGCCGCCCCAAGCACCAGCTTGGAAAGCTGGTTCCTGGAGCCGGCCCTGGCAGTATGCCCTTGTTGCCAAGAAGGCTAACGGCATTTTGGGCTGTATAAGTAGGAGCATTGCCAGCAGATTGAGGGACGTGATCCTTCCCCTCTATTTGGCACTGGTGAGGCCTCATTTGGAGTACTGTGTCCAGTTTTGAGCCCCACACTACAAGAAGAATGTGGAAAAATTGGAAAGAGTCCAGCGGAGGGCAACAAAAATGATTAGGGGGCTAGAGCACATTATTTATGAGGAGAGGCTGAGGGAACTGGGATTATTTAGTTTTCAGAAGAGAATAATGAGGGGAGATTTGATAGCTGCTTTCAACTACCTGAAAGGGGGTTCCAAAGAGTGTGGATCTAGACTGTTCTCAGTGGTACCAGATGACAGAACAAGGAGTAATGGTCTCAAGTTGCAGTGGGGGAGGTTTAGGTTGGACATTAGGAAAAACTTTTTCACCAGGAGGTTGGTGAAGCACTGGAATGGGTTACCTAGGGAGCTGGTGGAATCTCCTTCCTTAGAGGTTTTTAAGGCCCGGCTTGACAAAGCCCTGGCTGAATGATTTAGTTGGGGTTGGTCCTGCTTTGAGCAAGGGGTTGGACTAGATGAGGTCCCTTCAAATCCTGATATTCTATGATTCTAATTCCCCATGTAGCCATTTGCACACTAGCCTTCGGTGACTAAAAAGAGCCTGGTTAACATGGTGTTTCCAATTCTATGCTTCTTTCACACAAAGTCAGTAGCCATAGCACTCAAACCCAAAGATATGAGGCGAAGCTGTTTCTGTAAAGTAGGTGGTGCAGAAGAGCACTGCCCACGTGGGAGTTCCTACTAGCATAGGCAATACCTGTGGAGAACTGGTGGCCCGCCCATATCTGATTGCAGCGTGTCTTCCTTGCTGCATAGGTCCAGCTCTTATACATCTGAACAAGGTTAATCACAGCCGAAGAGAAAGGAGTGAGAAATCCCTAAGGATTAGATAGTCAATAGGGAGAGAGATAGGTAGATATAAAACTGAAAAAGATTTGCTGCATTCACCCAACCTACTCAAAAAGGCTCTTCTTCTTAACTTTTAGTCCCGGATTAATGTACAGGCATGATGTTAGGAGACTGATCACTTGTGAGTACAGACAATAGGATGTAGATGTCTAATGGGGCCTTTGGAAAATACTTCCTCCTTTGTGCTTTAGTCCTGCATTGTGATCACTTGGATGGCTTGTTAGGGTTGACAACTTTCTAATAGTAGAAAACCGAACACGCTTGCCCCACCCCTGCCCCGCCCCTTCTCTGAGGCCCCACCCCTCCCCACCTTTTCTCCAAGGCCCCACCTCCCACACACTCCATCCCCGCCTTGCTCTCCCCCACCCTCGCTCACTAGCTCATTTTCACCCGGCTGGGGCAAGGGAGTTGGTGTGCAGGAGGGGGTGAGGGCTCCAGCTGGAGGTGCAGGCTCTGGGGTGGGGCAGCGGATGAAGGGTTTGGGGTGTGGGAGGGGGTTCAGGGCTGGGGCTGAGGGGTTTGGAGTGCAGGAGGGGGTTCCAAGGTGGGGGTGGGGGCTGCGGTGTGTGTGTGGGGGGTCGGAGTGCGAGGTCCAGGTGGCGCTTACCTCAGGTGACTCCCGGGAAGTGGCCGGCTGTCCCTCCTGCCAGAGCCGGTGCAAGGATATTTTGCACCCTAGGCAAAACTTTCACTTTGCGCCTCCTATCCACTCTCTCCCACTTCCTGCCCCCCAAAGAACCCCCAACCCATCCTACCCCCCCTGCTCCTTGTCCCCTGATCACCCCCTCCCGGGACCCCTGCCCCTAACCACCCCCCTCAGGACCACACCCCCTAGCTAAGCTTCCCTTTTCCTTGTCTCCGACTGTCCCCTCCTGAGACTCCCCCACCCTAACTGCTCCCCTAGGACCTCATCCCCTACCTGTCCCCTGACTTCCCCGACCCCTATCCATACCCCCGCCCCCTGACAGACCCCCGGGACTCCCACACCTATCCAACTGCTGCCTGTCCCCTGACGGCCCCCCACAGAACCCTCCGACCCATCTAACCCTCCCGTTCCCTGCCTCTGACTGCCCCGGCCCCTCTCCACACCCCCTGACAGACACCCCCCCCCGACCCATCCAACCCCCCTGCTCCCTGACTGCCCCCTCCAGAGACTCACTGCCCCTTCTCCAACCACCCGCACGCTATCGTAGACGCTGCCGGCTGAGCTCCCCTGCCGTGCTGGAATGCAGGGGAGGGGGGAGCAGGGCAGGGGAGGAGGAGGAGGGGAGGGGCAGAGCTCTAGAGTTGCCGGAGGCTCCGATGCCAGCAGCCAGCCAGTGATCTGGGCTGTGTGGGGCGCGGCTGCTCCCCACTAGCGGCGCCACCGCTTTTGCAGGGCTGCTGCCCCCTTGCGCGCACCGCGCCGGCTCCTACACGGCTGGGGCTCACCGCTGCCGCAAGCGCGACGCTCCGGCTCTCGGCGCCCTGGGCAGGGGGCAGGGAGGCTGGAACCAGCCCCCGGGTAGAGGGGCGCCCCCCAAATCTTGGTGCCTTAGGTGACCGCCTAGGTCGCCTAGTGGTTGCACCGGCCCTGCCTCCTGCTCTTAGGCGGCAGCGCAGCCAGGCGGCTATGCTTGCTGTCCCCATCCACAGGTTCCACCCCTGAAGCTCCGACTGCTTCCAGGGAGCCGCACAGAGCCAGGTAGGGAGCCTGCCTTAGCCTTGCTGCACCGCTGACTGGACTTTTAACGGCCCAGTCAGCAATGCTGACCAGAGTCATCAGGGTCCCTTTTCAATCAGATGTTCTGGTTGAAAACTGGACACCTGGCAACTCTATGGATTTTTCACCCACTCACACCTTCACTGACTTCAGTCCGGCTCCACATAAGCACAGCATGGCCTGTGTCGATCACTATGGAGGATTGAGGCCTGAGTTCTTAACTGTCCAAGTCTGTTAGCTTCAAGATGGACAGTAAGGCCCATCTTTTCTCCTATGCTTCTGAGAAGAAGGGTGAGGAGTAGGGCTGGAAATGCTCATCCTGGATTCTGGAGGGGATTCAGTTGGGGGGTGTTAATTGAATATTTACATATAATCATTACGCTGCTGGGCTAGTTCATCTTGCAGCTATTAATGAGTCTATTATTAATATATTTTAAAAGATTATCAAGGGTACCCAGAGCTTTGGAGGGGGGCTCTTTTCTTGTAGAGGAGTAAGCACCTACCTCGTGAGATAAATAGCTAACTGAGCTGAGGGAGTGACTGGTTAGATTGCTGCATTCTATGATTTTCCATCATTCAGGGATTTCAATCTCAAAGCTGCAGACACAATCTTAGAGGGCAGCTTTTACAATTTGACTTAACATAGCTAGGTTAAACCTAGCATGATATCTGTGATGACCAATTTTAATGTTATTACATTGGTCCCAGTGCCACACACACTTAAAAAGTCCCATATAAAATCATCTTCACAAACCTCTGAAGTTGAAATAGTTAACATGAGCAGTACAACATGAACGTATAGTTGTTTCCTCCACTACATCCTTTGTATGTCTAATGCAGATTTGGAAGAGCTATTTGCAATTCTTTAGTCTCATTCCTAGGTGGCACTAGCAATTCCTGGATTTTCTTCACTACACCTTTTGTACAATTTTACTTTTCCACCAATAGGTGGCAGTAGCAATGTCTCTATTTGTCACACTATTGTGTGACAGAAATAGCGGCACCCAATAAATAAATAAATAAATATGGGTGCAGCCTTTACGTCAGTGAAATAATCCAGGCAGGTTCACAGAGCGAGTTAAGTCCACGTGACTTATTTCCCAAAGGCTCTGAGGTAGAAAATAATTGTAGGGAGGCAGTTCATGTTTGCATGCACCTGAATTCTAAACCACTTCACCTTATCTCTGGCTTTATAAATCTACTTTCTATTTGAGAGCAAACTTTGTAACTCATCTAGCACAGTCATCATGCTGCCTGCCAGCTGCTCTCAAGTGCCCATTCGCTTCTTATCCATATTCTTCAGATAATGCTCACTGCATTAATATGAGGGCAAATGGCCTAATTTCATCAGAGTTAAATTGGGTTACATTCACCTCTGACAACTAAACCTAGATATTGGCCTACTTAATCCTACAGCTTTATCATTTCCTATACAATACAAATGCAATGATATTGCTGCTTTAATTCAAAATGATCAGGTACAGTATCAATAGTCTATCTCAGAGAATGGTGTTATTGGAATACTGCAGTTCGGTAGCAGGTGAATGAGGTGGTGTACAGAATGAAAGGGTGTACTAATATCCTTTCAAAGGGTACACCCGTCTGTCATTAACGTTCAGAGGAGACACCAGAATGTCTGGAGACTTGTGTGTATTTCTTTGCCTTCTACTGAACTAGGCTTACTCAACAGTTTTTCAGTTCCCTCTGTTGGCTTAGTTAGTGGAGCGCTTTCTTCAACTGCACAAGGTAGGGGGCTGTGTGTTTTTCTACCCAAAAGTCATGAGTTTTATTCTTCATGATTATGTACCTGGCTGGCTGTTGATCATGGTGCAGCCATGGTTAGTATACAAAACAAGAGAGAAACAGATCTCAAAGTAGTGCAAATCTAACAGGTGGAAAAATATTTCTCAGGTAGCTGGACTGTGGCAGAGCCAGGGTCCATGCAGCTGAGTGGAAACGCAGCAGGAGTTCCAGCATAGGCAACAAGAAAGTGCCTCCATTTTAGTTTGATTTACAAGTTTTCTGGAGCAACAGAAATAAACTAATATTTTCTGGCTGCATTCGCCTTCATGCAGCTTAACAGCCTTTAAACATGGAACACAACAATATTATAAACAAGAGACTCTTAGCTTTCCAGAGCTCCCTATCCTGGCTCCTAGTCAGAAACCCTTTCTATTTCCAGGAGCCCTGACAGGCTCAAGCCTCAATTATAAAGCTTACTTGATTACCTCAGGTGCCGGCCTGAAGGGTAGGGACTCCTTGAGTTACTCTCAGCTTCGGGGGACACTTCCAGCTGGGACACTGAAACCCTTCAAATGTCCACACCAGTGTCTGGCTCAGCAAGGCTTCTCCACAAGGTCACATCTGGGGTAAGGTGTCTCATGGCAGTGGGGTCATTTATACAGGGCACCAGGGGTGGCTCTATGATTTGTGCCGCCCCAAGCATGGCAGTCAGGCAGCTGTCGGCGGCGTTTCTGTAGGAGGTCGCCAGTCCCGCAGATTCGGCGGCGTTCCTGTGAGCGCACCGCCGGTCCTGCTGTGTTGGCGAACCCGACGCCGAATTGCCGCCGAATCCACGGGAACGGCGGACCTCCTGCAGAAACGCCGTCGAAGGCAGCCTGACTGCCGCCCTCACAGCGACCGTCATGCCGCCCCCCCAAGCTTGCCGCCCCAGGCATGTGCTTGCTGCTGTGGTGCCCGGAGCCGGCCCTGCAGGGCACCAAAAGATCTGGACAGCCCTTCTGAAGATACTATCAGAAATTTGGCACAACATGTAAGGTTTGGTTTTCATTTTTTTAAGAAGCTTTTTATAATTCTTTGGCAAATAGAAACCGTCAATTAATTTATTAATTTTGTAATTCCAGTTTTTCGGTAACAAGCATTTTCCCTGCAATGTTTTTAATCCAAACAATGCAACATTATGTAAGTTCATCAAAGCTATAAACTCTAGTTCATTTTCAGTGTCTAAGATGAAAGCAATGCAAAAATTAAATAAAGCAGCATAAATTGTGAAAAGTCATTTATGGTTTCCTAACTAAGGTGTTAATAATGCAGGCCTAGAATTTAAAAAAAAGAATAGTATGAAGGTTTGAATACAATAATGTCCCTTTGCAGGCATGTAGGATTGTTATAAAAGCCCTACAGCCCCAAAGTGATGGTCATTGTTGTTTTAAAAGGTGAGGCGGCTGTAAGGTTTAGGAAGCACTCAGGGGGCTTGTGAGCTGGTGATAAGGCACAGCTAGTGGACACAGCTCAGACTGTATCAGTCCAGGCTTCTGAAAACATCTGGCTCTTATTGATCATGCTCAGAGTAACAATTCCTCCCAGGTGCACACAACACCATTGTATTTCCTTAGCACTCTCATATTAGCATAGGTGCCGACTCCGTGGGTGCTCCAGCCCCGGAGCACCCACGGGGAAAAATTGGTGGGTGCTCAGCACCCACCGGCAGCTCCCTGCCAACCCCGGGGCCCGCCAACCCCGGGGCCCGCGCCCAGCTCCCCGCCAGCCCCGGGACCCGCAGCAAGCTCACCTCAGCACCGGGAGACGTTGCGGGGCCCTGCCCCTGACGCTGGGCGACGTTGCGTCGGCGTCGGGGGCGGGGCCCTGCAACGTCACCCGGCGTCGGGGGCAGGGCCCGGCGTCAGCCCCCACTGGCGCCACCGGAAGTTGGCGCCTGTGCATATTAGTAAATCAATACGTTTCCTTATGGTGATTGTTTGTGCACAACAGCAGCATGCCGTAGTAACTGCCAGTCTGATGGCTGATCAAGGAGATACCTGAGTGTTCAGAGGCTGGAACTGGCAGATGTTAATAGATATTGTCTCCTTTAAGCCATGAGGAAAGTTTCTTTAGTAAATGCCTGATCCTGCAAGGTGCTGATTGCCCTCAACTACTATTGAAGTCAATGGGAGATGAGGTCTGCTCAGCAGTTCAGAAGAGGGGCTCGGCACTCCCCCTCCCTGAATTTGTTATAAAACAGCTTATTGGCATTTCTAAATAGAGAGGTGTTGCTTGATGCCCACTGTGATGGGGCTACCTGAAAACAAAGGAGAATGCTTGGCTGTGTAGACCTATATCCTGATCCTGTGGTTGTCACTGAGACAAAAATCCTGAAGTCAGTAGCAGCTGTCCCTGAGCAAGTACTCCCTGGTTGAAATCAGGGCCCCATAACTCAATATGAATGGCTTTGACTGGAGATGTATTTAAAGTGCCGCAGAGAAACAATAATGCCAAGAAAAATACTTTAGAATAAACAGAGGGAGAATGATGCAACTTTGAAGATTATTTAAAAACCCCACTGAGTTTGAATTTAAACTAAAGCTAACTGATTCTCAGGCAGAAGCGAATGTTATCTGCTGTCCTATGAAGTGCACTTGGAAGTAGATTCATTACTGTTTTTATTAAAGTGTACGGTTTTGGGGCACATTCTTTAAAATCTATTATAACATCTTAGATTACTTGAACTGAAAGACATTCAAGGGAAAAAACCCACACTTTTTTCAGCTTATTTATTGTGTACATTCCACCACACTTTCTGCGCAGGCAGTCATTTCCCCTGTTTGTGTGGGTCTCTTATACTTTTAATAGGGGAGAAAAAAATCATATTTTGAAGAACAGGAAAATGTGAAAGTGACAATGTGACTCATGGACAAGTGTAGTATCAGAAGCTACTTTGAACTCCTTTCTCAAATTGTAATTTTAAGTCAACTGAACCTTTAAGACAAATAAAAGTTAATTTGTTCACATAGCAATGATAGCAGAGCTGCTAAACTGTCACATTGCAGCTAGAACAAATATGTGATCTTACCTATCATCTCGTCTTCATAACTGAAACCCTAAGGTTATGCAGTCCAAAGTCAAGAAGGCTGGAAGCGACATTGTCCATAACATGTGTCTCACTGCACTGGTAAACAGAAACTGAGATTTTTGATAACTAGGAATGTTACTAAAATAATAAAGCTCATAGAAGCTGTAACTAGGGAGGATTTAGATAGAGAATAATTAACCATGAAATTATCCAACCCAATAAAGTGCCAAGATTCATCCAACTAATTTCAGATGCTTGTTTTCATGGCTGTTAAAAAGACAGGAGAAAAATGATCTTATCTGTAGCCTGTCCTCCCACTGAACAAGTGAATGATTGCCTTTACAGTCGTAGCTGATTTGTCTGTAATTACATTTATTGGTAAAAAGGTAGGGCAGTTCAGAGTATTAAAATTAAATGACAAGCTTAATTCTTTGGTGCTCGCTGGTCCAGAATAATGCTACTGAACATGAGCATTATACTGAGCATTTACATTAAACATAGTGAACCATACATCACTTGGTGTCAAGGAGCTAAATTACACTATATCCTTATAAAACACCTTCCTTACTATGTAAGGACCTGATTCTACTCCCATAGTAGCACTAGGAAATTTCAATGGGAGCTTGAATCATGAACTCATATTTTGAGGTAGGGGATGCTTTGAAACAGGTTAATCAGAGAATACTAGTAATTAGCAGTTATCCTACTAGAAATCTTACCTACCTGTGCATGCTCCAAACTGATCACTCTTGATGTATGCTGGAATACAGGACAGGGGAACTTTTGCAGTAAAAAAAGAGAGTGTTTTCAAAAATGCTGGATAACTTACATACAAACATAATATCATAACATCCTTGAGGAGAGTTTTTTCTTAAACACAGCAATACAAGTTTTTATGGAGACTGTATCCCCAAATGTTTACACGGTTGAACCATATAAAGTTAAAATGAAATATAATAGGATGGAATTCAGAGGTGAGCAAGACAGAAGTCTTCATATTAGATTTTAAAATAAACGGAGTGCTGAGGAGATACAAGATGTCTCTTAGGTCAGCAGTGGCCAGACTGTGAAAGGATAATGAAGAGGATTGGTGCTAGCAATGAAGACAAAAAAAAAGTCAAGTTACTAGGTAGGCTACAGCAACTCTATGATGCAGGGTTATAAGTGATGCAGCCAATTTGGAACTGAATCCTGAAATGAAAAGGCAGCTAATGGAACCATTTGAAGTTGGGAATAATGTGATTGTGCTTCTTATCAGGTTAACATGCACCCAAGTGTCATTGTTCAAATCCACTTTAATTGCATTTCTGCTAATGCACATAGGTTTAAAACCCATATTTCCAATTTTTTACAGATAGAGTGGTTGGCAATTTCTGGACACTGTTTTTTGTTGGAAAATGCCGATTTGTCAAAACAAAAACTGCATTGTGGCAATGTATCGGTTTTGATTAAACTGTCCATCCTGGACCTGGGAAATCTTCCTGGAGAATTTCTGGTCAAAACAAGAAAGACTGACTAACTCCAGAATAGACAGCCGTCCTGATGTCAGCTTGAACCAATGTGGAATGAAAGCAAATGTCAAAACCTCAACATTTTTTATGAAACTGAATTTTTGTTTTAAAGCCAGGTCTTATAATTAGGTAATGAAGAGCAGTATTCAGCAAACAATGTCTCAACCACAATTAAATATTGTGCCAAATTTAAAAACATTTCCAGCCATCTGTAAATTTCTGGATAGAAAAGGGCCAGAAAGCGATGTAATGGTTTTGAACACTTTGTGCACTTGTGAAATTCAAGGATGGTTCTGATTTAATACATGGATTTGAGGGGGGCGAGGTGGCAGGCATGAAGGCCAGAGAGGAGATTACAGTAGACAAAGCACAACATGATTAGGGCTTGGATAAGAGTTGTGGCTCTAGGACCCTGCAGGGGTGACATCAGTGGCCCCTGAGCCATTAGCACATTTTGCCATAACAATATAAACCTAGACACCAGCTTAAACAACAGTAAGAGTTATTCACTAAACCAGTGAAGCTGGGCTATGTGCACTCTAAGAGCCCTTTAATGGTAGAGGACTAGCAGTGTATTATACTGGCAAAGTGCTCCTGGTGTGGTTTGGACCGGTACTTTGTACCCGTATAGTAAAATCACCCCCACGAGCAAACTAATTGTACCAGTAAAAGCACAGTTTTCCCAGCATAACTGCATCTACGCGAGGGGCTTCTCCCAGCTCGGCTGTGTTGGTCAGAGATCGTACCTTGTCCACAGCCCTGACCAACACAGTTATGCTGGCAAAAGTCTAGTGCAGTCATAGGGTAGATAGATCTTCAGTATATACATCATAGGAAGCATTGAGGTTGCTGTCCTTGACTGCCAGTCAATATGAAAAGTAGATCTCAAGGCATCTGTCAAGCTGATCTGGTGCTGATAGCAGTGATCGTAATATAAGCTACTTCCTCAGTTCATTTGCACATTACAATCCTATTGGTTCTTGGATTCACGGGGGGAGGGGCAGATATGCATATAACATATGATTGTGTGGTTTAGTTTAAGCAAATTATCGATTCCTAGAACAATACTTGTAGGGTTGTGTTAATTTCGTTAAATGACATCAAGTCTGTGTTACCCTTGATGGAAGGCTCAACAGAAGTCCAAGGATTGGATGGACCATGGGGACAGAGCTACTTGTTCCTCTAGATCAGGACTGAGGTTTGCCTCACTGCTGCCTTTGTGGCATCTCTTTTGGCGATAGAGAGGACTCAGATTTGATGGCTGTCAGTCACCACCTTTTTCACCAGTACTAAACTCACATGAAAAAGAAACTAACAGTCATCTGAATCCAAGTTTGTTCTGTAAGACTGTCAGATTATGCTTTGGTATTAGTATAATGGGGTGCGTGTATTGCTTCAACAGCCATCAAACCAAACTAGTACATACACATCCTGGTAACCGAAATAAAGTTCTTAAAGGAGAAAATCTTATACAGAATTGACAGCTCATGGCTTGAAAAATGAGTCAGTTTTGCCTTAACATCACCTAACAGCAGGAAACCAGTGTCCTGTGATATATTCTGTTGACGCTGGGCTTCACTCACCCCCAGTCCAGATTAAACTGGTTTCTACTCGTATAACCCAGAGTGGGAATGTCTGCCTGGAGGAGGTTTGCAATAGAGGTACCTGCAATCCCTGCTGCATGATGGGGGGATAGTCAGCCAGTACAGCCCCAGGTAGTTGGGGTGGCTACGGTGCTTAAATTGGCTGACCATATCTCCTGGGCAGCCTCCCATGGCATCCCAGTTGCCGCTCAAAGTTCCCCTTCACAGGAACTTCCAGTGGGGACAAGCACTGGAAACACTGCCTCCTATTCCCAGTGGCAAATTCCTTTTCGACTGCACAGGCCTTCACTAGTGCAAGGGCAGTTCAGTTTGTACCTACCTTCCTCCACCTGAGAGATGAATAGAGGGCATCATCTCAAGTCTCTCAGCAATATGCTTCATAACTTCAACAGGGGAATTATAATATGCCCATAGGTTCCTTTCTATTTAGTAAGGGCTAACGTATGCCGCTGCTATGCCTTTGCTCAGCCAGGATCCACTGCGTTATGTGAACAATTGGGGTTGATAGGCAAGTGTTACACACTGATTCTAACTGTGATTACTGAGAAAAAGAAATGGCTAAGGGAAGCACGAGGAAATAAAATATTAATTTAAATTGTACCTGATGAATTTTTAATAGTGTGAGCCAAATGAATAGAAGACCAAAGCCGCTTGCATGAGGAAATAGAATTTACTGTATTATATATATATGGCTTAAGCTGGAATATGTGAATGCAGTCTGTAAGTGTTCTGTGCTGTACACCACTGGCAATAACAGGAGTCACTGTTCAATGAATAATAATCCAGGCTTCACTCTTTCGTTCCTTCACATAAATTACATTAATTTGCGAACACAGATTTCTTTGGCTAGAAAAAGCTGCTTATCAAGGTGGTGTACACTCATTCTAGCTCTGCACTAAATCTGTGACAATGAGGAGGTTTATATTTTATCTATCTCTGCCCCAGAAAAGCTAAATACAGCAAATTGAGATAAAACATTGACCCATCTAGGAAAATAAATGTGATTCAATTAAAAGAGCAAGACTTGTTTTATAAGGGAAAAATCTGACATGCTCCTTTTGCTATAACTGTTCCTCCTAAGGCCTAAGGCTAATGTGTGCTCTTAAGATATTTCTGATGCCAAGCACTTAGACGGCAGCCCCTCATCAGTTTGGACTTTTTTCCTTAGGACCAATCTGTGTCACATATTTTTATACAAAATGTAAAATGTCCTGGGTTAAAATAAAATAATGGTGCATTTTTAAATACAATTTCAAAAATATACACTGTAAAATACATTTTTCTATAAGCAGGGTGAAGTTGAATCTCTTACTGCTTGTACATGCTGAAGTAAAACACAGCAGTTTAGCAAGTGTGTCCAAATGCAGTCAGACTAAGGTGCAAGGAACTAAGGGCTGGTCAACACTGAAAACTTACATTGGCTTAGCTACGTCTCTTCAGGGTGTGAAAAAGCCACACCCCTGTGATGGAATTCTTCTGTCAACCTAGCTACTGCCTCTTGGGGAGGTGCATTAACTATAGCAAGGGGAGAACCCCTCCTATCGCTGTAGTGAGAGTCTATATTGAAGCACTACAGCGGTGCAATTATGCTGCTGTAGCATTTTAAATGTAGACATAACCTGAGTCTAACCCCGCTCCCTCTTGGGCTGGTCATTTCACAGTTGGCATTTCTTAAGGCACAGAGGTTCTGCAGAAGATCGCAATGGTTCTCACCTCCCTTACAACCTTTCTTTAGGATCACAGATTGGGGCACTGGGAAGACTGATGTTTTTATTTCAACTTTTTTTGCAATGAAAAATGTTTCATCTGATGGTTAAAGCCCTTTCCTATCTGGCATGGACAACTAGATAAGATTAGAATAATGAAGTAAATCATTTCTCTCGCATGTCTAATCCAGGATGGGTACCACATTTATTCCAGCCTTGTAATTAATGTAGTTTACTTACTTACTAACTAACTAATCCTTGCAGACTTTTAGCTGACTGGAATGCACAAATGCACTACATTTCTCTGGGCTCCAAACAGGCAAATATTTTGATAATGTAGCCTATCTGCATTTACTAGATCAGATATGCTGACTTTCATAATTATAGAATCAGATAATCGTATGACTGGAATGGACCTCGAGAGGTCATCTAGTCCAGTGCCCTGCACTCATGTCAAGAGTGAGTATTATCTAGACCATCTGAGGGTACGTCTATACTACAGAATTAGGTCGAATTTATAGAAGTCGATATTTTAAAACCCGAATTTATGGAATCGATTGTGTGTGTCCCCACACACAAGCGTTAAGACCATGAGGTCGATTGACTGTGTCCACAGTAGCGGGGCTAGCATCGACTTTCGGAGCATTGCATTGCGGGTAGCTATCCCACAGTTCCCGCTGTCTCCGCCGCCCATTGGGATTCTGGGTTGCGATCCCAAAGCCTGATGGGGCAGAAAACATTGTCGCTGGTGGTTCTGGGTACATGTCATCCCTCCCTCCCTCCCTCCCTCCGTGAAAGCAATATTTTTCACGCCTTTTTTCCGGGGTTTCCGTGTTTGCTACGGAAGCCTGCTCAGCTCACAATTACCGTACATCTCCAGCGTACGCCTGGACATTAGGTCTAGTGGGGATTCAGTCACACTATAATACGGGCAGAGGGATAGCTCAGCGTTCTGAGCATTGGCCCGCTAAACCCGGGGTTGCGAGTTCAATCCTTGAGGGGGCCATTCCGCCTGAGGCTGGTAGTCACGGGACTACACAGCAAAAGCTCTTTGCCTTCTAGCTGCAGATGGTGCAATATGCCATAAATGGTCATGGTCGCGGGACCATACAGCAGAAGCTCCTTGCCTTCTTGCAGCAGATTGTACAATATGATTGGTATTCGTGTGCTCCTGACCGGCGGCCTACGGTGTGGCTGGCCGGGGGCGCTTGGACATAAATGGGAGTGACCAGAGTGACTCTGGTCATTCTCTTTTTTACGTTTTGTTTAAGGGAGATTCAGTACTGCCTGGAACACGGGCGGAGGGATAGCTCAGTGGTCTGAGCGTTGGCCCGCTAAACCCGGGGTTGCGAGTTCAATCCTTGAGGGGGCCAGGAGCTGATGATGGATATCAAGCATATTGTACCATCTGCTGCTAGAAGGGAAGGCGCCTCCTTGCTCACCGCATATTGTACCATCTGCAGCTAGAAGGAAATGAGCCTAACCCTTGCTCCCCCCTCCCTCCGTGAAAGCAACTGAGGGGGGAGCAAAAAATCCTTTCGCGCCTTTTTTCATATGGGCGCCATATTGCTGACTCCATTGTTATCCACCCGCTGCTTCTGCTGCCACTCTGCTGTCCTGCAAACAGCATACCAGGGAAAGCATGGAGCACGATCAGATCACCGCGGCTGTTCTCGCCGTTATGAACACCACGCGCATTGTCCAGGAGTATATGCAGAACGAGAACCAGGAGCTGCTACAGCAGGCGAGGAGGCGACAGCAGCGCCCTGAGGACAGTGATGAGGACATGGACACAGACCTCTCTCAAAAAAGGCCCCCCCGCAAGGTGGACATCATGGTGTTAATGGGGTTTGTTGATACAGTGGAACGCCGATTCTGGGCCCGGGAAACAAGCACAGACTGGTGGGACCACATAGTGCTGCAGGTCTGGGATGAATCCCAGTGGCTGCGAAACTTTCGCATGCGTAAGGGCACTTTCATGGAACTTTGTGAGTTGCTTTCCCCTGCCCTGAAGCGCAAGAACACCAAGATGAGAGCAGCCCTCACAGTACAGAAGCGACTGGCGATAGCCCTGTGGAAGCTTGCAATGCCAGACAGCTACCGGTCAGTCGCGAATCAATTCGGAGTGGGAAAATCTACAGTGGGGGCTGTTGTGATGGAAGTAGCCAGGGCGATCACCAAGCTGCTGGTACCAAGGGTTGTGAGTCTGGGAAATGTGCAGCTCATACTGGATGGCTTTGCAGCAATGGGGTTCCCGAACTGTGGTGGGGCGATAGACGGAACCCATATCCCTATCTTGGCACCGGACCACCAAGCCAGCGAGTACATAAACTGAAAGGGTTACTTTTCAATAGTGCTGCAAGCACTGGTGGATCACAAGGGACGTTTCACCAACATCAACGTGGGATGGCCGGGAAAGGTACATGACGCTCGCATCTTCAGGAACTCTGGTCTGTTTCAGCTGCTGCAGCAAGGGACTTTCTTCCCAGACCAGAAAATAACCGTTGGGGATGTTGAGATGCCTATAGTTATCCTTGGGGACCCAGCCTACCCCTTAATGCCATGGCTCATGAAGCCATACACAGGTAGCCTGGACAGTAGTCAGGACCTTTTCAACTATAGGCTGAGCAAGTGCAGAATGGTGGTGGAATGTGCATTTGGTCGTTTAAAAGCTCGCTGGCGAAGTTTATTGACTAGGTTAGATCTCAGCGAAAACAATATTCCCATTATTATTACTGCTTGCTGTGCGCTCCACAATATCTGTGAGAGTAAGGGGGAGACGTTTGTGGCGGGGTGGGAGGTTGAGGCAAATCGCCTGGCCACTGGTTATGCGCAGCCAGACACCAGGGCTATTACAAGAGTACAGCAGGGTGCGTTGCGCATCAGGGAAGCTTTGAAAACCAGTTTCATGAATGGCCAGGATGCTGTGTGAAAGTTCTGTTTTTCCCCTGTAATGAAAAGCCCCGCCCCTTCATTCACTCTACTTCCCTTTACCCAAACCGCCCTGCCCTCCCCCCCTCGATCACCGCTTGCAGAGGAAATAAAGTCATTGTTGCTTAAAAATCATGCATTCTTTATTAATTCGTAAAACACAGAGGGGGAACTATGGGGCTAACTGCCACAGTCTCCCGGGATAGCTGGTGGAGGAAGGGAAGTACCAGGATGGGTGGTGGAGGAGGGGATGAGGGAAGGACAAGGACACACAGCACTTTAAAACTTATTGAATGCCAGCCCTTTCTTGCTTGGACTGTTCTCTTGACTTGAGTGGTTGGGTGCACGGAGGCCACCCAAACGCGTTCTTGGGCGTCTCGGGGATGAGGTTATGGGACTCGGGAAGGAGGGCTGTTGGTTGCACAGGGGCTGTAGCAGCGGTCTGGGCTCAGGCGGCCTTTCCTGAACCCTACGCCTTTCCTCAGCCATAAGCCGGAGGATTTCCGTTTGATCCTCCAGTAGCCTCAGAATTGCATCCTGCCTTCTCTCTGCACGCTGACGCCACCTACTCTCTTCATCCCGCCAGTCATTCTCTTCAGCACACCACCTGTCCGCATGATCAAATTCTGCCTTCCTGGACTCCGACAGTGTCTGCCTCCATGCATTCTGCTGGGCAGCTTCAGTGTGGGAGGATTCCATGAGTTCTGAGAACATATCGTCTCGATTCCTTTTTTTTTTACTTCTAATCTTCGCTAGCCTCTGGGACGGTGATGAAGGGGGTGGCGTTGAAACATTTGCTGCTGCGGGAGGAAACAAACGGGAGAGGAGTAGTTTAAAAGACACATATTAGAGAACAATGCTCCAAACATTACATATCACATGTGCATTTGGTCCAAGGTTGCACTTTGCCTGTTATATTGAGGGTCTGCCGGTTTGGTGTGAGAGATCACACAAGCAGGTCCGGCGGGCAACAGAATTTGGCTTGCAGGCAGCCATGGTAAGCCACAGTCTATAGGCTTCTTTAACCTTCATAACATGTGGGAATGTTTTCAAACAGCAACCCCCTCATTTCCCATAACAAACAGCCTTTGGGCTGGCAATTTAAAACTGGTTGGTAATTGAAAAGGGAGGGGCGGCGTTTTTTGGGTTAACGTGCAGCGCGAACCTAATCGACACCCCCCCACACACACAGACACACATCCAAGATGTTCGCTGTTTCCCCTCCCCCCACCGCGTGGGTCACAGCGGGGAAGATTTCCGTTCAGCCACAGGCAAACAGCCCAGCAGGGACGGAGCCCCTCTGAACACCCCCTTAATAAAATTCCCCTATTTCAACCAGGTGACCATGAATGATATCACTCTTCTGAGGATAACACAGACAGATAAAGAACGGATGTTGCTTGAATGCCAGCAAACACCGGGACCATACGCCGCCATGCTTTGCAAAGCAATGATTCCAGACTACGTGCTACTGGCCTGGCGTGGTAGAGTGTGTTACCACGGAGCACAGGATAAGGCTGCCCTCCCCAGAAACCTTTTGCACAGGCTTTGGGAGTACATCCAGGAGATCTTTCTGGAGATGTCCCCGGAGGATTTCTGCTCCATCCCCGAACATGTTAACAGAGTTTTCCAGTAGCTGTAGCTGTACTGGCCGCGAATTGATCATTAAACACGCTTGCTTATAAAACATGTATTAATTAACAGAGGTACACTCACCAGAGGCACCAGAGGTCCCTTCTCCTGCATCGAGCACGCCTTGGGTGGGTTCGTAGGGTACTGGCTCCAGGGTGACAAAGAGTTCCTGGCTGTCGGGGAAAAGGGCTTCTCCGCTTCCTTGCTGTGTCTGGGCGCTATTTTCAGCATCATTATCATCATCATGCTCCTCTGTGGTTTCTGATGATCCACATACGGAGTCATACCACATGGGTGGGTCAGTGCTGGCTGCACCTCCTAGAATGGCATGCAGCTCATCATAGAAGCGGCATGTCTGGGGCTCTGACCCAGAGCGTTTGTTTGCATCTCTGGTTTTTTGGTAGGCTTGCCTGAGCTCCTTAATTTTCACGCGGCACTGTTGCGCGTCCCTGTTGTAGCCTCTGTCCTGCATGCCCTTGGAGACTTTGGCATATGTATTGGCGTTTCTTCTTTTGGACCGTAGCTCTGCTAGCACGGTTTCGTCTCCCCATACAGCGATCAGATCGCGTACTTCACCATCGGTCCATGCTGGAGCTCGTCTTCGGTTCTGGGACTCCATCATGGTCACCTCTGCTGATGAGATCTGCGCTCACCTGCAGCTCACCACGCTGGCCAAACAGGAAATGAAATTCAAAAGTTCGCGGGGCTTTTCCTGTCTACCTGGGCGGAGCATTCGAGCTCAGACTGCTGTCCAGAGCGGTCAAATGTTGCACTGTGGGATAGATCCAGGAGGCCAATACCGTCGAATTGTGTCCTCACTAAGCCTACATCGATTCGGCAATATCGATTTAAGCGCTAATCCCCTCGTTGGGGGTGGAGTGGCGAGATCGATTTTAAGAGCCCTAGAAGTCGATGTTAAGGGCTTCGTTGTGTGGACGGGTGCACGGATCAATTGAAATAACGCTAATAAATTCGACCTAAACTCGTAGTGTAGACCAGGGCTGAGAGTAAAGAGCGGTTAGATCTCAGTTTGAAACTTTGTATGCACACAGTGTTAGTGACTTTTTTTTTTCAAACATGAAACGATACATTTGTTTGAATAGCCCTTTAGCTCAGAAACAAAATGAATGGGTACTATAGACAGGTGTAGGTAGGCTGTTAATATATTTCAGTGTTTAAAAGTCCAGACAATAAACAGAACAAATCAGAATAAATTCTCAGCAGCTTGTTATACTGTAGCTGTATTAGCATTCATATGGAAAAACTCTAAATAATTCACACAGATGATTTATGACATTTCCAAAAACTTGTGGCAGATTGGCTGTAACAAATTACTGCTGGTTCTTTGACATAAATTGTACTCGCAGAATTTTCTGCCACATTTTAGCTTATAATTGTAACAAGAAATAATTGTATGTATGTATTTACAGTTGAACGGTATATTTTCTACACTAGATTTCTTTAAATTCCAGTACTTCAGCTTTTCCTAGATCTCAGATTCCATGTTAATGTTATGAGCTGGGTGAAACCTTGTTATGGTCAAGTTAAAAACTTGTTGAGATTGGTAGGTATGAACTCACTCTTCAATTAACATAACTATAAGCGGAAGACCTACCTAAGAGAAAAGGTATGTGAACCTACTCAGGAGTTTTGGTTCAGTATTGTTTTGTATAGGGGTGGGGTTTTTTTATTGCGAGAGGGCGGGGAGAGGATAAAGAGATCAGACAGATTCTGAGGTCAGGCAAGAACAGACCAAGAGAGAGACAGACAACATGAAGGTGTAGTTGAAAGCATAATGGCTGGCCCTGGAAGAAACCTGGAAAGAGGTTTTTAGGATAGGGTGCTGGCTGAAGAGTGCTCTTGGTGCTATGAGCTAAAGAAGCTGTCTCTTGCTATTTGATTCCCTCTGTGTTCAGAGATGCAGGGCTTTGTACATTTTTTGTAAATAAACAAAACCGCATCAAAGAAAATACCAGACTCCATCCATTTCTATTTCCAACTGGAACAACCAACTAGTTCCTGAATTTTTGGCTGTCCTCGCAGGCCAACAGGGGTAACAATAACATTGGTGACTTTAATAAGTAGGCTTCCTTACACAGGCAGGGTAGATTCTTCAGCTATAGAAAAGCTGGTCAGGTATCTACAGCTGTGGCTAGAAGTTAGAAGAGCTAAGTTTTATTCCCAACTCTGCCACCGATTCACTGTGTGATCTTGTACAAGTCATTTACTGTCTCTGTGTGAAATCCTGGCCCCAGTGAAGTTAATGGCAAATCTCTTATTGACTTCAATGGGGCCAGGATTTCCTCCTCCATGCCTGAGATTCCCCATCTGTCACACAGGGATATCAATGCTCGGCTACCTTTGGTGAGCTATGAATTGAAAGCAATAAGGCTATGTCTCTACTGCTCCACAGCTTGGACTACGGAGGTGTGAATAGCAGAGTGCACTAAAGTTCTGCTCTGTAACTCCCCAGTGAGGACACAGTGGTACGAACTAAAAGGTTCCTTGTTCTCATTAATGGAGTCAGGGCCGGATTTACACCTTATGTGCCTCTAGGCACAGCATCTTCAGCACCCCCGCTGCCTACAGCTGACCTTCATGTTTTCCATAAAAAATTAAACTCTCTCCTGTTTCTGCCTCCCCATGCCCAGAACTGGCCCTGTTCCTCCCTGCAGCAGCCCCTCAACTGCCCCTAGCCCTCCTCTCCGTGGTCGGAGCAGCCCCAGGGCAGCAGGGGGGCCAGGTTATAGCCTCCCCAGGAAGGCACAAGACCCTCTGCCATGCAAGGTTCTCCAGACTGAGCTGGGGCACAGCCCACCTGCCGCAGGCCAGGCACGAGGGGAGGATTGTACCTCTCCCCACAGCAAGCGGTCCCCAGGTGTCTTCCATCCCTTCTGCAGCCCGGTGTCACAGCCACACTCCAGCTCTCCCTATGCAAGTAAATGGGGTGCTGGCCATGCCCCTGCCTCTCCCTCCCCGGCCCGGAGCAGAGGCAGGCCGAGATTGGGAAGGGTCTGGGACGTTCCCAGCACCTTCAGCAGCCACCCTGCCCGGTCGCAGCTCACAGCGCCCCCAGGAGGGCTGACTTGGAGACACACCCTGCTCCAGCTCCACACGCTGAGTCGCCACCAACCCATGCCAGGAGCCTGGTGCCTGCAGGGGAGCTGTGCCCCACTGTAAGGTGGGATGAAGGGATGTTATAGCTGACGCGTCTCCCCGGCGAAAGCCACCATCCGTCCCCGGGGCAACACTACAGGCCAAGGTTACAGGTTTCAAATTTTGGAGCCCCTAGGCACATGCCTACTATGCCTAATGGGAAATCCTGCCCTGGTGTAGTCCTATGTTAATGCGAACTAGGAACCTTTTAGTTCGCGCCCGCAGTGTCCACACAGGGGAGTTACAGCGCCGCACTTTGGTGCACACTGCTATTCCCAGGCACATAGGCCCATCTATGGGGCAGTATTGACATGCCCTAAGTAAGTGCACAATATTATTGGGCCAGATCATGAAGACTGTAGTGAGGCACATTGACTTTAATGGGAATTTTACCTCTAAGGGGACTATGTAGTGACCTCAGGATTTGGCTTATTGTTGAGTTATTGAATATGGGTAGGTTGCTGTAGTGGATGCACTTCTCTCAGCTATCATGATTTTAGTGGGCCATTGTAATTCTGAGCACTAGGAAATGTGGCATTCTGCATTTGAGACAAGCAGGAGACCTCAGCCTTGATGGTTTTATTTCTGCAAATGTAATTTGATGTTTCTAGGTACTGGGTGAGAACATGTTGTTCTGTCATCACTAAACCTAACTAGAGTTCTCCGTGGAAAGGTGCAGAAAACGGCAGGCACTGATTTCCTCAGAAATGGAGAAGAATGGTCTAATTTACATATTCATGTATGCCCATCTAGCTGTTCTTCCTTTTCTCCCTTTATTGGGGACTCTGCCCCTGAAACGTTGCCAAAGTTGTTAGGAGGCCTAGTATATGGATTGATCTTTGCCATCTTTTACCTTCCCCTTCTCCTTACTTGAGATCCCGCCTATTATCAGTAGCACAGTTACACTTGAATTAAGTGGCATCCACCACACACAAATTTTGCAGCAAAGCAAATTATTCTACAAAGGGAATTATGAAGCAATTAACGGGAATGGAGCATAGGAGCACAACATCACAGCTTCCTCCCTCTTTCAAGCCTTAGCCCAGTGCTTAATTTGTGCCAGAGCTTGCCAGGGCTGACAACTGGCACCTCTAGGCTTAGCAGTTCATAGTCCCGGCACCCCTGGCCTTGCTGCATCGGTTATGAATGTAAAAAAATTACTTGAGCCCCGGCACCTCATTCATTACAAATTAAGCACTGCCTCACTCTGGCTCTTGCGGATCCATCTGCCATTGGTTGCCCCCATCCTCCAAAACTAGCCACACACTCTCTCCTCCTGTGGCCGTGCTAAGATCTGCCCAAGGAGAGTGCTGCTTCTGTGCACCTCAGGAGTTGTGCAGCTAGGGAAAATGGCTGCCAGGCAGAACTCCATGCAATGGAGTCTGCAAGTCTCCCATATTCCCCGAAGTACTGCAATCCTTCCATCATTAGCTACCCTTGTTCCTCCAGATGGCCACACAAACTCTCACCCTTTTCTATAGCTTTGGCTGGTACGATGACTATGCTCCTTCTCTATTTCAGAGGCACACCTCACTACAATCCTCCACTGCTCTGTTACCTCTAGACTGTTCTACCACAATGCTGCACTCTGACTGGAGCTCATTGTAAAACCCATGCAAATGCTTCAGCTAGTACATAATGCAGGTGATCAGCTTCTGAACATGGCACATATTACATCCTGGTACACAGGGAAGATCATATTACACTAATAGGCTGCCTGTGCAAATGGGTGCCAGTTTATTAGCTTGCCTTAAACACAACAGATGTTTGGAACCGAAGTATCAGTGTTTATTTCTCACCTTCCTTCCTTTTTGTATGCAGACAGCTTTCGCTTTTAAATCAGTTTTAGCTTTTAAATCCCATCTGAAAGGATTTTTATTTGATGTTGCTTTTAATTGTGCTGAATTGTTAAGCACTGTGTGCCTTCTGTGAAGGACACTGTCAAAACAGGCATACATACACACAAATGTACCCGATGAAGGACAAGATGATTTCTGTCAAAATCAGGAAAAGACAGCATGGGGAACAATTACGCAGCAAATTTCAAAGCACTGTGATAGACTGAAGTTGTCATTTGACGGATGGAAGACTCACCGACTATGCAAGAAGGAACCAGGGGTGCTGATACAGTTTGTATAGTGGGGGTGCTGCGAATCATTGCACTAAACTATAAACTCTGGATATGATGGAAATCACTTCAAGCCAAGGGGTGGGGCAGCACCCCTAGCTCCAGCACCTATGGAAAGAATAGCATTTAGTGAATATTAATGGTAAAGAGGATAAAGTTGTCATATTGTATAGTATACTCTGCTGTCAAAGTATTGTCCTTGGATGAAACCACATTTATTGTTGCTCTGTCTTTGGGATAATAATGCAGATAACTAGCATTAATTTTATACTCTGTGTGTGAGTATGGTATAATTTAAAACACAATACACCCCATTGTATTATTATAAATTATAATATAATTTATACCATACACACACTGTATAAAGTGGGATGTACATGCTAATGATTTGAATTATACATTATATTTATTTATTATATTTATAGTCTATTAACTAGATTAATAGCTCCTAAGGCCAGAAGGGACCACTGTGATCACCTAGTCTGACCTCCTGCATAACACAGGCCATAGAACTTCAGCAAAATAATTCCTGTTTGAACTAGAACATAATGATATACATAGTATAAAGCAGAATGTACATGCTAATTATTTGTATTATACATACATATTAACATTAAGTATTGAAATTACATAGTGCTCCGTTCATTTACTAGTGAATCCTCACAATAGGAGGCAGAGTAAGTCTTGTCTTCACTTTACAAAGAGAGAAACTGAGAAGAGAGATGCAGATGTGATAGAGACACTCCACTGTCTTATGCTTTATGTAGTCACATGAGGCGTGATCCAAAACCTACTGAAGGCTCCCAATCAATTCAATGGACTTTGGACTAGGCAACATGAGTGTTCACGGATGCACCTGCGTGCAAAATGGGTATGAAATAGGGTGACCAGACAGCAAGTGTGAAAAATCGGGGGGGGGGGGGGAGGGTGGTAATAGGAGCCTATATAAGACAAAGACACAAAAATCGGGACTGTCCCTATAAAATGGGGCATCTGGTCACCCTAGTATGAAATGCTACTAAGTCTGAATGGAAGTACTTCACTACACTCTGCACCGGTGACTACACAAGGCACAGAGCAGCAGAGAACCAAGCCCAAAGTGTCTGGCCCAAGGTTACAAATGGAGCTGGTAATAGAATGAAGGATCAGATCGCAGGAGTTCTTCCTTGCCTGTTTTGTTCTCAGGCCACAAGCCCAAGCTGAATTTTTGGCAGCCATCCATATAGGCAGTGAAAAAGTAGAATAGTGATATCTAATTCACTGGCTGCATTTCTCTTCAGAAAAAGGTCACTTGGAAGACAGAGAAATAAAAGAACTCTTCTGGATATTTTTTCACCTAATTAGGCAATTTTGACTGCATCTGTACTAATTTTCATTTGCAATTGCATTATCCTGGGGATTTACCTCAGGAAAAAATGCAATATCAGGATATTAGGAAGTTAAAAATGCATCATCACAGTCTTGCTATATCTGGCAATATGCTTACGGTAGCTGCTGGTGGTGGGGAGGGAGAACAGGCTATTTTAAAATAAAAAGTACTATTAATTTTTTCTCTCAGACAGGGTCCTGAAGTCATGTTCATTGATGACACAACTTAGTGTCGCACAATCTAACTAGAAGAAAGTTTCTTCCAACCTGGGGATGGGAACCTCATAGGGGGCACCAGGATTGTTCATGGGACAACCCAGAATAACAGTGTAGGAAATAGGGAGGTACAACTCATACCTGTAGGCTACAGCTGATGTGAAGATTACAATGTCCTCCTAATCAGTGAACTAATATCAGGATTGTGACAAAAAGATTGTTCCAAGTGGTTTAATTTTATAGTACTGAAGTCACTGGAGTTACTTCTGATTTACACCACTGTAGCTGAGAACACAAATTGGCCCTACCTATTTGTCGCATTACTGCACAACTATGTAATGGTCATTGATGGAATTGGTAACAAAGGAAGTAAGAAATGAATGAAAACATCCAGTGGTTTGCCTGCAGCCATTAAGGGCCTACTAGTTTGTTTTTTTAAAGATACTAGATACCGAACAGGAAAACCTAACTTTTTTGTTGTTGGTGGTGAAAAGGTTCTGTTGAAACAATCCTGAGAAACAAAGAAGTGGAAATCTGTTGGAACAGAGTTACTGTATTCTGCTCAAATCCATCTTAATCCAGCTTTTTCTTAGCAATGTGTTAATTTTTAAGGCAGTTATTATTTTAAGAACTATGTTTTGGTCTATCTATTATTCAGAAATGTCAGCCCTCTACAATTATGTAAAAATGGGCTTTAATTCTGTTACAGAAAATGGTTGGAAAACCAGCCACAGAGCAGCATGAGATATGAAGTATTCATTTTGGTTTCTTAAAGTGTTGTAGATTCCCAAAGACTATTACATGAGATCCAGCAACACTCGAGGGAAACAAAATAGTCCATCACAGAGAACATTGGGCCAGGTTCTCCTCTGTTTTGGTGCCTGTGTAGTCATTTATATCTGTAAAGTGGGTTTAAAATGCTACCTAATCAGAATGGTACTATTGTGCACTCATTTTACACAGGTGTAAATGATGGCACAAGGTGCAAGCCTGTTGAATATTAGGCCTACTGATATATATCTGTATATTTCCTGGCTGTTAATTTCCATCTTGCCACCCCAAAATAGGATTGTTACAATGCGCGCTACGAGTCAGTTAGAAACTTGAAGTGTGGATTGTGGCTGCCAACTTTATAAAGGGATATTTGTCATGGGCAGCATGTTACCCTGGTGCTCTGTGATCTTCACTGGTTTCCAATTCATGTTGGGGTGTCATTTAACCTATAAAGCCTTCAGTGGGTTGAGTTCAGGTTACCTTAGAGATGGCCTTTCTGCTCTTACGAGACCGTGCCACTTGAGCACAGCTGAAGAACTGATGCTCCCAGTCTCTTGTTTAATCAGGAGGGGGATAAAAGGGGAGGTTGTTTTCAATAAGGATTCCTCAGTGGTGGAATTCACGTCACCAGCTGCTTTGCCAGAGCAGTAATTTGTTGACTTTCAGGTCATGCTACTAGGTTTACCAGTTCTCCTAGGCCTTCTCTGGCATGGGCAGAGGTTAGTGGTGTAGTAAGCAAGAAGGTTTATTTTTCAGGGGCAGGTCTGTGACTGTTTACTTTGGGTGTTTTGTTATATTTGTTGCTATGTATTTTCTTTGAGCAGGAGTGCCCAGAGCACTGGAAGTGTACATTTATTAATTTAAAAAAAAAAAAAAAGACTGTATGTGAATCAAGCCTCAGTGATATAAATGATCTTCCCATTCACTCCCTACCTCATTTGTCGGTTTTGTCCACCTGTCCTGTCTGACAGTCTGTGAGCTCTCTGAGGCAGGAGCTGTCTCTTTTGTTATTTGTCTTTACAGAACCTAGCACAGTGAGGCCTTGATCACTGATTCGGGTCCTACATGCTACCATATTATAAATAATAATCATTCTCAATAAGAAGGTCAGGCCATATGACAGTAGCAATTTTAAGTATGACACAGCTCTGTCCCACTACCTGGCCTGTCTCCCCATTCCCCCCTTCCACATTCAAATGGCTGCTTCTTGCCATCCTTTTCTTGTCACTAGAAAACCCTCTCCCTGCTTACTGCTGTTGTCTGGCCTCTTTCTAGTACATCCCCAGCTAGTGCGCACACGTCTAACCCAGTTCCTTCAAGTCCTGGAGTCAGATTTGGATTCTAATGGTTATCAGCACCTCAGAACTAGCCCCCAATCCATCCAGAATAGTGAGTTTGTCACATCCAAACTGAAAACAACAGTTCAATCTCCTGGGCATTTCCTGTCACAGCTCTCCATTTGCACTATTTCCTTGTTGACTATAATCTCTGAATCAGTTTGGACTGAGATTTCAATGGAGTCAAGAACAACAACCACAGCCTGACAAAATTTAGGTTTTTCTCCTGGTCTTTATCCTCCACGTATACCCTTAATTTCCTCTTCCGTCTGTGCCAGTTGGATGTTCTTCATATTGTAACATGGTATTCTAGTGCTCTCTATATATAGTTTCTGAAACGTATTGAGTCATTTCTGCTTGAAATTAAATCTCTGAGAAGTGATCATTTAAAAGGATAACCTCTTACTAGGCGGTGCTGATCTCTATGTGCGTATTCAGAGTCGTATCTGAGGACTTCAGTGACAAATAAATAAATATTTTTTTCACTAGACTCTCCTCTTGTTAGCCCTGAAGAGCCAGCACAGCTACACACTGAATGATTCTGGCCCTCACATCGTCAACAGAATTGCTAAGGGACATATTATGTACCCCAGATCTTGTTTGCAAAGGGGATTCTCTATGCACAGATCTCACATTTTCAGCATGAAAAAAGAAAGTCAACCACTTCCTCGTATCATCCTCCCAGGACCCTGTGAAGGTCTGCCAAACCGGTGGATAGCCACATTTAGGTAAGGAGTGTGCTGGCAACAAAATGTTCTTCCCATCCACCCCCTTCTAGCACAAGCACAGACACCCCTCCCCCCCAAAGCAGTGGTTTAGGGGAGGTGTTGGCAGTGTGGCTGCATTGATCTGTGCCATGAGGAACATGGAGATGTGGGTGTGCAATCCCTGAAGCCAATGTGAAGGCACAGGCCTCTAGTGGATCCGAGATATCCAAGGTTTTGGGGCCAAACACTCTTCCAATTCTGTGGGAATAAAAAATTCTCCCTTCCTCCCATGGAACATCACAGGTGAAAGTCAGTGAGATTTCCTTCCCATGAGCCTCTTGTGGGTTCTTCCATGGGAAAAGGGTGATCCTAAGTGCCAACGTCAGAGTCAAACGCTGCCCTCAGCTACACCTGTGCAAGCACACAGCGGACAACAGAGTAATGAAGGAATGCTAGCTACTCTTCCTGATCTTCATTGCCATTCTTGAAATGCTTAGTTTGAATTGTCCCGTTGCTTAGTATGCAGCCATTGTAGCCACCTTAAGGTAACGATGGTTTTTGTTGTTTGTTTCTAAGTTCACAAGAGCTGTTATTTTCCATTATTTCTGTATTGACAATATTACTAAAATACTTCAGCCACTTCCACTCCACCAGGTTTATTGAACACGGCTTTTAATTTTATTAAATTTCACCAGTGCCAGGCAGTGGGCTCAATGCTGCGCAGCGCAGGTGGAGTGGGTTTTCTCTGTGTGTGAGCACAAGGTTAACAGTGATGAGACGGGGAGCTCAGTCCTGAATTAATGAGACTGTGCTTGATTGGCTGCCAAGTTACTCCTATCTCAGATTGGGAGTGAGGCCTGTGGGGGTAGCACATAGCTAAGTGCCTCGTTTGTATGCTGAGGATCACGCAAAACCCCATATCTCCTTGGATGTCTCTCTTGTAATCCCTCCACATTTGTACTTTCTGCTGTGGGAGAGGCGAAACGTGCATCCATTCAGTGGAGGAGGGTGGAGCAGGCCACAACATCACTAGTGCTGCTTCACACTCTCTAAAAGGTAGTAAAATGTGACTCTGTTTCCTCTGAGACATTGTTTGCTTCCTCTAAGGATGTATGTACCCAGTTCAGTTTTGTAGTAGCTTCACATTTGTTTTGCCCTTGGAGAGAGAACTGAAATTCATGCTGCTTATGTATTTGCTTGATATTTCTCTTTCTCTTTAAATTGCCAGTTTCTCTCTTTAATCACTGCTCAACCTCTGCCCCTCGCCCCCCCTCAAGGGTCAGGTTCCTTCACCCTTATCAGAACTGGGCCCTAAATATATTCTTGGTTATTGGGAAAACTCATTCAGACTGAGCTTTTATAGCTGCCCACTTTCTATTTCATCAGCAGCATTTGAAAACGTGTTTGCAGATAAACGAAGGTCGTTTCTGTGCCTTTTGTTCTGGTGCGGATGGGCGTATTGTGATCCCTAGGGCTGGGTTCTGTCTTGGGCTATGTGCCCTGTAACAGGGTTGCTTGCCCATGGGACAGAGAGCCTGAGGCTAAGCTCCTGATTGCTTGGGTTGAATCAGGTGCTGCTGGGTAAAAGGCATCAGGAAGCTGCAGGGAGAGCGGGTCTCCTGCCATGGTCCCTGAGGAAAGGACAGCTCCTCAGGGAGGAAGGAAAGGCTGTGCCCAGCTTAAGCCTGGTGGGAAGATTGTTTCATGTTTGGTTTGAGAATGTTGTTAATTTAATAAAAAGGAAAGGAATCCTGCCCCCAGTCTGTTCCCCTCATGTTCCTGCCGTGGTGCACTGCTCCATACAAAGGATTTGTGGCAAAGCCATTATCCAACGTGGTGTTGGTGGCATCAGGAGATATTGCCAAAGCGAAAGATGGGCAATTAAAAATATGGTCAGATTATAAGGAATGCCAGTTGTTACTTAGTATGTTAATTTAATTATTACACAGTCAGACCCCTTCTTGTCTCGTAGGCAATTCACATGCAGAACGACTATAATGCTAATGGGAACTACTCTTCTAGAATAACTTCCACATACTGAGGAAAGAAAAGGCCTCAAAGCTCACTTCATATTCTGCACCAGACTTAAAATTAGATTGTGGTTACTTGGTGTCCTTTTCTGACTGAATTAAAACCATTTACAATTTTACATCTACTATCTTACTTCAGTTAAACATGACCAGTAATAAACATTGCTTCTTAATAAAATCTTTACACCATATTTTCCTATTAGCTGAATAGAGGCACTCTGGCAGTATTGTAAAAGTTGTGAGGGCTTATGAATTTCAGTAGGATTGTACAAAATATATCCTTTGGCTATGATTTTTAAAACATTTAAATACATGAGAAGAGATCTATTACTTTTTTAATGTATTGTGCAGCTGATAAACGGAGACATTGAGCCAGCTTTAGGGCTAAGTCCTTCCATCAGATGCAAAACACGGAACTCAGATAAATGGCTTAAATTAAATATTAGAGTTGTCTTGCCGGTAAGGTGTTAATAAGGATTATCAAGATCATTTCAAACACCGAAGATTGTGTATGTGTGCGGGTGGGAGAAAGAAGCAGCCATACAATATTTAATTTGGCCAAAAAAGAGCTCACTATTATGTTGGAATTTGACATTGGCTTAAAAGAAGACCAGTTTTAAGTGGAAAAACTTATGGCTAGATATGTTTTTCAAAAATATAGCCAAATTCATTTAAGTGATGCCAATGGAATCGTGCTTGCTTACCCTACGGCTAAAGTTGTCCTATGCTATGCATCTGCTGAGAGATCTCACTATGGATTTAAGATATTTTCCACAGAAACCTAGTGTTATTTTTATTTGTTTGTTTGTTTTATTTTATTTGGATAGCTGCTTAGAACTATACTGCTCTGTGATCCCTGGGGGGGAACAGCATTCACTGTTTTTGGATTACGACTGAAATTTCAAAAGAGGCATGTGTAAATCCAAATCCCAGTTTCTGGGTGCACTGGCATATTTGTGCCTCTAATTTTTGCCTTTTGCACTCGTACTTCTGAAAATTAGGCGCTTATATTTTCCATTTCTCCAACCAAATCATATATGTGTGATCCACCTGTCAGTAGGGTAAAGCTAAGCAAAGCACCAAACAAAATGATATGTTCGTGATATAACATCTGCAGGGGCTTACTTTTGGTTAGGTAAAATTGGACAGTAATTTGCGAAGGAGACTACAGCCCCACTTTATCCACGAATCTCCCTTCTTTCAGAATCCTATTATGAATTTTCAGGGGTTAACATGCAAGTAGAAGTGTTCTAGCAGTTATAGCCATCTCCAGTCTAGGAAGTGATAAATTGGGCTGAGTCTGGAAAGTTTTCTGGACCAACTACTCGTATTCACAGGACAAAAGACGTATTATTATAGGTCCTTCAGTTTCTACATCCTCTGAAGTTCTCAAAAGTGCTATTTTTTTCTGCAGCATAGAGAGCATTTAAACAGTAACAACCATAACAACAACTATTGTTTAATAGCTTCATCTTCTTTCATTAACTCCCTAGTGACTATAATAATAATGCTTTGGAGTTCTTAAGGCAGTTTTCATTTGAGGCTCTCAAAGCACTTTGCAGACATTAGAGAATGAAATCTTACATTTCTCCCAGGAAGTAGGTGAGTATTATCAGGACCAGTTGAAGAGCTAGAAAAGCAGAAGTAAACAGAGGTTTAGTGACTTGATCAAGGTCACACAGCAAAATGGGGAATAGAATGCAAGAGTCCTGACTTGCAATCCCCTGCTCTAGTCACTCTCTCCCATGAGCCATTTGTGCTGTTTCATATTGGCTTCCATAGGTGGCAGGCTTGGGAGGAAAATGCTGTGTCCCAATAAGATCCATTTTTTGTGCATTGAGGAAAGTCATCTCCTGGAGAACATCTGCTCTATGGTTCATCTCACTCTCCCTCGCTCCTTTCCTGTAAATGAGCCTCTGAAAGTTTCTTCTTCAGCTGAGAAGCTGGAAAGAATTGTTTACAATGGATTTGTCTCTATGGCCTTTCTTCTCTGCCACTGCACAGTGTGTTGCAGAAAGTCTTTTGAACACAATGGCTTTGGTTTTGCATTATAAAATTAGCAGCCGGATATAGAAGATGGTATCTCACCAAATACTTAGGAAGACACATTTAACCAAACATACCATAACAGTTAGCAAAAATGGGAAATCAAAGAAGCAGGCATGATTTCTACAATGCAACTCTGTAAATTCAGAATACAGTATAACTAAGCCTGCTCTGTGCTTGGCAATGGTATAAAAGACACCTTGAACCAATGCCACATACTTGAATTAAGCCCCCAGCAATGGGCCTAACTACTGGTTGAATATTAACTATGTTTGAACAACAGAGATCTTCAAATCTTACCTTGGAACACTCTCAGTTTCAGGCGTTTCCCTGATTGTGGGCAGATTTTGGCAGAGTATTGAGAACTCCACCCAGGAGATTTCTCTGAGAGTAGAAATTAGCTCATTGTCTACTAGCATAGCACAGACAGGCCCAGCAATGTGTCCCTGTCTGTCAGTGGCATGGTCGTCATTGTAGCAGTTCATATCCAAAGACGTAGATTAAATATCTGTAAGTAAATCAGATTCTTAGTCTCTGGAGGGACAAGAGTCCATCACAAAAGTGCAAAATCACATTTGAAGAGGATAGCATTGTCTTTGGATGCAAAGTGCTTAATTAGCCCAAAGGAAGGGTCAGCTGTGCAGGTATTCATTTATGGCTGCATCCAAAAATTAATTAAGGCAATTGGGAGCCTTTCCATTGGCTTCATTAGGCTTTGGATCATGCCCTTACTGTGGAAAAGTAGATTTCAGGCTCTGGTGGCATCAAACAATTCATGATAATTTGGAAGAATTGGAAATAATTCTGTCGCTGCCACACTAAACCATAGTGTGAATGCAAGGTCAGGCAGCTAGCCCTGCAACTCCCTAAAAGTAAAAAGAAGACTTATCCTAAAAATAAAAGCAATAAAAACTGATTAATTTTTCAGGTAAAAGTAATCTCCATAGCACTTGGGAGTGTTATCTTTTCCTAGTTTCATAGCTCCTCTTTAATTAGCAACGTGCAGAGGATTAACATTTAAGAATTCATTGAGGAATAATTAATATGCTAATTCAAAGTGCTTTTTGTTGGTAATAATCTACACAAAGGTTTTATAAGAAGTTCAGTGTTGCAACTTAGCAAAAACCATTCAAAAGCTTCAAATAAGCAGCAGCTTCTCTTCAGGAAAAGACATCTTATCTTGGCACCTTACCGAACTGCAGCTGCTTATGAGTACCAGTAATAAAAGGCGCAAGGCCCTGACTCTGTAAAATTGTAATAAAGGGCAGGTGTGTTTTATGTTTATATCAATCTTCATTGGACAGGGTGTGCAAGAGGAGGAGATGCCATAGGGCTTGGAAGCACAGACACTGTGTACTGCTAGTGCAGCCATTAGAAAGAGTCTGTGTGTTGCCTGATGGCACAAAGCCCCACTTCTCCTACTCCAGTCAACACAGCTGACTGTCATAGATGGGAGTGCATACTATACCCTGGCAATGGTGAAGCTGATGCTTCAATGTGTACTGTCCAGGTGTTCTGAGAGGAATTTTGTCTGAGGCAGTCAAAATTTCTACTTGAACTTCTGAGACAACTGGCCCATGTACTGCAGGAATGTGCTTTAAAGGCATGCATGTCACATTTTTGGTATATATTAACGACACGATTTTAAAGTGTGTGTCTATGTGTTTGTATATATAAACATACAGTGGATTTTTCCCATTTATAGATCCAAAATACTGTTGCTAAAAACACCGGTAATATTATTGAGACACATTAGTGGTGTTATTAAATTACAAGTCTTACAAGGAAATACCCATGTGAGCCAACAAAAACTTTCCATATTGTTAAGATTCCCTGGTGTCAAAAGCCTGATATGTGCAGACACAACCTAAGAAAAGCCAACTAATGGATACATGGGGTTTGCTGAAGTCCAGATGAACTGGAAAGCATGAATCTTCCTGAGGAATGGAAGAATTCAAGCACCATGCAGAATTTAATTTCAGTGGTTCTCTAAAATCTAGAAATAAGGAGGAAAACGCTGTTACCTGCTAATGTGGTCTGAAGAAAAAGAGATATTTATGTTACTTGGATAAATTATGACATCTGAAGAAAAAAAGAGCAGAGGATATATTTACACTACAATTAATAATGTCACCCTAAAAGTTAACCCAATGTTTGAGTGTTGTACATTTCATAGTAAAATACAAGGTCCTTCCCCATCATAATGTACCCAAACACCCATTTAACAACATCAAGTGTAATTTCATCCTATGCAGAGGTGTGCTTAAAGAAAAACAGTGACCATCTGTTGTTAAGCAGTTGGTCTGTTTCACTCCAGAGGCAGATGCATGCCCCCATCCCAATTTTGTAAACCAAAGATGTTCACAGTCATAGTTATGAAAACATGTGCATATGCATCCAAAGATTTGAATGCTAATTCTGCACAAATCTCTGAACCTTTTGAGGTTTCCAGACAGTAAAGGAGTCTAGTGGTGAGAGCAGGGGACTCTGAAAGTCAGGCATACTTGAAATCCTTTGTTGAAAGGCTCTGGCCACATGCAAACACTTTTTTAGTCAATATTTTAAATTATATGTTTCTGCTTCCCACTCCACACAGGTTTATATTTGAAATTTACATGGCCAGATGCTGTAAATATTAACCAGTACACAAATGCTCATTTTAAAAAAAGCAAACATCCCGATGGGAGGGATAGAGTATATTTTCTGAGATCCCTGAAGCCAAGAAATCCCCATCTGCTTCATTTAAGAGGTAATAGATATTTGGTTTTGCTCGAGGAGGTGGAAACACTAAATCAGAAGGGAGTTAAGAGACTCCATCTTGCAGGACTCCAGGGGACTGTGCATATGTTACACATGATAATCTCAGAATCAGCACTACGTGGAATAATGCTGTTTTCTGGATGGGCGCCTCTTTACACTGTGCTACGGAGCTATCTTTGCAAATGGTATCTTTGGTTCTGTGCCAGGAAACAATAAAGGTAATAGTGTGTCTTATTGCAGAGACAAGGCAAAGTTAACCAAAAAGGAGATGACAAGTTTTAGACTCCTTTTGCTTTTTTTTTTTTTTTGGTAGTTGTGTAAACAATAGTATATAGCTGAGTGGCTATTTTGTATTATGGATATTAACAACAGTGGAGGTGTGCAGTGAAGAATAAGGTGTGCAGTGAAGAATAAGCAGAACCACCCATGAAATCCAGATATTCACTACCACACATGCCCTGAAGCTTGCTGAAGCATTGGAGCAAGTAAAAAGTTATAAAATATGACGTTTACGAAATAGCGTTAAACTTGGATTTACACCAAAATATTCCTACAATGTGGAACACGGAAAGCATTACAAGAAAAAAGTTTTCAATAAATCTTTAGTATTAAGTTAATTTATTAGCACATCCTGCATTCTAATCCTGGCTCTGATGCGCATTGCCTCCCCACAACCTTCACTTTGCCCTTGTATAAAGATGCTAGCCTTCCAGCACCCCTTCCTCCAAACTTGAGGGAGTGTGTTTTCCCAGAACTGTGCAGAAGGGACATTTGAGGGAAAACATCTGGTCTGTTTGGGATAGTGGCAGGATTGGAAGAAGGGGATGCTCGAAAGCTGACATTCCATACATCTGGAGGCGGAGCTAAGGTTGTGATGCACAGTTTGTGGGGTATGCTGTGCTAGTGGACAGGTGAGTGTTTGGGTGGAAACAACGAGAATGTGTACTGTTAGAAGGCTTAACTTTTCATGTGCTTGTTTTTGGGCTAGGTATGTTGCAGGTAGCTCAACTGTAATAGATGCACAAAGTAGTGTTTTTGTGCATGAATAAATAATTTGGGGGTGGGGGTGTCAGCCACACTCTTGGCTGACACATCAAGGACTGACTTAGAGACCTCCAGCATCAGCTGCGACAGCTTGGGCTAAAGAGTCAAGGCTTTGTAGCTGGCGCTGTAACAACATAGATCCTCTGTGCATCTGCAAAGAGGGGGACCTGTAACACCAGTGGGCTATAGCTATACTTACAGAAATAATTGTATTTAAAATAAAATATTCTCTCTATACTTCACATTCCTATCTGCCTGATATTAATATCACAAGATGGTTGGTTCCAGCCACACTCAATAACATGATTTGTTTGTTTCACATGTTCTTTTCTTACGTTTAACATAGGGTGTTATTTGTATAGCTTGGAATTACGTCAGTAGTTTGGCATAAGTTAGTTTACTAATTTCGAATACAGATTTCTACATGTTACGGTAATTGTTATAGTTTCCTAAAAGGAAGTTGTCATTTTTTTAATGGCTCCTGAAGGAACAGAAATCGATACTGTGGAGAGTCAAGCACAGGAGTTTATTACGCACAGCGCTGGTGGAGTGTCACTTTGCTTATTAGGCTCAGAGACACTGCAAAACAATTGATTACAATAAATTATATAGGGTGCTTCTTGGGGAGAGAAGCAACGGGGTGGGAGTTCCCAAACCCCTGGATAGGTTCTAGCAGCAAGACAAGATAAGCACAAAAACCCAATGGTCTAAAAGATTACATAATGGCTCTACCTATGTCTCAAATTAACATATTGCTAACACACAGGTAATTACCCTCAAACTATTTCTATTAAAGTGTATAGGTTGACTCCTAATTTTGGGGTCCAGGGGAATGAGGTAGCAGCTGTCCCAGTTGACCAGCAGGTACATTCCTGGCGATTTAAAGCAAAAAAAGCAGTAATTAGTATTTAACAATAACAATTGTTTATAGTTTTACCCTTGCATTTCTGTGAACTGGGATTGGCATACATCTGTGAGGGGAGGGTGTCATTTCTCACCTCAATCATGTTAGGCCTCTCCCTGAACTCTGTTCTGGCATCTGTACCAGGGAGTTAACTTTGGGGCCCTTCTCGGCACTTTGTGTGTGTATAACTCGCGATAAGGACACCCAATTATGGCTCACCATATGGAGTCATGCCTACTCCGCTCATCGACTTGAAACACACAAGGTTGTCTGTCTACCCCAGCCTTCTCTTAGCCATGTAGTGTTCTTTGTTAGCTAGCCCTCATGCCCCAGGCCAAGCTGTGGACTCTGGGCCTATATGAAAAGTTCTTAACAGAAACTGTAGTTAAGATCTTACATACATATTAATGGATTTGGGCCCTTCAGTTCCCTAGTTTTCTAAGGCCCTTTGGTCCTTAGAAGTCAGCTTATCAAGAACGTTTTGTAATAAAGATTTTAAGAAAATCAAGACTTTATCAGAGATGATTATTATAAATGGTGACTTTCCTAGGAATATGTTGTAACACTGTCTTCCTTAGACTCAGAGCAGTTTTTAGCAATAGTCTTAGCACGTCCCCAGTCAGCGATTTTTCAGCTGATTCAATTTGCCTCGTATGTCAAACGCTTTTTCCCTCCAGATTTACTGCTGGAGAGTAGCTTGGTAATGGGGTACTCTATCCTGTTAGTTTATTGTGAAATTCTGTAGTGCTGAAAGGTATATTTGTTATGTGAGGGGAAATTGTTTGGCAGAGATGGGTATTGTACATCAATATTTACTTGTGTACTGTTAAAGAATCTTTTCATCAAGTAATAGGTTCGCACACTGAAAGATCACGTCAGATATATTTTTGGCAGGTTAAGAGCAGTACCCAAGATTTATTGATCCAGGGAGTAAATAATGACTGAGACAAAGCTGCAATCAATACTTACCTCAAGGGACTGTTAAGTCTAATATTGACCAAAGTGAGGAGATAATATATTAAATTGTTATCTGAGGAAAAATGAGGTGCTCTGTCAGCGTTTGAGTTGCAAATGGAATAAAATGGACATTGTTTCCTTATTTTCTACTTAGCTCCTTGTTATGAATAGTTTATCGTAAAAATTAGTGAAAGATGTACCGCAAAAATGTTCAGAAGTTCAAGCCAGACAGGCTCTCCAAAGTTAATTTGTTAAGTGTGTCTGAACCACTATGGGGACCAGATCTTACAAGAGATGCAAAGGAAATTTCTTTGTCTACAAATTGGTTGGCAAAGGTTGCACAAAATGTAGCCTCTTTTGAGTCTTCTGGCATTTCTCAGTATTCCCTGGTTCTGAGTCAGAAAGTCTGCTTGGCTATATAGGGGGATGGAACACAACATTTCACAATGGCTGGGTGAAATTCATACTTGTTTGGAGGGCATCAGCACAAGGCTTAGGGTGACCAGGTGTCCCCATTTTATAGGGACAGTCCTGATATTTGGGGCTTTTTCTTATATAGGCTTCTATTACCCCCCAACCCCTGTCCCAATTTTTCACACTTACTATCTGGTTGCCCTAACAAGGCCCTATGCAACACTTAAGTCCTTCTTAAAACCTAAAGTCCCGATAAGACCTTTGTGAACTGGTGGATCCTTGCAGCCCTGTTGAAATCAGTGCAGGAGACTGCCTATACACAATGTATTGTAGGATTGGGGTTGGAGTCTTTAAGTGGAATTTGTGTTGCATAAGACTTGTGCTGGCCCTTCGCACAGGGGAGAATATCACACACATGGGGGATCCCCTACTTTTAGTTGTGTTTTGAGTGAGCCCAAGAAATTTTTTAAAAATGGATCTTTATGGGTAGGAAGTTAGTATGGGGAAAAGTGAAATGCTAACCTTTAACTGGGACCACTGAAGGGCAAGCACAGTTTAAAATCATCATCTCTTTTTGGGCTTGATTCAAAGTCCATTGAAGTCAATGAGCCTAAAACTCAGGTGTGACTATTTCTCATTATATATATATATATATATATATATATAAACTTAAAGAATGCAACAACTTGCCTTTTCTTGGTAAAAATAATATGTTACAAATGAATATATTGCCAGATTTCCGTTTTCTCTTTTAAGTAATCCCATATACATTGATTAGCTCTTTTTAAAAATTAAATCCATAGTTATTCACTTTCTCTGGAGTCAACCAACCAGAAATAACCAGGACAGACTAATAATATTGGGGCAAAAGGCTGTGTTGTATGCTAGATCTGTTTCAAAACCTACTAAAAGAACTGACGGCAAAAATTTCAAACCCGCTAAAGGCCCATTTTCAAAACTGATTCAGGAGTGTAAGTCCATTTGCTATTCAATGAGACTTAGGTTCCTATGTGCCTAAATCACTTTTGAAAATGGGACTTATTCTCCTAATTCAGCTAGGGTATGTCTACACTGCAGGTGGGAGCAAGACTTTCAGTCCAGGCAGGCAGACTCATGCTAGCTCTGCTCAGGCTAGCATACTAAAAATATAAGTATGGATGTTGCCGCATGGTCTAGCTACCCGAATATGAACCGAGGGGATGGGCAGGCTTGTACTTGAGTATCTAGGCTGTGCCACAACAACCATGCTGCCATTGTTAATGAGATAGCTCATGCAGAGAGAATGAATGTCTGTCTGCCTGGGCGGGGAGGCACACTTCCAGCTGCGATCTGGGCATACTGTTAGATACTTTTGAAAATTTTACCCTACGTGTTATTAAAGACAGTTCTATCTATAGGTTTAAAAGATGCCTTAGCAGCCCACATGTGCTGAGGCACTTTCTAATAATTTGGAAAACCTTTAAAATGACAAGAAGCAGATCAGAGTGGCCATCTTGTATGACTGACCATGAATAACACTTTTTAAGGTGTACAGACTAACATGACTACCACTCTGAAACTTTTTAAGGTAAGTTTGATTTCAAGAAATAGAAGGTAGATGGTGCTTATGCCATGGATATTTTTTGTTAATTAAGTTATTTATATAATTCCAGAAATCTAAGACCCAATATTCTCTTCCGAATTACAAATGGCATTGTGTTATTTCTGTTCACACAGGTCTGAATGCATCACCCTTAGCTAATGGGATAGGATATTTTATACTAAATGCTCCTGGTTTATCTACATTTGTTACATGTACTAATAGTGCAATTATTTGTGTAACAGATTAAAGAAACACGGGGAAAATATCTGGATAGTTACATTACATTAGATGAATGGGAGATTTCTTATGGATTAACACAAAACAGGGTGATAAATACAAAATGTGAAGTACAATATTTTTTATTCATGATTTTATTGGACTCCCAAAAAACTGATGCAAACACATATAAGAGATGAAGAAATATTGGTGATGTTATACAGAAAATGGTAAGGGAATGTACAAATTGAGGCATCGTGTAAAACTAGAAAAACTCCAGGAACACATTAATGAAATAGTGATGGACAGGGGAATAGCACCTATTTTCAGGAGCAGATCTAGCCATTTTCTGAAAGTATTTTCGGCACCCCCACCCACCCAAGCAGCTGAGCCAAAAATGAACAACAAGAAAATCAGCAGAACAAAAAGGGAAAAGAAGCCAAGCAGCTTGATAGCACAGTGGTACGGCGCCCCCTGGAAGTTGGTGCCGAGGGTGACTGCCCTGCTCATCGGCCCCTGGAACCTGCCCTGCACATTTTAATGAGTGGCACATTTAAGTGGAATAACACCAGGTAATGAGATGTTTTAAAAGTGACTTTAGTGTTCATAAAAGGGCTCACATTGACGACCCTAAAAACTCAACTGCTTTCTTCATCCACAGAACAGGTGCATTATTAGCAATGGCAGAGGCAGTGCAAGCTTTCCCCGACCACCCACCACTGTGCCTCAAATGCAGTGTCGAGAGGGACCCTCAAAGGGATTGTCTGTACACAAACCTGCACCAGTTAAACCAGTGCAAACCCCCTTGTGGACACTCACATCTGTTTATAGGGGCAAGGTAAACCAATGTAACCAGGTGTACATTGATATTTAGAGTGTCCACACCCAAAGTTGCACCGATTTAACTACATCGGTTTGAAATCACACCAAAACTGGTGCCTCTTGTATGGAAACCCAGACTAAGTGTAAGAGCCTGCATAGCTGTTGAGTCTTTTCCTCTCTGCTGAAACGGTGAGCAAAAGTATCAATTGGTGCTAAATTATGTTGGTCTCTTTTGTGAAATGCACTGGGTAAACCAGTTGGTGATCAGTCATTAGGTGGGTAAGGATAAGCTTTGGTATGGGAGGCATGTTGGGGGAGGAGTCATAGCACAGGTGTTGGGCAATATTACAGCCCTTAGGGGAGGCTGCCGAATATAGACAACACCCGCAGGCTGTGTAAATTATGCCAGTGGACTCTCTGGTCCCTGGAACAGACCAAAATTGGAAGGGCACAAACGTGGCTTAAAGACACCTCCCCCGGGGCTGCAAGTTCTGCAACCCCCCAGACACCTTAGCCCCCTTCCTTCAGATACTGCTCAATCTGGGGGCTGTTCTCGTTTCCCAAGAGCAGTCAGAACAGAAGTTACAGGCTCTTTTCATTTGCAGAAAGTCAATGTGGCCCCAGATTTTCTTTTTACATGTGAATAAAAAAACAGCAGTGGGAATGCCCCGTTTTCAGGTTATTCTCTCTGTGGCTTCTCTTTCCTGAGGCCAACCTATATTGCATTATTCCAAGTGAATTTACACACAGTCCCCGGAGTAATGGGCATGAGTAGAAAAAGAATTGATTGTGCAAAGTAGGTTAATAAGCAGTAGGAAGGCGCTCTGAAATTATGCAGGGTTTGGATTCTCCCACCATTGAAAATATTGTTTCTAGCGCTTGCCATGTATACTCAGCCCCTATTGATTAAATGACTGAAAGGGAACACCAAATAGAAAACTTAGAGAAATATCTGCTCTCCAGGAAGACTGGCATTTGCAGAAAGGTCAAAGAGCCAGTCATGCTAAAGCCCTGTTCATTAAATGAGCTACAGCAAGGAGCAGGTCTGTGTATATTTGTGCTTTGAAGATTGTCCCTCAAGGAAGGAAAAGCATTTAAGTGTAAATCAACAAAGAGTCCTGTGGCACCTTATAGACTAACAGACGTATTGGAACATAAGCTTCCGTGAGTAAATACCCACTTCATCAGATGCATGCAGTGGAAATGTCCAGAGGCAGGTATAAATATGCTGGGAAGAGTCAGGCTAGAGATATGGCCATATACAAAAGCCTGTAGGAGAACACTTCAATCTCCCTGGACACACAATAGCAGATTTAAAGGTAGCCATCCTGCAGCAAAAAAACTTCAGGAAAAGACTTCAAAGAGAAACTGCTGAGCTTCAGTTCATTTGCAAATTTGACACCATCAGCTCAGGAGTAAACAAAGACTATGAATGGCTAGCCAACTACAAAAGCAGTTTCTCCTCCCTTGGTGTTCACACCTCAACTGCTAAAAGAGGGCCTCACCCTCCCTGATTGAACTAACCTCGTTATCTCTAGCCTGACTCTTCCCTGCATATTTATACCTGCCTCTGGACATTTCCACTGCATGCATCTGAAGAAGTGGGTATTCACCCACGAAAGCTTATGCTCCAATACGTCTGTTAGTCTATAAGGTGCCACAGGACTCTTTGTCGCTTCTACAGATCCAGACTAACATGGATACCCCTCTGATAAGTGTGAATGTTACTCCAGTCAGGTGTGGTTTCAACTCCCTCAAATAAAATCAAAATAATAACACCCATTGTTTCTATTTATATGCCCTCTCTGAGTGGCTGGCAATTAATGGTGGCTTTTCTGCTCTGAGGGGCTTTATGAAGGGAGTTTTCCTGCAATCAGCAGCTGCCCTCTCCCTGCTTTTCTCTCAAGAATGCTAATCAAAAACAGAAATGGACCAGGCTGCACTTGTCTGGCTGGTTTCCTGATCATTTTAAGTAACTAACTTTGATGCCTATCTGCATTTCAACAATGTCACCATCAAGATCAACCTAGAGTGCCTTTGGCACCAAAACCATAGGCTTCCTGCCCTTGAGCTGAGGGGAAATTCTTCAGCTGCAAGTGGAAGACTGTTGTAATTACTTGGACTGGCCACTAGGGGCAGGGTTGATCACAAGCCTTCTGCCTGGGGTGTTACCTGTAATTTCACTTTCTTCTTGGGGAAGTTTGGAGTTGGAACTGAATTTTGCATGTTTATAATGGGCTAAGCCAAAACTTCAAATCCAAACATCCCTGGACTACAAGGGAAGTGTGGATCTGGAACCCAACTCTGATGCTCAATCCATCCTTGCTTTCTGCTTGAAGTTTAATTTCCCTCCCCAACCCCCATTTTTTTCAACCTATAGGTTTTTAAAATTGTAAGTTTCAAACTGTGATCCTGATGTGGCTAACAGCACTCTAGGTATATGTTGTCAGGTCAGAAAACAATTTCAGTGCTCCAATTCCAGGGTGCGTTCACCTTAGCTGAATATTGCAGAAATATGGTGGCTTCTAACTTTCTAAGGTCAAACAAAATATTTTGGAAATCTTTGGGCTTCCTAGATGAGTTTGAGCTGAGAAATGGAAAAATAAAAATGCTCCACCTCTTCCAGCTAACTTGATTGTGTTTTCTGCCAAATTTGAGAGTTGTTCCCCTGTCCTTTCTGAAAGGCTTGAACGTGATGAGACTGAGTCGTACATGGGTTGCTGGTTTTATTAGCGGGTCTCCACAGTTTTTTTCTGTTTTCATAGCAAGTGGGAAAGGTTGCTGTCTCCTCCCATAAATGCTTGATAATTGTAGACAGTAAGAATTGATGTCAAACTCTTCAGCACCTTTTGGGATCCCTATCAGACATATGTTAGTTCTCCATGGACTTTTCTCTCACTGCTTAGCTCCGTGATTCAATGTGTGGCCCCGTGTCTTCTTTACTGCCCACTATTCAGACCCTGATCTAAATACAGAATTATTAATTTATTTTTGGGATCTTCCAAGGCACCTCACCTCCTAGTATCTGAATGCATCACAAATTAATTCATGTTCACAACACCCCTCTGAAATGAGGGGATATTATCATCTTCATCTTACATTTGGGGAACTGTGGCACAGAGAGATTATGGTGCAAAATGTCCACTCATTTTGGGTGCCTGATTTGAGACACCTGATTTTGCAGAGTACTTAACATCATATAACACTTTGTATGTTCAAAGCCAGCTCTTATTCAGTTCCAGCTGTGAGTGCTCTGCACTTTTAAAGATCAGACCCCAGCTTCTCAAGCTGAGCACCAAGAAAATGAGGAACACGCTCACTTGGTGGCTGAAGCGGCTCTCACAATTGTGTCACCCCAAGCAGTCACCACGGCCCCACCCCCAACGCAGGCTGACGTTGCGGGGCCCTGCGGTGGCAAGAGAAGAGCGGCAGACCTGCTGCCCCATTGCCACCGCGGCGGGCGAGAATGGGGCGGCAGTCCGAGTCCCGCGGTGGCAATTTGGCGGCGGGAAGAGTGGACCTGCCACTGAATTGCCACCGGGGGACTCGGACTGCTGCCCCATTCTCGATGCCGCCCCAAGCACCAGCTTGGAAAGCTGGTGCCTGGAACCGGCCCTGCTTGGCAGACATAGTTGAAAAGTTTGATTCAAGTGGCTTGCCACATAGGAACTCCATAGCAGAGATTGGGATAGAATCTAATTCTCACAGCAACATGCAACAGAGTTAACCATGAGACCATCCTTTTTCTTCCTGCACTCTCCTGCCTTGTTTGCTACACACCTTTCAACTTCTGTAACAAATGAGGGAGAGGTCCTACAGACAACAGCCTCCTTCAAAAACAACAAGGTGTCCAGTGGCACCTTAAAGACTAACAGATTTATTTGGGCATAAGCTTTCGTGAGTAAAAAACCCACTTCTTCAGATGCATATTGGGGTTTTTTACCCACGAAAGCTTATGCCCAGATAAATCTGTTAGTCTTTAACGTGCCACCAGACTCCTTGTTGTTTTTGTGGATACAGACTAACACGGCTATCCCTCTGATACTAGCCTCCTTCAGTACACAGTCCTGATACATCCCCAGAGCAGGCCCAATTTGTGCACTGAATGAGGCAGGGATGCTGCTGAAAAAATAGCATGTGATTGTGTATTTAAAGACTGTATCATAATGCATATGCACAAGGGGCCCAAATTAAGGTTGTACAGGCAACCTTAATTCTGCATTTCCTAAATGTTCAGTGCTTGACTTTGCAACCTTTACGGTTTTTTATGTAGGTTTTTTTGTTTGCAGGATGTATGTAGTACAATATAGCTAGATTAGCTCTAGCATTTTAGTATATGCTACCTAGAAATAGGTGGCACGGTGCCCACCTTTTCACCCCTCAAAATGTGCCAATAGGTCTGAGCAGAACAATGCACTGCCCTTTCTTTTTCCCAGAACTGTCATTATTCTGGGGGAGAACATAAAGTGCTGTTTAAATTTGGCTTAAGTGTCTTGCCACGTCAGAACACAGAGGTATGTTTACATACGTGACTCATTCAAAGCCATGTATCCTGGTGTTTGATTTTAATTTTAATGTATTTATTTCAAATAGTCGATGTCAAGAAAATGGCCTAGCCCACTTCAGCTTTTAAAGTGCATCGCCTTGGGTTGGAGTGAAAGGGGAGAGAGAGCACCACTCCCAGCAACTGGAAAAATGACTTTTGAGGGTGGTGTTGTGCAGTGGTTGTCAATTTGTCACTGTATTCCTGTGAAACGTGTTGTAAAAGGTCTTCTAATGCTGGCTGACATGCACAATCACAGCCCGGCTACAGGCAGGCTGGGCTGGGTCTAGAAATAGCCCACCACACTAGTCATTTACATGTGACTTGCCTAATTTTATTTTCTTCATCCTCCCCCATAGCATTTCCCTTTCCCCCCCTGGGAGAGTTTTCCAATCATCCTGACACCTGCACGGCATTTTCTTAAGTGCTGGTCATCAAAAAGCCTCTTACTTCATATTACACTACAGGAACACCTCAGCTAGTGGGAGTGATTGCTGCTAGCCTACGGCTGGCCTGATGTTCAGATTGTTCTGTGACTAGCTGGGCTTTGAGAGTATCATTTTGTGCTTCATCTTGTACATTTATTTACTCAGGCTGTAATTATCATTGATGATACTGTTATCATTGGAGGGGCCTTAACTCTGGGGTTCTTTTACTTTACAGCATATGTTTTTGTCTTTTTTTAAGTAGTAGTTTTCTACCTAAATTGAAAGTTTTCCTGGCTTTCCAGTGTTTGCCTTTTAACATTCCTTTGCATTTGGAATCTATGGGTGAGAAATGCTATAGAAGTGGTATCATTCATTATTATTATTACATTAACATTTTATTTATCTGTGTTTTGATTTCAAAGAATAAATAAGACACCTATCCAAGGCTCTAGGCTCCCTAACTCTCCATTTATACAACAAAGCCCCAGCAACATATATAGAATGGTAATCTTGAAAGCCAGTCTGCTTCCTGTGAGGAACCATACGAGAAAGGTGGCTGGGCTGTGGAGGGGCAGCTGCCTTTCTTCTTTTACACCACGGTTTGTTTATATCTCAAAAGGTTGTTTATAGAAATAGTCACTGGGCCAGAGAGAGAGAGAGTCAGAATGACTCTATCGCTCGGTGGTTAGGACACCCATCTGGAAGATGGGAGACCTAGGGTCCAGTCCCCCTGTGTCAGTGACTAATTATCCAAAGTGGAACAGCTTCAACAGGACAGACTGAGAGAGATCCACACCAGACTATCCCCCAGCCCAGGTGGTTAGAGCCCTCTCCTGAGAAGTGGGAGACCCAGGTCAAATCCTTTCTCTACATCAGGTAGAGGGAAGAAATTGAACCTAAGTCCCCTAGATCCTGGGTGATTGTTCTAGCCTCTGGGCTAAAGGTTATAAGGGAGGTGGCCTCACCACCGCCACCTCTGGTATTTCTTTAAACTCCCCCCACCCCAGCTGTTTGGTGGGCAGCAAGCCTGGGTGGGGGTGTGTGGGGAAAGCGCAGTGGCGGCGCCTCGGGGGAGAGGTATGGGGAGGAGGCGGAGTGCCCGGCTCCACTTCCTCCCCATACCTCTCCCCCGAGGCGCCGCCACTGCGCTTTCCCCCGCGCACCCCCACCCAGGCTTGCCGCCCACCAAACAGCTGACGGGTGGCTGCCTGTGAGCTAAGAAAAGTGGCTTGGTGGGGCAGCGCTTCCAGAGAGGTTAGCTGGGCGCTGGGGGGCTGGCAGGGTGCTGCCGGTGGGTGCTCCGCCCCGGAGCACCCACGGAGTCAGCGCCTATGCCCACCTCCCGGGGTTGTTGTGAGGATACCTATATTAAAGAATGTGAGGGGCTCAGATACTGTGGTGAAGGGGCCATATAAGTACTTCAGGTATTAAGCATTGGTTCCAAACAAGTTGTATATTTATACCTCTAGCAGCACCTTGCTGCCTTTCCAAAACAACACAAAACTGCAGTATTCAGCCGTGGTGGTCTAAACCACTATGGCAGGGATTTTGGAAAGAGCCTAAGGGAGTTAGGCCCACTGGATTTCAATGGGAATTGGGCACCTAGCTCATTAGGTTATTTTTGAAAATCCCAGTGTGTACCTTATACACAGTGATCCTGCAGAGTTGAGTGTTATTTCCATAGAATGTGTGGGTGTTTGGTTTTCATGAGGGTGTGTCTCTTTCATGTGGAGTTTCGTTTAGAAAAGTGAAAATAGGAGTTGTGAGGCTATGGTACAAAGGTGCTGCCCCGGTTCTAGGAAATGGGGAGTTAATGGCATGTCTCCTGTGGGCCACACACCCCGCAGATGGAAAGGCTTGAGCTGAGATTCTCGAACTTTGTTTGCTGGACCCCCCCTTCGAAAATATTTCAGGCTGTGACAACTCCCCCTCACCCACCCATCCAAAAGTGAGTGTATTACTGTATGTACTCAGAGGAGCATTAAATGAAGCATGTAATCATTATTATTGCAGTCACAGGCTCTGAAGCCGTTCAAAAAAGTGGAAAGCAACATTTTTCAGGAATAAATGCAAGGAATAAATGTGTTGTTCCATACACAACTATATACACACAAGAATCTGGACACAATGCAAGGAGTTCTGCTGTTTTGTTAGCGTTACCATACATCTGGATTTTCCAAGACATGACTTCTTTTTTTGGTCTTCTGATCTCCATCCAGGCAGATTTTTGAAATATGAAAAAGTGTCATGCGCATCTATTGGGGGGAGGGATAGCTCAGTGGTTTGAGCATTGGCCTGCTAAACCCAAGGTTGTGAGTTCAATCCTTGAGGGGGCCATTTAGGGATCTGGGGCAAAAATTGGGGATTGGTCCTGCTTTGAGCAGGGGGTTGGACTAGATGACCTCCTAAGGTCCCTTCCAACCCTGATATTCTATGAGCTAAGACCCCTTCCATGGAAGTTGTGGGAAATGGTCTGCCAAGAACTACTGGTCATTAGGTCATACTTAGGGGTCATTGGGGAATCCCCTAGTGCAGTGGTTCTCAACCTTTCCAGACTACTGTACCCCTTTTCTTCAGGAGTCTGATTTGCCTTGCATACCCACAGTTTCACCTCACTTAAAAACTACTTGTTTATGAAATCAGACATAAAATACAAAAGTATCACAGCACACTATTACTGAAAAATTGCTTACTTTCTCATTTTTACCATGTAATTATAAAATAAATCAATTGGAATATAAATATTGTACTTACATTTCAGTGTATAGTATATAAAGCAGTATAAACAAGTCATTTTCTATATGAAATTTTAATTTGTACTGACTTCTCTAGTGCTTTTTACATAGCTTGTTGCAAAACTAGACAAATATCTCTAGATGAGTTGATGTACCCCCTAGAAGACCTCTGTGCACCTCCACAGGTATGGGTACCCCTGGTTGAGAACCACTGCCCTAGTGCAGTATTTCTCAAACTGGGGTGCCAACATAAAAAGGGGCTGCAAGGCTAGCGTAGGGTGGTCATGAGTAGGGTGACCATATGACCGGGTTTGTGACATCTTTTTGGACCTCCAATCACCATCTGTGCAGATTTTTGAAATATGAAAAAAATGTTCATGGTTTTTGTTTGCCTTCAGAGCTGGGCAGCTGCAGAGTGGTGGCTGCTCTTTAGCTGCCCAGCTCAGAAGGCAGTGCCATGGCCAGAAGCAGCGCAGAAGGAAGGGTGGCAATACCATACCATGCCATCTTTCCTTTTGCGCTGCTGCTGGCTGTTGTATCCTTGGGGGCAGCAGTTTTAGGAAGAAATCACTTGAGACACAGAGAGCCGTGAACCTTAAAAGCATCCATTTATTGCCACACACTGAACTAACTAAACCAGCCAAAACTGGCTGGGCTATCCCCTGATAATCTAACTCAGTTGCCATAGCAACAACAAGGTTCTATTACCACGACAACCAAATACACAACATATTCCTCCCCCCTTAATAAGAACATCCCCTAAATAAAACAAACACTAAACAAGAGAAGGAGGGTAGACTGCCTCCATTCCTGGCTAAACCCCAGGGATTATTTTGCCCCATAACCGTGGGTTCACCCAAGCTAAAGATCCAGCCATTGAGGAGGCCTTCTGTCTCTAGGTGGATTACGGTGAACTTCTGGTGTTGTTGCACCCGAAAGTGTCTTGAGCGCAGGCCTGACAATGGGCTCAGGGTTTGTAGCGTGAACGGGTGAGGAGGTGGTATCAGCTCGTTCCGGGCAGGGGGGTATCTCAGCCGCCGGCAGTAATGGAGGGGAACAGTCAGTAACAGGTGACTCTTGATTCAGTGTCTCTCCAGAAGCGGTGAAGTCAGGCAACTCAACTGAAGATGTGTCCTGAGGACTGGTATGACCTGGCAACAGCTGATCTACATGTCACCGCCAGATGAGATCCTCTGCAGTCCGGACTGTGTAGTAAACAGGTCCTGTTTGAGCGATGACAGTGGCAGGGACCCATTTAGCTCCAGAAGTATAATTCCAAGCCAAAACCGGCTGTCCCAGGCTAAAGGTTCGGTCTTTTGCTCTGGGTGCACGTCTGATGACTTGATATTGCTTCTGACGTTGCACAATTTGTCAGGGTTCAGAAGGTTTCAGCAGATCAAAGCAAGTGCACACCTGTCGTCCCATCATTAGAAAGGTCAGGGATGCCTTGGTCGTAGCATGAGGTGTGTTTCTGTAGGATAGTAAGAAGGTGTCCAGACGCTTTTGAATGGATAATTCTCCCCTTGCCGATTTCAAAGCTTGTTTCGTTGTCTGCACAAATCTTTCAACTAATCCATGGGTGGATGGATGATATGGTGCTGAAGTGCTGTGGTGTATCCCATTTGCCTTCATAACATTTTGAACCTCCTGAGAGATGAACTGAGGTCCATAGTCACTCACAAGTTGTTCTGGCAGACCGAAACGACTAGAGTCCCCGTAGTTTTTGGATAGTATTCTCTGCAGTAGTGGATTGCATTATAGGGACTTCTGGCCATTTGGAATGGGCATCTACCACCACCAAGAACATGCTTCCTTCAAGGGGGCCAGTGAAGTCAACGTGAATACGTTGGGTTTTCAGGCCAGCGCCATGGGTGTAGGGGTGCCCACTGGGTGCATTCCTCACACTCTGACATGACATACAAGCTCTTGCCTTCTTTTCAATAGCACTGTCCAATCAAGGCCACCAAAAATAGCTTGTGCAATTTCCTTCATGCGCACTATTGCACAGTGACCGGAATGTAGCATCTGTGATCTCAGTGGTGGTCTCCCCCACAACAAACAATGAGATTGGATCGATAACTCTGTCCTCCTGGACATATAGGTAACAAGGTCGGGTGAGACAGGAGAGGTTGGTTGAGATGTTCCATGCATCACCAGGTCCATAACTTGGGACATTATGGGTCAATGTGAGTTGCCTTCTTTACCTGAGTAGCGGTGATGGGTGTATTCTCTACCTGTTAAATGTAAAAGATTTCCTTCTGGGCAATATCTCAATGTTTGACTGGCAAAGGCAACCTTGAGAGACCATCTGCATTGCCGTGCAGAGTGGATTTCCAATATTTGATTTCATACGTGTGCGCTGAAAGCAACAATGCCAAACGTTGCATAAGACTAGCAGCTAATGGGGGAATGCCTGTGTAGGGTCCAAAAATTGAAGTCAGAGGTCGATGGTCTGTGAGAAGAGTAAACTTCCACCCGAACAGGTACTGATGAAACTTCCGAATTCCGAAAATGATTCCCAATGCCTCACGTTCGATTTGGGCATAGTTAGTTTCTGCTTTGCTTAGAGTGCGTGAAGCAAAAGCAATAGGTCTCTTTTCTCCCGAAGGCATAATGTGTGACATGACCGCTCCCACTCCATAAGGGGAGGCATCGTGGGCCAATTGTAGGGGTAGGGATGGATCAAAGCATGTCAGAACTTCAGGATTTAGCAATACACCCTTAGCTTTGTTGAATGCAACATCACAGGCTTCAGTCCACTTCCAGGCCTTGTTCTGCCCAAGGAGTTAGTGAAGTGGTTTTAGCAGTGTGGCTAACTGTGAGATGAACTTTCCATAATAGTTCAATAGTCCTAGAAACGAGAGAAGCTGGCTGACATTTCGAGGAGGGGGGAGCCTCCACAATAGCCTTAACTTTTGCAGGGGTCTTACGAAGACCCGTAGCATCAATGATGTGTCCCAAATATTCAACAGATGGCTGGAAGAATTCACACTTGTCTTTGTGGACTCGTAGGCCATACTCTTCCAGTCTTTGTAGGGTAGCCTCTAAATTCTTTAGGTGATCCTCCTCATTCCTTCCAGTGACCAAGATTTCATCCAGATAGCACTGGACTCCTGGCAAGTCACATAAAATCTGATCCATAGCCCTCTGGAACAGGGCGGGAGCAGACGTTATTCTGAAGGGTAGACGACAGTATCAATAAAGCCCTTTATGCGTCACAATAGTCAACAGCTCTTGGGACTTTTCATCAATGTGCATCTGTAAATACACTTGACTCAGATCAGTCTTACTGAACTTTTGTCCCCCAGCTAGGCCCGCGACGAGGTCATCGATGCGGGGAAGCAGGTATTGCTTTGCACACAACACCGGGTTGACAGTGACTTTAAAATCACCACAACTCTGGAGGGAGCCATCTTCCTTCACTATTGGAATGATAGGAGTTGCCCATGGGCTATGGGTAACTGGTATTAGGATTCCATTTGTGACCAGGTGCTCCAGGTCCGCTTCAACTTTCAGCCTGATGGTATATGGCACAGTTCTGGCTTTCAGATATTTTGGTTGACTGTCAGGTTTAATGTTCAATGTCACAGTGATTCCCTTCATACTTCCCAGATCCTCTCCAAAAACAGCAGCATGTTTCCTTAGTATAGCGGTCAGACCGGTTTCTTCTTTAGTCATTCGGTGCACTTCTGCCCAGTTCAGCTGAATCTTCCTAAGCCAAGACCTACCCGTTAAGGCTTGGTAATTACCTCTGACCACAAACAGTGGCAGTTTAGCAGCCTGTCCACTGAGATCCACCTTAACATCAATAGTGCCCAACATGTATACATCTTCAGAACGGTTTTTGTTGCCGTAAGCGGAAGATGCTGTAGCTTTTCTTTATATACAGTCTCGGAGACCAGCAAGACAGCTGCACCGGTGTCCAGTTCCATGCGTATAGGTTTGCAGTCCAACAACAGGGTTACCCAGTATTCATGTGAGCCCACTGCCAAAGACAAAACTTGCAGTGGCTCTTCTTCTTGCGATGAGGTGTCATCTTGGTCATTCTGGGTCTGCTTTAGGGTATGCAGGTTTCCCTTTTTGGTCGGCCAGACCACAGGCCTCTTTTTATTTTGTTTACAGGCACACTCAATGTGTCCTTTTTTTGCCACAGTGTCGACACACCAGGTCCTTACACTAGCATTCTGATGCATGGTGACCCAGCTTACCACAGAGATAACATTCCTGACTCCCCACAGTTTTGTGGGTAGGTTCTTGTGACACCTTATGCACCCTAGGGGACACACCGATGTATTGCGCCTCCTTTGTAGCCAGTTCCCTGGAGACCACAATATCAACAGCCTTCTGTAAGGTAAGCTGAGCCACTGTCAATAGGCGCTTCTGTATAGCTTCACTGTGCAGGCCACACACTAACCTGTCATGCAGGCCTTCATTTAACATCTCCTCAAATTCACAGAAGCGACAAAGGGTCCCGTGGCACCTTATAGACTAACAGAGGTATTGGAGCATAAGCTTTCGTGTGTGAATACCCACTTCATCGGATGCAAGCAGTGGAAAGCAGTTAAATTCACAGTGTTCCACAAGCCTTTTTAAAGTTGCTACAAATTGTACAACTGTTTCATCTTCTTTTTGGTCTCTTTTGTGGAACCTATATCTTTCAGCAATTACCAGTGGTTTTGGAGAAAAATGGGACCCCAGTATTTCCACAATGTCACTGTAAGATTTGGTCTCAGGTTTAACAGGGTGTAGTAAGCTGCGTAGCAGGGAGTAGGTCTTAGCCACTACAACAGTTAAGAATATTGGCACCTTCTTCTCTTCTGTAATGTCATTTGCAATCACAAAAAGCTCAAAACGCTCAGTATACACATGCCATTGCACTATATTCTCTTCAAAAGGTTCCAGTGGCCCTGTGAGTGTAGCCATAGTTTTAGTTTCAGGTTGCACAGTCAGTGCAAACAAGCCGGCACAGTCGGTGCAAACCAGCCAGTTCTCACCCCCTTCCAACAGCCAAAAAGGGTGTTTTTTTTGTACCTTAACTTCTACTTCCTTCTGTTGCTCGGGCAGCACAGGAATCCCACCTTCGTCCCCGCTTTGTTGTATCCTTGGAGGCAGCAATTTTAGGAAGAAATCACTTGAGACACAGAGAGCTGTGAACCTTAAAAGCGGCCATTTATTGCCACACACTGAACTAACCAAACCATCCAAAACTGGATGGGCTATCCCAGAAGCAGCGCAGAAGGAAGGGTGGCAATACCATATCATGCCACCCTTCCTTTTGCACTGCTGATGGCAATGGCACTGCCTTCAGAGCTGTGCGCCCTGCCAGCAGCCTCTGATCTCTGGCACCCAGCTTGGAAGGCAGTGCCACTGCCAGCAGCAGCACAGAAGGAGGGGTGGCAATACCGTACCAGGCCACCCTTCCGTCTACGCTGCTGCTGGCGGTGGCACTGACTTCAGAGCTGAGCACCTGTCCAGCAGCCAGTACTTTATGGCAGCCAAGCTCGGAAGGCAAGGAAAAATCATGGACATTTTTTCATATTTCAAAAATCCACCCCAACAGAGATTGGAGGGCCAAAAAAGAGGTCATGTCCGGGAAAATCCAGACATACGGTAAGCTTACTTGTGACCCCCCCGTCCCACACACACACATACACACTAGCCTTGCAACCTAACACCCCTCTCCCCCCCAAAACAAACAAACAAACAAAAAAACCCTGCTTTTGGGTTGGGACCCCCCAGTTTGAGAAACACTGGGCTTGAGGGTAATAAGGCAGTATTTTGGACTGAGGGCGATCAGGAACTAAGTGCTTCTACCCAGGGAGCTGTATACATATGATTCACTGCTAGACAGAAAGAAGAATAAAGATTAAGCAATGAACAGGCAGTGTGAGGAGATGGCTGATCATCAAAGCAGGCCATCAGGGACTGTTATGGCCTAAATAAAAACTATGTAGCACTATTGCTTTGGGAAGAACATCTTTCTCTGTCTACTGCTGGATCTTGCTGGCTGACTCAGTCGAGGCTCCTGCAACTGCTAACATAAACTAAATGTTAACAGGTGCCAGAGGAATTGTACTTGGTAACAAATTGGGATTTGGATTCAAGCAGCTCTTCCCATCTGAAGTATGTTTCCATTCACTAAATTGAGCAGCACTTCCAGAATGGTCAGTCTGCTTTCATTATTGTTGTTGTTGTATTATTTCTAAGATATGGGCCTGAAACAAAGCACCTAATCCAAACCCATTCAAATTGTGTGTGATGATGACTGGGACAATTCCTTGTGGGTTTGTTTCCAAAACTGGAGATTTCACCATTTCTAGATCTGGTTCTAATGGGCTTAATTTGGGAAGTGAAAGCCCCTGCCATGGCTTCTTTTCTTGGTGAAGCCCTAACTGGGGGCCCCCATCAGTATTGGAGCAGGATATCAGGACCTGTGAGGGGTGGGGATAACTAATGAGGAAGAAATTAAAAGATAAGAGGGATGAGTAGAGGTTAACCAACAGAAGAAGAGAAGCAAGAGGTGGAGGAGGAGGGAGTAGCTAATGGCTCACAACCAGACATCTTCCACAACCCTCTGAGAAATCCCTGATAGATGGGCCACCACAGAGGCAGGCAGTCAGCCTATCTTCATAAGCAAACCAGGGCAGAGGAGTGCCTTCCCTCCATCGGGCAGAGATGACGAAGCCTGAGGTTACGCTTTCCCTGGATCTTTTTCTATTTCAAACCTAAAACATTTGTTTAACCCTCCCCACACAGTTAATGCTGCTAAGCGAAACAAAGTAGTTACCTATCACATTATTCGCAAAACCCAAACTTTCTCCTCTGTGCTTCTAGATGTAAGCAGGGTCTGAATGAGTTCTCCCCTGACATCTAGCGATGAGCTGGAGGAGAAGACTTCAGGAACTGACCTTGGTTTGCATAGACACACCCACCCTGCCTTGGTACGCACATGATCACTTTTGGCTGGCGTTGGATCGCAAGTCACATTTGTTATGAGGGGGCCAGGGGTAATAAAGGGTTGTGTGAATCAAGGGGAGCAGAACTGTGCTTGGCATACCCTGATTGAGGGACTCACTCTCAGCTGAACTGCACTCGCTAGGCAAGGGTGCCAAAGCCCAGTGGAGATGAGAGAAGGTGGTGATAGGTGTTTGTACCGGGTAGTGTGGACTCTGCGTAAGGGCCTTAGACACCATTTGATTCTCCCCCTCTCCACTATGTAATGACAAAGCTGATTAAGGCTCATTTGAGAGTCTTTTTGCAGAACTGATATCACTGATAACCAGGTCTAAGTATTAACCTGCTATGGGATAATGTCTCTGGTGAACAAGACTGTCCAGCCTGCACTAGCAGTGAGGCTCCCCCACTAACAGCTGAAATCACTGAGAGCTGTGTTAAGCAATGGGACCTCAAGACATCCCAAAGGTTGCGGTGGAGCGAGCGTCTGACCAAGCAGCTGGTGGAACAAGTGGCTGACCAGAGGGGCGAGCGGTGGAGCGAGCAAGGTGCCTTCCCACTACCCCCCACGCAGAGCAGGAGATGAACACATGTGACTACACCTCTGCACTTTGGGTCTTCACTGACCAAGGACGACAACTGTGAGTGGGGTGCAGTAGAGGGATAGGGGAGGGGCACGTTAAAGGAACTTGGGTTTGTTGGCCCTGAGGTGAAGGATGCTGCTCAACTAACTCTAGGGTGGATGTTTTGCTCATGGTCTTATACATATGAATCCTGCTTGCAGCGTTTTCCCAAGTTAATGCCAGGTTACTTTCTCCTTTTTATTAAAAGTTCTTTCCTGCACTCAGTGCTGTGAGAGGGGAAGTATTGCCTCTTAGAGGCACCCAGGGGGTCATGTTCAATTTTCCCATGTTACTGGGTGGGGGCTCAAACTGGTTTTGTGTTGTATTGTTAAAAAGGAATGCTTAGATATTGAACCTGGCCCTTGTCGCTGCCGACTCCACCTGGCAGAAGGGTTATATATATATATATATAATCTCTGAGCTAAACGGGGTCTAGTTTCCTGCTTGCTCTGTCCGTACATGCATAACTATACTGTGGGTTTGGATTTTACCTAATATGTTGTCAGGGTTCCCTCCCCACTCTAAACTCTAGGGTAAAGACGTGGGGACCCGCATTCAGAGCCCCTAAGCTTATTTTTACCAGCTTAGGTTAAATCCCCCAAGGTACAAAATTCCCTGCACCCTGAGAAATGCTTCTTTCGCTGCCACCATCAAGTATCTAACAGGAATCCAGGAAAGGAATCACTTGAACTTCCCTCCCCCGCAAAATACCCCCTCAAGCCGTACACCCCCTTTCCTGGGGAAGCTTGAGAACAATCTCCCAACCAATTGGTTACACAGTGATCTAAAAACCCACCCCCTGGGTTTTAACACCATAGAAAACAGTCAGCTTCTTAAAAGAAGGATTTTATTAAAAATAAAGAAGGTAAAATCATCTCTGTAAAATCAGGATGGTAATTATTTTACAGGGCACTATATTTCCAAACTCAGAGAGACTTCCCCCTCTGGACAAAACCTTAAAGTTACAGAAAACCATGAATAACCCCATCCATGCCCCTTCTAACACAGGGGATACACCAAGCCAAAATTAAACAGAAATCTATGCGCTATGCTATCTAAACTTACTTCAGAAAAGGGAGGTTTGATTTTCTGCAGGTTCCTTCTGTCTTCCAAGATCGCTCTGACTCAGACAAAGCCTTCCCCCCTCCTAAGATCTGAAAGTATCTTGTCCCCTTATTGGTCAGATGCCAGCCAGGTCAGGTGTCAGTCTGGCTACCTGTATTTCTTAACCCTTTACTGGTAAGAGGATTTTATAGCACTGCATCAGACCCTCTCCCCCTTCCCTTCATTTATGACATATGTGTATTTGAACCACTGTGAGGGACAGAGTTTGTGTATTTTCCATCTTATACTGTTGTGGGTCCTTGAACGTGATCAAACATCACAGGAAGGGCAAAAGGGAATTATTTCAATTTGTCTCTCACAAGCGAGCAGGGGAAAAGTATTAATTGGTGAAACTACCACCAAGACAAACATGGCTACCTAAGCCCATCTCTAGTTTATATTGGGGAGTGAGTAGGGAATACAAAACAAATGTGGAGCTAAGTGATGGGACAGTGGTTTCAATTGATTGATAGTTATTTCCCTGTACTTCTGCCTTATTTTGGGGTAACTTTATTTTCTTACATAGTTGCTTGCATGAGAGGTCCCTGGCACCTTTTTTGTTCCATATAAAACATATGATGCACTTATCAGCGTGTCACTGCTTAAGGGAGAAAAATTCTGGATTTTGGAAGGTTTCAATTAGGGTTTTAATTTTTTTCTAGCTGAACTGTGCTATGTTTGTGGTGATTGTTTTTGTTTGTTTGTTAAATGCCTGCTGAGAGAGATTCATTTGGCAAGTACCAAGTAGTATAAAATGAAATCTACACTAATGTCATACATTCATGACAATTCTATTTTTTCTATAAATATTGTAAACTGGAGCTGACGTAGCATTAATAAGCTACTGACAGTGTAATTAAAATGAAACAGAAATATGTTCCCTGTAAAATATGCAACATTTTCCGTGTTTGATAGTGCTGAACAAATCTTTCTATTTTATTTTGCTATGTATGATCTTCATAGTTTATCAAAATATAGAGCCCAGTTCCGCAAACATTTACTAACATGACCTGTCCCATTACAGCTAATAGGATTACTTACAGTAGAAAGCACCACACCCTGTAGGAAGTTTTTTGCAGACTGGGTACAATCTGTCTGGCATTACCATGGAAAGCTTTGGTGGATATCTTGAGAGAATCAATGAGTGAAGAATAAGCATTATTTTAATATAGCGGGTGATTTTAAAAATGTCAACGTTATAGTGGATATTTTATCATTTTGTTTTTGAGGGGTTTTACGCTTGATGTATGGACTTCAGAACTGCCTGATGCAGACTATTTCAGTTCAGCTCAGTACCAATAGAAATTCTGCCTGAAAAACAGTTAGCAAGGATATCCTATCACTAGCTAGATCACTTTATTTTCTGTGGCTGAAAAAAAGCAGTGCAGTTGGGGAAGTATCTTTTGATAACCTGCTGCAAGTCATCTGCAGCTTGGAGTATTCCCAAGTTCAATAACACCAGCCATTCAAACACCACTTTTCTCCTGATAAACCCAAACAGACACAAATGATAGTAATTGGGAGGATATTAAGAAGCACCAAATTGGTAAAGGAAGAAATACAGTAACAGGAAATAAACTTTGAGTGAGCTGTATTCTTCCATACTTTATAGTACAGTGAAAACGGTATTAAGTAACCACTCAGGGGATTGACTTTGACAGCATGGTCTCTTTGAGTATGTGTACACTGCACACACAAAAAAAGACCCAAAGCAGCTGGTCTCAGAGCCTGGGTCTACAGACTTGGGCTTGCACTAGAGAGCTAAAAATGCAGTGTAGCCATTCCCGCTTGGGCTGGAGCTCAGGCTCTGAAACCCGACAGGAGGGATGGTTTCAGAACCAGAGCTCCAGCACAAGCGGGAATGTCTACACTGCTATTTTAAGCTCCGTATAGTGAGCCTGAGGGTACGTCTACACTACAGAATTAGGTCGAATTTATAGAAGTAGATATTTTAAAACCCGAATTTATGGAATTGATTGTGTGTGTCCCCACTAAAGAGCATTAAGACCATGAGGTCGATTGACTGTGTCCACAGTAGCGGGGCTAGCATCGACTTTTGGAGCATTGCATTGCGGGTAGCTATCCCACAGTTCCCACAGTCTCCGCCGCCCATTGGAATTCTGGGTTGCGATCCCAAAGCCTGATGGGGCAGAAAACATTGTCACTGGTGGTTCTGGGTACATGTCATCAAGCCATCAAACGTCCCTCCCTCCCTCCGTGAAAGCAATCTTTTTCGCGCCTTTTTTCCGGGGTTTCCGTGTTTGCTACGGAAGCCTGCTCAGCTCACAATTACCGTACATCTCCAGTGTACGCCTGGACATTAGGTCTAGTGGGGATTCAGTCACGCTCTAATATGGGCAGAGGGCTAGCTCAGCGTTCTGAGCATTGGCCCGCTAAACCCGGGGTTGCGAGTTCAATCCTTGAGGGGGCCATTCCGCCTGAGGCTGGTAGTCGCTGGACTACACAGCAGAAGCTCTTTGCCTTCTAGCTGCAGATGGTGCAATATGCCATAAATGGTCGTGGTCGCGGGACCATACAGCAGCAGCTCCTTGCCTTCTAGCTGCAGATCGTACAATATGCTTGAAATTCGTGTGCTCCTGGCCGGCGGCCTATGTTGTGGCTGGCTGGGGGTGCTTGGACATAAATGGGAGTGACCAGAGTGACTCTGGTCATTCTCTTTTTCACGTTTTGTTTAAGGGAGATTCAGTACTGCCTGGAACACGGGCAGAGGGATAGCTCAGCGGTCTGAGCGTTGGCCCGCTAAACCCGGGGTTGCGAGTTCAATCCTTGAGGGGGCCAGGAGATGATGATGGATATCAAGCATATTGTACCATCTGCTGCTAGAAGGAAATGAGCCTAACCCTTGCTCTCCCCTCCCTCCGTGAAAGCAACTGAGGGGGGAGCCAAAAATCCTTTCGTGCCTTTTTTCATGCGGGCGCCATATTGCTGAGACCATTGTTATCCACCCGCTGCTTCTGCTCCCACTCTATTGTCCTGCAAACAGCATACCAGGGAAAGCATGGAGCACGATCAGATCACCGCGGCTGTTCTCGCCGTTATGAACACCACGCGCATTGTCCAGGAGTATATGCAGAACGAGAACCAGGAGCTGCTACAGCTACAGCAGGCGAGGAGGCGACAGCAGCGCCCTGAGGACAGTGATGAGGACATGGACACAGACCTCTCTCAAAAAAGGCCCCCCCCGCAAGGTGGACATCATGGTGTTAATGGGGCTTGTTGATACAGTGGAACGCCGATTCTGGGCCCGGGAAACAAGCACAGACTGGTGGGACCACATAGTGCTGCAGGTCTGGGATGAATCCCAGTGACTGCGAAATTTTCGCATGCGTAAGGGCACTTTCATGGAACTTTGTGAGTTGCTTTCCCCTGCCCTGAAGCGCCAGAACACCAAGATGAGAGCAGCCCTCACAGTAGAGAAGCGACTGGCGATAGCCCTGTGGAAGCTTGCAACGCCAGACAGCTACCGGTCAGTCGCGAATCAATTCGGAGTGGGAAAATCTACAGTGGGGGCTATTGTGATGCAAGTAGCCAGGGCGATCACCAAGCTGCTGGTACCAAGGGTTGTGAGTCTGGGAAATGTGCAGCTCATACTGGATGGCTTTGCAGCAATGGGGTTCCCAAACTGTGGTGGGGTGATAGATGGAACCCATATCCCTATTTTGGCACCGGACCACCAAGCCAGCGAGTACATAAACCGAAAGGGTTACTTTTCAATAGTGCTGCAAGCACTGGTGGATCATAAGGGACGTTTCACCAACATCAACGTGGGATGGCCGGGAAAGGTACATGACGCTCGCATCTTCAGGAACTCTGGTCTGTTTCGGCTGCTGCAGCAAGGGACTTTCTTCCCAGACCAGAAAATAACCGTTGGGGATGTTGAGATGCCTATAGTTATCCTTGGGGACCCAGCCTACCCCTTAATGCCATGGCTCATGAAGCCATACACAGGTAGCCTGGACAGTAGTCAGGACCTTTTCAACTATAGGCTGAGCAAGTGCAGAATGGTGGTGGAATGTGCATTTGGTTGTTTAAAAGCTCGCTGGCGAAGTTTATTGACTAGGTTAGATATCAGCGAAAACAATATTCCCATTATTATTACTGCTCCACAATATCTGTGAGAGTAAGGGGGAGACGTTTATGGCGGGGTGGGAGGTTGAGGCAAATCACCTGGCCACTGGTTATGCGCAGCCAGACACCAGGGCTATTACAAGAGTACAGCAGGGTGCGTTGCACATCAGGGAAGCTTTGAAAACCAGTTTCATGAATGGCCAGGATGCTGTGTGAAAGTTCTGTTTTTCCCCAGTAATGAAAAGCCCCGCCCCTTCATTCACTCTACTTCCCTTTACCCAAACCGCCCTGCCCTCCCCCCCTCGGTCACCGCTTGCAGAGGAAATAAAGTCATTGTTGCTTAAAAATCATGCATTCTTTATTAATTCGTAAAACACAGAGGGGGAACTATGGGGGTAACTGCCACAGTCTCCCGGGATAGGTGGTGGAGGAAGGGATGAGGGAAGGACAAGGACACACAGCACTTTAAAACTTATTGAATGCCAGCCCTTTCTTGCTTGGACTGTTCTCTTGGCTTGAGTGGTTGGGTGTACGGAGGCCGCCCAAACGCGTTCTTGGGCGTCTCGGGGATGAGGTTATGGGACTCGGGAAGGAGGGCTGTTGGTTACACAGGGGCTGTAGCGGCGGTCTGGGCTCAGGCGGCCTTTCCTGAACCCTATGCCTTTCCTCAGCCATAAGCCGGAGGATTTCCGTTTGATCCTCCAGTAGCCTCAGAATTGCATCCTGCCTTCTCTCTGCACGCTGACGCCACCTACTCTCTTCATCACGCCACCTCTCCTCGCGATCAAATTCTGCCTTCCTGGACTCCGACAGTGTCTGCCTCCACGCATTCTGCTGGACAGCTTCAGTGTGGGAGGATTCCATGAGTTCTGAGAACATATCGTCTCGATTCCTTTTTTTTTTACTTCTAATCTTCGCTAGCCTCTGGGACGGTGATGAAGGGGGTGGCGTTGAAACATTTGCAGCTGCGGGAGGAAACAAACGGGAGAGGAGTAGTTTAAAAGACACATATTAGAGAACAATGCTCCAAACATTACATATCACATGTGCATTTGGTCCAAGGTTGCACTTTGCCTGTTATATTGAGGGTCTGCTGGTTTGGTGTGAGAGATCACACAAGCAGGTCCGGCGGGCAACAGAATTCGGCTTGCAGGCAGCCATGGTAAGCCACAGTCTATAGGCTTCTTTAACCTTCATAACATGTGGGAATGTTTTCAAACAGCAACCCCCTCATTTCCCATAACAAACAGCCTTTGGGCTGGCAATTTAAAACTGGTTGGCAATTGAAAAGTGAGGGGCGGCGGTTTTCGGGTTAACGTGCAGCGCGAACCTAATCGACACCCCCCCACACACACAGACACACATCCAAGATGTTCGCTGTTCCCCCTCCCCCCACCGCGTGGGTCACAGCGGGGAAGATTTCCGTTCAGCCACAGGCAAACAGCCCAGCAGGGACGGAGCCCCTCTGAATACCCCCTTAATAAAATTCCCCTATTTCAACCAGGTGACCATGAATGATATCACTCTTCTGAGGATAACACAGACAGATAAAGAACGGATGTTGCTTGAATGCCAGCAAACACCGGGACCATACGCCGCCATGCTTTGCAAAGCAATGATTCCAGACTACGTGCTACTGGCCTGGCGTGGTAGAGTGTGTTACCACGGAGCACAGGATAAGGCTGCCCTCCCCAGAAACCTTTTGCACAGGCTTTGGGAGTACATCCAGGAGATCTTTCTGGAGATGTCCCCGGAGGATTTCTGCTCCATCCCCGAACATGTTAACAGACTTTTCCAGTAGCTGTAGCTGTACTGGCCGCGAATTAATCATTAAACACGCTTGCTTATAAAACATGTATTAATTAACAGAGGTACACTCACCAGAGGCACCAGAGGTCCCTTCTCCTGCATCGAGCATGCCTTGGGTGGGTTCGTAGGGTACTGGCTCCAGGGTGACAAAGAGTTCCTGGCTGTCGGGGAAAAGGGCTTCTCCGCTTCCTTGCTGTGTCTGGGCGCTATTTTCAGCATCATTATCATCATCATGCTCCTCTGTGGTTTCTGATGATCCACATACGGAGTCATACCACATGGGTGGGTCAGTGCTGGCTGCACCTCCTAGAATGGCATACAGCTCATCATAGAAGCGGCATGTCTGGGGCTCTGACCCAGAGCGGCTGTTTGCATCTCTGGCTTTTTGGTAGGCTTGCCTGAGCTCCTTAATTTTAACGCGGCACTGTTGCACGTCCCTGCTGTAGCCTCTGTCCTGCATGCCCTTGGAGACTTTGGCATAGGTATTGGCATTTCTTCTTTTGGACCGTAGCTCTGCTAGCACGGTTTCGTCTCCCCATACAGCGATCAGATCGCGTACCTCACGCTCAGTCCATGCTGGAGCTCGTCTTCGGTTCTGGGACTCCATCATGGTCACCTCTGCTGATGAGATCTGCGCTCACCTGCAGCTCACCACGCTGGCCAAACAGGAAATGAAATTCAAAAGTTCGCGGGGCTTTTCCTGTCTACCTGGGCGGAGCATTTGAGCTCAGACTGCTGTCCAGAGCGGTCAAATGTTGCACTGTGGGATAGATCCAGGAGGCCAATACCGTCGAATTGCGTCCTCACTAAGCCTACATCAATTTGGCAATATCGCTTTAAGCGCTAATCCCCTCGTTGGGGGTGGAGTGGCAAGATCGATTTTAAGAGCCCTAGAAGTCGATGTTAAGGGCTTCGTCGTGTGGACGGGTGCACGGATCAATCGAAATAACGCTAATAAATTCGACCTAAACTCGTAGTGTAGACCAGGGCTGAGTCTGCTGATCAAGGTTCTAAGACTTGCTGCCTCAGGGTTTTTTGCAGTGTAAACATACCCTTTGGGGAAGTGGCTCTCAGTACAGGTGATAAAGAATTTTACTCTGACTGGTGAATCTAATCCCATCAAAAATAAATAATGCTTGTTTGATACCAGAAATAATGTTGCTTTATAAACACTTAAAACACAAAATCTGAAATAACTATAATTTTATAAAATACTTGAAATACAAATAGTTAATACAGATTTTTACTATATAAAAGGTCACTTATAGCTGAAACATTGATCTGTCTGCCACTTATCCTAGACATAGAAAAATGAATGTAAAATGCATTCTACTGAACAGTTGTCTAGTATTTCCTTATAAAAAGGTAATGTGATAGACAGACTAAGCATAGTGCAGAGCTTTCTGTGTGTGTGCATTATGGGCATTGAAGTTCAAAGCATTTGGAAAGAGTTCAGCTATTCTGGGACTAATTCTAGGTAGTTCTTGATCACGTTGGGAAAGTAATTGCTTAGCACATGCAATCCAATGTTGTAAAATCATTAGGGTTGCTCCGTTAGGAGAAGGCATCCTTAATAAAGGTAGTCTGTCTCACAGATTGCACTGCATTTGCATTCCAAACATTAGATCACCACGTACCAGAGGCAGAAAAGCATTAATGTGGACACAGTTTTGAAATGAGAACAGACACATGAATGGATTTTAAGTGGCAGGCTGCAATTTTTACTAAATTTTAATACTGGGAAGGGGCATTACCCATCCATCACCCATAGTCTCTTATACTAGGCATTTAATTGGTTCCAGTGTGGAGGTTACAGGGCTTCTACCATATAACCCATAATGTTAGGTGGCTCTCCTCATCCTACCCCCCAGGATTCAGCTTGCTCTGAGTCCTCCCCTCCCGCCCCCACCCCTCCACATTGCTCGTAATGGGGACAGAAGGTGAAGAAGAATGGTGATCTTGGCCCACGCGCACTACATTGATGTCAGTGGAATTGCACTAAGGAAAAGCAGCTCAAATAAGAGCAAAATCAAGCCTGGTGTGTGTTCCCACCATTGTACATTGCAATTACCCCAACGCTTAGCTTAGCTCAGCTCATGTCTGTCAATCGACCATGGAAACATTCAAAGTGGTAAAAAGCTGGGAGAATGCAGAGCAGCTCATACTGGATAACAGAACTTTTAACATAGTTGCCTGTCGTACTGTATCCTAGTACATTGGTAATATGTATTCTGCCCACTGCCCAAAACGTGATTCATTAAGGGTAATGATTGTTCCGTCTCCAGGCATCAGTCATCCTAAACTGCACTTGTTCACCTCCAGTATATTTAGAGACTTATTGTTAATTAAATGATGTTTGTACAGTAATTTGTAAATGTAAGCTGCTATTGAAGGGCTGAGTATTAATAATTATCATGCCCTTGTGCAAGTCATGGCAGTAAGTCCATGGGTTTATTTTCTTTCTCCTAAATAGCTACATGAATTGTCCATCAAATTATGCCATGGCAAATATGGATGTGGATCTTCCCCTGGTCTGTCTGTCAAATATCTGAATTCATACCAGGCAAGGGCAAAGCGTCAGTTTTAGCTAGCGATTGTATGAGGTGGAGCTAAGCACTGTGCAGTATTTTGCTGCTTCTTTTGGTTTCCCATGTTTATGTTTACATTCAGCTGCAATTTGCGTCATCATTAAGGGACATGCATGTTCTCTTTTTGTAGGTCAGGTTTTCTAAACCTTTTATCATTTTTGTTGCTCCCCTCTGGGCTCTCTCCAGTTTGTCATGGTATACTAGTTGTGTTGGGTGGGTTTCAAATGCTGTTCGTGTGATGTCTGAAATGATTTGATTATATTTTGCTACATCTCCTCTGTGTGAAGTGGAAACTGATAATACTTTGCACTTCTATTGCGCCTCACAATACAGTTTATGACTCAATCCACTCATCACACCGTGATCTCGCTAGTTTATGGATGGGGACACCTCAGGACAGAAAGATTGAATGACTAGTCCAACACAAGAAGTTGTGGCAGAGCTGGGAATAGGAGGACCAAGATTTCTTGGGTCCTTGTCCAGTCCTTAAACCACTAGACCCTCTCTCTGAAGCATCTGTTGCAGAACACTGATGATATTGATTGTTTGCTGGAACACTCAGGCCATTCATTTTAATGATGTTTGTGGAGCAGTACAGCGCTGTACTCCAAATCATTATGAGTTCTATGGCGTTTTAATGCTCTTCTGTTCAGGGAATATTATTCAGAAGGCTTGACAAGTAAATGTTTTTATAAATACTGAGGCAAAGGTTGCAGGCCACAAGGTTTTGATGCTACAGGCAGTCTTAAATTGTGTTGTATAGATCTGTATCCAAATTACTGTTCCTGCAAGGTAATATTATTTCTTGTAAACCCCTCACCCCGCAACCCTGTGCACTTCAGGCTGTATCTGCTGCTTACGTCTGCAGTACTTGCAAAAACGCAGATGCATATTTTTATCAAGTAAAAACCTCAATTGTGCAAACCACTTTGTGCTAACAGAACATGCCTAATTCCCAACACTTTCCATGGATACGCTGTGTGCATTCATGTTACCCTTTGGATAAAGGAAGGTTTTAGGCAGAGTTACACAAGGCAAGACTCTTGTACCTAAAAGGCTATAATAGGAGAGAGGTTAGCAAGAAGTTATGTGGCAAGAAAACTAGAGCAATAAGAGGATCTCACCAGAAATACGAGTGGTGACTCTCTCTCTCTCTCTTTCTCTCCATGTTTTTCTCCTCCTCTGGCCAGGATAAACTATTTGATCTGGCAGTGGCGTGCGAATGAATAAACAAGTGTCTATGAGCCACTCTCTACAGGTCAAGAGCTTGGCAGACATTTGCTCGTACTGTAAGTCTCTAAATCTATCCTGCTAATCATCATCCAGTGTTTGTTCAATACATCAGTTTAATGCTGTTCACAGGACGTATGGCAGCATTTTGTCTCATATCACGGGGTCATTAAAATAAATAAAACTGCACTTGCCACAAATATTGATATATATACAGTTTCCCAGGCATTAGGGTCTTGGTTTAAGTACAAGTAGGCTAGGAGAATTTTGCCTATCAGGTGCTAAGGCATCCTAAAGAATCCAAATGAACTCTGAGCTGCAATGAATTGACACTTTGAAATAAGGGAAAGATGATGAATGGGAGACAGGGAAGGAGGGAATTGCTGGAGAATGGGGGAGGGAAGAGATAACATAATAGTGCCCAGGACCTGTGGACACTGCTGATGTTCCTGAGCTATGAGGAAATAATCAGCCACAGAACAGGTCTCAAAATACGGTAAGAAATTCTGTGAAAATTTTCAGATGAAACCCCCCAAAATTCATTTATTTCAAAAGCATTTTTCAGAAAATATCCAGCTTTTCATTTCAACCTTCCACCAACTGATGATTTTCTTAGTTTAAAAATAATGGAAAAGAAATCAAAACTGTCACTGAAAATTTTCCGTTTGAGAAAGAGCCATTTTTCATAGGAAATTTTTTTTAAACAATTTCAGCCAGCTCTATTGAGAAATATTCAGTGACAACCCTGCTACCAGACTGAAGGTACAGCACTGGCGAATGCCAACAATGTCAAGTTCCAAGGATCATCATAACCTGTGAGGGCGAGGTAAAGGATTCCCTGGAAGCCTCCATTTACCACTGGGGGAAAACATTTAGTTCTAAAATCATTAGTAAGAAGATATGGTCTTTATGGAATGAGATTTTAGCAGTTTAAATAATCTATCTCCACAGCTTCTTAAGACTGCTGATTGCCCTTCATTTGTAGGCACAAATATCATGACTGATGGAGTTCACTGAAAGACACGCAGGAAAGCTATGTCCAGAACATTGCCCAGTTTTTTAAACCTTTCCTCAGAGGTCAGGTTTTCTAAACCTTTTTTATCATTTTTGTTGCTCTCCTCTGGGCTCTCTCCAGTTTGTCAACGATTTTCCTAAATTGTGGTGCCCAGAACTGAACACTGTACTCCAGCTGAAGCCTCATGAGTACCAGTAGAGTAGGACAATTACCTCCTGTATCTTACATACAACACTCCTGCTAATATACCCCAGAATGATTTTAGCCTTTTTTGCAACTGCATCCCATTGTTGACTCATTCAATTTGTGATTCATTATAACCCGCAGATCCTTGTCAGCAGTGCTACCGCCTAGCCAATTATTCTCCATTTTGTAGCTGTGCATTTGATGTATAGGACCTATCATGCTCCACCACCCCACTACACCAAAATCTTTTTAAAGAATCTAGCAAGACCTTTTACAATCACCCCTTTGGAGACATTGGGTGAAATCTTGATCCCATCAAAGTAAATGGCAGAACTTCCACTCTTCTGTCTGTTATAGCCAGATTCTGAGCTCAGTTACACAAGTGGCTATCTGGAATAACCGAGGCAGATTCTGGCCCAATGCCCTGGGCCACTCAGGTTGTGCACCTCCTTCCTGAACTCCTCCCTTCTCCCTGCTCTGCTATGTAGATGTATAATGTACCCCACAGAGATGCCCCATTTCCATTTACTGACTGGGAGCATAGTGACAGAATATGATATCTCTTTGCTTAACCCATATGGTTGGTTGCTTATCTGTTATTTATTAGAAACACTAGAATCCAAACAACAATTTGTTATTCATGCTTCAACTTGATAATTAGTCATCTAACAAAGGTAAGGTCCAGAGAAATGAGCACAAGGCTACTGAAAGTCTGTACCCCTATGTGCACCCCTTTTTATAGAACTATGATAAATCTTGTACAAGCCATTTCTTGTTAGGTATCATTAGAAAACCAACTATTTGCTGATCACTAGTGTCCTGGTAAAATATGTGTGGCAACATTGCATGTAAAGTTATAAGATACCTCTGTATTGTGTTACTAAGACATGTTCCAAGTCTGGGAGCAGCCTCAAACCAGTTCCCCGGAGACAAAATGCTAGCCAACACCTCAGCCAGGTGTCAACAAGACCAAATGGACAATCACCTAATTAAGTGTCCATTTGTTCACAGGAAAAAGGGGTGTGTGTAGAAAACCTACATTCTGAACAAAGAGACAGCTCAAGGTTCCCATCCACACAGTCTTGATCTCCTGGAGATGATTCTTGCACAAGAGAAAGGGCTATAAGAAAGGAGAGCAAAACATCCCAATGCATCTCTCTCCTTATCTCTCTACCCAAGGTGTCAACAACATCTGAAGAACAAAGAATGCAGCATTGGACTGAGGGAGAGATCCTGTCTGAAAGGGGTTCAGCCATTAAGAATATTGAAAGATGTGATGAGAGAGACCTTTGATTTGAATTCACTTAGCTTGTTAAGTTAGGTATTAATTGTGTTTTACCTTTTATTTCTTTGTAACCGATTTTGATTTTTATGCCTCATTACTTGGAATCACTCAAAATCTCTCTTTCTGTAGTTAATACTTTTATTTTATTCTTTTATCTGAAACAGTGTGTTTGAACTGAAGTGTTTGGGAAACCCCATTTGGGATAACAAGGCTCATGCATATCATTTTCTATTAATAAATGATGGACTTTATCTGAGCTTGTATTGTGCTGGGAAGTACTGAGCTGTACAACACGCCCTTTTCTGGGGGAAACTCTGGGACTGGAGAGTTTGCTGGTTTTACTCTGCAGTGTAGTTCATGACATACATGCTGGAGGCTGTGTGAGAGCAGACCAGGGTTGTTGCTCTTCCAGTGAAGCAGTGTAAAAAGCACCCTAGGTTGGAGAACTGAGGGGACACAGCTGTCCAACAGTCCAGACTGTACCCTGGGTACCGTCACAGCTGCAGTATGAAATACTATGTGAAAATGAGAGCTGAAAATGTTAAACACTCTGCAAGATGACATTTCTGAGGAAAATGTTTGCCCTTCCTACTCCCAATGTGTTATTGATTGTACAACTGTCTTGTTATACATTGTTCATAGAAGTATTGCACCTTCGATAATTTTACCTTCAATGAAAGACATGATAGTTTAATACATAGTTCATTTAATTATTTTGGACAAATAAATATATTAAAAGCATTAAAGTTACTATTTCTAATAAAAAATCCATATAATTATTTTGAGTAGAAGCCATTGTAAACCAACTTTTAATGAACAAAATATTTTTAGTGAATGTATTACTAAATTTGTGTGTGTGAATTTTATCCTCACCATGCTAGAAGGGTACATCCGTTCAGTATAATAAATAAATCTTTAATGAAAATCTAAAGCTCCCATAAATCTTGTGAAACAATCTTCAGGCGCATTCAGCTTATGTGGTCACAAATAAAACCCTACCTGAAAAGGAGAAGATGAAGAAACGACAGAGAATTACAATTGCTACCACTGAGAAAATGTCTTGCTACAAAGACTGTGTGAAATAGATTTGACAGAAATGTAAAAAGAAATATAGAAGTTCTAGAACAAGGGAAGAAGAAATATATAGTAAACAATTTCCTGAGGATACTGAAATATAATAGGCAAGTTTGAATATGTTCTATTTTTTGCATTTTTCTTTCTTTTTTATTAGAACTTCTGTTATGATTTATCTGTAAAGCTGTTCTGTAAAAATAGATAAACTATATCACGGGGTGTATTTTATAATGAATATGACTGCAAAAAGACTTCAGTGAATGTATAGTATAGTTCAAAAATAAAGTCTGCAGTGTGTGATGTTTTGTTTTTTTATTACTGACCATCTTTAAAAGACCTGAAGTATTCAGTAAAACTTACTATTTTCCAATAACCCATTCTTCCATGTCATGATATGTGTGGGAATATATATATATATATATATATATATATATATATATATATATATATATATATGGTGTGTGTGGGAATATATATATATTCCCACACACATCATATATATATATAATATCTCACATTAAAAGAACATTATTAAGGTTACAGAGTCGAACACTCCAAAGATAGGAAATTCCAAATTAAAGTTATCCATGCAACCTTAACCACACAACCTCCTTGTGTGTTTGCATTTTGATAAAATCTTTAATCATATGATCACATGCTATTTTTTCCCATGGGACCCGTGCTTTATTCAGTGCATAGGATGGACCTGCTCTGGCGATGAATCTCAATCTCCTGCTCCACCTACCAGCTCCCAGTTTCCCCCTGCCCACCATTTCTTTCCCTGGCACCAGTCCCAGTTTCTTTGCCCAACCAGTCCCAGTTTCCCCACTCCGGCTCCTCATCTGATCTTTCTCTTCCCCCATCCTGCACCTCCAGTCACCACTTCCTCCTGCTCATATTCCTCATCCCGGCTCCCAAATTTCTCCCTTTGGCTCCTTGTCCAACCTCGGTGTACTGCCTCCCCCTGGCTCCTTGGCCTAGTCTTCCTCCCACATCTAGGCTCCTCATCATATCTGTCTCTCTCCTACCCACCCATTGGTTCTCAGTCCCAGTCTCCTTGCCCAGACAGTTGAAGTCTCCCCCTGGCTCCCAGTCCTAGTTTCAGCCCCTATTCCAAGTCTTAGTATCTTCTCCCCTCCTGGCCAGCCTCCAGTCTCCACCTATCTCCAGCCCCATAATTTTTTTGTCCCAATCTGCTCCCCCTACAGGACTGGTTCTTGTCCCTGCTTCAATTAAATTAGGCAGCTTACTTCTCCAAACTGCCTGGTTCCAGCAAAGAGGGGGCATTAGGTGCACAGGAGAAACAGTCCCCTTGCTTTCATGTTATAAGAACAGCCATCATGGGTCAGATGAATGGTCCATGTAGCCCAGAATCCTGTTTTCCAATAGAGGCCAATGCCAGGTGGCCCAGAGAGAATGAACAGAACAGGTAATCGTCAAGTGATCCATCCCATGTCGCCCATTCCCAGCTTCTGGAAGTTAGAGGCTTAGAACACCAAGAGTATCCCTGACCATCTTGGCTAATAGCCATTGATGGACCTATCATCCATGAACTCCAGTTATGGTTTTGACCTTCTCAACATCGTCTGGCAACAACTTCCACAGGTTGACTGTATGAAGTAGTACTTCCCTATGTTTGTTTTAAACCTGCAACCTATTATTTTAATTGGGTTACTCCTGTTTCTTGTGCTATGTGAAGAAGTAAATAACATTTTCTTATTCATTTTCTCCACTCCATTCATGATTTTATAGTCCTCTATCATATCCCCCCGTAGTCATCTCTTTTCCAAGTTGAACAGTCCCTGACTTTTTAATCTCTCCTCATATGGAAGCTCTTCCATTCCCCTAATCATTCTTGTTCCCCTTCTCTGCACCTTCGCCATTTCTAATTTATCTTTTTTGAAATGGGGTGACCAGAACTGCATGTAGTATTCAAGGTGTGGGAGTACCATGGATTTATATAGAGGCAATATGATATTTTCTCTCTTACTGTCTAGCCCTTTCCAACTGGTTCTTAACATTCTTTTTTTTACTGCCGCTGCACGTCAAGCAGATGTTTTCAGAGAACTATCTGCAATGACTCCAAGATCTCCTTCTTGAATTGTAGCAGCTAATTTAGGCTTTGTCTACACTATCACTTTTGTCAGTAAAACTTTTGTTGGTCAGGGGTGTGAAAAAAGAGGCAGAATGGGGTGGGGCCATGGGCGGAGCCGTGACTGGAATGGGTGAAATGGGGGAGGGGCTTCAGGATCGGAGCTCCAGATAGGGCCAAGAACTCTCCTGTAGTCCCGGCCAAGGCTGAGCGCTTGACCACGGCTGGGGCTGAGCTCTCAGACCCCCCTCCATAGCCCTGACTGAGAGCAGTGAGCGGGTGTGTGGCCTCAGCTGGAAGAGGCGGGGCCTTGGCTGGACGAGGTGGGGCAGGTGGCTAGCTTCCCCAAGGGGAAACTTCACCTGCCGCTCATGTATATAGCATCCATGATCCAAAATGGGTATTTTTCCATGTGTTGCAAACGCAGGCAGGACATGCCCGCTCATTCACACAAACCAGGATGAACATGTACTTCACAATTATCCTGAATATATTTTTTGAAAGATCCTTTGGTTTCAGCGTAAGTTTTTATGATCCACTTGACTGGCTTTTTTATTCAGTACATTTAGTCTCTGTACCCTTAAGCTATAACAGATACTTTGTCTCATGGCACTTAATTGTGTTCACCCACCAGAAATACTGATTGAAAATTAAAATGTTTCTGCTCATTTCTTTCCAGAGAAACACATGCTGAAGCCTAATAGATTCATTTTTATTCTGTACATGAAGAAGAAAGGAATGACAGTAGTTTGGCAAAGAGCTTAAATTAAAGGTTTTATTGCTAGAAGTCATACTGAGATAGTCAGAGAGAACTTTGTAAGGGACATTCCCTGCAGACCCAACCATACTGAGTCCTGGGGCCTTGTCTATCCTACTGGCTTAATCTCCCCCGAGACATCTCTTAGCTGCCGGTCTTTTACTCAGGACCTGGAAGCTAGTTTCAGCAACCAGGTCTGTAGCAGCCACGGAAGGGGAGGACCTCCTCGAAGAACCCCTGCTACAAACTCCCCATCTTTGTGTGCAGGTGGCAGAATCCCTCTTGCTGTGGTGGAGGATGGTCCTGGTGGTGTCACCAGAATCAGAGACCTGCTGCGCCATATCAGAGGGACTGGAGAGACCCCTGCAGTGCTCAGCCCAGGCATGGGGATGCCCACCCTGTGCATCCCCAGTCTTTCCTCCTGCTTCTCTCATTTTCCTTGAGTGGGTCCTGCAGGAGGCTCCTCCCTGCCAGCTCCTCACTCTTGGTCCTACAGAACTGATCAGTGGGCTCCTGCCCCATGAGCCTCCCCCAGTGTGCCACCTGAGCTGGCCGTACAACATCCAGCCCGTCTCCCAAAGAACTTCTGTACGCACTCATGTGTCACATCATCTACTCGCTCACCCTTGTGTCCCACCCCAATACCAAGTGGGTGGGACTCGTTGCACCTGAGGAGGGTGAGGAATCCTGGTGTACTCTACTCTGTTTCCGCAGCCTGCCAGGGATATTAGTTGGCGGCTCCTCCATGGATCCATGAGCACAGGTGTGTACCTGGTGCAGTTCATGAGTTCCTATGACACCTCTCCCTTCTTTGATGAGAGGGAGGCCCTGGTGCACATGTACGTTCAGTGCATCTGGTTGCAGACCCTCTTCCTGGCTCCTCCAGAACCTCTTACTGAGGTTTTGGCTGCACGTTTCCCCACACCTCCTAATTCTTGCACACGCCATCTGTGGCCCCATGTAGTCATGAGACTGCCTCGTCAACCCTCTCCTGGTGCTGGCCAAGATGGCCATCCATCACTGGAAACTGGATTGGGTGGGGCTCAGCTACTGTGGGGCCTATTTCTATTTCCTTGTTCTATTAGGCCTCTGGGCAGAGTTCTTTGGGGCAGTGTCCACTGACTCCTTAGATGCTTTTGAGGAGCTGTAGGTGCTCTTTGGAGTCCTTTGTTTGGTTTCCCTTTCTGGTTCCCTGAGTTTCAACTTTTGACCTCAATCCCATTCCTGTTTTTTTTTTCTTGTGTTGCCCGTATACTCTTTTGTGGCCTGGGCTTAGCAGTTCCTCTCCTTAGTTGAGGGGAGGGGGCAGGCTTAGACCTGCCTGTCCCAAATCTCCAAATAGTATTACTGGCTTAAATGAACCGATTAAACTCAATCAAGTTAAACCTGTGCAGACCCCTACTGTAGATGCACTTAAACTAATTTAATGAAAGCTAAATAAATGTAAGCAAGATGTAAAACAGTTTAACTCCGTCTATAAGGCCTTGTACAGTGTACTTTGTTTAGAAAGACAAAGAAAGAAAGAGAAAAGAAATGAGGGTGAATCAGCAATGGAACAAAATGAACCATTTAAAAAAAGTGGAGAGTGTTTTAGTTCATGTCTCCCCCCACCCCAGCACATCATGTTCCCCCTGCTGAGGCTGTATGCCTTCTTTGGGAGGCACGCTGTCTCTCCCATTCCCAAAGCCATCAGGGAAGGGAACTAATAGCTGTTTTTTCCTCCTCTCTCCCCTACCTCATGTATCAGGATCAAATGGGGTCCGGAGAAGGAAATACAGAACAAGTATTCCCTTCTCCCACAAAAAAATGCCTCAACTGTTGTGGAGGTAGAAAAGTTGCAGAATGGGATGCTGGGAGAGGCCAGGCCAAAGGAAACAGACCATGCGAGCTGTGAATGCCCCAGCTGTATCCAACACTCCCAAACAATGCCTTGCCTTGTTGATGGAACACCCCATAGGGAGGGAAGTGAAAGGAAAATAGAGGACGAATCTGCTCCTTCCCCTGCTCCCTTCCCAGCCCCACTCACCCTTTAGGGAATAAGGGAAGAAATCCCCTAATTCTACCACTGTGAGAGGGCTGATCATATTGATTGTCCATTTCCTCTGCCCTCCTGCAGTGTTTCAAAGGGATCTTCCTTGATGGGAAAGACCAAGTGAAGAACTGGGAAAATTGAGGATAGCTTTAAGTGAGCATAATGGTGCCTTTGGACTTGAGAAGCAGTTACCACCAGCTACTAGCACCTTCTGAGAGATCCTGGATTCCCTCCACTGCCACTGAATTCATTGATCCCTGACCTGAAATGGGCTTCCTCTTGAGATGCAAAACAGGCATAGGGAGCTGCTCCCCAGACACTCCAGACAGACCCTGGTTTTGATTCAAAATGGGACCAGGGTAGGTGACTTTGATAAACTTAGTATGGAAGTATGTTCTGATGCCAATATTACATGCTTCTAAACATGATTTCCAAACTCTAAGATATATGACACAATTATTTACCATCTCCTTGTACCAAAATAGGGACCATCAGTGGTCAAATGAAAATGGATTTACAGCACCTTGGATTTCAATATACTGGCTTCATAAGATCATCTAAACCACAGTTGTAATAGCAGAGGGTTTTCCCCAGAAATATAATTCTCCTGCTTGTCAGGAGAGTAATGTGGCAGAAAATTTTCCTTTTGCTACAACAACTCAGCCTCCTGGCCAGAGGCAAGGAAAAGCAACAGGGGGCTGTCTCCTAAGAGTTCAAAAAACAGGTGACAGAACAATGGCCAAAAAAAATTAATATGTTTAATGATTTTTGTGTGTGGTCTTCAGATGCCCCTTGCCAAAGTGTACACAGGTAAGGTCTCCTGAATTAAAAGTGTCTACTATTTTGTCTGTGTATGTATTATATACATTCATCTAGAGAGCATGTTGTACATATTTATAAATGTAAAACATTTTAAATGCAGAGCACTGTCTGCATGAACATCTCTGCTTTCTATATCCAACAGTGCAAAATTAACAGTCATAAATTGAAGTCCCTTGCCCAGCATTTCACAGTTGCCAGTCTTTTAATTGCATTAACACTTGAATACATTTGTTTCCATGTTCCAAAGATGAAGATTAGTTTTCACCTGCCCAGAGTTCCAAATGTCACAATATTTGTACTAGTCATCACTCACAATTGATACACCTGAGTGATGGAGAAAACACTTCCAGCTGCTGGTTGGTTATGGAAATCAGGAATGTTGTTCAATAATCTCCCATCTGACTTTTAAGAAAAAATGCAACGTGAGCCGGCTGCTTAATTTGTATAATTTCATAAGCCCTTTTCTTAAATCGAGAAATAGTGAATGTGAGCCTGATAGCTGAAATGCTTATTCTGTTTCTAAGAAGTAGTTCGGGTGACTAATTGGTGATATTGGAGCATGTTCCCTACTGGAAGATGTAAGCTCTCATCATTTGAAAAAGTCACTCAAGTAACATGTGTGTAGGAATTGTGCTTACCAGTGTAATTTTTTTTGAGGGGGAGCATGATTTATGTTAGTAGGCAAAAGGATTTACAATATTGCAGCTTTGTTAAAGTAGCTATTAATGTATTTTTATTATGTATATGAAGGAAGATGGATAATCTCACAAATAGCCTTCTCTGCAGACCCTGCAGTAATTGAATGATGAATGAGGCACTGGTTGCATCACCAGGTATGGATAGGAAAATGTTGCTTTGCACAATGAGGAAAAGAATGCTGTGAACTAAAAAGCTGAGCATTGGAAGCTGTATTTCACTTTGGTGCCGCTAAACCTCAATGCATCTGTAGGTCTTTTCATGTTTCTCTAAGTTTCTTATTAAAGATGCACTAATGGTGGACCTTGGTCAGCACATGAAGTGTGATCCTCACAATGAAACAGGCCAATCAACAGTAAGTCTGACAATTAAATATGACGTTTGTTGGTATGGTACAAGCTTTTAAGCTGTCCTTTCAACCAGCCTGTGTGATCTTTCCAGATTACTGACTGACACCTGCTATTTTTTCCCAAGGAGAAAGAGTAAACCATAGTATAGTCTAATTAAAATGCAACCCTATGTTTATTTATGTTGGAGAAGGGCCAGAAATACTATGTTTGGGCTACGTTTGGGGGCAGAGGCAAAATCAGGTCTAAAATTCCAGTTTGGTTTCAATGGTGTTTAAATCTCCCAAGCTGCTGTTGTCAACGAAGGTCCCCCAAACACACACAAAAAATGAGGGTTCTTTGCCCCCACAAAAAGAAAAGATCAGCTGGAATTGTGCTACATCTGGCCTGTAAAAAAGAGGTCCTTTCCAGTTTTGGACCTTATCCAAAACCAGACTGTAAGGGAGGTGAGTTTGGATTTGGGAATTTGAACCCAAACCTTGCCTCTTCTGAAATGCAGAAGGATTCAATTTCAAGAATCCAGTTTGGACATCACATATTTATATTCAATAAACTAACTTATTCCAAACCTGCAGCCTTTACCTGTTTATATCATGGTTGGCTTGCCTGTTTGCTTCAGCCTGCCCATAGCTCTCTTGAAAATGCTGTACATCGCTCCAAAAGGGATTTTTACATCTCCATCAATGTGCGGTATATGTCACAGAAATAGTGATCAGAAGCTTTCTGTTAGTATTCTTCTGCTGTGCTTTCATAGAATGTTGACAAAGGAAGAATATCTTTCTTTCCGTGCCTAATATTTCAGTATCCGTGCGACTTATTGTGAGCTTGAAGGTATTTGGTAGAATTATTTGGGCAATGGCACTACTTGTGATGTAGATGCTAACATGAGTAAGGAGATTGGAATCTGGCCCTTATAAAGTATCAGCTACAGATATTTCACAGAATATCCCACGGTGGAATGTTCCATCCACTTTGTAGCTATCCCTTAGGCAGCCCCAGAGATGCTCTAACCCATGTCCTGAGTGGGAGCCAGGAAGGACTGGGACAGGGCTGGCTACACCAATATTACGCTGGTTTAGGATTTCTCTATGACAGGGGAATTCTCAGCTGCTGCCTTTAGGTAACTTTAAGTTCTCTTTGAGTAGTACAAGGGGGGAATTGGAAGGAGTCCTGTGTATTTTATGAAGCTGGACAGAGCAGAACTAGTGAATGTGAGTATAAATGAAAGGGACACAGTCATCTTAAAAATCTTATTTTGTTAAACAATTTAGTAGTAATTGATTAGTTAGGAAGAGAACAAGAAAATCGTTCGAAGTCACAGAAGCCTGTGCTAATCAATTGGATTGTGTCTGGCAAAAGTGCAATAAATACATGTTTGTGGGAAAGTGTGATGATCAACTGAGTGGTATCAGCACCTCTTGTGGTAACACAAAAATGTAATCTCTGCCCAATGTGCTTACATTTCAGAACAATAACATATGCGCCGTCTCTGGGGAATCAGTGGCTCAGGCTATGAATGATCATTGAAATGCAACCCCCTGGCCAGTGCATAGAGAGAATACCAGAGTCTGCAGTTGTTTAAGCAGTGCTGTCATGGGCGGCGGGTAGCATAGTCAAGGGAAGGATGTGCCTCCCCAAACAGCCTGGTGTGGCACCGCCCACGTTCTGCCACCAGGTCCTCTCTTGTCTCCTTCCTGTTCCCTTGCAGCTCTTCTGTGGCTGAGCGGCTGGTGCAGGCAGACTGGGGCCAGTGAATACAAGACCCTGGGGCTGAGGCCACAACATGCCTCCTGTCCATCTGGGGGGCGCTGGGACCGCGCTGCTCACCCAGCGCTCTGTGACTGGGGGCACTCTGGTGCTGAGGATGGCGCCACTCCAGCCATGCCATCTGCCCAGCCTGCTGGGGCTGGGAGCATGCAGGGGGCCGGTGGCCATGGGGGCGGGCGGGGTGTTCCGGCCTACAGCAAGGGAGGGGGCACAAAAGAGGAGAGGCGGGGCCTCGGGTAGAGTGGGCGGGGAGAGGGGCTAGCCTCCCACAAGGGCACATTCACCCACTGCCCATGAGTGCAATGCACACAGAGTATTCATCTCAGATGCACCCAGGAAATCCCTTAGGGCTTCGAACCACTCACAAAAAAACTCCGAACCACTCCCATGAATTGTAAAATTGCCCTACTCTGGAACTGGGGAGGACACCTTTATCACGCTGAACCTCGCCATTGCTAGCAGGTTATGTTATCTACAATGTATGTATGTATGTATGCATTTACTAAAATTCTGGTATATTTTAAAATCTTGCTGTTGCAAACTGGAAAAGACAGAGTGCCAGATTTTCAAAGTCATTTTAAAAATGAAGATAGGTGCCTAGTGGGTTTTTCTAGAATGCCTAAGTAAATTACCGGGTTGAAATTAATGGGAGTAAAGTGACTAATTTGTTTAGGAGCTTTTGAAAGTCCCAGTAGATGTCTGTCTGCATCTTTAGATGTCTTATTACCTTTGAAAATCTGACCCATAGTCCACACCAGGAAGTCATTAGGGGATTATACAATTCAGGGAATGGCTTCCAGAGCAGAGCCCTTACACAAGCTGATTTCTGTACTGGCTGGCTCAGTTGAGCAGACTGAATTCTAGTATCTGGCCCGTTGTTCACAAATAGGTGAGACCCAGGTCATAGAATAATAAAGTATTTTTGAAATTTTTCAGTCCACCCCAGCTTATAAAAAGAGTCTATTTTTATTTCTATCTGCCTCCTCCTCCTCCTCCTCCCTCTTCTTGTTTTAACCTGAGTGTTTTGAGGTTTTTTCTCCCCGGCAGTGTAATCAATACATTATTTCAAATGACAGCTACATGAATGCGACCTTGGTGCTGAACACAAGTACACATCCACTGTATGTGCTTTCTATTCTACTTGATGGTATTGGCTTGTTTGATTTATTAGTGGTGTGCAGCCTTCCTGGTTTCATTTAGCTATTGTTCAGCTACTTAGATATCAGAAGGTTCCTTTCCCTTGGATTCATGTAATGAACAGCTTCTGGAAGGCTTGGATGAACAAGTCCTTCCTGCTGATTAATGTTTGGTGATTCGGATAATGGCAAAGAATAGTTACTAATCATAGTAACTGTGGCTCTCCCAGCTGTTTGCTGATGTAAGCCCTAGAGTAAGGGCCTCTCTCCCCCATCTCTTGGTTAACAGAGTGAAGTGCAGCTATAGAGAGAGATTCATTTGCATAAGCTTTCCACCCAGAATTCCTCCAGTGACACTTTAGGAGTCACCATAACTATTCACAAACTCAGAATAGGTAGAACAGATCTAAGAGAGAGAAGACAGAAGAAAAAGGCTCCTATCTTGTAGTAAAGACTGCTCATGGGTTCTAAATGTCACTGGTTCCCCTTCATTTAGGGTCCTCCACTACTTGGAGGACTCTTTGATAGAAGATGAGGCAGAGCCAATGGGATGCAATGCCAAGAGGGATCTTTGGTATAGTTGTAGCAGGTAGTAACAGTGCTGCATGAACTTTTGGTAAGGGCCATCCTACCCCACCGCTAAATAGAGCTGAAATTGCTATCGCTGGATTAGGTAGTGAAGGCTCAGGGTGGAACCAGGCAGCATTTTGCAAGGGACTGGACCTGCCTGCCTGCACCTCAGGACACTGGGACTAAGCTACCCAAATTCTGAGGGGTTTAGAAGATGAGGAAGGGAAAGTGATGTGGTAAAGATACATTTGGCTATTGGATGTTCACAGAGGCAGATGGGGAGCCATGTTAACAGACTACTGTCAAAGTTACCTAGGAGAGTGTTTTATTTATCATTCATTATATGCAGGACTGCAACACTGCCTATTATTAAGGTTGCCCAAAATCTCCATTAGAAGACCCTGGCTTCGGTTGTTTATAACATTGCCAAACTTCAACTGTTTGAGCTGAGATTTTTCCATTGCAGATGTCTGCCAGATCACTGAATTTTTTTTCAAAAATCCATTCTGGGCTGAGTAAGATTTTCCCTACAAGTATGGTTGCTGCTGGCCATGCTGGGTCCAGGTCTAGGTCTGGGAACCTGAACTGAGAGCCAGGAGACTGTCTCTCCTGTGCTTTTAATGGCCCCTTTCCTCCCTTGCTGGATCAAACCAGTGCAGAGGAGGAAGCTGCCTGATTCAAATGTAGAGGGGACAAGAGCCAGGTGTGAATTGGGGAGGGGAGAAGGAGTAGATTGTGACAAAGAGCCTGTTGGGGAGACGGCAACTTGAGGCTGGCAGGGGAAGAAGGGAAAGGGAATCTTAATGTGAGAGTTGGGAAGAAGCGGGGAGAACCGTAACTGACTGGGCAGGAGACTGAGGACAAGGAGGTGATCTGAGGCTGAATGGCTGGACAAGGAGAGCTGGGACTGGGGTATACAGAGGGCTGAGACTAGGACTTGCTGTACAAGGAGCCTGGGACTGGCATGAGAAACCTGAGGCGTAAAGACTGGGACTGGCTCTGCAAAGAGAATGGAACAAATAACCACGGGTGTGAAAGAGACAGGAATGGGGCAGCAGGGGGTCATGCTTAGAGGGAGTGGGCAACAGAGTCTGTGCCCACTAAAGCGCTCTCCACTCAAGAGCCTGGAATGGAACCCAAGATTCTTGAATCTCCTCAGTCTTCTGCTGACAGCAAATATCTGTGAAACCCACCAGCCAAGTGTCTCATTCCCCTTTAGGGCTGGTCCTCACAGAGGATGACAACCTACTACTGTTATCACTACTCTGTTAGCTTAAGTGGCAGAGGTCTAAAGATTCCAACCCTGCTGATGTCCCGTGTGTGTCAATATGATGCCACATGATAGAATTTCTGTTTTTTCATCTTGCGTTCTTAAAAACCTTAGAATCACACACAAAAAGAAAAAACGAAAAAACAAACAAACAAAATGAATCAGGTTATGTAGTAAAGGAGACTCGTGTCTGTAGGACCCCTGCCTTATTTGTTGCAGAGGTTAGAAGGTGTGTGGTGAATGAGGTAGGGAATTCTAGGAAGAGGAAGGATTGTCCTGTGGTTAAGGCAGTTGAATGCTGTCCCACAGAATTGGATTCTATCCTGCCTCTGCCATTGACTTCCTGTGTGGTGCAATGCAACTCAACTCTTCACAGGTGGTCATTAATTGTATGTTCCTCATTTTCTGTAACCTGTCTTGAAACTCTAGGGCCTTATTTGCGCATGTGGTTAGCATTCACAACTGCACCTGAAGTCAGGGTGAACTGTTCTTTGAACACAGCAAGTTTCATATAATGCTAAACACTCTGAAAAATCAGGTCTTAGGCATCTCAGATTGGGTACCCAAAATCAGCGAATACTTTTTATCTTAATCTCTCTCTCTGGGCCTCAGTTCCCCATCTGTAAAAATGGAGATAAGAATACCCACTTATCTCAGAAGGGAATTGTGAAAATAAATTAATTAGTGTTTGTGAAGCACTCAGCTACCTCACCATAGAAAATACGAGGAAATAAATAATTCTGTTTTCAGAGCAGGATTTGATCAGTGTGCAGTAATAAGGCCAGGGGCCACATGTTGAACAACAAAGAGAAAACAAAATATTGAATAGCTGCTTATTAATTGAGCACCATCCATTCTGTGCACTGAATGAGGCAGGGGTCTTGTAGAGAAAAAGAATGTGATCATGTAATTAAAGACTGTATCATAATGCATACACACAAGGGGGCTGAGTTAAGGTTGCATAAGCAACCTAAATACTGGCATTTCCTAACTACTGAATGCTTCATTTTGCAATCTTAATAATATAAAATTTCTGTTTCTTTAATATAGATTGTTGCTGTATACGTCCAGATCAACCCCATGTTCTTTTTCCCTTTAATAAAGCTTTCCTTGTTTTATATATAGGCTCAGTGTTTAGAAGTATTACCTATTAAGGGTTCTGAGGGAAGATATTTAGTGATCTCAGAAATTCTGGCTGGGAGCTCAGACTAGAAGGGTATGTTAGTTTTCAGCGGGAACTCTAGATATTTGAACTCAGCCCTTATTGCTGCTCTTAGCCACTTGGAAGAAGTGTTACAGATGCACGGATGCTTACAGTAAGCAATGAGTACATCTTGGGCATGTAAGCTCAGAAATTTCTTGATAGCAGCTGGGGATGTGCACTCACCCTGCCTGAGCCCTCTCACTTCATCACCCTAGGATATAACAGCTGCTCAGTTCCTTCCACTAACACAAGAATCTATAGTAAGATGTGGAGACAATGGGGGAAGGATGGTGGGAAGCATGCATCAGTGAAGGCAGCCATCTTGAAGAACCACCGTTACTATGGTAAGCAACCATTCTCTCTTCTTCCAGCAAAACCTGCATGGATCCATTCCCAATTGCAGCCAGGGGCAGCTCCAGGCACCGGCGCAGCAAGCGCGTGCCTGGGGCAGCAAGCCACGGGAGACAGTCTGCCGGTCGCTGAGAGGGCGCCAGTGAGGCTGCCTTCAGTGGCATGCCTGCGGGTGATCCACTGGTCCTGAGGTTTCGGCGGCAATTCAGCGGCGGGCACGCCAAAGGCACAGGACCAGCAGATCACCCGCAGAAATGCCGCTGAATCTGCGTGACCAGTGGACCGCCCGCAGGCATGCCACCGAAAGCCGCCTGACTGCCATGCTTGGGGCAGCAGAAAACACAGAGCCACCCCTGATTGCAGCTGATTAACGAGGAGTGGCCAGACTCAAAGGAGATGGGGCTGAGGAGTTTTACTTGAATAACACTTGTAGGACTCCTCTCCCAAAGTGAGGATTATATATCTAGAAGCCAAGTCCACAGGGAGTTGCTGCGTGGAAGTGTGAATGTCTCCTTTCAGGTAGTCTGGGGTTTCTGAGACATGCCATTGAAGTTGTCTGAGAATGGATGGAATGTGCTCTTCCATTGTGCTGTTGTTTCTGGGATTTTCAATAGCTTGTAACTGGAGAGTGTGTGCAGAGTCTAATTCATTTATGCTCTGGGTGGAAACTGATGTCTAATGCTATCCTGTGTGCTACAAATAATATAGGTATTTTGCAGACTGTATTAGTCCTATTCACTTAGTAGCCTTCTGAATGACTAATCAGCCTCCCCTGATAATGAATGGGGCTTGAGGAAAAATACTACTAAATTTATTGAAGTGACAGAGTCCTGTGGCACCTTATAGACTAACAGACGTATTGGAGCATAAGCTTTCGTGGGTGAATACCCACTTCTTCAGATGCATCTGAAGTGTGTCAGCAGTTAGTACTGAAGCCTGCAGAGTCTCCTGGCTGAGGTAAATTCTTGGAATCTGTAACCAAAGCCACTGAAGTTAGTGGATAATGATCCATGTCATGTGACTGGGACTAGGATCTAAAGATCTGTCTTCTGCCAGGTCTTCTTTACTACGTAGCGTCAGAAGAAAACTAATGCTCAGCAAAAAAATGTAACAAATGATGCTACTGGAAGCTTTTGGTTTAAAAGGGAACCGAGTACTCAGCAAATTTATCTCCACAGCCTGACCTTGGGTCTTGGCTAACCTTCCAGCCTGACTTCACACTGAGGATACTGCTAAGTCTTCAGACCTGTTGCCTGGCTCATTTCTCCCTTCCTACTCCCCACTCCCCTGCAACTCTTGTCCAAAACTAAACTTACAGGAAGTAAGCTCTCTTCCTAATTCCCTTTATGCTGCTGTTCTGTGCAAGCATCCCCGTTACAGACTTGTTACATCCCATGTTACAGACGTGACACCTTTCCTGCAAACTGCCCCGAGTGGCTTTGTAGAGATGGAGGAAAACCGTCTACTGATGCCTGCACAGGGGAGCTGTCGAACATATGGAATGTTACGCACATAGAAGGTGGGCATGAAGGTCGGGGAGGGGGAAGATGATGCAACTCCCCTGCCCTGTACTTTCCTCCGAAAAAAAAGTTTCACCTTGTCCTAAATAATGGCAGCCTCTAAAAAATACATCAGTTTTACCTTTCCTTTATGTTAACATTAATTTCCAAAGCAAAGGCATTGTCTCTGATATAAGCAGATAAGATTCTGAAATTTTGAAAAAGGTTGAGCTTTCCTTTAAATGTGTATGTTGACGTCTTTATGAAATAAGGGCATCTCTTAAATCCTTGGAAGATAAACCAGAGTAAACCCAAATCAGTCAAGGGCCAGAGATTTAAAATAGGCAGCCGGTGGGGTGAAGAGGCCATGGAATGGGAGAAGAAGAATTAGAAAGCTTAACAAATAAGGAGATCAATTTCAAAACCTCAATTGTTGTTTTAAAATGTGACACCATTTTTTTGCTTGTCAAATCTCATTTCTTTATAAAGGGATCACACAGTGCTGAGAAGACACAAGGAGAATGTTTGATGCAAAATCCATTGACAATTAAGTGGTATACTTAAAACTTTATCTTTTTTTTTAACGTGGCTTCTGAGATAATTGCAAAACCAAGAGTGTCTATTTTTAATCTATCTGTTCTCACTAAAGAAATCCCTAAAGAATGGGAAGTAGCATATGTTGTTCTCTGTGTAAAGGAGGAATTACTACTGACTTCAATAACAATATAAGCCAAACTGATACTTTTCTACCTAAGCCTGCGTGAGTCTCATAAATTGGCAGTTAACATATTATTTGGAATTCAATGGCTTCAGAAGGTCTTTAAAGCGACAAACAGTGCTATGACATGAGTAAAGAGGCCTTTCCATATTGTTTGGTGGGATAGGGAAAGCAGGGTAGTAAATTATGCTTCTATATACATGACTTTATAGTACAACGCACAGTCATGTGGTTTTTATTATGAAATGTAAGATATCGACTGTATTCTGCTTTAATCTACCCAAGTGTAATCACACTGTGGTCAATGGGACAGTATTGATGTATCCAAACAGAATCTAGCCAAATGAATGCAAATGGGCAAGCCAAAATAAAAATAAGCAAAGCAATAGAGCACCTAAAACCAAATGAAATACATGCATTGGTATTTCCAGGAATCAGTCTGCCATTAGAAATACTGCATATGTTCCATTATAAAAAAAAAAAAAAAAAGTTGAGAACATTTTGCGATCCGATCTGTGTGAATGGACCCTAAACCCCTGTAGAGTTCCGTTCATTGCTCTTCATGGATCATATTGCAAGACAGGCTGAAAATTGCACAGTTCAGCACTTAACTTCGATATTTCCTGACTTAAGGTTGCACACACAACCTTAAGGTTGCACACACAACCTTAAGACGAACCTTTTGTGCACACAAATTACGATACCATTTTTAAGTACAAGATTACATACTAATTCTCAGTACAACAAATGGTCTGAGCTAAGATTCATGGAAATCAATGGGAAGACTGACATACTTATGCATGTCAAATTTCTAAAACTGTATATACATATGTGTATAACATCTTTCAATGTTTTTTATGTTTTGTACACTGATTTTATTATCATAATGATCCCATTTTTATTGATTTAGTCATTTTATACAAGTTCTCAACTTTCTAAGGTATTTTAATATTTTTGTCATCACCATGTACAATAATGTCAATTTTTTTTGAACCTATAGAATAGTTCTCCTTAGCTATAATTCAGGGGCTGAGGCAATTAACTACAAAGCTAAATGCTCTGTGCATTTTGGCATATATGTATATGTCAAAATTCACCGAGCATATATATATATATATATATATATATACAGACATATATATATAAAATATGTCAGTACATTTTCACTTTTAATTTATTTTGTACACTTTTTTTCTGTAGTATGTTGTGTAAACACAGTTGATAACCATAGCTTGCTTTTCATAAATACAAACTTCATGAACTATTTCTGGGATCCATGAAGTAGTTCACAGTAGTACAGTATGCAGCACTTTACGTTTGAAGTATTGTTTTATTACACTATATAGTATTTAATAGTGTGCGATCATGTGATTAAATAAAATAGTGGATCAATGTGTATACACAAGGGACAGGGTTTGAGGTGCACATGCACTCTTAATTTGGCATTTCCTGTATTGAGTGCTTAACTGTACAAATAGTGTTCCCTCAACATTTTTAATGGAAACAATAAAAATTAAAAAGAACAATTATTCTCTAGAGGACTTCAAAGTTCTGCTGGCCTGCAGAAAATTGGCATTTGCATGCTTAATTCCATAATCTAGAACTGTTTGGCTAGATGCTATTGGAATACCTTCTCCCATGCACTGGATAAAATCCACATGATGTATTCCCTGTACCTTAGGAACCGTGCAGAAAAGAGTTCTTCTCTTGTGAATATTTGGAGCTGTGATGTTCCTAACCCACAGCAGAGCAGGCCTTATGAGATGTGCAGTAGGCCTCTCTAATCCCTTTGCACCATGGAAAGTTCCTTACCTCAGCCACTGTGAATCCAGGTGAGCAAAGTCTGAGGCAACGGTTTCACGGATGTTCCCTGACAAACTGCACTACGCTACTAGTATAGTATAGTGTAGTTTTATCCACATGAGGCTGGGATTGCTGCACCACTCAGAAGTGGCACAGCTGCTTGTCACTACCTCCTGGTCAGCACTGTTGAACACAATGAATGATCTAAAACAATTAGCGTGACGCATCCCAGGAGGATATAATCAACCGGCTTAGCCAGAGCAGCAGCTGTACTATACTCAGTACAGTACTTCAGATTAAGACTCACTGGAGTCCCAAAATCTGAGAACATCCAGTAACAAATAAATTGTTCACCACAAGCCATTAACCTTTTCCAAATGGGAGATCTGACACGAGTCAATATTTGCATGCTTGTCCTTGTCAGGGGCTGCTTTCCCAAGTAGAGCCTCACCAATTCCTCCTTGAGAACACCTGGCACTCTGCCCTCCCACGGGGAGACTCTGACAATATCCATCACATACAGCTGACCCAATGTCTTCTCCACTGGCTTTCATTAGCCAGGATGGCGATGGCTCCAGCTCATGCAGGCTGTAGCCCCAAAAGACCAATATAGCCAATTCGGGCTGAAGCTTAAGCAGTGAAGAAGTTATATTTGTCCCTTAAAAATACCATGCATAGCTCTCATGGAGGAAGATAACTCAGTCTGTAGCAGAGTGATTTTATCTACAAAACAACATTACTGTCCCCCACAGCATGATACATTTGTCTGGGATTCTGAGCAAGGGAAACTCAGATTAACTAGGCTTTCCAACCCCTGGAGCAGCTGAACTGTGCACGATTTACCAGAGGCTATGGTGTTGGTGATGAAGCTTTTCATCATCTGCACAGCCGTCACATACGTCTTCCTGGGCCTGATTGTCGTTTACATGTAGGCCCCTTGACACTGTCAGAATAACAGCAAGGTGACTTAAAGTGGCTGTAAATTACATTTAAAGGCACCAACACACTGCCAGAGTAGTATGAAAAGGCCTTAGTGTAAATGAGAATCAGGGTCTCTTTGTTGCAGATGGTCAGACTCTTGTGTGAAACATATCAAGAGAACATCAGTAGTTTATAATCTTAGTGGCTAGTACTTCAGTGATGGGCACATTTGAAATGTCCATCATAGAACAAGTTGGCTTTATTCAGTAACAGACTCAGGGTACGTCTATACTTACCCGCCGCATCGGAGGAGTCCAATCGATCTTCTGGGTTCGATTTATCGCGTCTTGTCTAGACGTGATAAATCGAACCAGGAAGTGCTCCCCCATCGACACCGGTAATCCTGCTCCACGAACGGAGCAGGTGGAGTCGACGGGGGAGTCTGTGCGCCGCCGTGTGGACCAGCGGTGAGTACTTTGAAGTTCGAAATAAGATACTTCGACTTCAGCTACGTTATTCACGTAGCTGAAGTCGCGTATCTTAGTTTGAACTTGGGGGATAGTGTGGACCAGCCCTTAGTAGTGTCGCATAATCCAGTGTTATTCATTTTCTAGTACAGGATTTGCCAGGTTTATTTTTCTTTTCAATACTGAAACATATTAAAAGAAGAAAATGGAGCAGACTACTAGAACTAGAACTTATAGGTGCAACGTGAGGTGAGTTTTTTCATATTGAAAAGAATATCAAATCGGATGGATCATGTAATAGAAAATGAAAATCTGAGTGCAGGATACAATAGTATTTGTACAGTGAATATAAGACAGTGTTGATGACACCAGATTCTTGTAATTGAACGTGAATAAGGTACTAGGAACTGCATTATGCACATCATAATTTTTTTTGAATAGACATTTAATAAAGAAACAGGGATCTGATTACTTTAAATTAGCAGGCTCTTCCTTTGAAAGAAAGGAGAAGGGAGGAGGGTAATGGATGGGGGCTGGCAGGTGTTAGAAAAGAGAGTACGTCCTCTGTTAGCAAAAGAAAAGAGGAGGAGAAAAAAGAGAGATCTCTTTACGATATGGGACATTTTGGGGCCCCATGTTATAGATACAAATCCTATCTCACCAGCTGCACAGGTTTTTATATAGTCAATACAAGACTTTCTAATTCTGAAATCTAGTATCAAATACTTATTTGTAAGAATGTGTTCAGCTCCTGTTACAGCTCAAAAAACCCTTGTAGGAATCTCTATTGCCTACCTTTTACATTAGAGAGACAAGGTAGTATCTTTTACTGGACCAACTTTTGTTGGTGAGAAGGACAAGCTTTCGAACTTACACAGAGCTCTTCTTCAGGTCTAGGAAAGGTACTCAGTGTCACAGCTAAATACAAGGTGTCATCACATGTTGCAAGAGACCATTCAAGGTGAAGTGGGTAGTTAACACTTCTACAATCATAGGACGGTTAATAGGCTACGGATTATTGTAATGAGCCATAAATCCAGTGTCTTTATTAAGTCCATGATTTTTGCGGTCTAGTAAAGTTATGAATTTATGTTCCCAGGCTTATCTTTTGAAGATGCTGTGCAGGTTTCCTTTGAGGATGAGGACTGGTTTACATTTATATATGGCTGGGGTCTTGTCTGAATGCATATGTTCATGGACATTTACATGCATACGATAGTTATCTCTAATTTATTCCTTTTATTTAATGTGAAGTGGGGGTAGGGAGGTTCTCTTAATGAGGTTCAAATGGAGCTACGAGTTGAAAGCAGTGTTTTAATGCAAAGAAATGAAAACCAAGAGGGTGTCTTTTTTTTCTTTTTGTCATGTGTAGGCAAAAGAGGGAGATGCATGGTATATATTGCCATCTCTGTTGGAACCCTTGCTTTCATTTTATATATCACACAAATGAATTGTTGAGAAGGTCAGGAAAAAAAGCTCATCTATTTTTAAAATAATTCATTTTGTATCTCCTGTTATACAAGGAAGCTACATAGTTTGAAGTCCTGGGAGGCAGAAGGGCCTAGATTCTACTCCCAGCTGAATCCACAGTGCATGCAATGAAAAGTCATTTGACTTCCTGTGCCTCAGTCAGTCCAGTTGAAAACTGGGCTATAAAGCATAATCTCACTGAAACTCAGATTCTGCCACTGGGCTAAGATCTCCTATATTCATTAAATCCAACCTCCTCACCCCTCAAAAGCAATGAGCATGGGAGACAAATGGCCTAATTTAGATGGACATCATGGAGAAAAGCCAACAACCATGGAGGCAGGCAAAATTATAACATTATCCTCTGTGTTCGATAGAACTAATTTGTCCCATCCAACTATATCATCATGGCCAGCCCAATCCACTCTAGCGATCTCTCCCTGTGAAGCAGAAAGCAAATGGACCTCGGATATGTTAATCCCAGTTTTCCTCTTTTACAGATCTCAGTGGTTGTGCAGGTGAAATCTCAAAAGATCACTTTTATGCATGCACTTTTTTTGGAGTCCAATTTTGTGTTCTCATGGGGGCAGGAAAGGGGAGGAGTTTAAAAGCCTGTTTTGATGGTGGTCCTGCTCAGAAAATTTTCTGTATTGGGCATTTAAGGAGTTTGTGCACTCAGACAGAGAATGAACACTTAGGTTGGCATTGAAACTTCCATTACCTGTATGGTTGTTTTTTTAGCCACTGTTCTAGCACCACTTTATGGTCACACATGTATCTAAGACAAATGCAGACATTGCATCAGTGCCTTCAGGTGGCATGTGCGCTGTTCTCAGACAGTACAAACTCTCAGTCCAGGGGTAGTCAATTATTTTTTGTCAAGGTCCAAATTTATTGGACAAAGTATAGTGAAGGTTCAGATCCCAGAGAAGAAAATAATGATAAGTAAATAAAATGATTTTGGGGTCCACTCAAAAGATCTGGAGGTCCAGATGTGGCCCACAGTTTGCCTATTGACTACCTGTGTCTCAGTGGTACCGTCTTTGCCAGAAAGTTTTTTAGTTGTTATTAACATGCTTAAGCATGCGGTTAGCGTTCCCTTATGTATAATTTGTCTGCTGTTGCAATATAAACACTATGTTATTAATTCAAAATAAGTGATTCCAGTTTTTAAATTATCAGAATGACACAGACTCAACAGCATTAGTTGTTGGGCTCAATACAGGGGTAACTGGGTGAAATGTAATGGCATGTGTTATACAGGAAGTCAGACTAGATGATCTAAGCATCCCTTCTGGCCTTAAACTCCAAGAAGCATTAGGAGTAGAGCAAGCTCTGTATAATACATAGTATACAATAGGGACTGTTTAGTTTTAGTTTCTACACACACTGGCCCTAAATGGATATAGTTCAATTAAACACCCTATGTGGCTCATCAGTGTTCTTTTGCCCTGGACATCTGGGAGAAATCCAGATTGTAATGTTCCTGGATACAGCTCTTTGGAGTAGGGACCGTCTTTTCAGTATGTGTGTTTATGACGAGCACAGTGGGGCTGATCCCTATAGATGCTGCAGCAATATAAATAATAACACTCAGAGCAGGTCTCCGTTGCTTAGATTGTGCTCAGACCTGTTGTACAACACCCAGTAATGTTGATGGGAGCACCAAATATGCAAGGACTGCAAGCTATTGCAGTCTTAAACTGGTCAGCAGAGCATAATGTTGTCCTGTGATTGTTAAATAAACCATGAGAATCTGGTGCCCTTAAGCAATTAAAAGAGAGGCTGAAATTTTCAAAAGACTGGCATTTAAAAATGTGCAATATGGTGCAATTAAGTGTGATTGTATATGCACATTAACGACTTCTGTACGTGCAAGCTAAATACTAAGGGCCAAATCCTGTTCCTCTTCCCTTTGTCTGCTATCACTAATGGAGCAAAAACAGTGCGGTCTCACTGTGTGGGGAAGAGAAGGAGGCACAGAATTCTGCAAGCAGTGCCATTCCTCACCGTTGTGTTGTGTAGCTACAGCCTCAGGTAAACAATCCCAATCTTTTCTAATTCTCTTCCCTCTGAGTTTTTCCAGGTCTTTGATCATTCTCATCACTCTTCTCTGAGCCCCATGCAAAGTTCTGCACTAGCCTTTTGGAGATAGCATGTCCAATACTGCACACTGTATTCTAGGGGAGGCTATCCCATTCATTTATATAATGGCATAATATTTTCAGTATTATTCTCCGTCCCATTCCTTATGCATCCTCATATCTTGTGAGTTTGACTGCTGTTGAGCGTTGAGCAGGGGAGGATGAAAGTCCATTCCCTCTAGAGAAGACAACCAACCAGTTGTGCTCTTTGGCCATTGATGAGCCTGGCCTGGCAATCTCTCTCCCTGGACACATTCCTATTGTGACTCTAACAGTCCCTAACAGATTGGGTCATAATATCTTCAAAATGAAGCAGCTACCAAACATAAGGAGGTTAGCGAACTTCTGTATTTGTACAGAAATTAACACAACAGAGACTTGTCCTGATAGGGTCCTGTTGGTGTCTGACAGTGTACAAGGACACTCCCTAGTGCAGAGCCTAAAGGGTTAAGGCAGCTGCCAATTAAACATGACCTGGAAGGAACTGGGAGAATATAAAGGGCTGCCTGGGAGGCTGCGGGGTAGAAACGTGGGAGTGGGAGCTCTACCCACAGGGCTGTATGACTGTGGAGACTGTTGTTTGTACTTGCTGCTTTTGTTTTGCTAATACTCTGTTGTTCTGCTTGGACTCTTTAGAAGTTCCCATAAAGGGGTTCCTGGAGAAGAGGGACCATAACTGCCTGACAGCTGTCTGACCATTTTATTTTTGGGCTGGGAAATCAGTGCATTGGCCTACCTGGTGTTATGGCAATGTAAATATTAAATAATAATAATATGGGCATTGTGTCCTTCAAATATCAATATTTTCTAATTCTTGACAGGCATTGGCTGAACAAAAATGATTATTTGATTAATCAAATTCATTTGCCTATAAATGCAATTATTATAGAATATCAGGGTTAGAAGGGACCTTAGTAGGTCATCTAGTCCAACCCCCTGCTCAAAGCAGGACCAATCCCCAATTTTTGCCCCACATCCCCAAATGGCCCCCTCAAGGATTGAACTCACAACCCTGGGTTTAGCAGGCCAATGCTCAAACCACTGAGCTATCCCTCCCCCACGTAGCCTATCAGTGTGTATGTTTGTAGTAGCTACAGAGTATGAAATGAACTCTCCTAAGTAAGTATGACAAGTCCCTCCTTAAAATTCACTTCTGTTATAATGGATACAGAAAACTGCCATCTGATAACAGCTGGGCAGGTAGTGAATTGTGATTATGGTTTAGGACGAAGAATTATAGAATCATAGCAATGTAGGGCTGGAATGGACTTCAAGTGGTCATCAAGTCCATTCCTCCCACAATGAGGCAGGATTGGATATACCTAGACTATCCCTGACAGGTGTTTGTCCAACCTGTTCTTAAAAGCCTCCAGCGTTGGGGATTCCACAACCTCCCTTGGAAGCCTATTCCAGAACTTAACTACCTTCATGATTAGTATTTTCAAATATCTGACCTAAATCTTCCTTGTTGCAAACTAAGCTGATGACCTCTTGTCCTATGCTTGACAATTGATCGCCATCCTGTTTGAAACAAACTTTTACATATCTGCGAACTGTTATCATGTCCTCCTTCCCTTCTCTCGACCAAACACACCCAATGCTTTCAACCTTACCTCCGAGGTCAGCTTTTCCAAACTTTTTATAATTTTTGTTGCTCTTCTCTGGACTCTCTCATTTACATCTTTCTTCAGCTGGACACAGTACTCCAGATGAGGCCTCATGCGGATAGCAAATCAATGCTAAAACACCCTATTGCTTTGTTATTTTTGAACCTAGATCTCTGAGATGGGAACATGAGTTTCCACTCCAGAACGGCAATGTTTCCCCTGTTTTCTGAAAATGCAGAGACAGATATTGACTAAAAGAGTACATCCTGCTAAAACTAATCCATAAATTTTTCATCTGCGTTGCCAAAAAAAGGGGATAAAACAGCCCTGTCTGTGATCTACATACTGACAAGTGAACCCAATTAGAAACTGAGTTTCAAATTGAAAGGGACATTTAGTGGTCCTTAGTAAAGTGACTTTGACAGTTAAGGTGTTGGAAACACATTATTTTCTTCCAAAAGAGCCTAGGCAGGCCACATATAGGATGGATGGATCAATTTATCTAGCTTTATTGTCATCATGTGAATCCCAGTTGATTTGCTGAGATGGTTCCAGCAATCTGACAAATACTACTACTATCAACTGCTCCACCTGGCTTGACTCATAGATCCAGTGATCTCTGATATGTGTGACTATTAGAAATAAGAGACAGTGAGAGAGGGAGGGGAGCATTTATGAATGACAAATCTGGGTTCATATGTGCAATTACCTTATTTTGTTGCAATAAGACCAGCGATCAGCAAAGTAGTGCTTTAGGGTCTGGTAAAGATAATACTAAAATGATATGAAAACAAAGGTTTTTAAAGTCAGGCTTGACAAAGCCCTGGCTGGGATGATCTAGTTGGGGTTGGTCCTGCTTTGAGCAGGGGGTTGGACTAGATGACCTCCTGAGGTTCCTTCCAACCCTGAGATTCTATGATTCTATGATTCTATGATCTCCCAATACACTTGAGATATATGGAATACTAAGCTAATGCATTACTGTAACAGCAACTAAAATGCTATCAAAAGGACGCTCTGATTAATTCTGCAAAGGGCTTTGCTTCTGGAACTACATTTTACTCCAATAATGAATCCAGTAAGCCCAATTTCCAAATAAGTCCATTTAACTATGCTGTCCAAATCACACATTTAGGTATTCAAATCTAATTTAACCCAAATACCCATTTTTAGGTATCTACGTGTAATTTTAGAGACCAAATGTGGAAGTGGGTTCCCAAATTTGCAATCTAGTTTGAAAATAGGCTCAGTATGAGTGAAGGAATAAATGGACAGCAATGAGTAATGTTAAGTTAACTCAGTTCTTATTATGAAAAATCCAATATGAATACCTTTTTAAAGACAATAATCATGCTGTTCAAGTCTGACAGTGTTAGCTTTCTCTGATGTGGCTCAGTGGCAGCATAATGCAACCCTCTTATAGCCTCAGTCACCTATCAGAGATGGACATGAGTGAATTGACATTCGCAGTATGAAAACAGTCAAATATTTTATGGTTTGATTCCTTATTCCTGCAGACATGACTGAATGGAATATGATAAATGGAACAAACAAACCGTTCTCGTTGACACTTTCTCTTGAGCTTTTGCTTGGATGCTGTGTACAAAGAAACATATTTTTTTTGTTAAACACTGTTTACAGAGGTGACTGTGCTGAAAACTGGTGGGTTTAGAGAGGACAAGGTCTAAAGGGGGAGATAGGCAGAAAAATCCATACAAATACTAGGTGTAAAAAATGGAAGGTAATTTTTAAAATAGTCTCTGAGGCGTCTAGGGGCTTAGTCTACTCTTGAAGTGCTACACAGCTGTGCCGCTGTAGCACTTCCAGGTAGACATTTTCTATGCCTATAGGAGGGGTTTTCCCTTTGCTGTAGTTAATCCACTTCCCCAGAGGCAGCAGCTAGGTTGATGGAAGAATTCTTCCATTGACCTTGTACTGTCTGTTAGGGTACTTAGGTTGGTAGGGTTTACCTATGTCATTCAGAAGTGTGGATTTTTCACAGCCCTGAGCAACATAGCTGGGTCTATCTAATTTTCTAGTGTAGACTAGCCCATATTGATCCGTGTTTCTTAAGGTTTTTTGGTAACAGCATTCATGGGTAGAAGGGGAGGTTGTGTTACTTATGTATGAAATGCTCTTCAGCCATGAGGTGAATAAGGAACAGCTACTTGGATGTATGGAGGGAATGCTGGTTAAGCACCAAGATAAATGAAAATAGATTGTTCATTGCAATTCTGCAGCTGCAGCAAATGATACAGAATTAAAGTCTGATTGTAGAAAAAGCATTGTCAGCTGTTTTCAACACCAACAATTGCAAGCTGTTTTCAAATCTTCCTCTGTCTTCCTCACATTCATTCCTTACCTCTTCTTTTGTTAAGTTATCTTTAATACTTGGTAACGATCATGTTCAAAAAAAGGAGGGGAAAGGAAGTGGGGGAAAGGCTTTAAAATTCTTCTGTGCAAAATAAACTTAGGGAAAATGTATATTTTTACAGATTGTTTGAAAACAGTCAGAGGGAAGTTCTATTAAAATGTGTTGCCAGCCTTACTTCTGGTTTCAAATGGTGGGGGAAGGATATCACCACAGGTGCGTATAACTTTTTATCTAACTACTCTATGTGTTTAGAGATACTAGTTTTTATATGGGCACACACATATGTGCGTGCACACACAGAGTTATACATGAACTATAAGGTCCAATTCTACACTCAGATGCACACATGGAGCTATGGTTGACTCAAGCGGAAAATGCACAGATATACCTGTATTGGAGGGCAGAATTTGGCCTGTATGTGTACATTCATACATACACACACGCAAGAGCACAAGTTTTGCTGCATCCACCAGTTGATTCTGTGGGTATCCTGTATAAGTGAAGCAAAATCAACATTTGTCAGAAAGTATACAGATCACCTTTGTTGTAGTAATCTGTATGGAGGTGCTGAAAATATATAGGGATATTGTAGTACAGTTTTCAGGCCAGGAAGATAAGCCAGTTCTCCTGAAATGATGAATCCCATCATAAACGTATGTGTACTGTATCACTGGTAGCTGTAGCGCACTGTCCAACCAATGTGCATATATAGTCATAAGGACTGCAACATTGTCAAAGTTATTGTTCCTGATTTCAAGAATGGTCTCAACTTTTTTATGAACAATATGGCTCAGTGCTCTTGCTGCCCAGATGAAGGTTATTCATGTAGTTCTCTAAGCAGACACAGGACTTTGATACCTAAAGCATATTGAACTGTGCCCAGAAGAGCCGTTGATTTGGAGACCTTTCAGTCTAAAGAGGGACAGGTGGGTGTAGCGCCAAACAATACAGAACAAACACAATGACTAGCAGTTATTGTAACTTGAACACACTTCAGGGAACAGATGTATTTTCAAGACAAGATCTTGGTGTGTCTGATTTACGGGTGTCCCAATCATAAGGGTTAATGACACAGAGGAGGGCACTGAGAGTGGACAAAGGAGTCAGTTCGAAGAGAGGCATGGAAGGACCATAGTAAGTTGGAGGGATGCAGGAGAAGACAGGGGCAGAAACATAGCTCAATGTAGCTAATGAGTGCTTTGAAGAGAAGAACTTTGAGCATAATTCACAAGAGGGGAAATCAGTACAAAGATATTAGAAGGGAGGTAAATATTATCAGTGAGGGGAAAGAAAAGAGAATCTTTGCAGTTGCAGTTTGCATGTACTAGAGAAGGGAGGGAGAAAGGAGGGAAACCAGATAGCAGGAGGCTACAGTAGTTGTGATGTCAAACAAGTAGAGCCTTGATCAGAAATTTAGCCACCAAAAAGAAAGACGTATGCGTGACTCTGTTTCTGAATTTTGAAGACCTCAGCATTATCTTGATTTTAATCATTCAGAATAATGAAAAGTGATTTTTTCTGAGTGAAATTGTCCCACTGCCAGCATTCAACCAACAGAATGCAACTAATAGCTTCTTCATGAATGACAGGGTGTTACAGGCTTGCTGGCCTCTTTAAGGGGACTCCAGGCCCAGGCTACCTGTGACTAACTAATTTAAAGAGACCATCTCACCAGTTAATTGGATAGCAACCGTCTGGGCCTGATTTAAAAAGGCCATCAGGGCTCAGTGACGGGGTACTTACAGAGAAAGAAGTTCTCCTAAGGGACAGAAGCTCCAGCACTGAGAACCACAGGCCCCAAGGAGGAGGGCTGTGTGACATCTTGGGATCACCCAGAGCAGTAATTTCTGTCACTGCCTGCCCTGGAACCTTGGGCGCCTTAATAGTGCGCTGCTATGGCTCAGATCCCTGACACCAGGAGCCAGCCCAAAACCACAAGTCTCACCCTGGCGCTCACCAGCCTAGTCACTCCTTGCAGGATGACACCAACAGCTCTTCTAGCCCAGAGTGCCCCCCAAATCCATCTCTGCTGAGTTATTAATTACCAGACACTAGCACCATTCCCCTGTGGTGCGTCACCCGCAAAGGAATGAAACCAGCCCCCCAGACACCGCTCACCGCGGCGCACACACTCCATACAGTTTGAACCACAGAGATCTGCTTGGGGTAAAACTAAACAAAAGGTTTCAGGGCCGGCTCTAGGCACCAGCGTTCAAAGCAGGTGCTTGGGGCGGCAATCCGGAAGGGGCGGCAGTCCGTCTGCGGTCAGGGTGGCACGCGCCACCCGTGGCGGCAACAGTTTGGCGTCAGGTCTTCAGCCGCCCGTAGTGGCGGCAGTTCGGCAGGAGCTTTCTTGAGCTGCCCGTGGTGGCGGCAGTTTGGCGGGAGCTTTCTTGAGCAGCTCTTCGTGGCAGCGGCAGGTCTTATCTTTAGCCGCCCACGGCTGCAATTCGGCGCGCTGCTTGGGGCGGCAGAAATGGTAGAGCTGGCCCTGAAAGGTTTAGTGAATAGAAAAGCCACAGATTCAAAGTTGAAATAGCAAGGGAAGCTACACAGAAAACCAACAATGACACAACTTCAGGCTGTACACTTCTCTATTAGATAAAATCCTTTTTTCTAATACAAGTTACTTATTGCCCAGCATACACCCTCGCCACAGGGGGCATGTGCTATGCCACAGGGACTTTGCCTTTGAGTAAATCTGACTCTGTAATTAAGGAAGGTGGCTTGTGGTGGCAAAATATAGGGAAAAGCCATGACGTGCAATTTTTAATAAGCTGTTCATCAAAGAAAAAAGACAAATATCCTTTATTTTTGCAATAAAAATGGTTTAAACCCATTAAATTAAAACCACTTGAAACTCCCTACTTCTCTCCACCAGACACATAGGGTCAAATTTGTTAACATTCTTATTGCTCAATAATATTTCACCAACTTATTAGAAAGCACCTGACTTGTTTCAGTGTGTTTCAGTCTCAAGATAATAATGTATGTATGAGAGAGGCAGGCTAAACTGTTCTCAATTGAAATGAGGTCACCAGCTTCAGTTCCTTTATTGGTTATAGTAATTAGTAACGAGTGTCCCCCACAAAATTTCCTTAATTAAAAGGGAAGATTGCTCATGTACATTTCCTACGTCCTGCCAATGTAATAAGCGGACCTTCATTCCCTCCTCCCTCCCCCACAGGTTGGGGGCATAAAAGCCTGAGATGAGGCAGCACTGAAATACTCGTGAGTCAGAGCAGAATCTGGTCTGTGTTACGCAGGAGGCCTGGCTAGGTGATCATAATCATCCCTTTTGGTCTTAAAATCTACAACTCAAGGGCTCAGCCAGAGTTCACAATTTACCCTTTATAAGCTCCACCCCCTGCTGCTGATGCAAGGGTCCTATAACTCTGGATACTGCCTGGGAGAGCTTCAGGCCACATCACTGGTGCTGGAACAGGGGGCGGGTATCAGGGGGCCACGGCCCCCCCAATTTTTTACCAGCCATAAGGGCAAGCAACAGGGTGGGGGGGATGGAGAGGAGGAAGTCAGGGGCAGGGTCTTGGGGGGAAGATGCGGCGTGGGTACGTGATCTCAGGGAGAAGGGATGAGGCCTCAGGGGGCAGCATGGCATTGGGGAGCAGTGCCACAGTTCGGTCACCTGTGCCCTCCCCCCCACACTTTTAGGGTGCTTCCGCTGCTCTTGGGCCACAGTCAAGAGCTTACAGAGAAACCCTTATCAGGAGCAAGGTACTGCCTGATCCTGCTCTCCTGAAAACAGCTAGGTCTCTTAGAATAGGCTCCACAACCTTGCCCTTAGGGTGTGATTCACAAAGGGAACTTTCGTACCTAACTGCCACTTTAGGCACCTAAGTCCTACATTTAAGCACCACTGGCTTTAACAAAACCCCTGCCCAGCCACTGCTTAAACCTGTCGGTGTCTGAAGTCCCTAGGGGCCTAAATTTCCAACGTTAAAATCCCCAGGATGCCTAAATCTCAGTAGCTGGACATGTGCTCAGCACTCTCAGACCTGGTACTGCCCAACTCATGCCTAATCCCCAGTGGGATTCACAAACTAGCCTATCTTGCCTCAGAGCCTGAGCTGTCAGACACCAGAGGAGGTGGTTGTGGTGCATCCTCCTTATAACTTTTAGCCCAGTGGTTAGAACACTTACTCAGAATGGGAGAGACCCAGATTCAATTCCCCAGCTTGATATGGAGTGGGGATTTGAACTTGGGTCTCCCATCTCCTAGCTGAGGGCCCTAACTACTGCACTAGTCAGGGGCAGATCTCTCACTACATCTCCTGTTGATCACACCCTTCGTGCGTCCTGAAAAGTTTCCACTGCTTGGTGCCTCCTCTCTCTCCTCCTTCACTGGAGTCATTTACCCATGGCAAATGGTCCCACTATCCCAAAGCTGGTCAGCATTTGTGCACATAAGCCTGAGTTTTTGTAACTGATCCTAGCTAACTCCTGACACGTGATGGGATTAGTTTTTGCACAAGGTTGAATTGTGGGGTTTTACCTGATTAGTCAGCTGGAAACTAAGCAGATTTGTGCGATGTCACTGAAAGACAATAAACATGGAGTCCATACCATTCATGAAGAGTCAGTTTTCAGAGCTGACCCCCATTTTTAAAATGGACCATGCTATTTTGGGGTTAGGAAGGAGTAAATTTTAATGTTTATGAAACAGGGTCTCTGATAGCACTAGTGAGAATCAGTCATAGCTCGGTTCAGAGCTAGTCTGGTCTCTTTGTTCTCTTTTGTGAGCTTTCTGATCTTGCCTATTAATCTTTACATGACATGTGCTTTAATATATTAATTTTATATTATCATGCTCCTATTTTTCCTTAGTATCTATAAAAGTGAAAACAAAGCAAGACCCACTAACATGAAATGAAATCTGAGTCTACTTTGCAGGCTGTACGGTGTGTGGTTAAAACTGAACCAAAGTCTCACAGGAAATCTAAAACAAATGCTCCGGCATATTTCAGAACACAATTCACTGTACAACCTGGACCAGCTCAACACAGGTAATAAATGAGAAATGGTGATGGCTATTGAACACTGCACAAAAATATTTCCGTGCCTGCCATGAGGTGCGTAAGCTCAAAATACAATCATCCATCAGGTAATATCACTCCACAGAATACTGTTTGCCTCTACAAAACTTTAAGATGTAAAAGTACAAAGAACTAACAATACATTAAATGGAAAAGGTCTAGTGAGCCTGTCACACAGAGATGCTATGTTTCTTATCTGCAGCAGAACAAACATAACGTACGTCTTCGCTGCAAAAAAAAAAAAAGACGGTTTTTAATTTGTGTTAGAATACCAGTAAAGACACTGACCTGGTCTACATTTAAAATTTAGTTTGACCCAGCTACGTTGCTCAGCGGTCTGAAAAATTCACACTCCTGAGCACTGTAGTTAAGCCAATTTAACCCCCCCCCGTAGACACGGCTAGACAGAAGAATTCTTCTGTTGACCTAGCTACTGCAGCTCAGAGAGGTGGATTAACTACAGTGATGGGGAAAAAAAACTTTCTGTCACTATAAGAAGCATCTACACTATGGCACTACAACAGCTCAGCTGTAGCTGGGCTGCAGTAGTGCCTGTAGTGTAGACGTGGCTTTTAAATTAGGGTGAGCAGCTCAAGTTAAAGCCAGTAGGGGAGCCTGGGGTTGAACTCAAGCTGCTAACTCGAGTTAGAAGCTGAGTTGCTCTGTCTTCGCTGCTATTTTAACCTGAGTTAGCTAATTTAGATTAGCTAACCTAAGTTAAGAACAAATTTGGCTTAGCTAACTTGAGTTAAGAACACACCTTTTCTGCAGTGAAGACATATCCTGCTTGCCTTGCCAGGGTGGAAAGAGGTCAATTTGTGCTTCCCTTACTACGGTGAATAGCCTTACATGGTTCAATGGGACTACAGTCGTGGGTAGGGAAAACCGATCTGGCCTTATTGATGTGTCAATGACAGATCTTTGTCCTTTATTCAGAATTTCCTGGCTTTTCTGGGGTTAAGACAGAACCCTGACAATATTGTAATGAATATCTTTTGGGATAAGTTATTTGCTTATTGTTATTGATTGTTTTCTTTATTGCTCTTTCAAAACATTCATAGAACTATTAGAAATGAGCAATTTATAAATCGCTTTATGCCAAGTAAATACAGATGGAACTTTTCAAAATGTGTAATGTTATCTAAATAATGTTTCTGTAACTTTTCACCCTACCGTGTCCCAAATTACTTTACAAAGTATGGACCGGATTCGACAGTGTCCTCCTGCTGCTTTGTGAGGCTCTGGATTTATAACTGCTTTCTGCCAGTGGGTCAGCACAAAGCAGCCACAGTATCATTATATATAACTGGATTTATTACCTGCCACTGAACTACAGCCACCTTTTGCTGGAAACATGGCAACCATTCCACACTGGAAAGATGTGACAAGTACAGAGGTGAAAATTAGCTCATCCAGCAGCAGCTACAGAACAGAATCCACATCAAAACAATCTCGTTAGGGAGGGATTTGAATTTGAATTTTATTGCCAATACCCTATTTCTGTAATGGGTTGAACCAAAGAAGCCCTGAACTTTGAGGGATTTAAAATGTGGATCCTTATGTTGTAGCTTAGCAACCTACTAGAATAGGGGGGTTTAATACATAAACTGCAGAGCTGAAATGTAGCTAGCTCACTAAGTCTTTCATAAGAAATGCCAGTGGGCCTTTAATCATCATTAATCTTGGCCTTGGTGCTGATTCAGTAACTGATTTGAAAAGTCCGAGTGCTGCCTACTGAGTCACCATCACCATTTTCCACCAGTGCTACCTGGGTTTTCCTGCCCATTCCCTTAATCAGCTGATTACCAGGGCAAAGCTTTAATTTATTATATCAGCTCCATGGCATTATAGGCCACCTAAACTCATCTCATCAGACGGAGGGACAGCTACATGGACAATGTCCCCCCACAGTTCACATTAAATCCTTCAGGATTGTCATCTGTATCCATCTTACTGATGCCAAATTGCAGATGCAGCAAGCTAGGTCACAACTTCATTAGTGATGCTGTCTACTGCCTCAAATGTTGCTACGCGGCTGCCGCTTGCTGTTCAAGGTTGGTTTCCTCAATGAACCCAGAATCCTGCTGTTCCCCTGGAACATCTCAGTCTAATTCCTTGTTCCACGTATGGACCAGTCAGCTGGTGGCATCACGTTTTGTCTAGCTCCACTTCCCTAAAAACAACAGGGTGCCAGTCACGCTCAGGTTCTATCCAGTGCTAAGACACGCCAGTAATGGTTCAAAAAACTACATCCCTTGATGTCAGTGTATTAAACCTATGTCCTTGCTTCCTGGTAATAAAAGATAAACAGCTTTCCTGCCTTTCAGTGATAACAGTAACAGTTTATTTGCTCTCGGTATCATAAAATCAAAATAATGTGTTGCAAAGACATCGACACTGGCAAATATTGGACTCATAATTCACCTCTGGCGCAGCTCCTCTAGTGGAAGCAATAGTGTAGAAAGGACTTAAACGTCTTTACCACCACATCCCGTTATCCTGCTCCAGAAAGAACAATGGAATGGAGCTGGGAGTGCAAAGTTAGAAAACTTGCAATCTTTTCTTTGCTGCTTATTTTTCCTGGTAGCATTGTCCTCTACTTGTTCATGCTGTTCTGGGGTTGACCTCAAGCTGCTGATCCAATGAGGTGGAGATAATGCCACCCTGGAGACTAATGACTCAGACTGGACCTTTTGTTTCCTAGGTGGGAAGGCAGTTAAGCCCTGATGACCCTTAAGTACCAAACATTAACAAAAAAAATTCTGTGCTTGGGCCCTGGGTGTGTTGGTGCCAAAGAAGTTGGGGGAGGGAGACAGATAATCACGTCCTATCTGGGTCCTATCTGCATTAGGGGAAACGCATAACAAATTCCCATGCTAACAATTCAGCTCCACCAGTGTAATAGGGATGTTGGGCTCCCTATTGTAGGTGGCATTTAAAGCCCTGTGAGGATTAGACCTGCTCTGAACAGAGTTAAATGGAAAACTGTTTAAAATGCCTCCACCAGCAGGTAACCCATCTATACTGTGGGCTCCAGGGTTAGTTGTTAATATGGTGGAGCTGACCTGGCTGGTACTAGCAAGGTGAGAAATTTAATTAGACCTATCAGGTGGCCAATCAGGATCTCATCTTAACGTGCCTCCTCTGTTACGGGAAACCAAGGGTGCTAAACAGAAAGTCTTAAGAAGACACATCAAAGAGCTATTCCATTTGAGCTTTCCAGGGAACAGCCCGTAATAAAGGATTGCCTGCGCACAGCAATTGCATCCATTTAGCTAAACTGACTTAGTTAAAATCAGTGCAGACCCTTGTGTGGATGTTCTTAAATTGGTTTAAGAGTGGCTCATATTGATTACGTTAAATGTAGAAACTGATTTAATTAAACCAACTCAGGTTCTGTGTTGGATTTCCAGGTTTTGGACTGGGCTGAAGTTAGTAATAGGTGCCTCTGAGAAAGACCCTTGAAAATTATTAGAAACTTTGGTCAGCTGGGGCACTGTGACTAGACTTAACTCCAGCTCACTTATCCCCTACCCCTGCACTGGGGCTTAGGGAAGAAGCACTATAAAAGTGGCTCCACTCCTGAGGTCCTATGACTAGGTTAGACCCCAAGCCAGGAAGCTTTTGTGTTAATAAAATGTTTTATTTTCTTCTTCCAAATACTGCCCTGTTGGCTCTATGGGCCTGTTAGTAAGGTTCCTTAGAGTGGTTGTTTCTTGGTGCTCTTTCCTCCCCACCCAGCTCAATAGCTCTCCATGCAGCAGATACCTTGATTCCTGCTCTGGGGATGCAATATGTGCAAAGGCTCACTGTCATATGCAAAGGGGATTCTTTACTTAATGTGTTGAACACACAGAGAGACCATGTCGCTTCCAGTCTCTCTAGCACACAGACTGATGCACGCTGCCCAGTGACATCACAGGCTCAGCCTAAATCCTGGCCAATTGGATCATGGAATGGAATGCTGACCCTGCCCTCCCCAAGTCACCAATCACGGAATCTTTCTATTTCGCATGCATTCCTCCCCACTCCCTTTGTATCCCTGACGTACTCTCTCCACCCCGCTGACACTCAGGTGGAAATTGTATTTAATTTGAGAAAGCTGCTGCTTTTAAAACACTCTCTCTGCCAAGCACATACAGCCACTATATAGAGGGGTGAAAAGGTCAGTATGCCTAGTGCAAACACCCATAATTGCATGCAGATGTGCTCATTCATGGACAAAACTCATATTCACACAAATAAAAGTACTCCCCAAATACTTTGGGAAGAAAATGGTTTCCTAAAGTGCATGAAACGTAGGAAATACCAGTCTTGAGAGCACATCAGTGGTCATCTAGTCCAGTCTCCAATTTCACAGTGATGAGAAGCAGCTGCTTCAGAGAAAGGTACAAGGAACCCTTAGGTCAGTGAACATTTCTTCTAACCTCCTCTTAGGTTGTTCTATGCCAGCGGTGGGCGGCTTGTGGGCCATGCACGGCCCGTCAGGGTAATCTGCTGGTGGGCCATGAAACAGTGTTTACATTGACTGTCCACAGGCACGGCCGCCCGCAGCTCCCAGTGGCCGCGGTTCGCCATTCCTGGACAATGGGAGTTGCAGGAAGTGGCAACCAGCACATCTCTGCAGCTTGCAGCTTCCATTGGCTGGGAACGGTGAACTGTGGCCACTGGGAGCTGCGGGTGGCCATGCGTGCGGACGGTCAGTGCCTACCACTGTTCTATGCCCTGAAGCATAAGGTCTTATATCCCTTCTAAAACCACGGTCTCTCACTTTTGTGAACACTCAAGCTCACATCCATATTTATTAAAAACAAGAGAGAAAAAAAGGTAAAATATATTGGAAGTAAAATATCTGTTATTAAATGGAAGCTGGCATGTCAGGCATCTTGAAGAGCACTTGCATAAAAGGTAATATACTCTATTCCTACCTAAATTGGAGATATTTTGAGGATAAGTGGTGTGCAACTGTTGGGTGAATTCGTGCTTTTTTCTTAATATAATTATATTCAGATGTTTTCTCTCAGGTAATTTCTGTTGATATACAGTATAGATGCTCTTCAGTATAGTCAACTAAAAGGTCAGGGAGATCTTATTTTATTGAATTTCTGTAAAACCAGGGTATTGTGCCTTTTTAAAATCTGTGGTAAAATTAATAAACAATAAAAACTGTAAAAGGAGGAGAAATTTTCCCCTACTTGTGATTCAATTCCCTGGACACCCACTGACTGAAGATTTGACAGGAGTAACATGAAGCTAGAGTATTCACTGTGTGGTTCATTTTTATCAAACATGGTAGGGACAATGAAGCCTGTTCATTTTAAAAGCTGTATCATGTTTCTCCTGTTTCTTTAGGCATTACTACAAAAACCTCTCAGTTCTTCTTTCTCCTCTTCTGCAGGCTAACATTTTAGAAACAGCTTTTCAGTGATTAGCAAAGTGAAAGGGATTTTTGCATGAAACAAATGAGAGGCTTATTCTTACCTGTGTACTCTGTAGAGTAAACAATTCTGAACTGCAATGAACAGAGAAATAATTATAAACACTTCAAAAAATACAGAGAGAAATCTTAAAGAACTATATTAATATTAACCTCATACAGGAAATTTCTCAGGCAGCAGGCCAAAATGAGATTAACTGAATCTTGTAGGAAGCATTTGTAATGTAAATTTGAAACCAAAACAGTAAAACAACGCTTTGACAAATCTTTACATTATTGCTACTATCCGCATCTAGAACTAATAAAATAGAAAACATGAAGTCTGCCAGCAGCCATGCCAGGGTTATGCAAATACTATATTCCACAGCTCCCTGACAGCAGCCAGGAAGCAGAATTTAAAAGCACTACTTCAAAGCTTTTCTGGGAAATAATTCAGTGCTTAATGATTATAAAAGAGTTCCATGATAGTTCTCTTGTTTGAGATGCTGGATTGGGACTCCGGTGCTCTGGGTTCAATTCCCTGGCTCTGCCAGATTTCCTGTGTGATCTCAGGAAAGTCACTTAATCTCTCTGTGCCTTAGCGCATGGCTACACTTGCAAATGTAGAGCGCTTTGAGTTAAACCAGCCTTTGTAGAGCGCAGTAGGGAAAGCGCTGCAGTCTGACCACACTGACAGCTGCAAGCGCACTGGCGTGGCCACATTTGCGGCACTTGCAGCGGCATTGGGAGCGGTGCATTATGGGCAGCTATCCCACAGAGCACCTCTTCCCATTCTGGTGCTGTGGCTTGTGGGAGGGGGGCAGAGAGGCGGGGCATTCTGGGTCCTGTCCCAACGCCCCATGATGCATCCCAGCAATCCCTATGCTTCCGTCCACATTTGGCGCCATCTTTCAATGTTTTTTGTACTGCGCGCTCTGTCTTCCCTTTCAGTCTGCGGGAATGGAGCCCGAACTGCTGAGGAATATGCTGATGAGTCTCGCCAGCATGTCACGTTTGGCAGTCAAGTTACTCCTTAAGAGCCAAACTGACAGTGAGTACTCTGACGATATCAACTCGAGTAACGCATACGGCACGAGATTGCTTGTGGCATTCACGGACATGCTCACCACCATGGAACTCCGCTTTTGGGCTCGGGAAATGAGCACTGAGTGGTGGGATCACATCATCCTGCAAGTCTGGGATGACGAGCAGTGGCTGCGGAACTTTCGGATGAGAAAAGCCACTTTCATGGGACTGTGTGAGGAGGGCTCTGAAGTGTCCATGGTGGTCCTCGTAGTGGAGGTGGGGTTGCCCCCAAGTATCATGTCCAGCTCTTTGTAGAAATGGCAGGTCGCAGGGGCAGCACTGGAGCAGTTTGCCTCATGGGCTTTGCGGTAGGCATTCCGCAGCTGCTTCACTTTTACCCTGCACTGCACCACGTCCCGGTCATGGCCCCTTTCCATCATGTCCCTTGATATCTGCCCTAAGATATTGTAATTCCTATGGCTGGAGCACAGCTGGGACTGGACAGCTTCCTCCCCCCAAACACTGATGAGGTCCAGCACCTCCCCATTGCTCCATACTGGGGATTGCCTGGGGCGTGGAGGCATGGTCACCTGGAAAGATGCGCTGAGAGCACTCCATGCCTGGCTGAGCAAACAGGACGGGGATTTTCAAAATTTCCAGAGAATTTAAAGAGCGGGTCTGACGGTTGGGGCAGTAGAGTTCAAAGTGATGACCAGAGTGGCTAGAACAGGCATTGTGGGACACTTCTGGAGGCCGATCAGAGCGCATTAACAGACCAGGGCGTCCACACTGGCGCTGCGGTGCATCAAACATTATTCCTCTTGCCGAGGTGGAGTACCAGGAGTGCTCTAGCTGCGGAGTCCAAGCGCTCTACATGCCTTGCCAGTGTGGACGCGTCGTGAGTTAGCGCGCATGGGGCTGCTTTAATGCGCTCTAACTCACAAATGTAGCCATGCCTTTAGTCCCCCAGCTGTAAAAGGGTAATAATAATTCTTCCTTTCTCTGGCTTGGCTAGTTAGATTGTAAACACCCCAGGGCACAGACTGTCTCTTACTAAGCGTATAGAGAGTTCCTAACACAACAGGTCCCCAATGTCAGTAGGGACTTCTTGGTACTACTGCAATACTAGCCATAGTCATTAACGGGAGGAGCTATTTTGTCCTAAAGAAGGAAGTGGCTCCAAAGGTGCAGCAAGGGCTCCTTTTCAGTGTGCTTGTCAGCCAGCTCCTACTAGCCCCAGCAGAAGCATCATGTTCAGACAATGTGCCTCCTCCCCATCTCCAGAGTTGGCATTGCCTCCTAGAAGACATAATTTGGCCTGAAATCAATCATATGCAGCAATGAAATTTGTTGGCAATCTGGATTATTGTCCTGCTAATTCCAAACACTGAGATTTTTTCCTTCCTATAGTTTCACTCAAATTTAACCTCTCAGACACACATAACTACATCCTTCCGTCAGGTGCCCGAATTCATGGTAAAATATTTATTATAGCTGAAGTGTGGTAACGTTCTAATGTTTTTGTTAAAGAAGCAAAGCACACAATAAAATAACTGGGATTTGCATGAAACGTACTTGTGGAGCTTGTGTTAGGAATTGGAGATACACCTTGATTTAGCTCTATCTTTTAGTCTTTCAGTCTGTGTTCTACTAAATTAGTGAGAAAATATGGGAGTGGCCAAAATTATAGAAATTCATTTGGGGGTCTTGTAGAAAATTTTCTGGTGTCTAAGATCTTGCAAAACTTCTAGCAACATTTGAATAATTTGAGTTTCACAATAACTTTTTCCTTTTTACACCATTGCTCTTCAAAGGAAATTTGACTTTTAAAAAAAGTCATTCTAATTGAGTGGAAGTCTGTGCTAGGCAGACAATGAAGATTCCTGGCATATGTTCTGCATTTGATAAAAGATTTCTCCCATTCTCTTGACTAAACTGTATTTAGGCATGTTGAAGTTATTGTTAATTAATTTTCAAGGCTCAAAACTGGATAAATACCCCAAGTTTATGAAAATAAAAATAATGCCAAACCACTAGTTTAGACATTCCACATCTTTCGAGTTTCATTGTTGAAATACACAGCTGAAAAATAATAGACTTGCTTGGAGTAAAAGCTATTGTGTGAAGTTACACTGCTATATTGCAGAGGTCCCTTGAACTCAAAAAATATCTAAGATTAAAAATCCAACAACTTTATTCTTTTTTGGAGAAGTTATGTTTTCGAGGGTGCATCATATTAGGGTTATTTTTCTCCTGTCTATTTGAATGGAGGCTATCTGTTTACTTGTGGGGTTTGATTCATTTGTTTTGTGAAGGGTTATTGAGGAATGTTCCCATGGCTTTGCTAACGTAGCTAAAAGGTTTCCAAGAGGTTCTCTAAAATGGTACATTACATTCCTCATTTGACAAGATCATAAAAAAAATGTATGCGACTGTCTCTGTCTATTCTTAATCTTCCCAGGACTCTACTAAAAAATACCATAAAAGTGAGCAAGAAATGCTTGCAATCTGAGACAAGATGAGAAGTAGTTTGCTGAGGTACCCCAGAAATAATCATAGTGGGTTTGCTTTTGCCCCCCATTGAACTCGATTTTAAAACTCCCATTGAATTCCATGGGGACAAATTTGGGCCCAACATTTTATGATGATCTCTTCAATGGAGAATTTGCAAAGAAAAATGTGATTGCTTTGTGCTTTCCGTTACTGAGCACACCTCTCTACGTTCTTTACATTTGTATTAGCTTAATTATGGAATTAAATGTGGAAAAAATAAGTCATGTCTTTTTACATAAGTAAAATAGTCCTCAATGTATTTATATATTACTCCAGTAAACTGAGGACCTGATCCAAAGCCAATGGGCTTTGAACCAGGTCCTTGGTGAAGGGTAAGGGGATCAGAATATACAAACAGGGAAAACTATAAACTTCCCTTTGTGCTGAAATATGCACCATATGCTCTCTAATTCATCATCATCAAAGCAAATCCCAAAGTGATATAGCCTCCTTGAAGATCAAATGCCATCCAGATTGAGCTCAGGCTAGGTCCTTAAGGTGGTCTGGCTGGATAGTCAGTTTATGTCCATCACTGGTAATCTTACTGCACCACTGAAGCTTTTGGCGACTACGTGATTGCTGACCACATTCCTTGGTAAACATGCTTCAGAATTCATTGGTCTTCCTTCCAAGAAACCTTCCAAAACCAAACCAGTGCTGATGGAGGTGGTTGCTGGGTTTGGCTTTGAATGTCCTAATTTCTGATCTTGTCCTGCCACGTGATACGGAGAAGCTGAGGAAGATCATGAGTACTGAACAGAGTTGGTGTAATGGTGACTCTGTAGATCCTCAGCTTCGTAAAAAGCTTGATGTCACAACATCTTCACAGAGACTGCTGAAGTGCTGTTGGTATATGAGTGTCCACATCTTCTGAGTATCTTGCAGCACTGTCTATGACGCTGCCCAAGTAACTGGCAATGTCCTGTCCAGACATGTTAATATTCAGCTGGTTGCAATCTGGAACTGGTGTCTGTTTGATGGTAATGGCCAGGCACTTAGTTTTATCCAGGTTAATAATCAGTCCAATGCACACTGCTCCTTGCTGGCCATCAGCTGCAGCAATTCACCAAACTGAGTCAACAAGACAATGTCATCAGTGTATTCGAGATCTCGAAGCATAATGGTGTTCAGCTCAATGCCACCAACAGCTGCCTCCTCGAGCTTATCCATCAACCAATCAGTGCCATTACTGAACAACAATGGTGACAGAACCCAGCCATGCCAAACTTCCATGGAGATAGGAAACCATGCTGTGTATCTGCTATGGATCACTTGATTACCTGTTCTGTTCATTCCCACTGGGGCACCTGGCATTGGCCACTGTTGGAAGACAGGATACTGATCTAGATGGACCTTTGGTCTGACCTAGTATGGCCGTTCTTATGCTATTGACTAGGCCTTTGATTTAGTCCCCTCTCATTAGAAGAGTGTTAATTCTATTGGCTTTAATGCCTCCTAGTATTTCTTTTCTCTACACAAATGTGATGGCAGGTTTTTTACACCACTTTAATACAGTGATCAATATAATATAAATGGCATTTAGTATGCCAGCCTGGGACAATATCCTGCCTTTTACGTTCCAGGCCGTTTTGACTTGCATCATATTCCAACCACAGAACAAGAAGGCTTCAGCTTTTCACAAGCTTATCATGGAGCATCCGGCACTGAGCCTGTCATACTGAGGCAGCAGGGAATTACAGTAATGGTAGTAAGGTTGGCATATTGGGTAACAGTTTAAATCTGACAGAAACTTCCAAATTCTAGACTAGCGCATGAGGAATGCAACCTCTCACTATTCTGCACAATGGCCTAGTGCATCTATTATTGGAATAGTACTGTTGATGAGCTGAAGGCTTCAAAGGTCATACAAATATGCTGTGTTGTGTGTCCCATTACTTATTTCAGTAGCAGCAGAATTCCAGGAGCCCTTTGTTTTGTGGAGGGCCATGTTCACAGTATAAATATTGATCACGTTAAAAAAAAGTAGTAGCACTGTGTGCTTACAATTAGAAAGACAGTGGTCTGTGTTAAGAGCTGTCAAACACTGTGGTTGCCACAGGGATAGTTGGTTTGTGCCAGATGTAGCTGATGGATACCAAGCTGATTAAAGGAGACAGGATGACATGCCTTCTGTTGTTTTAATTAAAGACTTCCTAAATCCGTATAAACTCTGGATCCTGAAAACCATCCAGACTTAGATGTACCCCAATATTTGCGGCCATGAAAGAAATGTGTGCAATTGGACTCTTCTCTTTATGTTTATGCCTATGTTGAGGTTCAGCGCCCTCATGCAAGTGATAGAACTCTGTGCCATTTGTTTTCCATGGAATGGCTCCCTACAGATTAGTGTTCGTCAGAATCTTTCCCTAGCACTGTGGCTGCAATCTTTACTTAATACTCCGAGGTACATCTTGGTTATTTTACACAGCACAAGTGATTGAAAATACAACAGCAAAACCATTAACTTGATCCTCACTGCAGTGGCTCCTGGCCCAATATCTCTTCCGTGGTCACTTTAAAGGTGGTGATTAATAGAGTGGCTGAATACTGCTCTGTGTACTGAAAACTAGTTAAGGACTGTAAATAAAGCTTAATTATAAAGAGCCATATACTGAATTAGGGTGAGGTATCTTAGGCCATGTCTACACTACAAACTCAGTCTGCTCAAGTTACGTTGGCATACAGCCGCTGCAGTTAGTAAATCACTTATGCATGTGCATACTTGGCTCCTTGCATCAGTGGTGTGTGTACTTACCAGGAGTGCTTGTATCTATGCAGAGTGTGGTGCACCATGAGTAGGTATCCCACTATGCAACTTGCCACCGTCCAGCACATTATCTTTTGGGAAGTTTTGGCAGTGCATGGTGAGACTGAAATGAGTCACACAGGGGTGATTGGGAGCATAGGGTCAACTTCCCAGTTTGCAACTGTCTCCATCTCATAGTGTTATCTGCATCACATAATTTTTGAGCCTTTTTTCAAAATTCCACAAGCCCGCGTGGCCCTCCTCACTGCCCACCATCTCTGACAGAAGCATGGAGCCTGCACTGCTGTCATGAGCATTGATCATGTGCATGATCCTGGAGTATTCGCAGAGCTGCAAGAAGAACTGAATGAGTGGGAAACATGACAATTCCTTGGGGGATAGATTGCTGGGGGATACAGCAAGAACCAGTTCAAGATTGTTGGTGGCATTCACAGAGCACCTGCAGATGGTAGAGCGCCACTTCTGGACCCAAGAAACAAGCACTGACTGGTGGGATCTCATGGTAATGAAGGTTTGGGATAATGAGCAGTGGTTGCAGAACGTTCAGATGCACAAGGCCATGTTCCTGGATCTGTGTGCTGAATTTGCCCCAATGCAAGGTCACCAAAATGAGAGCTGCACTGACAGTTGAGAAGTGAGTGCTGATTGCACTGTGGAAACTTGCAACACCAGATTGCTACTGGTCAGTTGGGAATCAATTTCGAGTTGGGAAATCCCCTGCAGGGCCATTGTGAGGCAAGTGTGCAGGGTCATTAATTGCATCCTGCTACGCAGGACTGTTACTCCACAGCAACGTGCAGGACATAGTGGATGGATTTGCAGCAATGGGGTTCCCAAACTGAGCAATAGACGGCGCACACATCCCTATTTTGGCACCAGACCACCTTGCCATGAAGTACATCGACAAAAAGGGCTACTTTTCTATGGCAATGCAGACACTGGTGGATCACCACGATTGCTTCACTGACATCAGCGTGGGTTGGTCAGGGAAGGTGCATGGCGTGCACATCTTTAAGAACACAGGACTGTTCGGAAAGCAAGGAGCATGGCCCTCCTGCCTAACTCTAGAGGGGAATGAAAAGCAGAGTAACAGCTCTGCCTCGCTTGGTTGTGCCACTATCTCTTCTAGCACGATTAATGGAAAATCAAAAGATGTGTCTTGCTACTTTGGGGGGTGTCATTCTTGTAACTAAAAACCTGAAGTTCCTTCCCCTGTATTGGGTTCACCTGCGCACAACTGGCTGGACTGCAGAGGGGTCAAAAGCAGGTCCTGGTTCACTGTGTACCTGGATCTCCTGGTTGCCTGTCCCCCATATTCCTCCTCTTCCTTCTTGTTCCTTGTCTACCACCTCCTCTTCCTTGCTGTTCATGGCAGAGCCCTGTGACTTGCGCTCCTCGGAGGTATCCATGGTGCTATGGGAGTGGTGGTGGAGTCTCCAGTGAGGATGGCATGCCGTTCTTTGAAAAAGCAGCAGATTTGAAGCTCGGCACCGGATCAATTATTGGCCTCCCTGGCCCTCTAGTACGCCTGCTGCAGCTCCTTGGCTTTCACATGGCACATGGCTGCTCCCTATCACCCCCCTTCCACATTTTCTGAGCAATCTGCTTGTAGATGTGGATGTTTCTATGACTGATTTGGAGCTGTGCCTGCACAGCCTCTTCTCCTCATAGGCCCAGGAGATCCAATATCTACTGTCTAATCCAGGCAGGAGCACATCTGGAGCAGGTAGCTGCCATGGTCAGCTGGGAAGTTGCGCTCAACAATGGAGAGCTGCGAGGTGTGCTTGCCAGGCCAAGCAATCAGGAAAAGGAATTTTTAAAATGTGCAGGTCTTTAAAGGGAAGAGAGGAGCTCTCCTGTCTCCTTGCCCCCTGGGCAGAGGAGTTCACAATGGTGACCAGAGCAGTCAGTGTGAGGCATTGTGGGACAGCTGCTGGAGGACAGTTAAGGTCAACATAAGTAATGCAGTGTCTACACTCACACTGCATTGACCTAAGTACATGGACCATGGTTCTGCACTGCTCTGGAAGGTGATGTTACTGTGTCGGCATAATGGGGTTGCTTACATTGGTGGGAGACTGATTTTAAGTGTAGACACATGCACAACTAGGAAAATGTAAGCTGCCTTGCATTGACCTAACTTTGTAGTGTAGACCAGGCCTAAGGAGTGCTGTGGAGACCCAGTGTTAGGTCTAGTTTTATCATCTTTAATGGTGATCTCAAAGAGGGGATAAATAGCTCACAAATTAAATTTGCAAGTAATGTTAAGGACCATGAAATAGTAGCAAGGGCCTTACAGCAGAAAGAGTAATATTACATGGAGGAAATAACAGTAAAATACAACCTGGAAAAACACACAAACTAATGCATCTGAGGAAAATAATCAGAACTGCACAGCTGTTTAATAGAAGGGAGATACTTGGAAAGCAGTAATGTTGAAAAAGTCCTAAGAACGATAACCAGACAGCCAATTGAACATGAACTTCCAGTGTGAGATAGCAGCAAAAAGAGAGAGACTGTTGTGAATTTGGCCTGCATATGCAGAAGCATCATGTCACAGAGCAGGAAAGCCACAGTTTCAAAGTCCCTCTCTACAAAACACTGCCAAGACAGCAATGAGAGGATGAGAAGGTTGTTGACAAATTTGAGAGAATTCAGAGAAGTTAAATAAAAGTTATTAAAGAACTGGGAAAGAGAGGCTTATGAGACAAGATTAAAATAACTAGATATGAGTAATTGTGCTAAATGATCACTACTGTAAAATCACTATGGTGCAACCCCTGTCTGGCTAGTCAAAGCTTCTGGTTTCATAAACATATGTTATGTCTCCCAGGGATTCCCTGACTGAAGATTTGCTCCTGCAGAACCCCTAAGCAGAGCCGTCCCTGGGGTATGGCAAATCAGGGTGACCACCCCAGGCCCCGCGCTTTGAGGGGCCCCATGGGCGGGGAGGTGAGGCAGGAGGCGGAAGGTGGGCGAGCAGGGTGAGGAGGCGAACAGGGAGGCAAGCAGCAGGCGGGCTTGGGGGAGGGCAAGGAGGAGCCCCCCTACCAGAACCTCCCCCTCCCCCCAGCGCCTCCTGTCCGCCGGTGGGCCCCGCCAATCAGCGTCTCCCCCTCTCGCTCAGTGTCTACCACCTGCCATGGATCAGATGTTTCGCGGCATCAGGAGGCGCTGGCGGGGGGAGGGGGAGGAGCGAGGGCGCAGCACACTCGGAGGAGGGGGCAGATCTGGGCGAGGAGGAGGCAGGGTGGAAAGAAGCAGGGTGGGGCTACAGCATCAGAGCTTCAGTCCTGTGGAACTCAAATCCTGCAGGACTGAAGCTTCCTAGTGACTTGTTCCTCGTCTGGTCTGCTGAGCCAGCCGGCCTTGAGGAAACCAGCTGGCTTTCTATACAACAAATGGCCATCTCCTTGGGTCGGAGAAGTCAGAGGGTGGGAACAGGGGGTTTGAATGGGGGCAGAGGTCCCGGGGGGGCAGTCAGGAAGGAGAGGAGGGTTGGATGGGGTGGAGGGGGGCAGTCAGGGGCAGGGGTTCCAGAGGCAGTCAGGGAGAAGGGGTGGTTGGATGGGGCAGGGGTCCTGGGGGGGCAGTCAGGAATGAAAGGAGGGGTTGGATGGGGCTCCGGGGGACAGTCAGGGGCAGGGAAGTCTGGGGGCAGTCAGGGGACAGGGAGGGGTGGATGGGGCAGGGGTCCCGGGGGGACCGTCAGGGGACAGGGAACAGTGGAGGTTGGATGATGGTAAAGGAGAGGTGGGGGGGGGGGGCGTGAGGGTTTCTCGAAAATTAAAAAGGGGGCGTGATGCCGAAAAGCTTGGGAACCAATGAGCTAGCGTCTGTAACTGGGGGAACGTGAGTTTCTGATCCCCACATTCTTGAAAGGTTTCTGTTGTTTCTTTCTTTCTTCCCACAAAAAAATTCCTTCATGAAAGGAGGTTTCTTCTCTCACCTGCTAAAGTGACTTTCTGTGAAGAAGATCACCACTCTGGGACTGGGCTACTGCTGCTTCTTTTGGCTTTAGCTCACATAGCTCGGCTGTTGCTAGGCAATTCACGGCTTGTACATTGTTCCAATTCTAGGGGAATTTTCTAATGGTGAGATCAAGCATTTGAACACTCTCCCAAGGAAATTATGTTTTATGGTAGGCCATCTTGTACTGTCAGAAGAACAGAAAAAGTAATTTGTTCAACCTTTGCTGAATAACTGTGTAATCTTATGCCCTGTCTCTGTCATCTCCATTTCAGTGATTGAGACATCCTGTCACTGTGTCATGGGTGAAATGTATATTGTAAACTCTCCAGGGCAGAGATCATGGCACTGTGAGGCATCTAGTACATTGATGGACACTATAAAATAGTAAATATAGATTAGACTGGATGGTCTCCTAAGGCTCAGATTTTTCAAGTAACCATTGACAACTAAGGTGTCCCAAGATGAGCACTCAGAAACAGAGGCATCTCAAATTAGTGGAACTGTGTAAGTGGAGGAACAGTTCCACTATTGTGGGGAATTTTCCTGGGTTCTATATAACCTGGTGGAGCCAGCTGGTGAAAGGATCTCAGTCCCTGATCCAGCTCCTTTTACTGGGATGTCTGCCTGACCTTGAGCTCTTTCTCTCTCTCTTTTTCCCATGTGGCAGAGTCCTCATAACCCTGATAAAGCTGGACCCAGGATCCATGTGGGGGGCTTAACCCACAGTTTCATCGTGAGTCCCTCAGGCTAGTGGCTAGGGTGTCCTCGCTCTGAGGTACACCCTCCTCCTCACCAGCCACATCCCTAACCCAGTGATCACTACACTGATTTTAAACCACATACAATTTATTAAACAGCAACTGAAAAAAAAAGTGTGTGTGTCTGGTGGAGGGAGGAAGGGGAATTGAAAAGGTTAAAGGATTGAGGAGCCTCATACTATGGGCACAGGGAAACCATAAACAATAGTCTCTGGAACTCAAGAAAATTCACAGCCTATGCCTTACATGGCCCAGGCCTCCTTCCCAGGAGCTGGATGTGCTACGGTGATACTGTGAGTAAGATGCCTGCTCTGGTGGTGGCTACACACCCTCAGGCTCTAGGGTGGTGGGATCCTTCTCCCCAGTATCAGCCCTCCTGTTGGGTTCATGTCTCCCCCTCCCCCACCCTGGTCTGCCCTTCAAGGCCCTCTTGTCTGGTGACATCTCCCTCCCCTGGGCCGTCTCTGCCTCTCCCACCTCGTTCTTCCTAGCTGCTCACAGTGCTCAACTCCAGTTTAGTAGTAGGACACTATGCGAGTTCTAGTCCCGTGGCTCTCCATTGGAGCTCGGTCCTGGCTCACTGTCTGTTTGGCTGATCTCCACTGCTCTGGCTACCCAGCTCTGGACTGCTACACTCCCCCTTTCATGCCTTTATTCTGTTCACACAGTCCCAGCTCAGACAGAGGATGGTCCCTGGGCTCTTGACTCTCTCATTGACCTGTGTGCCCTGTCAGTCTGGCTGACTTGGAGTGCTGGCCTCTCCCTGTTGGTCCTGGGGTCAGAGCTCTTCCAATGTACTTGTCATCCCAGGCTCCTGACTCCTTTTCAGCTCTTCCCCTTTTTCTTGGTACTGGGAAAGGGCCATCCAAAACCCCCAGTAGAGGGCCAACAACCCCTCTACAAATGTTTCCGTAAATGTGGGCCTTAATCTTTTCCCATCTGTAATTTCTGAGGTACTGATACATTTCCCCAGAAGAGTTGGCTTAAAAACATTTTCAGTTTTTTGTTGGTTGGGTTTTATTTTTAGCCTTAATAAATCTATACTGTATTTGGTAGCAGTGTTCTAGTTCCTTTTTCTATACTGTTTCCTAAATATGTGTTTTTGTTTGTAAAGACAAATCCTTTGTTTGAGGATTACATTTCAATTCAGCTGTAATTTGTAGTCCAAACATGCAGGAAAAGGAGATAGAGGGTGGAAAAAAAAGCAGACAGCTTATGCTAACCCAAATGAAAAGAAGACATAGTAACATTTATAAATGGTTTATTTGCCCATCAAGTCAACATCTGTTGACAACATGATGCATCTATGAAGCTGGGACTGCCAGAATATGCTTACCTGTTTAAATAAAACCTCTCATTATCTGTTTGACTGCAAGCGAGGGGCACCCATCATACTTATATAATGTTTTACATATTCAAAACGTAGTACAATTCTACATTAACTAATCATCAAAGCACAAGGACAATTATTGTTATCCCCATTTTTCAGGTGGGAGAACTAAGGCAGAGGGATGAAGTGATTTGCCTATAGTCACACAGCAAGTCTTTTTTTCGAGCTAGGATGAAAACTCAGGTTGGCTCCCAATTCCCTGTTCAGACTGTGTTGGCTCCCACAGTAATGTCTCTGCGCCAAGAGGGATATCATTTCTGTCTACACAGACCCAGAGTTGGTAGGAATCTGTTGTGTTGCCTTGGTAATATTAACGAATGGAACGTTACAGCTTGTGGTTTTGTACGGACTTTCTCTCTAACTTCACATAAAATGAATGATGTTGGTAAGAGAGGGCAGAGCTGGCATGGATGAGCTCAGACAAAATAATCCCAACGCCAGAGTGCAGTCAAGAGGCTGATGGCTGGCACATAGGAACCTGCATTTTGACACTGCCACTCAGTACTGTAATTTTTCACTTAAAAACAGAACAAAAGCAACAGGCGAAAGACTGATGCAAGGATAAAATGAATTGCAAGCAAAATCTATTTAAAATTTCGAGAGGTTAAATTAATTACTTAAAAGTGGTTTTGATCACGGGCCCTACACCACTTAAATTTGGAGGAAAATTGCCCTAATTTAGACAAGACCAAAGGGTTAGAAAAAGGTGCTGCTTTTCTAGCTCCAGGGCTGGTCACAGTAGTATCTTGGTTGGCGTTTCTGCAAGTGGAAGTGCCAGTGCTAATTTTTGCTAACTCTGTTCAGGGTAAAAAATGATGAATAAAATAGACTAAGACTCTAGGAAAAAAATCCCGATTGTGTGTGACTCTCCCTCTTTGAATGGGAACTTAACCCATCGCAAACCCCACCCGCCATCTGCAAAGAGACAACAATATTCTATGTCTGCTGACCTCTCCTATTGGCCTAACTGAAGTATTTCTGGAAAGAACCAAATAGAGAAGGCTTATTTCATACCATCCTGATTGTCTGTGCTTCTCATCTGTTTTTCACCATTGCTAGTTAGTTTCACACCAAGGAGCAGTGCAGAACTGACACTATATATATCTTTCATACAGGTGGTTAAAAAATGTTATTCTAAACTTTTTTAGGATGAAAAGAGGCCTATATTTGAAAATGAAAATCTTTGCAGAATTATTTTTTATATAAATACATTTAAAGTTTTTGGTTTTTCAAAAGGTTTCTCCCCCTTTCTCTCACTTTCCCTGCCCCCCATCCTTTTTCCCCAATGACAAAATAGAAAAAGAAGAAAGGGAAAGGAAAGGGAGGGAAACCAGAAATGGAAAACTCAAAACTAAAAACCAAAAGGAAGTATGTTTCAAAAACCAAATATTTTGGGGTTTTGCTGTTGTTTGTTGAAATAGTTTTGAGAAAACAAAATCTTTTCACTTTCGGGGAAGGGGGTCAGACATACTTACTATTTTTCAACTAGATCTGTTCTGTCTGATCTCCCAGCTAGCTGATAATGTCACAGAATCCTTGTGGGTCTGTTCAGAAGCACTGGCCTAGAAAAAATGATTCTGTGGCTTAAGAAACCATTTTGAAACACCCAGAAGCTTGAACGACAAGTTCAAATCCCATATGGGAGAACTCAGTGAAGTACACATTGGTTCTTAGCGGTTACCCAGAAGTTAATATCTTTAAATATTTCCTCATAGTCCCTAGGTAGCACAGACTTATGGGGCTCAATCATAAGGTGCTCAGATACCATGGTTATAGGTACTGAGGTAAAAGCATGCTTTATATGCACTAGTTCATGTTGGAGATGGGCAGAGCTGACCCAATGCAGGGACCTCCAAGAGATACGCCTGCTTTAGGCAGGCAGAATTGCTCCTGGAGATTCCCAGTGTGCAAGAAGCAGTGGACTCCCTGCTATACCCTGGCTGCTAGGAGAGCAGGGCCATTGTCTTCTTCCCTTGTGAACTCCTTTTGCTAGGAAGGAGAAGTGTCTGCACTTGAGGAATGCAGCGGCTGCAACTGTACCTTGACACTGGGCAGGGGGACAAGAAGAGGGAAAAAGAAAATAAGAAAGAAATACTTGTGGCACCTTAGAGACTAACAAATTTATTTCAGCATAAGCTTTCGTGGACTACAGTCCGCTTCGTCGGATGCATCCGACGAAGCGGACTGTAGTGCACGAAAGCTTATGCTGAAATAAATTTGTTAGTCTCTAAGGTGCCACAAGTATTTCTTTCTTATTTTCTTTTTGCTGACGCAGACTAACACGGCTACTATGCTGAAAGAAGAGGGAAGGCTCCCATCAGCACAGCTGGTCACAGTCTTATTCTGAGCACCCAGTCCTGCAAGATACTAAGCACCTCCTGATAGGTGCTAATGGCCCTCATTTTCCATTGATTTCAATGGAAATTAAAGGTATTTGGCATCTTGCAGAACCAGACAGAAAGGTAACAACAATACAAAATTAAGCAATGTTCGGCAAGAAGGGAGGGAGGGAAGCAGAATTTACTTCTTGGCATGCTGCAGACACTTCTCCATCCCCAAATGAAGGCACAGCCTGATGTGTAATTAGCTGTATGATCTTGCAACAATTTTAAAATGTGGTATAATTTGTCCCATGTAATTACTTATTTGTTTCTTCTCAGCTTGGAAAATACTAAAGCATCATTTCACAGCTCAGCAAAACACTGTAACAGCATTAACATTTCCTTTTCAGTCAATGTGACTGAAGTAATAAAGTGCCATGTAACTGCTTCTTGGTTGCACTGCATTTACTTTCTACTTACTGATACCATAAACTATATGACAGTACTGCTTACTGGTTTGTATCTCTTTTATCTGAATTGGGATAGGGAATTAATGTTGCATGTTAAAGAGTGAGCATCTCTTTCTCTCTCTCCTCTCCTTTTTTCTCCACCAATAAATTATGTTTTTTTTATCTAACATGATTGACTTTTCTTCCATAAATATCCACTGTGTTCTGCCCAGTATGCACATGTGGTAATGAAGTAATGAAGGATCTGTCGTATAAACTTTAAAATCTTAACAATTTATTTCAACTCTAATAGGCAGAATAGCAGAAAGAAATTATTCATATTGCCATCTTAATTAAGGAATGTTTAACTTTAATGTAACTGGTTGTGAATTCCTGGTTTTGCAATGTCAGTGAGCAAAGTAAATGGTCAATGCACTGTCATGTTATGAACAGAGCTGGTTTCACAACAGGCAAATATTGGAAACCCATGGGGCTGCAGGTTCATGCTTGTTCTAATATTAGCAAAAGTGAAAAGAAGTTTTCACAAGTGAAAGTATCATTTTGCCATGAATACTACATTTGTGGCAAACATGCAAATTCCTGCCTGGAACTAAGGTAGCCAAACTTCCAGGATTGTCCTGGAGTCTCCAGGAATTAAAGATTAATCTTTAATTAAATATTATGTCATGTGATAAAATCTCCAGGAATTCGTCCAACCAAAGTTGGCAACCCTATCTGGAACCAATTAATGAAAACTCACATTACCACTTCAAGGGCCTGAGCCAAAGTCCAAGGAACTCAATGGAAATATTCCTGTTGGCTTCAATGGACTTTGAGTCAGGTCCTGAAAAAAACACACTGGGTTGCTGGTGATGAAATATTAATAAGAAAAAAAATCCATTCTGAATCCTTGTAATTTTTCTCATTCTGCTCCTCTCCTTGTCTAAGGAGCAGAGTAAAACCAGGTTTACTCTTCCCTTCACCTATTAGAAGTTGAGATCAGATTTCTTGACCACATACTCAAAAATTTCCTCATATAAGCTAACTGTGATACAGTTGTTTCAAAAAGAAAAGTAATTGACAACGCCCTACCCCCACTGTTGTCAATTCCTTTTTTCTCTCTGGTCAGTTACCAGCGTTGTGGGTAAATGAGAGGGGCAGAGAAGCAGATGGCTAAATCCAGTACAATTTTGCAGGCTCATCTTTAAACAAGTGAGGCCCTCAGCACTGATTTCACTGTGTAAAACCCTTCTGCCTGTAATAATGTCACCAGCAGCATTAAATGCACTCTGAGTATACACTGATTGGTAGGCCAGTCAGGTAGACAACACCAACTTTTGCTGGCATGGACTGTAATCAATTTCTTAATTCCCAGAACAGCAATGTGTTTTCTCCCATGGTAGTAAAAGTTTCACTGCATGTGTACGTGTGCGTGCACACATACACAACCTCTTCCACAGTTGTCCTGCTCTGTTCTACCCTAATAAGACAGGGTCTAGACTAGTCCGACGTTCTTTAGTATTCAGAAGTGGTGGGAGCAAATGGTAGATTGTGCGGCTGGTGCTTTTGCTGTTCTCAATATGAGACTACTAGGGCTGTTAAGCAATTAAAAATATTAATCTTGATTAATAGTGTGATTAATAGTGCGATTAATCGCACTGTTAAATAATAATAGAATACCATTTATTTAAATATTTTGATGTTTTCTACATTTTCAAATATATTGATTTCAATTACAACACAGAATACAAAGTGTACAGTAATCACTTTGTTTATTTTTTATTACAAATATTTGCACTGTAAAACACAAAAGAAATAGTATTTTTCAATTCACCTAATAGAAGTACTATAGTGCAATCTCTTTATCATGAAAGTGGAACTTACAAATGTAGAATTATGTACAAAAAAACCCCTGCATTCAAAAATAAAGCAATGTAAAACTTTAGAGTCTACAAGTCCCATCAGTCCTACTTCTTGTTCAGCCAATCGCTCAGACAAACAAGTTTGGTTACAATTTGATGCTGCCTACTTCTTGTTTACAATGTCCCCTGAAAGTGAGAACAGGCGTTTACATGGCACTGTTGTAGCTGGCTTCGCAAGATATTTACATGCCAGATGTGCTAAAGATTAATATGTCACTTGATGCTTCAACCACCATACCAGGGGACATGTGTCCATGCTGATGACCGGTTCTGCTCAATAACAATCCAAAGCACTGCGGACTAACGCATGTTCATTTTCATCATCTGAGTCAGATGCCACCAGCAGAAGGTTGATTTTCTTTTTTGGTGGTTCGGGTTCTGTAGTTTCTGCATCGGAGTGTTGCTCTTTTAAGACTTCTGAAAGCATTCTCCACACCTCATCCCTCTCAGATTTTGGAAGGCACTTCAGATTCCTAAACCGTGGGTCGAGTGCTGTATCTATCTTCAGAAATTTCACATTGGTTCCTATGCAGATTGCTCCCCTTTCGACATTGCAGTTGAGTCTGAGGTACCTTAGAAACCCAGATTACTAGTTAGGTGATTTCAGGATGTCTCTTTATGGTTTTGTAGAGCATGTGATAGCTACAAAAGAGTTAAACACGTGTCAGCAGTGTTAGTAACAGGTTCACTGATCAGCCATTGAGAGCATTCTGCGTCTGTCTTGTGTTTCACTGATAGAGTGGGATCACTCAATAAGCTGTTGGGGCGGTTGAATGTGTAGATTTTCTGTAAACATATCTGTATAGCTTAAAGGAGTTCTCTTGCTTGGGTAGTTTAATTTAGTTTTTAATAAAAAGCACTTTTCTAATTTGTTTCTAGATTCTTAAAAACACTATGTTTATAACATTGTACACTGTAACAAATCTGTAGCCATGTAGGTAGGACTTCATAATTATCACTAGAACTGGGCAAATATTGGAAAAACATTCTAGAAAAATTTCAGAGAAAAATGATGTTGCTCTGATGATACATGCACCTTTTTGTGTTTGCTTTTGGCAAGTATTTTAGTGCACAAGTTTTAGTATTGAAAATACATGCAAAAAGAAACTATAAGGCTGAATGGTTGCATGTTCATGGAAACTGTGAACATGTGACTAACCAACTGTGCACATTTCAATTTGAAAATAGCTTTAAATATATGAACACCTTATAAACACAGCTAGATTGTAGAATACAATTCATACAACATTAAATACTTCAATTGAGGCATTTTGCCTGCATACCACCTTCCTAAAGAAACAGAAATCAGACTCCCAGCAGAATAGTACTTGGTTCTCTTGGGTGTAAGAGAGCAATATACAGAATATATTCTGCCCATAGTAAGCTATTTCCTAACATTAAAAAACTGAAGGCAGACTCGGGAAGACAGTTTATTGAGACAGACAAACAAATCATATGAAACTTTTCGCACATGTGTGCCATATATCATTTGCTTAGGGAAATATGGGTCAAAATACTGCCTAGAATGGATTTAAACATGTATTTATATACAATAAACAGTTATTTTTTGGAGTGCAGGAAAGGCTGTGGTTTGCTAGGGATATGTACCTTCATCACTGGGATCTTTGTCGACAAATCACCCTTTTGGGGATAATATTAAAGAATACATACTAAACATCCCTTTGGACCATGTCAGTTACTTCCAAATGCACCAGAGATAAAGTTACATAGGGAATTGTTTGCTCCCACCTACTGATGGGTGCGAAACATGTTACCAACTGAAACTGAAAAAAAAATCTTCTTTCTCTTAAACTTTCTGATCAGTGCCAGTGTCCATGGGATATAATTAGGGCCCTACCAAATTCACAGTCCATTTTGGTCAATTTCATGGTCAGAGGATTTTTAAAATAATAAATTTCATGATTTCAGCTATTTAAATCTGAAATTTCATGGTGTTGTAATTGTAGGGGTCCTGACCCAAAAAGGAGTCTTGTGTGTGGAGGGGGAAAATCACAAGCTTATTGTAGAGGGTGGGTTGCGATACTTGTACCCTTACTTCTGTGCTGCTACTGGCAGCAGCGCTGCCTTCAGAGCTGGGCAGCTGAAGACAGGTGGCTGCTAACTGGGAGCCCAGCTCTGAAGGCAGCGCCACCATCAGCAGCAGCGCAGAAATAAGGATGGCACGGTATGGTATTGCCACCCTAATTTCTGCACTGCTACCTGCAGATCTGGGCCCTCAGTTAGTAGCTGCTACTCTCTGGCTGCCCACTTCTGAAGGCAGGACAGAAGTAAGGGCAGCATGGTATGGTATTGCCACCCTTACTTCTGCACTGCTGCTGGTGGCAGTGGCGTAGCCAGGTTTAGAGCACAGGGGGAGTGGAGCTAAAAAAAGGCGTCGGGAGCAAAAAGCGTGGGGAGCAAAAAAGGTGCCGGGAGCAAAAAAAATGCTCCGCTCCGGCTGCAGCATAGGAGAAAAATGCGCTGGGAGCAAAAAAACGCACTGGGAGCAAAAAAGAATGCTCCACTCTGGCTGCAGCATGGGAGCAAAAAAAGGTGTTGGGAGCAAAAAAAGGCGCCGCTTCTGCTCAGTGGGGGAGTGGCCGCTCCCTCTGCTCCCCCCCGCCCCCAGCTACGCTACTGGCTGGCGGGGCGCTGCCTTCAGAGCTGGGAGCCTGGCTAACAGCTGCCGCTCTCCAGCTGCCCAGCTCAGAAGGCAGCACAGATGTAAGGGTGGCAATACCGCAACCCCCCTAAAATAACCTTGTGACCCCCCTGCAACTCCATTTTGGGTCAGGACCCCCAATTTGAGAAATGCTGGTCTCCCCCATGAAATATGTATAATATGGGGTACAAGCACACAAAAGACCAGATTTCACGTCTATGACGTGTTTTTCATGGCCGTGAATTTGGTAGGGCCTTAGATATAGTGGTGCTAAAAAACCTAAGATAACTGTTCTAGTTACTGCACCCCTCCTTTGTTCAAGTTAAGGAAAGACAAGCTATTATGTCAAAACCCAAAGTATCTTATACATTTTACTATGTCTGAAACATGGATATCAAAAGTACTGGGATTTTGAAATTGAGAACTACCCACAATTTGTACTCCCTTTCTGACCAATGCTATTGCAATCTTGAGCCCAAAGAATGGTTATAAGATGGTGGCATGATTAAATCCGCTCTGTTTCCTTTCTGATAGGATTTATTTTCCTTGTTTTGTGTTGAAAGAAATGTATGATATGTGGTGCTGGTTGATGCTTTGCTTGGTTTTTGTGTATATATTAGTTCTGACAATTACGTGTTATCATACATGGGTTGGGAGAAGTTTAATAATATATTATTTAAAAGGCAGGAAGAGCACCTAGCACAGACATCACTCTGTGAGGTAAAGCTGTATTGGATTCTTGCATCCATAGTGAGACATGCATGGAGAACTGTGACACTTTGGGGGTTCAGCCAGACTGGTAGGGGTTGTTTCACTGCCTGCCCCGTAGCCCTGAGTGTTTCTGTGCAGCTGTGGCTCAGAGCCATGACACGAGCAGCCTGCTCACAGCACAATGACCTTGGCTTCCACCACACTGGTTATTTCTTGTTGGGTAAAACCAGCAGTCATTTCAGCCCCCAGTCTCCCCAAAACCATCTCCCCTGCAGTCCCTCTCACTGAACTCTCACAGAAGTGGTTAAGTTTGCTGCCTCCAAAGAGACAGTGTCCACACCAGCCTGTTAGTTTAGCTGGGGACTTCACTCTTCAGTTTAATACACAGCACTGAGATGGTTTTGCAATAAAACAAGAATAAGTTTATTAATAAAGAACAGATATTTAAGTGATAAGGAGCAAGGCTAGAAGACACAGACACAGTTACAAGTAAAACAAAAACATGCTTTCTAGTGACTAAAACTTAACTTACAGCAAGTTACAATTTTTGTCTAGGCAGGTTTTGCACCTATAGCCAGCTCCAGCTACTCTTGGTTTTCAGGCCAAGAGAATCCAGTTTTCATGATCTCAAAGGGCGCTGTTCCCCCTTTGTCCCCTAAGTGATGGATGCCAAAATGTTTTTTTGCCTTTGCTTATATTTCCCGTTGATTGTCTCTGTTTCAATAGCCAGGAAGTGCAGGCTGCACTCCCCATTGTGATCATTAAGCAATCTTTGCCACCACTCCCCAACCTGGTTCATTTACCTTGATGATTTTATTTGCCTTCTATGTAGATGTATTTTTCATTGGCCACTGAGATGTTATCTGGGTCAGTTTACACTGGAGACACAGGAAAACAGGCAAAACAATATCCCCTTGTCTAGGACAGGCTTGGCTTATGCACTGCTTGAAAAACACCTTTTAAGAACATGTTTCCCTCATACATCTGTGATTCTTTATACACCACCTGTACATGCATCACACAATAATATTAATGACTGGCTTGTTACCAGTTTGCATATGATACATGACACCTTTTAGCTACAGATTATGACAACAGTGTGTTGGGACAATGAGAGTGTCAGGCCTGATATGAGTTATGGTATGGTCTGCCCTCTGCCAGTTGGCACTGAGGGACATCCCGGGTCACAAAACTTATAGATTTGTATGCAAATTGAGGAGCCCAGTTGTGTGGCAAGGTGTTCTACTTAGCAGGATCTCTCCCATGACTCAGCAGTCTAGACCAAAACCAGGCCAATTTAATTTTCTCTATCTTGCCTTTTTCTTGTGCTTCTGGTAGCCTCAAGACAAAATCCTGTGAAACTGTAGTCTTTCCTGATTGTATGTATTTCGATGTCATTTTGAAAATCAGGAGGGAGGTGGCCAGTTGGAGGCAGCGAAGTACATCCCTAGTTTCATGCAAAATTTCCCAATATTTACACCCACCCCCAACGTGCACTGCATTATAAGTCATGGCACTAATCTAATATTTCTAAAAATCTACACCGTAGAAGGTTAGTTATTCTGCTGTTCTTTTGTGTACCCCTCCTGTAGTTTTCAGCCCCATCAAGTTATGGGAATATTTGCGCAGATTCAACTTCATTTTCATATTTCCAAACATATGTATTTGCTCCGTGTTTTACAGAGCATGGGGATGGGAAAGAAGGATGCTTGTTGTCTTCCTCTTCTTAACTACATGGCTGACGGTTGTCATCATCATTGGTGCTATTTATTAAGTGCTGGCAGTGTTCGTGGTTCCGCACAAAAACTTAAGAGACAGTCGCTGCCTCAAAGAGTTCATAGTTTAAGGGACATGATCCAGCAAACACGTAAGGAGGTGAATCACCTTACTTGTGTGGGTAGGCCCATTGAGGTCAATGAAATTACGCTCATGCGTGAAGTTACTGGCATGTGTAAGTGCTTTTGGGTTGGGTCTTAAAAAGTTACGAAACAGAGTGATATCCTTACTTGTGTGGTCTAGCACATTACTCTGCAAGGAGTCCCACTGACTTTAACCAGACAGCTAATGGTAAAGGTGCTATTCAACACCACTATAGTATCCCAGTCTGGGCACACACAGAATATATACCACCATAGCATATTGTTAAGAGCGGTATTGTGCCTGTCAGGCAAAGCACTGTGTGAGGAGTGGTGCAGAGCTGCACCACCACAAAGCAAATATTGGAAGGTAGTGGGGAAGCACATCTGCTGGTACCAAGGCCTGGTCTACACTACATGGTTAGGTCAATGTAAGCTGTCTTGCGTTGAGCTAGCTGTGGAAATGTCTTCACATAAATTTGGCTCCTGCCGACGTAAGTGCCTCTCTACTCTGATTTAGTAACATCATCTCCCCAAGCAGCATAGAGTCCCAGTCCATGTGGTTAGGTCAACACAGTGTCAGTGTAGACACTGTGTTGCTTAAATCAACTGTTATGGGCTTTGAGGAGCCATCTCACAATGCCCCATACTGACAATACAACAGACACAAGCGCTCCTGGTGAGGACACGCACCGCCGACATAAGGAGGCAAGTGTGTACACATACAAGTGATTTAATAACTGTGGTGGCTGTATGCTGATGTAAGTTAGGTCGACTTCATTTTGTACTGTAGACGTGGCCCAAATGTAGGCATAGATCTTGCTGGGCATGAGTAAACTTGCAGATAGCTTGATTTGAGTGCAAGGTTAAACTGTAAACAAGGGTGTGACAGGAATCTTGATTTGAGTGCAAAGATAAATGGTAAATAAGGGTGTGACAGGCTGCGTGCTGGAGACTGTGTTTTTGGACTAGATGAAATAAGTGGAAACACCCTGAACTGATAAGCTTGAAATGTAGATAAGGTGAGGACATCGGCGATTGGTCCTTACATGATCCGCAAAGCAATTTCGGTGCTTACACAATCTGTACAATGTTCAAACCAATTCGCTTTTAAAAGGCATCAGTGCTAGGAAAAACGGGTATGAACTGTCATGTGTCACATGATTTGGAATTGTGGTATCACCCTGTATCTAAACCCTCTGTGTCTGGACATTGCCAGCATGGGCATAGAGAGTTTACATGCCTAATAGAGTAACCTAAGTAATAAGCTGAAATTAAACTGAGTTTCTGGATCCCAGAGAACTGGATGAAGTGTTCTCCTAAGACTAAACAAGATGTTCTGGATTAGCCAAGTGGAAAAGGTCTCAGAGGGAATCCCAACACCAAGAATGGGAGAAGTCCCTATCTCCTCCTCTTTAAGGCAATGTGCACATCTGGGGGTATAGGTACAGTGAATTTCTGACAGGCCCTTAAGTACAGCCCCACCCTTGCACACTTACTCAAGGGCCTCTCCGAATCAAGCACTATAGAAAACTTGCTGTGTCTAAACTTACTGCATTGTATTGTCTATGAACTTTATTGAAGTTGTTCCACACTTTGCATTTATTCTAGGCAGTATTCATGTGATGTCACAGACAGCAATTAGAACATTCAGACATTGATAACTATCTCCAAAGTAAATTTAAGAGAAAGTCCACAACAGTCTCTGTATTGATTTCCCCCCCTTTTTAATTCAATTTCATTTCATTTTACAAGGATAATAAAATTATGAGACTGTAAGACTGCCTTACAAGAATATCCCTGCAGGACAGCATCTGCAGGCACATTAAGGGGTCTAATCTACCCTGGAACCAGTGAAGAGATCCCATATATCTGTAGCAACGATGCATATAGAAGCAGGTAAGACTATGCCCATAGGCTATACGATACCAAACAAAAAGCAGTCCTGATCTTAACTGTTAGCAACATATATAGCAACTGTACTATGGCAACTAAAGTAGCCATTCAACAGTACTCTCAACAATAAAAGGAGGGAAAACCACCCCACTCAGGGAATTAAATGAGTCTTGCTGTTACAAGGCCTGGAGGCTAAGTGTGGTATTTGTTCCTTGATCATATTATATGCAGACATATGGCAATGTTCCCAGTGAATTTGTTCTTCATAAAGGTCTTGATCCTGCAAAATACTGAGTACTCTGGCCCCAATCCTGCAAAGTATTTAAGCACAGGTTTAACTTGATTTGAGTGGAACTACTCGTGTGCTTAAGTGCTTTGATGGATGGAGGCCAAAATGCTCAGCACCTTGTCAGATTGAACTTAAAATGGATAGAGCCATTCAGGAAAGCATGTGTAGTGAGCCTAACCACTTACCTGGTTAAATCAGTCTGATCTCAGTTTATACAGATTTCAATGCACTTATATGAGGTTTGAACCAACATCAATAAGAGCTGAATGTGGCCCAGTATTTTCAAGCACTATGACCACAACTGAGGTGTAAATTATGCACGCACAATTCTGAAAATATAGGCCACGGTATCTAGGGGATAACTGGAACAATATTCATTTGGCAACTGAAATATTGACATACGTATTTGTAGAGGCATATTGGGCCAAATTCAAATCCTTGATATAACTCTGTTGAATGCGATGTCCTTGATCTACCCACTATGATGTCAATTCTTTCTATCCCTAAATATGGGTGTGTCTCTTGTTCATGTTGAATTGTAGCACTGATAGACACAGGCCTGAGGCAAAAAACAGTAAACTGCTTTCACAGCTATCCTGTGGCAGGTGAAGAGACTCTTCTACGGGTAAGCATACAGGAGACAGGAAAAAGCTTACATAGCTCTAGACACAACAATCCTGAAATTCAGGGATATTTGGTGTATACAATATTATGGCTTAGCCTATTACACATATATGTGCTAAATATGAAATTCAAATCCAGATTTATATTCCATACACCCCCAAAGTGTAGTGTGTTGGCAACCTGCAGTTTGGTTCAGGTCTACTTGATGAGTGGTAGTTTTAATTTTGTTCTTTAGTGTCACAGTTAATCTAGGGTGTGTGGAAAAATAATAACTAAATAACATCCAAGTCTTTAAAAAAGTGACACATGCTGCTACAAAAAAAGATATTTTTCTTATGAGCTTTCTGATGTAATGATGAGTATGTTGCACAAGGTGTCATTTTGCTACCTTGCAAAGATGCATATTGAAAAGTTTCTATTTTTTCGTTACTTAGCAAAGGCACAAACTGAGAAAAATTCATCGAGTTTGGTCAGAGTTAGACAAAAAGGCAGCTCCTTTCTAAGGTGTTAGAATTCTGAGCTGGGCACCACCTTTGGACTGTTTAGATTCTGGAGCTGGCCAAGAAATGCAGCAGTCACTGCTGTAAGCTAAACTAGCCCCAAGGGTTGCTCTAACTTTTGCTGCCCAGTTTATCTCTCACCTGGGAGTCCAGAATAGCCAAAGCAAGGTACGTTCTGAGCAGGTCTCCTCCTTCCCTTCACATACTTGGTGTGCCCCTATTCTGGAGCTGTGAGGGGGGATGGTGCGGGGTCATTATTTCAGGAGAATTTCCCAGTGGGGTGATCTGTCAGCTTTGCAGCTATTGCACATCCTCAGAACTGGTGTGCAGTATTTTCAGTGTCCACCTGTTAGATACACTCTTGACCTCTGTTTCTACTTAGTGCCTTTAGAGAGTCTGGGCACATAACTGGGAGCCAAGAACTCCTGAGTTCTAATCCCACTTGTGAGACTGTCCCCTTTTGTGGCCTTGAGCAAGACATTCACCTTTCTGCTGCCACTCCTGTATCTGTAAAACTGAGATGATGACATTTTACTGCCTGACAGGAGTACTGTGAGCTTTAACTAACTTGCTGTTTTAACAATAGAAAACACAAAGTTCAAGTATAAGCATCATTTTGCTATGCTCATTGCTGTGGTTCAGCTAAACTTGCCCATGGTTCTGCATAACTATATGTTGATGCTTTATGAGACTTTAAAGATGAGTACTGCATGTCTTGGATGTCGCGTTGGGCAGATAAAACTACTTTAGTAGGGCCTCTCCCTAAGCAAGCCAGATAGTGTGCAGCACTTACATCCACTCACTATATGCCTGGTTTGTATTCATGTTACAATTAACCACAAGAACATACAACTATGAAACAAATGCTTTAAACTGTCTCTCTGAGACAATCCCTCATGGAACTCCCTGGCACACCGGGTGGAATTTGTCCATTGCACCATCCCTTAAGGCACCTCTCCTGCTCTGCTTCTTCTGTGCTCCCTTTGGTGTAGCTTATATCACTAGAAAGGAATAATCACTTCATTGACTTCAACTGGTGCAGGATTTGACCCTGAGTGTCCATTTCCTTTTCTAAGAGGAAGATTTAATCAGTTTGGTTCTTTGCCTCATTCTATAGCAAGGGTTATGTAAGTTAGTCTTGGAATATTGTATGTCAAAGTCCTGTTATGTTTGGTATTCACTGAAACAATTCTCCTCTGTGCAACTGTTTATTTTAGTACTGTTTATCTTAGCACAGAATTCCACATATTCACATTATATTATTTTCAGTCTCCTGGTGAGGAACAATGGTACTTGTCTGGTGCTAGAAATAATTACTGGAAATTACATTTTGCTGATGTTTCAACTTAAACGACTATAGTGAAAATTAGTTTACAGCACATAATTCCAATTCTATTGCATTTCTTCAGGAAGCCTGGTCATTCAATTGTATTTTGCTTTGAAATGTAGTTTAGAATTAGTATGCTGATAAGTGCCAGACTTGCTCCATGTCCTTTCATTCTTCAAACCTTAACCATGTTTGTGAAATGCCAGGCATCTATATCAGTTTTCCCTTTGTCAGGTATGAAAGATTATTGTTCTGAGAGGTCAGAAGCCACTAAGCTAATAGAACCCACGCCACTTGTTTGTTGTGCTATGAATAACCCACCTTGACTGATTCTACATTAGAAATTATGAAGCATTATCACAATATCATTTCATTTCTAGATAAGACTATACACACGCAAATAATTCATATGTATGTGCTATGATGAAGGGCCACATTTTTCAAAAGTAACTAGTGATTTTAAGTGCTTCAATTTTTGGTTGCCTAGCTGAGACACCTGAAAGGGGTCTGGTTTTTTGGAGTATGGGTGTTCAGAACTTTCTGAAAATCTTTCATGAGTCTTAAGTTGAGCCCCCCAAAATTAAGCACCCACAATTGCTAGTCACTTTTGATAATCTTGTCCTTGAAACCTCACATGTATAAACTGTTCAGGGGGAGAGTGCTCAGGGGAATTTCCCCCTAAAATCTTTTAATTTGGCAAGAAATTTCTAATGACCTGGGAAGATGTTAGAAGGACAACACCAACCGCCCCTCTGAAGGATATTAATTGCACTTTTTGGAGTTCATCATGTGTTTTTTATGTTCTTATGTTTAAAAATAATTGAGTGGATAGCAAAAGTTGGTCAGTCCAATTAGACTGTCATACAGCATGGCCAGAAGGCAGCAGGAGAGTGATCTAGGATGAGGAGAAGCCTTATTCCCTGTAGATTAATTAAAAGCACCTGAAACCAATTAGAACACCTGAAGCCAGTCACCTGATAAAATCCCCCTGCTTCAATCAGCCAGAGGAGGAGCTGGAGCAGAGTGAGGAGGAGCTGGAGCAGAGTGGTTTGGTGGTGGAGCAGAGAGCAGTTTGGAGGAGTGAAGCAGAGTGGATTGGTGGTGGAACAAAGAGCAGTTTGAAGGAAAGTGGAGGAGAGTTTTGAGAAGTGCTGCAGCGGGCTAAGAAGACCAGGATCCTAGGTAAAGGGACACCTGGCTTGTGCAGAGGGAAGGCAGGAAGCCCCACAAGCTGAAGGTCAGGAGAGGGAAGTAGCCCAGGGGAAAGAATCACTGGTACAAGTGGTTCACCTGCTATCATAGGGCCCCTGGGCTGGGACCCGGAGTAGAGGGCGGGCCTGGGTCCCTCCCTCTCCACTCCCCTTCCCTGGGATACTAGTAGGATAGCTGTTACCCCAGTTCAGGGGCAAGAAATGGCACCCTGAAACCCCCCCACAAGAAGAGAAAGTGCGGGACCCATCATAGTAGTGCCGGCAATTTGCGACACGACATTTAACTAAATTATGAAAAGTTCGGCAGTTACTGTAAGCTTGTTTTTTAGTTTTTGGTGGCTGAAGTCATGAGAGAGCTCATAAAAGTAAAGATGCCCATGATTGGAAAATATCATGGGAAAATGGCAAATTAAGGTAATAGCTCAGAGACATTTGCTGAATACTATAATTAGTTATTGAACATCCACATCAATTACAGAATCATATAATTTATCAATGGCGAAGAGCCCTTCTCCATTTCCCTGCCAGTGTCGGATTGTTCCCTGTTGTGTATTTACTGGTGTCTTGTCCCCTGCACCATTTGGCTGAACCAGGCTGAACTTGGCCAGGTTGGATAAATGGGGCCCAGGTTCTAAACTGACATGAATGTTTTGCTACATAAGCTCAACCAAAGCCCATAAGCAAGTTTTGGGGGACAATGAATTCCACTAACTCTGCCTAAGTAAAGCAGATTTAAAGGGGCCCACAGCTGTAGTTTACTGAGGAGATGCCCTTATATACACAGACATTTCACTCCCCAGTAGCCTCTGCCAGGCTGCCACCTCCATCCTGATACCCCCAAGGAATGAAAAATCCCTCATTATCACACAGGGCCATTCCTTCTTCCTGAAGGAAGTGAAAAGGACACACACAGCCCTTACTTCTGCCTGAGGGAAGAGGAGAACCAGCCTTTCACAACATGCGGGATGTGGGAGGCTAATTATATCACTTTAAGGATTAGCACTAGCTACAAGCAAACAGGTGGCTGGCATATAAAATCTTTCCATAAAACTTACTGTGCACAATCCCATCTCACCCAGGCACTTTGTTATTAAATCAGTTTATTGTGTCCTGCCTCCCTACAAGACAAAGAGAATATCCACAACTCATCTCCTGCTCTTGGAGACGGGATGAAAGAATCCAGGCCCACTGCTCAGTGGAGGGAAAGAAAAGTGATGCCCTGCTCCCTGCCTAATAAGGATAGTATTAAGATAGACCCTCTCCCACCCCGCCCTCCACCGACACTGACAATGGGAGGTGGGTGGAGGCATTGTGTGTCCTGGGGAGGAATTGTTGCAAGGCCTAATATGAGAAACAAGGGTTGTGGAGGAGAAAGAGGGCCACAGGACCTGGTGGGGGCTGCCACAGAGTCCAGTAATTCTGACAAGTTTTGGATTGGTATCCAGACTCTTCTGTGAACCAAAATCTGAGTGGCTTGAGATTTCCTTGTTCATATGTATTTTTGAAATGCTAATGTTGGGGGTTTGCTTGATAGTCCCATAACAAATAAAAATCCATCGGACTTCTATCATGCCCCCAACTGAGGAGGCATATGGGGCAGTGGGCTTCACATGGCTTTCTTTCCACATGCCCCTCCTGACTCTGAGACCTGCTGGGCACCAAACCGGTCCCTGGGGCAAGTTAGAGCAGCCAAGGCTGGTCTAACTTGTCCTGATGAGTTGTGGTTGTCAAGGGACCACTTTGCTAGCCAGGATTGCCAGAACACATCATGCTCCAGCCCCCTCTTGTCCACTAGCAAGCCTTCTTGCTTCCTGAGGTGGCAGTGGAGCACTTTAATCTACCAAGGGGGACCAACTCATGATCTCCTATACCGGGAGACTCCTTAGATGTAGCCATAAAGCAGCTTTAGGTACCTTTTGTGCTCCTGGAACAGCATGAAGGGCACTTGAGGAGACAAGGATATGGCTCTATAGCTTTTCTACTCTCTGAATTTTATTTTCTCTCTTATCCTCTTGAGGTTTTTTCATTTCTCCTCCTCTCCCTCCAATCTCAGTCTCAGATTCTCCTGAAATGTAGTACTTGAATTGCATTTTCTCATTTTGCTATTTCTTTCATTTCTTGCTATGTTCCTCTCTCTGCCTGTCTCCTCCACCCCATGCGGTTCCATCAGCAAGACTAAAATAGGCCCTATTCCTGCGGTGGCAAGCCTTATTAGACAATCATGTTGCTTGATGAGTGAAGGGGCAGGCTTGATTCGACAGTGGGGGTTTCATCAAATGTTGATTAAGGTTGTAAAATGATACATTAGTTGATAGCTAAGATCAATATAATTGCACCAGTGAAACATTAATGATACCTGTGTAACAGGAGCAGTGGAAAAATCCAAAGCTGAGAAGTCAAATACAAATAACACCCTTGTCAATGAGCGTATCAGCTATACATTATATCAGACTTTAGAATGGGCTCCCCTTGAAGAGCACTCAGAAGATTCAGCTAGTGCGTTTCGCAGTTGCCTACTTACATAGATATGCCTCTCACAAGCGTCTCCACTGGAAGCACAAACTTCCAATTTCTTTCCCGATGTTTGGTTGAATCTGTAATCAATCCCTATCTGGTTTGTACCTTAACTACCTTAATGACCACCCTTTGCCCAATGCTCCAGTCCAGCAGTGGAAATCAGCTAGAGCTCTCATTGCCAGTCCCTTCTTTACAAATAGGGACAGTGCCTTTTCAGTGGACAACCTTCAACTCCGGGATCTCCTTCCCCCGTTGCACTGGCAAAGCTCCGGTTTCTGAACCTTAAGGAATGCTTATTTATATAGGCTTTTACCTGAAGGGTTTTGAGTTTCCTTACAGGGTGGCGTTTTCCTTTGAGTTTTTTACTAGTGATGTTGTGTCAGTCTAGTTTGTTTTAATGTGTGATGTTGCAGTCTGTGTGTACCTATTGGCACATTTTAGAATCTGAAGGACTATTTTATTGTGGAGAATGAGTTGATACACCATACTGCAAAGCTAAGACTGCCCTTGCAGTGTAGCAGGATCAGAGAAAAAGTTTGCCAGTGTGGTACATCTGAATTCTAGTTTATAGGTACTTGTGCTCCTATCAGCATTGTCAAAAGCCTCATAAGTTAATGCCTAAAGTACACCACTGTTAAAAGTACCAGGGTTTATATCTTTTGGAAGAACTGAAATCCTTTGGGAATGGTCCTGCAGAGAAGAGTGCGTGAATTTACAGTGCCCTGGGGGCCAGTGACATCAGGAAGTGACATGTTAAGGTTAGATCAGAACTAGTTTGATTATAATAATCAGTGGTGAGTTGAGAGTGAGTGCTCTGTGCACAACAATCTGGATGCCACTACTGTGAACCAGAGCATTAGGGGCTAGCATTGGCCCTCAGCCCAGCAGTTTGCTCCCAGCTGTTTTCCCTTTAAAAACACGTGACAGCTTTCTTCCTCTGTGTGCCTTTCCCCACCCAAATCCTTGGCTATGCAGGAAGTGAGTGCTCTGCCTATGAGGCATGTTCTCCTTTCCCCAACCATATCAGCTGCTACATAGATCTGCTCGTATCTTGGGGGATCTGTGGATAAGGGGTAACCCCCCATTTCTTCCAGATGGGAGCAAACCTTCTCCCCCAACAGAAAAACTCATAGGAGATTCCCAGTTGAAGCTCATAGTTTCCTATTTGCTGTGAGCTTGCAGCCCTTTCTTCCGCCCTCCTATTGGTTGCTTTTCCCTGCTAGTCTTGGTTTACTGACTTACGACAAACAGAAAAATGAATGTCACCTCTGAATTTGGCCCCTTCAGGTCTGGCCTCACAGCCTCTGATGTTCTAAAGAAGAACTTGAAGTTTAAGAAGGTTATGTACATTTTAAGTCATATTCACATGGCTCCACCCATTTCCAGATAAACATGGACATTTTTTTAAAAATGTTGCTCTTTAAAATACAGAAGCTGGAGCTGCAGCCTTGTGGTGACTGACAGAGTTTCCCTTTACTCCCAAATCACAATTAAATAAAGTGTCCTAACTATAACCAGAAATGGATAATTAATATTATTAAAGACTTATAGCCAGGTGACTCTCTTCTAAATTCACCCACATTAGCTTTAACAATTGTGGACTGGTCAAATGGCAGTTAATTTACTTCTGTTTTTACCGCATAGCATGTAGCCTTGCCATCAAAGCACTTTTAAAGATGAAGAGCGGGGACAGTCTATGGCAGGATGCTTGGAATATTGAAAGCATCCTGATGATCGTTTTAAGGTCTAGTATCTTGTGAAGCACAGGGCTAAACTTCTTCATAGTGTGGACCATACTTTTTGCAGAGAGATTGTCTTGTAGGTCACTCCCTCCCATTCATGATCATGCAAAACAACTTCCTTCCCATTCATGATTGCATATCGCCTCCATAGAAAATATAGCAATTGTTCACATATGAAAGTAAGCAATTACCAGATGTGACTGGAAAATTGGGGTGACCCTTTTCCAGTTCTGTGTACTAATGGTCTATATCAGCTGCATTCATTTAACTAAATTGGTGTAGAACCTGACTTAGTTAAATCAGTGCAACCATTGTATGGCCATCTGAAAACAGTTTAACGGTATCAAATAACATAAAGAATTGATTTGACACATTGATATAAGGTACTCTCAATTTTTGAGTGTAGACAAGGTCTCAGTGGTTGCTCATCTGTGGGGCCACTACTAGTGGTGATCTGACCTCCTTGTTTCAAGCTGCTTCTGTAGTTTTGTTGCAAGAAGGAGTCTGAAGATTTGAAAAAGCATCTGGAAACAAGGAGAAGGAACCAGTGCTGGCTTTCTTTACAATGTATCACTATTACATGAGAGAAGGAAAAAAAGGAAACAAGGACCACCTCCACCTGGGGGAACAGCGATACCAGTGGGACTGGAGTTGCCAGCCACCAGCAGAAGGAAAAATGTCCACGGGAGAAGGAAATGAGGCACCCATGCAGCATGTCTAGGAAGATAAGGGAGATTGGAACCAAATGGCAAGGGCATGTGTGCAAGGGAGAGGATGACCAGGCAACAGAGGAGGAGAAAGGGAATAGACAAAGCTCTCTGTGCTGGGGACAGGATGGGGGACAGGCGATGCAGAGACAGAAGAAGAACAAATGGGTGGGGAGATGAAATGAAGAGCAAGGCAGACTGTGATTAAATGACAAAATACTTACTGTAATAAAGACAATGATATATATACTTTCTAGAGCATGTCGAAAAATGGGGAAAATCCTCCTGAAAATCTGTGATTTTTTTTTCTGTTTGTTTTTTCCAGGTGAACATCTCCTTTACTATCCCACTTTAATTCTGAATTGGTTTTAGTGGCTGCTGTCACTAGAGCTATTAGCAGTAGATCTAATGTTCTGTATCTGAAAGTCTATAATCCGAGCTCTCAAATGGGATAAAGCATTAATTGCTGGGAGTACACAAGAACTGAAAATGATGCTGAAATTGAAACACAATGACAAAGAAAGCCTGTACACACAATGCCCCAATTTAAAAGCCTGCTTGTCACCTGATTTATTAAATTACTTTTTCATACTTTTGTTTAATTATTATGTCAAACTGCTCAGCATTTTCCAAAATGTAAAGAAATATCATGCCCAAATAAATTTGTTAGTCTCTAAGGTGCCACAAGTACTCCTCGTTCTTTTTGAGGATACAGACTTACATGGCTACCATTCTGAAACCTATCAATATCTGGGTTTCCACTGTACTTCCATTTCCGAGCAAAGTCCGAGGGATTAACTGAGTTCCATACCACTGCTGTCCTTATAAGCTGTTCTTGTTCCATATTCATGAGGAACTCCAGTAGCATAATGTAATTAAGGGACAAAACATTGGTTAGGGAAAATATAATGAAATAAGCTAACCTTACTTCTTCACTACATCTGATTGCAGCTCAGAGACAGTAGAGGAGAGAGGCCATAGGGATCTGGTTGTTGCTCCCTGATACAGGGTTGCCTGGCCCCAGCATAAGTTAGAACAGTTAGTGCTCTAACCTACTTTGCTGGCATAAGGTCCCTTACACCAGCGGAGGATCAGGTGTAGCAAAGCTCAACTCCACCACATCCCCTCCTACCCCAGACATATGACTCCTCCTCCTCTTTATACCAGAGTGGACAGGCAGTTAGCACTTCCTCTATCAATTCTATGCCAACAAAGAATCTTCTCACATACATGGGGGTCTCCTCTGGGAATTTCTAGCAGGTTTAAGACCACCACTTTGCACTATGCAAAGTGGCCTTAGCTTAGTGTACCAGAGAATCCAGCCCAATATATTTTTCCACTTCACTTCATTGGGCATTGTAGTTCCTCTCGAACATGGAATTGAAACATTTAAACAAAGTGTTTATGATCATCTGCAGTAGCATATATCTAGGTTTATATAAGGTGGTGTTATACCCATTACCATGATATCTGAGGGCCTTTCATGAAAAGTAAACACAGGAGTCAAACATCCTCTCTGACTTGAGTGTGAGAGGGAATCACAGAGGTACAACTATTATGGTTTCCTTATTATTTTTACATTACTGAGAAGTTTGACATAATATTCTTATATACTGTATTGTGCTTAATATATACTCATAATATTTTTTGATTATATATTAATTAGATGACACTTTACTATCCCTGGCTTGGCAGATGGGAGAAATGGGGCCGGTTTGTTCAACATCTTTATTAATAATCTGGATGATGGGATGGATTGCAACCTCAGCAAGTTCGCAGATGACACTAAACTGGGGGGAGAGGTAGATACGCTGGAGGGTAGGGATAGGGTCCAGAGCGACCTAGAAAAATTGGAGGATTGGGCCAAAAGAAATCTGATGAGGTTCAACAAGGAAAAGTGCAGAGTTCTGCATGTAGGAAGGAAGAATCCCATGCACAGCTACAGGCTGGGGACTGGCTAAGCAGCAGTTCTGCAGAAAAGGACCTGAGGATTACAGCGGATGAGAAGCTGGATATGAATCAGCAGTGTGCCCTTGTTGCCAAGAAGGCTAATGGCATATTGGGCTGCATTAGTAGAAGCATTGCCAGTAGATTGAGGGAAGTGATTATTCCCCTCTATTCGGCACTGGTGAGGCCACACCTGGAGTACTGCGTCCAGTTTTGGGCCCCCCACTACAGAAAGGATGTGGACAAATTGGAAAGAGTCGAGCGGAGGGCAACGAAAATGATTAGGGGGCTGGGGCACATGACTTACGAGGAGAGGCTGAGGGAACTGGGCTTGTTTAGTCTACAGAAGAGATCAGTGAGGGGGGATTTGATAGCAGCCTTCAATTACCTGAAGGGGGTTCCAAAGAGGATGGAGCTTAGTGGTGGCAGATGACAGAACAAGGAACAATGGTCTCAATTTGCAGTGGGGGAGGTCTAGGTTGGATATTAGGAAACACTATTTCACTAGGAGGGTGGTGAAGCACTGGAATGAGTTACCTAGGGAGGTGGTGAAATCTCCATCCTTAGAGGTTTTTAAGGCCCTGCTTGACAAAGCCCTGGCTGGGATGATTTAGTTGGGGTTGGTCCTGCTTTGAGCAGAGGGTTGGACTAGATGACCTCCTGAGGTCTCTTCCAACCCTAATCTATTATAATTCTATTATTCTATTAAATGCTTTTAGTGGGACAATATAAATGCTTTCTGGTCCAGCAATTTTTTCTAAGCACTGGCCCCGGCCCCTTGATTAGAAAAAGATTTTAATCTTTGAGTCCCCATAACTGCAACCAGCAAAAATACCTACTGTCTTCAACTCCACACTCCAGCACTTAAGGTAGGCATTTGACTGCAATAGGGGTGGTAGCGGCACGTGTGTATTCATCTGCATTTGACAAGAGGGATGCCTACCATGAAAGGCAGACTGGCCTACTGGATAGAGCAAAGCCTTGGACTCAGTAGACCTAGGCTCTAGTCTTGACTCTGCCCTGGCCTGCTGGGTGACCTTTTGCAAGTCACTACATTGCTCTGTGCCTCATTTTCCCCATCTGTAAAATGGGTGCTTCCAGTCCCAAGAGACCAGTTACTTACCCCAGGTCAATTTGTACCTTACATCTCTCACCAAAGACAATGCTTGTAGCCAGTACTGTAATAAATTAACTAAAGATTTATTAATTAGGAAAAAGAAAGGAAAGAGTTATTATAAGGTTAAAGCAGGCAAACATATGTACACAGTTACCGTTTTTGGTTTTAAAAGGTGACAGAGTTGTAGTAATCTGTCAGCTCGAATGTCTTTTAGGGCTAACCCAGGTTGACCCTAGGGATCTCTGCTTCTGTTTCATACACTGCAGCACTGTGAGAGTCCTAACAGCAGAAGAGAGATGAAAATTTTTCTTGTCAGCTATTTTTATGTCCTTCTTCCAGAATTCAAGCTAATAGGATGAGCCCTTTTGCAAGTAGCCCCTTCATGGATGTAATGGGGAAATAAACAAAGTCCTAGTATTGTGAAGTCCCACACTAGCCCATTTAGTTTTGATACCTTCTTGATGGTTAGGAGACGAGTCCTCCTGACTAAGTTTACAGTTTCAGAGCCAACATTTTACAGTCATAAAGCAAAAACTCAATACTATCTTATAGCATGTGATAAAGATATTATAAGTGAGATTAATGCATGCAGCAACTAACAAGCATTTCATAAACACTAAACACATTGTTATGTTTAAGGTAGTTATTGCATTTATACTAACACACAAGTGAAACAGACTGGTTTCCAGCAATGAATATGTCAGTGCTCGGCTATGGCCTAAAGCCTTCGCAAGAGCTGACACCTGGTCAGCCAGCATCACACTCACTACTTTCATTCTCATTACAAATACTTCATGTGTGACCTTGCGAAAATAATGGATGTTGTAGTCTATTAGTTGTTAGCTCATAAGTTTACATATCCACTGGAGTACTGTCAGTTGCAATATACATTTCACTGACTACATCAAATAAAAATGCTTTCTCAATCCCAAAATTTGAAATGAAGAGGTTATATAGATTTTCCAGCATTGAGAGCTGCGGAATCAGTTTCTATACTACTTTGCTAAGGGCTTCAAATATAGAATTGATCATATATGTTTGTCAGATAAAAGCTGAGGTGAACTTTCTCCAATCTATCATCTGTACGGTCATCAATTGCCGCCTGATGAATGCCACTTTGGATTTCAATTTTGTGATCACCAGACAAACCATCCATTTTCTGAACAAAGATTTCAAAATTGATGTCTGTATTTACTTTATGCCCGGTGCGGTGGTGAGTGTCTGTAATCCCAGCTGCTTGGGAGGCTGCGGTTGGTGGATCGCTCAGGAGTTCTAGGCTGCTGTGTGCTATGTCAATCGGGTGTCCGGTGCTACTGACAGCCTGGCCAGCAGGTAGTTGGAGGACTGGCTAGAACAACACGTCTGAGGTGTTGTGATCGGTGCTCTCTCAGTGAGGGCTGATAGACCGATCAGTGACAGTGACAGTGATTTACTTTATATGCTGGGGTCATGGTGAGATGCAACCTAGTCAAGGCTTCCATGTAATCATCCAAAGAATCAATGACAAACAGCAGTGCCCCAATGCCTCTGCAAATCATCTCATAGTCATGGAGGGTCAAAAAAGAAGTCAATTTGCCTCGGCAAGTCCCATATTAAATTTCATTATCTCTGGTCTCCAGCTGTCCTCTAAAAAGGAATCAACCTTGTCTCCTCCATTATCTGCTAGCCCAACAATAGCATTTTCCTCCTTCCCTTTCCTAGAGCTTCCTCAGTGCCTGGCTCATCCTGGCCATGCTCCTCTCACGCACATGGCTCCCTGCTGAGCCGGCTCCCCATCTATATGCCACTCCTTTGGTGTAAATAGCCACATTCTGAGGTGAGTGGGACATTCAGTCCTTGCTAGATTTTCTATTTGGACTGCCACAACAGGTGCCAGTTGTTTTGCAGACACTTGTTCAGTACGAAGTGGACTGGGTCCATCAAATCATTTTGTACAAGCCTCAGAGAGATAATAATGTTGTTTATGTATTCACATTTCTAAAATATGCTGATCACACTCTAAGCATATGCGCAATTTCTAAAAACAACAATTAAAGTGCAGCTTTCCTTTGTGATAATGCACATTCGCGTTCTATGTTCACTGTCTCTTTCTGTATCAAATGTGCTGAGTTTATAAAGTTGTTTTGTTTTTTAATTGACAGCACTGACAGTTAAATTGGGGTCCTTCCTTCCCACACATCATCAGGGGTAGTAAGGGTTCTGCAGGTCAAACAAGATGATTATGTCGAGCTTCTAAACCTCTTTTTAGATTTTCCTCCTCTGCGACAAGTATATTTTCTTTTAGCCTTAGTGTAATGTGTATGAACTATATTTTCACCTTGGCTGTATTTCTAGGATTATTTCAACAAATACTGAAAGCTCCCAACTGTTTTCACAATCAGTTAACATTGCAACATCCTGCCCGAGTTGCTGCAGAATTCAGTACAGCACTGCTGCGTATATCAAAGGGGGATTTGCTGTGTTATTTAGGTCTCATGTGCCTCATAGCACAAAGGGCCTTGAATTTATTTCTCTGTGGTGATATGATTAAAAGACACATATCTGCCATTAGAAAATATCATCTGTGCTGGGTATGGATCAAGGAGGCATCAGTGTTTTAGCCTTTAGTGATCATTTGTACATATATTCCGTAAAGTACCTTTTAGGCTCATTTGAAGGCTATAATTAAAAGAGCACATTGGTCAAAGGTCACCTTTTTAAAATGAGTTTCTGATATTATTGCAGTTTTAGATAGTATTGAATGCTTTTATTTAGCTCTAATGATGAGATTCTTAGGCTTGAAAATAATTTCTATGAACTGACTCGTATAAATATCAGTACACTAAACTGATGAAAACCTCAGCTGGTGTAGTACTCTTAAACTAACAAGTGTTGGGCCTGTTCAGTAGATAGACGGGAGACATGAGAAAACATGTAGCCAGCAGGGAACATTTTTCCTTTTAGGGACTTGCCTATATGGGAAAGTTTCACCAGCTATGCAGGTACAGTTAAACCACAATAGTTATACCGGTATAAAACTCTGCTTGGACACACATATCCAGCAATAAAAGTGCCTGTTGTCAGCTTATCTTAAACCATTTCCAAAGCAACATAAACTAAATTAGAAGCTTATCCTGGAATAAGAGTGTCCACCTGAGTTATATTGGTATAACAGTTTAAATTCACACCTCACCTTATGCCAGTATAACTTTCCCTGTAGACAAGCCTTAACTCAATGTTGAATCAGTTGGAGGAGGCATCTGATAATACAAAGTCCTGACCACCTATCAGGTCATTAAAGAGTCTATGGTACATTTTGTAAGCATAGAAGTATTAGCCTGTGTCCTCACCAAATTATGATTTGCATAATTCAATCAATGACGACCTGTGGGTGGGGGGGGCTGAAGTGTCACATGACCCTCCCCAAAATGCGCAGGGCGGGGGGCAAGGCCAGCATCCAGGGAGATGAAGGGGCTGGGCTAGAGCTGGAAGGGAAGAGGCGGGGCTAGAGCATCTCCTCTTCTAGCTTCTTCTTCTGGCCACGCTGCCTGGTGCGGCACGCAGTGGCTGCACTCTCAGAGGCAGCCTCTGGCCACGCTGCCTGCTTGGGACAGCCCAGGCAGGCAGCATGGCCGGAGGCTGCCTGGGAGTGTGCATTAGTAGCTCCACACATGCCAGGGGGACTGGAGCAGAGCCCTCCCTCCAGGTAACGGGGGATGGGGAGAGCGCGGGGCCCCTGGGCTGGGGGCAGGGCGGGGATGAGTCACGTGTGGGGGGGTCAAATGGGGGAGCGAGGCCGAGTCACATGGGGAGGTCACGTTCCCCTTTTAGCTGGTGCCCTCTTTGTGTCCCTCCCAATAAATCACCTCTCTTCATTTCAATTTTAAAAGAGATTTTGTATTGGACTCTGAAGTTAAACAGCTGTTCCGTTTCAGTGTTGGGTGAAGTGGTTCTATGTATAGTTTGCCTCTCAGAGTTTTTTTTCCTTCTAACTAAACTGCTTTGGGGATTTTTCTGGATGAAAGGTGGCATATAAATGCAACTTGCTCTAAGCCTTGTAAGAACATAAGAATGGCCATACTGGGTCAGACCAAAGGTCCATCCAGTCCAATATCCTGTCTACCAACAGTGGCCAATGCCAGGTGCCCCAGAGGGAGTGAACCCAATAGGTAAGGATCAGGTGATCACTCTCCTGCCATCCATCTCCACCCTCTGACAAACAGCGGTTAGTTACCTTTGCATTTTCCTCTTGGTGTGTGTCCGTGTATAAAGCAATCCAGAAATAGGGTAAAATTAGGCATATTCACACAACTGGCATGATGTTTGGGAAAGTAAACAAATATGTGACTGCGATGCACTGATCATAACTTGAAGGCTGTCATGCTAAAAAGCATCTCCTTCAATGACTTTTCCCCAAACTAGTTTCATTGCTGTCTATGGGGTTAGCACAATCAACAAACTCTCAAACCTAAAAGACCAAATAATCTTCATATCTTCTCAAGGTCTCTCCTTCTAGTTTTATTAACACAGGCAATGGGTCCATACTATGTGTGCTCGTTGTTTGAGCCCTTTTGTGCAAGTTGTTTTTAAGGAGGACTGAAAGCTGACGCATATTCTAGCAAAAGCTTGCAAAATGTCCCATTTTAGTCTCTCAGTAAAAACATAGGCCATTTTTACCAAATTGCAGAAAAAGAAAATCTAGCTATGTGCAATTAAATGTAGTATGCTTCTTTTTATGTAGTGGTGGTGGTGGAATTACCTAGGGAGGTGGTGGAATCTCCTTCCTTAGAGGTTTTTAAGGTCAGGCTTGACAAAGCCCTGGCTGGGATGATTTAGTTGGGTTTGGTCCTGCTCTGAGCAGGGGGTTGGACTAGATGACCTCCTGAAGTCCCTTCCAACCTATGATTCTATGATTCTATGAAAGTCTGACAGAGCAGCAAAATCCACAAATGCATAGACAGTGACACAAAATAAGAAAAGGAAGAGGTCTCTAATTTGTAGACAGTGCATATCATACCACAATAGAATTATCTTAATTGGGACATCCAATAGTAGCTGTCGCCATTAAGAAGCGGTGTCTTTAAAAAAAAAAAAAAAAAAAAAAGTCAGACACTTAAATTGAAACAAAATACTGAATGAAATTAAATGAATAGAAATATTTTTACTACATTTCATCGTTATTTATTTGGTAATGGTTAGTACATCACAAGTAGTAACACATCACTTACCCTCTTGGCATGGGCCAAATGCCACTAAGTGGCTTTTTTGCAAATCCTGGCCCAATTAAACTGCAGTTATTTCTACTCAGTGCAGTTGTGCTAATTTGGTTACCTGGGGGCTATTATTAGGAACACAGGAATTCCTATACTGGATCAGACATATGCTCCATCTAGTCTCTGGCAGTGACTGGTACCAGATGCTTCAGAGTAACGTATAAGAACCCCACAGTAGGAAGAAGTCCCATCTAAGGGGCTATCTTGATTAAGATTATACTGTAATGAACACCTTTATAGCAAGTATCAGAGGGGTAGCCGTGTTAGTCTGGATCTGTAGAAGCGACAAAGGGTCCTGTGGCACCTTATAGACTAACAGAGGTATTGGAGCATAAGCTTTCGTGGGTGAATACCCACTTCTTCGGATGCAAGCAGTGGAAAAAGCTTATGCTCCTTTGTCACCTTTATAGCAGTGTCAATCTGAGCATCTTGAAGTGTTATTCAATATTGTTTGAGCCTTTTATTGCTCCTGTGAGGTAGGTTGTGGAATCCCCATCACTGGAGGTTTTTAAGAACAGGATGGACATACATCTGTCAGAGATGGTCTAGGTTTACTTAATCCTGCCTCAAAGCAGGGGCTGGAATTGATGACCTCTTGAGGTCTTGTCTAGCACCTATATTTCTATGATTCTAAGAGGAATATCTTCACCCACAAATAAGTTGCAGCCACCTTGAGGATGGAGCACAGCAGCTGTTTAACAGCACATGGAATCACTTGAGAGCATATCCACTCAAAACTGAAAGGGGAATGTGGGCAGGCAGAAAGTAACATTTCTATGATTCTCAGAGTGCTGGATACTGAATCACCAGCATCACTTCCTGCAGCAACCAGGTCTCCTTTGAAGGTCTCTTACCCACATATTGATCAGGTTCAATCTTGCATCATTTAGGAGATTTGATGGAACCACAGCATGTATGTGGCTTCTCTATAACAGTACTGTTTCTCCTTAGTGTGGCCACTGGACAATATTCTGTATGCTGGTAGTGAAAGTCAAGCAGATATAATTCATATAACCCTCTGACTAGGGTTTGAAAAAGATGTTCCTACTTTCCCGCTGCAAAGGGCTTGTTTCTCAGGGGCCGAAGGAAGATGCTTGTGGCTCACTAAGTCAGAGCAGCCCACCTTCCACCATGTCCCGTCTCCATCCCCTATATGCTGTCTCTCCCTTTACATCAGGAATGAGGCTCATTCCGGAGGTAGCAGAGCCACCACTGCCAGATTTCCGTCACGTTAAGAGTATTTTGTGCTGCTTATGTAGTGTAAAATGGTCTTACTGGACTGGAGAATCTGCCCTGTAATGTTCACAGAAGAAAGAACCCTAACCTATGACACTTGATTTGAAGATTCCTAATAACGGCAAGCTTGGAAAATACAAAGAAATACAAATTGAAGTCTGTGCAAATATAATCTCTAGTAATACTGGATGAAGAAAAGAAACATGCACCTCCCCATTTCCAGCAATGCTGCTTTAAATAACTATAGAATTGGGGGAAATATCAGCCCACATATCTTTCTAATCCAATGAGTGTTTTACAAGAGTGAGCACTTTAGGTCTGAGCCCCTTGTGTAGTGTGGAACAATAGGAGGAGATGCAGAGCTGCTGCTACCAGATAATTTAGCAGTGATGTCCAAGCCCTTTAGTTGAAGAAAATGATTTACATCCATTTGTTCTAATGATGAAAGGTGGATGGATGGAATTATGCCCTTTGTTGCTTTCATAAGAAATGATGTACTGCCAATATTTTAAATATAGGGCTTCTACAAATGTCCCCTCCTCCGGCCGTACTAAATGCTGTGACACCAGGTTGCTATGTTTGCAGAGAGAATGGGTGAAGGATTATTCAAAACTATTTGATTTGTAGCCATAACCAAGGAAGGACTACTGTTTAGCCTGAAAAGTAAAGGAAGAGGTAGGAAATTTGGGAGAACGCCCTCCCCTTGGGATTTTTTTAAAAAAAATACAAATACTGCCTTCAGAATTACCATTGTGTATGTGTCCTAAGAATGTGATTTTTGCAGGGGTGTCTTAACAGTGTCTAGAGGATGGGTACGTTTAATCAGAGACAGAGAAATTTCTCTTATCCCCCTTCAATTATTTAGTGGAATTTTAACAAGGTGTAAGTATTCCTTCTCTAGCACTACCCTGAATACAAGATGTACCATGTATGTCCTTGATCCATCCCATTTCTGTGAAGGGGCATCAGGTCCTTCTCAGATGGTGTGGACTGCTTTCAAAAATATTTTATTTCCTGTTGCCCTCATTTTTATTCACTCATTTTCTCAGTTCACTTTTCCCTCTTATCTCTTCCCTGTGATCCTTAACGGTTCCTTAAGTGTCTAGATATTATTTCCCCCTCCCATAGGTTTATTACTGCTCCAGATTAGCTAGGAGTGTCCTGCAGCTAACTAAGCTACTGGCTCTCAACTTGAGAACTGCACACTGGTGTTTGGGGTGTGTAATAGTAATGGAGGGGCTGACCAACTTTATGGCTGGATGAAAGGGGGTTCTGAATCCGTGGTAAGGGGAACCTGATACGTTTTTCTGTTGTAACATGATTACAATATGGAAATTAACTTAGCAAACTGCCCTACCAGGATCTGACGCAGCTGTCCCTTTGATCTGAAGTCTCCAGGCAGAGCAGGGAGCAGTGTTTATTACAGGTATTGCGGGCGGAGGGCAGATGCAGTGACAAGTTCTCTAGCTTCACCTGCTGCCGCTGCCCCTGCATTTTAGCAGCTAGAAGCCGTGCTCCCCATCGGTCCTGCGGCGTAGAAGCCCCATTGGCAGAGTGCAGGGGTAAGGGGAGGAGGCGAGAGACAAGGCAGGAGAGAGGGGACAGCCCGAGACTGGGGGTGGGGGGAGAAGGTTGTGAAATAACAGCGGGGAGGAGCAAGGCTGGATCGCGGCCTAAATTACACACAACGACCCAACTCTAATAGATTTCCTCGTCTCCTCCCCCCTTCACAACTTCGCAGGGTCGGGTTGGGGGCACACACGTCTCGTCCCGCCCCCAGAGGTCCCAGACGCCTCCCCATGGCATCGAGGGTCAGCGGAGGGCAGCAAGCAGCTGCCTCGCCAGTGCACGGGGCAGGGCAAAGGCCAGGTGGGAGTTTCCGAGCTCGCAGGTGAAACGCTGCGCTTGCACCTTCCTCCGCCTCCCCGGCCCGCCCAGACCGGCCGCTGCCCGCCCTGGCCGGAGGTGGGGCGGGGGCAGTCCCGGCGCAGGCGCCTCCCCGCTCGGAGCCTGTGCGCGCGCCCTGCCGGAGCAGGTGGGACCCCCGGCAGCCCCGCGGGGCCAGCGCCCCGGCACCTCAGGGCGGCGCGGACTCGGCGGGCAGCCGGGCGGGAGCTGGGGCTAGCCGCGCCCGGGCACGGGCGGCCGCCGCGGGACCTTTCCCCCAGGAGCAGCCGCCGCCGCCACTACAGGTTGCATCGCGCTCCGCCTCGGCAGCAGCGGCTCCCGCGGCAGGAGGGGCTGCATCTCCCCCGCCCCCTTCTCTCTGCCGGGCGGCGCTGCAGAGGGCGGAGCCGGGGAGGGCTGGCCCCGGTGGCTGGCTCCCGGCGGGCGGCGCTGCTGGGTTGCTCAGGGAGGCTCCCCGGGGCTGGGCGCGGAGCTGCGGGCTTGGGGGGTGTGAGCAGCGGGGTAGGGCGCCCCCAGGATGCTGCGGTTCCTGCGCAGGACCTTTGGCCGGCGGTCGATGCAGCGCTACGGGCGAGGAGCTGGGCGGGGAGCCGGGCGGGGAGCCGGGCGAGGAGGCGCCTTTGGGGCCGGGGACGAGCGGGACGGGGGGCTGAGAGGAGCCGCCGCCGCGGAGGGGTTCTCCTCTTCCCCGCGCCCCGGAGGAGCCGGGCACGGCGCCGGAGCCGCGGTCCACATCCCGGCAGCCGGGGACAGCAAAGCGGCGCTGCAGTGCCGGGTCCTCCTGCTCGACGGGACCGACGTCAACGTGGAGCTGCTGGTGAGTACCGCGCAGCAGCCCCCCCCCCATACAGCCCCCCCCCGATACAGTCCCCCCTCCAGTACGGCGCTGTCCCCCGGGAGTAACACACACTGGTCTCCATGCACACTCCTCCCTCCCCAATAACATGCTCCTTGTGGGGCCCCCTTGTCCCGCTCCTGCCCCCCAGCGTGCGTTACATGCACCTGTTCTCCAGGTGACTAGACTGGCGGCCCCGGCTTGCCCCTTTCCTTCCCCCGGGGCTCCCCCTTCCGCTCGGTACAAACCACCCGCAGCTGCTCTGCTCCCCCTCCCCCGGCAGTGCGTATGGAGGAGACACCCACCTGCTCCCCTCACCCCCGGGGCTGCCACGATCCCTGGGCTAGGGCGATGGGGTGGGGGTGTGTGTGTGCCCGGTGGGGGCGTGCAGTATAGGCAGGGGGAGCCGCCATCTCCTCCCCCTCGTCCCCGCGCAGCTGAGCTGCTACACTGTAATGGCTTCGTGCTCGTGTTAATGCCGTTTGCGCCCCCCCCCCGAAAGTGCTGGGGTGGGGGGGAGCCGCGTTGCAAGGGGGCTGGGAATGTGTGTGTGTCGGGGGGGCTGTAGCTGCCCCTTGGGATTTCTGCCTTTCCTGTTTCCCCCGGCCCCGCCTCGGTTCAGCAAGAGGCGGTCATTGCTACCACAGTCTGCACCTGTAGCTCTGCAGGGGAAAGCAAAGAGCCGGGCTTGTCTCTGGGGTCACGGCGCTGGTTCGGGCCCCTTTGGCCTAGCGGGCGGCGTATTGTGCGGGGGTCGCAGTTAGTGCTCGCCGTGCAGCGCTATTGGAGGGGGGGGGAGCGAGTAACCTTCCTCCGCCAACTTCTTTGCGGTTCCTGGCAGGCGATAAGCCTGGCTGTCTAAAGTGCAGGAACGGCTCCGTATTAGGCCTGATAATGTCACACACCCAGGTGCACGCTGACATTTCCGACTGAAGTTGCAGGATTGCTGTGTCAGGCTGTGCCAACGTTGTACCTTGTGGCTGAGGCGTAATTCTCTCTTTGTCCCGCACGGGCGCATCTCTTGCACGATGGGGGGGGCGCGCGGGGGGGGGGGGCGGGGGGGTTGTGTTTCTCTGCGGTGAATACACAAGGGTAGTAGCGGCGTAGGTAACTCTACAAGGGTCCTCGGGTTCTTGTACAGACATGTCTCTCTTCTCTGCGCTTTACCCGGCTGCGCGGCAGTCTTTGCACTTCTCTGAAACGTGCTGCTGAGAGATCCACTGGGATCTGCTGCCTTGACTTTAACAGAGTTCAACTGAAAATTGAATTCTTGACAGCCCATAGTTGGGTTGGTTTGAGCTGCTACAGCTAACCCAACTGTGGGAGTTAAGTACTATGGTATTAGATATGCATTTCTTATCATACATTTGCAAGTCCTAACTTTCTCTTTTTTCAGTGTAGTAGCCGTGTTAGTCTGTGTCAGCAAAAAGAAAATAAGAAAAATACTTGTGGCACCTTAGAGACTAACGCATTTATTTCAGCATAAGCTTTCGTGGGTTAAGAACCCACTTCAGCAGACACATGGAATGGAACCTACAGTAAGCAGATATCTATGCATGTTCCATTCCATGTGTCTGCTGAAGTGGGTTCTTAACCCACGAAAGCTTATGCTGAAATAAATGTATTAGTCTCTAAGGTGCCACAAGTATTTTTCTTATTTTCTTTTTTGGTTGTTTTTGGGCTGTCTCTCTTCCCCCCCCCCCCTTTTTTTTTTTTAATTACAAACTTCTAAACTTCTTCCTGGCTTCTTATGCCATGAGTGAGGTTTATTTCAATTTAACTATATTTGTACATGGTATGGCTTCAGGGGGTGTTTTTAAATCACAGTAATATTAAAAGTATTTAATGGCTTGCAAGTGTAAGATTAAAGATTTAAGAGTTCCACATGAATTTCTGGGAGACATGTAAGAAGTACATATTCCAGGGATCTCGATATTCTTCTTTCTCCCACCCACTTTGTGCAGTTGATGTTCAGAGTTTGCAATTCTTTTGTTGAGCAGTCAATTGTAGTATCAAAATGAGAAGAAATATCCCCTTTCCAATATATTTGGTGCTGTATGAACTAGGGTAGGAAACTATATTAACATAACTTTAACAGTATAATTAATTACAAGGTGTTTAATTTCAACAGTATGAAAAAAGACTGGTTCCAGAATATTTATTTTCATTGTAAGCTTTTGACTGTTTATTTTGTGTGCACCCACTTATGCTGTGTGCACACTTAACTAACATAGAATTTGGCACCATGATGGTCTCTGCTCAAGAGAAACCCAAGAGTTGGAATAGCAGTGTTGCAGGTCAGGTTTGGGGTGTGTAGGTAGAGACATCTGGGGAAGCTTGCAGAGCATCTACCTCCCTTAAGACAATGTTAGTAATTCCTCTCTTCCTTTCAAACTATAATCATTTTTCAAGACAGTGGAAATCTTGGTATCTCTTAGAGGAAAGAGCAAATAATGTTCTGGGTCTGAATCACAGTTTATTATACTGCTGATATTAGTTCTGAGCAAAATGTTTTTTAAGGAATTTTAATAAGAAATTGGGGTAAAATCAATATATTAAGGGTATACTTACAGAAGTTTACGTAGTTAAGATCAGTAAATATTTAGTTCAATGCTATACTCGAACTAACATAATATATTGCCTGCTTATTGTTAAAGATCATGTTTATTCAGACGACATATAGTGTTAAAACATGACTGAACTGAAACCAGATCAATTGCATCTAATCAGTAAGTCTTCTATGTCTTCTGAGTAAAATGTAATAATGGCACTCTCCCTACTTCTTTACTGTTGAAAATAAAAGGAAATCTTATTCTCTCAATTTAAATATTTGTGGGGTCCACTGAAGAATGAAAAGCAAACAGGCTAATATTGTAATGCTCAAACCAAGTAAACAACTCTTTTTGTAAACAATGGGTTCAGGTATGTCATGGCTATGGTGTGTTTGTCTTCAGATGGAGTATAGGACTTTTGACAACTCTCCCTTTTGCTCAACAGGTTGTGGTGGAGGACTCTATGGGAGCTCACAATGACTGTTAGCATCTTACCTAACTCAGCAGAAGATTATTTTAGCTGGTATCTTTACCTGTTCTACACTTTATTTCTCTTTTTCATAAAACTCATAATTTTTTTAATCATCAATTTGGGTAAGAGGCATTGCTCCGTCCATGCATATTGGTAACAGGTATTGCACTGCAGTTTTCTCAGTCTTGCACGTACTGTTCCCCAGTCCTGCAAACAAACTGCTCACATGTGCATGTGCTTAACTTTATACAAGTGTCTACAGAACTGGGGCCTGAAACGGCATAGTAGATTAAAGGGTTTTTTTAGGGGTAACATTTACAACTTTTAAAAAGACTGATTGGTTTCCTTGTTTGTCTCATGGCAGGAACTATGAATTGTAAGGGAAAATATAAAACTAATTTTATTAGCCTGCCATGTTAACCTTTAACTCTTAAAATTCCTCCCTTAGTACAAGTTAGATTCACTTAAACATACACCTTGTCAGACTCTAGTTTCAGTGATCCTTTAAGTTTTCTATTGTGCTGCCCAGCTGTCTAAAATAGACAACTGTTGGTGTTTGATAAGGTTGACTTCAGTAATGTTCTGAGGTAAACATTAAGATTTTGGTATAACACTTAAATTGAGAATCTTATTGCCTACTCTCTTGTCCAAGTCCTGCTAACATTTCACTTTCTATAACCACCACGTCGATGGTCTTCACTTGTTCTTTCCTCACTTTTTTTCTTTCAGTCTGTACAAACTATTGTCACCAAAGCCATCTTTCTTTCTGTGTACCTGATCATATTTATCTCTTCTTATCCATTTCTGCCTTGAACATCTGCCCTCCTTTTCTTCTGTGAACAACCTGTGGTGCTGCTACTTTCAAATTATTCCGTAACTTGCCTATATCTCTCTACTTTTTCATGTATATATCCCCTTCCACTCTCTCTTTAATCTGCTCAAGCTTTCCTCATTACTGCTGTCTTTGCTTTCTCCTGGACTTTGCACTACCTTCAGCTAAACAAAGTAAAAAAAAAAAATATTGTTTTGAGCATTTCAGCCAATTCCTTTTATTAAACTTTTTATGTAACATTTTGAGGATTACTTACTGATACATGCTTTCCCTTTGCTTTAAAATCTTTAAGACAAAAATTTGTACCTTGAAAGCATTCTTTCTAAACAGAATAATGCACTAGCTAGCTTCTTAAACCCACAACTCCTCAGGGTCCCATATTGAATCTTAGAGATGCTGTTAAGCTTAGATATGTTGTAAAGAAGTGAGTGGCAGTTTACCAGATCTGTTGCTGTGGGGTGATTGCCCATGGGAAGGAGAGTGTAAAATACTGTCATTAGTTCCTGTTGACCAGATATCATATGTGCACATCTGAAATCTAGAATGTCTTATATGAATTGATGTGGGAGACGGGAAGGAGGGACTTGTATCAGAATAGCCTTTTCCTGCTCTTGCTGTATATTATTAAGTTTCAAGAACATGTAGCATTTTTTGTGTTGTATATTGATACAGGAGGCTATTATTTGTTTGGTCTTTGCCTTGCAACTCAGCTGTTGGTGGGGTAGAAGGCTATTTGCTCACTGCTATCAAAATAATAATTTCTTCCTCTCAGAGGCTTGCTTCAGAATTCTCATGACTTAACGAAAGAAAAGCAGCTGCAGATGATGCCCTACCTTTTATATACGAGCACAAAGATAGAGAATAGAAAAACAAAATATGTTGGTGTTGCTCAGGTGGTCTGATCCACAAGTGGAAATGAAGACGTATAAGGCCTGACTTTTAAAGCTGAGTACCCATAGCTTGTGTTAATTTTAGTTAAAGTTCTGGATGCTCTGAACTTCTGAAAATCGGACCTGCATATTTAATTTGGTGCGTTTTCATCATGAGGCTTTTTGTGAGATAGCTACTTCTGTGCTATAAAGCTCTAGCTGTCAGTTCAGGGTAGTCCGTCATAAACATTCCTTCACTAACAATCACCTTGCTGTAATAAAGAAATTTCGTGGTTGCTAAGAATATAATTACAGAGAAGGTGTGTGGTGTGTTATAAAATATTATGTTTAGTGATCAAATAAATGGAAAAGACAAATATAATTCTTTACATCAATGAAATGTTTTCAAGTGGGTAGCTTTTGTTTTTTTTGTGTGTCTTCCTTTTCGGTACATCTGTTTTAATGACTGTTTCAACTACTACAGCAACATTTAGAATAGGGATAACAAAAATTCCTTACTACTTTTAGTCATTCGTCTTTAGGGTACCATATCCCTTTCTTAGCTGAATAATGTAATCATAACTATGCTAGTGTAACTGTGTAACAATAGTGTAAACAGTATTGTTTACATCAAATGCAAATGTAAAATAACATTTTGGTGTTTTAAGAAACTCTTTGCTATTGCTGTCCTCTCTTTGGTTTATTATTTGCCAAGCAGCTGACCTGATACAATTTGTAAATAGCACTGGGGAGGAAGGGGAGTCAAAATAACACTTTTAATTCCTCCACCCTTTACAATGTTTCCTGAGCATAACTTTTGTAAAAATAAACGCCTTCATTTGAGAAAAATGTGTAGTGAAACCTGCTAATATACAGTAGGACCCTTTGATTCAAGGTTGTCTCTGAGCTGAAAAATTTTGCATTATTATTTTTAGGACCACATTACTATATTATTATATTATTAAATAACACCTTTCTTATAAAGTAACAAGTGGAGAATTAATAAATAAATATGAATCAATAATAAACCCCATTTAAACTCATCCACAAAAATTAGTTTTTCTCGTGATAGACATTGCTTTTGACAACCTGATAAAAATGAAAAGCAAGAAATATTAATGGAACGCTAGGCTTGTGTAGCTATCTATTCAGATTGGATTATGCTTAAAGTCAGTTATGTTACTGTAACTCTGCCCTCTTGAGTATATTCATTACAATAGTCTTTAATTACTTTATTGTATTTTTCTACAACCTTGGTTACATCTGTAGCACTTTATATTACTCTGTACTGCTATTGACAACAGAGTATATGAACACCATCAATTGTAAAAGTGCACATTAAAATATACAATACTTTAAATATATTGCAGCAGCAGTATAGTAAAACAGTTATAGTGAGCAGTATTTTATTTTGGCTTATCTTTAACATCAACTCTTTCAATAACTACATAATGATTAATTATTTTTTGTTTAGTTGTATAAGGCTTGCTGTTTGCTAGGTGCTTTACAGCTTGAGATGATGAGAGGGACTCTGCTACAAAGGGTTGACAGTTGAACTTATCAAGTCATGTGGGAGGGAATGGGAATAATCAGAATAATGTGCTTGAAAGATGAAGGTAAGGAAATTGTTTTGGTTCTATGATGGAGGGTGTAGATATTTGGAGGGAGGTGGAAAATGGAGACTTGTATGTGCACTTCATAAACAATAGGTTAAAATGCAGTTCTGCTCTGAAAAGTAACACTGTAAAATGGTATCGTTTTCATGTTTGTTTTGTGTCTGATTCTATGTAACATTTGCTCACTTGACAGAAACATATTTTTATTAACAAGCCTGCAAACTCAATCTTTAAGTTACCAGCAACACTTGTGCAACTCTGTTGAAGACACAGCATCCTTATGAGTGATGAGAAGGAAGTTTGCAGGGCTGGCAGTTAGGAAATTCATCATTTTACTTGTAAATTGAGCACATTTGATATGGAAATAATTTCTTTTAGACAAACATGGAACCATCTCATGCCATTTCTACAGTCATTCTTCAGACCGGATTGCTGAATACGCCAACCTCTGGCCCTGATGCTCTTAAGTGTGGCCTTTGATGGGATCTGTGTTAAGAAGAAAATGCGTTTGATTCTAAATTGAAAATGGGGAGTGAAGAGCAAAGCAACCTCTGAGCTGCTGCTCCTTTAAGAGGAGGGGAACAGGCATTGAGAGAGAGAGTAGTGAGCTAAAGCCATGTAGCCTTCTTGTGAAGGGGAGAATGAGAGCCTGCAGTGCCGCAGGAGGAGTTGGGACAATAGAGAAATGAGGCAGAAAGAGGTTCCACAAAAGTAGGTAGGGGATGGCAGGAGTTGACTTGGGGTGAGGGAGTGCCCAACTGTAATTGACTTTGATTAGGGAGAGGTAAGAACTGATTTTGGTGAGTAGGTTGGTCAGAGGAATAGGAGTAGGAAGGATAGATTTGGGGAAGTGTTGGCCATTGAGGGGCATGGGGGGAGGGAGGTGAAATTTGAGGGCAAGGAAGATGTTCCTGGAAATACAGGGACAGTGTGGAGGGAGAGGTGGTTGGTTGCGGAGAGGCAAGTCTTCAGGGTTCCCGGGAAGGAAACATCTGTTTTTTTTCTGGGGATGAGGCTGAGGAGGGTAGTATAGGGAAGAAGTCAGCTATAAGTATATTTCTAAGGGATGTGGTGCTAAAAGTAGGACTTGAAAAAGGATGCCACTCTTTCCTTCCCTCTCCAAGCCCAGCTGCTGCTCTGAAAAAAAAAACAGCTTTGAACCTAAAGTTTTTGGTGCTGCATTTTAGGCTTCCAGTTCAGTTGAAGAACTTACAAAGTTTTGTGTTGTGGATAGAGAGGGCAGATTTTGCAGAAATGTTTTATAGAAAGAAATAGCAGTGTCTGTGTGGGTGGAGAATTGGGGAAGGGGTTAGGAGTGGTGACAGAGTCATCCAAAAATAACACCATAATTGGAAGCCAGGGGGGATAGGGAAGGGAGGATGCTAGAAACAGCTGAGAAATAGAGAAGTTTTCCAAGAAAGTATGGAGAGTTCAATTTTAACCATTTTCTGTTTGAGTTGGTAGCAGGCAATCCAGGAAGAAATAAGTCTGAGAAAGGTGGAGAAAAAATTGGGATTGGAGAGAGAAATATGGGATTGATCAATACAGAGATGGTGATAGAAGGTAAGAGAATGTATGAGGTCACTCCAGGGGGGCTGAAGAGGGAGAAGACCAAGAAGGAGTCCTGAAACACAGTGATGGAGCAGAAGGCGTTGGGGGTGGGGAGAGGAAGAAGATGATCCTCTAAAGGATACACTGATGGAGCATCTCTGAAGCTTAGGCAGGAGAATATGTAGTATTTTACAGTGTTATAGGTGAAAGAAAGGTAGAGAAGTGTGGGCAGGGGAAAAGAATGGCAATTTCTGTTCAGTGAAAAGGGCAAAAGCCAAAGGTAATGGAAGTTATCTTCTCGCATGACAGCAGGAAGAGCAGGAAAGGAAAGGAGAGAGCTGAGGAAGCAGTTGATGAAGGCAGTGGGGTCATGGGTAGGGTTTTATAACTTGGGGAGACACTGGCTTGTTTGAAGTTAAAGAGGAAGTAGCTGGCAGGCAGCTCTTGAATGAAAGAGGTATGGGATAAACATGGAAGCAAGGGGTGGGTGATGCATGTGTGAGGCTGAGGGTAGAAGTGAAGGATTTGGTCCAGCAGAATAAAAAAGACTTCTGAACTAAAAATGGATGAAGGAGACAAGGATGCAGGGAGGAGGATAGAGATTTCTTTAGGACTTGCCTTTCTGCCTTCCTTCTCCACCTTTTCCTTCTTCCCCACACACCCTGAAGCTGTGCTTCTGCTGGCAACCCTTTGCAGTGGTCATCATATGGAGGCTCCAGTTTGCTCCCTGTAATTTTATTTTCTGAGGCTCTTTCCATCCATGTTCTTCCCCCTCCCCCAGTGCTAATAGATCCTATTTCCCTTTCTTGCTTCACAGCATGTCCATGGCACTTTGACCTACTCTGGTTAACAGTGGCTTCTGGCTTGAGTGGCTGTCTTCTGCCCACCTCCCCCAGTGACTCAACTGATTTCTCTTCCCCCCCTGATGTATTTTTCCATTTACACCCTACAAGTGGTGGTCTACTCCTCTAAGGGGCATTTAGGTTACTCATGGGTTAGGGAATTGGATGAGGTCTGCTTCTGGGGGACTGTCAGGAGCACCAGAGGATGGCCAGTTCTACTGTCTACCATAGACTTATCAATATTTTCTTAGAAGAGGGGGCAGATGAGAACCCATGCGAGGTTCTTGCCATTTTTGCAGTCCGAGGCAGCTGTCAGAACCACAGGAAATACAATATCTGTCTACTTTCTCCGCAGGCCTTTCCCAAAGGCAAAAGAATCCTTTCATTTCCACACACAGCCCTGATGTGGATTTTCCTGGCTGAGGGATGGGAAGCAGGAAACCTAAACCCCAGCAGATCCACAGTGGGCTCCACTGCTGTGAGGCGAGCCTTTGGTTCTACCACTTTGATTAAAATGCTCAATCTCCATTATTCCAGCAGATGCTGATTCCACAGACAACAGCTGGTTCTGTGTATTAATATGGATTGAGCACATGTTGATGAAACATCAGACCTATGTAACCAGCCAATCAAATAAATAATTCCTGGACTTTATCACTTTTATTTTAAAACATGCACTTTTCATTGATTGATTACTTCATTGGTGATAACTAAGAGATCCATGAGAATCATGTTTAGATACATGGGACAAAAATGCACACAGTCCAACTAGTGGATTCCACCCTGAGTTAAAAAGTAAACATAATGCATGACATTACTAGCCTGCTCCACTAGAACTATGAAGCCTGCAGTTTGACTAATTACGTGCACTGGTATTGCATTGCCTTGTTTGTGTTAGTGTTTGTCACCACCTTAAGAAACAGAGTTTTCTGCAAAGCATTTGTTTTCTAATGCAAACCTTGCAAAGTTCCTTCCTTCTCCTGTATTAAAAACCATGAAAAGATAGAGGGGCGGGGGGAAATAACAAAGTGTTTAAAGACAGGTTTCAGTGTAGTAGCCGTGTTAGTCTGTGTCAGCAAAAAGAAAACAAGGAAAATACCTGGGGCATCTTAGAGACTAACAAATTTATTTCAGCATAAGCTTTCATGGGTTAAGAACCCACTTCATCGGATGCATGGAATGGAACATACAGTGAACAGATATTTATACATTCAAAGAAACCTGAGAAGGTGGAAGTGCCTATACCAACGTTAAGAGGCTAATTAATTGAAAGGAACTGTTATCAGTAGAAACTTTTGAAGTGATAATCAACAGGGGCCATTACAGACAGTTGACACAAAGGTGTTAAGGGGGGAAATAAATTCAATTAACGTAATGACGGAGCCATCCACGGTCAGTATTCAAGCCTAAGGTAATGGTATCTAGTTTGCATATTAATTCCAATTCTGCAGTTTCTCATTGTAGCCTGCTTTTGAAGTTATTCTGTTGCAAAATTGCTACTTTTATATCTGTCACTGAGTGATTAGGGAGGTTGAAGTGTTCACCTACTGGCTTTTGAATGTGATGATTCCTGATGTCAGGTTTGTGTCCGTTTATTCTTTTGCGTAGAGACTGTCCAGTTTGGCCAATGTACGTGGCAGAAGGGCATTGCTGGCATATGAGGGCATATGTCACATTGGTAGATGTGCAGGTGAACGAGCCCCTGATGGTGTTTAGGTCCTATGATGGTGTCACTTGAATAGATATGTGGACAGAGTTGGCATCGGGCTTTGTTGCAAGAATAGGTTTCTGGGATAGTGTTTTTGTTGTATGGTGTATGGTTGCTGGTGAGTATTTGCTTCAGGTTGGGGGGCTGTCTGTAAGCGAGGACTGGTCTGTTTCCCAAGATCTGTGAGAGTGAGGGATCATCTTTCAGGATAGGTTGTAGATCTTTGATGATGCACTGGAGAGGTTTTAGTTGGGGGCTGAAGGTGACGGCTAGTGGCGTTCTGTTGTTTTCTTTGTTGGGCCTATCTTGTAGTAGGTGACTTCTGGGTACTCTTCTGGCTCTGTCAATCCGTGTTTTCACTTCAGCAGGTGGGTATTGTAGTTTTAAGAATGTTTAAAGTGGTCATCTGTTGTGTGTTTGGCTTGTTTTATTCTATGTATTATCACAAATAGCATCAGTTTAAATGTGCCCTGGACCATTAGCTTTATTATGAGGAGGTTATTTCTGTATGTATGTATTTTTGTTAAAGTGCCATATCATCATCATCATCATGGCAAACCGCAAAGGGATGTAGCCTCTTTGCAAATCAAACACTACCTGGATTGATCTCTAGCTGGTCTGCCTGAATGTTCAGTTTGTGTCCATTGTTGGTGATCTTATCATGCCACCAAAGCTTTTAGTGGCATTCCTTAATAAACTTGCTTAATAATTTGTCTCCCATCCTAATACGTCCGAACCAAGAAAAGCGCCATATACATCATTCAATCTATAAAACAGTAAATATCATATGCATATTAATAAAAGAATAATATATTACTAATGAACTTAAATTGCTCTCTCATTCATTTGGAACCACGGATATTCAGAGAGAAAAATAATGACTTATTTTAAGATCTGGTTTAAGGAGAAAACATTACTGGTTAAAAATATTGTTGGAATACTTGGAATACACTAACAAACGTTGTTATATTTTCCCCAATAGTATTTTTATATATATATCTGTTGATAGAGATAGAGATATGCTTGTTCACGGTGGTGGTCTACAAAAAAACCCGAACAATACGGTGCTAAAGTCCCTGCATTGAAGAGCTTGCAGTCAGATAAATATTGTACGCAGGCCAAGAACTCAAAAAGGCATAAGGACGTATATTAGAGGATCACAACATTCAATTAAATTATATTTCTTGGAAGATTGAAAAATCCATGGAACTAAACTACACAATCATGTTACACTAGAACATCTTTTAAAAGGTAACAAGGGACAAACTGGATTTCAAATGTGGCTGTGTGAAAAGAAAATGTTTTTTCACAATGTCTCTTTGTAATCATTCCTAATTAGCCACATGCATGTTCCCAAGTTGCTTATTTGTTTAAACGTGGACTGAGGAGGAATTAGCAACTTACCAGGCTTGGCTGGAAAATACCCATTTCTTTTGCTGCGCCACTATAGCACTGTACATGTAGACATACACTAAGGGTACGTCTACACTACAGAATTAGGTCGAAATTATAGAAGTCGATATTTTAAAACCCAAATTTATGGAATCGATTGTGTGTGTCCCCACTAAAGAGCATTAAGACCATGAGGTCGATGGACTGTGTCCACAGTATCGGGGCTAGCGTCGAGTTTCGGAGCGTTGCATTGCGGGTAGCTATCCCACAGTTCCCGCAGTCTCCGCCGCCCATTGGAATTCTGGGTTGCGATCCCAAAGCCTGATGGGGCAGAAAACATTGTCGCTGGTGGTTCTGGGTACATGTCGTCAAGCCATCCCCCGTCCCTCCCTCCCTCCGTGAAAGCAATCTTTTTTGCGCCTTTTTTCCGGGGGTTTCCGGGTTTGCTATGGCAAGCATGGAGCCTGCTCAGCTCACAATTACCGTACATCTTCAGCGTACGCCTGGACATTAGGTCTAGTGGGGATTCAGTCACGCTATAATACGGGCAGAGGGATAGCTCAGCGGTGTGAGCGTTGGCCTGCTAAACCCGGGGTTGTGAGTTCAGTCCTTGAGGGAGCCATTCCGCCTGAGGCTGGTAGTCGCGGGACTACACAGCAGCAGCTCCTTTCCTTCCAGCAACATATGGTGCAATATGCCATAAATGATCATAGTCGCGGGACTACACTGCAGAAGGTCCTTGCCTTCTAGCTGCAGATGGTACAGTATGCTTGAAATTCATTGTCCCCTGTGTGCTCCTGGCCGGCCTATGGTGTGGCTGGCCAGGGGCGCTTGGACATAAATGGGAGTGACCATTTATGTCCTTTTTTACGTTTTGTTTAAGGGAGATTCAGTACTGCCTGGAACATGGGCAGAGGGATAGCTCAGCGGTGTGAGCGTTGGCCTGCTAAACCCGGGGTTGCGAGTTCAATCCTTGAGGGGGCCTGGAGATGATGATGGATATCAAGCCTATTGAACCATCTGCAGCTAGAAGGAAAGGAGCCTCACCCTTGCTCCCCCCTCCCTCCGTGAAAGCAGCGGAGGGGGGAGCCCAAAATCCTTTCACGCCTTTTTTCATGCGGGCGCCATATTGCTGACACCATTGTTATCCACCTGCTGCTTCTGCTCCCACTCTGCTGTCCTGCAGACACCATACCAGGGAAAGCACGGAGCCCGATCAGATCACCGCGGCTGTTATCGCCGTTATGAATGCCACGTGCATTGTCCAGGAGTATATGGAGAACGAGAACCAGGAGCTGCTACAGCCACAGCAGGCGAGGAGGCAACGGCAGCGCCCTGAGGACAGTGATGAGGACATGGACACAGACCTCTCTCAAAAAAGGCCCCCCCCCCCCGCAAGGTAGACATCATGGTGGTAATGGGGCATGTTGATACAGTGGAACACCGATTCTGGGCCCGGGAAACAAGTACAGACTGGTGGGATCGCATAGCGCTGCAGTTGTGGGACGATCAGCAATGGCTGCGAAACTTTCGCATGCGTAAGGGCACTTTCATGGAACTTTGTGAGTTGCTTTCCCCTGCCCTGAAGCGCCAGAACACCAAGATGAGAGCAGCCCTCACAGTACAGAAGCGAATGGCAATAGCCCTGTGGAAGCTTGCAACGCCAGACAGCTACCGGTCAGTCGCGAATCAATTTGGAGTTGGAAAATCTACAGTGGGGGCTGTTGTGATGCAAGTAGCCAAGGCGATCACAGAGCTGCTGGTACCAAGGGTTGTGACTTTGGGAAATGTGCAGGTCATAGTGGATAGCTTTGCAGCAGTGGGGTTCCCAAACTGGTGGGGCGATAGACGGAACCCATATCCCTATCTTGGCACCGGACCACCAAGCCAGCGAGTACATAAACCGAAAGGGTTACTTTTCAATAGTGCTGCAAGCACTGGTGGATCGCAAGGGACGTTTCACCAACATCAACATGGGATGGCCGGGAAAGGTACATGACGCTCGCATCTTCAGGAACTCTGGTCTGTTTCGGCTGCTGCAGCAAGGGACTTTCTTCCCAGACCAGAAAATAACCGTTGGGGATGTTGAGATGCCTATAGTTATCCTTGGGGACCCAGCCTACCCCTTAATGCCATGGCTCATGAAGCCATACACAGGTAGCCTGGACAGTAGTCAGGACCTTTTCAACTATAGGCTGAGCAAATGCAGAATGGTGGTGGAATGTGCATTTGGGCGTTTAAAGGCTTGCTGGCGCAGTTTATTGACTAGGTTAGATCTCAGCAAAACCAATATTCCCATTATTATTACTGCTTGCTGTGCTCTCCACGATATCTGTGAGAGTAAGGGGGAGACGTTTATGGCGGGGTGGGAGGTTGAGGCAAATCGCCTGGCCGCTGGTTATGCGCAGCCAGACACCAGGGCTATTACAAGAGTACAGCAGGGTGCGTTGCGCATCAGGGAAGCTTTGAAAACCAGTTTCCTGAATGGCCAGGATGCTGTGTGAAAGTTCTGTTTTTCCCCATTAATGAAAAGCCCCGCCCCTTGATTCACTCTACTTCCCTTTAACCAAACCGCCCTGCCCTCCCCCCCCTCGGTCACCGCTTGCAGAGGCAATAATGTCATTGTTGCTTAAAAATCATGCATTCTTTATTAATTCATCAAACAAATAGGGGGAACTATAGGGGTAACTGCCACGGTCGCCCAGGATGGGTGCTGGAGGCAGGGAAGCACCAGGATGGGTGGTGGAGGAGGGGATGAGGGAAGGACAAGGACACACAGCACTTTAAAATTTATTGAATGCCAGCCTTTTGTTGCTTGGACAGTTTTCTTGGCTTGAGTGGTTGGGTGCACGGAGGCCGCCCAAATGCGTTCTTGGGCGTCTCGGTGATGAGGTTATGGGACTCAGGGAGGAGGGCTGTTGGTTACATAGGGGCTGTAGCGGCGGTCTGGGCTCAGGCGGCCTTTCCTGAGCCATACGCCTTTCCTCAGCCATAAGCCGGAGGATTTCCGTTTGATACTCCAGTAGCCTCAGAATTGCATCCTGCCTTCTCTCAGCACGCTGACGCCACCTACTCACTTCAGCCCGCCTGTCATTGTCTTCAGCACGCCACCTGTCCGCGCGATCAAATTCTGCCTTCCTGGACTCCGACAGTGTCTGCCTCCACGCATTCTGCTGGGCAGTTTCAGTGTGGGAGGACTGCATGAGCTCTGTGAACATATCGTCTCGATTCCTTTTTTTTTTTTTACTTCTAATCTTCGCTAGCCTCTGGGACGGTGATGAAAGGGGTGGCGTTGAAACATTTGCAGCTGCGGGAGGAAACAAATGGGGGAGGAGTAGTTTAAAAGACACATATTAGAGAACAATGCTCCAAACATTACGTAGCACATGTGCATTTGGTCCAAGGTTGCACTTTGCCTGTTATATTGAGGGTCTGCCGGTTTGGTGTGAGAGATCACACAAACAGGTCTGGCGGGCAACAGAATTCGGCTTGCAGGCAGCCATGGTAAGCCACAGTTTATAGGCTTCTTTAACCTTCATAACGTGGGAATGGTTTCAAACAGCAACCCCCTCATTTCCCATAACAAACAGCCTTTGGGGCTGGCAATTTAAAAAAGGGTTGGCAATTGAAAAGGGAGGGGCGGCGGTTTTCGGGTTAACGTGCAGCGCGAACCTAATCGACATCTCCCCCCACACACACAGACACACATCCAAGATGTTCGCTGTTCCCCCTCCCCACACCACGTGGGTCACAGTGGGGAAGATTTCCGTTCAGCCACAGGCAAACAGCCCAGCAGGGATGGACCCCTCTGAATACCCCCTTAATAAAATTGTCCTATTTCAACCAGGCGACCATGAATGATATCACTCTTCTGAGGATAACACAGACAGATAAAGAAAGGATGTTGCTTGAATGCCAGCAAACACTGGGACCATACGCCGCCATGCTTTGCAATGAAATGATTCCAGACTACGTGCTACTGGCCTGGCGTGGTAGAGTGTGTTACCACGGAGCACAGGATAAGGCTGCCCTCCCCAGAAACCTTTTGCACAGGCTTTGGGAGTACATCCAGGAGAGCTTTCTGGAGATGTCCCTGGAGGATTTCTGCTCCATCCCCGAACATGTTAATAGACTTTTCCAGTAGCTGTAGCTGTACTGGCCACGAATTAATCATTAAACACGCTTGCTTATAAAACATGTGTTAATTTAACAGAGGTACACTCACCAGAGGTCCCTTCTCCGGCATCAAGCACGCCTTGGGTGGGTTCGGAGGGTACTGGCTCCAGGGTGACAAAGAGTTCCTGGCTGTCGGGGAAAAGGGCTTCTCCGCTTCCTTGCTGTGTCTGTGTGCTATTTTGATCATCATTATCATCATCTTCCTCTCCCCGAAAATGCTTCTCTGTGGTTTCTGATGATCCACAGACGGAGTCATACCACATGGGTGGGTCAGTGCTGGCTGCACCTCCTAGAATGGCATGCAGCTCGTCATAGAAGCGGCATGTCTGGGGCTCTGACCCAGAGTGGCCGTTTGCATCTCTGGTTCTTTGGTAGGCTTGCCTGAGCTCCTTAATTTTAACGCGGCACTGTTGCGCGTCCCTGTTGTAGCCTCTGTCCTGCATGCCCTTGGAGACTTTGGCATATGTATTGGCGTTTCTTCTTTTGGACCGTAGCTCTGCTAGCACGGTTTCGTCTCCCCATACTGCGATCAGATCGCGTACCTCACTCTTGGTCCACACTGGAGCTCGTCTTCGTTTCTGGGACTCCATCATGGTCTGCTGATGAGATCTGCACTCACCTGCAGCTCGCCACACTGGCCAAACAGGAAATGAAATTCAAAAGTTCGCGGGGCTTTTCCAGTGTACCTGGGCAGAGCATTCGAGCTCAGACTGCTGTCCAGAGCGGTCAAATGTTGCACTGTGGGATAGATCCAGGAGGCCAATACCGTCGAATTGCGTCCACACTAAGCCTAGTTTGATTCGGCAGTATCGGTTTTAGTGCTAATCCCCTCGTTGGGGGTGGAGTGGCGAGATCGATTTTAAGAGCCCTAGAAGTCGATGTTAATGGCTTCGTCGTGTGGACGGGTGCACGGATCAATCGATATAATGCTAATAAATTTGACCTAAACTTGTAGTGTAGACCAGGGCTAAGTGAGGAAGCCACTTCTCATTTGCAGCCTCAAGTCTGATGTGGTGCTAATTGTACTAATTTCACTAAGTGCAGGCTGGCTGCTTGTCTGGCACTTAGTAAATAATTTAAAATTAATTTGGCCAGAATATAATTTTTTGGTTGTCTCATGCTGCAGGACATTTCTCATTTTGAGGTTGTCCATCAATATTTTTCATTAACTATCATTAGTTTGTAAATGTTGTAATTTTATCTTGGACCTTTTCTGCTGTGATGTCAAATAAGAAAAAATCTTAATTTCCCAAAGTCAGTCTGTCTCTGTTTTTGTAAGTAAACATTTTTCACGTCTGTAAGCAGAGAGTAATTTATCAACACTGAACAGAACAAATCTTTGTTTTTGGGGCAGATCATCTCTACAAGAAAATAAACAAAACAAAAAACTTTATATTTTCTTATATTTACTAGTAATTACTTGGAATCGTGATATAACATGAAAATGAGACCTTGCACTTTCCAGATGAAAGATTTTCTTATGATATGAAAATCGAAAACACAAGTACTTTATGCAATAGTAATACTGCAGCAAAGATCTCTTCAGTAGAATGCAAATCTTTAGTATGTAAGTTTTGCATTCAACCTACTTACTCTGTAAAAGTTTTTCCTCAATAATAAACCTTGCTTGTAGACACTGAGTGAGGAATGAGTCTATTATCTTTTAAATTAGGCAAATTAACTGATAGAGGCGTGTTTCCTCTTAACCATGGGTTCATAACCCCAGGACAGGCAGCACTCCGGGCATAGTGGGCAACATCCAAACAACCCATATCTGAGCAGGTATTTGTTGCTTCCACTATGTTTGCATCAATGAGGGAAGTCCTGTAGTTCTGGGGCGGAGTTGTTGGTGTAATAGAGGAGGGATTTAGTTTCAGGTTTATTTCATAGTGCGGGAGGATAGATTCTTTCTTCTCCCTTTAGTTATCCACCTCTCCCCGCCCGAAAAAACACATTTAAAATATAGCAGTTTTTTGAGAAATGCACTTTTGGAAGGCATTTCTTGCTATTGGATATAGCTACTACTCTGAGGGTGATGATGATGATTTGGTTCAATAGCTAAAAGTAAAATCTTGACCTGAAAAGATAGGTGTTTTACTATATTTTTTTCTCTTACTTTTTCTACTATCCCGCCTCTCCTTTCTTGCCTTTCTGAGTCTTACTGGCCTACACTTACTGTTGCCACCTCCTTCTAGGGAGGAAGGGTCTGTTGTTCCCTCAGACTGTGATGGGTCCTGCACTCCGCCCAGCACTCTGCCAAGTCTAGTCCTCAGCTTCACTCCTAGCTGCAAGGTTGCTTTACATAGGCAAGAGTTTTGCATTTGTGCAATGAATTCTGAGCTTAACTCCTAGTAGAGCTTTGGAGTTCTGTTCCTAACTCTCATTGACTTGCTGTATGGCTGGGCTGGTTCTTTTTTTTCTTTGTCCTTTATAATATGGGCACAAGACTTTAGAGATGTTGGGAATTAGTGTCTGTAAAGTGATTTGAGTTCCATATGTGAAAGATGATGTATAAGTTCTCAAAGTATTGTTTCTGTTTACTGCTGTGTACTGTGCAATTCTCAACTTAATATGTCTGTCAAATGCCTGACTAGTGAAGGAAAAGAGGCTAATTTGGGCCCTTATGAGTGACAAAACCATTGTTTCCATACCTGCCTTCTTCATGAGTGGTTATTTTAGCATAGAGATTGCCATCTGATTCCTACCATATACAACTGATGAAGAGAAATGGATTGATGTGGCTGATTATGATGAACCATAGTTCGGAAGTTACTGCTGATGTTCATGAAAGGTAACTAACAATATGGGAAGAGGCAGTGCAAGCTCTCTCAGCACCTCCAAAGTGGCATGGCCCCAGGGCCAGCTTTAGGTTTTTTGCCGCCCCAAGCAAAAAAAGTTTTGGCTGCGCCCCACCCCAGCCATTGGCTCCCCACCGCACCCCCCTGCTGCCCCAGCTCTCACCCCCCCACCACCAGTGCCCTCCCCAACCCGCACCCCCTGCCACCCCAGCACTGGGCTGTCCCCAACCAGTGCTGACTCCGCCCACTCCCCCCTCGTCTCCAGCTGGTCCGGTGCTGGCAGGCTCGGGGTAAGCAGCGGGGCTCCCGGGCCGTGCCTGAGACCGGGGTCCCTTCAGCCGGGGTCCCGCCTCCAGGACCGGCCAAGACCCAGGAGGGCAGAGCCAGGGGGACTGCCCCGGCAGGGGGCTGAGGAGCTGGGGCAGGGCAGCCCCAGAGGGAGCGGAGCCCCGGAGAGTGGGACGCGGGCCCCTCTCGGCAGTGCCCTGGGCACCAGTCTCCTCTATGGCCCCGCTGCTGCTCCTCGCCGCCCTACCGCAGCCCCTGGGTGGCTCAGGCTTCTTCGCCCAGCCCCTGCTGTGGTCCTGGGGAGCGGCCGCCCTGCGGCACCTGCAGGCGGCTCTGTGCGCCCTGCGGGGTGGCCCCCAGCCCGAGTGTCCCGCGCTCGGAACCCCCCCAGCCAGGCCACAAGGTGCGGGTGCTGCTCCCCAGTGCAAACTGCAGCAGCCCCAGAGCACTCCCTGCACAGGACGCGCTGCTGCTGCCAGGGCCGGCTCTAGGCTTTTACCGCCCCAAGCGCAAAAAAAAAAAAAAGGTTGGAATGCCGCCCCTGAAAATGTGCTGCCCCAAGCATGTGCTTGGTTTGCTGGTGCCTAGAGGTGGCCCTGCATGGCCCTGAGCTATGAAGAAGCAGAAACCATTTTTTGTGGAGAGAATGGGACACCTCCATGTCCCTGGCCTCTTTGGGACTTTCAGTTAGTAAGATATTAATTTTGGAGGCTGTTCTTTTATGTGGATCCCAGTCCACTAGGAGCCAGATTGAGATCAGCAGTGCATTTAATATAAGTAGGGCCCTACCAAATTTACAGCCATAAAAGATGCATCATGGACCATGATATCTGGTCTTTTGTGTGCTTTTACCCTATATTATAGAGATTTCACGGGGGAGACCAGCGTTTCCACATTGGGGGTCCTGACCCAAAAGGGAGTTGCAGGGGGGGTCATAAGTTTATTTTAGAGGGGTCACAGTATTGCCACCCTTACTTCTGCGCTGCCTTCAGAGCTGGCCGCCCAGCTCTGAAGGCAGTGCCCTGCCAGCAGCAGCGCAGAAGTAAGGGTGGGAATACCATACCATGCTATCCTTCTGTGCTGCTACTGGTGGTGGCTCTGCCTTCAGAGCTGGGCTCCTGGCCAGCAGCCTTTGCTCTCTATCTGCCAAGCTCTGAAGGCAGCGTCACTGTCAGCAGCAGCACAGAAGCAAGGGTAGCAATACCGCAACCGCCCCTACATTAACCTCGCGACTCCTCCCCCCACAACTCCTTTTTGGATCACTACCCCTACACTTACAACACCATGAAATTTCAGATTTAAATAGCTGAAATCATTACACTTAGGATTTTTAAAATCCTATGACCATGAAAATGACCAAAATGGACCATGAATTTTGTGTAGCCCTATATGTAAGCCATTCAACTGCTGTTGATGGAAGTTCTTGTTGGTCACTACTGACCTGTTCCAGATTCAGTCTAGCTGCTGAAGCTTTGTCTACACCAGAGAGTTTGTGTGTTATACTTACCTGCCTCTGTTCCCCCGTTTCCATAATATTTTAATGCTTCACAGTCTTGCTTGTATTTAGTCTCACAATTTCTCTGCAAAGTAGGGAATAACAGTGTTTAAAAACTCTAGAAATTGCTGGAATTTTGCATACACTAAAGCTCCTACTAGTTTATTTGATCTGGTATTAGCACTGGTGAGCCATTTTTTCCATTGAACTCCCAAGTACTGTATAGAGACAGCCTTAGTGGTAAGACTCCATGTCCCAATGTCAGTCCCCTGACAGACTGCTATAGCTTGAGAGACCAATATGTAAGAAAATTATTGCGCTGCGTAATATACATTTTTAGCATCTTATGATGTTTTGAAGCATTCCTGAACTTAGATATGAGAAACAAATCCTCAAGTTATTTATCTCCACCTACATCTTCCTTGCCTTTTTCTTGGACTCCCCAGATCTGTCTGCTTTATTAGGAGGTAGTTTTTTGATATACTTAACATTTTCTTTATGATGCATAGAGCTTTATAAATCTGAGGCTATTGTTAAGCTTATGTTCTTTGTTGCTTGTTCATTTCTTGATTTTTAAAAAAGCCTTTATTTAAAAAGGTAGAACAGGGAGAAAACATTACTGTGTTGGCACAAGTGTTATCCAAGTATTTTGCAACATAAAATAGGCTGAAGTTAATGGGAAAAATATAAAATGTCTGTGCTTTTAAATAGAAATAATGCTGTTTGACTGCTATAATTATAAAAATTTGTCAGCAGATGTTCTGATTATGATCTGTGTAGTTTTATTGAGGTATGCAGGGCACAAACCACATTTTGAGGTTTATTTGCCTTGTGCATATGAGTAGAAAGAATGCTTAATTAAGCATTCAATTATTTGAACAATAATTGTTTGCTGATCCTTCTTTCTTTAGTTTAAGGATATGGTTGTGAGAAGGAAGGGGAATTTGGTTTGTTTTACTTAAGCTAGGTAAAAATGTTCTGACATTCTAAAATTGAAACTTCTCTTTGTAGCAGAGGGAGAAATGTGGTATTGTGACTGTTAATACAAAAACCACAAAATCAGTTAACAGCACTTCCATGTGTGTGATATGGCCTGAGAAACAGAAAATAAATAGGAAGACAGTGTTTCACAAAGGAGAAAATATGAATGAGAAACTCACCCACTAAACAGGTATTTTCTGTGTACTGTATCTTACTATTGTTTCTGCAAGTACAGAATTTTTTTTCTATAAACCCCATACTTCCTATGAACTCCCTAGTAAATGTACATTTTAAGTCTTTTTTTTTTAATTATTATTTTTTTTTTAAATTTGGTCAGACACTTGAGCATTGAGCAATGTAGGCAATGTCTAGTGGTGTATGCAGAAGACTAAAAGAGGAATTTGTTAGTTTAATTCCCTACTTTGACTCTTTATGTGAGTCAGGCCAAGTCACAAGCTTTTTGCCTCACTTCCCAGTCTGTAAAATGGGATAATAGCTTTCCTGTCTCACAGGGGGTTTCAAGGATTAATTAGATAACAGTTTGTACAGTGTTAAGATGAAACATACTATTTGCTGCTGCTTATTGTGTAATACAGTGTACTGGCTGAGAAACTGAAGAAGCATCTCATGACGTCTCACACAATGCCACACTTTGGAAAATGGCACGTCTATCCCTGTGTAAGAGGTACAGAATTGTTTAGGACAGCAAAATTTCAAGCATTTGACTTCTCAGAGATTGAGGCTATGTCTACACTTAAAACACTGTAGCGGGACATCTACAGCAGCACTTCAGTGAAGATGCTCACTGCAGTGATGAGGGGTTCTCCCATTGTTGTAGTTAATCCACCTCCATGAAAGGCAGTAGTTAGGTCAACGGAAGAATCCTTCCATTGACTTAGCACTGTCTACGCTGGGGGTTAGTTTGGCATGCATATATGTCTCAGGGCTGTGGATTTTTCACATCCATGAAAGACGAAGCTATGCTGATGTATGTTTTCAGGGTAGATCAGAAGTTTCCATAGTGCTGCGAGAGCCTGTTCAATGGCTTCAAAAAAGCAACTAGCTAAGGTCTTGTGTACACTAAGAATTTACATCAGTGTAGCTATATCTCTCAGGGGTGTGAAAAATCCACCTCCTGAGAGATGTAGCTATGGCAACCTAACTCCCAGTATAGACTGCACGAGGTTGACGGAAGACTTCTTCCATTGACCTAGGTACTACCTCTTGGGGAGGTGGATTACAGGGTGACATGGTTAAACTGGTTGTACTGGAGCACCTGTATGAACATTGCCCATCTGACCTAAGGATATGGTTGGTGGACAAAGCCAGAGGACCTGCAGAGCACAGGGCAGCTGTCCGACGAATTTGTGGACAACGGGTCAGGGTGTGGAACAAAGGAGTCCTAAAAGAATAAACCCACCGTGGTGCAGAGAGAGTGTCACCCTGGGACCACCCCCAAAGGGGGAATGTGGAGAATCCCCTCTCCAGGAGAACAACCAGAACCAACCAACCGACTCGAGGGGACCAACGGAACATGAATTGTTATTACTGTGGGCAGAGAGGCCACATACGGACCCAGTGCCCCAAGCTCAAGGGCAGATTGAGCAAATTGAAACCCCACAGGGTTAACTGGGTAGGGACCCAGCCAGAGGAGGGGCAGGCTTCCCAGGCAGGAGGGGCTACCTACACGGACAGGAGAACCCCGCCCATTGGTACAGACAGCATCTACACCGAAGTGGTGCAATGGCCGGCTGCAGTAGCACAGCTGTGCTGCTGTAGCGTTCTAAGTGTAGACGAGCCCTAAGGGAGTATATGTGGCAAGGAAGCTAAGGTACTCAAGGCTGTCATTCAAAGAGCAGTAGGTAGTACATAGCTAATGCTGTATTAGCTGTTGAATAATTCCATATCCGTCAGAATGTATTCACCAGAGAGAATGAGCTACCTTAGTTCTAGCCTATGCAAGGAAATAGTCACTATTTCCTCCCAGACATGCAGATCCACAGGGCACCATGAGTCAGTCTGCACAAGCAGAGCAAGCTTTAGTGGATTTCTGTCCAACTGTATTAGAAAGAGAAGAATGAAGGCCGGTTCGGTTTCCCGCATGAGGAAATGAACATTCCAATGAATGGGAAAAGCCAAGAGATTTTTTTCTTTATTTAGCAAGGGCGCTGAGAGTCTGGTGATAGTAACTTTCTGGAAGATTTTTTGTTCCAGTTGAGCAGGAACTCCTTGCTTTAAAAAAAAAATAAAAAAAAAAAAAATAAAAAATTAAAATTAAAACGAAGAAGAAAGGGGGGGGAGGAGGTCAAGGCAAATGCTTTCCTCTCCTTTGCTCCCTTTCTTTTCTTTTTTCCTTCTTTCTTTTTAAACAATCAGGTATAGCTGATGCTCCTCATAGAATATTTCAGCAGATTTGGAACACACTTGCAAAACAGAATAGGCAGCTCATAAGGGTTACTAAGCTAGACTGAGCTTGTCTGTCCCTAGAGTGCAGCAGCAGAAGTTTCAATAGCCAAATATTCAGTAATCCAAGGAGAGGAGACTTCGTCTCAAAAGTCCAAGTGAATAGGAATTGTAAACCTCTCTGAAGTGTAATTTTGAGGCACCAGCTGCTCTGCTATAGTTGCTTTCTTCCGTTTCACCAGGCCTTTTGTAGCATAATGCAGTGTCATTAAGAAATTGCTTCTTGTTAACTATGCTATTGGTGAAGTGACTTTTATGTGAAAAGCAATTGTAAACAATGAGATCCTGAGGTTCCCTGTTGCTAAGTATCAATTTTATATTAAACTTGTCCTGTTTGTTTGAAAAATCAATTTACTTGTGAACAGCCATGTAAATTCACGGTGCAATCTGAAAGGCAAGCTGGGCATTTGCTTTCTCATATGCCATTTCTAATAAAGCTAGTAAAGTTTTCATTTGCACCTTTGGAAACCCACTTTATTCAAAGTATGCCTTCAGCAACATCTATGCAGTTCCATTGCCTTCAGTTAGAATTGTACAGATCTAGTTGATTTAGAATTTAATTAATGATTCTGTTGATACACAAGGAATAGACTCTAGCTGTTACCCTTAGCTGTATTGGCTTTGCAAGACTAGCAATCGTAAAGAGCAGTAAGAATTTTAGTTACTGAGGTCAGCAGATACGTTTCTGAATACACATGCAAAAACAGATTTGCTGAGTAAGTGGATGTCATATTTTATATAGTCACTCTTCTGATTAGAACTGTACTGTAAATCTGTTTGAACTGATGTTTTTTTTATCAGAAGCCTCTGATTCCTTGAGATTTATAGTAAGAGACTTGGCCTCCAGCATAGTAACTAGACAGTATCTGTGGCTGAGGCCTTGGAGAGCAGATTACCAGGCAAAACAGATGTTTTAGGCAGAATTTACAAATGGAAGTTATTTGTAGAGAGGCTGGAGGAAGGTACTTGTGGATGTCTCGGAGAGGAAGGATAGTCTTGTAGATAAGGTAGTAGACTGGGTAGCAGAAAATTTAGATTAAATTCACAGCTGTGTCACATACTTTGTGTGATCTTGGGCAAGTCACTTAATCTCCTTTGCTTCAGTCTACTTGTGATCCTAGGCACCCCTGTATTCACACCCTACATACTACTGCAATAATATATGTACAAAATATACCTTGTGAGGTATCGTATGAAAGCTAATAACATGTTGGTTAGTAATATAATTTTAAAATGCATGTGTTAATTTTATATGTAAAGTTATGAATTCCCTCTCTGTAATGTTACTAGAACATGTTTAAGAGGACACTCTAGCCTAGGTAAAGGTGATAAACAGGTCTGTCCTAGGCAAAGGAATGTGGGTTTACCTCAATTTACATATTAGCAGTAAACAAAGCTATCAGGCTAAACCAGCAGGGATTATTTTGAGCCTGAATTTGAGAGACAAAGAACTAACATGGCTCCTGCACCCCAGAGAGAGACAGTAGACTGAATCTCCAGGAGGCCGTCCTGACTTGTAGGACACAGACAATCCCAAGACAAAGAAATGAAGTGATTTGATCTCAGTGATAGGTTCTGGCAAGGCCAGCCAGTAAAAAAGCCAGAAGGGAGACTGGAGGTGAGAGAAACAGTCTTTGTTCAAAATGCTATCTTGCTAGATTAAGTTTTATACGTGTGTTTTCACTTTTATTTGCTTGTAAACCTTTCTGTCTTTATCTCTTTTACTTGCTGTGATGCATTCTCTAACGGAGCAGCATTTATTATCTTCTGGGAATGCCCAGTGGTAATCTCTGAGGAGCTTGGAGGCTGGAATTCATTGATTGTTACCTGCTAGGCAAGGTGTGGGCTGGGAGAGCCTTGAGGAGTTTGCTGGAGAGCAAGACAAGTTGGTTGTGGCAGGGAGCTAAGGACATAGTCTAGTCTCCAGCAAAGCTCACTCTTGCTGAGGCAGAGAGGTAACACGGTGGCTTACAGCTTTCAGTATCCCCAGCAGTGGGTTGTTCAGGATAAACTAATATAATACTTTTGAGGTACCATTCGGGTATCTTCATGGTGCCCGTTAGACTGGTTCCTGAATAGATACCTAGGAAAGGGAAAAGTGTGTGCGTTCCTTCAAGCTGAATTAAAGGGAACTTAAACCAGCCAATAGAGGACAATATTTTCTTCAGCCTTAAAATCAGTTATCTTGTAAAGACTGAAGTTAACACAGAGAATCTGCAACAAAAGTGGCAGAATTCGTAAATCACAACAGGGTTGTGGCTCCATTTCTGCCATACATTCTCTCCAGTGGAAAGCTGTCAAATAGGGGAGCTTGGACAAGTTATTCCATTTGCTGAAATATGAACATCTACTTTAGGCAATGGCTGCTAGGAATTCTGAACTGTGTTCATTTTCCCCTTCCATTTCCGTTTATTTTTACCCAGTCTCTATTATGGTTGTGACAATTCATTTACTAAAAATTAATTGGATTCTTGATGTTATCTTTCAGTATAGACTCAGATTTTAAGGTCAGAAGGGACCATCATCCAGTGTGACCTGCACATTGCAGGCCACAGAACCTCACCCACCCACTCCCATAGTAGGCCCATAACATCTGAATATGGATGTTTGTTCCTGGGAGGCAGAGTGGTCTGATGCTAGCATATGTTGGTGAGAGTAGTGAAAGAGAGCTAAGATGTGAAGTGGGAGTCAGTTAATGGATCAAATGGACATTGCCTTCTGTTGACAGTTTTAAATATCAGTATTCACATTAAATTTGTTGTATGAAGAGGAATCCAGCAAAATGGATGGATTTGTATATAAACTGGTTCTGAATTGGGGATTCATCGGCTGCTGCTGCTGCTTCTTTTTTTTTTAAAGGCCTGAAGGGACTGTATGATCATCTGATTAGATGGTCTGCATAACTCAGGCCATAGAACCTCAACCACTAACTTCTGCATGTTTGAGCATGTCTTCTAGAAAGATATCCAGTGTTGATTTAAAGACTTCAAGTGGTGATGATGCCACCAAGTCCCCTCGGCAAATTGTTTCAACACTTAATTACTCTCACTATTAGAAATGTGTGCCTAGTCTAGGTTTTAGTTTCAGCTTCCAACTATTAAATCTCATTATGCTTTTATTTGCAAGATTAGCGCTCTCAACTATCAGAATTCTCTTCTCCGTGTAGGTATTAGTAGACCATGATCAAGTTATCTCTTAGCCTTCTCTTTGGTAAGCTAAATAGATGAATTTCTTTAGTCTTTTGCTATAAGGCATGCTTTCCAGACCTTGAATAATTCTTATCTCTTCTCTGAACCCTTTCCAATTTTCTACATCCTTTTTGAAGTATGGACACAGAGCTGGACACAGTATTCCAGTAGTGTTTTCACTAATGTCACATACAGAGGAAATGCTACTTCCCTACTCCTACTCTGATATTCCATTGCTTATGCATTCAAAGATCACCGTTGCTCTCTTGGCTACAGTATATTACTGGGAGCTCACATTCAGCTGGTTACCTACCATTACCGTTCAGTCCTTTTCAGAATTGTTGCATCTCAGGATCCTATCTCCCACCTAGTGTGACCTATTGTTTTGTTCTTAGATGCATGATCTTGCCTTTGACTAAATTAAACCCTTTTTATTCAAATGAGCCAACCTTACCAAGCAATCCAAGTTGGCCTATATAACTGACTTGTACACATTTACCACTCCAACAATTTTTGTATTCTCTGCAAATTTTAACAGCAGTGGTTTTTATACTTTCTTCCACGTGATTTATAGATACTGATTGGCACTGGCCCAAGAACAGATCCCTTCAGGACTCTACTGGAAATGCCCTCATAAGTAACTGTAAATTGGGAACCATCTTGAGTAACCGTAACTGGTTAACCAGTTTTTAATCCACTTAATATGGGCTACAGTGATGATTGTATAGTGTTAACTTTTTATCAGAATGTCATGCAGGACTAACTCAAATGCCTTACAGAAGGTCAGTAGGTTTTCTGGAAGATCACCAATGAATTGTAGTTTCCTCAGGAAGTCAGTGGTGTCTCGAAGATAGCTGGGTGTGCTGGTAGCGTAGGGCCTGAGGAGAGAGTCCACATAGCCAGACAATCCTGCTGTCAGGGTGCCAATGCCTGAGATGATGGGGCGTCCAGGAGTCCCAGGTTTATGGATCTTGGGTAGCAGACAGAATACCCCGGTCTGGGCTCTAGGGGTGTGTCTGTGTAGATTTGTTCCTGTGCTGCTTCAGGGAGTTTCTTGAGCAGATGGTGCCATTTCTTTTGGTACCCCTCTGTGGGATCAGAGGGTAATGACCTGCAGAATGTGGTGTCAGAGAACTGCCTAGCAGCCTCTCGTTCATATTCCAACCTATTCATGATGATTACAGCACTTTCTTTGTCAGCCTTTTTGATTATGATGTCTGAGTCTTCGAGATGCCACTGACTTGCTGAGAAAACTACAGTCCATTGGTGATCTTCCAGAAAACACCATCCTAGCCACTATGGATGTAGAAGCTCTCTACACCAACCTTCCACACAAAGATGGTCACATAAACACCACCCTATACCGGAAACCTACTGCCCACTATACTTACCTACATGCTTTCAGCCAGACCACATCACACGATCCATTGTCTACAGCTAAGCTCTAAGATACAACCACATTTGCTCCGATCCCTCAGACAGAGACAAACACCTACAGGATCTCTATAAAGCGTTCTTAAAACTACAATACCCACCTGGTGAAATGAAGAAACAGATTCACAGAGCCAGAAGGGTACCCAGAAGTCACCTACTACAGGACAGGCCCAACAAAGAAAGTAACAGAACGCCTCTAGCCATCATCTACAGCCCCCAACTAAAACCTCTCCAGCGCATCATCAAGGATCTACAACCTATCCTGAAGGATGATCCCTCACTCTCACAGACCTTGGGAGACAGGCCAGTCCTCGCTTACAGACTGCCCCCGAACCTGAAGCAAATACTCACCAGCAACTACACACCACACAACAAGAACACTAACCCAGGAACCAATCCCTGCAAGAAACCCCGTTGCCAGCTCTGTCCGCATATCTATTCAAGGGACACCATCATGTGACCTAACCACATCAGCCACACCATCAGGGGCTTGTTCACCTGCACATCTACCAATGTGATATATGCCACCATGTTCCAGCAATGACCCTCTGCCTTGTACAGTGGCCAAACCGGACAGTCTCTACGCAAAAGAATAAATGGACACAAATCAGACATCAAGAATTGTAACATTCAAAAACCAGTAGGAGAGCACTTCAGTCTCCCTGGACACTCAATAACAGACTTAAAAGTGGCCATTCTGCAACAAAAGAACTTCAAAAACAGACTTCAATGAGAAACTGCAGAACTGGAATTAATTTGCAAAGTGGACACCATCAAATTAGGTCTGAATAAAGACTGGGAGTGGATGAGTCAGTACAAAAAGTAATTTTCTCTCTGCTGATACTCACACCTTCTTTTCAACGTTTGGAAATGGGCGACGTCCACCTTGATTGCATTGGCCTCGTTAGCACTACAAAGGCCACTTCCACCTTAATTTAATTTGCCTCATTAGCACTGACTCCCCAATTGGTAAGGCAACTCCCATCTTTTCTTGTGCTGTAATATGTATACTGCTTTTTGTATTTTTCACTCCTTGTATCTGATGAAGTGGGTTTTAGCTCACAAAAGCTTATGCCCAAATACATTCCTTAGTCTCTAAGGTGCCACAAGGACTCCCCATTGTTTTTACCTTGACTATATGGTCATTGAGTGCTAATGATCCACTGCTGTCCCTGTCTGGTAGAGATGTGACACCACCCTGCCAGCTCATGGTGGATACACATACAGAGAGGTATTCATGATACAGCAATTTTCCCAGTAACAGCTTCTTAATTTTGTAATGTCATTCATGATTCATAAGTTGTACAGACAGATCCCCCAAATCATTAGACCCTTGTCTCTAGTTTCACAAAGTTTGATAAAGAATCAAAACAGGATGGGTCTTAGGGCTGGTCCACACTAGCCCCGAAGTTCGAAGTAAGATACGCGACTTCAGCTACCTAAATAATGTAGCTGAAGTCGAAGTATCTTATTTCGAACTGAAAAGTACTTACCCCTGGTCCACACCGCGGCGTGCAGGTTCCCCCGTCGACTCCGCCTGCTCCATTCGTGGAGCAGGATTACCAGCGTCGATGGGGGAGCACTTCCTGGTTCGATTTATCGCGTCTAGACAAGATGCGATAAATCGAACCCAGAAGATCGATCCGACGCGTCCGACAAAGCTGGTAAGTGTAGACTAGCCCTTACGCAGATAGAAGTAATAAAACAGGTATTGAAATTAGAAAAATTCTAGCAACTTTACAAAAAGCAAACTTGTTCTATTCCAAACATGGGCCCGCTAATAGATTCAAGATTGGGGAAGGAGTTAGGAGGATCATTTCAGGCTGCAGGATTACACATGGTTGGTGGTTTTCCCTCTAAACTACCCATGAGTGAAATGAAGGTAGCTAATCTTGTTGAGGAGAGACTTATACAAGATGAAATTGCAGTTCAGAATAAAGGCTAGACTTCTGTACTCTCACAGGAATCTAGCAAATTGGAATGTTACAAGTATAATCATAACTTTTAATTTGAAACTTTTCTTTAGTTTCAGGAATATCAACAGATTCCCAATTGTTATAGATATGTTCATTACTAATGGTGAGCAAAAGGAAAATAGAGTATTTAGAAATCAGCACTTCTAGCTCTCTAGTTAATAATCCTACTTTAACGTCTCACTTGGAAATAAAACTCTGGCTACATTATTTGGAAAATTCTACTGGGAACCTAACTTTATGAGATTTAAAGATTAGGGTCTTACAGTTCCAGAAAGAAATATTAATAAAACACATGATCCAAACTATTGTGTTAAAGAGCTGCTAATGGTGAGATGTAGTAAATATGTATAAAGCCTGTTTCTGCATTTAATAGTTGATGAAAACTGGAGTGCAAACCCCTGATCAATTGAAAACAAAAACGAACAGTTCTGAATCATATTGAAGAAAGACTCATAAAAAAATCCATTTAGACTGTTTCCTAAAATCTATAATTACGCTTAATCTACTAGAAAGACAAATTATAACTGAGTCTCTTTTTTAAACTTTTGAGTAAATTTATAGATTTATTTACTGAACCACTGCATTGGAACTTCCCTTTGGTCCAAAACTTTGATCATATAATATCATTAACACTGATGTCACAGTACTGTACATAACATACTCCTGTTAACTCCATGAATGAGGACTTTTAGTGATTAAATATCTTTCCAAGACCAACCCTTCCTAATGGTTAATTTTACAGTTGTTAGATCTGATATTGCAGTCAGATTATGTTCATTGTATACTGTATTAAAAGGTCACTGTGAGAAATTGTTTTAGGAGGTGTCCATGTGATGCAGCAGAACCATCTTTGCAGTTTTTGCACGCTTGTGAGTGCCTCACCTGCATCCTGGCCAGTAACCCATCTCTCTGGGACTACTTTTAACATTCTAAGTCTTTGAGCATCTTCAGACAGTCACCAGTCTTTAAAAAACAGCGGCATCTATAAAATTATCCCCTCTTCAGCCTTACCTCACTGAAAATATACTGGCTGTATGTGCCTGAAGGGCAATGTTCAGTGACCAATAGGTGCAATACTTTCCAAGCCGTGGTGGTTATAAATTAGAATCTTTATACGAGTGGAAGGGAGAGATTCGCAGAGATTTTCAATGGGACAGCACTTGAGTCAGTGTCTGAAAAAGTCTGAGATTCCTGAAATTGTGGTATTGTGCCTGGCAAAGCCATACTGAGTAACAGCTGAACTTTCTACATATTTGTTTCTTCTCCCTCTGAGACATGTAAAGTTGGACTAAGGGAGCATAAGGGTATGTCTATACTACGCGCCGGATCGGTGGGCAGTGATTGATCCCCCGAGCGCTCTCCCGTCGACTCCTGTACTCCACCGGCGCGAGAGGCGGCGTCGACGGGGGAGCGGCAGCAGGCGACTCACTGCAGCGAAGACACTGCGGTGAGTAGGTCTAAGTACGTCGACTTCAGCTACATTATTCACATAGCTGAAGTTTCAGTGTAGTAGCCGTGTTAGTCTGTGTCAGCAAAACGAAAATAAGAAAGTCTCTAAGGTGCTACAAGTTTTTCTTTCTTATTTTCGTATAGCTGAAGTTGCGTAACTTAGGCCTGGTCTACACTGGGCGAAGATCAATCTAACACATGAAAAGTAATAATAGTAAAATCATCAGGTTCTCTTCAGATATGTTTTTGAATTTGGCATATACAGAACACCTATTGGCATAGTAAGTGTAGAGGTTTTATTGACATACATTTGGGATGTTCTGCATAATTAGCTGATGGTTTTTCCACTCACTAGTTATACAGGACTTCCCAAAATTAAGCCAAAGCTCATCACACCATTATGTATTCTGATATCCAGTCATACTGTTTCACAAAAGCACTTAAAATGGAAGCTGTATGCGAATTTTATCAGTTGGACGACTTGTTTGAATTAGGGACAGTTGTTCAGGGGAAATGAAAGATGGGACCTTGCACAGGAAGCAAAGAAAGTGGCCTAAAAGTTTAAGGAAGAGAAAGCAAAGAATCTGATGTGTGAGGGTGGTGCGATTGTGCAGTTGATCATCTTATTGGTCAGTGCCTCATTTTCCCCTTTTGGTTGGGTGGCTTAGCCTTCTGGTTGAACCAACCCCTATCACCACAGCTTCCTAAGCAGGGCTAGAATGCAAACTTCTGCCTTTTATAGTATGGATTCACCCCTCTTCTTTCTCAGTTCCTCTGCAGGCTTCTTTCTTAATCACTTTAACTTTGATACTCCTGCCCTCACCTCAGTCCCTGGAAAAATCATGGAACAGGTCCTCAAGGAATCAATTCTGAACCACTTAAAGGAGGGGAAAGTGATCAGGAACAGTCAGCATGGATTCACCAAGGGCAAGTCATGCCTGACTAACCTAATTGCCTTCTATGATGAGATAACTGGCTCTGTGGATGAGGGGAAAGCAGTGGATGTGCTATTTCTTGACTTTAGCAAAGCTTTTGATACAGTCTCCCACAGTGTTCTTGCCAGCAAGTTAAGGAAGTATGGGCTGGATGAATGCACGGTAAGGTGGGTAGAAAACTGGCTGGATGGTCGTGCTCAACGGGTAGTGATCGATGGCTCCATGTCTAGTTGGCAGCCGGTATCAAGTGGAGTGCCCCAAGGGTCGGTGCTGGGGCCGGTTTTGTTCAATATCTTCATCAATGATCTGGAGGATGGTGTGGACTGCACCCTTAGCAAGTTTGCAGATGACACTAAACTGGGAGGAGTGGTTGATACGCTGGAGGGTAGGGACAGGATACAGAGGGACCTAGACAAATTAGAGGAATGGGCCAAAAGAAATCTGATGAGGTTCAACAAGGACAAGTGCAGAGTCCTGCACTTAGGACGGAAGAATCCCATGCACTGCTACAGACTAGGGACCGAATGGCTGGGCAGCAGTTGTGCAGAAAAGGACCTAGGGGTTACGGTGGACGAAAAGCTGAATATGAGTCAACAGTGTGCCCTTGTTGCCAAGAAGGCTAACGGCATTTTGGGCTGTATAAGTAGGGGCATTTCCAGCAGATCGAGGGACGTGATTATTCCCCTCTATTCGGCACTGGTGAGGCCTCATTTGGAGTACTGTGTCCAGTTTTGGGCCCCACGCTACAAGAAGGATGTGGATAAATTGGAAAGAGTCCAACGGAGGGCAACAAAAATGATTAGGGGGCTGGAGCACATGACTTATGAGGAGAGGCTGAGGGAACTGGGATTGTTTAGCCTGCAGAAGAGAAGAATGAGGGGGGATTTGATAGCTGCTTTCAACTACCTGAAAGGGGGTTCCAAAGAGGATGGATCTAGACTGTTCTCAGTGGTAGAAGATGACAGAACAAGGAGTAATGGTCTCAAGTTGCAGAGGGGGAGGTTTAGGTTGGATATTAGGAAAAACTTTTTCACTAGTAGGGTGGTGAAGCACTGGAATGGGTTACCTAGGGAGGTGGTGGAATCTCCTTCCTTAGATGTTTTTAAGGTCAGGCTTGACAAAGCCCTGGCTGGGATGATCTAATTGGGTTTGGTCCTGCTTTGAGCAGGGGGTTGGACTAGATGACCTCCTGAGGTCCTTTCCAACCCTGAGATTCTATGATTCTATGATAGTCTCCTCCTTGGCAGATGTATATTAGATCCTACCATCTCCCTCATCTCGTTCAGATTGAGGAAGGCATTGCTTTCTGCACCCAGCATGCTTTGTTGTCAGCAGTCCCAGAATCCCTCTGTTTTTGTCAGAGGCCATGTCACAGGAGTGAGCTAAACTCTGGTATTCTGAAAGGTGGATGCTCACCCTATGGCATGTGTCTTGTGGCTAAGGCATTGGATTGGTTCCCAGGAGAACTGGGTTAAGTTCCTGCCCCTGTCATAGACTTCTTGTGCAATCTTGGGCAATCTCTGTGCCTCCGTTCCTCTTTGTAAAATGGAGATGATAAATACTTTGTTTCCTGCTCGTTCTGCCTTGCCTGTTTGGATTGTAAACTTGTTGAAGTAGTGACTTCCATCTTACTATGCATATGTGCACGGTGCGTAGGAGGACTACAGGGCCCTGATCTCAGTTGTGGCCTCTGGGCACTATTGGAATGCACATCATAATGCACATCATAATGCAAAAATCCAGTTTTATTTTCTTCACACCTGTCTAGTTTCATGAGGGGCCCTATTATTTGGACTTTGGTACCAGAATTTCACCTTACATAATATTGGAAGTTATTTAAACAAACTGGAGCTTACGGTGCAAAGTTTCTTCTTAGACTAAGGTGTTTGTGTGTATGATATTACAATTCAATTTGTGATGGCTTGGTTAGTTGAAACATTTTTACGTGGTTTTCTCAGAGAAAAACATGAATAAATGGGCAGTAAGCACAAATTAGAAGCCTAGATTTAAAACATTCACTTTTATATACAAGACTGGACATAAAGGACTTGGTTGAATATAGAGTTGAAACATGAGCAAAGCTACCAGCTGGTCCTGTATATTACACCAAATGCAAAATATATTAAAGGATTATATTAAATCAAGGTAGTAACTTTAACTTGTTAGACACTCACCATTGAAAGATAGGCTTTCTCTCTCTGAGTATCCAAATCCCTCGATAAAACTTGTTTTGATATACAGTTTCTCTTAGTACTTGAGCAGAGGTTAACTTCCTGGGGAGGGAAATCTGACGTTAATCTGACGGGTTTCTTTGATTTATAAGATTTAGAAAGAGTAGTGGTTTTTTACTCCTTTAAAATTGTTCTAATGATTTTCTTGCCTATCAATTAGATAAAATTTGAGGTAAAAACTTCTTATACACTAATTCTCAGTAAAAACTTGTTTAGAGAACAATTTTTACTGATTTGGAGTGAAAAATATCTATTTAATAGAGGTTGTCTGTGTATGTAAACTTGCCTGAGAAATTTGGTAAACTTTACATGTTGTGCTTCACTTAAACCAAGATGACATTCATTACATCCTTCAGGATATAAACTGATGACATTACATTGTTAATAGCTAGAGAATAACACCCTAGGCCACTCCTTACGCCTGTAGGTGGATACGCCCCATGCTTTGGTAAATGTGGTTTTAAACTGTAACAGCTTGTTCAGAACTTTGATGGACGACTTTGGGTCCTCTCTACCCTACCATATGATGTCCTAACATATGCCCTAGTTTAGAAGATGGTGATGCAAAAGGCTGATCTAGGCCTTGTTTACACACAGACTAGCACAGGTTTAATTAAACTGGTTATCTAAACACAGAAGTTGCATTGGTTTAACTTGTAAATGCAAGCTGAATTTAAATAAACCAGGTTTAAATTGATGTGTGTCCACACTTTGGTTTAACATCACATTTTCAGTTAAACCGGTGCAGCCGTGTGTAGGGACTAGGCTCAGTTAAACTGGTGCACACCTGAGGACTGTGAGGGAATTGCAAGATGTCCCATTAAGAGTGTGTGGGGGAAGGGTGGGTTATTGGGGCACGGGGAGAGGATTACAGGCCCTGTTTCTAATACAGGGGCTCTGTAGTGAAGTGTGCACCCTGGGAGCAGCCGTCAGGTCTACAGACAGCCATCATAGAATGAGGTGGGGTGAATTGTGCCTCTGTATAAGCAAGCAGCAGCCTACTTTGTCTCTCTGCTTTGGGGTTCTTGTACGTTATCATTCTGAATCCCAAGAAATAAAGCAATATTACATTGTAACTTTCTAGCAAGAGTTTTGTATGTTTGTTTTTTTTCTAACTCCTCTGTGTGTATGCTGTGAACATAACACCCATGTGTGGATCCCCTTATTTTTATTTAAGGGTTGCTAACTTCAGGTTAACTTGTATCTGTTCCTAACTGACCTAAGCTAAACTGACATAAGAATTTCCACACTGGTTTAAAATTGTTTCTGAAGCAAATCCATATGATTTACGTGTACGTGTGTGTGTGTGTGTGATGGTGAAGAAAAAATAATCTGCAGTTCTATTATGTGGGGGCAGGTAGATCCCTAATCGCAACTATTTTATTACCCTGAATGGAGCTATGCTTGCTATGGGAGATATGAAAACCCTATAGCAATTCTTCTTACCTGCCTCCAGAGGAGGCTGGAGAGAAGAATTAAAATTATCCCTGTCTTCTCTGTATACTTCTCTTAAGCTCCTGCAGCTAATAAAAAACCCCCACACCTATTGTTGAAAGATGGTAGGCCAGGGTGGATTTGATTTAAATCACTAGTCAGGAAGACGCAATTTAATCATGGTTTTCTACATAAAAGTGAATTCTTGTTGGTTGTTATCTTAATACATATTGTTCACAACTCAGAGATAGATGTAGGTTTCATTTTTAGAAAGTACACACTATACGTTTTTAAAGTGATTAATTTTGAAAACTTTTCAGATTAGTTTTACAGCTATATCAGAAAATGAATGATTGGCTATTTCATTTACCAAAGGTAATTGAAGCAGATAGTTCACCTCCCGATGACTACATAAATATCTCCAATTCAACAGGTTAATCATTAATATTTGGAGGATTTTCTTGCCATGCTCTACACTAACAGTCTATCAACATAGCTGTAATGGCAGGAACTTTTTAAAGTAACTATTCATACAAAATACGTTGCCACTTTTAACAAACATTCTTCCCAGCTACTCGCAGCAAAGAATCATACATGCTGAACTACATACCTCAGACTGCTCATCTAGTCCATGAGGCCTCACCTCTGCCCCGCCTCTTCCCACCCCTTCCTTGCCCCCATTCCAACCCCTTTCCCAAAATCCCATCCCCGCCTCTTCTCTGCCTCTTCCCCTGAGCATGCCCGGGGGAGAGGAGGCGGGGGGTGAGGGGAGCTTGGCTGCCGGTGGAGTCAGCGCCTATGGTGGACCGCAGGAAATAACCCTGTTGGCCATGTGTTTGAGAACCCTGCTGTATTAGGAGAACATCACCAAACAGACATTTAAATTGTTTTATTTAACTAAAACAACGTTAACTGTTCTGGATTTTTTTTCTTCAGCAGCAAACATATAATATTTTAACAAAACAAGCATGTGTCCCTTGCTTCTGACATTTATCTCCAGACTTCTTGTCCAGATCTATTCCGTCCCCAACAATCTTCTATTCATTGAACTTTTTGAAATTTTGCACTTTTAGAGAGAGGTAAGGGATTGACTCTGTGTACACAAATTTGCAGAGGGACAATAGAGTTGAGGTCTGTTATTTCTCACCTCTCTATATTATTTATTTATTTTAAAACATTTTTGCTGTTAACAAGCATGTTATCTCTGGAGACATAAATCCACAGTTTGAGAACTGCAAAACTAAGCATTTTTGATGGTATATTCTAGTCTGAGCACTGAGTCCCATTGGGTAGATAGAAAGATTAATCTAAGTAATCTATACAGAAGCCCCTGGAACTCCATAAGATTGGGTCCTTAATCATTGAACTATTGGAACTCGTTTACAAAACTTTTCTTAAGGCAATGTGGGTAAAAATGATTATGAAATGAGAGATTTCATGATTCTAAGGAAAGGAAGGGGTGAGAGCAGAAGAATAAAGAAAAATGGACTTCAAAAAGCAGACTTTAACAGACTTAGCAAACTGAGAGGTTAAATCCCATGGGAAGGAAATCTAAGGGTACGTCTATACTACAGAATTAGGTCGAATTTATAGAAGTCGATATTTTAAAACCCGAATTTATGGAATCGATTGTGTGTGTCCCCACACACAAGCGTTAAGACCATGAGGTCGATTGACTGTGTCCACAGTAGCGGGGCTAGCATCGACTTTCGGAGCATTGCATTGCGGGTAGCTATCCCACAGTTCCCGCAGTCTCCGCCGCCCATTGGAATTCTGGGTTGCGATCCCAAAGCCTGATGGGGCAGAAAACATTGTCGCTGGTGGTTCTGGGTACATGTCATCCCTCCCTCCGTGAAAGCAATATTTTTCGCGCCTTTTTTCCGGGGTTTCCGTGTTTGCTACGGAAGCCTGCTCAGCTCACAATTACCGTACATCTCCAGCGTACGCCTGGACATTAGGTCTAGTGGGGATTCAGTCACACTATAATACGGGCAGAGGGATAGCTCAGCGTTCTGAGCGTTGGCCCGCTAAACCCGGGGTTGCGAGTTCAATCCTTGAGGGGGCCATTCCGCCTGAGGCTGGTAGTCGCGGGACTACACAGCAGAAGCTCCTTGCCTTCTAGCTGCAGATGGTGCAATATGCCATAAATGGTCGTGGTCGCGGGACCATACAGCAGAAGCTCCTTGCCTTCTCGCAGCAGATTGTACAATATGATTGGTATTCGTGTGCTCCTGGCCGGCGGCCTATGGTGTGGCTGGCCGGGGGCGCTTGGACATAAATGGGAGTGACCAGAGTGACTCTGGTCATTCTCTTTTTTACGTTTTGTTTAAGGGAGATTCAGTACTGCCTGGAACACGGGCGGAGGGATAGCTCAGCGGTCTGAGCGTTGGCCCGCTAAACCCGGGGTTGCGAGTTCAATCCTCGAGGGGGCCAGGAGATGATGATGGATATCAAGCATATTGTACCATCTGCTGCTAGAAGGGAAGGCGCCTCCTTGCTCACGGCATATTGTACCATCTGCAGCTAGAAGGAAATGAGCCTAACCCTTGCTCCCCCCTCCCTCTGTGAAAGCAACTGAGGGGGGAGCAAAAAATCCTTTTGCGCCTTTTTTCATATGGGCGCCATATTGCTGACTCCATTGTTATCCACCCGCTGCTTCTGCTGCCACTCTGCTGTCCTGCAAACAGCATACCAGGGAAAGCATGGAGCACGATCAGATCACCGCGGCTGTTCTCGCCGTTATGAACACCACGCGCATTGTCCAGGAGTATATGCAGAACGAGAACCAGGAGCTGCTACAGCTACAGCAGGCGAGGAGGCGACAGCAGCGCCCTGAGGACAGTGATGAGGACATGGACACAGACCTCTCTCGAAAAAGGCCCCCCCGCAAGGTGGACATCATGGTGTTAATGGGGCTTGTTGGTACAGTGGAACGCCGATTCTGGGCCCGGGAAACAAGCACAGACTGGTGGGACCACATAGTGCTGCAGGTCTGGGATGAATCCCAGTGGCTGCGAAACTTTCGCATGCGTAAGGGCACTTTCATGGAACTTTGTGAGTTGCTTTCCCCTGCCCTGAAGCGCCAGAACACCAAGATGAGAGCAGCCCTCACAGTACAGAAGCAACTGGCGATAGCCCTGTGGAAGCTTGCAACGCCAGACAGCTACCGGTCAGTCGCGAATCAATTCGGAGTGGGAAAATCTACAGGGGGGGCTGTTGTGATGGAAGTAGCCAGGGCGATCACCAAGCTGCTGGTACCAAGGGTTGTGAGTCTGGGAAATGTGCAGCTCATACTGGATGGCTTTGCAGCAATGGGGTTCCCGAACTGTGGTGGGGCGATAGACGGAACCCATATCCCTATCTTGGCACCGGACCACCAAGCCAGCGAGTACATAAACCGAAAGGGTTACTTTTCAATAGTGCTGCAAGCACTGGTGGATCACAAGGGACGTTTCACCAACATCAATGTGGGATGGCCGGGAAAGGTACATGACGCTCGCATCTTCAGGAACTCTGGTCTGTTTCGGCTGCTGCAGCAAGGGACTTTCTTCCCAGACCAGAAAATAACCGTTGGGGATGTTGAGATGCCTATAGTTATCCTTGGGGACCCAGCCTACCCCTTAATGCCATGGCTCATGAAGCCATACACAGGTAGCCTGGACAGTAGTCAGGACCTTTTCAACTATAGGCTGAGCAAGTGCAAAATGGTGGTGGAATGTGCATTTGGTCGTTTAAAAGCTCGCTGGCGAAGTTTATTGACTAGGTTAGATCTCAGCGAAAACAATATTCCCATTATTATTACTGCTTGCTGTGCGCTCCACAATATCTGTGAGAATAAGGGGGAGACGTTTATGGCGGGGTGGGAGGTTGAGGCAAATCGCCTGGCCACTGGTTATGCGCAGCCAGACACCAGGGCTATTACAAGAGTACAGCAGGGTGCGTTGCGCATCAGGGAAGCTTTGAAAACCAGTTTCCTGAATGGCCAGGATGCTGTGTGAAAGTTCTGTTTTTCCCCTGTAATGAAAAGCCCCGCCCCTTCATTCACTCTACTTCCCTTTAACCAAACCGCCCTGCCCTCCCCCCCTCGATCACCGCTCGCAGAGGAAATAGTCATTGTTGCTTAAAAATCATGCATTCTTTATTAATTCGTAAAACAAAGAGGGGGAACTATGGGGCTAACTGCCACAGTCTCCCGGGATAGCTGGTGGAGGAAGGGAAGCACCAGGATGGGTGGTGGAGGAGGGGATGAGGGAAGGACAAGGACACACAGCACTTTAAAACTTATTGAACGCCAGCCCTTTCTTGCTTGGACTGTTCTCTTGACTTGAGTGGTTGGGTGCACGGAGGCCGCCCAAACGCGTTCTTGGGCGTCTCGGGGATGAGGTTATGGGACTCGGGAAGGAGGGCTGTTGGTTACACAGGGGCTGTAGCGGCGGTCTGGGCTCAGGCGGCCTTTCCTGAACCCTACGCCTTTCCTCAGCCATAAGCCGGAGGATTTGCGTTTGATCCTCCAGTAGCCTCAGAATTGCATCCTGCCTTCTCTCTGCACGCTGACGCCACCTACTCTCTTCATCCCGCCACCTGTCCGCGCGATCAAAATCTGCCTTCCTGGACTCCGACAGTGTCTGCCTCCACGCATTCTGCTGGGCAGCTTCAGTGTGGGAGGATTCCATGAGTTCTGAGAACATTTCATCTCGATTCCTTTTTTTTTTACTTCTAATCTTCGCTAGCCTCTGGGACGGTGATGAAGGGGGTGGCGTTGAAACATTTGCAGCTGCGGGAGGAAACAAACGGGAGAGGAGTAGTTTAAAAGACACACATTAGAGAACAATGCTCCAAACATTACATATCACATGTGCATTTGGTCCAAGGTTGCACTTTGCCTGTTATATTGAGGGTCTGCCGGTTTGGTGTGAGAGATCACACAAGCAGGTCCGGCGGGCAACAGAATTCGGCTTGCAGGAAGCCATGGTAAGCCACAGTCTATAGGCTTCTTTAACCTTCATAACGTGGGAATGTTTTCAAACAGCAACCCCCTCATTTCCCATAACAAACAGCCTTTGGGCTGGCAATTTAAAACTGGTTGGCAATTGAAAAGGGAGGGGCGGCGGTTTTTGGGTTAACGTGCAGCGCGAACCTAATCGACACCCCCCCCCACACACAGACACACATCCAAGATGTTCGCTGTTCCCCCTCCCCACACCGCGTGGGTCACAGCGGGGAAGATTTCCGTTCAGCCACAGGCAAACAGCCCAGCAGGGACGGAGCCCCTCTGAATACCCCCTTAATAAAATTCCCCTATTTCAACCAGGTGACCATGAATGATATCACTCTTCTGAGGATAACACAGACAGATAAAGAACGGATGTTGCTTGAATGCCAGCAAACACCGGGACCATACGCCGCCATGCTTTGCAAAGCAATGATTCCAGACTACGTGCTACTGGCCTGGCGTGGTAGAGTGTGTTACCACGGAGCACAGGATAAGGCTGCCCTCCCCAGAAACCTTTTGCACAGGCTTTGGGAGTACATCCAGGAGATCTTTCTGGAGATGTCCCCGGAGGATTTCTGCTCCATCCCCGAACATGTTAACAGAGTTTTCCAGTAGCTGTAGCTGTACTGGCCGCGAATTGATCATTAAACACGCTTGCTTATAAAACATGTGTTAATTAACAGAGGTACACTCACCAGAGGCACCAGAGGTCCCTTCTCCTGCATCGAGCACGCCTTGGGTGGGTTCGTAGGGTACTGGCTCCAGGGTGACAAAGAGTTCCTGGCTGTCGGGGAAAAGGGCTTCTCCGCTTCCTTGCTGTGTCTGGTCGCTATTTTCAGCATCATTATCATCATCATGCTCCTCTGTGGTTTCTGATGATCCACATACGGAGTCCTACCACATGGGTGGGTCAGTGCTGGCTGCACCTCCTAGAATGGCATGCAGCTCATCATAGAAGCGGCATGTCTGGGGCTCTGACCCAGAGCGTTTGTTTGCATCTCTGGTTTTTTGGTAGGCTTGCCTGAGCTCCTTAATTTTCACGCGGCACTGTTGCGCGTCCCTGTTGTAGCCTCTGTCCTGCATGCCCTTGGAGACTTTGGCATATGTATTGGCGTTTCTTCTTTTGGACCGTAGCTCTGCTAGCACGGTTTCGTCTCCCCATACAGCGATCAGATCGCGTACTTCACCATCGGTCCATGCTGGAGCTCGTCTTCGGTTCTGGGACTCCATCATGGTCACCTCTGCTGATGAGATCTGCGCTCACCTGCAGCTCACCACGCTGGCCAAACAGGAAATGAAATTCAAAAGTTTGCGGGGCTTTTCCTGTCTACCTGGGCGGAGCATTGGAGCTCAGACTGCTGCCCAGAGCGGTCAAATGTTGCACTGTGGGATAGATCCAGGAGGCCAATACCGTCGAATTGCGTCCTCACTAAGCCTACATCGATTCGGCAATATCGATTTAAGCGCTAATCCCCTCGTTGGGGGTGGAGTGGCGAGATCGATTTTAAGAGCCCTAGAAGTCGATGTTAAGGGCTTCGTCGTGTGGACGGGTGCACGGATCAATCGAAATAACGCTAATAAATTCGACCTAAACTCGTAGTGTAGACCAGGGCTAAGGAAGAAAGCTATTCAGGAGATCTGGCAGTTCTCGAGGAGAAACAAGTGCCACCAGCAAGACTGTGTTACAAGTCAGAGATGAAGTTTCTGATTCCCGAAGAAGTTTTGCCTTTGCCTTGTGACAGAACAGAGGACTTAATAGCCTTCTTGTAATTTAGAAGCTGGCCAGTGACTGGAAAAAGTGAGAGCCACTGAATTGGAATGAGAGAGACATCTGCTGTTTTCTTCCTCTGCCAAAAAAACTAAAGCATTGAAAATTCCTAAGTGCTCTTTGCTAGGTAGAAAACAATCAAATATGTCATTTTTGACCATTTAACATACGAGAGTCTTGAATGCATGCTCAACCATATTAGCAATATGTGACATTTATGGTTAGTTTTCAAAAGGTTGGACTAACTAGTTTAAAAATGATGATGACCCAGAAAAGGCTTCCCAAAGTTCATGGCTGCACTATCAAACAACAAATGCAGCTGCATCACTGGTTTCAAAAACTGTTCTGATTTTGAATAGAAACTTTGCAGAAATTACATGAGCACTTTTGTTTGCATTACGGAAATCAAGTAATCCATCAGTGCACATCATCTATCAAAGAGTTCTTTATCATTACAAGGAAATAATTGTACATTTTCTTTCACTCTCCCCTTCTCCATCTGCTAAGAATGTCAGTAATTCAGAACATATTTATATAACCAGTAAAGGATATGACAGAAGTTTACAGCTGAACTGGAGGAGGAACAGATTGAGATCACAGAGGTAAATTCTTGAAAAGTAACAGGGAGTCACACTGAGGAATTGGATACCAGTGGGCAGACTACCAAAATATAAACCTTGTAAGTGTTTATATACTGATGCAAACACCTTCAGAACAAAACTAGAATCGATTCACCAATAAAAGAGGATCTTGACAGAAATTACAATATCCCATACATTTCTATTTATCTATAAGCTATAGAGGAATGATCAATCATCTCATTGCATTGGGAGAGTGCACTATACCTAAAAGATTCCATGAAATCTAACGAGATAAGGTTTCCAAATTCAGAGATCTGTGCAGCTGTCTCTGTATAGATAGCATTCACAAATCATAAGAATACAAACCTACTAACTGGCTTATATACCCATGGTGTCCTGACCAGGAAAAGGATATTGAGTGCACAAAAGTGAACGCAATTAAGTCTAATAAAATAGTAACAATGCAACTTCAACTTCCTGCATATAAATGATCAAATATCACACTGGGACAAGTTATAGAGAATAATTTCTCAGTGCCCTAAAATGGAACAGCTGTTTCTAAAAACACACAAGAGCAGAAGGTATTCTTGAACTTTTTAAGTAACTCAAGATGATCCACTAAATAACAGGTTTCAGTGTAGTAGCCGTGTTAGTCTGTGTCAGCAAAAAGAAAATAAGAGAGAAATACTTGTGGCACCTTAGAGACTAACAAATTTATTTCAGCTGAAATAAATTTGTTAGTCTCTAAGGTGCCACAAGTATTTCTTTCTTATTTTCTTTTCACTAAATAACAGTGATCACAGTATAGTTAAGTTCCAGCATCTTCAGGCAGGGATCGTACCATAAGCTAATAATGTAAAAGTATATTAAAGAACAGGAATTTTTTTTAAAAAATGGATGCTTGTCAGAAAGACTTGGAAGTCAAGAAAAAAAATTAAAATCTTTAGATTTTTCATGAATGCATACACTGCAAACTCTGAATCTCATGATATGTTCATCTGTAAACAAACCTGAACAGTATCTGCATCTCTAGATCCAAAAAATCAGTGAGGGATAAAGGGGGAGGAAGGAAATCTCAAGCCCTAAACACAATCTCATCCTTTCTCTGTGTTACTAGGAAAAATCTTTTTATCCTAGCCATTGCTTTGTGTACCATCTATCCAACCCCATTACCCCAGATCTTCAATCCCTTACCTGGAGCAAATGTCACCATGGTTCACAAATTGCCCAACACTTGTGCAGTTAAAACTGAGTCCAGGACAAATGGGCTTTCATATTCTTAGCTAACCCGTAATGTGTGTTGAAAGTATTTTTTTGTCTAAGGAGAAGCCACATCATAGGCATTCACTGTGGGAGCTGGAAAGAGTTTGGACATAGGTTATCATTCTATTTGCATAAAGAGTGTTTTTTTTTCTTTTTTTGTAAACCAGTTTTTGTTTTCAGTTCTCTACCCCTTGTTAGTCTGACTACAGCCATGTAAGGTGTAATACTTTCCTTTAGTGTTTGATTGAGTTAGCTGAAGTGGGTTACTTTGGGTTTCACTGTAAAGTTTCTAGCAGGAACAAGAGTCCTAGGAAGGGTGAGGAGGCCTTTTCCTCAGATGGAGACACTGTAGTATCCATGAGTAAGATTCCTCCAAAATCCTGCTTTTTCAAATGAATGACTGTCCTCTTCCATGGACATGAGTGTGGTGTAGTGGATAGAGCACTCGACTGGGACTCAGAGACCTGGATTCTATACTTGGGTCTGCCACTGGCCTGATGAGTGACCTTGAACATATCAGTTCACCTCAGTTTCTCCATCTGTAAAATGGGGATAATGTTACTGACCTCCCTTTGTAAAGTCCTTTGAGATCTACTGATGAAAAGTGCTATGTAAGAGCTAAGTATCATTTTAAATAATTCCTTCAAATTCATGAAGTCCCTCCTCTTAAAAGGAGGAAGTGCTTGAAGAAGTTGTTGAGCACAATGAAACCACACTGAGTGTCTAGCCTCTGTGTATGGGTGGGCAAGGGAGAAAGAACAGTAGCAAAGATGCAAGGGGAATGCGTGAAGGAAAAGTTTGCTGTAGGCATATGTCTAATAGGGTAAAATGCAATACCTCTCCTAATTTATTACATAATTTAGTAGTTGCCAGAAGAAGATATAAAGTTTTATTATATCATAAAAACCAAGCTAAAAATTCTACCACGTTTTGGAAGATGGTGGGTTTTGGTAGATGTACTCTGGTTAAGGGACACCCCCCCCCCCCCACCTCAATTTTAATGATGAAGCCTGCATAGACCATTTTGGCTAGGGCTTCAATGAATCACCCCAACCATTTTTTAAAAGCTAATTCCACCATAGTTGATGCAATGAGGAAACTTCTCTTTGATTTTACCACTGTGGCCTTTAGTAACACACAGTAAAGTCCAGTTGGTTATTTTAGCCCTATGTCAGAAAAAAGCTTCAGGAGAAGATTTTCTCTCTGCTGAAGTTTTTCAGGAGAATCTTGGTTGGTGTTCCCCAGTCTTGTCTAAACTATTTGCTGCCGTTAATCAGACTAGATGGATTTTGGCTGGCTGGAAGTCTAGTATCATAGTGCCTATTTTTTTAAAAAAAGGGATAGAAAGTATCTTGCTTCATATAGACTTTTAGTCTGCTAGATAAGGCAGGGAAAATTTATTCCAGTGTTTTTACTATCTAAACCTGAAATAAGGCTTTAGAGGATAATTCACTACCCGAAGAGCCAGAGTGGATTTGATTTAAATCAAATTGATTTAAGTCACTAGTCAGGAAGACTTGATTTTAATCATGGATTTCTACATAAAAGTGCACTCTTGTTGGTTGTTATAACCTTAATACATATTCTTCACAACTCAGAGAGAGATGTAGGTTTCATTTTTAGAAGGTACACACTATACATTTTTTTAAAGAAATTTTGAAAACTTTTGAGAGAGTTTTACAGCTGTATCAGAAAATGAATGCTTGTTTCGTTATTTCATTTACCAAAGATAATTGAAGCAGATATTTATGAAGTCATTGGGAGGTGAACTATCTCCAATTCAACAGGTTAATCATTAATATTTGGAGGATTTTCTTGCCATGCTGCATTAGGAGGAGAACACCACCAGACAGACATTTAAATTGTTTCATTTAACTAAAACAACAATGTTATGTATTCTGGAGTTTTTTCTTCGACAGCAAACATGTAATATTTTAACAAAACAAGCATATGAATTTTTTAATTTAGTTAAACATTCAAGTTTTTTAAAATCAGGTTTGTTCTTGTTAAAATTGCTTTAAACTAAAATAGTTAAATGAAATTTTAAAAAAATAATTAAATTGACTGTCAGCCAGGTAAACATGAGAAACTTAAAATATTGGCTTCTGCAGCTAATTTGGTCATCTTCACCTTCATTTTCCTGTTCGTTCATAATCTGGAAAAGAAAAACAAGCTTTCCTGATTTTTCACGTCCCAAATAATTTCTCAATTTGGAATGTGTTAGTCCAAAGGAAGAAAATATTCTTTCTACACAGGGAGAAGAAGCTACTGCTGTTAAAAGTGAGATTATCACTTTAACAGTCTCTGAATCCAAGTGCTTAAGTGACTTCCACCAGTTCACTGGTGTGACTTTCTTTAAAATATCATCAGCAAACATATATTTCTTGAATGGTTCACCTTTAGCTCTGAAGTTTATTATAGTTGGCATTATGGAGGGATGATTGCTGGATGTACATGTCACAGCCAACTCCTCTTCTTCAGCAGTTAAGGTTTGACCCTGGTACCGAGTATTGAGAATCTTTGCAAGAAAATGAGTTGGAGATGGTGCTTGTCCCATTCGTGTTTTTTAATGCTTGTAATTGAACTCTGTCATTGCATATTTCTCTTTTTAAGATCTCACTCAGTTCCTTCCAAATTTCAACAGCGTCAGCAATAAAACAGCTATGCCCCTGCATTTTGTTCAAGGCTATAGAAATAGGCTTCAGGGTACTCAGTATGTGTTCAACATTTCTCTTAAGCCCAATGTTGAGAACTTTGGCTGTGACAGTGCCAACTATTTTTTCACGATTTTGTTAGCAAATTGTCTTCAGATTAGGCCAGTTCTTGATGTAATGCTCAAAACAGTCCACTACTGAGTTCCAACGCGCGTCTTGTGGGAGAGTTAGCTTGGTTCCTCCCACATATTTCAGAGCAGCTGCTGCAAAGTAGTTGTTGAAATTGCAAAATACTCCGTAACAACATTAGCCTTTATTTCTGGAACACTGAAGTCTTTGGCTAGGAGGTGCATCAAATGAGCACTGCAACCGTATATTATTCGCTTGGGACTCTTCACTGTCTCCTCTGTTTCTTCTCATCTTGGATACATTTGCAGCATTGTCTGTGATCAAGCTGCGTACTAAACATTTGAATTTTTTTTCCACAGTTCGTTATAGCTTTTACTGATACTTCTTGTGAGTATTCTGCTGTATGTGCATTTCCTGGTGTATCAATTGTTTCTGTAAGGAAGACATTCCCTTCTTCTGTTGTCACACAAGCACATACAACAGGATCATTGTGGACATTGCTCCACCCATCAAGACTCAGGTTAACCATTTCACCCTCTAGACCTTTCGCAAACTGCTCAATTTCTCTTTCATACACTTTATCCAGAAATTTGCCTGTGACATCTGCTCTGTTGGGTGGACTGTATCCTGGTCTTAATGACTGAACCATGTTAATGAAGTGTGGGTTCTCAATAATATGGAAAGGAGAGTTTGTTGCATAAACAAACCGGGCAATTTTTTCATCAATTACCTCCTTTTGTAATATGCTGGTTCTTATCTCAAACTTATCTATGGTTGTTTCTGGATGGTGGAGTTGTTTTTTTTTCTTTTTGCTACAGGTGATATGCTGTGGCTATGTGACATACATGATGTCACTGAAACTATTATTGGCAGATAACTCTGAAGTTATAGAAAATGATGGTGATCTTGAAGGTGGATAGTCTTCAGAATCCTGTATGTTGAGGATGGATTCTCTTAAACAAAATAAGTCAATGCAGTTATTTAATTATTACCATACTGCTCATTTAGTATTACTCATTTCATTCACTGACACTCAGTACTACTTTAAAGGTGAAATTGTAAAAGGAAGATCTGCCTATTTCAGCTATTTATTTTTTTATCACAACTGCATCTAAACTGATAGCACCATAGAGTAACAACTATATTTTTTGCTTAGACATGAGAATTCAAGAATAGTCGAGAAGGAAGACAGGCAGTCTTTAAGAAAGAAGTATGAAATAAAAACGTTTACCAACTTGAAGATCCTGCATGTTCAGACATGTTCCTTTCATCTTCAACGCAGCTTCCTCCCGAGAAGGAACACTTCTTCTCATAATGATGTTTCATTCGGGCAACAAGGCCTTGCATTTCTTTGTTGCACTGTTTGCATTTTGCGCGGATGCCTATCTTACCCACAGGTAGAGGAAGGAACTTCATTAAAATATTCCCAAACTGGGTCTCTTTTATGGCCTGCTGCCATTATAGGTTTTCCCTTCTAGTGAGAGAATGGTATGGTAGATATCAAATCAATGAAGGCTACACTCAGAAAGACCTCAAGACTTCTGGAATATGCTGCTCAAACAGTTTCACTTTTGTTTTTACTGCCTGTCCCTCCCTTCTCACATTTATCTCCAGCCTACTTCTTGTCCAGATCTATTCCGTCCCCAACAATCTTCTATTCATTGAACTTTTTGAAACTTTGCACTTTTAGAGAGAGGTAAGGGGTTGACTCTGTACACAAATTTGCAGAGGGACAATAGAGTTGAGGTCTGTTATTCTCACCTCTATATATTATTTCTTTATTTTAAAACATTTTTGCTGTTAATAAGCATGTTATCTCTGGAGACATAAATCCACAGTTTGAGAACTGCAAAACTAAGCATTTTTGATGGTATCTTCTAGACTGAGCACTGAGTCCCATTGGGTAGACAGAAAGATTAATCTATGGGTACGTCTATACTACAGAATTAGGTCGAATTTATAGAAGTCGATATTTTAAAACCCGAATTTATGGAATCGATTGTGTGTGTCCCCACACACAAGCGTTAAGACCATGAGGTCGATTGACTGTGTCCACAGTAGCGGGGCTAGCATCGACTTTCGGAGCATTGCATTGCGGGTAGCTATCCCACAGTTCCCGCAGTCTCCGCCGCCCATTGGAATTCTGGGTTGCGATCCCAAAGCCTGATGGGGCAGAAAACATTGTCGCTGGTGGTTCTGGGTACATGTCATCCCTCCCTCCGTGAAAGCAATATTTTTCGCGCCTTTTTTCCGGGGTTTCCGTGTTTGCTACGGAAGCCTGCTCAGCTCACAATTACCGTACATCTCCAGCGTACGCCTGGACATTAGGTCTAGTGGGGATTCAGTCACACTATAATACGGGCAGAGGGATAGCTCAGCGTTCTGAGCGTTGGCCCGCTAAACCCGGGGTTGCGAGTTCAATCCTTGAGGGGGCCATTCCGCCTGAGGCTGGTAGTCGCGGGACTACACAGCAGAAGCTCCTTGCCTTCTAGCTGCAGATGGTGCAATATGCCATAAATGGTCGTGGTCGCGGGACCATACAGCAGAAGCTCCTTGCCTTCTCGCAGCAGATTGTACAATATGATTGGTATTCGTGTGCTCCTGGCCGGCGGCCTATGGTGTGGCTGGCCGGGGGCGCTTGGACATAAATGGGAGTGACCAGAGTGACTCTGGTCATTCTCTTTTTTACGTTTTGTTTAAGGGAGATTCAGTACTGCCTGGAACACGGGCGGAGGGATAGCTCAGCGGTCTGAGCGTTGGCCCGCTAAACCCGGGGTTGCGAGTTCAATCCTCGAGGGGGCCAGGAGATGATGATGGATATCAAGCATATTGTACCATCTGCTGCTAGAAGGGAAGGCGCCTCCTTGCTCACGGCATATTGTACCATCTGCAGCTAGAAGGAAATGAGCCTAACCCTTGCTCCCCCCTCCCTCTGTGAAAGCAACTGAGGGGGGAGCAAAAAATCCTTTTGCGCCTTTTTTCATATGGGCGCCATATTGCTGACTCCATTGTTATCCACCCGCTGCTTCTGCTGCCACTCTGCTGTCCTGCAAACAGCATACCAGGGAAAGCATGGAGCACGATCAGATCACCGCGGCTGTTCTCGCCGTTATGAACACCACGCGCATTGTCCAGGAGTATATGCAGAACGAGAACCAGGAGCTGCTACAGCTACAGCAGGCGAGGAGGCGACAGCAGCGCCCTGAGGACAGTGATGAGGACATGGACACAGACCTCTCTCGAAAAAGGCCCCCCCGCAAGGTGGACATCATGGTGTTAATGGGGCTTGTTGGTACAGTGGAACGCCGATTCTGGGCCTGGGAAACAAGCACAGACTGGTGGGACCACATAGTGCTGCAGGTCTGGGATGAATCCCAGTGGCTGCGAAACTTTCGCATGCGTAAGGGCACTTTCATGGAACTTTGTGAGTTGCTTTCCCCTGCCCTGAAGCGCCAGAACACCAAGATGAGAGCAGCCCTCACAGTACAGAAGCGACTGGCGATAGCCCTGTGGAAGCTTGCAACGCCACACAGCTACCGGTCAGTCGCGAATCAATTCGGAGTGGGAAAATCTACAGGGGGGGCTGTTGTGATGGAAGTAGCCAGGGCGATCACCAAGCTGCTGGTACCAAGGGTTGTGAGTCTGGGAAATGTGCAGCTCATACTGGATGGCTTTGCAGCAATGGGGTTCCCGAACTGTGGTGGGGCGATAGACGGAACCCATATCCCTATCTTGGCACCGGACCACCAAGCCAGCGAGTACATAAACCGAAAGGGTTACTTTTCAATAGTGCTGCAAGCACTGGTGGATCACAAGGGACGTTTCACCAACATCAATGTGGGATGGCCGGGAAAGGTACATGACGCTCGCATCTTCAGGAACTCTGGTCTGTTTCGGCTGCTGCAGCAAGGGACTTTCTTCCCAGACCAGAAAATAACCGTTGGGGATGTTGAGATGCCTATAGTTATCCTTGGGGACCCAGCCTACCCCTTAATGCCATGGCTCATGAAGCCATACACAGGTAGCCTGGACAGTAGTCAGGACCTTTTCAACTATAGGCTGAGCAAGTGCAGAATGGTGGTGGAATGTGCATTTGGTCGTTTAAAAGCTCGCTGGCGAAGTTTATTGACTAGGTTAGATCTCAGCGAAAACAATATTCCCATTATTATTACTGCTTGCTGTGCGCTCCACAATATCTGTGAGAGTAAGGGGGAGACGTTTATGGCGGGGTGGGAGGTTGAGGCAAATCGCCTGGCCACTGGTTATGCGCAGCCAGACACCAGGGCTATTACAAGAGTACAGCAGGGTGCGTTGCGCATCAGGGAAGCTTTGAAAACCAGTTTCCTGAATGGCCAGGATGCTGTGTGAAAGTTCTGTTTTTCCCCTGTAATGAAAAGCCCCGCCCCTTCATTCACTCTACTTCCCTTTAACCAAACCGCCCTGCCCTCCCCCCCTCGATCACCGCTCGCAGAGGAAATAGTCATTGTTGCTTAAAAATCATGCATTCTTTATTAATTCGTAAAACAAAGAGGGGGAACTATGGGGCTAACTGCCACAGTCTCCCGGGATAGCTGGTGGAGGAAGGGAAGCACCAGGATGGGTGGTGGAGGAGGGGATGAGGGAAGGACAAGGACACACAGCACTTTAAAACTTATTGAACGCCAGCCCTTTCTTGCTTGGACTGTTCTCTTGACTTGAGTGGTTGGGTGCACGGAGGCCGCCCAAACGCGTTCTTGGGCGTCTCGGGGATGAGGTTATGGGACTCGGGAAGGAGGGCTGTTGGTTACACAGGGGCTGTAGCGGCGGTCTGGGCTCAGGCGGCCTTTCCTGAACCCTACGCCTTTCCTCAGCCATAAGCCGGAGGATTTGCGTTTGATCCTCCAGTAGCCTCAGAATTGCATCCTGCCTTCTCTCTGCACGCTGACGCCACCTACTCTCTTCATCCCGCCACCTGTCCGCGCGATCAAAATCTGCCTTCCTGGACTCCGACAGTGTCTGCCTCCACGCATTCTGCTGGGCAGCTTCAGTGTGGGAGGATTCCATGAGTTCTGAGAACATTTCATCTCGATTCCTTTTTTTTTTACTTCTAATCTTCGCTAGCCTCTGGGACGGTGATGAAGGGGGTGGCGTTGAAACATTTGCAGCTGCGGGAGGAAACAAACGGGAGAGGAGTAGTTTAAAAGACACACATTAGAGAACAATGCTCCAAACATTACATATCACATGTGCATTTGGTCCAAGGTTGCACTTTGCCTGTTATATTGAGGGTCTGCCGGTTTGGTGTGAGAGATCACACAAGCAGGTCCGGCGGGCAACAGAATTCGGCTTGCAGGAAGCCATGGTAAGCCACAGTCTATAGGCTTCTTTAACCTTCATAACGTGGGAATGTTTTCAAACAGCAACCCCCTCATTTCCCATAACAAACAGCCTTTGGGCTGGCAATTTAAAACTGGTTGGCAATTGAAAAGGGAGGGGCGGCGGTTTTTGGGTTAACGTGCAGCGCGAACCTAATCGACACCCCCCCCCACACACAGACACACATCCAAGATGTTCGCTGTTCCCCCTCCCCACACCGCGTGGGTCACAGCGGGGAAGATTTCCGTTCAGCCACAGGCAAACAGCCCAGCAGGGACGGAGCCCCTCTGAATACCCCCTTAATAAAATTCCCCTATTTCAACCAGGTGACCATGAATGATATCACTCTTCTGAGGATAACACAGACAGATAAAGAACGGATGTTGCTTGAATGCCAGCAAACACCGGGACCATACGCCGCCATGCTTTGCAAAGCAATGATTCCAGACTACGTGCTACTGGCCTGGCGTGGTAGAGTGTGTTACCACGGAGCACAGGATAAGGCTGCCCTCCCCAGAAACCTTTTGCACAGGCTTTGGGAGTACATCCAGGAGATCTTTCTGGAGATGTCCCCGGAGGATTTCTGCTCCATCCCCGAACATGTTAACAGAGTTTTCCAGTAGCTGTAGCTGTACTGGCCGCGAATTGATCATTAAACACGCTTGCTTATAAAACATGTGTTAATTAACAGAGGTACACTCACCAGAGGCACCAGAGGTCCCTTCTCCTGCATCGAGCACGCCTTGGGTGGGTTCGTAGGGTACTGGCTCCAGGGTGACAAAGAGTTCCTGGCTGTCGGGGAAAAGGGCTTCTCCGCTTCCTTGCTGTGTCTGGTCGCTATTTTCAGCATCATTATCATCATCATGCTCCTCTGTGGTTTCTGATGATCCACATACGGAGTCCTACCACATGGGTGGGTCAGTGCTGGCTGCACCTCCTAGAATGGCATGCAGCTCATCATAGAAGCGGCATGTCTGGGGCTCTGACCCAGAGCGTTTGTTTGCATCTCTGGTTTTTTGGTAGGCTTGCCTGAGCTCCTTAATTTTCACGCGGCACTGTTGCGCGTCCCTGTTGTAGCCTCTGTCCTGCATGCCCTTGGAGACTTTGGCATATGTATTGGCGTTTCTTCTTTTGGACCGTAGCTCTGCTAGCACGGTTTCGTCTCCCCATACAGCGATCAGATCGCGTACTTCACCATCGGTCCATGCTGGAGCTCGTCTTCGGTTCTGGGACTCCATCATGGTCACCTCTGCTGATGAGATCTGCGCTCACCTGCAGCTCACCACGCTGGCCAAACAGGAAATGAAATTCAAAAGTTTGCGGGGCTTTTCCTGTCTACCTGGGCGGAGCATTGGAGCTCAGACTGCTGCCCAGAGCGGTCAAATGTTGCACTGTGGGATAGATCCAGGAGGCCAATACCGTCGAATTGCGTCCTCACTAAGCCTACATCGATTCGGCAATATCGATTTAAGCGCTAATCCCCTCGTTGGGGGTGGAGTGGCGAGATCGATTTTAAGAGCCCTAGAAGTCGATGTTAAGGGCTTCGTCGTGTGGACGGGTGCACGGATCAATCGAAATAACGCTAATAAATTCGACCTAAACTCGTAGTGTAGACCAGGGCTATGTAATCTATACAGAAGCCCCTGGAGCCACATAAGATTGGGTCCGTAATCCATAAACTATTGGAACTCATTTACAAAACTTTTCTTAAACATTACATGAATATATTGTCTGATACTATCGAAAGGTGAACTGTCAGGTTGGAGGGAGGTTACTAGTGGAGTTCCTCAAGGTTCAGTTTTGGGACCAATTTTATTTAATCTTTTTATTACTGACTTCCCCACCAAAAGTGGGAGTGAGCTAATAAAGTTTGCAGATGACACAAAGTTGGGAGGTATTGCCAATTCAGAAAAGGATCGGGATATCCTACAGGAAGATCTGGATGACCTCGTAAACTGGAGTAATAGTAATAGGATGAAATTTAATAGTGAGAAGTGTAAGGTTATGCATTTAGGGATTAATAACAAGAATTTTAGTTATAAGCTGGGGACGCATCAGTTGGAAGTAACGGAAGAGGAGAAGGACCTCGGAGTCCTGGTTGATCACAGGATGACTATGAGTCGCCAATGTGATGTGGCCGTGAAAAAAGCTAATGCGGTCTTGGGATGCATTAGGCGAGGTATTTCTAGTAGAGATAAGGAGGTGTTAGTACCGTTATACAAGGCATTGGTAAGACCTCATTTGGAATACTGTGTGCAGTTCTGGTCTCCCATGTTTAAGAAGGATGAATTCAAACTGGAACAGGTACAAAGAAGGGCCACTAGGATGATCCGAGGAATGGAAAACCTGTCGTATGAAAGGAGACTCAAGGAGCTTGGTTTGTTTACCTTAACCAAAAGAAGGCTGAGGGGAGATATGATTGCTCTCTTTAAATATATCAGAGGGATAAATACCAGGGAGGGAGAGGAATTATTTCAGCTCAGTACCAATGTGGACACAAGAACAAATGGATATAAACTGGCCATCAGGAAGTTTAGACTTGAAATTAGACGAAGGTTTCTAACCATCAGAGGAGTGAAGTTCTGGAACAGCCTTCCAAGGGAAGCAGTGGGGGCAAAAGACCTAACTGGCTTCAAGATTAAGCTAGATACGTTTATGGAGGGGATGGTTTGATGGGATAACATGATCTTAGTCAAAGGTCAATTAATTGCCATCAGTGGTAAATAGGACCAATGGTCAATGATGGGATGTTAGAAGTTACTACAGAGAACTTTTTCCTGGGTGTCTGGCTGGTGAGTCTTGCCCACATGCTCGGGGTTCAGCTGATCGCCATATTTGGGGTCGGGAAGGAATTTTCCTCCAGGGTAGATTGGCAGAGGCCCTGGAGGTTTTTTGCCTTCCTCTGCAGCATGGGGCACGGGTCACTTACCGGAGGATTCTCTGCATCTTGAAGTCCTTAAACCATGATTTGAGGACTTCAATAGCTGAGACATAGGTGAGAGGATTATTCCAGGAGTGGGTGGGTGAGATTCTGTGGCCTGCATTGTGCAGGAGGTCAGACTAGATGATCATAATGGTCCCTTCTGACCTTAAAGTCTGAGTCTATGAGTCTAATTTTAAATCCCTATTCCATGATGAGATATCTTTGAGCTATAATGTAGCTTAATTAAAACTATCTTTAGATAAAATGCTTTCTGAGGAAAAACCTATTAAAAAAATCCGATTTTAAATTAAAAAAAATCATTTTTATCCACCCTGCGAAGAGCAGTCTGGCTTTATGGCTGATAGAGCCACAATTGATTGGGTTTTTTTTAAATTTGATATGATTTATAAATATGTTGTGATTATATTAGATTGTATAGCATTTGATTCTAATAATTAAGACAAACTTTGGGCTAAATTAAGAAGGATGGGTATCAATCTAAGAATTTTTTGCATATTTTGGAGACTGCGCCAGGGCAATATGGCTAGGGTGGTAAAAATTAAGTCAATGGAGACTATACTAATGTTTTTCCTATTTCTAGGGGAGTAAACCAGGGTTGCCTTCTGGTGCCTCTTCCTTTTAATTTATAAATTAATGATATGGTGGATGTTTTAAAGGAAGACAATTTCTCAGCACAGCAAGTTAAGGGTGGATTCATACCAGTGTTGTTAAATGCCAGTGACCTTATTGTTTTATCGCAGACTCCAAGAAGCCTCCCCTGGTGGTTACCTTCTTTTTCCTTTCATTGTAATTCTCAAGATCTGATTCTTAAGTATAACTAAGACTAAGGTCATGAGTTTTGGGAACATTGAAGGCCTTTTTTAGAAGTCTCTTGCTTTTACTTACTTAGGGGGCAAAGTTCCATTATTTGAATCATTGTTCCCTTTATCATAAGGATTTAAAACAAAAAGGCCCTTAGCCCAGCTCAATGGGTGTTCTGTTTCCACCAGTCATATGGTGGAAACAGAATTGCCTCAGCATTATGAATTTTTAATACTAAAAGAATATTGCAGTTGATTTATGGGGCCCAAGTTTTGTTTAGAGGCCAAATTTAGGCATTAGAGATCATTCAAAATAATTTTTTGGGGAGGCTGGTTGGTGTTTCTTTCCTTAAATTTTGATCTAAGATCTGTTCTCTTCCCGATTATAAAATGCCCCATCTTTGCCTTCAGCACATGGAGGAACAACCTATTTCCATGGCATATGACCCTCCAATTTATTATAGCTAGTTTGGGTTTTTGTATTACTCACTTATTGTTGATATCTTTTAATCAGTGTTATCAACTACTCAAACAGAGCATGACGGATATTACCCAACAAGATGATTTGGCTATGATTCATGATTCTAATTTGCCTTTTTAGTTTTCTACGTTGAAGATGGACCATGTTTTTGAACCGTATTTGAATGAGTTGTCAAATCTTCATTTACATAAGGAATATACTCAGTTAAGATTCTAGACTATGGAAACTGCCATCCTTAAAGGTAGATATGGGAAGTCCATTTACATCTGCATTTTTTTGCCAGTGTAAATCTGGAGTGTTGGAAGATTAACCCTTATTTTTTGGATTGTAGAACTTTCCAGTTTCTGAGAGCATTCCAGATTTTACCGCTTTTCTGTTTAAAAAAAAAAAGAAAAAAAAAAGTGTTTGTTAGCATCTCAAAAGATAATGTTTTTGTTTCTCAATCACTGGTAGTAATTAAATTGGTGGCAATTTCCCCTCTTTTAGCATTACGCTGAAGAAGAGTTTTCATTACGTTTTGATTGGCATTTTAATGTATTATACAGTAGGACTTCAGTTACAAACACCTTGGGGATGGAGGTTATTCATAACTCTGAAATGTTCGTAACTCTGAACAAAACGTATGGTGGTTCTTTCAGAAGTTTACAGCTGAACATTGACTTAATACAGTTTTGAAACTTTACTATGCACAAGTAAAATGCTGCTTTTTACTAGCTCAACTTAAATGAAACCAACACAGAAACAGTTTCTTTACCTTGTCAAATCTTTTTTTAAACTTTCCCTTTATTTTTTTAGTAGTTTACATTTAACACAGTACTGTGCTGTATTTGCTTTTTTTTAATCTCTGCTGCTGCCTGATTATATACTTCTGGTTTCAAATGAGGTGTGAGGTTGACCGGTCAGTTCCTAACTCTGGTGTTCATAACTCTGAGGTTCTACTGTATGTAGTGCATGGATATTGGTGGTATTTCTGGATTGTTTTTCTTTTTGCATTCACAAAAAACATATGTCAGATGCAATTTAATGAAATTAAATTGAATTGAAGTACTGAAAGGCCAAAAATCATTAGGTTCAGGAGTGTAAACGGTGGCTCAGCAAGAAACAATTGTAATTAGGAAACTGTTCAGCTTCTGAGCTGCCGCATGGAACTTGCCATTCCTTTAATTATGATACCAGACTTGTATGGGCCAAAGTTATTTGTTTTATTACATGGAAAGAGACAATGAAACTGATACTACTCTTTTTTCCCTTTCAATGTGAATAAAAAATTAGTATCCCCATGAATTAGGGACATTACCCTGAAATTAAGGACAGACCTGAAAAAATTCTAGGTGGTCTTAAAGTGATCATGTATAAATCGTATATTCTTCTACAGCTGTGTACAGTTGCATCTACTTTAGTGACCAAAATACGTTGTCACTGCTTGTTTGGTTCTGTTAGCTCTGCAGAGCCAAAGCAGCTAACAGACTGAGTTTGATTCACTTCCTTCTGAAGATGCATCAGTGGGATTAAACAGGTGCCAGGGATAGCATAATTTGAAGACCTTGAGGTTGTTGCAGAGGAGCCAATAACAAAGACATAATCTTTGTTACTGGTGGTTATTTATAAAAGAAGAAACCAGCTGGGTTTTCAGATCTCTGGCTGTGTTAGCAGGACTTCCAGATGGAAAACACATTATTTGTATTTGTGAATTGAGAAGTTTAATATGGAAACAGCAAGACACTAAAATGGAAGTCCATCCAATGTAATTTTACATTCACTTTTGAGGCTAGAGCCACATTAAATGAAGAATATTTACTTACTCCAACAGTAACTCTGGTCCTTTAACATGTTGTAGTCAGCGTGGATCTCCCTGTAGGAACACACATTCCTCTTGTGCACAAGATCAAATTCTTTTGAATAGCAGTAGCTGTTGGGGCTGAGCATGCACCATGTGCCTCCTCATACTTCCAGGCAAGGGCCTAATGGGTGGAGTGGCCACGGCCCTCCCTCAATTTCCTCATGGTTCAAAGCGCATGGAAGCTGAGGACTCTGAAAAGTGGCGATGGAGGGTGGGTCATCGGATACATATGGCGTATAACATCTCAAAGAACCCAGGTAAGTGACCGTTCTTTCTTTGAGAATGTCAGTATATATTCTGCTGTAGGAGGCTGGCAAGCAGTACCTCATCAGGATGGTGGGGATCAGTCAGACCGTGACTGAAGTACTGCTCTCCCAAACTTCGCCTCTGACCTAGCAGCTAAGTCCAAGTCACGGTGTTTAACAAAGATCATTGGGTTACTCCATGTCGCTGCTTTGTTCTTAAGTTCTGTTGAAGTGAGCCTTGGTGTTTGGTGAAGAGGTACACCAGCCAACTGGTAACACAGAGATGCATTGTGTTATCCATTTTGATATTCTTTGTGAGGAGAAGACCTATCCGTTAGAACGCCCAGCTATAGCCAGAAATAAGATGGGGAGACAGTTTGAACGGCTTGGTCATGTCAGTGTAATAAAGCAAGGTCCTGGATACATCTAGTGTGTGTGCCTTCTTTTCTCCCAGGGCCCAATGCGGTTTTGGGGAGAAGATTGGTAGGTTGATTGGCTTAGATGGAATTTTGATGCCACCTTGGGGGTGAATTTCAGATGTTGTCTTGGTAACACCTTTCTCCTATGGAATGTGTTATAATGGGGTTGAGCCATAAGTGTCCAGAGCTTACTCACTTCCTTGCAAGGGCGGCTCTTACAATTTTGCCACCCCAAGCAGGGATATGTTTTCCTGCTCTACATCAGAATTTCCTGGACCTGTCGGGAGCCCAGTCATGCTGTTAGGTACAGTGACTTCAGGTCTGGATGGAGTATCTGGTTATGATGCTATGAGATCAGGTCTGGGAGCTGGATTGGAAGCTGAATGGACATCTGTAGTAAATTTGTCAGCCAGAACTGCCTAAATGAGTACAGAGCTACGCGAATGAGCATGGCTTTATCTCTTGCAGCTCACCCTGGGAATCGGGACTCAGGGAAAAGGCATCTAGAAGGCCTGAAGACCACTGCAGAAGGAAGGAGTTTGTAACTACCTCACAATCACGCCTCCTCTGGCACTTGGCATTGATGGCAAACATATTTATTGTGGGGATCCTTAAAGACCTGAATATCAGGTGTATGCTGGACCTCGGCAGTAACCGGCTTTCCAATCTGTCCCTGATGCATCTATTCTAGTCTTTCTCAGGGAAAAAGCAGAGAATGGTACCTCTGCATGCACATCCTTGGGTTCCTCCTACCATCTCAGTTCTGCAATGATGTGAAGGGGAACCATGACCTTCTTGTTCATTTGGTATTTTTCTGAGGAACAGACGGTCTTGAGCTAGAGTTGGAGCCAGTCACAGATGAAGTTTGGCAAGCAGCATCACATACATGCAGACTGACATGGCTAGGGATACAATTTTGTCGCCGTAAAATTATATATAATTCATGGCACAGTCACCAGAAAAAATAGGTTATTTCACGCTATGGTCACAGCAACTTTGTGGACCCTGCTGCCATGCATTAATGGTTTCTTAGTTCACTTTGATATAGTCTTCTTTGAAATGGAACTAGATCAAAGCAAATGACCCGTTAATCAGTGCTCTAATTATGGAGGGCCAGCTTCTGCTCCCATCTCTGTTCTCTCTTCCACTCTGACTCCTGCCCTCCCCCTTCCCTTCTCCAACAGACTCCTCTCCCAGTATGGGAACTGCAAGGCCAGGGTTAGGTCTTCGCCCTCTTCATCCTCGGGTCCCTGGTGACAGCTCCCCCTCTCTGCTGCCTTTTCCCTTTGTAAGTACCCCATTCCTTGACCCTCCTGGTACCCTCTTCTCCTGGCTCCCCCTTATCTCAGTCCCCTTTCCCATCTCTCTCCCATCGCTGGGACCTGTTGCATGGGCTTGGAGCTTCACTGGTGGATCCTAGGATCTGAGGCCCAGTGCTTAATGTGGGCCAGGGGGCAGTTTATAGCCCCAGCACCTCTGGGCTTGCTGCATCAGTTATGAATGTAAAAATGGAGTGCTTGAGCCCAAGCTCCTCTTTCATTACAAATTAACCCCTTCATCCCAGCAGGAAGCAAGAGACGCTGCCCAGTGTTCTGGCCAGCTGCTCGGCACAGATTAGCTCCAGCCTGCTTCGTCCCATCCCAAGCGCTTCTCCAGCGATGGGCTGGGAGGAGAGATGGAAAAGAGGGCAGGGATTGAGGAAACTGGGGGAAGTTGGGGAATTGGGGATTGGGTGAGCTGGAGAAGGTAGGGGGGTCAGGAATCAGGGGATCTACAAGGGCTAAGAGGAAAGAGAACAGGAACTGTTACCACAGGAGACTCAGGGGATATGGGGGTGGGGACAAAGACCCAACTGTGCCCCTTCTAGGAGCTCCATATTTGGAAGAGGGGTTTGTGGGTGGGAGGGGGGAGTGAAGAGTGGAACGGGGGACAGAGATGGGGCAGGACTAAGGAAGGCAGGAGGGGAGTTAAAATCAGAGGGAGGCAGGTGAAGAGCAGGGGAGCTAGAACATGTCGGGTTGGTGCCAAAGGCTGCGGGGGAGGCAGGGGCAAAAGGCAGATGAGGATGTAAGGGTGAGTGGCAGATAAAAGGGATTTTGTGGTGGGTGCAGAAGCGGGATTTTATGAGTGTGGGAGAAGGGGACAATTGTGGTGAAGGAGACAGCTGATCAAAGGGAACCAATGAACTGTTTGTGTGGACCCTGGTGCCCTCTATTCACAGTTGGTTAGTTTGCTTTTATCTAGTCCTATTTCAAAGATGACTAGATCAAAGTGAACTAACAAACTGCTAATGCGCTGCAGTATGGTCCATATAAATGGCCTAATTCAGGGGTCCCGTGACAATGGTGACCACTGTGACAGAATGATATTGCCTAGCATCCCCAGACATGTCTGTACTCTTGTTGTCAGGATTCATTCTAACGTGAGCAGTAGTGATTGCACCCACAGGAACCGGTCTTCAGGCAGGTATGCTTTCACTGGCCTGAAGTTGGTCAGGCTCCTTTGAACTCTGTTGTCTCGGAGATAGGTAATGACTTTCTGACTAGAAGGGCAGTTAAGCATTGGAATGGGCTTCCCAGGGAGGTTGTGGAATCCCCGTCGTTGAAGGTTTTAAGAACAGGATGGACAAGCACCTGTGAAGGATGGTCTAGGTTTACTTGGTCCTGCCACAGTGCAGGGGGCTGGACTTGATGACCTCTCGAGGTCCCGTCCAGTCCTACCTTTCTGTGATTCTGTGACTGAAGTGGTCTATGTATTTGGTCAGTCTCCTCAGATCTAGGATAGGACGAAGACTTCCTTTTTTCTTTGGGATAATAAACATTGAGGATAGAAATCTCTTCCCCTCTACTCCCATGGTGTACCTCTTCTGTGGCTTCTAGACAAACCAACAAGGCCACTAATAGGATCTTTGTCACAAGAACCCTGAAGAGAGATTGATATCAGAGAGGGCAAGGAGTTCAAATGTATAGGGGAGCCCTTGGCAATGTCTAATGCCAATGTCTTGGCTGTGATCGCCACCTCGCTCTGATGGAAAGGGTGAAGGTGGTTCACAATGGTAGGGCTGGGTCCATATTGGCTTCAGTGTGACTCGATGCGCCCATCAAATCTGCTCACAGGGAGGGAGCCAGGTTGGCAGAGGTGGCAGAAGATGGGTGTCCCTAGAGTACCGGGGCTGATTTATTTGTTGGTACTCTGGCTCTTGACTCAAGGGGTAGGATTGTGTCCTCAGACTTTGCTGGGGCTGTTATGTGTATGGCGCTCTCCTGTGTGGAGGTTCTCAGAGACGGTAGCGTGGCCCTTGAGTTTTTGTGGGAATGGAGAACTTAGTCATTGGCTGAAGAGCTCTGTTCCCTTGAAAACAGGTCCTCGATTGTGGCCTGTACCTTGAGTGGTGTGCCTGGAGACATGAGGCCCATTTCCTACTGAGGGCTGTGGCCATCGACCTTGCAGCCATATCAGATGCTTCCATGGCTGCCTGCAATGATGTTTTAGTGACCATCTTCCCCTCTTTAATGATCCCTGTGAGATCCTTAATAGGAAGGGAGTGACCCTCTCCCATGTGAGATAATTATATATGGCAAATAGGGCCTGGTGGTTCACCCAACTGAAGTTCCAGTGAGGCTGATGAATGTCTTGTACCCAAAAAGGTCCAACTTCTTGGGATCTTTGTCCTTAGGAGTGTTTTTAGTGGACTTAGATTTTTATCACAATGAAGAAACAACGAGGGATCCTGCTTTTGGATGAGTATAGAAGTCCTCAGAGCCCTTTGGGGATGCCAGATCTCTCCCCTCCATTTATTTAGAAGTGGAAGGAAGGATGCTAGGGATTTGCTGGTTCCAGGATCTCAGTGTTCACTTGGGAGGGGGATTCTGGGCAGCGTCGTAGCAGTCAATATATTGACAGGTTCGAGAGACTTTTCTCCTATGAATGTAGTCTGTGTCCTCAAGGGTCTCCACGTTTCAGGACAGGAGGTCCTGGGAAGCTTTAAAATAAATCGCCAGCATGGGGGCTGATGTCACTGCCTCGTCTAGCGATTGTGGATGACTCCTTCATAAAGACAGAGGTGGGAGTTGTAGAACCTCTGTCATTTCCTGCTCCTGGGGGCCCACATCTGGTTCCAGTGTGGTTGGCCTGGGTAATGATGCCGCTGTGGAGTGGGATCTTCTCTTTGTAGAAGTGCAGGAAGGTGATCCGCTCCTGGGTACATGGGATGAAGGTCCCCAGTACGGCAAAAATGCTTGCCATATAGGTACTGGGCTGGTTGTGGCTGGCCAGCCCAATGCCACTCCCATCCCATCTGGGGAGTAGTTCTGAATGAAGGCATAGGAGAGGGATTCCTGCTCAATGTCAGCAAGGTGTATATTTCCTGTTTCAGTGGTGGTGCAGAGGGATGATATGGTACTGTTGCTGGTTGTCCCTCGGGTGCTGTGAATATCTCCAGAGATGGTATGGATTTCCCCAGGGTGTATTGCAGATCCTTGTTTGATATTGGAACCAGGACTGTAATTACTTGAGCCACTGCAGTTCTAATTGAGGGCTTAGGAGCTTTGTCCTTGGATGAATGATGTTTCATGTCCTCCCTTCCCTTTGCCCTTGGCACTATGTTTATGGTTGGTTGGCTCCATAAGTCAGTGTCCCCTTTATGTGCAAGTACAAGTGTCAGCTTTAATGCCTGTGTCATTGGCATCAAAACAGACAGTGCAGGTGTCAAAGCGTTCACCAATGCTGAGGTGGTTGGTGTCTTAGTCACCTCTACCAGTCTCCCCTTTTCTTCTTTCCACTACTGGTTCCCAGGGTATTATGTGTGCTTGAGGGAGTGCTGGCTGATGCTGGTTTGTCTGGTTTCCCTCTGGTAAGGGCCATCACCTCTCACTCCAAAGTGACCTGCGTGGACTGCTCCAGTAAATGTAACTTAAGCAGAGTGTCAGGCTTTGCAGGTCCTGGAGGGAAAGGACTTGCACGCAAAGTAGGTGTATCTCTACCCTAGGCAGTAAGAGCGCTGTGCCCATCATTGGTGGGATCAGTCCATCACAGGATGGAGCTGGGTTTAGAGTCCACCATAATGTGTGGCAGTTGGTGCAAAAATCTGGCCTTGTGGTATACAAATTCAGGGGGAGGGTCGCCAGGCTTTTTTTTTTTTAAAAGGAATGTCCTTACTGGGAGCGTGAAGATAAGATTTATTCAAGTTGGTTAAAAAGAGAAAACACACCGCTTAAAAGGGTCTCTGAAGCCCATAGTGGCTTGGACACTCAAAGGTTTCAATCTCACTGCCATGAGCAATAAGAGGGAACTGAGGGAACAGATGCCATCACACAGGGGCATGAGGTGGCAGAGGGGCTTGCCTGGCATTGCTATTCAGAAGCTTCCCAAACCGTGCACATGACGTACTTGTGTACCTACAGATGACCCACACTAACACACACTTGAAGAACTTTTTAAGAAACAAATTGAATCTAATTTGTTCTTTCTACTGGTTGTTGTAATTTTTTTATTTTTGCCCTCTATAGCCTTTAAATTTTTTTTAAATCCTCTTTTTTTAGCTTCATCCTTCTCATTTCTACCTATTATAGATTTTTTTTTTGCCCCTCCTATTTTCTTGTGCCTGTTCATTTCTGTTCTTCCTCCTCTACTGCATCTTTTACCTTAATGGTATTTTTACTTAGTTTTTAATGTTTTTCTTGTATAATTATTTTACCCTGTATTTCTTTTCCTTCTCATAGTATTTCCTAGTTTAATAGTCCAAATGGCTGTCAACATTCATATTATTTAGAGATACTTACAGAGGATGATTTTTTTAAGGACTTGGTTACAACGTGGACCAGAGAATTTTGTTAAGCCTGTTCTTCTAGACACATGCCTTCAAGTTAAGTGAAGTATACATAAATAAGAGTATAAAATTACTACTTGATAAACAACACAGCACATTTACGGTGTCAGTAAAGTGACTCATCTCTACGTAGTGGTCAGCCTGTATATGTGAGTGCCAACGTTATCATATTTGATGTATCATACTACCAAGGTAATTTTATTTTAAGGGTGGGTTGGTGTTTTCATCAGCACTTGGAGTGTGTAGGAACTGATCCTGTTCCCATTGAAGCCAATGCAAAGTCCCATTGTCTTCAGTGGGAACGTAATTGAGTCTATGAACTGATATGCACATGCTGAGTATTGTTATTACTAAGAATATTCTTCATCTATTCTGGGTCACTGTTGACATTTAACTGCTTTTGAATAAGGAAGCAAATTCTCAGTTACTAGTGTGGTGTTTCAACACCCAAAACTCAAAAGGAGAAAATCAGGTTTGCAATGATTATTTCATGTTGGTTTCTGTTCAGTACAACTGTTACAGACAAGTTGTGACTGGTAGAAGCTTGCTTTATTCCAGGTCAGTTAGTAGCACTCAGTTTATATTTCCTATAAAGTAAGAAGAAAGTATTGATATGTATCCGCCAGTCCTGGAATGTGGTCTCAGCTTTCATCTGAAGCTTGTTGCTCTGTCACCATGCAACCAGGTCAACTTCTACACACTCAGTCTGATCTAATCTAATGTACTGTACTTCTCAACAGTTATTTGGAATGTAAGCACCTTGAATAATGGCACTGTGTTTTATGCCATTGCAATTTAGTGGAGAAATACATATCTATGTAAATTTAACGAGTCATATATGTCAAGTCATGGCCTTAATCAGTTGTTGACTTTTTTTCCTCGTAAGTGAGAGAGTTGCTGAAATGTTACATCTCTTAATTTGAAAAATGGAATACACAGTTTTTCAGGAAAATATTCTCATTGAGTATCCAAGAGCTCAAGTTATCAGTATAGTCACATGCAAAGTAAAAAGGTCCTTTCTTTAAAGCTCCTAGTAACTTATTTACCCAAAGGTTGTAAGTCAAAAGATTCACCAAGAGACCAATGATTGCACTACAACATTGTCAAAAATATATGACAGTGACACTCACCTACCATATTAAAGATAAGATGGGAATTGGCTAAAGTGAAGTATATCACATGATTGGAGAGGAGAACAAGAAAGGAATTAACTAGCACAGTCGGAAGATATTTGCAGTGTCTCTAGTCCAAATTAGAACAAGACAAAAAAGGAAATACAAAAATGTATCCCATCTTAGAGTCTAAACAAGATACAGTATGTCACAATCCAGGGCAGCTACAACTGTATTTCCCACAAGTGGTTTAGCAAGGGTACCCAGTTTGAGGCATCCAGCTCCCTAGCTTTTGCCTTTCTTGGGTGGAAACCCTCGTCTCTCTCCCTCCTTGCCCTGGTAGTTCCCTGCCTTCACTACATTGCTCTCAAAGCAACAGTCTGCCTAAGCAGGCCTGTTTCATGTCTCGCCTCAGAGCCGGTATACAGTGCAACTCCAGCGATTATAAGTTACCACACAGCACTTCCTGCGCAAATCTATTTTATTCTTAAGGTAAAAGCATTACAGAGAAAACATTAAAAACAATAAAAGAACCTACACGCATTCTGATAAACTTACCAGATCAATCCAGCCATCTTCAACATGGGCTCTGGCAGGTGAGTCCTTCAGACCCCGCAAAGAGGTCTCCTTTGTGGTGAAAAGTTCATAATGACCTCAGTTCAGAACTAGCTCCAATCTTATGGGGCCTCAGTGGGCCAAGTCCTTCCAGACCTCCCCTAAGGATTGGGGCCCTCCATGGATCAGGGGTCCTGTCCATTTGCTGGATCAGAAAGAAGACCTTGAGCCTGTTTAAAACCAGGCTATTTATCCAAAAATCCTTTCTTTGTCTGATGGTCCCTGGAGAATCCAGATTGGGTCTTTGAACTGGCCTCCTGAAACAGGTGATGAGGAAAACAAAAGGTCTCCTCCCTCAAAGGATGAGCCCATAGGTGGGGGTTTGCATGCACCTCTCCCCCAGGACTTCCCAGGAATTCCACTTCACACACTTTGTCCTAAAAGAACAATCATGTCTGCTATATTGTTCAACATAGTCTTTTGAAGTTCACATTACCTCCCAGAGATTGCATTAATCCTCCTCTTCCTAAATAACTTAATTTCATAAGAGTGGCATGAGAGAACATAGTATAAGTTTGAATAGGATAGTGGCAAGTTAAAATGGCAGTTAAATGGACCTTATAGAGTTAATGGTGGGGTTTGATTGCTTGATCTGCAAGATGTAATCCAGAAACGTGGGAATAAAAGCTTGCAATGAATTGAGACTTTGATGCAAAGCCCAGATGGAAAGTCTCTTCCACTTTGGTAGTCTGATTTTGTAGAGGATTTTCTACTCTGTATGAGAATTTCTTGGATTTCTCTGGAACAATCCTTATCTGTTCTCAGCCAGCCAACTACCAAGTAGTCAGGAGTCGAGTTGTGGGGTCTTGGGGGCAGCATTTGTCCTCGATTCTGGAAGAGTAAGTCTGGCAGATTGGGTAGAGATATTGGTGGCTGTGTGAACGGATGCAGTAGGTCTGTGAGCTAATACTCTCTGGACCAATAAGGTTATGTATCAGTGTGGCCACATCCTGCCTGATTGTCCATGTGACCTTGAATGTTTGGGGGTGGAAAGAAAAGTGTAGGAAGATCTTGAGACCAGGGGATAAGGAGAGCATCCTGGAAGGATCCTAGGCTGGTACCTGCTTTGGAGCACAAGGGAGGGTGTGGTGGTGGTGCTGGTAGCAAACAGGTATCACAGGGGAGCCCCATCTGTGGAATATAGAGTGGAAAATGGAGGCCTTCAGCGACCATTCATGGTTGGCTGAATACTGTGTGAGGTAATCCACCATATCATTGTTTGTTCCTGGTAGCTGAAGGGCCATGGGAATTATCCCATGAAGATTGCTTGATTGTTTCCTGACCAAGGGAGAAGGAAGAAATGAACTGGCCCCCTCCCTCCCGTTGATATGTATTCTATCAACGGGAGGGAGGGAGCCAGTTCATTGCAGAGATGTTGCCTATCAGGATCTGTACTGTGGTTCCTTCCGGGAGTGGTAGAAATGACTAGTCTGCAGAACCTATCTTGTGGAGTTGAAAAATATTTTGTTTGGAGTGAGGACTCTGTCCAGAACCATATGCCTTGAACCTGTAGGTGGTTTAGATGGGTACCCAGAAGCTGCCATGGAGGTCTCTGTAATCAGTGTCACTGTGGGAGGCGGGGTGCTGAATAAGACCAGGTTTGTAGACTACCTGGAGGTTTCTCCACCAGTTGAGGTAAGTTAGAAAAGGAGTCAAGGCTGTGAGGCAATGGTCCGTGCGGTGGTTTGGACAGCTGGTAAACAGACTGCAGGCTACACTTGGAGCTGGGGGTGTGATTCCCAGTTCAAGTATCCATACTTGTGCTAGCTCTCATCGAGCTAGTGTTTTGCTAAAATAGGTGTGTAGCTGGGATAGCATGAGCAGCTGCATCACGGGTAGCTGCCCCGTGTACAAACCCTTCCGGATCCCATTGCCACCACTCACCACTGCTGATGCTACCCCAGCTACACTACTGTTTTTAGCGTGGTAGCTTGGTGAGAGCTAGCACATGAATGTCTCTGGGAGTTGGGAATCACATCCCCAGCTCTAAATATAGATGTCGCCTCAGACAGTCTTGGGGAGGGCAGAGTTCAAATCTCGCCAGAGGCACCGTGTATGTGCATGACACGAGGTGACCTAATAGTTTGAGAGAGTTTTTTATTGATGCAGGGTTTTCCATGAGGTTGATGATCAGAGATGTGATGGTCTGAAGCCTGTCTGGAGGGAGGGTATGGCTTTGCTAACTTAGAAACTAGAAGAACCTCCGCAGATTATATGCATTTGGCTGGAGTCAGGGACATGTAATTGACTCAGTCCCGAGGAGTGAAATAAGTTGAGAACAGTGGAGGGTGATAGAAACTTCCTGTGGGGATTTCCCTCTGAGAAGCCAGTCATCAAAGTACAGTAACAGGTGGCCACTATAGCCAAGCATTTTGTGAATACACTTGAGGCTGTAGTCTGGCCGAAAGGTGTACCCTGTAGATATAGTGGTTGTGTGCCACTGTGAACCAGAGAGATTGATTGTGGGCTGGCTGAAATTGCTGTGTGAAAACAAGCACCATGAAGGTGGAGAGCCACAAATCAACCCTCACCTTCTAGAGAAAGCTGATGGTGAAGGCTATTATCACTGCATTTGGTTTTTCCTATAAACTGTGAATCTGCACCTGGGGTCCATAAAGATTACATTGGGAAGTGGAAATAGGAGATTAAGGAAATTTATGAACTTGAGTCAAAGCATTCTCAGAAAGCTGCTACTCATGGTAAGAACCACTGCGATCAGAAAGTGATTGGTGCTGTCCTCTTCCAGGTGATGGAGCACTTGTCTGCAGTTCTTCAGAGAGAGAGAGAGAGAGAGACCAGGCAAACTAAGATCCTATTAGGAAGGTAAAATTTATGTAGCCCTTGACAGGAAAATTGATAATCCAGTTTATGAAGTAGAAGCATAAAATGGAAAAGGAGGTGTGAGTGTTCTTCACCGCCGTCTTTTACTTCCCTGTGACTTCTTACCCTTGCGTATAATGCTCTAAACCACCACAGCAGAAGACACAGAAAACAAGACAAACTAGTGCAACAAAAGATCAAAATGAGGCAGGAATTTGGATCCCAGTAATTCTGATAGTGAGAGTGAATGACATTTATGAGATGGTACTGGATACTGCCTGAGGCAGACACATTTTATTCACAGCTGGGAAACGAGAATGTTGTTGATCCTGTAAACTTGGAAAATGATGTTGAAAGACACAAATGCCAAAACAAGAGCATGGAACCTGAAACTAGTGTTTCACAGTAGCACAGATCACCAGAATGATCTGTTGACATGCTTGGCCATTTGACTAGGTAGAGAAGAATCCTATGGACACTGACATATGAATGTTTAGGGGGACACATGCTTAGCAGTGTTTAAATCTAGCTATTGGACTGGTGAATGCACTATTGGGTTCTCTTCACATGCCATATCAAGTACCTTTTCCTGTACCTATGCTGCATTCTATCCAATACTGATGTGATATTGATTTATAATCTGGATATTACTCTAAATCATATGTTTTATAGTTCTGGATAGTCCATTATGTTAATTTAGTGGATTTTTTTCTAAATGACTTGTCATATGCCCAGCGGCTTGAAGGTACATGGTTATAGCCTTGATCATATAGGAACTGCTGTGGAAACTACCTGCTAAATGTGAAGAGATGCCGAAGTTTCCATCATCAATACAAGACTTGGTGAAAAAGGAGAGACGAAAACTAATCTGAGAACAATTGCTTATGAGTATGTGGAAGCAGGGCCAGCTCTAGCTTTTCTGCCACCCCAAGCAGCGAAGCAAAAAAAAAAACAAAACGCTGCGGCCGAAGAGGAAACAATGTAGAACCTGCTGCAGCAGTGCTGCTGGGAAACAAAAAACAAAAAATGGAGTGCCGCCCCTTCACATTTGCTGCCCCAGGCACCTGCTTCCTTGGCTGGTGCCTAGAGCTGGCCCTGTGTGGAACTTCTGGATGGCTGCTAATAAGTCCAGTAGGTAGATTGAATGTTTTATATTTTGTTTAACAGAAGTTTTTGGAAAACATTACATTGATAAGGGGGGAATATAGTACTGAGAATATCATGGTTACATTTACTGTTAGGATGATGATTACCTGCATCCTGGCCCTTTAAGGATTTGAAGTTCTACTGAAAAGGTCCAAAGAAACACAATGGGGAAGAAGGCAGTGGGCTCAAGAGGGAGTGCTCTCATGAGACTGAACTGGTGTGGATCTTGTGCAAACTTAACTTGTTTGGGTTTTTTGTATATCAACTTCAATAAATTCCCAGTTTTTAAAACCATCCTTGGTTGGAAAAGCGAGATCACCATTTTGAATATGAATTGGTATGTGAATTTGTTTAGCTGCCTCAGGTACAGGATGAGATGCATTCCCTCCTCTCTTCTAGGAATTGAGTAAGTAGCAGCACTTTTTCCATGGTGGTCTCTGGGAAGGAAGGAAGGTGGGAAGGAAAGTGGGGTGGGAAGCATGCATTGGAAGGAATTATATGGGACTGAGAGGTGGTTGGAGCTGCTCTACCCTATATGTCCTCACGAAGCAGGGAGGGCACAAGGACATAGGGGATTGCACATGCAACCCCAAAAGACACTGCTGGTCAAAAGATTGTGATCAGATGTGTGTTCACGAAGAGTGGGATCCACCCAGACAAAAGTTTGAAAAAAAATAAATACAGGTCTCCTAGATAGATTAAGGGGGGTGGAAGCAGGAGTAGAGTGTGCACTGTTGGGATATGACCACTTCTACAGCCCCAGGACTGATGGATCACTAGGTCTCAGGGTGTCTTGAATAGTTAAGTACAATCTGAAGTTAAGGCAGTTAAACAAAAAACAGTTTTCTTTGTTCTGAACAAGGGGAAAATAAGCAGGTTTTTTTTGCCGGCAGCCGAAGTCTGACTTGCCAGTATATTTGTCAGTGTTTCTCTCTTGGTCTCAGGAAGTTACCTGACATATTCCACAACTCAGAGATCCAGCTTCTGCTTTTATCCTTGTAATGAGGGATCATATCCAGCAGTGGACTTTGTCTTGGGTTTGGTCTACACTTAAAGGTTATGTTGACATAACTTTAAAAAAAGTCACCCCTCTGACCAGCATTGCTATGCTGACAAAAACCTCAGTGTAGATGCAGCTATGTTGACAGAAAAGCGCTTCTGTCAATGTAGCTAACATTGTTTAAGAAAGGTGGTGGTCTTAACCGACAGAAAAACCCCTATTGGTGTAAGTTACCTCTGTGCTTCGGGGCTCCGCTGGCATAGCTCCATAGTGTAGACATTCTCTTACTCAGTCTAGTCTTTGGGATGAGGACACACATGGGTCAGTGTAACCATGCAAGAGAGAGCTATAGTTTGTTAGGCTCAATGAAAATATCTTCTCAATATACAATGGTAGTTCAAAAAACAAGCAAGTAGAGTTTTAGGCTCTATAAAGAATAGAGGATAGAGGAAACAAAACTGAAAATTTAAGCTGGCACACATGCGTATTATGTTGTAAGCTGCCCAATATTCCTCCAATTTGAATAGCTGAAGTCCCAAGATTGCTTGCTTTTAACAGCAAGATGGATGGTATTATGTCAGCAGATTAATTTGCTTACATTTCCTTAATTCAAAGGAAATGCCATGGCAAAAATGCTGCCAAAGATAATTTCCCTATTGGATTTGAGTAAGCATTATCCTTTATTTCAATATGCAACTGATAAAATAGATGGATCAATAATTGTTTTGTAAGTTCCACTTTGCAGAAGCGGGGAGAACTATTAGAGGTAGCTGAACAAATGACACCCCTCCAGTATCCTGAAATAGAACCTGGCTTCCAAAATTACGACATTTTTATTTATAAAATCTTGTTTTCATAAAATAATCTCTATACAGTGACTAAATTTATAATTATATATTTTTGATAAATACTGAAGACTGATATTGTGTAAAGACATTCAAAGGCATTCAATTCCAGTGCTATATAGGAGTTGGAAATCAGTGGATGATGTGGTTGTTAAAGTTCAGATTGTCAGTTCAGTTTCATGCTTGAGGTGTGTTCCTGGTAAATGCTTCTAACAATATGAGCTAAAAGCATGTAATTCCTTATTGTTATTTAGCCTGTGCATAGTCGTCTAGCCAAGCGATGGCATCTTCAGTGGTGTGATGCAGTTCTTCTAGGCCACTGCTGAACCTAGTCAGCAGGCATTCATCGACCATGTGCGTCATCGTCTGTGTTGTGCCGCAGCTGCACAAAGGGCTGTCACGAAGACCCCAGCGATACTGGTTGGCTGCACAGAAACCTTGTCCAATCAACAGAGACCACTGACAATGGGGCAGGTCAAAACCAGGTGTGCAGATTGTGGGGTTGGTGGCAAGGGACTGGTTGGGGATTATAACAGGGCAGAACACTCTGGTGAGAGGAATGGCTAACATCCTGGCGCGGCGGATGAGATCATAATGGGTGACATGACAGCAAAACATGCAGCTGGTGGTTTAAAAAGGTCATTGTGCAGCGGCAGGCTTGAGTTGACGAGTACTTTCTCCAGTAACTTGCCAGTGGCAACCTCTCGTCTGATATGAGGAGGAACAATATTGCTCAGAACTGGAAGCCATGGGAGTGAAGTTGGACGCAAGGTGCCGGAAATGATGTGCATGGCGGCATGTAACTGTTTGGTGTGTGACGATCGACTCCATACTGGTGCGCAGTACTTCATCACTGAATAGGAGATGGAAAGAACTGACGTCCGCAGAGTTGGAGCACGGGCACCCCATGATGAACCTTCCTGTTTGCTAAGAAGAATGTTTGGCGTCTTAACTTCAGCTGCGATCTTTTTCAGGTGGGCATGGTAACTCAGTGTGCGGTCTAAAGTCACACCTAGATAGACCGGTTCTACTTCATGTTTTACCTTCTGACCATTGAGATAAACATTTGGTTCTTGGGTTGTGCTAGCATGATGAAGATGGAACAAACTGGAGACTGTTTTTATGACGCTTGGCTGGAAGCGCCAAGTCAGCTAACTTTCCCATGGCCCGGTTTAAAGTGACATCAAGCTCGTGAGGCATCCGGGCTGGGGTACCGCAATAGGTGTTGTCTGCGTAAATGATCTTTCGTGACTCTGTTGTTGGCAGATCATTGATGTAAAGGTTGAACAGGGTTGGAGAAAGCACAGAGCCCTGGGGTAACCCATTTCTCTGTCACCTCCAAGCACTTCTCTTCTCCCCCATACGGACTCTGAACTGCCTATCACGGAGGAACAGTTCAACGACACCTGTAACCCCCAAGATAGCAGGACCCATGATACCTTCACAAGCGGACCAGTGTGCCATACCGTATTGTACGCCGCTGTTAGATCGATGAAAACAGTGCCTGTTTTCAAGTTTCTCTGGGAGCCATTTACAACAAATGTGGTCAGCGCGAGTAATTGGCCGCATGTACTACAGCCTTGGTGAAAGCCAGTTTAGTCAGGGCTCAAAATTTTCTCCACGTCGGGTAATATACGCTGTAGAACCAAGCGCTCCAGTGCCTTGAAGCACACCAACAATAATGATATGGGACGATAGCTTGATGCTTGACTAGGGTCCTTTCCAGGCTTTAGGAGGCCAGTGACTTTTGCAGTGCACCATATCTTTGGTAGCCTGCCTTCACTGATGACCCTCATGAAGAATTTCATAAGCCAAAGCCGTGTACGGGGGCCAAGGTTTTTCAGGAATTCTGGAGATATGTTGTCATAGCCCCCAGCTGTTTCACACTTGACACTACCCAGTGTCTGTTCCAGCTCTATTACAGTGAATGGTTCTGGGCAGCTTCTGATCTGGTGGCTTTTTTTTTTTTTTTTTTTTTTTTTGGTGTGTGTAATGTTCCATGTTTGGAAAAATTACTATGGTAATTCTTTAAAACACTTTAAAAAAAAAAAAAAAAAAAAAAAACCCTAAAGGAACTAACTTTGCTAAAGCCAGTAATTTATAGCAGACCTGAAATTTGAAACACTGTACAATATTAATTTCTTCATTTTCTTATCCATGTGGACCTAGGGTTGCCTGTCCAGGTTTTCCCAAGATCGTCCCTTTTTTGAGAGAGTTATCCTGGGACATTTTTAAAGGTGCTAAGTACATACTGCCAGCTGTCCAGTTTGATGGGTTCAGCATCATCTTATGTATGCCAGGTTTTTGTACCTTAGAGGTGGCAACCCTGTATACTCCCAGAATGCTCTATTTCAGAAGGAGGATTTTGTGGTCTTCTCCAATTTCTTTTAAAATATGTTAAATTCCATCACTTGCCCCTTTATTTTTGTGGAATTTGTTGTGAACTTTTTGAAGACCCTCTTTGGGATATCAGTGTATAATAAAATTATCAGGTAATCACATTTTTTGTACAGTCTGTCAAGAAATACACTAATATTGTCTGCTTATCTTGTCTGAGCATGAACCTGTTTCTAATATTTTTCAGTATACATTGGTTAATTACAAAGCATAGTTTCTGTATTGTTCTTAAATACTGGCAGAACTCCATTGTGGAGGATCTTTATTAATAATAGAGCTTGTGATTTGGAACCATTAACTTGTGCACATACTGTATCTAGCCAATGAAGTCACATTCTTATTGCAATTACCCTCCAGTTTCTCTTATTGTTTCACTCACTTGTCATATCTCATCATAAATTAGGGCAAGGAACCTGTCTTGTGCTTATATAACACTTCACACTATGGGGCCCTCATTCTAATTAGAATTTCTGGGAACTACCTGAATAGTATTAAAAATCAGCATAGAATTCTAAAGGAAATTAACAAAAGATCTCTAGTAATACCAGTATGACAGCTGAGTCTAAAGGTGCAAAACAAAAAACAAATATCCCTCCCACCCACCCCACCCCAAAAAAACCCAAACCTGTTGCTCTGGGTTAGAGAGAGATTATAATCCAAATTATAGAGAGAACCAGCAATTATTATACTGATATTTGCTAACACAAACGTATAGTTCAATGCCAACAATTGCTTTTGAGTATCTATTTTCTTACCTTCCTGACTAGAAGAGGTTAGTGGTCCTCTGTAAAAAGACTTAGGAAGTTAACATGTCATGTTCCTCTTTATACCATATGTGAAGTGCTGTTCAGTTTTCCCACCCGACCTTAGAAGAGGCAAAGAACCCTTTTCCTAACAGGGATGCATGAGAGATTTTGAAAGTAAACATCTCCTTTCCTTCAGCTGCCTCTTCAAGCAATCTGAATAAGTCGATCCTCCGTAATCAGTAGTCAGCAAAGGCAATCTGTTGGTCGACTAAGCTCACCATTTTAGATCTTGTGCTCAGATTTGCTTTTTGTCACCAAGAAAGTTTCCCCTACATTGTATTAAATGTTGCTTCCCGATAATTCATCTACTGGTTTAGAAAGGAGTTTTATCACCTTGCAGACTACTAGGCCTTTGGGCAAAAGTCCATGAAAAATATAGCTCCAAGCAAACATACTCAATAAGCATGATGGCCCAACTAAAGTTTGAAGGAAGGGAGGAGCCATTCTCCACATTAAGGTGGTTATTATAAAGTTTTCCATGTTAAAATAGTAAAAAAACAAGAAACACCCAATTTTTAATAACATAAGTTTCTTGTTTGCTTTCTTTTGGTGTTCTTTGTCTTTCCCAAGTGAACACTTCAGCTAGGAAAGTTAAAGTAGTGAGCCACTGTACTGTATGAACAATCAGCAGAATGTTAGTGATGTATGTGACATGGTAGTTGGTATTCATATTGACCAGGTGACTGTTTTCAGAAAAGCTGCTCCAATTCCCAGTCCTTCCACAGTTACAATTGCAGCTAAAATAGTTGGCAAGCTGTTTCAAACATATATGTATGAAAAAAACAAAAAACCCTGACAATCTTAGGTTGATTTGCCCTGGTATCTGGCAGCAAACTGGGAACATGTTATTTTTCTGTCAAGACAAGTGTGAACAGGCAAACTGAATGTCTAAAAGAGGAATGGATATACCACATTGTACGGTTTGTAATGTTCCTTCCAACCATTATAAAAGATAAACTACACAGGTTTTCAAAAAATTAATTCAAATCTCTGCTTATAATATAAAAAGGTAAGATTTCATTTTTATTCATGAAGTAAGTAATTGGAATCATCCTAGACACTTAGTATGCAATTGTTATTAGCTGTTTAGTTTCTAACTTCAGCATTTTCCTATTAATCTTTTCACGTGTTAAGCATTAACATTCCATCTTACTAAATCCAAATATCACTAAAGTTATAAAATCAGTTTAACCCGCCCCTTGACTTATTTTATTACTAAGTTTGCATGATTTAACTTTACCTACCAGAATGCCCAAAACTGAATAACTGGCTCCTACAGAGTTAAATGAACCATGCACTGAAGCACCAAAATTCTTAGCAGCACTATATTTATGGCTCTGAGTTCCATCCCTAGATAAAATGAACTTCTAATTGTTTAGTTTGGGATGGAACTCAGAGCCATAAATATAGGTTCTACAAAAACTATGTAAAATGAGTAAGATAGATATTTAGGAAGAATTGACATTATAGCTCTCCTTCCAGTGTCATCAGGCAAGGGCCAAAAGTGTGCTTGGTGTCATATCACACACTCTAGCGTGCGGATCTTGCTGTGAGGAACTTACAGCACAAGATGGATACAACCTAAAACAGTACAGAAACAACAGACCATATGTTTTGGGAAACTGAAAGGAGGGAATCACTGTATTTATTATAATAGTTATTAATTTGCTCCTTGTGGGCCTTTGGAAGATGCAAGGCTCTAGGTTGGTTTTAAATTAGAATTGCTAGGGGCTTGCCACCCCAGAATTAGGAGGATGTTTCATGTATAGAGGGTAGCATGGAAAAGGGCACAGAGACAATTGTGGTGAAAGAATCAGAACTGGGGCAGCAAGACAAGTATCACAGGTAGAGCTATGGATGTTGACACAGTAATAAACAAGGTCTTGAGCTGAACTGCAGTTATATTGGGCCTGGAAAGCATGGACATAAAATTTTAAACTTGATGCAACAAATGAGGAAAGGTAACCAGAATGACAGGTGAGGAAGATCATTTTAGCAACCACTTTTTTGATGGAAGGGATCAATGTTGATAATAGGGACACCAGAGAGGAAAAGGTTGCAGTAGTTAAGTGGGAGATTATCAGGGTTTTAAATGTTTAGACATATTAGATTAGATCTCCTAGGTATTGTGGAAGGATAAGTGGAAAGGTTTAGAAAATGACATGTGGTGCTAAGAGAAACGTAGAATAGGGAATATGTGGGAGAAGACTCTATTGGTCTTTACTGACTAGCAAAACTAAGGACAGCGTTCTGCTCTGAAAAGAAACTTTGTAAAAAATAGAGACTTCTTATTGAATAGATCTGTTTCTTTTTGTCTTCAAAGGTATATCTAGTCAGCAGAGGTTTTTTGTTCTTTTGTTTTCTTAACTCCAGCTAGCTCTACAAAGCCAACAGAGCTAAAAGGGAATAAGATGGATTGTATTCCTTCTTTTGAATAAAAGTATTGTTTACTAAGTTCCAATCAGTTGCATCTGTGCAAAACCACTGATGGCAATTCAGGTTACACAGGTGTCCTTGAGAGCAAAAATAAGAATTAAATCATAGATTAAATCTGTGTTCTAATTTACCTTGAAAAACCTTTTAGTAGGGATAGTCATGCACAAGGAGGAAAATATCCAACTCAGATTCCAGGATGAGTTTGAAGAGTTGGCAGTTGGGGGCAGGGGTGTGGAGACATGTTTTTACTTTTAAACTAGAATTATAGAGGTATAGGGCTATAAGGGACCACAAGAGGTCATCAAGTCCAGCCACCAGCTCTGAAGAAGGACCAAAAAAAAATCTAGACTATCCCTCACAGGTGTTTGTCCAAAATGTTCTTTAAAAACTCCATTAATGGGGATCCCATGACCTCTCTCGGAAGCGACTCCAGAACTTAACTACCCTTATAATTTTTGAGAGTTTTAACTAATAACTAACCTAAATCTCCCTTGTTGCAGATTAAGCCCATTATTTCTTGTCTTACCTCAGTGAACACAGAGAGCAATTGATCATCATCCTCTTTATAACAACACTTAACGTATTTAAAGACTGTTACCAGGTCCCCACATCAGTCTTTTCTCAGGACTAAACATGCCCAGTTTTTTAACCTTTCTTTATAAGTCAGGATTTATAAAGCTGCTATTTTTGTTGTTCTCCTCTGGAGACTCTTCAGTTTGTCTGCATCTTAAAGTGTAGTCCCTAAACTGGACACAATACCCCACCTGAGGCCTCACCCATGCGAAGTAGAACAGAACAATTACCTCCAATGTCTTACATATGACACTACTGTTAATACATCCCAATTGTGAAGGCAAAAGGTATAATTGGGTTAAAAAAAGAATAAGTTAATGAAGGATAGGTACATCAATGACTATTAGCCAAGATGGTCAGGGGCACAAGCACATTCTCTGAATGTACCTAAACCTTTGACTGCCAGAAGCTGGGACTGGATGACAGGGGATGGATCTCTTGATAAATTGCCTTGTTTTATTTGTTCTCTCTGAAGCATCTGGCTCTGACCACTGTGGGAAGACAGACTTCTGGGGTAGATGGGCCATTGGTCTGACTCACTATGGCCATTCTTAAGTTCTTATTAACTTTTTTTGCAACTGCATCACTTTGTTGACTCCTATTGAATTTGTGATCAGCAGTACTATTGCCTAGCCAGTTATTCCCCATTTTGTAGTTGTGCATTTGATTTTTTTCTTCCTGAGTGTAGTACTTTGCAATTGTCTTGATTTAATTTTCTCTTGTTGATTTCAAACAAATTCTCTTAATTTGTCACGGTTTGTCAATAGCTTTTTGATTCTGTGACCTCTGGATTAACAATATAGTGTTGCTCCCTGCTCTTCCCATATTACATTAGATCAGGCTCTCTGCTCTGCCTGAAGTGCTTCATAAATTACTTGTGCTGTCAAGCGATTAAAAAAAATTAATCGTGATTAAAAAACTAATCATGATTAATGATGCTGTTAATATAATACCATTTATTTAAATATTTTTGGATGTTTTCTACATTTTCAAATATATTGATTTGTATTACAACACAATACAAAGTGTACAGTGCTCACATTCTATTTATTTTGATTACAAATATTTGCACTGTAAAAAACAAAAGAAATAGTATTTTTCAATTCCCCCATTACAAATACTGTAGTGCAATCTCTTTATCATGAAAGTTGAACTTATAAAAGTAGAACTATGTACCAAAAAATTGCATTTAAAAATAAAACAGTGTAAAACTTTAGCACCTACAAGTCCACTCCATCCTACTTCTTGTTCAGCCAATCTCTGACAGACAAGTTTGTTTACATTTGCAGGAGATAATGCTGTCCACTTCTTATTTACAATGTAACCTGAAAGTGAGGACAGGCGTTCACATGACACTGTTGTAGTCAGCTTTGCAAGATAATTACGTGCCCGATGCGTTAAAGATTCATATGTCCCTTCATGCTTCAATCACCATTCCAGAGGACATGCATCCAGATGGGTTCTGCTCGATACCGATCCAAAGCAACGAAGAGCAATGCATATTCATGTTCATCATGTGAGTCAGATGCTACCAGCAGAAGGCTGATTTTCTTTTTTGTTGGTTCGGGTTCTGTAGTTTCCACATCAGAATGTTGCTCTTTTAAGACTTCTGAAAGCATGCTCTATACCTGGTCCCTCTCAGATTTTGGAAGGTACTTCAGATTCTTAAACCTTGGGTCAAGTGCTGTAGCTATCTTTAGAAATATCACATTGGTACCTTCTTTGAGTTTGTCAGATCTGCAGTGAAAGTGTTCTTCTTAAAACGAACATGTGCTGGGTCATCTCCGAGACTGCTATAACATGAAATATATGGCAAAATGCGGCTAAGACACAGCAGGAAACGTGCAGTTCTCCCTCAAGGAGTTCAGTCACAAATTTATTATTTTATTATTTTTTAACGAACGTCATCAGCATGGAAGCATGTCCTCTGGAATGGTGGCCAAAGCATGAAGGGGCATATGAATGTTTAGCATATCTGGTACATAAATACCTTGCAATGCCGGCTACAAAAGTGCCATGCAAATGCCTGTTCTCACTTTCAGGTGACACTGTCAGTAAGAAGCGGGCAGCATTATCTCCTGTAAATGTAAACAAACTTGTTTGTCTGAGCAATTGGCTGAACAAGAAGTAGGACTGAGTGGACTTCTAGGCCCTAAAGTTTTACACTGCTTTGTTTTTGAGTGCAGTTATGTAACACACACACAATTTACATTTGTAAGTTTCGCTTTCAAGATAGTTTGCACTACAGTACTTGTCTGAGGTGAATTGAAAAATATTTGTTTTATCATTTTTTACAATGCAAATATTTGTAATAAAATAATATAAAGTGAGCACTGTACACTTTGTATTCTGTGTTGCAATTGAAATAAATATATTTGAAAAAGTAGAAAAAATCTCAAAATATTTAATACATTTCAATTGGTATTTTATTATTTAACAGTGCCATTTAAAACTGCGATTAATCGCTTTAATTGTGATTACTTTTTTGAGTTAATTGCGTGAGTTAACTGCAATTAGCAACTCTATGAATTACCTTCTCTGGACAACAGATGAGTATTTTCATCTCTGTTTCACACATGATGTCAAATATTTGCACCGGTAAGATGATTTAATTTAAATCAGCTATAAGTAAACTACTTATAAAATCTGAGAATATTTATTTAAATAACTTGTTGTCAAGGCACTGTAAAAAGATACTGTATGAATTCTGAGTCTGCAGATATGATTAATCTGTTGCCATTAGCAACAGCTAATAGTAACAATAAACGTTTGCAGTTTATTCTGAAAGTATGGTGTGCTATTATCTTTTCTGTTCATTACATATTAGGTGTATACCAACTAGTTATTTTTTTTATAAATAAGGCAGTCCCAAGTTTTACATATGACACTTAAATTTCAGCATATATATTATATTATTTATAAACCAGTGCGGGTTGGGGAGGAGGAATCTTCACCTGTTGGTAGTATTCCTAGTCTCTTATAAGTATGGCATAAACGTTACTCATTAGTGACTTGGTCAGATATTGTATTGTACTCAGCACTTAGTCATGTTGATGAGTTGGACAAGTCAGGGTCATGGGTGAGTTTATCCACATCTTTATTCGGGCATTTGCTTTAACACTCCTCCATATCCGCTCCCTCAGTATGTTACACCTGGGCTGTGGAAATTAAACTCTAATCATGCAGCTGAAAAGACAGGCAAATTTAATCAAGCATGAGAGTTTGTCTACTTGAGGAAAATTGATTGACTGGTATAACCATAGTGGAACAATAATTCTGCTATAGGTATGCTGGTTTAATGCCCCAATATGGATACTCTATTTTGGAATAAAATTGACTTTAATCTTGAATGATTACTCTGCCTCCAGCGTTTGTCCAATTTCCAAAGCAGAGTAGTCAGTCGCTTTTCTTCTGGAATAGTGATTTCATGCTGCCACGTGGGGGGAGTTATACCAGCATAGTTATAGCAGAATAATTATTCTGCTATAGCTATGCCAGTCAACTTCCCCCCATCCCTTGTAAACAAGATTTAAGATCTTGCCAAATTGCATATTCTACAAATCACTTCAGGGCCTTAAAATGCCAGCTGGCACCTATTCAGTGTACTCTGAAATTGAGGGATCTACCAGTGGACACTTGAAAACTTGTAGGCAGAGTAAACTGGCTCAGCCATTGATCTGGCTCATGATTTTTCAGAAGATTATTTTGTTCCCTTCTGTCTCTGAAGAACTGGAAATATATACTGCAATAACATTTGTTTAAAGAGGCTTGCTTTGCTTTCCCCCATCCCTACCCTACATTGCTGTATCTATGCATTTTGAAGTAAAATGTGTAGCTCATACAAATACAGCATTTAGGTTTTGGAAATAATTTTTGACAATTCTTCGGTATATATTTACTGTTAAGTCTGAATGAATAATTACTTTGGTGTAATTTAATCCTCTCCTATTTTAAATGTTTAGAATTACATAATGAACTCATAAAATACAGTGGAAGCTATGGTGATAATAGGTTATAAAAGTTGGGTGGCCTACGGGAAAGCTTCATTTCTTAATGTTATATCCTAAACAAAATTTCCTTAATGTGAAGTGAAAGATTAAAAAAATAAAAACTCAACATTCAGGAAATGGATGAGTTATGTATGAACAGTCAGTCTATCTTCTCTCTTGTATGTGGCTTAAACGTACTTTCTTTTTTATGATTGTCACACAGTGCAATATAATGCAAATGGTTAATTTTGTATACAGTTTTACATATACTTTGCAAATACTGCTAAACTAATCAAAATAAAAGTTTTCAATATTACCTTTCATTAACTTAGTTAGTTTGTGAATTTAGCAGTTCTAAAATGGTATCTTACCGCACCTAAAAAGCCAAATCACACATGCACCATCTGTCTCTCTGCACACATAATCTAGTGAAGATTTAAATTCAACAATACATTTATCTTGAAATGGACAACTTTCTGAGGAGCTAGCTTTCGGCAACACAATCTTTGTAATGTAGTGGAACAATTCATTTCCTTAATCATAAATTCATAACCCTTTGAGATTAGGTATATGAGACCCAGGTTAAAAATGGAAACTACAAAAGTACTGTACCTCAACAATGCCAGCCTAATTAATGATCTAGAATTTTTAGGATCATGTGATGAGAGATCACTGTGCTCTCTAAAACTTCCCAGACTTCAGCCTTTCCCCATTTTATGCATTATATACATCTTTATTTTGTAAATGCATTTTGTGACGTTTTAGTATACTTCTCTGTGCTTTTTGAGAAGAGGAGAGCATTTTTTCAAACTGTTCTAAAACTCTAACACTTAACATATTTTCAGACATATACTGCAAACACCAGGAGCCAGATTCTTCCCTCCCCTACCCTGGTTTACACCAGAGTAGTTGTGACAGTGGAGTCACTCCTGATTTCGTGGCATAAGTGAAACGAGAATCAGGCCTGTAGACATTTAGCAAAAATTCTACTGTATTTCATGTTCTAAACAGGAGCAACATTGTCATCACTTAAGCTGCGGTCAGCCAAATTCTTAACTGGTTATATCGGGATATATAAATACATCATTTACATCAGATGACGATCTGATTTTATGTGTGTATTATACATTTGTACAGTATGGTGAATATATTTGTGTACTGTATGTAAGAAATTATAGCTCGTTATAGTAGAATTAATCTGTAGTTTTGCTGATTGTTGAATTAATATATATAACAGAGGCCACGGTTCAAGATCTACAGTATGCATAAATGGAGAGAGTGTGTCAGTGATACGGCATTTAACTTTAAAATATCTATCCTGACCCGAGTGCCTTGTTTTTTCCAATATTTCCAATATTCTAAAAAGTGGCATATAAAAATTCTTTACAGATCTTGTCCCTTTTTATCCAGAGTTGCAAGTACTTATTAAATAAGAAAAAAAGGGGTAAAATATTTTTAGCTGATACTTTGAATCAACACAGCTAAGAGAGTGTGCTGAGTCATGTTCCTTCCAGATCATCAGTAGAATGGTTTACTAAATTTTCAATTACAGGACCCATCAGTTACATCTGTGCAACTGCACTGAAAGGCATCATTTAACAACAGTGGAGTTCCATAAGTGTAACTGAGGACTGAATTCTGCCTTTATTGCTGTCAATGATGCCCATAAAGAAAAGAATCTAGCTTTATTCTCGGATCTCGGGTTGAGTCTGTAAGGCTGACAGGTAGACACCTCTCTTTATTTCTAACATATTTTGAAATAGAAACTGAAAGCCAATAAACAGTTGATTCGATAATGCCATGCTTCATCCCTTTTCCAAGCACTTTCGAAAGCACTTTGTTTCATTAAGACTATTGTTTTACATTTAATTCAATATTTAGTTGAAGTACTAGGGATTTTAGGGAACTATCTGTGCTTTTGTGTTTGCTTTCATTATAATAAGTGAAATTATTACAGGAAAAACTGTCCCTTAGTGGGTTTTGATTTGGCAGTTATAGGCAGAGTTCTTTGTCACTTTTAATCCCTATGGGGTTGTAGCCTTTGACTCTCAGTGAACTGACAATGCAGCTCGTATCCAGTCCATAGTGGGGAAAAAAGAAAGTGTTAACAATGCCATTATTAGGGGATTGTAGCCTTCTTAATGAATACAGTACCAGGCTCTGAAAGAGCCTCATCTTGTTAATTGGTTTTGGAGATGGACTTTTTCAATGCATGTAGCATACTTTCATATAATTGTACAGAGAGAAAAGAGTGATTGGGATTTTTCTGTCCATCAGTCCCTGGTAAAACAAGCCTTGCTTGACTAGAAGAGTGAGTTGTCAGTCATGATCCAGTAGCTCCACTGTCCATAGTCTCCTGGGCCAATCAAGAGGCACTAGATTTACCTGACAACTGGTCTTCGCTATTTTCCTCAGGACCCTTCCTATGTTAAGATGAACTCCCTGGAATTGATAGTGTCAACCCCAGTGATGCTCTATTTGAACAGATATCAGCTTGAAATCTTGCCGGTTTAAAAATAGTTAAAAATTGTTTCAAGTTATATATTTTCTCTTTAGCCTCATGCTAATTACTGTAGCTTTACAAAAGTTTCTTCCTGATCTGTTGCTGAGTGACTTTCTCAAACAATGGGAAAAACTGACTTTACAGGGGGGAAAATAGTGAAATCAATTTTCCACAAAGTGTTTCCAAATGGACAAAGTAAACAAGCTGAAAAACACACATTTGTCTCTGATCTGTTGAGTAATCTTGGATTGGACCTGTGAGGATGTCTGTGGTATTTGATAGAGAATCCATTTAAAGGAGTAAATGCAAGCTAGGCAATCCAAATTTTAAATTAACCGTTTAATTTCTATAACTCATTGCATTGGAGAAAGATTATCAAAAATATAACGTGGTGTTCATCTACTTTACCTAATGGGGGAACAGTGTGCCATCTGTTTTGTTCTGTAGTGTCCCCTCTGTTTTTATTTTTCTTCTAAAATATCTCCTTACAGATTCTGATCAAAATATTTCTGCACACTTTGAGCTATGTGCAGTACTGTGTCAAAGGCCTTGCTAAAATCGGTTACATTCTCCACATTTTCCTTATGTTCAATCTGTCACAGAAACGAAAAAAGAATTAGGTTATTTGGAATGATCTGTGTTTCAGAAACCCATCTTGACTGTAACTCAGTGGGCTCCATGTGTCAGTATATAAATTCTTAAATATTTTAACATATATGTAACAGAGGCCATAAGAGTACGTTGTTTCATTTTGCAAAAGATTCTTTTTACCACTCCTGAGTCCCTCACCTGTTTTCATAAGATGTATCACTAGTGTTTTCAGGAGTATCATAATGGTTAGTTTCAATGCTGTAGGATGGATCACATCTTCTTTAAATCAACGTGTTAAGTTTAACATAGATAGACCTTAATTATTTCTTGAATTTGATACCAAGTCTGCCTTGCTTCCTATGTCCTTCTTAATGAATACTGAGGAAGTTAAAAGGCAGAAACATGACTTTTAGTTAATTCTTTTAGTATACCTAGCCCTTTCCTTGATTTCTCCCTATTGATCAATAATTTCATTTGAGTGAGAGGGCTTCCCTAAGAATTTCAGGTATTGTCTCCTCCTTCAATGCTCTTAAATATGTCTACAGACCTTCATATTAGTCACATGGTTTTTAGTATGGTAACCTTAATCATTCTAGTAAAAAAAAAAAAAAAAGATGAGTAAACTTCCCTTATCCACACTTAACTAATAAGCAGTGTGTTAATTTGCACACTGTGTAGTCTGCATAAAAACACTGATGTCCCCCTACTTTTCAGAAAAATAAGTGAATAAAATACGTTGTGTGGTGCATTATTCTTGGTTTTCTTGTGTGTCTGCTGATTCATAAAATTTAGTAATTTACAGTGGGTTTCTCTGATGGAGGTATGGACCTGTCAGGTAGGGTGACCAGACAGCAAATGTGAAAAATCGGGACAAGGGGTGAGGGGTGGGGTGGGGGTATAATAGGAGCCTATATAAGAGAGAGACCCAAAAATCAGGACTGTCCCTATAAAATCGGGACATCTGGTCACCCTACTTTCAGGACCCATTGATCTAGGTTTTCCTTGCAAATTGACACAGGATACAATCTGAAAGGGAAAGCTTTGGCTGGAAGGGATCTGCCTTTGTACACAAGGAGAAAAGACTGCACCCAGTTAGCACGATGTTGTGTGAGGCAGGTAGTATGGTAATTGTGCTGGCTGCTGCTGTTGATGCTCTAAGAAGATCAGCTCTCCATGCTTACAAAGAGTCCCTCAGGAATGTATGTACAGCTTATTTTACTACTTCAGATTGTTTTTCATTTCTAAACACCCAGGAGCTGACACTCTGGTTTAAGTGTTGGCTAGCTGAGAATAAATCAGCAGGCCTCTTCTTTTCCTGTTAGAATTGTCTGCCTTGTAAAATGGATTTTTGGAGCTAGGATCTGCCATACTCACCTAGGCATTAGTGCATATTTGAGATTCTATGTACAAGTAATGCTATAAACTCAAGCCATAGTTTTGGTTACTGTGGGGTGCCATCCTGGAATGGAGAGGTGCTACTCTGAGCAGGCTGTACTAGGTAAATTAAGTTACCTGAGCATAGATACTTTCTAATCTGTCATGATGGGAAGGGCGGGGGGGGGGAGAGGTACTTTAACCTTATTTATATATACAAAGATAGACCAAAAGATTCCTTTAATGCATTTAGAGTTTGTTTAAACAAAAAAGTTTTAGCAGTTATCCTGGTATAGTTACATCACTGTAGTTTATTCTAGTGTAATTCCCCATGTGGACAGTCTTATTTTGGTTATTCTTTTTTTGGTTTATCTTAAATGCATTCCAAAATGACATAAGCTAAACTGAAAAAAACCACTCATATCGGAATAGAAGTGTCCACATGAGAATTGAATTCATACCTGTACAGTAGAACCTCAGAGTTACGAACCTCAGAGTTACGAACTGACTAGTCAACCACACACCTCATTTGGAACTGGAAATACACAATCAGGCAACAGCAGAGACAAAAAAAAGCACAGTACTGTGTTAAATGTAAACTATTAAAAGAGAGGGAAAGCAGCATTTTTCTTTTGCATAGTAAAGTTTCAAAGCTGTATTAAGTCAATGTTCAGCTGTAAACTTTTGAAAGAACAACCATGATGTTTTCTTCGGAGTTACAAACATTTCAGAGTCATGAACAACCTCCATTCCCGAGGTGTTCATAACTCTGAGATTCTACTGTATAACTATAGTATAATGACAGGTTTCAGAGTGATAGCAGTGTTAGACTGTATCCGCAAAAAGAACGAGGAGTACTTGTAGTCTCTAAGGTGCCACAAGTACTCCTCATTCTTTTTATAGTATAGTGGTTTCAGTTGACACCTTAACTTGTGTAAGCAAACCCATTGTGCAGTTTGCAAGGTCCCCCTGCTCACTAGAGTTGACAACTTTCTAATTGCACAAAACCGAACACCCCTTTCCCGCCCCTTCCCCATCCCTTCCCTGAGGCCCCGCCCCTCCTCCGAGGCCCCGCTCCCACTTACTCCATTCCCCCTTCCTCTGTTGCTCGCTCTCCCCCATCCTCACTCACTTTCACTGGGTTGGGGCAGGGGTTGGGGTGAAGGAGGGAGGTGAGGGCTCCAGCTGGGGGTGCAGGCTTTGGGGTGGGGCCAGGGATGGGTTCAGGGTGCAGGAAGGGGCTGGGGCTGGGGGGTTTGGAGTGTGGGAGGAGGTGTGGGCTCTGGGGTGGGGCCGGGGATGAGGGGTTTGGGGGGCAGGAAGGGGTTGGGGGGTTTGGAAGAGTGTGGGCTCCGGGAGGGAATTTGGGTGTGGGAGGGAACTGCAGGCTGGGTCAGGGAGTTGGGGTGCAGGAGAGGGTTCAGGGTGTGGGGTCCCAGTGGCGCTTACCGCGGCTCCTGGGAAGTGGACGCCAGGTCCCTGCAGCCCCTAGACGCATGAATGTCCAGGGAGGCTCCGTGTGCTGCCCCAGCACCTCCCATTGGTCGTGATTCCCGTCCAATGGGAACTGTGAGGACGGCCCTTGGGGCAGGGGCAGCGTGCTGAGCCTCCCTCGCTGCCCATGCATCTAGGGGCCGCAAAGACCTGGTGGTCGCTTCTGGGAGCTGCCCTGAGTTAGGGCAGGCAGGAAGCCTGCCTTCGCCCCAGCCCCCCACTGCACTGCTGAGCAAACTTTTAACGACCTGTCAAAAACTGGATGCCTGGCAACCCTACTGCTGACATGCATGAAGGCATACATGCCTCATGGAACCCTAGTGTTGTACCTCCATGTGGGAAGGTAGAGATTCTTTGTGAACTCTCTCAGGGCTTCTCTTCAAGCAGGAGCTTTGATATTTTATCCTGGTCTTTCCATTTTAGCGCAGTTTGTTTATGTTGTTGTTGAATGTTACTTCTCAAATACACTTGAAAAAAGTCAACATTTAGATTTCCTTTCCCTTTGCTCATGAAAGTTTCTAGTACTTGAAACATTCCATCAGTATCTGGACTGATGGAGCAGCAGGTGTACACACACCCACACGAGAGAAAAGTAAAATTTTTGTTTTCTTTTCCTCTTGGCAGAAGATAAAATTACAGGTAACTGCTGCTTCATTAGAAACCCATCCTGTGTTTAGCCTTATTTTATCGAATTCTAGTTTTTTTTAAAGAATGGACACTAGTCAAAGGACAGTAAATTGCATCTTTATCTGTGCTAATTTGGGTTAACAAGTCCCTGCTTGGATTGTTTCCTGTGTCAGTTAGTTCCTAGTTATGTTATGGTTCTGCAGCTGTGTTCTGGAGTTTCCAACATGCATGTGGTATTCCAAATATTTCAGCTGGGGGAGCTGACGTTCTGGGGCAAGAACACTTCATAAGGAGCTAGAGTAAAATTCTTCAAGTGTGGGAATAAGGTGAGGGCACCTCATCAGTTTCTAAAGTGACAGGTAGAATTCTCACATATAATGGGTCCCCACTGCTCTCCCATTTGTGTGCTATTTGTAGTCTACCGTTAGAGTCTAATCACAGACTTAGAATTGTTCAGAAGTGTTCCTGCTTATCTCTATTTGCAAAGAGGTACGGGCTGCTACTGCCATGTGTAAGTGGTGGAGGCAATAAATAGAAACTCAGGACTTCCGCACAGTCCAAAATGTTGAAGCACCCATACCAATATTAATAGTGGTGTTACGAGTAAGAATATTTTATTTATAGAGCACCCATTGCTAAAGTATTTGTTTGCCCTTCATGTGATTTTGATAAAGTGATGAGTATTTAATCTAGTATTGCATTCCTTTTCAATGCCCTCTAATTTTCTTGAGTCATAAAATCGTGCACCACAAAATCAGTAAGCATTTTGTAAAGCTCATGTTCACATGTTTGAGTGTGTGTATGCGTATGGCTGGTCAGAGTCACTTAGGAACGCTGAGCAGTATTTCTTTAGGCAAACTGAACAGATGATAGAAACAATAACTTTTCTTAATAAGATGGTCACTCCATAACAGAGCAGACTACAAACTATTCTTGACTGATTCTTGTCTTTTTCTTTCTTTCTTTCTTTTTTTTTTTTTGGTTCAGTGTCTGTTTGTGGTGTTAATATCAGTATCACCTTTTTCTAACTAATGACTTAGTATGTGGTGGTTTTTTCTTTCTGGGTGAATCACTTCTCCTTCTTTTGTTGCTTTTTTATGCACTCTATACAATGTTTTGCTGTTATGTTTACATTCCAGTAATTTGATTCATCTCAGCAAGTTGTTGTAATTGCTCTGAGATCATTATACTTTATGAATAATTCAAAGATAATTCATTACCCATATTTCTAACAATTGTACAGTGGAGTTTGGAAAAGGCATTTTGTTTTCCTATCCTCAGCTTTTTATTCTTTGTTTTATTCCCAAGTTTTGAAAATTCACAAATTCTAGCCCATGGCTAGATGTTAATGGCTGATGGCGGCTACTACTACTACTACTACTAGTAGTAGTAGTAGTTAATGGCCGATGTAAAAGTGGCTGATGTACTGATGGCTGATGTTCACTACTACTACTAGTTAATGGCTGATGTAAAAGACTGCTTTCCCTCAAAGCCACCCCAGCAGGGTCAAAGGTAGTGTCCTGATGAGAAGCCCAGTGTAGCCACTTATCCTGAGTCCTGTCTGAGGGGTGCCATGTTTCTGTATAGATCCTTAGCTTGTAGCTGTCCAGTTTGGAGCTCTCTTTCTTCCCAATTTCTCTAGTTTCTCCTATGCTCTCAAGCTCCTAGTATTTAGTCATTCATTCCTAGGCCATGATAGGTTAAAAGAGAGGCTTGGGTCCTTTGTTCCAGGGGCTAAGTCCTGTTGTTGCTTTTCAGAAGGAGGTGAACATCATTTTCCCATCCTGATGATGGAAGAACTCCTGAGCGCTGCTGGGGTATGCTGCTGGGAAGCTTTGATGTGCAGCATACAGCAAAGCTTATTTTGCCCAGCGTCTTCATTCATTCCCTTTCCTGAACCTCAACTGGTGATTCCTGATGGGATTCTTCCATTCCCCACCCCTCCAGTCACAAAGACCGCATCATCTAAGCAGTGGCACTCTTGAAGAAGGGTGCCGGTAGTACATGTGTACTTAAGCTACAGCATGCTGATTCTCATTCTGCCTTTGCCTAGATTACAGTGAGGAAATGTACAATACAAAGGGTAGGATCCAAGAAGTTTATTTTGGGGGGCTGTTATTTGAGGGTGTACTTCCTGAGAGTAGTTCCTCTCCCTAATTTGTAACACTCAACTTTTTACAGTAGCCTCTTTTGCACAGGAAATAGTAGTTTCTTATCAGTTGTTCAATTCATACCTTTTCGGGGGGAGTGGGAGAGCGGTGGTAGGAAATATTGCCTATGTTAAAATTGGGTTAAATCAGGTGAAATATTATAGAAGTAATTTTGGTCTTTTAGGGTGAAACTTATTTTCAGTATTTTAACTAAAATTTTGCTGGTTTTACTTTTTCTAGTTTTTGGTAAAAACTTTTTTTTTTTTTTAAACTTCTCAAAGAAGCTAAAATAATTGATCCCTTTCTCACTCAGACATGTTGACGTGCATCATCAGTTGCATTTTCAGTGCCGTGTTCAGGAATGTTGCTGCTTCTGTGTTCTCCTTCAAATTTAAACACTATTTACAGGAAACAGCAGGCACTTAAAAAGCCCCTTTGTTACTGTTGTGACAGAGTTGGAGGCTTAATGGCCATTTGAAGACCTTTTATTTGTAGACTGGCTGAACGCCAGCACAAAAAATTTGAGGTCCTGGCCAACTGCTGAGAAAATGACACACTATCTTCAGAGCCCAAGGTAGATTATAGTTAACCACATGGTTGGGGACATGGTCTATTAAAAAGAAAACCTTTATTTTTCCAGGCTTAACCCTTGGCTTTGAAACATGAGGAATGAGGGATTGTAAACAAAGCAAAACTTATTTAGTTTAATCATATTGCAGCCCTTTACATCAGGGGTTTTCAAACTGGAGCTCGTGACCCCTCGGGGTTGCAAGGTGGCTACATGGGGGTCGTAAGCTGTCAGCTCTGTGGGGCTGACAGCCCTGAACCCCCATTAAATTAAATTACCCCCACCGTTTTTAATTTATAAGGGCGGTGACACTCAGAGGCTTGCTGTATGAAAGGGGTCAACAATACAAAAAGTTTGAAAACCACTGCTTTACATATTTTAATGAACCAGATTATTGGGAAAAAATTGGGCCACAGGTCACCCTGGGAGGGGCAAGGACTTAGATCTCTCTCTAGGCCGTAGAGGGCAGTGTGCCAGAGTGACCAGGATTAAAGAGCACAAAGGATCAGGAACTGCAATTGGAAAGATGTGGGACTGTTGTGTGTGAGCCACGAGCTGGAAGCTTCAGAGGGAAGGTCCAGGCACTAGTAGTGGTCACGAAGAGCCAGAGACTACCAGAGAGTGGGAAAGAAACCCATATAACATCATAAAGCTAGGATAAGAGGCTGGCCTACAGCAGGGCTGGGAAGGAGAGAAGTGGTGGGGCTAGAATATCAGAGTTGGAGCAGGGTCAGGCCTGTGGAAGAGAGGACTCCTTCTGGAGGGAGGTGGACTTAGAGGTAGTTCGATACTTGAGCTAACACTTCTTGGATTGCTTCTATGGGAATAGTTTGGAAATTCTCTACTTCCCCTTTCAAAGACTTCTGCCATGGTTATTTGCACTCTTTCTTTTTTTGTCAGCGATAACAGAGAATATTTCCTTGTTAACCCACCAAAAACTAGAGTCAGTAGAGCCTACTGCTTGAAGTGCCTACTGTGTGTGCCATAAAGCTCATAGTAGTGCACGCTGCTAAATATTTTAAAGGAGCTGATGTATCACAATACACTCAATTGCATCCTGCATTATGGGCTGTGATGGTATACTTCCCTTTCAGGACAAGAAACCATTTCTATCCTTCCTACTCCATTGCCACAAAACTTTTCCTATTGGTATTTAATGTGTCATTTGGAATGTTTTGTTGGCAAAACTAGATATGTGCTGAATTGTCGACACCCCCTTCTCTCTCTCCCCTTCCTCCCCCACAGTCAGGTCTTTCTTCGTTTCAGAATGAGGGATATTTCATGTTTCGCTTTTTTGCCTTTGTCAGGTTTGTCTTGCACAAGTTCAGGTAGTTTTGAAGTCCTTGTCAAAGTCTAATTTATAACGCTGTGATCTGAACTCTCCAGTACGATGCAACAGCTCTCCTTCATTCTGGTTGAGCTTGTAGAACATGTATGGTTGCTAAATGCTACAGAGGCATTGGTTTTTTTAGGTGGGTGTTTTTTTGTTGGTTTTTTTTTTAGCCTTTTAGTTTGAGGAAACCATACTCAAAAACTATCCTGCTTTTAAGCAGTCTTTTTTTTTTTTTCTTTGAAGAAAGCAGTCTCATAGAATATCCCCACTATCTATTTCTTGTGCCATGGCCATTTCATCTCCACTGTACTTGAAACAGCATCTCTGATTTTAGTTGTACATAATTTTTTTCTGTCCCTTTCCCATTGGCTGATTCTTTTCATGCCTTTTATTAACTACTGGATAGCATCTACATCAGCTCCCTGCTCAGTCTGTTCAAGTTAAGGCATCCAATGTAAATTGTCTGTTTTGGTTATTGATTTGCCCTGTTATTGTTGTCTAATAGGAGACACAGTATTCTACCAAAAAGTCCTTCCGAAGTTGACACATTTAGAGAATTTCATCCTTTCTACATCTGGTCTTAGCAGTGAACTACGAAGAATTCAGCAAATTTAACTGGGATAAAAAATATTCACTAATTAGAGTTTTAGCCCAATTTTAATTAGATTAGCCAGATAGGAAGCTGGTGAAAATTACTTTAGCTCCTTTGACTTTGAGGGAGTTATCCCAATTTACATCAGCTGAGCACTAAAATTTCAGAAACTATATAAATTTATTTTTCTCTTTGATCATATAATGAAGAGGTTGGTTAGAAATAGGTAGGGATTAGGGGTTAAACTACAACTAAACTTTATTAAACTCACAAAGTAAATAGGGCACTGTTGCAAATTAATGCACAAAGGGGTGTTTAAGGGAGTGATGATTAGCAGCCCCGTTTTCTGCTTTCATTACCTGTAGCTTGTCCAAGGTCCAGTTTGTCATTCCCCTCACTCTTGTCAACTCAAAATCAGTGTCCAAGTGCAGCAGAAAAATAGTAGAGATCACTTGATACCCTCTTGTGAACAATGTTCCTTCTCCAATCTGCCACTTTGTCATTGTCTTTGTAGGGACTTCCCCGGTGGGCTAACAATCCAACCTCAATCTGTGCCCTCTAAACACCCCTTTTGAGTTGGATGCATTTGCCCAGAGGATAAAAGAAACTTGCTGACAGAACTGTACTCTTGATGGCTCCCCAGGATTTGTTAAGGGAATTATCCTTCCCAGTAATGGAATGGGGCCTTGGGTGAAACTCCAGGGTTTCTAATACTAGGGCTTTTTCCAAAAATCATTGGCCTTTAAAAGAAGAAAAAAACATAGTTAAGGAAAAACAGAGTTCTGTGTAATGCAAAAATATTAGTAGTAGTAGTGCTTGAATGTGGGCTGGGAGTGCTTCATTTTAAGAAACTAAATAATATTAAAAAACACCAGAAACTGCATCCTCATAGAACCCTACATGAGTTAATTGAATGAGATTAGGATCTTCCAGAAAGCAAATGATAATCTGTCCAAGTTTTATAAATACCCACAAGCCCAAAATAGCCTTTGTTACCCTCCCAATTAGAAGAGCCAATATATACCCTAGTAAAGTATCCACCATTCCTATAGAGACTTTTTATTTCCAAAAAAGCCCACTGCAAGCTGCACAGATAGATATGTGCTAGACTTCAACCAAATTATGCTATCTTCCTAGCACCACGTTAGTTATTTCAGCAGTTATCAGGGAAGGTCTCATCTACCCAAAAATATGGCAGGGGAAAATGTTGAATAAGTCAGAAAAGGAAGACTACTGGAAATCAGGAAAACAGCGAATGAGCTCCACAAGGGCACACAAGTCTAGGGCACTTATCTCGCCATGTATCCTGATCCCCAAAAAGAAAAGGGAAAGGGGTGACAATGGACTTAATTTTCCTCAACAAGCATCACATTCAAGGTGGAGATTCTAAAATAATGTTCAGACACTCTGCTTCCTTCCCAGCTGAAGAAGAGCTCTGTGTAGCTCGAAATCTTGTACCTTCCACCAACAGAAGTTGGTCCAATAAAAGATACTGCCTCACCAGCCTTGTCTCTTGGATGAAAATTCTCAGAGCATTAAGTGTATCAAGTAAAAGGAACACTTCTCATTCTGCTTCTGTTAACTACATGCAAATAACAAAAAGCAGAATGAGCATTTGTCTGGAAGCCAGAGGACCCTGATAGTCTCAGCTTTTTAACTGATCTTAATAAGATTCTGTAGTTCCCAACACAAGTTCAGATTCCTAACCTAGAAGGCAAGTATCATATCTTTGTCATATCACACAGTGCAGTATTGAGAGAATGAGTGATGTAGACATGGTCAAAATTAAGGTGGCACTTTTATACAACACATCCTGAAAACACAGATGGAGATTAGATTAATTCATAATGAAGGATCTGAAAGTAAATGCTAAGTAGTTTTTTTAACTTGCATTTTTTGTTGTGAAAATAGTCTGTACAATCTATTGGCTGGGAATCTTGCAAGGTATATTGGGGGGGGGGGGGGGAGGGGGGAGGATATTGTTGGTGAAAGATACAAATAGGCATGTCCGCAAAAGAGAGAAAAAAACAATAAAATGTAGCCACTATTAAACTCTCATTAGTTTGTTAAAAATTAACAAAAGCCAAATAGTACTTGCTTCGTCTTGTTAAACAGTAGATTAAATATCCTCTCTTCCACTTGAAAGAAAAGTCATTTGAACAAATCAGAAGAGCAGGCAAGCTGTCAGCAGAATATCTGAGGGCTCAGGTCACAAAAAAATGGAACTATGAAATGTTACTCAACCACAAAATGGAATTACAATCTAGGATCCCACAAACTGTAAATGAATTACACAGATTTCACTTTACACACATCTGATTAGGGCATAGATTTCAATTATATGGCATCCTTTTGTACCAGGACTAGGTTTGCCAACATTCATGAATACCAAAATAGATGGGATATTTCCTGTGATAAAATAAGAAGCAATTTTCTTTGAAAGTATGGTGTCAATGTGGAGTTTTATTGACTCTTCTGTGATCAGCTGGCTCCAGTATTTAAAACAGTATTTGCAGAGGCTGAGGGAAGAGGTACACTTAAATAGGGCTGGTTTCAGAGGGGTAGCCGTGTTAGTCTGTATCAGCAAAAACAACAAGGAGTCCTTGTGGCACCTTAGAGACTAACAAATTTATTTGGGCATGAGCTTTCGTGGGCTATAACCCACTTCTGGTATAAATTTATACCTGCCTGCTATATTTTCCACTCCATGCATCTGATGAAATGGGTTTTAGCCCACGAAAGCTTATGCCCAAATAAATGTGTTAGTCTCTAAGGTGCCACAAGAACTCCTCATTGTTTTTGTTAAATAGGACTAATTTCCCTATCACCAAAAAGACCAGTGGCCCTTAGCTGTGTGCAAGATGCTATTGTATCCCTCTTGTAAATGTAGACATTAAAATATATGCCAAGATACAGTACTCAGAATGGACATTGATGTCTATATTTACATAGCTTTTAGAGAAGCTTGGCCACCAGTAGTGTTTCATGTGTTTGTACAGAGCCTTTCAAAGTAGGACAGTGATCCTGGCTGAGGCTCTTGGCACCACCATAATACCCGGTGGGGCCGGACTGAGGTGGGGGGTTGAAAGACCCCAAAGGTTGCACAATGCATTTACTAGATTTAAAATGTCCTATCATTCCCTTGTCTTAGGATACAGAAAAGGTGTTTCTACTGTGCTTCTCTATTAAAAATGCAGGAGGGCTATAATTTTTGCCCAGAACCTGTAAAACACTTTGAGTTCCCTGTTTTTAGTTTTTAGCTGCTTCTGTTCTGTCCAAAGGGATAATTCTTTAATCCTTTCGAGTCTAAACAAGGTGAATTGTCACTGCTCCTTATTCTTTTTGGCTTGGGAGCAGTTGTTAGCAGTTGTATTTAGGAAACATCAGGATGGTAGGGGGGTGATTATGTAGTAAAAGGAGTACAAAGCATTTAGCATAAGGACACATCCTTAGTCACATCCAATCCAGGGAGTTCTGGAAGACTTCTGATTCAAAATTGTTCTCTTTAAGATTTTCAGAGTACAAAGTAAAGTAGGATAAGTGTGAAGTACTTATTTGTTTAAATATTTCCTTAATCTGTGGTTGTAGTACCTGAGGTTGCCAGGCTGATCTTGGGGCAAAGAGAGGGGAAGGTAGAAGAGAATGACTGTGGAACGTAAAATTATCCTTGATGCCAGTTCCACTCTCCTGCTTATTGCAGATGTGCTTTCATGTTGATGGATGGGACAGCGGGCAGCTCCTTGAAACGCCTTTGTCTTCAAGTTGAGGCCTGAGAATGCTCCCACTTCAGTTCTCTAGCAGTCCAAGGAATCCTCCAGCAGAAAGTGGGAAGAGACAATTTAATAATCTTATCTCCGAAGTAAAACTAAGTAGAAAAATATTTTAAAGAAATCTTTCCGACTTTCCTTATACATCAGAAAGAAGCAGGAAAGAGCACAAGTATCCTTCTCCCCCAGTAAATTATTTTTAAGGCAGATACACATTTTGAAGAGAGCATGAATAGATGTAGGAATTAAAGTGCTAGGAGATATTTATAAGATGCTCACATTCAAAAACCTACAAAACAATGTACTTTGGTGCAAGAACACTAAGAGAGGTACATGCTTCTGTCTGTCAATTATTTGAAAAAGCATCAATATCTTACAAGCAGAACAAATTATGCTAAAGGCATCACGCATGTCAACCTATTCATCCTTGAGAGCGAGATAGAATCTTTTCTTATTTCCATCAACAGGTCTCAGAAATTGTATACTTTTCTAGGATATTCTGCCAGTTTTTCCTTCCTAGCTATTCTGCTATGTTGATAGTATTATTGCACAGTTAATTTGACATGTCCAAAAACACTGCAAAATTCATTATTGGAGCACTAGTGTAGACCAGCCCTTATCAGCACTCGTGTCATTTTTTGTAATGACCCTACCCCATCTACTTTCTTTTCCCCTAGTTATCATGGAGTGTCAAGAGAGGGTACAAGTAGAGCCAAAGTTCTAGCTTTGGGAGCTGGTAGCAGGGTTTCCTCTCCTCCTGCTTCCACCCCCCCTCCCGGGACAGGTGGAGAAACTCTCTGAGGGATGGATCTTCCTGAAGGGGAGAAGAGACAGATAGGGGACTTATCACTTGGACAGCTCTTCCCACATTTGGGAAACGGGAGGAGGATGTTGTTCTACCTACTTTGAGGAAGGTTTGGAGCCCCAGCAATACCCCAGTAAAACTGGTTGGGAAATGATTTCATGAAAAATTTAAAATAGTTTGTTTCTTAAATGGGCCCATTTTCCATTAAATTTTCAGCAGTATTTTAAATTTGAATCTTTTTTTTGAAAATTTTCATTGACTGAAATCCCAGTTTACAGTAAGAAAATTTAGTTTGCGGTAAATAAAGAATTTTAAAACTATTTTAATAATTTCCATAACAAACATCACAGAAAATGTTGATAACGTGGACATTTTAAAAAAAGAATTTGTTAAAGACCATTTTTCTACCAAAAAAACCATGTATGGAATATTTTCTACCCACTCTACGCCCCAGCTCCTTCTGCTGTTCCCTCTTCTTATTCTCCATCAGGCAGCGAAGGGGATAGGAGAAAGGAGAGTGCTACCTCTACTGTTAGAGGGTGGGGAGCTGCACTCTCCCATCTTCCCCATTGCTGTAATGCCTGGAAGAAAGTCTCTTCCCCCCATGCTAACCCAGAGCTCCAGCACAAATTTGTTATCTGAAGGTTCAAGTAATTTGGAAATAACATTTATTAACATTTAAAGACTGTCTACTCGAAGTTACGTATGTAATATTGCATTTTACAATTGAGTAAATGACAATGCTGCTTCTTCCACCTGACTCCCTTCATATTTGTGGTGAACATGTGTGGAGTGGAACAGTGTGTGCTCCTCGCCCAGGCTGGTAGTGACAGAACAGGCTAGTGTCTGTTTGACAGGTGTCTGCTTCGTAACGCTGACTGACAGCTTGCTTATGCACAGACTATCAAGAATTGAATGGTCATGGAAAGCTGACTTAAACTGTGGATTCCTATTACCTGTGTTGTATCTGCTGTCTCTGTTGAGATGGCGAGAATCCTTCATTCTAGTGTGCTTTTGATTTGGCATCTTTCACAAGCAGTAGTTTCACTAAACATTTAAAACAACAACAAAATACTTCTTTAGAATACATTCTTTGCTCATTTGACTCTAGTCTAGAATGTTATTAAATACTGCACCTTCAAAACAGTGACGTGGATGCATACTGTTTCTAAGCAACATTATATCTTAGGAGGTGATCATCTCAGATGTTTGCAATAAGGTTGTTGAATTTTGTGATTAATAAAGCACATCTTTCTATAAATCATCTTGTGCCTCCCCCGAAACAAGCAAAACAATATCCTAAAATGCCACTTTCTTGCTTCTGTTATGTAGCTGTACATCTTATTTTAATGGAGATCAGATGGATGTTTTCTGAAAACATAGAAAAATTCAAATTGCAGTGCTTTCAATTTGTCAGTCATGTTAGTTGAGGCTTAAATAGAACTTGCCACCTACACCAGAGCTGTTTGACCTCTTCAAGAAAGCTAGTGGAGGTGGAAATTATTTCATTCCTTTTTTTATGGTTAGAGAAGAGAATTTCTAAGTATTGTAAGATAACAGCTTGGAATCTTATAAGAAAAGATTTTTTTTTTTTATGATGTGGTTACAGTGCTCTGTTGTATGTGGAAGATCAGATTAATTAAAAACTTAAAGATCAAATTCTAGTCCAATTGAAATCAGAGAGTTTTTCCGGGAACTGGAGCTAAATGAAAATGCCTAACATGTTCTAGAGATCAGGTTTCTGACCCCTTAACATAGATTTAAACTACATGCTCCTACTCTTAAGATGTCCTTGTATAATGGCCATAAGAAGCTAGATATAAAGCAGTTGCCCATATCCTGGCATATATCTTGTGCTGAATGGGATCTGTTGAAAGTGCCATTCCTCCTCCCCCGCTGAGGATCACTTGTAAGAGACTTAGAGCCTGACTTGCTGCTGTTACACCTGCTGTTCAAGAGAGAGCAGAAACAAACGTATTCATTATGTAACTCTGTTTATATGCAGTGCCCAACTTTTGCAGTTCTGTTTGTCGTTTTTAACACTCAACCTAGGCTCTGGGTACTTTACATTCATTTAGAGCGATATTTGATACCGAATTAAAAACCTATTGTACACTTTACAGACTTTCCATGCAAATAGGACAGCTGCTCCCTTCAGTAACACAGTCACTGAACAGTAGTCTAACAATGAAACCGCCCTAGATCTATACTACTGCCTTGTTACTTCCCTGACACATATGGAAAAAGGTGGACTTTTCGGTATACTGTATTTGGAAGGTTAAAAAATGGCCTGAATGGACCACAAAGGGGGAGAGTACATTCCATAGCTGAGGACTCCTTGTGGAAAATACCTTGTTAGCAGCTTTTTTCCCTTTAAAAAACAAGAGAGCTCGTATGAGCCCCTTTTCTGACCGACTGCAACTTTAGCAATATCATAGAGAAAGAGAGAAGCTTAGGCATATTGTTTAGTAAACCAATAGAATGATGATAAAATTAGTTTAATAGTTTAAATTTATTGCCTCATGGTAGAATTTACCTCAAGTTTTTATTATAAAGTTGGATATGTATCTGTTTCACAACATTTTGGGTGGTTTTAATCTAAATTAAGTCAAGTGGACCAAGATAATATTGTAACAGTAATAATGGGTTTACTATTGAATGTGCACTCAAAATGGTAACCTCCTTGCATGCATGACTAGATAGGTTACTTCTATCCATCTGTGTATACAAATCACATGCAGTAATATGAATGCAAAGTAAGTGTGCGGTTGTGGGCACAGAAATGCATTAGCACTTTAAATCTGAAAATCAGGTGCACTGTGTCTAGAGAATTGGTCTACATCTCATTGACATGATGCTGCCCCTTACCTTAAAAAAAAAACCAAGGCTCCAGTTCAGTTGCTGGGTTATTTTCTTCTAAAGAAATTCTTTCCAAATATTTGAAAAATATATTTTTCAGCTCTAAGCAACAAAGTTGGCATTTCAAATTGCTTTGTTTCTGTGCTTTTCCTTCCACCCATTCCCACAACCTCCACACCTTAGTTTTCTTGCAGTGTTTGAACTTGACAGCCGCACTGATGACTTAAATTCATGAGTTACCCTTTGAACAAGTGTACAAGCATACAGGTACAGTACAGGAGTAGTGACAGTGCAAGCTTCCTTACCAACATCCTGCCAGTGAAGCAGCCCTAACTTGGGCTGAGGGTAGTTCAGTTTTCATTCCCACACATTCCTGTAAAGGTGCCAAATTAGTAAAACTTGTGGATTTTGTTTTGTTTTGTGTAAAGGCCAGAAATGATGTTCAACAATTAGCAGCAGTACTTAAAGACCCTATCAAATGCCATTATCTTTCCTTGTAGTACTCTTAACTAGTCAAGTTGTCTTAAATTTATTTTGCTGCCTGAATGGTGCAATGGCAGTTCATAATTGCAGTTGACATCAGGCAGCTGCCAACAGACTTCAGATGATTACTGAAGCAGACATTTAATAGAGAATTTGGTATCCTGGGGTTTAAAATGCTGGCTCCATATTGCAGGGCATTAGCAGTGAAATTATTTTCCTTTTGCTTCTGTAGCTACTTGTAGAAAACTTGTTAAAGTTGAACTGGGAGCAAAATGTTTTGACACTAAATTAAATAGTAAATTTATTGCACATCTTGGTGATTTGTCGGTGTTCGATACCATCCTGATAAACACCTAAGAAATACCTTATTCATTGGAGGAAATAAAAGCACTTTCAGCTGAATTGTTTAACATCTAAGCAGTATACTTCTCATGCAGTTTTTAAAATGAATTGTCTGCGTGCATTCCCCCTTCCCTGCCAAACCCTTTAAAAAAAATCTTTTGTTTTTCCTTTTGAATTACAGAAAAATGCAAAGGGGCTGGATTTGTTTGACCAGATTGTATATCATTTGGACCTTGTGGAAACTGATTACTTTGGCCTACAGTTCATGGATGCCTCCCAGGTTACAGTATGTACAATTTTTATTTCATGTTTGCAATAGTTTGATGCCCATTACAAATGTATAATTGGTTGAAATTATAGAGAAATATATTAATTAAATGCTGAAATAACTATAGAGGTGATGGTCAACAATTCTTACAAATAGGGTCAGACATCTGAAGTGAGGCATGTCATTTCATGTTGTTATTTGTATGCATACAATTTAGGCCCATATGGTCAATTTGGTGCTGATTGTGTGTGGGAAAAGGGGGCTTCATGTTTGGTAGGTCCATGATATTGAAGCTGGGTTAAAAAAACAACAAACCCTTGATCTCAGTATAATCTGCAGTAAATCAGGGGTCCTGATAACCCCGGCCGCCAGAGTGGCAGATTGTGTTGTTATTTAGCATGATGGAGAAATAGCAAATTAGATTAAAATCTTGTATTTGTAGTACTCATGATGCAAAATTCTCACCCCCATCCCAGGACTCATAGGTCTGCAGTAAAAATTAGCTATTTAAATAAAACAATCTCACCCATTTTACAAATCGGTGAAACTGCAGGAAAATAGTATTTAAAAGTCTAATTTCCTGTGGCAAAAATACGCTAAACTATTTGTTGCTTTTTGCTATAGGCATGTCCACCTTATTCTCTGTAATTTTGCTACCATTGCTGGCCATTTGAGTAGCAAATGAGATTTTAATGGCTTGGAAGGTAAATTTCTGCAATTGAGTTCTCTGAAATAAGTAAATATTTTCCATAGCGCACAAGAGGAAAAGATGCATTAAGATGCCATTAAGGTAGAACATTGGGGTCATATGAGAGGAAATATTGGTATATACAGTAGAATGTAGTTTCTGAATTTTCCTTTTCAGAATTCTCAGTTTCATTATGTAGTGAACAGAAGATGCAATGGTCTAGCAAAAAATATTGTGTCAGAAGATGATTACATTTGAGCAGTGTGTTACTTAACCAAAGTATCTCAGATCACCAAAATACAATGATAAACCAGTACATGTACTAAAACAGGATGACATGGAAAAAGAATCTTGCATGTTGTAAATGAAGACCTATTTGAGAAGGAAAAAGAATCTGGTCTTATTTATAAGCAAACTTACTTTCTCTTAGTAGATTTGCTTGTACTTCATTAAATTGTATGTACTGATCTCCAAAAAACACAACTATCCGCTGACAACAGTTTCAAGTACTGACTTTTCCCTTGTTGCAATAGTTGCTAACATTTGCTTATTTTGATATGGAATATTTTTTTAAAAATAAACTGGTTATTAGGTCACAGCTGTTGGAGACTTGTGTGTTTATTATAAGAAAAAAAATCTTAGAAAATTAGCAAAAACTGGATTCTAGGTTGACTTTTGGTTTATATTTCCATCAAAAGCACTGAGTCTAAATCAGTGCCTGCTTTTCTCTGCTTGCAAATAGAGCTGGTTGAAAATTGGGAAAATAATTTAATAAAATTTCTGAGTTGTCTCATGTTTGCTGGGTTTGAAATGGTCCCATTTTTCCATGTTTGCATAATTTTTTCAGATTTTTTTAAGATTTAAATGGTTTTCAAAATGGTTATAGAAACTTATCATTTACCCAGAATAGTTTTTTTTTTCTCCTATGGAGAACCAGATTTTCAGTAAACAAAAAATTTTCTTAATGATTTCAATTTGAAGTGTATTAAAATGTGTGGATAAACAAAATTCAGATGATATCAAGTTTTAGTAATTTTTTGTTTCTGAGAAAAGGCCATTTTTCAATAGAAAGCTTCTTGCCTGAAAAATTTAGATCAGTTCTACAGGTATCCATGTAAATACTTTTTTTTAAAAAGCTACCTCTAGGTGGCTTGAACCCAGTCTTCAACTTAAATGAAAAATTATCCTTTGACCATGCAGACTTTCTTTTCCTCCTACTTTCTCCAGTGTCTGTTCTCTTCCCTGTTAGTTTCCTCATCTGTTACCTTCTTTACCTACATCTATAGCTCATTCATCTATAATCCCAAATAATTTCTGTTCTGTGTTCCACCTGCCACTGGGTGAGAAAGCACATGGGCTAGGCCCATCTGTCTGGGTGCATGCTCCCTTCTGCCACAGACACAACTGGCTGCCTTTTGCCCCTATAAAGTACACACTGCCCAATTTGGCCTAAGCATGGACATTTGTGTAATATGAGTTCACTGTGCTCCTTCATAGCACAGCTGTCAGGAGGGTGTAGCTGCAGTTCATGGAGGCACACAGCACAGCAGGGGAAGGAAAGGGTCTAAGCAACAGGAGCAGAATTTCAAAGAAAAGTTACCTTTTGGGTCTTGAAGCAGCTCAAGATGACCACCAAGAGAACAGCAACTTCATAAAAAGAACTCACTCCAGCAAGGAGAAGAGGAGAGAGGGAAGCAGACTAGAACCAGAAGACAAGGCTGAGCAGGAGGAAGAGGAGACTCCTGGACCCCTGAACAGACAATCTGACTATTCCTTGTGCTAAGAGTAGTGTGTATGTGTGTTTAGAAATTCCTTTGCAGAGTCTCTGTAACTTGCTATAACGTAATCCCAGAAGAAGGAAATGCTAAGCCAGAAGGTCAACAGCTTGAGTGGAACTCAGGGAGCATTTAAAACTAGTGGGCAGGCTTGGGAAACCAGGCACTAGGTTCAGGGTCTAGGCAGTTCATGGTCCCCACTGATGAGGGATATCAGTTACGGGGTCTGCATCTAGAGTGTAGGCCTAGAGCAGGGGTGGGCAAACTTTTTGGTCCGTGGGCCACATCTGGGTGGGGAAATTGCATGCAGGGCCATGACTGTAGGGCTGGGGCAGGGGATTGGGGTGCAGGAGGAGTGCAGGGTGTACGAGGGGGTTCAGCAGGGGGTTGGAAGGTCAGGGCAGGGGGTTGAGGTGCAGAAGGGGGCTCAGGGCAGGGGGTTGAGGTGCAGGGAGGGGTGCAGAGTGTGGGAGGGGGACTTGACAGGGGGTTGGAGGGTCAGGGCAGGGGGTTGAGGTGCAGGCGGGGTGCGGCAGGGGGCTCAGGGCAGGGGTGCAGAAGGGGTTTGGGCTGAGGGCACCGACACGGCGCTGCTTACCTTGAGCGGCTCTGGGGTGTCAGCTCCCGGAAGCAGCTGGCACCATGTTCCTGTGGTACCTCCCCGAAGCTCCTGTTGGCCGCGGTTCCCCATTCCTGCTGCAGGGGGTGGTGCCTGCAGGCGAGGGCAGCGCGCGGAGTCCTCTGTCCCCCGCTCCCTCAGGGGCCGCAGGAACGTGGTGCTGGCCGCTTCTGGAAGCGACACGGGGACAGAGCAGGCAGGGAGCCTTCGTTAGCTCTGCGGTGCCATGGGGGTGGCAGTCCCGTGGGCCGGATCCGGCCCGCGCACTGTAGTTTACCAACCCCTGGTCCAGAGGCAGGACCTAAACTCTGCCCATCCCTAACAAGCCAAGAGTAGGTAGAACCTAAGGTTTGGGTCCAGTACAGCAGCCTGGTGCGTGTTCAGCAGAGGAAGCTCATCCGGGGTTGTAACTTCATCTCATGTGCTGGCATGAACCTGCAGCTGCTAGAAGGAACCCCTCTGAGACACTCTGACCATTAACACTCAGTCTCTTTTCCTTTATTTCAGCAGCCAGGTAGCAACATCATCATGGTTCTCATTTGTTTGCATGTGACATCACCTCACTCCAATCACTCTAACTTCGTTTATTCACCACATTTAATTTCCAGATACTTTCCATTTGCATACAGCATGTGATCTTGGGACTCTTATTTCACTGATCAACTGCACAGTTTTATTTAGCAAAGGCTACGTTATTACCCTTCTACCACTTGCCATTTCCCAATCCTTCCCTCAGTTCCTTTCCCCTTTTTCTGGCTTCTAGCCTTAACCCTCCTTCTTGTTGCTTGCTCATCCCGGCTTGCTTTACTTTGTGTAATTTGAGCCTTGATCTCTCAAGAAGCATTGCCTGTGTGCACTGCTGCATCTGTGCAGAGCCTGCCTACAGAGTCAGTTGCAGGAATGGAGGTTTGAGATTATAGACTCTTTGAGGCTAAGACTCTTGACTAGATCCCAAGTGGCAAGCAACTTTAAGCCAGCTCAGAAAGCACATATCACAGCTCCTGATCAGTCAGGAGAGAGAACAGAATGCAGTGCTCTAAGGACAGTAACACCTCAGGCGCAGTTTGCTTTCACAGTTTCAGAACTTTGGCTGGGACCAAAAACGTCAGTGTGTGTCTTGTAAAACTTGAGAGTCTGGCCAACAGGTGCTGCCGGCAGCTATGATTAATTATTTTAACTATTGTTATCAGAATACTGCTGGCCTAAATAAATGTGATTTTTGGCAGAATAGCCATTCGTGCATTTTATTTACCTATCCAGTCTTTTTTATCATTAAAAACTGTCAGGGTTCCCTCCCCACTCTGAACTTCAGGGTACAGTTGTGGGGACCCGCATGAAAGACCCCCTAAGCTTATTTTTACCAGTTTAGGTTAAAAACTCCCCAAGGTACAAATTCTTTCTTGTACCCTGAAAAAGGTAACCACTGCCACCACCAAGTGATTTAACAAGAACCAGGGAAAAGGACCACTTGGAGTTCCCCTTCCCCCAAAAAATATTCCCTCAAACCCTTACACCCCCTTTTTCTGGGGGGGCTTGAGAATAATTTCCTGACCAATTGGTTACAAAGTGATTAAAGACTCACCCCCTGGGATTTAGAACAATGGAAAAATCAGTCAGGTTCTTAAAAGAAGGATTTTATTAAAAAAGAAAGGTAAAAATAATGTCTGTAAAATCAGGATGGTAAATAATTTTACAGGGTACTCAGTTTCAACACTCAGAGGGTCCTCCCCTCTGGGCAAAACCCTTAAGTTACAGAAAACAGGAATAACACCTCCCTTTAACACGGAAAATTTAAGCTACAGAAAACAGGAATAAACCTCCCTTTTTGTACAGAGAAACTCACAAGCAAAACAAAAGAAAACCTAACGCAATTTCTACCTTCCTTGTTGTAACATTGGAGATTTGGTTGAGGATGGGTTGGAGGAGATGGATTTTCTGCCCAGTCCCTCTCTTAGTCCCAAGAGAGAACACAGACCCAAAACAAAGGGCACAAACAAAACCTTTCCCCCCTCCCAAGATTTGAAAGTATCTTGTTCCCTTATTGGTCCTTTTGGTCAGGTGCGAGCCAGGTTACCTAAGCTTCTTAACCCTTTACAGGTAAGGAGGAATTTTAACCCCTTAGCTGTATGTTTATAACAAAACCATTTTAAGGAATAACATCATTTGCAGCACAATTCATAAAATTAGAGCAGGAAATACCCTTAAACAAATCTATTAAATTGAATTGGCATCACTTTATGCCAATACAGTTTGGAAAAATCCATATAAATAAATATCTTGCAATTCCAGTATATTTATTAAAAGTATGTACTTCATTTATTCCAAAGCAAGGCTTTGTCCCATCATCTTCACTTTCAGATTCTAGCCCTAGAAGTGGAAATAAGTATATTTAAACCATTCAAACAAACAAACAAAAAATCCTCTACTACCCTATGGGAAAATTTGATGGTAGAGGAAGGTGTTGGTTTGTGAGATAGAAAACTTTAAACTTTCTAAAGGATATTTTATTATCCAGAAATAAATCTCTACTTCACAGTTTGCAGGCTGATCATGACAGTTACAAAATAAAACTAAATTCTATTCTAGTCATATTCTGATGTCTTTGTGCTATGTCTTATTCCTATACAACTCAGTGACAAAACTCACAAGACTTGGTCCTTTATATCTATTTCAGTTGTAGTCCAACTGAAATACTTGTTGTACCTCACATATTCAAAGAAGAGTCTAACAACTAAGTCCTATAGTATTCTAAAGCTCCCCCCAATCATTTCCTCTCTCTTTCTGAATAAAATGCAATATGTTACTTTCTGTAATTGTTCTTTGTGAGAGGAAAAAGCAATGGGTAGAAATTGAACAAACTGTCAGTGTTATCTTTCGTGAGTTTTCCATTGTTCAGCTAACCCCAAATAAGAATAAATACCAAAGAACTACTGCATCTCCAAAGCAAAGAAATTAAGCCTTAGATTAATGAAAATTCCTGCTACAATAGGAAATGTATGAACTGATTTGCACAAAATATTAAACTAACATTTTTTTTGAGTGTTTGAAAATGTGAGCGTGGGGTGTTTTCCCTTCTCAATTCTGTCTTTCATTGAGCCTAGAAGTGGAAGTAGCAAATCTTACAAGTATCAGAGGGGTAGCCGTGTTTGTCGCTTCTACAGATCTAGACTAAGAGTCCTGTGGCACCTTATAGACTAACAGACGTATTGGAACATAAACTTTCGTGGATGAATACCCACTTCATCGGATGCATGCAGTGGAAATGTCCAGAGGCAGGTATAAATATGCAGCTCAGGATTAAACAAAGACTATGAATGGCTAGCCAACTACAAAAGCAGTTTCTCCACCCTTGGTGTTCACACCTCAACTGCTAGAAGAGGGCCTCATCCTCCCTGATTGAACTAACCTTGTTATCTCTAGCCTGACTCTTCCCTGCACATTTATACCTGCCTCTGGATATTTCCACTGCATGCATCCGACGAAGTGGGTATTCAACCACGAAAGCTTATGCTCCAATACGTCTGTTAGTCTATAAGGTGCCACAGGACTCTTTGTCGCTTCTACAAATCTTACATGACACTATTAGCTACTGGGTTGTCCCAATTGGAAGGCAGTAATTGATTGTGTGGAATATACAGTCTAGTGGTTTAGATAAATTGTTAGGTGTCCAAATCAAACTCATTTGAGGTCCACCTGTTACTAATCTTGACCCACCTTTTGTTGAGGTTTATAATTTCCTTACTGCTTGTTCCTAAACACTCTTTTTCTGTTATCTGTGATTGCCAACTGTTTTTGTGAGGTGTAACATAGTCCTCCCAGCTTCCAGAGAAAATAAATACATTCCCATATCTGTCTGAACAGTGTCCTTTGTGTGCTGGCAAAACACTTGTTCCCTTGTTTGCTTCTGTTTCTTACGTGTCTAAACAGAAGCAGTACTAGTACTTGATTAGTGTGGAGTTTAGTTTGATTTATTCTGTAATTTTGCTTCTGTTCCCAAAAGTAACTCATGGGATAAGAGGGAAGGTGCTCTCATGGATTGGTAGCTGGTTAAAAGATAGGAAATAAATGGTAGGTATAAATGGTCAGTTTTCAGAATGAAGAGAGGTAAATAGTGGTGTCCCACGGCAGTCTGTTATGGGACCAGTCCTATTCAACATATTCATAAATGATCTGGAAAAAGGGGTAAACAGTGAGGTGGCAAAATTTGCAGATGATACAAAATTACTAAAGATAGTTAAGACCAAGGCAAACTGCGAAGAGCTACAAAAGGATCTCTCAAAACTGGGTGACTGGGCAACAAAACGACAGATGAAATTTCATGTTAAATGCAAAGTAATGCACATTGGAAAGCATAATCCCAACTGTACATATAAAATGATGGGGTCTAAATTAGCTGTTACCTTTCAAGAAAGAGATCTTGGTTGGAGTCATTGTGGATAGTTCTCTGAAAACATCCACTCAGTGTGCAGCGGCAGTCAAAAAAGTGAACAGAATGGAATAATTAAGGGCTAGTCTACACTACCTGCCCGATTCAGCGGGTAGCGATCGATCTTCTGGGGATCGATTTATCGCGTCTCATCTAGATGCGATAAATCGAACCCGGAAGTGCTCCCCGTCGACTCCTGTAATCCAGCTCGGCGCGAGGAGGAAGCAGAGTCAACGGGGGAGCGTCAGACTTCAACTTTACAGGGTCCACACCGTGAGGTAAGTCGAGTGAGGTACGTCGACTTCAGCTACGTTATTCACGTAGCTGAAGTTGCGTACCTTACTTTGACACCCCCCCCCCCCGCACGTAGTGTAGACCAGCCCTAAGAAAGCGATAGATAATAGGACAGCAAATATCCTGTTGCTTGTATATAAATCCATGGTACACCCACATCTTGAATACCGTGTGCAGATGTGGTCGCCCCATCTTAAAGATATACTGGAATTGGAAAAGGGCAAGAAAAATTATTAGGGGTATGGAACGGCTTCCGTATGAGGAGAGATTAATAAGACTGGGACTTTTCAGCTAGGACAAGAGACAGCTAAGAGGAGATATGATTGAGGTCTAAAAAATCATGACTGGTATAGCGAAAGTAGATAAGGAAGTGTTGTTTACTACTTCATAACACAAGAAGTGGGGTCACCAAATGAAATTAATAGGAAGCAGGTTTAAAACAAATAAAAGGAAGTATTTCGTCACACAACGCACAGTCAACCTGTGGAATTCCTCGCCAAAGGATGTTGTGAAGGCCAAGACCATAACAGGGTTCAAAAAATAATTTGGTAAATTCATGGAGGATAGGTCCATCAGTGGCTATTATCCGGGATGGGCAGGAATGGTGTCCCTAGCCTCTGTTTGCCAGAAGCTGGGAATGAGTGACAGTGTATGGATCACTTGATGATTACCTGTTTTGTTCATTCACTCTGTGGCACCTGCCATTGGCCACTGTCAGAAGACTGGATACTGGGCTAGATGGACCTTTGGTCTGACCCAGTAGCGTCATTCTTACATATTTTCCTTTTTCTTTCAGTCATTTAATTTTAAAGGACAGGGATATGCGGGAGCAGGAGATGAGATTAAAAGTAGCATGTACTAAAATATCAATTTGGTCCCTTTTATTCCTCTTCCAAAGAAATCCACTAGCTTCCTGTTGTTATTGACAGTCCTAGACTGATGTTTAATTCATTCACTGCAAGGTATTTACTGAGAGGAGCAACGAGATGGGCTGGGTGGCCTCATTGGAAATGTGCTAAAATAAGCTCAAAAAAGCATTTGTTTATTTTACTTTTTAAGGTGTAAAAAGTAAGAAAAAGGCAATTCTGAGAACTGGAGAATACATTAGACACTATCACATACAACATATAAAGTCTATAACAACAAAGCATCAATAACCAAGTGCTGCATTGACTGATACTAGGGAATTTGCATGTAAGTGGAAGGTGCACCAAAGTAGGTGACAGCCCAGTTATCTCCACCTGGCTCAAGTAGGAGTAAGTAGAGATACACAAAAAAGGTAGGAATATTCAACCAAAGTGACTTCTGCACACTGGAGTTTGGGGGCCAGCATGGGCAGGAAAGGTCAGCTCCTGACTGCCCTTATTCTCTGTCCACAACATATGCTATGGATAAAGTCAGGGCCTGATCCAATACCCACTGAAGACCAATGGAACCTTTTCATTTATTTTAATGGGTCTTGGGTAAGGGCCTTGAAATGTTGTGCACATATAGAAATGTGTGAAGAATGTGGAATGACCTGCCCTGGTGTGCAAATCCACTCCATTCTCTGTTCCAGGCCACGTGGGCCAGTGTGAGCTCAGACTCCAAGAGAAGTACTGAGTGGTTAAAAGATGATCATGAAGATTCAAAAGGAAGGGCCAGTCTCTTCAGACTTTCCTCTTACAGGGTATCTTGTTTTTCCCTAAAGCTTGCCAGTGTGCTGAATGCATACAGTAACTTGAATTTGAATAAGTTAAATGGTAATGAAAAAAGTGTGTTTAATCAGGTTTTTTTTTCCTGTTTCAATCATTCAGAGTTTTATGGTACTGCTTTTATGCTTCCTTTTAAACTGCCAAATGTTTGAGAGATGGTGAGTGAGTAGCAACTCAAAGCAGTTGTTAGACCAGCTAGTGTGTTTCCTGCGAGCATAACGCCCCAGCTAGTACTGAATGCTATAAATAGGGATGTTTGGAGCACAGTCGGAGAGCACTTTAAATATATTAAATTTTAGGAGGGATGGAGTAGAAAACTGGTGAATATTTTGATAATACAACAGATTCAGTTGCTGACTCTGCTATAGACTTACTATTTCACATTGGGCAAATCACTTAATCTGTCTGTGACTAAATTCCCCATTTATAAAAAGGTGAGAGTAATACTTCCTTTCACCCACCTTTTGTCTGTGTGGGGTAAGCTCTTTGGGGCAGGACCTGTCCCTAACTATGTGAATGTGTGGCACGCAGCGCAGTGGGGCCCCAATCTCAGTTGAAACCTCTCAGTGCTATTGTAATACAAATAATAAATGTCTCCTTTCCCTCAGTACTGAGTCTCATTGCAATGGTGATATGGACACTCATCCACTAAAAACTAGACTGAGGTAATTGGCTGTCTTTGTGTAGCTACTCATCATGTGTCTCATGAATAACTACTTTCAGTTACATCTGCCTAGGGCTGGATTTTACCAGTGAACTATACATGAAAGCTTCAACCCATTAAAAATTCCCAGAGCTGTTCTAGTCTATAGTCTTCTTTAATCTTTTAGAAGGAATAGGGGCTGTTTACCTGAAGGGCTTATGATAATACCATAGTACAATCTTGAGAGGTGGTGAAGAAGCAGGCTCTTAATTTCTGAGGACCTATGAATGAGAAATTCTCTTCCCCCATACTTCTTCATTCACACACATCTTTTAAATTCACAAAAACAATAGTACCCATCATGGTGAGGCTCGAGACTTTCTCTTATGTGTGGTGTGCATTGCTGGAAATTTTTCAGTCTTTTCCCACTCTGCGATTTAATCGGGCATGTTGCCTATTTATTGTAAATTGTTTAGCTTATTTTTGTGAAGATGCCAGAAGCCTTCAGGCATGGATGCCTAGAAATTAAAGGTTGTTATTTATTACTGAAGTTGATCTGGAGTGGCATCAGCCAGTCACCAGCAGAGCAGCTGTACAACAAAAAAGTCTAATGAGGTTTGTGCTACATTGGGCAAATTGTTGTGCACCGTTTTCTTTTCCTTTTGAGATGTGGCGTAACTGCAGGAGGAGTAAGAGGAGGAAGGCTATCCGTTTCACACAATTCTTCAATGTGGTTTTCCAGGCTTAGATTCAGCTTGCAGCAGCGTGCTTTAGGACAAAGCTATGTTTTATGGACAAAACTCCACCTGATGCCTTAACCCTTTAATTCTGCTAAGCAGAAACATGTGACTCAAACTTACACCTGTGAAGCTCTATCATTTAGATAAGCTATTAGCATGTGATGCATATTAAAGGAATTCCACATGAATAGTCCCCCCCCTTTTAAAAAAAAACTGTTTTCAGTGTAAAATATTTAGGTGTTGTATGAGAATGACAGAAGTATAAGTGTATGTTGCTTTCAAGTTTGGGTTTTATATTGTAATTTTGTAATTGTGGTTCATTCCTGTATTTTAATGGTGAACAACACTCTCAGCACTTTGGTTAGCATTTTTATATGAAATATTATAAAATAATAACCTTAGATGGCATAACAATTACAATAAGTATAAGATTAATATGTTTGTTTTAGTGCTCATGCCCAAAGATGTCTGAACACTTTTAAGTAACACTTTTTCAATAAAAAAGAAAACCTTAAGATAATCCGTAGAAAACTCACTCTGAGATGTGTAGAAAAGATGTATTATGGAGAGACAGTAACCTTTTTGCTAGTTAAGGCTGTAATCAGCTTCTCTTTTAAAACAAACAAAAACTTTTTAGTCCTTCTTATAACTATTGTTTGGAAAATACCAAGAATATAAACAAGAATTTTTCTGCAACTTTTGAAGAAAATTGAATTAATCAAATGGTTCAGGATTTACAGGTTGTTAGAAGAAAAAGTTACCCTGATCTGAAAGATCAACTTTGTTTCCTTGTCTTCCCCTTGCTAAGGAACAGCTTGTTATGAGCTTTTCAAACTTTCCATGCTGTTAAATCTCCAGGAAAGCATGTACACTGGCTACCTTTGAAGCAAATAAGTTCAAATTAAGAAAAGCTTTTAACAGTTTGTGTTGTAGATAGTTTATGGCCAAGTGATTTCAGTGGGAGTTATGGACCTAATCCTGCTTTCTTTGATGTCACTGAGATCTTTCTGCCTTTAATTTCAGAGGGCACCAGATCTGGCAGTATATGTTTTTGTTAGTCTGTTGGCAGTTTCAGTAAAACTTTTTGTGGGAACTGCTCAGGTCGGAGGTGGGAGACCCAGGTTCAAGTCTTTAGTCTGCCTGATTCAGAGTAAGGACTTAAAGGTGTGTCTTCCATATCCCAGAGAGTTACCCTAGCAAACACACTATTGGCTATTCTGGGCTAAGTGAGAGAGACTGTGTCTCTCTTTTTGTAGGAACTGTTTCTCAGACAGTGTGTCTCTCACACAAAGAAACAAAACAAAAAACCAAAACAAAAAATTTGGAAGGTCTCAGTTTTGTCCTGATGCAGAATGGGAAAAAAAATTGATATCAGTTTCCCAAGGTGGGAAAACCATTTCCTGCCTTTCTCTAATGAGATTGGACTGAGGGTGGCCAGAGTGCAGTTGGTGTGTATGTGTTGAGGGTGAAGGGAAGGGGACCTGGGTGAGGGTAGTGGGTTGGGAAGTCTTGGCTGGAAGTGGGGGCTTTACTTGGGCATCAGGAAGGTTCAGCTCCAGCTCACTGTTGTTCCAAGGCTTCAGGTTCCCAATTTCCTCTGAGCCAGAGAGATGTGCCGATCCCACAGCAGTCCCTAGCCTCACTGGAGAAACGTTCCCACTGGTGTCCTCCTGCCCTTGTCTCACAACTCCTGCCTGTGGGATAAGGGATTCACTACTCTTCTTCTTGGGGCTAGGGTGTGATTCCTCTTTCGGGGATACATTTTGGGGGTTTTGCTGGTAGTTCATTGGCAACTAGTTGATTATATAGTGCTAACTCTGCTCCTTGTTTACAGCCACTAAATGAGCCACTTTCTCATGATAAGAAAGCTAAAAATGTTAAATATTTTCCTAACTTAATTTTTCCATGTGATCAATAGCCGCAGTTGCCAGAAGGATATTACACAAGCATGAATGAGTAGGGAGATAGTCTCTATTAAAAAGTGGCCAGCACTATGAAAAGATTTGAGAATTCCTATACTAAGGCGAATATAGATGTTGACTTCCAGTAGCTTTTGGCAGTTGACTGAATCAAAAAAATCATGGTCAATTTACCAGTCAAAATATGTAAAAAATGATAAAATTTTCTAAACCATTAATTCATTAGAACAGTAAGTAACAAAAAAGAGTAAGGCCTTGTCTACACTACTGCTTAATTCGAGATAAGTTGTGTTGCTCAGAGGTGTGAATAAACCACCCCCCGAGCGATGCAACTTACCTCGACTTAAAGCAGTGTCTACACCGCACTGTGTCCTCATTGAGGTGGAGTAATTATGTCGATGGAAGAGCACTCTCCTATCAACATAATATATTTTCACCAGATGCGCTACATCAGTGCCACTGCATAGATAGTAATGAAGACAAGCCCTAAGTCTCCATGCTCTCCAAAAGGCTTAGCCTTAGATAGATACTTATGCCTAATTACAAAAAACTAATTACTTAACTGAGTTATTTTAACTCAGAAAAATGCAAAACATAGTGAAATGAAGTTCTAAAAACTGAAAGAATGGAGCCATGATGCAATCAAAAAGATACGCTGCCACTTCCATCAGGGTATTCTTGCTGGAATTTTTGACAATAATTGACTGTGGTCAAATATAGGTGGTCAATTGACATTATTTGGTGGTCAATTGTTTGCCAGTCACATTTACCAAACCCAAGTACTTAAACGCATGGAAACGAATACTTAAGGACATCATACATTTTATATTCTCCATATAAACAAATACATTATTCTTATCAAATACAAAGAAATGAATATTTTATCATAACATTGGCAACATGTCTAAGATGAAGCGAGGAAGGCAATTTTTCCATCCTTAACTGTTGAGAAGAGGTGATATATGTGGTCATATTATGTTAGTTCATTCTTTCATGTAGGATGAAGAATAAATGATAGTGGAAATTTTAAGAGAAACTCCAACGCTGATGGGTTCTTAATAGACTATTTTAAAGCATTCAAATATAAGCAGTATTGTTCAGTGAAATGGACAAATCTGACCTAATATCACCTTCGGTCACAGGCACACTGATGATACTTTTACTGAAACAGCACAGATATTCTTCCTTTACTCTTTCTTCTTTTCCCCCACAACAGCCTAGCATTTCATTGCAAAAAGGGAAAACCCAGTCCCTTAAATTTCTCTTAGTAAAGCTTCCTGTCTTAAAATTTTTGGTCCACAGACATTAGAGCCATGCGTAACATAATAATGGTAAAGCTCATAACTTCTCTCTTTCCACTGCAGTGCTTCCACTGGATGTTGACGGGAAGTTAGCCAGGTGGAGTGGAATTGTTTATTTTGTACTTTGAAAGGTCTGGATTCCGCCCTAAATTCATTCAGTTACCTCTTATCATATTTTAATCCCTTAGCTAAAATATACATTAATGAGTCCTGTCATCTTTCTTTGCACTAGCAATTGCTGTTAGAGAATCCCCTGCTATTATAGGCCACCACTCTCAGTTCAAACTTGCCTTCTGTGCAGAAGTTTTAGTACTCTGTATTTCAAAACTCACTTCGTCTATTACACACCTTCTCATTTCTCCAGATTTTTTAAACGTTTTGGATAGAAAATTATTGCAACCCAATCCATATTTTAGTTGCTAATTTTACTGTTCTAACACATGCTGCAGACTTATAAAATAAATATGGATATTTCAACCTGTCCTGTGTAGACTGGAGCATTAGCATACTCATTACGTGAAACATCCACGTATAATTTGTGGGTGTGTAAACACTGTTGATTTACAGTTGGGTTAAAACTCCCTCAAAACAGGTATTTCTTGTGTTTGAGCCCAAGACTCTGTTCTGATCTAATCTTACCTTTCTGACAAGTAGCATCTAATATCTCTTATCTGGGTTTCTGCAGCTGCATCATCTATATGGAACATAGCTGCCTTGAGGTCATAGAGTATGATGTGTACTGTAAGGAAACCAGATTCTAATCTATGTAAATTTTTGGGAGTGCAGTCCATCACTCACTTATATGTTTGTAAAGTCCCTAGGACAATGTGGACCCAATTCTGCTCAGTACCCTAATTATTAGAGGTGACCTTCAGAAGAGAAGAAAAAGGGTTTGTCCTCTTATTTCTTTTTTAAAACTTTATACTGTATAAAGAAGGCATGCAGTGCTTTTCATTGGATATTTTTTGCCTTGAAAAATGATTTTGGTATTTTCCCTGCTTGTGTTTTTACCTTAGAAATTCAGGTCTTGTCTATTTTGGAAGACGGTGTGGATAACTGAAGAACTGGTAGGATTATGATACCAGAGATACCACTCAAGCAAAACCTTATTGAGAGAGAAAGTGATATTAGTTCAGACTGTTGATTTAAAGCTCTTTGCTTTTTGTTCATGTTAACACTTAACAAACCTTAGGAAGAAAATGTATTTAACAGCAGTTCAGTGCCCCCCACCAGTTAAAGGCTGAGAGAGTTTGTAGATGGTATCTCTTGAGACTTCCAATAGGTCTTCCAGCAAAACCAGACTTGCCATTCAGGACATTCTAAAGGTTGAAAACAAGCAGGGGCAAAACATTTTTCAGGCCTTCTTTATGCATAATAAAGCAGCAAAACAAGTAACAAAAAAGGGTCAAACCCAATTTTTTTCCTTTGCAGGTCACCTTTGAGGGCTTTGTAGCTCAAGACCAGGACTTTGAATTCTTTTATGAAGCAAATGGGGAGCCAATGGAGTTTTCAAAGCACAGGTGTGTGGTGTATTTGTCAGCCTGTATTGCTTAAGAGGCATGCTGGTGCAGTTGTACCAACTTCAGTCGGCAGTTGTAGTCATTCTTGGAGTGTTCCAGTAGGTACAGTTTATTGGCTGTATCTTGACATAAATGCGTCTCTTATCTTATACAGCTGTTCTATTTTGGGAAAATATTGGCTGTTACCATTATTGAGGAATTACTCGCAGTACTTTTCTTCAAGGAGATAGAAAGTGATTAAATAAACAGGGAAGTAACTGGACTAATTCATCTTTGCACCAGTTTTTCGAAACAAAGAGGACAAAAATAGAAATCATTTGGGATAAATCTAACTTTCTGTTATTTAATAAATATGTCCTTCAAACAAAATCTAGCGAGTTTTCTCTCCAGTGGAAATGATCTGGTATAATAACAATTTCATTTCTGCAATGACCTTGGGGAAAAATATTGCTATTAATTCCAACCAGGTCCTTAAAAACTGAAAACATTGGGCCTGATTCACCATTGTTACACTGGTATAAAAAACCAAGTGTAACTCCATTGAAAACTTTCTCAATTGATGATGTCCATTAAGTTGCTCCAGTTTTACACCAGTGTAATGCAGTGATGAATCAGGCCTACCAGGGTTACTGCCATATTACACACACCTTGATGAAGACTAATAAAAGACATCAAGACAGTGATAATGTTGCAGATAACTGTCAAAATGCAGGTAGCCATTTTTCTTTGCCTTCAACATTCTAAGTATAAAAATGTAAAAAATTGTTTTAGAACTTCCTGTAGAAAAATAAATTTCAAAACTGAATTACGATTAATCTTCCTTACCTTTCAAGGGCACTGATAACTTGCTCAGAGTCCAAATTGGAGTAGGGAAATGCAGTGCGGTAGGAAAAGAGCACTACCTAATTTCTACTCTTGTATCATCCTCAAAGGACCCCTTCTAAGCAGTGGCTCCTTGATGCACTTGGACCCTCACAATTTGAAGTCCATTAGCCTGAGCTCCAGCTTTTTAAAGGAGACAGACCCTCTGCAGTAGTTATCAAAAAGAGTTCTTGCGGAGTCCCCCAACTCCAGGCAGCTTCATACTAAGACTTCTGGAATTTACCCTTTTGTGTTCACATTCTTAGTCAGGGATAGTGATTATGGGTTCCAGTCAATAGCTTGCAACATAGCGAAGTAATTTTTGGTTCTTGGCATGGATGCCATGAAGTCTTCACTTCCGTTTTTAAGCCATTCCTCTGGCTGTATGTCAATAATAAGAGCTTCTGATTTTTTGCTTAGAGGCTAAGGCCTGCATTCCATGGGCATATGAAATTCTGGCTTCTAAGCTGGTGTGCTCCCAGCATTTGTGGCAGCAGAGGCCAATGTTGTTTTTTCTTGACATGCTTTCAGTGCTCTTGGCCACCTCAGCTATCCATACAACTGCAGCTTATAGGGAGGAGTAGGGTGATAAGGGCTATTATTTGGGTTCAGAGTGCCTGTAAGAAGACTAACACCACTATGGAGAAACATCCAGACACTGACTATGGCGGACTTTAGCCTGTTTTTTTGCAGAAGCTGTCGAAAACAGCTGGGCTTAAGTTGATAGCAGTTCATGAATCTACAAGGGCTACGATCGTCCCCTATTTTGGACAGCACTGAATAATGGTATAATGGTATAACTCATTCATTTGAGTTTGCTTCTCAAAGGAGTGAGTGTAAAATGATGCCCAGTGCATGCTGTTTGTTGTCCCCTGGAGAATCCTACATTTATGACTGTATTGTATATGTAGAAGGAATGAATGGTTAGAAATGTACATTAGTTGTTTAGGCTGGAATCTCATGTAATGGCCTATTTTGCTACTTATTAGAGTCTTAAACATTTCTTTAAAATTGCTAGTTTTTGTAAAATTATGTACACATATGACAGATGAATTGGTAATTTGCAGTGTCATAGATGTTTAGCATAATACCACATGCAGACATTCTAAAACGTGTTAATCATTTACAATACACACAATGAAGATAATTTTAAAAAGAGTGCTGCAGCTTTCTCAGCACATTTGAAAGGTGAATAAAAAAATGAAAAGATGGATTTTTTTTTTTAAACTTTTTAGTTTAGAAATCAAACACTGAAGAGTAGTATTCCATGTTAGGGTATGTGTAACATTGAATTGTCATTTTAAATTTTTGTAAACGCTTCGGTATATTCTTTTTTAGTCCAGATGAACTCCAAACAGTCATAGAACTAAACTTGTATATTAGAAATCCTTAAGAAAATGGAATTTTATGTACATATTTAACTTAAAATGACAATACTGATAAATGTGGATGCTTCTATAAAATAGCTGGGGATTTATTTTGCTGACTAATGTGTTCATTGGAGTAAAATGTTCCTCTTCTCTAGAAGCAAAATAAATCAGAAAGTTCGTATTGCATAATTTCAATCAAAAGAGCAAAGTTTGAATAATTTTGTTTCTTCTCAGAAACTTCAAATAATTACTAGTTGATTTCTTGTGAATCTATATTTTCTGGATGAGATAAATAATTGATTTTGGGTATATTAATTTGCAGCTATGTAATATATTTGTATAAAAATTATCATAACATTTTGTTTTCACTATGGTGGTGATTCTCAAATTCGTAAGGAGGTGGCTTCCTTGGTAACTTCTCCCAAGGGAGTCCAGGCAAGCTCTGGGCAACTAAAAGCACATTCAAAATAATTGTTCTATTTCTTTTTTATTCTGCAGGGCATTTATTTGCTATTGGGGTTATGGGTTGGCAAACTTTTAAAATACACAATTTACAACTAGCTGTTTCATAAATTTTACTTTCAGTTAAGGCATCCGTAATAAAACTGTGGTTTTGCTATTTTATTAATTATTTTCACATGCATTTAACAAAAGCAGAGGAGAATCTGTTGAATACCAAGTATTCACTGTGATACTGCTTTTGTTTAATACAGAGTTGAAATGCCCCAGTAAGAAAAGCAAGCAAAAGGAATAGCCTTCTTTTTCTGAATATTTCTGCTGCAAACTGGTCCTATTCATTTACTTTATCTGTTTTTAAATAAACAGCAAAAAATGAGAAGAGAATTCCTCTTATGGTAAGGTGGCCCAAATTATCATCTGTAATTTAGTGAGGGGACTATCTCAACAAGATATCATTTAATATTTATATTTTGGTGACACACCCAGATGCCTCATTTGGGAGTAATGATTCATGCTGGGCACTGTACCGGCATAATATAAAACTTAGGACTAGTCTGCACCGGAAAAGGTTTGCCAGTAAAGCAGACTGGCCTAGTGTAGACAGAGCTTATATTGGCTCAAGCGCTTTTTTTGGTGTAGTTCATACTGGCTCCCTAAACAAAATAAGCTATACCAGCAAAGGCACTTTTTTTGCCAGTATAACTGTGTTTCCATAAGGGCTTTTTCCAGTATAAAATGTTTTTTTTTTTTTTAAAAAATCACCCTCCTAACTGACATTGCTATCCCAGCAAAAGTTTTAAGGGTGGACCGAGGCCTTAGACTTTGAGCTTGAGAGAACCACAGTGTGGAGGAATACAGAGAAGTGGAAGGAGCCATGTGGGAGCTCCACTGAGTGGGACTGGACCAGACAATTGTCTGCCTTCAGAGGGTCATGAGTACTGGTTAAAGCATTGGGCCCATAGTTTGAGGAAAGCCTTCATTCCCTACACCCCACTGGAATGGTATGTTTGTTTTTACAGCCTTTCACTACTAGTTGGGTTGTGCCTCACAAGGAGGAAGCTCTCATGTGTGTGTTTAACTTTTAAAGTCCAGTTTTACTGATAAGATAGGCACCTCAGCTGTGTGTGTTCAAACAAACATTTTCTAGTGAAAACTATAAAAGATTACCAAATATATGTGGATGTCTTTGCTCTTCAGAGCAGAGACCCCCTTCCTTTAAATGAATTTGTGCTCTATTAGACAGTAAAATACCAGTAAAATCTTGAAAATGAATTACTTTTAAACACAGGTTTTCTTTTTTTAGCACTGGCTGGACCATTCTAAACCAATTAAGAAGCAAATAAAAAGTAAGTACCATGAGTCCACAAGTTTATTTTATTCCTCCCCTAAGAATTCAGTTTAGAGTATTTGTGAACATGATTGTGAGTCTCCAAATGTTTCCATAATATAATGAATATTTCTCAGACAATGGATTCAAGTTAATAGTTGGCTAAACCTTTTTGTATAAAAGCAAGGGTCACAATGAGTTAATGGACCAATCTTCAGCTCTCTTCTTTAAATATGATTTTTATTTAGCACTTTTGTGGATGCCAAAAGTTCCTTCCTCTTTTCTAGGGGAACATCCCTCCCTGGAGTACTTTGTCATAAACCAGGGCTGGGGAGCAAGCATCAGCTATAGATTCAGCAGCCAAATATCCGCTTAGAAAAGCTTATGTGATTTCTCCTAGGTGCCTGTTAATAGTAGTTGGAGGCGTGGGGGGGAATAGGAGGAAGCACTCCCCTTTCTTGTAACCCCTAAATTAGATGGGGAAATTGGCCTGGAAAAAAGGAATGGTGGCAGGAGGGACCTGAGGGTTGGCAGTTCCTGTTGGAAGCTGCAGAAATCCTTTGAGTTTCATGTCCAGGTAGCCTCTGCTGCCTCCCCTTGCATCTTCACTGGTGTACTTTCATCTGGTTTAATGTACATAGTTCCTGGATATGTTTGTGTTTCTGTGAGCTGGACTTATGTCATTGGTGGCAGGTTGATGCCGAGAGAGGAGGTCCTGAGACCATTACTGACAGGGATTAACTCTTTCCTTTGGGAGAGCGTAAAGATGCCAACCACCCTTAAACTATGATTCAATCCTGGCTCAATAAACTGTCCCTTGAAACATCTGTGTTCATCTGATTTCTCCAACTGCATGGGTCCCTACTAATCTGGAGTCAGGCCTGGGTGTGATATGGAGACAGCAATAGTATCCTTGGGCAATAAATGTCTGCTAGCAATGGACATAGGCCAGGTGACCATGTTGATTTCATGAGATCTAACAATTACTGATGTATGGCTGATCACAAGATGCTACTGACCAATTTGCAAGATCTGGAAGGAGTGGACACAGGTTTTTCTTCAGTGCTCTCTGTTCTTTCCATTCTCAGGGGTCTCAGAGTATTGGAGCTGCTCACCCACTTCTAGTGGCCCTTTCATGCAAGGCCTGCAGGGCACTATGCTTTCGCTCTTACCACTTCTTGTGTGTATGAGGCTAATAGGGTAGATTGTGAAGAAATTTAGGGTCCATTGCCATTGATAGCTCTAGTGCTTGACTTGACCTCGCCTTTTCATGACATCTCAACCTGCTTCTCTGTACTTGGGATACATGATCAGCAAGTGCTTATTCTCGGATATGCCAAGGAAAAGGCAAAATGATTCTAGAGGGAAGAATCAAATATTTTCTGCACAAAGGCATTTTTAACAGATTTAGTTTAATTGCTTTCACGGTGTCTGGCCCAGTTAGGAGATTGTATGAGAACAAGCTGGCTCAGACCCATATTAGAGAAGCCAGTGGGGAAGCAACCTGATGGGGGTTGTAATAGCTCCATCACTCAGCACAATATGTCCTTTCCTTGCCAAAGTGGTTTGTATTTGTGGAGAAGTTTTGGATCCTCAATTGTCTTTGGACAGTGGTGCATATGGCTTTATTTTTCCAACAGCAGCGGCTAGTCTTAAGAGTCAGTGCCTTGAGGAGGTAGATCTCACTAGCAAACTTTGTCATCTACGGTTTTGACTTCTGAAACACCTCTTCTTGGGGTTACCCTTGAAGACAACTTTAAAGCTTCAACTAGTGCAGCTTTTGGCTGCCCATCTGCCTAGTAGATTGGGTGAATAGGCCTTCAGAAATTATAGTGGTGATTGTCGTCGTATAAGCACTTAGATAGAGAGGTGGTGGATTCTCCATTTCTTAATGTCTTCAAATGAAGACTGGATGCCTTTCTGGAAGATATACTTTAGCCAGACATGCACCATGATAGCCCAAATCAGCAAAGACGTATTTGCTGAACCTTTTTAGCTTGAGAACTAAGGCGGGGAGGTTACTCTCTCATGTCCATCAGAACTTGAATTTTCCCAGCACAGTGCAAGGCACATCTTTTTGGACAAACATTTGCTTGACAAATGAGCCATGGCTTAATTACTTGTTATATTGGCTGTGGTAGCACACTAAAATGCCCACAACAGGCACATAATTATTTCTTGTTGTAAATATTTTTAATTTAAGACACATAGTCAAATGTTACTGTGATGAGGACACTTTAAAATATAATTATTTTGTGTTAAATTTTTCTTGCTTATGGGATCACCAAACCTGTGTAAATTTCTGTTTTGAATCTTTTTGCATACAGTTGGACCTCCGTACACTTTGCATTTTCGAATTAAATATTATTCATCAGAACCGAACAACCTTCATGAGGAGTTTACAAGGTAGGAAATAATTGTGATTGCTAAACTGATGTCTAACAATGGGGGATCAAACTGTGGGGGAGGGAGGGATTTGGGTTATATGTGCTTCCTTGGTAGAATAGGCATCATGTTCAATCTTCTAGTTGGTGTTTTATGACAGTCATATTCCATTTTTTACCCAAAGCTGCTGCTTTGGCCTCTCAAGTGCATTTGGATGAAGAGGCAAATGGGCCAGAGCAGTGGTATTTCCCTCCAACTATCCATGTGTTTTAGGCTTTGTGACTTTTGAAAGGGAGCCGTGACTGGGTGGGTAGGAACTGAACCTTGAGGAGGACACTCTGCAGCAGTATTGCCTGTCAAACCCATGGTGGGTGGGGGGATGGAGGAGGGTTTCCAATGTATAATGTTGACAGCTGGGCTCTGCTTTTTCTCTGCTGTGAAATGTGGAGGTGATCAAATAAAAGTCAAATGGGTTAAAGAAAGACCCAAAATTAGCAGAATTTTTGGAGGATTGGGAGCAATGCAAATAGCTCAATCTTCTCTACCCCATCTCCTTCCCTCCCACCACCACCACTTGTTCACAGTCTCCCTGAGCTAATGGAAGCTGTTTGGTGACAATTCATCCTGTAGGGACTTCTCATCATTGTGTTGAGGCTGTGGATGACCTGTGGTCTTTGAGAACATTCCATACTTGTTAAGTGAGGAGTCCTCCACAATTCAGAAGAAATTCTGTATCATGAAAGTGGGAGGGGGAAGGGAGGGATTGCCTATTTTTGCACTTCCCGTTCCCCTCAACTCTTCTTGTCCCTCGGTCAAGCCAAATTGTGTGTCTAATTATTTTGTACCACTCCTTGCTATAGTTTTTCTGTTTCTGACAATTTGGAGTTTCTTGGTGTTTTTTTTTTTATTTGCTCTGCATTGCTAATTGAGCCAAGCTGTTTCCACCGTGCTCTTTAAAGATTATATTGATCATTTTAAAATGTTTATAGGAAACTTTTCATCAGCAGACTTCTGTTTACTATTTCCTTATCTGCTGCAGTGATTAAGTACTACTTTGACTGCTGTGCGACAAGAAAATTAAAGAGCTAATTGTAATTGCCCACTTATTTACTATGAAACGTCCATAGAAGCCTTAATATACATTATCAATTACTTCAATAGCAATAAACTGATAAAAGGACACACTTTGTCATACAGTCCATAATTAACCAATGGAACTCACTGCCACTGATATAATTGAGTTCAAGAGTTCAGTAGGATTCCTAAAAGGATTAGACACCTGCATGTATAATGAGAAGATTCATAATTACATTATGTAGGATGATATATAAAAAACATTTTAGAATAGATATACACCCTCATACTTCAGGGTTTAAACTGGTGTTAAATTTCCCCAATGGGCAGGTTATTCCATTGTCTATCACAGGCTTTCTTTTACGTTCCTCTGCAGCATCTGATGCCAGTCATTTTTAGAGAGAGGGCACTGGACTAAATGGATCTTTGATGTGATCTAGTAAGGCAGTTCCAATAAAGGATAATAAACTTTAAAACTTTATAGTTTGGACTATAAGCTTCTGGAGCTATATAATCCAATCACTCCTAAAAAGGAAAATTGCGGAGGAATCTTAAAGATACTTTAATTGCTACTTCTACTTTGAAAAACATTGGTTTAATTTTTTACATTTTGTTTTCGAGTGCCTTAATTATAATACAGTAGTTATTAGCTAGGAAACTTGCATCGTAACAGAGTTTATGAATGAAAACAAATACAGAACCAGTTTGAACACAACCTTCACATTGTTTATATGCAAGTTATTTTTTCTTTTAAACAGCAAAAGAAGGCCATTTTGAAAATGGAATTCCCTTTGTCATTCTAATGTTTTCTTAATGAACCTCCACTCTGGCTAGGTTGTATTTCCCAATATTCCGTAGAGTTAGGTAAGAGACCAGGACAGCAGGTGCAAATTCAGTGCAGGGGAAGATTTATAGTGGTAACAAAATGAGCTAATTGAAGAAGAAATTACACTAGATCTTTGTCCTGTATAAAGATATTTTTAGCAGATGCCTTTTGAGGCTGTAAAAATAATATGGTCACAGTTAACACTTTTATAGGGATGTGATGACATTTCTTAAAATTTAATGCACCAAGGAAGGCATCTGCTGGCATTTTTGTCTACAGTGCTTCATTAGTTTTAGTCGGAATAACAATGGGTTGTTTCTTTTGAAGAATGTATTTTGCTGCTTGAAGTGGGATACCAGAAATTGAGATGCAGTAGTAAGCTTGCACAGAAAAAGGAAATAACAGAGTCTGGTATGAGAGAGTTGCAATATTCCTCAGGCAAGCAAAGTGATGGGATTGCCTGGATTATTCCCCCCAAATTTATCAGCATTCATGTTGTTTTGAAATCCTGGAGCAAGTAGTAGGGACAGATTTTCTAAACCCAGATTTATGTGGTGGTGCACAATTAATTTTACATATACAAATACTGACATGTAAGTGGCAACCCTGGTATCAGCTGTGTATGCAAGTTAGGCATGTGTAAAAATCTGACCCCCTACTCTTTTTCCATGAGCTTTTCTACTGCATAGGGCACAGAAAAGCTTCCTAAACATGCCTTTGGTTCCTGCTCCCCTGTTTATTTTGAACTGATTCAGCCTTCTAAATATTGAAAGGTCAGTTCACAATCTCCCAAACACATGAATTTGAAAAATTAGTTCATTCGTCACAAGATGCTGGTGACTCACTGTGCCTGATCCTTCCTATTCTGTTCCCAACATGTCTTTTAGTGCCAGTAGAGAAATGAATAGAGACGTTTGCTATGCTCTTCCTTTTGTAGACTGGAGACACTTTGAGCCCAGATGTCTTACTCATTTCATTCACCTCTTAACTCACCCCTCAGCAGGTGTGGGGGCAGGAGAGGCTGTGGGGGCAGCCCCAGCCCTTGCGATCCCCTAACCTCAAAGAGGGACACCCTGCTCCAGAAGACCCCAGGCAGGAGCCCCTTTGGCTTGGTCTACACTACCACTGATGTCGGTATAACCTAGTTCACTTGGGGGTGTGAATAAGCCACCCCCTGAGCGACATAAGTTACGCTGACCTAAGTGCTGGTGTAGACAGCGCTATGTCAGTAGGATAGCATCTCCTGCCAACTGAGCTACCACCTCTCATGGAGGTGGATTTATTATACCGACGGGAGAGCTCTCTCCCGTCCACATAGAGCATCTTCACCAGATGCGCTACTAGCCTTAGTGTGAGATTGCGGGGCGGGGGAGGAAAGGCCAGGTGAGATGCCCCAGGCAGCAAGGTGGTTGTGATTTTTCCCAACCCACAAACCTTTGTTTTAATAAAAATGAAACAAAGGAATCCTCAGGCTTAGGAAAGAGTGGTAAGTGGATAGGGCATTAGTCTGGGAGACCCAGACTCAGTTACCTGCTCTACCATAGACTCCCTGTGTGGCCTTGGGCAGTCGCTCGATCTCTGTGCCTCCACATCCCCATCTGCAAAATGAGGATCTTGGAGTTAGGGAGTTTATTTACAATTAAAGATTGTGCGGCATGTAGGGTAAGTCCAGGGTTAGTGGGACTTGAGTCAACTGACCTGTGTTAGGGAACTGGGCTTGAGCGTCTACGTTGTATTTTAACCCTATGCTAAGACCTTTCTAATTCATGCTTGAACCTAGGGCTCTGGTGTCCACACTGCAGTGTGCAGGCCCGAGACAATGTAACCAAATCCTAGAGTCCCTGGCACCTGCCCACTCCCACAAAATGTGGCCGCGCTAGCCCTAGAACCATGTTGCACTGTGGGAAAACTTCATTGCCCACCGTACACATTACCAGGAAGCAGCTCGCTTTGGAAAAGGCTTGATCGGTTCACTCTCCACTGCAAACCCAGGAGGCTCTCTGATAGTGCACTTGCAGATGGGTGATCAGAAGAGAATGGGTTAATGCTAAATTGAACTTCTGCCGTCTGCCAAAAGGAGATGGGGCTTCATTTTCAATAGAGTGGATTGCAGATTGTTGGGATAGAGAGGAGTAGGGAAATTGTCCCATGGAATTGTGGAATACTTCCAGTTGACTCCTGGGAACAGAGATAACCTGTGCCTGCTGATAGGGATGGGGAGGGGGTGGGGGGAGGCAGAGTGAGGGCAGCCTGCTTCAGCAGTGATACTGAGCATGCTCAGTCTGTGTGAGCATGCTCAGTACAAGCCAAGCAGCAAATCTGGGGGGGCATGACACACCCCTCCTCCCCAAGTGCCTCACCTCTGCCTGAGAACCAAGTTAAGCAGGGCTGCAGCTACACTGCAAAGCAAAAGAGTTTGGACCCTGGGTCCCAGCTTGACACTCGAGCTTGGATCCTTCAGCCTTGCAGGGTCCTGCGATCCTGGGTTCGAGCCCTGGGTTAGCGCAATTGCAGTGCGCTATTCTTGAGCTCAGGCTCAAGCAAGGCTTGGGTTGCAGTGTAGACATACCCCTAGACACAACTAGCAATGAGGGCCATGTAAGTACCTGTGACAGTGCGCAGACTCACCCCTGCGGTGCCTCCTGCTGGTCATCCAGGGAATTAGCGTTCCAGCCTCCGGAGCGCCCTCTGCAGGCCGGTGTCCCGCTTGCCACTGGGCTGCCCGTGTCTTTCCTGGACCCCGGTGCCCTTCTGTCTGGGGTGTTGCCCCGCCCCTGGCAGTACCCCTGTAGTCTGGGTCTCCCCTCCCAGGGTGACCCCCACCCACTATCCCCACTTTGCCTTAGCCTATAGGCAACTGCCAGTCATCATCAAGCCCCCATTCACTGGGGCAGACTGCAGTCTGCATTAGCCAGTCATCGTAGGCAAGTGGCGTTTGGACCTGCTGCCTCTGCCTGCCCGTGGGCTCCCAATGCAACCCCAGTACTCCTTTTGGCCTTAGTCTAGGCCTGCAGCCTGGGGGGTTTCCAGGCCGGCACTCCCCAGCTCCTCTGGCCTTCCCCCAGCCCTGCTCCACTGCAGGTACCTTCCCAGATCTCCCAGCAGCCAGGCCTATCTCCCTCCACAGCTAGGGGAGACTCCTTTTAGCTCCTGGCTGATGTCCCTTTATAGGGCCAGCTGTGGCTGCTTCCCCAACCAGCCTGCTCCCAGCCACAGCCCTCTTCCAGGGCTATTTCAAGCCCCTCAGGGCAGGAGCGGGGTAGCCACCCCGCTACAGTGCCAAAGATAGAAACTAAATAGGTAGGCCTATCTCCACTCCTCATGGAATCTTTGTTCTTCTCTCTTCCAAAGCTGTTTTAATGTTTAAAATAAAGCCATAATTGCCTTTTAGACTTCATAGCTCATTTAGGCCGCAGTTCAGGACAGCACTTAAGTGTGGGCTTATATTCCATTGGCTCCAGTAGAATTAAGGCTCCATGCTCAAAGTCAAGTACATGCTTTCAGTGCTGTCTTAAATAAGGATGGTTCCTGAAATGCAGCTTTACGACTTCGTCCTGCAATATGTTGAGCAATCCTGCGAGATGTAGAATGTTCTGAACTCCCACTGACTTCAATGAGAGTTAAGGGTACTTAGCATCTCACAGGTGTATGCAGTGCTCTTTATAATTGATCCCGAAGGCTCGCATAATGTACAAAATCAGTTTATGGCAATGTCTTGACTAAGCATGTACTCTTGAAAAAGGGAAGAGGGCTGAAAAGATGACTCTGTATGCATTTGATTGTTTGCTTATATTTATTTATTTAATGTATTTGTTAGGTACCTGTTCGTATTACAGCTCCGACAAGACATTCTTTCAGGAAAGTAAGTACACTTTTGTTGCTGTAACCTTGCTTAAAGTGTAAGTAACAGAGCACCACTTTATGGGTTAAAAGTATTACTTTAAACCCATAAGCTCTTTCTGATCCTTTCTGTTATTCAAAGATGTATAGAAGGAATTATAAATTGCATTTACTGATCCACTGTTCTCGTGTACATTTTTTTCTTTTTCCATTAGAATACAGAAATGTATACCCGTACATTAATCATAACCAAATTAATAAAATCTAGTGGAATAAAAACTTTTTCATTTGGTTACAAGGTGGTAGAAACATATCTATGCATACAATATTATGCAGAGCTTTCTGTGTCCTAGCTTTAACAATTCAATTATCCTTAATGGCTATTTGCATGTTAAAGATTTAATTGTAAGTGAGCATTATGCTGCAATTAGCCATTGTTAAATATTCAAAAATTAAAAATACACTCATAAACATGATTAAAATAAATAAACTTATATGAATCATACTAATCCTATGTATCCTGTTATCTTACATATATGTCAATATCAGATTTGAAATTAAAATGAGAAATAGTCAAAATAAGACCCTTAAAAGAAACTGAGAAGCCCCGAGAGCTCTTAATTTGAACAATATATGGTGGTGAAACTGGACATTGTGTTCTGTATGTTTAAAAAAGAGAGAGTGAGTGAGTATATATGGTTTTTATTTCCAAGTAGCAAGTTCTAGGAGAGAAACCTCATACTTCATTTGGTTTAGAGAAATAATTCTCTTAAAATTGCTCCTTTCTTCAGTCGTAGAAGAGCATGGAGCATGAAAAAGATATGGTTAATAGCTAAAGTACAGTAAATATTGTGTGTTTTTGGTTTTTTTAGGACATTAGAAGGTTTCAATCTGAACCAGAAGTTTATTATTTATTACACAACACAACAAGTGGCACATACAAATGGGAAAATGATTATACTCTGTGTGTAATTAGGGCAAAGAATGTCTTGATCTGTATGATTATTTAAAATGTAATGTGAGGTTGCCATACTTATCAGTATGACAGATGCAAGGGAGTGGAAAAAACACTCAATAATAGTGTCAACACTTCTTACTTAAGATGCTTGTAAGAATATATGTTTTTTGCAGCCTCATTCTTTTTGACAAATGTAATTGTGCATTTGTGAGGTAGATAGATAAATTTATATATAAGTTTTTTATAAAAATATTTAATTTTAGACTGGGGTGTTTCCTAGAATCCATTGTAGGAATACCACCGATTTTTCTTCTTCTGGGTTAATGTTTTCAGTATTCATTTAAACATGATTTATAGTTGAGCATATCATGTTTTCAGTATTAATGAGAAATCACTAAACTAAGAAATAATTAGTTTAATTATTAACTTGTAACTAAGCTTATTTAAATGGAAATATTAGTAATTGAATGATCTAAATACCATGCAATTTAACTGATACTTTGGAGTTAATATTTTATTTTCAGACAGACTGTTGAAGAACTCTTTTAGTTTTTTCTGGAGAAAGGGCTTATATAAAGTATAAGTTAAGAAATGTGCATATTTTTATTGTTTATTTTGTTTCTTTAAAGACTGAAATGTCCGTATGATACTGCTGTGGAACTAGCAGCTCTGTGTCTTCAAGGTATGTGACTATTTAGAAGTGATTTGCATAAACTTTTATTTTAAAAAGTTGACCAACAATTTCTTCACATATTTTTCCCTTTTGTCGTGAATAGGCACTAATTGACATTACATTTGTTTAAGTGGCAGCTATTTTTATTGTGGTTAGTCATTAGTGTCATAAATTTGCTGAGATTTAGAATCTCTGACTCACAATCAGACATTTGTGAAACTTTTGTAATGAAACTCAGTTCAAGTTCATTGTTTTGAAATTATTTGCCATGGCTTGAGTGAGCATAGACCTAATATTGGGCATGGTCCAAAGTCCACTGCGGTCAAAAGGAGTCTTTCCACTAAATACAATGGGCTTTGGATCCTTCAGATAGAGTGTTTTGGGAGAAATTTATGGCCCTGATTCAATAATAGGGGCCAATTAGTGGTTTTGGATTAGATTGACTATGAAATTTTGCATTCAATTCAACCTAGGATTAGGAACAAAATTCAGGGAAGACAAGGCCAGGCAAAAGTAGTAGTAATAATAATAATAACAATAACATCATTTCCCATGGAATTGTGATCCATATTGCACAGTTTTGTTCATACTGTGTACGTACACAAAGATGATAAAGGAATTGTTTACTCCCTTTTCTTTTCATTCATGTTGCTTCTTTACTCTCTCAACGTGGACCTTCCAGGTTAAAGTCCAGAGCCCATTTTAACTTCAAATTGTTATGCACTCGTTTTTATCTGTAGAGACTCTAGAATATCACAAGCATTGGTAACTTCATCCCAATTTTAGACAAAGAGAACTGTTCATTGAACAGCTTGACATATCTACAGTTCTGATAATCAAAGATATGGAGAATTATATCTCTACTAAGAAAAGGAATAGAGCAGGTCATCCATTTACGTCATTACCAGTAGCATAAAATAAATTTTTCTTATCAGGTATCAAAGCCAATATTTTAAAAACTGTATGTCAAAACAAAGTACTTACAAATGGTGATGGCATTTATTTTCTTTGATCCAATCAATTTTTCTCTATTTGGAGGTACTTATAGTAACTTGCTCTAAAATAACGTCATACAGTAGCACTGTAATATTGAATTCTCTCTGTCTGCAGATATTAGAATTACAATTTTTGGATCATTTCTTGTATATTTCTTTTATATTGATATTGGAGACTTGTAAACAAGCAGAGGGGTTTAAAGAACTGTAAAAGGATTATTCCCTCCTCAGTAGTTTAAACTTCACCCTAAATTTAAATGTATCTTTCAGTGTGGCTTTTTTAAGGGTGAGCAGGATGATAAAAGGGCAGGTTACATAGGAATTGGTGTAGTAATCATTTTAAATGGGGGCCAGTTTCTTTCTCTTAACGAAAGACTCTATTTTTACTTCACCGTTATGGCTGGTTTATGGATAATATTGTTCTATTAAATTAATTATTTCATTGTTTCAACTAACTGCCTTAAGAGCTGGTGTTTTCTGTGCATCATCTTTGAGATGTAAATTGTATTTTTGTAAAGAAAAATCTGGTGAGAAGCATCTATTCATGTTTTTTTTTGTGCCTGCTTTAGAATTCTCCTGTATTGCAACTTCCTCTTTATATAGTATTTAAAGTTTGGTTTTATTTAGTCTAAAATAATTGGTACAATACGTTAAACTATATTTAAGGTCACTCTGACACAATTCACTTAACCAGCTGCATTTCTGAGCTATTAATTGAAACCAACAAGTGAACTCTTTCTAATATATTTTAAATATCTCAAGTTGTCAGTGTTTACATTATCACATTGTAAAATCCTATTACAAATTTATGTTTCTTTCTATGTTAAAGAGACAGTGGTGTCTCTACAGGTGAAATAATTGTACACTTTTTAAAGACACCTGGGTAGCTACCTCGTTTTAAAATGCATCTACCAGTTGGTGCATTTAAAAAAAAAATAATTTGTCTATTTACACGTTAGAATACTGGTACGTTAATTTTTAGACTACAACGTTTATATACAAAAACTAAGCTCCAAAGTAAGCCATCCTCACCCCTGAACCTCCAGTAAAAATCTGAGAAAAGATATGGGCCTAGGACTGTCTCAAATCTCAATAAATTTGCATTCTGTTGAACCAGCCAGGGAAGCTAAACGTACAAAACTGGCTCTGCTGATTTATCCTGATCAGCGTCTGTCAGAGGCTTCTGACTTCTCTAAGACACAAAACAGCAGCAGAGTTGTCAAATGTCTTGGTGAAAACTGGTGTATATGTTTTACTGTTGTAATTCACATTGGAAAATACTGTTGAACAAAAAAATGTACATGTGATAATGATTGCTTCATTTTAGATGAAGGTCAATAGATCTCATTATATTTAATATTTTAGGAACCCCAACATTTGGTCATAAATTTAATCTATTTGGTCATAAACTTAATTGTCGGCTAACAATTAATCTGTGTGTCCTTGATCACTTATAATAAATCATTATAATTTTTTATCTTCAAAAAGACTATTTTTCCATGTAAATAGTCTTTCTATTCTGTATTTCTGCAACTTTTATGTGTAATGTTCACATGAAGCAATAGTAGATTTTCTTCAACAGAACTGCCTTTAATTCCTTTGTTGTTCGTGGCAGCAAGAACACAGATGCAGTATAAATAATAATAATCATTCAGGCTGCATGTGTGTCACGGAAGTCACGGATTCTGTGACTTTCCGTGACTTCTGCAGCAGCCGGTGCTGACTCAGGGGCCAGCAGCAGAAGTTTGGGTGTGTGGTAGGAGGCTCAGGGCTGGGGCAGTGGGGTTGGGGTGCGGGGCTCCCATCAGCATGTCCCTGCATCTCCTAGGTGGAGGGGCCAGGGTGCTCTGCATGCTGCTCGCGGCCCACGGGGCCGCCCCTCAACTCCCATTGGCTGTGGTTCCCGCCCAGCCAGCAGGGTCCCACACAGCCGCCCCCTCCCCCCCCCCTCCAGCATGGGTCTCAGGCTGCGCTCCACCCCTTGCGCACACGCGCACACACACACACACCGGTGCCAGCGGGGGTCCCAGAGCGCGCACCACCATCCACCTCCTCCCCCACAACAGCGGGGGTCCCCTGCCACCCCCCTCAGCACCTACAGTGCCCCCAGACTGCCCCCCCCCTCCCCCGAGCACCCATGGTCCTCCAACCCAAGTTTTAGTTAGGGGCATATAGTAAAAAACATGGACGGGTCACGGGCCGTGAATTTTTGTTTACTGCCCATGACCTGTCCATTACTTTTTTACTACAAATACCCATTAAAGCACCAACATAAGCACATATGTAGGCCTGTGTCATTTGTACGTGGTAGCGTTGGGGATTCATGTTTGCTGCATATATGTTAAACAGTACTGAAGCAGTTACATTGCAAGCTATTTGTATAGGTCAGACATTCATGGAACCATGTGGGAAATTTCTCACTGGTGTATAGGAGATAGGAGCTTAATTCAGTAAGGTCCTGAGCTCAATTTAAGGGTGCTCAGCACTTGCAGGATCAATACCCGGCTCAATCTGTGCCTTCAAAAAAAAAATCTCTTCGCAAATATATACAACAGACATGAATATTATGATAGTGTTGAGGGTGTAGAAAATGCTATCATCAATTTCTTGACACTAAGTACTGTATCTTTACGTTTCCACATATACAATATGGGAAGAAATATTCAATCGTGGGGAAACATTATTTAGTGATGAAATATGTTCCAATTAAAGGAAACTGCAGAGTAACCTTGTATGTAAAAGTAGTGCATCTGATCTGCTTTGAACGGAAATTATATTCCTCTTGAAATCCCTTAAATGCAAGAAGTAGCAGCATTTCATGTGTTTAGAATTCTGAATCTGTGTCCGAAACTTTCCTACAAAGTTTCTAGTCTGATTTGTAATTTGAGATCGCACAATTTAAGTATTCATACAGATGATGACAGCAAATGTAAATTCTAAAACTTCATCAGTAGGCTACTAAATAGGGATATGGAAGTATCTTTGTAGAAGCAGTTGTTTTTTAATGTTTGTGGTGACAGTGACCTTTTTTCTGGCTTTCTGAATGATTCCAGCTGAACTTGGAGAGTGTGAGCACCCAGAACACACACCAGAACTAGTGTCTGAATTCAGATTTACACCAAACCAGACTGAAGCTATGGAATTTGATATCTTTCAGAAATGGAAAGAGTGCAGGTATGGTACCTGTGTGGTTGTGTCAGTTATAATAAAGTTACACAAGTGTTTCTTCTCCAGAATCAAATATTGCTGCATAGACGCCTGGTTTTGGCTCAAACAGTCTCAATGTGTGTTGTTTTAGGGGATTTCTAGAGACATCTAGAACCCCTTTAAAGAAGTGGAAGGCATTAACATCAGACAGGGTTGTGTGGTTAAGTTAATTGCAAGTTTCAGCACTTTGGCTCCATTTTTTTTTCTTGACCTGTGTTGAAGGAGCTCAGTTTCCACAAGTGAGAATTTTCATGCCTTCCAAGACTCCTTCACTTAATCAAGAAAGACTCCTTCACTTAATTTGTACTTAAGGTAGCACCTTCAAAGATCTATTTTTGCCCACACACTCAGTTTTCAAAGATTTCAGGTATTTGGTATCAAACCAAAAGCCTAAATCCAACCCTCCCACCCTTTTTTTTTTTTTTTTTTTTGGCATGAGGATGAAATTGAGACATGAACCAGGAATGTCTTAGCTCAGACATCTTCATGTTAAAACCAAAGTATTGAGTCCATTTTGGGCAAAGAGAACTTGACTATTGGGAATGTATGAAGATTGTATTAGCCATTGTGCAGTTTTTCTAAAACTTTGGAGCACTTAAGAATAGCAGTAGTAGTGTGCTATTTGAAGCTATAACCAGTTACATGGCAGCAATCCAGTGGAGTAAGAGATAATTAGAGGTAATGGAAAAGGAATAACTTGGACATTTTAAACTTTAATACTCTCTTCTTAACAAATGGATATAGAGGCAGTAATGTGCAGTTTTGTAACTTGTTTTTCTCATGCTGTCATAGCAACTGACCACAATTTAGAGGCATGAAATTTTATTTTTTTCTGATAAGTCACTTTTCTGAGAAATGGTAGTTTGGCTTAGTATAGGTTCTTGGAGTCTTTGAGCTTGTACTGGACCAGTGCGTCGATCCTGGGAAATTTCCTAAAACCTGGGAATTTTTGAGTAAAATGTTTTGAATGAAAATTCCCAATTTCCCAAGTTGAAACATTTTACTCAAAAATTCCAAGGTTTGGGGAAATTTCCCAGGTTATAGAAGCACCGCTGGGAATTTTTCACCAGATTTGGGAAATTTTTAGCACTAGGTTGGGAAAAGTTGGCATCACGATATAGAAGCACTGTTATGGACTCCAATGACATTACATTGAAGTCAAAGCATGGTTTTCAAACCAAGTCTCCATTTTTGTGGTACAATTGTTCTCCCCCAAACAAATTGTCAGTAAAAAGCATGAATGAACTGTGGATGCAAAATTGTGCCCTCAGAAATGGAAGCCCAGTTTAAAAGTTAGGCCCCATAACACCAAAGCTGTTTTTATTTATTTTTTTATTACTGGTCCTATGTGTATTCTACCATGCACCTGAGAGCAGAAAATTTTGCAAGTAGTGTCCATTAGTCCGTGTCTGCACCTTGGAACGCCTTGTGCTCAGCACCGAGGATGTAAGGGGAGGTGCAGACTGACCACCTCGCTGGTTTCTTCTTACCGCTGCATGGCCTGAGTTGGAATCCTCTGCGTCCAGAGGAATCCTTGCACTGTCTTCATCTCTGTTATATATATATAATTATATATAGTCTGGTAGTGGTTTTTATAGAGTTTTATAGTATTCTGTATAGTTAGTGTAGCTTAGTTTTCCCCACCTTGAGGACTCTCTGTCCCCCATTTTGGGAATAGGACTATGCTCAGAATTCTGGGATTTAAAAACTGTCTCTCCTGTCCTCACTCCTTCTTGCTCTCTTTACTGCATTGGTGCACATATCTCCGCCAAATGCAGTATCTGTTGCTTTTTCCCACCCCAGAACCAAGAGGGATGAGAGCTTTGACTGAGGAAGCACTTCATGGAGAAAGTCATAAGATTCCAGTCAGATCCAGACTGGGGAAACCCTCCTATACGTCAATCACAGTCCTTGAGCATCGTTCCTTTGAGCATGAGCTCTGGAGCCAGAGGTCAGATCAGCTAATTCTAAGCTGGTCTTGTCATGAGAATAAGAGGCACTGTCAGAACAGATCCCCCTATAAGTCTGTTTCCAGAAGAAGGGATCCCTCTTTGACTCGTTCCAAGTCAGGTGAGTCTTCATGCGCAAGTCCCAAGGACTTAGGTCTGCTTAAGCCTCCAGACTGTGATGGAAAAGTGTGCAGGAACAAAGCTCCAATGGTACCAGCCCCAGCACTGACACTGATGCTGACTGTGATCTCTAGCAAGCCAGAGGACCAACAAGCACCTGTACCAACCAAGAGCTCTTGATGGGACTCTTTCTCTGACAGAACCAGCCTGGCCCCATAGGGATCCACCAACCACTGTCTGTCGTGACATCATATCTGGAGAAAACCAACAACTGGGACGTCTAGAACATCAGGACAGGCTGAGACATATACTATCCTGGAGGATATCTTCATCTTCCTGGAAGCACAATGTCCTCTACTTTTGGGCCCAATCCTTCTGAGTGACACTTTGACCCCAGAAAAGGAGCCGCCTCCTTTTCTGAATAAGAATAAGTTACTCCCCTAGTCTGTCCAGGAGCCACAGCTTCCTCCCTGTCATTGACAGTACTACCAATGGAGCTGGCTTTCTCATCTGCTGAATCCTATGTCCAGGATGAACCATCACCTACCTAGGGAGGTTAGCATAGACAGGACTTCAAGAATTTCTTAGACCTCTCCTGGGCTCAGGTGGGATTACCTGAGATTTCTCGTATATAATGGCTTGCCACCACCACCACCATCCCCTCCCAACCAGCCCTTGACCCATCGTAGTGACCGTATTTGGATCTGGGGGATCCTTATGCATGATACCCAGATCCATGCACTCGACAAGAGCGTCACATTGTCCCTCTCCTCCTTGACAACAGCATCTTCCTTCTCAGGAATATGTGGAGGAGGAGGAGGATGAGCCGGATCAGCTGGTACCAACAAGCATATCCTCTTCCTCACCTGATGAGGCAATTGCTCCATTTTCACCATTCCCGCCTGATGACCATAGGCAATATCTGTAACAATTGCAGAGGGCAGCAGAACTTCAGATCCCATTAGAAGATGTTCAAGATACACAGCACAAACTCTTGGCTATTCTGCAGCCCACCAGACCCAATCAGGTAGCTTTCCCGGTGAATGAGGCCAGTATGGAACCAGCTAGAATGGTATGGCATACACCAACAACCTGTACCTCTATGGCTAAAAGGGCTGAGAAATGTTACTTTGTGCCCATGAAAGGAGCAGAATTATTGTTTTCCCACTGAGCCCCCAACTCCCTAGCAGCACAAGCAGCCATGGAAAGATCCAGACAGCAACTCCCTAAAGCCACTGCTGCAGGCAGGGGAGCTAAACACCTGGGCCTTCTGGGGAGGAAGGCATTTACATCCACCAGTCTCCAGTTCAGAATCTCTAACTACCAGATCCTGTTAGCAAAATATTATTTTATGAACTACATAAAGTTCCTGGAATTGCAAGATCAAACTCCCCCAGGAGGACTAGGCTCAATTCCAAGCCCTTACTGAGGAAGATAGACTTGTGGCTAAAACCTCACTGCAAGCTGCAGTGGCTGCGACTCCCTGGTCATTTATACCTCAACCCCAAAGAGGATGTAATGCTGCTTGCAATGACTGAAGAGCATGGGTGCCAACCTCTGGGCAGATTGTTAGGAGGCAGGGCAAAAACCCCAAATTGGTTGTGCGTTCTATACTTAGATTTCACCAACCAATTATCAAGTGTAAACTCCTCAGGCATTATAACAGCCTTAATCTGGAGTCTGGACTACCCCAGGGGACTGTCTGAATCTATTTCATCCCCCAGATAAGTGTACCTTTGTGATAGATGGCCCTTTACACCAAGAATCACAGCAATACTCAAGTTACTCCTAATTCCAAAGGACCAGTCATTTACCCCAGGTGAAAGAAGACGTATGATGAGCAACTCTCGACGTGAAAGATGCTTACTTTCCTGTGGATGTTCAACTGTCCCACAGAAGGTTCCTCAGGTTTCTTGTAGGACAGGAACACTCCCAGTTCAGAGGACTCCTGTTGTATCTGACAACAGCACGCAAGGTTCTTCACTAAGGTCTTCTCAATGGTGGTAGCACAGATAAGACGAAATGGCTACAGCGTTTTCCTGTTTTGGAGCGACTGGCTTCTAACTGGCAAATCCCATCTTGAAGTTCAGTTGGCAACTTTGTCCTTGCTCTGCCAGCTGGCATCCTTGGGAATCTGCATAAACATGGAAAAGTGTACTTTGACTCCCACACAGCTCATCGACATTATAGGCATGACCCTGGATTTGACTGCAAGCAAGAGCCTCCCTCCCTGCAGGCAGATTCTTAGTCATGAACAGTCTGATAAACCAAGTCACTCCCAAACCCAGAACAAAAGTCCTGATCTGTCTGTCTTTGCTCGGTCTCGTGACCTGCTGCTTGTATGTAAGGCCATTTTCCAGGCTGCAACTCCATTGTCTGCAAGCCTGGCTCTGGTTGGTATATGTTCCAGACACAGCATGAACACCATCGTGACAGTGCCAGTCAACGTCAGGGCTTCAGTCAGAACCCGCAAATTGTGTGCATTGGAGTCCCTTTCCTAACCCGCCCCATGCACACGTACACAGCCAGCATGATGATAATCACGGATGAATCCCTCGTAGGCTGGTGAGCCCACTTGGGCAGTCACACATCACAAGATAGATGGACACAGTGGAAACCTGGGATGCGTATCAGTCTTTTGGAGCCAAGTGCAGTGAGACAGGCATGCAGTGCATTCCTCCCACTCGTATGATCCTGATACGTTTGGATAATGTCAAACAACATGACAACTATTTTCTATAACAGCAAACGAGGAGTAAAATCCTTTGCAGTGCGCATAGAGGCAGTCAACTTATGGTGCATCTGGAACCACATCACAGTTTCTGTGATGTGCATCTGGAACCATATCACAATTTCTGTGATGCACCTCCCAGGCACTCACAACTCACTGGTGAGCAGCCTCGGGAGGCATTTCATCCCCAGTTATGAGTGGGAATTACCACCAGGCCACCTTTTGAACCACTGGCCATGTTCTCAGTGTCCCACCTGTCTGTTAAGGTCTCCTTCCTGGTTGCCATTTCATTGGCCAGTGGGTGAGTTGGGGGCCTCATGGCCCAACTCATCATAATCTATACTTCATAAAGAAAAGGTATCCCTTCACCTCCACCTAAAGTTCATCCCAAAGGTAATTTCTGAGTTCCACATAAACCAATCAATTCACTTACTGGTATTTTTCCTGAATGCCTCCAGTGAAGAAGGAGATGCCATTTTCTTGACATCTGACGAGCATTGGCATTCTACCTGCAAAAAATGAAACCATTTGGTAAATCACCCAGACTATATGCTGCTATCGCAGAGAGGACACAGGGAGAAGTGATATCTGCTCAGATACTCTGTGGATTTCAGGTTGTATCCTCCTTTTCTATCAGTTGGCACATTGTCACGTTCTGGGGTCCAATCCAGCCCAGGGAGGGGTTGCATTACCATCTGCCCTGTAACCGTAGGTGCTTTAAATTGCTCTGCTGCTGTAATTCTCGTCTGGATGCTCCCTGTCAGCATACAAACATACACTGAGTGTCTGTGTAATAAGCAACCCTGGACCAGCTACTCTGATTCCAGCAGCCTGTTTGCTACGCTCCACGTATCCACCAGCTTTTTGGTTACACCTGGCAAGATTAACCCCAACACCCCCCATCCCAAATTTTCCAAAAATCATGTGCTCAGCAATATCTAGCCCTTTCCTGGAACATTCAGAAGAATAATAAGGTTTGTTTGCTCCTCTAAAGAGACAAACGGCATAGTTTATCACTTGAAGTGGAGTTAACAATCACTTCAATTCAAACACTGGGTTTGTTTAGATTAAAAAGTAAAACAAGTTTACCAGCCAAAGGGGAGAGGCTCTCAAGTGAGTTCAGATATAAAGGATAGAGTTAGAAATGGTTACAAGGAAATAAAAGTGAAAAATGCATTGTAGAGGCTAAGACCTAACAAAACTACTCTTACCACGCTCCCTACCAACTAGATAGCTGCCCTACCCTCTCTGGTCGTCATCTTCCACAAAGTTCAAAGTGCTTGGTTCCTTTGTCACCTTAAGTGAAAAGTCACTTGATATTCTTTGACCCTCTCTTTTATAGTCCAGTTACCCTTTAAAATGGATTATTCTGATGGCTGCTGCCCAAAATAAAATAAAATTCAAGCTGTGAGAAAGGAGACATTGAGTCTGGTGAAGGAAGTCCTATGCTGGTTTCCCCCCATTTTTTTTTCAAAAATGCAAATTGATTTGTTCCTGCTCTTTGCAATGCAAATGAATGGCCATTTGCCAGCGATTGCTAATCAAGTTTTATTACACCTGCTGGAGGCGTCAGCTTGTCCTTCGTCTAGGAGAAACTTGCTTACCCACTCCCCAGACCTGTCTGGTAAACACACTTTAGTTCCACATTTCCTTCATATGGTCTCTTGGGTGTTACCATACATATACCATGCAAGAATATTAATTATCTCTGTTATTAATTTTCCAGTTATACCTTACATGACACGTAGCTGATACGGTTTGACATTAATGAGCTGTGGTACACTGAACTGGTCAGGTCAGCAGAACCTCACTATCAGATACCAATAAGCCTCTTGCATTGTGATGCTGTTACGATCACATGCATCTCCCTCGCCCAGATGGGGTGAGAGTCCATTCCACTAGAGGATAGGCAACCTCTGTAGCATCACTTTGAAAAGTGCCTGTGTTGGACATTTGTAAGACTGCAACCTGCAGTTCCCTACACACTTTCACAAAGCATTGCACGCTGGTTCAAGCCTCTTCTGCTGACACAGACTTTGGAATTGCAGTGTTACAGACATCTATATCTCCTGCATCCTCACTACCCCCTCCTCCTATTGAGGACTGCTTGCCAGTCACTCACATGTGAAGTACACATAGGGACTGGCCCTTGAAGAAGAAATGGAGGTTACTTACCTGTAACTACAAGTTCTCAGAGATGTGTGGACCCTATCTGTATTCCAGTACCCACCCTCCTTCCCCTCTGCTTTGGCTCGTGACTGGATTCATGGTAGACAAGGAGCTGGAAAGGCAGTCAGTCTGCACCTCCCCTTATGCCCTTGGTGCTGAGCATGTGGAAGTCCAGGGTGCAGGCATGGACCAACAGCCACTACTTGCAAGAGATTTTCAGGCCCCTAAAAATATTTAGGATGCCCAATTCCTTAACAGCTTTGAAAGTCTGAGTTTTGAAATTGTTTTGAAAAAACTTCGCTAATTGGAGGTGTGTGGTGTAATCAATGCAGGTACTGCTATGGCACAATGCTTATTCGAAATATTTTTTCTATTAGTGTACTGTATATCCAGCCAGTTATGCACCTTCTTTGTAGAAATTAAGATCGAATTTTCATGTAACTGGCAGCATTTAAATGTAAACCAATCACTTTATCAAGTTTACGTGATTGGGTACAAGGAGATTGCATTCAATAGTAAGACTGCAGGATGGCTAAAATGAAAAAGTTCTGCTGTGTATGAATTCAGCAGCATGGAGGCTATGTGTATTCTTCAATTCAGCAAAGCATTTAAGCCTCTAATTAAGACCCTGCTTATATAGCAAAGCAATTAAACTTGTATTTAAATACTTTGCTGAACAGGGATGGACTAAGCACATGCATAAAGTTAAGCATGTATTGAAGAGCTTTGCAGAGTCCAGTACCTAACTCTGCAAAGAGTCCTAACCCGGACTCTGCAAAGCACTTCAATACATGCTTAACTTTATGCATGTGCTTAGTCTATCCCTGTTCAGCAAAGTATTTAAATACAAGTTTAATTGCTTTGCTATATAAGCAGGGTCTTAATTAGACAGGGGAGCCTTGGGTAATGGATGAAAAGGGGAGTTATACTGTGTGTAAGCAAGTATTCTATTACAAACTAAAGAACATCTTCCATTTTATTTTCACAGGGGAAAAACCCCAGCACAGGCTGAATTGTGCTACTTGAACAAAGCTAAATGGTTAGAAATGTATGGTGTAGATATGCATGTTGTTAAGGTAAGACCTACATTGTCATTTTATTTCTGTGGGGAGTGGAAGAGATTGTAAATAGAAGACTGTGTATCTCTTTATAAATAAGTCATAATTCTCTACTATTAAAACACGTGAACAGACTTTGGTACTATATCTAATAAAAAAAAGTTTTGAGTTACTACCATATTAAGATTCGTGCTAGTAACTGCATATTGATTATTCCATCATGTGTTTGGTTGTAGGGAAGAGATGGATGTGACTACGCGCTTGGACTTACGCCAACAGGCATATTGATCTTTGAAGGAGCAAACAAAATAGGTTTATTTTTTTGGTAATACCTTTTTTTCTTTATATCCCTATTTGTTAACTGCTGAAATCCTTCCTCTTTTAAATAATGAGTTTTGGCTTGCTTTGAAAGCATAGTGTGGTGGAGTTAAGAAGGGAGGTTGATTCTGCAATATCAAAATAGATTGATACATGCTTCTGACTAGGTCAATTTATGTTTCAACGAAATCTGAAGTGATTTGTTAAACATATATTTATATTTTAAATACATTATGAGGTCAGATGTCCCATTATTTTAAACCCTCTTATATACCATTTTGTTTGTTTGTTCTTTAATTAAAAATCCTAAACTTATAAAATGCCTGTTTATTTCCTGTATGTGTAGGCCTAAAATCACTAAAATGGACTTCAAAAAGAGCAAATTAACGCTCATGGTCGTAGAAGATGATGAACAGGTAATTTTTTCCCCCTTACTTGGAACCTGATCCATTGAAGGGCTGCTGAGTACATTCAACTCTGTTGGCCAACAGAAGCTGAAGGGGCTCAGCGCCTTGTTGGATCAGGCCCTTTCTCTTTTGTGTTAGCCATTAACGAATATCATGCTTGCCAACTTCCAAAGTTTTTGTTTCTGCATTTAGGGCAGAGAACAAGAGCACACATTTGTTTTCCGGTTAGACAATGCAAAAACTTGCAAACATTTGTGGAAATGTGCTGTGGAACACCATGCATTCTTCAGACTGCGAATACCAGCAAACAGTAAATCTAGCAGATCTGACTTCATAAGGCTGGGTTCACGCTTCAGATTCAGGTATTTAATGAAATAACTGGGCATTGGTATTTATTTGAGGGCGCAAAAAGACACTGCACAAAAATACAAGATTTGTCCAGTTCATTCTGAGATTATTTATTTATTACTCTTTGAAAAGCAGCTTGGTTTCTCTAAGCATGTTTGATAAGCATGAAGTAAGGGCGGAGTTAAGTCACTCTCTCTAACTAAAAAAATTTTTTTAGTGGTCGAACAGAGTATCAAGCAACACATGGGTCCCGGTTACGCAGAACCAGTACATTTGAAAGAAAACCCAGCAAACGGTATCCATCGCGAAGGCATTCAACTTTTAAAGGTGAGGCTTTTATTTAACCCACTTGAATTATACATATTCATTAAACTAATTGTATGGCTGTGCTGTTAATGAGCACACATGCACTTTTCAGAATTTCTACTGGTGTATAGGTGACCATATTACAACCAAACAAAACTATAGCTCAGTGTGACCAGCATAACTGAATGAGTCACCAGCTGAAAAATCAAAGGTAGCAACTTTTTCCCTGTCAGTTTTGTTGTGTTATCCTTTGTGTCTCCTGCATCTTCTCCAATCCTTCACCATTCCTGTGTCTTTTCTTCTCCCCCATCCTCAGCCCGAGTTGTATGTTCCCCGGGCACCTGCGAGCTCAGCTGCAGGTGCAAACCTGGAGCTACATCGGACAATTATTTTTGTGTGACTTATTTGTGATTTTGGAATGCGTGGGGTTGTCACCCCTTTTGACTTTCTCCCCTTTTCCTTTCTGCATGGGAATGGGGAGAACCACGTCTAGAGGTACTTCTCTGTGTGCATCTAGGGGGTTACTGATCCCATCTTTTGTTCCCACTGTGCTTATGTCAGCTACAAAACAATCTTATAAAATTGTGGTATTTATCATTCTCTGAGTCTGTCTCAGTGTGGATCCCATTGTAGACGTGCATGCACCTCATGCATGTGAGACCAGTATTTTTTTTTTTTTTTTGAGTAGCAAAGTCTGCATGTGCATCCTGTGCCTTTTCATGGACCTGATTGACAGTATAAAGGGCGGCATTGCCGTGACTCTCCCTCATTACCTCTGACTGCTTGTGGCACTGAACCTGTGGAATGTCTGACCTACTAGTTCTTAGCTTTGGCTACAATTTCTGCAAACCTTTGGAAATTCTTCAGAACTCTGTTTTGATTACCTGGATATTATTTCTTTTTACCACTGCAATCGTATCAATCCATCCGAACCCAGTATTGATAGATGGACACACACACACCCCGTACTGATCCCCCGTATATACACCCTGTACAGCCCTGTCCAATTTGAAGCGGGGGCAAAGTAGGAGCCTCTTCTGTCTAGATGAGTTGCACATACCTAGCAAGTGCTCTGTGTACCTGCCATTTTCCACTAGGACATGAGACACGAGATGAAGCTCAAACTCCACCGTCTGGAACAATCCATGAAGCTATCTTCAGGTCCCGAGGAGATGAGCTCCAAGGTCCTGCTACTGGAGAAGCCAGTGTCATCCAGCATTCCCCCAGCAGACAGACTACACCTAAACCCAGTGCAGAGAAGACCGCACCGAGAAAGGAACTGTCACCGGCACATGTCGCCCCCAACATTGAAACAACATCAAATCAGGCACTAGCACTTGTGCCATCAAAGTCCAACACTGAGAGGAGTCACTTCAAATAAAGAGGCAGAGACTCCGGGAAAAGGTCAGTGTTCTCCCATAAGGAGAAACAACACACAGCCTCTGGACCGCACCCCTCGGTATCGACATTGACCATGGAGGATGAGCCTAGGGGAGAACCAGAACAACCATCAGTGCTGAAGCACCTACCAGTACTGGTACAAATCCCAGTGCAAAGAGCCCCCTACAAGATGTCTACTCCCTCCTCACTGTCACCAAGGCATATGTTCTCTCCATCTTCAAGTAGAGAACCTTCTCCCTTCAGCTCAGTGGCTGACACCATGGAGAGGCTCACCTGATTCCTCAACAGGGTTCTGCCCCAGCCACCTTCTCAAGAATGGCACAGAATTGGATAATGCCAATGGTATTCTTACTATGGTGGCCCTATTGGGGTTACTGGGGTCCACCATCTTGGGCATCGAGAAGCCAGACACACATCAGAATATCAGGAGGAACAGGATTCAGTGTTAGGCCTGGTCTACACTAGAGGGGGGAATCGATCTAGGTTATGCAACTTGAAGTGAACATACTTAGATCTACTCACCGCAGTGTCGTCACTGCAGTGAGTCGACAGCTGATTCTCCCCCGCTTCTCGCTCTGGTGGAGTACCGGAGTTGACGGGAGAGTGCTCGGTGGTTGACCCCCTCCCGCTGGATTGATCACTGCCCGTCAATCCTGCGGGAAATGTAGACAAGCCCTTAGAGCAACACCTGCGTCCCGTATCGCTACCTGAAGCCCTCTCATCTTTCGTCCTCATCTAGCTCCTCCCCAACTCCTACAAGAGCTTTCTTGGTTGGCTACTCCCAGTGAATATACGGAAAGGGATCGATCCCATTCTCTGCTCTCTCCCTAACTGTTACACTTATCATAGACGCTTCAGGGACAGGATGGGATGCCCACTTGAACCACCTGCAGATGCCAGGAACATGGTCTTAGAACGAACTAAATTTACATATGAGCATCCTGGAACAGAGAGCCATCAGACTGAATAGAATAATAGAAATGTGGGGCTGGGAGGAACCTTGAGATGTCATCAGGTCCAGCTCCTTGTACTGAGGCAGGACCAAGTAAACTTAGACCATCCTTGAGGTGTTTGTCCAAAATGTTCTTAAAACCTCCAATGATGGGGGATTCCACAACCTCTCTTGGAAGCCTGTTCCAGTACTTAGCTACCCGTAGAGTTAGAAAGTTTTTCTCACGGTCTTACCTAAATCTCCCTTGCTGCAGATTAAGCTCATTACTTTTCGGCCAACCTTCAAGTGACGTGGGGAACAGTTGATCACCATCCTCTTTATAACAGCCCTTTCCATATTTGAAGATTGTTATTGGGTCCCCCCTCAGTCGTCTTTTCTCAAGGCTAAATATGCCCAGTGTTCTTAACCTTTCCACATAGGTCAGGTTTTCTAAAGCTTTCATCATTTTTGTTGCTCTTCTCTGGACCTTCTGCAGTCACGGGGGGGCCACACCAAATGCCTGAACTTCTGCTCCAAGGGAAGCATGAGCCCAGACTCTCTTCTTCAGTGGTCTCGAGGACTTCTCTGTCTCCCCACTAAGTCCCCTGATTCCCAGGATATTGTCCAGGACCAAGAGGGACAAGGCTACAGTCATCCTGATAGCTCCTTGCTGGCAGAGGCAGTTTCAGCTGCCAGACTGCTTCAGTTGTCCATGCAACCTTCCATTCACCTCCCAGCTTGCCCAATGTCAGATCTTACACCCAGACCCCCAATCGTTGCTTCTGTTGTCTTAGATGTTGGCTGTTTGAGCCTTACTGACAGAGACAGCTCCCTTTCCACCACAGCAGGAAATCCCTGCACCAGAAAGACTTTTTTCCACTGTAAGAATTCTCTACTGGGCAGCCCAAAACAATCTGGACCTAAAGATCCTGACATATGTGCTGATCCTGAAACAGGCAGGACTGGCATTCAATACTGCCAGGGATCATCTTGCAGCAGTATCAGTGAGTCATGCTCCAGAACAGTCATACTCAATCTTCTTGTACCCGATGATGTTGAAGTTAATTAAGGGCCTCCTTCATAGCTGTCCTCTGGTTAGAGACCTGTCTGCCTTGTGGGACCCCATGTCATCCTTCTGAAGCTCATAGAGCTTCCCCATCAGCCACGCTGGAATGCTCCATGCAACATTTTACTATCAAAGCAGTCTTTCTGCTGGCTATCGCTTCAGCTTGAAAGGCTTGTGAGCTCCAAGCTCTCATGGCCAGACCACCATACACATTCTTCTATCTCATATTTTCACCTGATCCAATCAGTTACCTGAGCAGTCTTCTTCCCAAAGCTGCACTCACTTCTGGAAGAGAAGAAATGACATACCTTGGATGTAATTAGAGCTTTACTATATTACCTTGATAGGATTGATCCGTTTTGGCTCCCCCCTCATACACCTCTTTTTGGCCATTTCTGGCCCATCCAAAGGCCATGCTATCCCTTGGAGAGTCTCTCCGATGAGAATCACGCAGTGAATTTCTACCTGCAATCAGCTGGCTGGCACTCTGGTCACTTTGTCCATCGAGGCACAGTCCACGGAGGCACAGGCTGCATCTACCGCTTCCTTCAGAAATGTTCCTGCCTCCGAGATCTGCAACATGGAGTAACCCACTGACTTGTGAAAAATTATGTCCTTGACATGGCAGCCAGGGTTCAGGAGACCAGATCTTCAATTATTGTTTGGTTCAACTAATGTACCTCACTCCACCATCCTAAGAGGCTGCTGCTTGCCAGTGAACTACAGTGGGATCCACACTGACCTACTAAAGAAGAGAGACGGTTACTTACCCTACAATAACTGTAGCGTCGGTGCGGATCCCATGACCTGCCTCTCTCTCTGCTTTTTGGAGTCTGTAGCTAAACTGGCTTTGAATCACATTGGAACAGAGAGCGGGTTGCGACTGCATTGCCTCGTGTGAGAGCACAGGGTACATGTGCAGCCCTGACAGATGCTGCTACTCCAAAAAAAAAAATTCCTGTCTTGCACATATGAAAGACACTTAGACTACAGTAGCTGAAAGAAACACAGTTACGGTACAGTAAGATCTCTTTCAAAGGTAAATGTTGATTAACCTTTTTTTTCTTTTCTTTTCTTTTTTTCTTTTTTTTTTTTAAAGCAAACAATCCTGTGAAGGCAGCACAACTGTGGTAAGTGTATCCAGATTCTCATTGCGTGTTCATTCTTATGCTATGGCAATGGGTCCTAAGGCCCTGTTCCTGCATCAGGGTTGGCTAGCGCAGAATCCTGCACCTGCGCTAGCTGACCACAGTGTAAGATCAGGGGCTAAGCAGGGCCGATGCAAGGAAGTTTCGCGGCCTAGGGTGTGAAACTTCCTTGCACCGGCCCTGCGCCGCACCCCCAACGCCGCTCCCCACCCCCCACCCCCCCAGGAGCTCAGCCCCCCAGCTCACCGCAGCTGCCTCCAGGCTCCACGCTCAGCGGCTGAGCATGGGGCAGGGGGGCGGCTCGCCACGGCTGCCTCCCAGCTCCAAGCTCAGCAGCTGAGCGTGGAGCCGAGAGGCAGTAGGTAGCCACCTGCCGCCCCCCAAATCCTGGCGCCCTAGGCGACCACCTAGGGTCGCCTAGTTATAGCGCCGGCCCTGGGGCTAAGCATGAAACTTTGTTTGCTTTTATTTTTGTCTGAGTGGATTTCTGTCCTTTGAAAGTAGGAGCAAAATTGAGCTTATTTTCTTTCTGATCTTGTTGTCATTATGTTGAGCACCTAACACTATTGGTTGCTGCTTTGTAAGTTAAAATAAATAGTATTTTCTTTGCCCCTGAATGTTCACTGTGGTACAAGCAGACTTTTGCTGAGCAAACTACTAATGCTTTTGAATTTGTAACATCGGGTATACATTTTGTTATCTCTCTCTAAAAACAGAGCACTGTGCTACATAAAACTGAATTAGAGGTGTTATTAAATTAGCATTTTCACGTGGTAACCTACTCATCGTCACTTTGTAGTCATGTGAAATCAGGTGTACATGGAACCACACTAACTTTTCTAGCTCTTCATTTGTGCTATGCAGTTGTGTTGCCCACCCCACCTTTTTTTTTTTAATGAAATGTCACAGTAGCAACAGTATAGTTATGGTGAAGAAGGTACTTGCATTATGAATCCCTAATTGCAGGTGCTTTTAACTTTTTGAAAATTAGTCTTTGAGCTGCCATTTCTTATTTTGTTAGCCGGGGAGGAGGGTAGTTTAATTTGGCCATGATTGTTTTATCAATCTCAGAAATGTGGAGGGAAATGTTGGTTTTCTCCAATTAGACATTTTTCACACTTTTTTTTCCACTTGATTAAATTAAAAATGCCTTGTATTTTTGAAAAGTTCAAACTTGCCACGAACTTAGCCCTAAATGAGGACAGGCACTTTTACAAGCTTGAAGAAATATAGTATAGAAAAGTAACACTTTCTGCAAACCTTTTTTGTACTCTGGAATATTTGACATTTTCATACTATTATTTAAGGCTTTGCTCTTGCAAGCACGTGAGTAGTTCCACTGAAGTCAATGAGATTACTCCTCTGTATAAAATTGTGTACTTGCATAATGCAGGATCTGGGAAGTTTGTGTCTCTAGTAGTCATAAAAGGTACAACACCATATACTTAGGGGAGAGGGAGGCTGAAATAATGTTTGTTGAGCTATCATTTTCGTTTTGTTGGTTTTGTGTAAATGTAATATGCAAGGATCTCTTAATACGCTTCGTAGCTCTCTTACTACTATTACAATGGACTGCTAATGTTACAGAATTTTGAAGGACTGATGGGTTAATGTTTTCATTGTTGTTAGCAGAAGACCTGAAAAGACAGCTCTGTCCTGGTACCAGCATGTTTCCAATATTCCTGAGAAGTTTAGGCCTCAATCCTGCAACTGGCTCCAGGAGGGCGGATATCTGTGCTTCTCTATATCCTCATTTGACTTAGAGGGATTCCACACAGGCATAGACCTTTTCCTTTGTGTAGCCAGTTGAAGGATCAAGTTCTCAATCTTGTTCACCCACATAGTAAACTAATTCATGGAAATGATCTGTTTTCTTATTTTTGTCAGTTTTAATTACAGAAACGCTATTTTTTCTTTCTTATTTTAGTGCAAAAAATAATCCTGAAATCCATAACTACCAGGTAAGAGTAACACTTGCTGGAGGGAATATTGACTTTAGTTTTATTACTTTAACTGTAAAGTTATTACTACCTATAGTTAAGGTGACTCATTTTCTCCTCTGTCCCCCTTCTTCCCTGTTGTTTTGATTTGTTCCTTTCATACCCTTGTGGGGAGATTTTGTTCTGTCTCTCTAATTGCTGCAGCACAGAATTTGCAGCCCAATGGGGAGACAGTGATGGCTTTATGACACCTTTGCTTCCTCCTGATTCTGGGCAGCTCTGGGGACTGGAAAGGTGCCCCAATCATTTAGACAGCCTTAGAGGGCCTGTTTAAGTTATGGCACCCTCCTGGGCCTACCTTATGGATCACAGCACCACCCAGAATCTTTGCAGCGTTGCATCGTGTAGTCCCATCTCCAATACACCTCCTATGCCAGGGCTTGTTAGGAGGTGTCCGCAGTCGGCAGTCTTACAATTGTCTTCCATGGCGTCTACACCAGAGGGAATCCTCCTGTGGCTGGGTTGGGGGCTTTTACAGCCCCTTTATGCCATTCCTTCCCTCCTAACCAGGGAAAAGGACCTAGAGTGGAAGTGAGGATCTCACCCCTGTTTCATATACTTCGCAGTAGCATTCAGTGCTGCTGAGGGAGCAAGTTGCGTTTTCATCCAGAGTGAACACATGTATGAGAAACTAATCGTAGTGTGTTTTTGTTTTTGTTTTTGTTTTAAACCTCCATAGTGATTTTGTTCCACTATCTTTGTCTCATCAGGGCTTAATGGGCTTAGGAAATGTCATCAGCATGGTGTTGTCCTTCTGGACCTTACTGCTGTAATAACCTTTCTCCCCATCCAAACTCTGAATAAAAATGGCTTTTCACCCATTTCCCAAGCAAACAACAGATGTGCCGAAATGATGCAACAGAGCAAAAATGTGGGTTGTGATATCTTTCCAAAGGGAGCAGCAAAAACATTTCCTCACTTTCATTCAGCTGTAACCAACCTTATGCTAGTGCTTCATAAAGCTCCGGGCTTGAAGATCATTTCACCAAAAGGCCCCAGGCACATGTTGAGCAACGTGGGAGAGAGGCTGAATCTTGCCTTTCAAATCCCTAAGTGGTGCTGATATCCCTGGTTGACTGCTATCTTCAAACTATGACAGGCTACACAGTACAGAGCTGTTCTACGCATAGCAATGTCCCTTGGATTATGTCTACGCTTGAAACTGGGAGATGTGAGTCTCAGCGGGTGTAGACATTGTCATTAACCAGCACACTAAAAATCGTTGTGTAACGTTGGCAGACGCGAATGGTGACATGGGCTAGCCATGTGGAGGACAAACCCGCCTGAAACCTGTGGCTAACTACTCTGGACCACTAGCTTGTGCCGCTGCCTGTGCTACCACAGCTGCTGCATTATTTTTAGCACAAGAGCTTGAATTACACCCCTAGCTCCAAGTGTAGACGTAGCTGTAGGTTCCATGGTAGTAGTTCATGCTCATGTCTGTCAACAGCTGCAATTATGATATTTGATATATTTACAAGGCAGGTCCTTAATCATTTTTTGATACGACTGGTAGTGAAAGTATGAAATTGCAGTAACAATGCAGGCAATTGTAACATGAGGATGATGTAATTGAGGACAACTCTTCACTTTAAAAAGAGCTCCTTAGACAATTAACCAAATGCAATCAGATTAAGGAGTGATACAGTGATTAATCAGAGCTAATATTTTACTTCCAGCCACAGTATCACCCTAATATACATCCTGGTCCACCACATTGGCACCCTCATACTCCTGTGAACATAAGGTAAGCTCTCTTCATTGTATGGGAGGGATCTTTTTTTTCTTCTCTATTTTAAACAACCTGTTGGATTAGAACTGTGATGAGACTGAGGTGATGTATGTTAATCACTTCAGTTTTTGCTTTGACATATTCTAAGTCTATTAAACTTAGAAGGAAGTTGATAGTTTGCTTAGATTTATTTTTAATTTATTATCCAAAACAAAATTTTAGGATTAAATTTTCCTTTTTAATTAATGTCTGTAGGTTGTGTCTGGCAGTGAGGTGCTTAATATTTTTAGTAAATTGAATTTTACTTTGATTAACATTTAATCTCAGAAGACAGCAGCGCACGTCCTTTTAGGGTGGGCTTAAATCAACAATGTACAAATTCGTAATATGCAGCAACTTTTTTCCTGTACTCCAGAAAGGTAAATGGAAAATTATAGTGCTTTCCTATTGAACATTGTATTAACAGATAGATTTTTTTTAAAAATCACACAAAAAGAACATTTTAAAACTACCACTTAAAAATTCAGTATCTGTATAGTTATGAATATGGCTGATCTTACTACATAAAGACTTAAATTTTAGTGCTATCAGACAGGAATTAAGTGAAAACAAGATTGGAAGAAAATCAGTCTAAATTGAAATCAGTATGGTTTATGTGCTTTTTCCCCAGGTAAATATAACTGGTTTTGACTTGTATTATTTTATTGCCAGACAGTGTCTAGGACTTTCAGACATATATAACTTGCACCACCTTGAGTGCATAATATTGCTGTTCTCATCTATCCCCTCTTCCTGCCTCTTCATCTTAGTATTCTTAGATAAGATAACTCCTTCACAGGGTAGGTGGAGTTTGGTGCTGAGTGTAGGGGAGCGCTAGCGGTGAGGGTAGGCTGCAAAGTGTAAGAAAGGATAGTCTGGTCTGAGATTATGGGACTGAAGAAGCAGGGAAAGGGCATAGAGATGGGATACACAATATTTCTCAGGTGGATCTGCAGATTATTTATCTCCATCTCAAAATTCCTAGAGAGTCTGGTGATAAAATAAATGTTAAGGTAAAAACAAAACTACATTTATGGAAAAAACTTTAAAATATGTAATGAATCTGACATAAAATTACTGTTCAAAATCTCTCCCGTTGATTTTAACACAGAATGAGTTCTAAAATCTCCAGTTTCCTGTTACCAGGGAATAGCTGCCTCTACAGAGATTTTGTAACCATTTAAGGGTTTTTTCTAAAAGGAATTTCCATTTATGATATCAGTCTAGTTAATTCTGATATTTTTAAAGCCTAAAACTTTCCTTTAGGCAGAGTAATGTTGAGATAAACAGAGCAGTATGTTAAAAAGTTTGTAAGAGAACTTTTTTTTTCCAGTGAAGATTAAGGTATTGCAAAGAGCTACAGGAAAATATGAAAAATGGCTTTTGCAAAGCTAAGCCTGCAAGTCCGCAAGAGATACATAACAGACCAATCCTGCAAGCCCTCTGTCAGCTGAGTCCTGAAAGGTGCTGAGCAGTCTGGCCCCAATCCAGCAAAGCATTTAAACACATGCTTTCACTTGAAGCATGTGAGTAGTCTCGTTGAAGTGAATGGGATACTCGTGATAAAAGTTAGAGCATGTGTTTAAGAGATTGGGTAGATTTGTGCCAGAGTGCTTAGCCCCTAGCACGATCAAGCTCTGGTTTCATATAAGTCCCACAGCTGGGCTTGCAGAATTGGACTTGAGGTGGTACAAGAGATAAGGGGAGGCTGTTGGTGGGATACTCTGTTCTGTTTTGTAAATAATGTAAACTCCAAAATAAGAAGGTGCAGAATCACTTTCCATCTTATCTCCATAAAATCTCCTCAGTAAAACTGTTCTGCTGCTGTTCAGTTAAAATCTTGTAGGATTGAATTTTCTTCCAAGATCTAACTGAGGTTAGTGGTCATGGTGTAATTTTTAGATTTATTATTGACGTTCCCTTCAAGTAAAATAAAAACTTGGCTTTCAATTTTAGATTCACAGTTTTCAGCCTACTTTGGTAGCATACAAAGAAAGAATGTTTCAAAAAATTAGCGCAACTTCAATGTATTAATACAGAAATATGTCTGGCGTTATGCAATTATTTTTATTCACTTTTCATCATGTTGATTAAAACTGCTTCTTGAAATGATTTATGGTGATTTGGTACATAGTACCTTCAGAAAGCTTGGGAGAGTTTGCTGATGGTAGTAGTTACCTATACCGTATGCTAGGGAAAACATATTTTTCTTCCTAGTGGTTTTCCAGGGTTCAGAGTGAATTTGTACACAAGCTTGTATTCTAACTGCAGGAGCTAGAAGTTTTGTTTGGTTTAATAGGGTGGATGTGTAACTAAGTCCATCAGAGTTGAGCAAATGGCAGTATTTATGGGTGGATGATTGATTGCTTCATTAATGTAACTTTTTTTTAATTTTTAAGCCTTTGGGAAATAGTACTTCCATTAGCTCAACTTTTTGCATGATTCTGCATTTATTGCTCATTTGGCAAAGCCACTTAGGCTCGCTGCACTTAAATCTTTTCCCCTGGAAATTCAGTGGATTTCAACCATGATTATTTTTAACATTTGAAAGAAAAGATTCTAAAAGTGCTGTGCATGTGATCTAATCCGAAGTGCATTGAAGTCAAGGGAAGGACTCCCAGTGGCTTCAGTGGACTTTGTCAAGCCCATGGTTCTATCCACCACTCCCTTCCATGGCTGTTCACTCTCCATCACTTTTCATGTGCATTTTAGAGCCTATCTGATAAACTCATATTATTGTATATCATTCATAATTGTAAAATTTACTTCCACCTCTCACTAACCAATAACTGTGCAAATGGTACAGGCCACCCTACCATGATGACAGGCCATATTGGAAACCAACCACAAGTGGAGATGACCGCAATTTACAGTATATCCAAGATCAGAATCAGAAGAATTTAGGAGGAATCCAAAGTATGGTGTACCAAGATAAACTCATGACAACACTTTGAGAAACGGGGTCATCCTAATTTCACCTACCATCTTAGATGATCATTACATTCCATAAGCATTGTCTGTCTGTGCATTATGTTAAAAGTATATTGTGTAAAAAGTGTGTGTCTTAATCTGTAGGGCCATCTTGTTGTTTAGTTAGTGTTCCTAGACAATCCTGAAAGAAGTATTTTCAATATTTTTGTAAAAATCTGATAAGTTTTGTGAAAACTGGTCAGAGTTCACTGTGGCTCAAGTTCTGAAATTTTTGTAAATTGTTAAATTTATCATATTTTTGTGTGACTCTGGGCATGTTTCTTTAAAATATTACACACCATGTCTAATTATTTTATCAGTTTGTTTAATTTATGAACCCAATTAAAAAACGAAGGATCAGAAATTTAGTTTGTGAACTGATACAAGAACAGGAGATGGGAAATAAATGAAAAACAGAATCAAAACTCACTTTTGTAATTTAAAAATTACTTAAATGGCCAGTGATAAAGGGATCCTGTTGACATAATCAAAGGTTTTTTTTCACAGAATAAAATTACAGGTGTTTATTTAACTTTAAACACAAGTATAGGGAAAACACTATCATTTTAAACTTAATAGATTACTCTGTTACTACTCATATTTATTGATTAAACCAATGAGAAATTGCATACTATGCCTAAAGGTAGTATTTGCTGCTATGAACACAGGAATGTTAAAAAATGCCTTAATAATGGGTGCTGCTGTCTTTTGTCTGATTTTTTTTTTTTAATGAAATTGTGAATGTAAACCATAAAACTACCCTGTGAAATTTTTTCTCCAAGAGGGTGATTCAAGAGGTAGCTTGTAATCAATGTAATACTTGAGGGAAGGGGAAACGGGGGTCCTGATAAAAAAAGATGTTAGACTTCTGCGAAGTTGGATGTACACTTTATAAACTCAGGCCCTGACATAGGCGTGACAGGTATTTTGATCACTTGCCTATATTTTACTAAGAAAGTCGTAGTGCCATCTTTATCAGGGCTTTGGAGCAGAGCCCGCGGAGCAGCTCCGGAGCAGTGGAGCTGCAGGTTTTTGCCTGGAGCTGGAGCAGAGCCGGAGCACAGCTCCAAAGCCCTGATCTTTATTCATATTTTCTTATTAATTTGGCCTTACAACTGATCTTTTGAAGTTTGCTGGAATAAGTAATATCTTTATATTTGGGATATCTTAAACTGGTAGGTTTTTTTAACTTGATTTTAATAAACATCCATATGTAAATAGGGATAACCCTGCATTTTTTCAGAGCAAATTTGATAGTATATAACTTTGTAAAGTATATTTGTTTACAAATGCTATCATTAATATTTGTTTTGATCTTTCTTGTATGTGCTAAGTACAAATAAACATTCTCAAGCTTCTGGTTTTGTTTTGGATATATTATTATTTATCTGTTTTAAAAGATATAAATACAGTTTTTGTGGAAGTTAGGGGAATGATACACCACTGTGTTACTCCAGTTTTACGCTAGGGTCACTCTGTAGCTTCGATGGTGTAATATTGGAGTAACCTAGTGATGAATCAGGACCAAGATTTTCATTGGAATCCATTGGAAATACTTGAAGGCAGAATGCACTGCGATGTGGAAGTGCCAGTATAATATGTATAGTCTTCAACTGAGTATTCATCACTTCATGATTCATGATTTTGTTATGGAACTTCATTTGATTTCTATAAATATTGTTTATACTCAGTATTGCTTTTCTGGGCAGTATTTTTTGCTGTTGTATAGGGAGCTGAAGACATTTAGAGCAAAAGATCTCCCCTTAAAGTGCCCCTTTAGCCCTATGTTGAAGATTTAAGTGGTGCATAAGCCTTGTGCTAGATCTCTCATAGACTCATAGACTTTAAGGTCAGAAGGGACCATTATGATCATCTAGTCTGACCTCCTGCACAATGCAGGCCACAGAATCTCACCCACCCACTCCTGGAATAATCCTCTCACCTATGTCTCAGCTATTGAAGTCCTCAAATCATGGTTTAAAGACTTCAAGATGCAGAGAATCCTCCGGTAAGTGACCCGTGCCCCATGCTGCAGAGGAAGGCAAAAAACCTCCAGGGCGTCTGCCAATCTACCCTGGAGGAAAATTCCTTCCCGACCCCAAATATGGCGATCAGCTGAACCCCGAGCATGTGGGCAAGACTCACCAGCCAGACACCCAGGAAAAAGTTCTCTGTAGTAACTTCTAACATCCCATCATTGACCATTGGTCCTATTTACCACTGATGGCAATTAATTGACCCTTGACTAAGATCATGTTATCCCATCAAACCATCCCCTCCATAAACGTATCTAGCTTAATCTTGAAGCCAGTTAGGTCTTTTGCCCCCACTGCTTCCCTTGGAAGGCTGTTCCAGAACTTCACTCCTCTGATGGTTAGAAACCTTCGTCTAATTTCAAGTCTAAACTTCCTGCTGGCCAGTTTATATCCATTTGTTCTTGTGTCCACATTGGTACTGAGCTGAAATAATTCCTCTCCCTCCCTGGTATTTATCCCTCTGATATATTTAAAGAGAGCAATCATATCTCCCCTCAGCCTTCTTTTGGTTAGGGTAAACAAACCAAGCTCCTTGAGTCTCCTTTCATACGACAGGTTTTCCATTCCTCGGATCATCCTAGTGGCCCTTCTTTGTACCTGTTCCAGTTTGAATTCATCCTTCTTAAACATGGGAGACCAGAACTGCACACAGTATTCCAAATGAGGTCTTACCAATGCCTTGTATAACGGTACTAACACCTCCTTATCTCTACTAGAAATACCTCGCCTAATGCATCCCAAGACCGCATTAGCTTTTTTCTCTGCATAAGGGTGAATTTTGCCCTTTATGATTATTTGTATATAGCAATTTTCATGCCTGGTACCAAATGAGAAGCCACTTACCTTATTCCTTCTCTTTAGAAGCACCTCAGATACTCTCAGCTACTTTTTTTTAAGGCATGCCCACCCCTCAGTACTCAGTGGTTCTGAATAACAGCAGTGAGATTCAGGGGTAAGGAGGGTTGGTATTGCAAGCAATAGGGGCAGGTTGTCTCCTGTTCCCCTTTGCTCTATCCACAGTTGTTTCCTTTGGGGAGGACTAAAAAGGTAAAGGGCTGGTCTCCACTACAGGGAGATTGACGCTGCTGCAATCGATGCTGAAGAGATCAATTTAGCAGGTCTAGTGAAGACCCGCAAAATTGACAGCAGAGCGTTCTCTGGTTGACCCTGGTACTCCAGCTCTCCAAGAAGAGTAAGGGAAGTTGACCGGAGAGCGTCTCCCATCGACTCAGCGCCGTGAAGACACCGGAGTAAGTCGACCAAAGCTATGTTGACTCCAGTTACTTTATTCACAAAGCTGGAGTAGCGTAACTTAGGTCGACTTACCCCCGTAGTGACAACAAGCCCAAAGTCTGACATTTTACATTTAACCTTTCTCTCCACTTATGCTGCTCTGACTTCTGCCACCGTGGTGAACTAGGAAGAGACTCTACCTATCCAGACTAACACAGCTACCCCTCTGATACCTTTTGAATATGTATTTTAATTTAAAGTACACTTTGGGGGTTGTTTTTTCCAAAATTGGCACCCCTACTATTTAGAAAGTATGGTTAGCTAATAAATCAGTGATACCAACCTTTGGATGCTAGAAATGCAACTCGCCACTTTCACGTCTTAGCAAGGCAGAAACCTTCATGTTTCAAAGCAGAATTCTATTGCTTACTCTTCTGAAAATGTTTGGTGAATTTGACTGCTAAAGGTAACTCCTTTAGTTTAAAAATTACTTTATAACAACTTTTGAAAATCTCTGGCTGTTAGGATTTAAGACTGGATCCTATTTGCAGGCGACTGTATGAGAAACCTCTTTTGATATCACAGTTTTGCATTACATTTCATAAAATACTTTAGGTCCATTATCTATTGAAATAAATGTTCTTATGTCATGTTGTATAGGTTTCCTGCCAGGATTCCCCATGAGAATGTCACCGGATATTTATTTAAAGTAGTTCTCAGTTGTGTTCCAAATAGTAAAATACACAATTGTTCTATATGTACAAAAGTCACTTTTGAAATCTTTCCAGTTGTCCAAATAAACAAATGCCATCACCTACTGAATGCTAACAAAGCAAGTTTTCCGGGATGCCCATTGTACTGTTTAATTTCTGAAAATGTTCTTCATCCTAATTTTTAAAAGTTTAATTTAAAAAATTGCAATTTCCTTTGTATTAGTTGTAGGTACTTTTTAGAAAAACTCTTTGAAGACTTATCTTCTCCTGATTCCACAAGAATTAAAAATGTTGTAGCTATGTTGATCCCAGGATATGAGAGAGACAAGGTAGGTGAAGCATTATATTTTATTGGACCAATTTCCATTGGTGGAAGGGACAAGCTTTCGAGCTTCATGGAAGTCTTCTTCGGGTCCAAGTTGGTCCAATAAAATACCTTCTCTCTCTCATATCCCAATAAGACCCGAAGAAGAGTTCTGCATAGCTTAAAAGCTTGTTTTGTCCACTAACTGGTTGGTCCAATAAAATATATTACCTCACCTACCTTGTCTCTTTCAAGAATTGGAAATTGCATCATCACAAATGGTGACAAAACTGTCTTTTCTGAAAATTAGAGATGCTATTTGATGAATAGACATCACACCAGGAATCAAAAATTACATTGGTCTGTGTACTAGTATATAGTGGAGAGATTCTCAGATATGCTGGAGCACCAATTGGTGCATTCAAGAGGGATTGGGGCTAAGGTGTCTATGCCATCTTTCTGTACTCCTCCCATCCCCCATCTCCCAGTACTGAGGGATATCTGGCCAGTTCAGTCCCAGCACAACTCAGTGCAGCCTATTTTGTAATGCGGCAATTACTGGACAGAAAAACACAAGAGTACCAGTCTCCCTCTTGCCCTGACATCCCTCCTACACCAGGGACTCCAGGAGGTGTTGCAATGCCAGGTCTGTGACTGAGGCCAGGTTTATGGCCCATTGCAGCATCAGAGTACTAGCCTGGCCCTGAGACTGTGGGCTGTAGATACAGGTTCTAGTATTGGGGAAGGTGGCATCCCTTTGAATTAATCCTGCTTAGCACAGGTTACTTAACCTCTGAGTGTTCTCTTTTCAATTACTTAATCATGAATCACTTTGTCAGCTGAAGTGCAGACTAAAAATGTAGGGACTATATCATGTAATGCAATTGCACAGCTGTCAGTCTGGGGAGTTTACTCTGACAGAAATAACTGAGTTCTGCCAAAACATGCATCAGTGGGTCGAAATGCAGACTTATCACGGTCAAGGATTGCTTGCTCAAAGGCTATAGAATCAGGTGGAGCATCTAGTATGGCAGGTAAGTTGCAGCATGTTTTTTGTCTTTCAGATGCTATACCAGTGCACCAGAAGAGCTCTCCTCCATTTTGTAGAAATGGTAGTATAAGAGCTTGCAAATCATTTGGTAAATGTAGCCACTGGTGCCAACAAGTAAGCTGACTGAGACAGGAAAAATGAAGATGCTGATGAGACTTGATTTTCGGCATATGGACTCCCAAGTGGGGTAGAAAAACATAATCAGGGATTGTGGGAGAGATTCCCTGCAGTGGGGAGAGGCAGACTGATTTAGCTCTGCATTTCTTTTTGTTTTTTTGTGGGGAGTTTTTTTGTTTTGTTTTTTAAGAAATGGGTTCTTCAGAAGTTTTATGTCCTTGATCCAGCAGGAAGCCAGGTCAGTGCTATTCCCCCAGGAACCACCTGGCTTGAATGAGGACTACTGCAGCACAGGCTCACTGAGGACCTAATTCAAAGTCCATGGGAAGACTACATTGATGGGCTTTGGATCAGGCTCCAAGAACAGTGCAAAGTGTAGTCTGTTTTCCTTTTGCTTTTTAAAGTGGGGATCTGAGGAGAGCAATATTAATGGGCTATTGCTGCAGCTCTTAGCCAGGAAACAGAAAATTGCTCCCCCCACCCTTTTTTTTATTTTTATTTTATTTTTGTAAGTGTCTGGGTGGATTCTTCAAAGGCCAGTGCATGCTGGAATACTTTCTTCTTTTTTGAGAGGTTAACCTGAGCTAGCTTTGCTGGTTAGATGTAGGACCTTGCCCGTGTGTTCACTGCACTTGTTGCACATCGTGAGGATGAAAGCTTGGGATTGCTGGAACTCAGAAGTTTTTTGTGTAAATAGCATGTTTGCATCACGTTTATTTCTGTTTTAAGAATGAAATGGCTGCACTTGAAAAATACAACTCCATTTTTATTATTCGTGCTTATTATGGTAGTACCTAGGGGCCAACCAAGCGGTAGGTTGGGGAGCTATTATGCCATTCTACAAACATAGAAAAACACAGTCCCTGTCCCTTTGGTGACAGAGTTTACAGTCTAAATAGACACAGGGTCGGGGAAAGGGACAGAACAAATATACCTCTGCATTAGTGAATATTATTTGTTGCATTCCCATCCCTAGAGATACCTTAAAAAGCAGTCAAATTCTGAGAGACAACAATCACAAGGAGCCAGGTTTTCAAAAGAGCTCAGAGCCCAGCAGCTCCCATTGTTCTCTTAAGTGCCATTGTATTCTGAAAAGTGATGGGCATTGTGGGCTTCCATATGGAACGTTTCTCAAAGATTTCCATATCATATGTGCTAAGTTTTTTTTTTTCTGCCTGACCCGCCCCAAAAAATAATACCAACCTAACCTGGGTTCTGAGAGTCAAGTTGGGTTCCTTCTTTCACATGGCTCATCCCCCATAATAAAGGTTCTGCCAGCCAAATCTTGTATCCGTTACTGGCACACCTTTGCAATCCAGTTTTAGAAGTCTGACCTTTGATAGTTCTTTCAAATAAAACAAATTGTTCCTTAACAGCTAGCCCTGTGATATTTCTGAATATGGTTTTTAAGCTCTTCGGGGCAAGGATCTCATCATACCTGCCTGAAAGGCCCCTACCATACTTATCAATGAAGAAATACTAATAGATAGAAAATGTAAATAGAGCTCCATTAACAAACTTTTATATTAGTTTACAGTATGTAATCCTCTTTAGATTTTTTTTTCTCCATCCCAGTTCAGAGATCTGGTAAATTCTTTATAATTAAAAATACACTGTTAGTTCAACCCTTTGGATTTGATAGTTGATAGTTCAACCCTAATGGGATTTGAAGATGCTCAGCACCTTGCAGCATTGCATTGTTGGTTTTTTAAAGAGAGAGTCTTTTTTTAAATCTGCATTATCATATGTTCACACTGATCAAAATCAGCTTGAGGATGTATGTTCTAAAGGATTTCAGAGGACCATGGCACTTGGAGAGAAGACACATGGAGAATGCTTCTACTCTCCTAGCTCTCTGACCAGCGGCCCATCTTTTCCTTTTGGTTGTGTTTGAAGTACATTAGTTCTCTCAGCTCTGAGCAATCTGCTGCTCCCTGCAGCACACTTTGTGGTGACAGCTCATCTTCCCATAGTGATTTGCTGTTTGGGTATTCTCAATAGACTCAAACTGCTTCCTCTCACAGGCAGAAGAGTCTCACTAACAATGGTTCTCCCAAGCAGCATGTGACCTGCAAGCTCTTTGCAGACCACCGAGGATTGTTCTGTGGACCACAGTTGAAGAACCACTTCACTGAATGATTTATTCACTGAGAGATTAGAAGGACCCCTTTACCTTTTAAAGAAAGAAGGTTGAGGTGATAATCCTACCAAGAAATCATTCAGAAACAGTCTCAAAATTACATTGGCATTGTCAACCATATTCTCATTCCCAAATGGGTTAGGCTTTTTTGAACTTGCCATACTTTGTACGTTCTGTATTCTATATTTTTTGCATTTTCCCCCTATTTGTTAGGGTCTGAAGTTTTGAGCTACTGTTCTAAAAAACCTCCCCATTTTTATTTTTATTATAAAGATAATTTTTGAATTACTAGAAGAAAAGTCCAGAACAGGAGCACTTTTTAAAAATTGTAGTCACTTGCTAAAAAAAAGTTTTAAGTAATTTGAAGGGTAGTTTTTAAAAAAGTAATTATATTTAAAAGCCACATTTTTGCCCACTAAATGTTTTGTTACTCATTTATATCCCCCTGAAGAACTGAAAGGAGCAGCCATTGAACTCAGTTGGCAGTAGAAAATGTCTGACTTTAAACTGGTGTTAGACCAGCAACAAGCTATTTAAATATTTAACAAATACTTTTTCTCCAGTAAATTGGTTTATAACAGTCCCACAAACAACATGCAACTTGCCCCACAGCATTAGTTTTTGCATTTCTGAGGAAATGCAAATGTTAAACCATTTATGCAGTCAAACAGAGAGAATATTGAATTGACCAGCTGGATAGCCGTACAATCAATATTTGAAATTCCCAGGTTAGAAAAAGGAGAACCGTGTTTACATCCTGGTTCTATCGTTTATATCTATGTGCTAAATCCTAGGTTTTTGAGGCCTCTCAGCCTGGCACCTTTGTCAGTCAGCAGGACCATGCTGTCAGCATTCAGGAGAGAATGCTTTTCCTCCACTAGGGGGTGAAGGAAGAGACCCAAGGAGGAGGAGGATTGGGGCCTCTTCTCTTTCTCTAATGGGTGAGGAGATGGAAAAGATACCCAAGATGAAACCCCAGAATGAAAAGGGAGAAGAGAGCCCAATGTTGAGACACAAGTGGGACAGAGGAGCAGGGAGAGAGACACAGAAGGGGGCATCTAGGGAAAGAGGAAAAGTTGGAAGGAAAGATTTTAGAGTTTGCTTTAGGGTGGGAGGAAAATGGAAAAGAAAAGCTAACTGGAAGGAAACAATGATAAGGGCTGAGGAGATAAAGCAGGCAAAGTAGAAGAGAAAAGAGAATGGAAAAGCAAGGGAACCTTGCTGTGGTCTATGGAGCTTTAAAAACAATAGCGTGTGTGGTTACTAGATCTTTAAGGTCTGGAACACACTGTATTCCTTGCTACAAAAAGGTGTGTCAATTGGACATGAAACTGATCACATTTTTTTCAAAGTTTTGACCAACAAAGGGAAACATTTAAAATGATTGGTTTTGTGGTGTTTTGTTTTGTTTTGTGGGGGGGAGGGGTGACAATATTTTTCCGCTGTTCAACCAGCTTCTCTTACAGCTGGTCAGAATTTTCAGCAAAAACATATCTGAAAATTGCAAAATAACTGAAATTTTATCTCTAGTCAGAATCCGTTGGTGGTGTTTGGATACTGAGCCTAAAAAGGACCATCTCCACTGTACTAAGCTGATTCATTTGGGTGTCGCTTTATTTTCTTGTTGCTCATATTATTCTCTGTGGAAACAAGTGAAATTTCCTTGCTTTGAACAGTGTTAGTCTACTGTACATAGTTCTGGTTTCAGCTTGAATGGTAATGTAAATAGCATTAATGGAATATAAACTTCAACCTTAGTTTGACTGTGTCTTGGATTTCCCTCTAGGGCCTTTAGGTTTTTGCCCTCTGATTCCTTATGCCTCTGAGAGAGGATCCCCAACCCCTTTTATGATCCTGGATTTAGAAACACCTGATCAAACCTTAGAGTAACTCAACAATAATTGCAGTACATCTTCATTCTGGTTTTAAACTTGAGTTTAGGGGAGCTCATCAGAAGAGCTAATCATTCCTATGTAGGGTCCTAGAAATTTCTTCTCGGTTAAAGTTGACTTAATCATGCAGCCTCGAGAGGTGTCTTTAGGAATGAAATGGGCTCCTCTGGACCATCTTCAGTTGCTTCACACCTGCAATATGATTTCCTGATTTTTTCTAGTGTGGATGCATATAGAGAAGCTTTCATGCCTTTGTCTACACCACACCAAAGAGCATGTAGGACTTTGTGATGCACTTTCTTTCTCCCTAGAGCATGCCCCTTACTCCCATCCTCGGTGTCAGATTCCACACCTATTTATCCCCCATCTGCTCTATGACCATCCCTTTTGTTATATTGTTTGCATGCAATAAAGCCCTTTCCGGATAATCTGCTCCAGCCCATGTACCAGAAGTGGTAGTTAGCCCAGTATTTGCACAAGCCAGGTTCACTCTCTCCTAGCTCATTTATTCTTCATTCCTGTCCACAGAGAAATCATTAATGCTTGTTTGCCGTATAGCTATTCTCATGCACACTTAGTGTCACATTCCAAGCTTTACAGCCTATAGTAATACTTTGCACGTGTTGGGTGCTTTACAGGGTTAAAGCAAGTTACAAACCTTAACTAAAATTAACAGGGTTTTTAGCTTTTCATGAAATTTTGGGAGAAAATGCAAAGATTGAAAATTGAAATTTTTAAAATGTGAGTGTTCACGGAGAAAATGGACCACAAGCGATTTACTGTATGTTTTAGGGTTGATTTTAACCAAATACAGTAAAGGAAATTAAAATTTCGAAATGACAGAAATGTAGCAGCACTTGAACAGGAAATAAAGGTGAAGCCAAAGAGAGAGATGTCTTTCACCAACCCAGGGGGATGTTCCATTATGGTGGAACACAATTTGATGTCCACTGTTACTATATATATCACATGAAAGCCTACAGGGCCACGCAGCAACTCCCTTTGCATGCACCAACCCTGTGTGAAATGACCTATTGTAAAGAACCACATGGTACCTTGGAGGTTGAGGGAGATTTAAGCACAAGTGAAAGTTAGGCCCCAAGACCCACTGAAAGTCAAAGGGAGATTGACTCCTATTTATACCTAACTCTCATTTGTGCTTTTTGAAAACCTTCCCCTCAAACAATCAAACAGGTATGTTTATACCAGCACTGACTCTCCTTAGGGAGCACAGTTAAAACTTTTGAGAAGGTATTATTGTGACAACGTGATAGGTGAGATATCTCCTATTAGGGCTAGGTGGGTGGCAGGAGATTCCCAGCACATTCAGTTCAAAGAATACTGTGTAGACCTGATGCTGTAGAGAGACATCAGCAAGCTGCAAATCGCCATATAAGGCATTCTGCAGGCTGTGGATGGGAGGATAGAGGGGGCTGTGAAGACGTGCATTTGAAATGCTAAGCCTTTTTAAATATGAAGAGACTACAGTGCTTAGTTCGGAGGGAACGCTCTTACAAGAAATGGATGTAGGTGTGACATTTTGTTGAAAGTCAAACAAAATATCACTCCCCAATCTAGAAGCCTTTCTTTCTAAATCACCATCCACCTGTCAGGGGGGAGAACCTAGACCCACTGAATGTACTAGCATTCCCATGGCTAGAGTAGTCCATGCATGCCTTCCCGCACCCACCCCTAGAGCACAACACAGGGAGCTGCTCTGAGACACCGGGTTCCCAGAGTCCTCCAAACCATGTGCAGGCGGCGGCCCACCAATCACCTCCCAATTACAGCTTTAGGCCCCTGGGAAGCACCTGGACTGCAGCAGACACCATGGGTGAAAGGGAGCCTTCACAGCCCTGCTCTGTGATATTGGCTAAGACGGTTCTTGTGAAATCCTCAGTAAGAGGGTGGGAGAATTTCCCAGTTGAACAGGGATGATTGCTGGGAGGATGGGATGGAAAGACATCAGGTCAGAAGCTAAGGATTGCTCTGTGTGAGGATGGAGGCAGTAGTGTGGTGATAAGAGTGTGGCTGGATGGGAGGAAAATGTAAACGTTTTAATTGAACAAGTGGCGTGTTATAAGTAATGTTTGACTGATACAGAGCTAGGCTTTAGAAGTAGCAATGGAAATAGGGTAGCTGAAAGGGGGCAAAGAAGTGAAAAAATGTGTATTGCATCATCTGTCCTACTACTTAGTTTGTATGCTGCCTTTTTCAGTGAGATTAAAATAGTTTATGGTCAAGGGCTACATATCTGAATTTTGGACTTCTACCAGCTTTGTGGGAAATGCAGTTAGTAGAATAATGAGGATCAGCTAGTGGCCCAGGAGTGGGCAATGGACTGATTTAGAATGAAGCATTAGTCTTCCTCCTTTAGAGTATGGGCAGTATTGCACTACCTCTTTTCTCCTTGATGTTCAAGTAACCTATTATGTAGTAAGCTAGTAGGGCCTGTCAGGGAGAAACTAAACTAGGTGGAGTGGTACACAGCAAAGGGCAAAGTTGCAGAAAGGTAAATAGGCAGAGCATCAAAGAAAGATGCAATAAGAGGAAAGGATGTAGGGTAGCAAAATTGTCTATTAAGAGATTAAAATCAAGGTGGAATTTTGGCATACTCTGAAGGTCAAAAGAGAAATACAGGAGGAGAAAATATGGACGTTTACTCATACAAAAAACTAGGTGTCTATACCAATGAGAAGTCTGGGGAACAAGTGGAAAAACTAGAGGTCTTATGACGTGATAAAAACTTTCTTTTGGTTGGCATTACATTGTTGGGGGAAAAAACATAACTGCAATGTCAGTTCAAACCAACAAGATATATCCATGAGAGAGAGGGAAAGGAAAGAGGAGAATTTGTTGAGCTGAAGAGTAGAGAAAGATAATGTTTCAGTTCTTTGGATTAAAATAAAAACCATGAAGAATAGAGAAGACCCAGTGAGATACCTATGCTAGAGCACACCAAACCATAGAGAGGTGGAGTTCAAGGTCTGTACTCCTAGAAGTTTTGCCTTGATGTGTGTTGGAAATGTAATATTAAGGCTTCCAAATGCCTTTAAATGAAATAGTGTAGGTGACGTGGAATAGGTAATTTGGATTCCTCAGGCTTGAGATTTTGGATTGGATAATTCCAAATCTGTCATATGTAAGGCCAGTTCACTAGGTCGGAAGCTGCAGTCCCAGTTGTTCTCTGACTCACCAGTCTCATGCAGAACTCCCACAGAACCTCATATGGGGATGAGGACAGGCTGTGATTATTGACCTATCCTGCAAATGTACACAGGGAACCAGCCATGAAGGTGAGTTTGAATATCTGTCAGTCACTTTTGACCCTGAAGAAGGATAGAAGTTTACGGTTCTTTTGTGTAGAGTAGACCACCAAGTTAAATGGGGTATTTCACATCTCAGGTTGCTGAGCTGGTGTTTGCACTGCTGTTGAATTCCTTATAGTTCATTGCCCATGGGGACTTCAACACACACGTGAACATAATCTTTGCTGAGCTAACTCTTTACTTCCTTGACATGATGGACTTCCCTGGGTTTTACCTGTAAGGTTGAGTCCTTTACCCAGATAGTCAAGAAATGTTTCCACAGAGCTAGAGCTATGCTCAATCTGATTGCAAAGCTGATTTAGATAGTTCAGATACTCAGATCATTTCCTCCATTTCAATATGGCAGCTATTTCATATCCATATCAACCTCTGAGACTTGACTTTGAAGTTTTATGGTCTCATTGATGTTGATGGACAACTGGTCTGCTCTTCCAACCAGTGTGTCTATCTGCTCACCTGCAGCTATTATTTTTTGAAAGAGGACCCTCAACTCTATGATCCTTTACCATACTCTGATTTAATGGTGATCTCTGTGTCTTGAAACAGTTGAATTCTACAAAGGATGGCAGAGAAGTCACCTGGAATCTGATCTTTTCTACAGAACATTCATTTGTGTGTACAAAAGAGGTATAACATAAGACAAAAAAAGTTAATTGTCCTCAGTCATAGACACCTCAAAAAGATTGTCTAGGTGAACTCTCAGTTAGTGTGCAGTCTCTTTATCCTGGACTGATTTGTCCCCTAAGTACTTCCTTCAGTTGATTGCTGTGTTGAAGATGTGGTGGTCTTGCTAAATGAGAGACTAGTGTCAGGTTATTTTCTCCAGACCTTTGGAGTTTGAGAACTACAGGCTCCAGATGGCTCGTCATCTACTGTTTGCATTTGGTTTGGTTTCTAAGGAGGATATTTCTCATCTTCTGGGCTCCTCAAGACCTGCCACTTGTAGATCTGAGCCATGTTTATCCTGGTCACTTAAGACAAGTGAGGTAGCTACGGTGCCGTTACTGGCAGTCCGTTCCAATGTCTTGCTTTGTGAAAGGAGGCTTCCAACTGTCCTTAAACATGCAGTGTTCCACCTCCTCCCCAATGAACCAACTTTTGACATTCATTAAAGTGCTGGTCAATTACCACCAGCCAGAGTCTCTCATAGAGTTAGCAAAGTTTATTGTGAAGGCCATGGTTATTGAAGAGGTACAAAGTTATGCACTTAGACACATCTTTTGAAATAATACAACAATGTTTGTCTGCAAATGACTGATTAATTTTGCTTTGAGAGGGTGGACAATTTGCAGTGAACAAAGGTTTTTTCTACATAGTTGGAAATAATCTGCTCATTTTTCCTTCTAATTCTTCAGTTTGTCTTTACTGCATGTTTTCAGGTTTTTCTCTCTTTAGTTGTAAGCTGCCAGCAGGTGAATAAATGGTATCTCCTCATATGTTCTAAATAGGCTGGAAATTCTCTTTTTTTTTTCTAATTTAGTGTTCCAAAACCTGCTACAATTTTGAATATTAATAAATTTATAAAATGATACAGACTTTTTCAAATATTTTAAAACGTATAATATTCCATGAGGAAGAAACTTTATTTGCACTAATCTGCATAGATGGTATAAAGCACTTACTGTTTTTTGGTTGCTGAAATTAAGAAGCAATCAACATCTACCTTAGCCATTTCAAGTAATAAATGTATATAGTACCTATACAATTATTGAATAAAGTGTATGTTTGTATCTGAGTCAATACTGATATAGAATTTAGGACAAACTTTCACCAAGATCTCAACCTGGTCTTCATTTCTGCATGCACAATTGTTGCGTGCTGTTATTCTCTTACAGAAATATTTATATGTACAAAATTTATTTGTACTTTATTTACCAGCACAAATGCAATTTCATTGTTGGCATAAGTAAATGCTCAACTAAAGATACTTTTTTTCAGAATTTTATTATTTCCAATATGTGTCAAACATTTCCACAGAGCATTTTCACCATTTTGCCAGAGGCTCATTCAACCTCAGTAGTGTGAAATTACTGTGATCCCATTCTCTAGATTTCCTCAATAAGTCAAACCACATTGAAGTTGAATTGATGTGGTGTGGCCTGGGCATTCTCCTACCACAAATGAAAACGCAATTCCCCATCTGATGGGTTTTGATGTTTGCTTAGATCCATGCTCCAGACCATAGATCACTTAAATTTGAGTCATGTAATATTTTTTTAGGGAAGCATCATTAGCATTTAAAGCAGAAAATAATTCACAAATGAAAATCTTACCACCTTGCTGTGCATGCAGGACTCCCATTGGTGCAAAGTGTTAGTGTTAGGTAGAATATGTTCCAGGTTGTTGTTTTTTTCCAGTTAAATTGAAATGAATTACTGTTATCTTAAATGGGTGGAGTATTAAGGCTTACAAAAATTAAAGAACCTTCTTGAAAACTCGACATTGTCCAAGAAAAGCAGTTTAAATTCCCCAAAAAGGCATAATTGCTTTGTCACTTTAAAAGATTCTAATTCAAATTGAATTTGTTTCACAGCTACCCCTTGAACAACACTGACCTTCATCAGTTCAACATTGAAGAAAATGGTGGAGCACCATTTACCACAAAAATGCCTGGAAGGCATCACCACCACCACCACCGGCATCACCATCACCTCTCTAATTATGGAGTAATTGTTCCTGACAGCAAAGATATGGTTTCTGGAGTTCCAAACCCAAATAGTAAGTCTATTAAATGTAACAGAATCAGGAATTACTCTGGCATGAGATTTGTCACAGGCAAGGAAACAGAGAGCATCGAAGAAGGAGAGCTATTGCATTTCAGGTTTTCTCAATGAAGAGCATACTTTCTATTCTCAAATTTCACAGTTGATGCAAATTAATCAGGATTCACAGTTTTCTGGCTCTGCTGTTGAATGCTTGGTTACAGGATCTGGCAATTAATTTGAATTCCATAACTGAACAACCACTAGATTAGTCATAGAGTTAGACGCTTGGCACCGGATGATATATTTCATTATTATTATTTATATCGTGTCACAGGCATATACCTTTCTATCCTCTTCTTCTCCTGTTCCCCCAGCCTGTCCATGTGTCCACTGACCTGGTTCCCACTTTTCTCCTCACCCCTTTTAATTTGAATCAAGCAGCTTTCTTCTTCATGGTATCTCAGCACGAGCAGGAGGAGCACTGAGAGCACAGGACAGACAGTCTCCCTGCCCTCGGGTCCAGTGCCCAGCTCCAAAGCCTCCCCCCTGGTGTAAGGAGAAGTAATTGCAGGAAATCGCTAGAGGCTGGAATGTGATCAGTGCAGATGGAATCTTCAAGTCACTCTCACACCTCTACTGAACATGTGCAAATGGCAAAAATCAGGAACAATTCACATTTATACTAAATATTTGTAACCAGCTCTGGGAGGGTTAAGCCTCAGCCTATCAAAATTTACAGTCTGTCAGTCAGTTCATGCAAGCAGTTGAACAAAAAATGCAGCATGGCTTCTGTGAGGTTTCTGTTATAATATTTACTATTCCAACCCTTGTGATTGCTAATTTCCCCCCCTAAAGTACAGAAAATTAGATGTAGATATAGATTGCAAACGGTTTCCTCATGCACAGCATAATACAGTCTCCCACTATACCCTGCAGGTATTTTATACTGAAATTAACTTTAAAAACAGAGATGTTTTTCTATGTATGACATACAGTGTATGGGGACTTCAACATGCACGTGAACATAATCTTTGCTGAGCTAACTCTTTACTTCCTTGACATGATGGACTTCCCTGAGTTTTACCTGTAAGGTTGCGTCCTTTACCCAGATAGTCAAGAAATGTTTCCACAGAGCTAGAGATATGCTCAATCTGATTGCAAAGCTGATTTAGATAGTTCAGATACTCAAATACCAAACTGGGAGGGATTGCAACTGCTTTGGAGGATAGGGTCATAATTCAAAATGATCTAGACAAATTGGAGAAATGGTCAGAGGTAAACAGGATGAAGTTTAATAAGGACAAATGCAAAGTGCTCCACTTAGGTAGGAACAATCAGTTTCACACATACAGAATGGGAGGAGACTGTCTAGGAAGGAGTACGGCAGAAAGGGATCTAGGGGTTATAGTGGACCACAAGCTAAATATGAGTCAACAGTATGATGCTGTTGCAAAAAAAGCAAACATGATTCTGGGCTGCATTAACAGGTGTGTGGTGAGCAAGACACGAGAAGTCATTCTTCCGCTCTACTCTGCGCTGGTTAGGCCTCAACTGGAGTATTGTGTCCAGTTCTGGGCACCGCATTTCAAGAAAGATGTGGAGAAATTGGAGAGGGTCCAGAGAAGAGCAACAAGAATGATTAAGGATCTAGAGAACATGACCTATGAAGGAAGGCTGAAGGAATTGGGTTTGTTTAGTTTGGAAAAGAGAAGACTGAGAGGGGACATGATAGCGGTCTTCAGGTATCTAAAAGGGTGTCATAAGGAGGAGGGAGAAAACTTGTTCATCTTAGCATCTGAGGATAGAACAAGAAGCAATGGGCTTAAACTGCAGCAAGGGAGGTTTAGGTTGGACATTAGGAAAAAGTTCCTAACTGTCAGAGTGGTTAAACACGAATAAACTGTCCAGGGCGGTTGTGGAATCTCCATCTCTGGAGATATTTAAGAGTAGGTTAGATAAATGTCTATTAGGGATGGTCTAGACAGTAATTGGTCCTGCCATGAGGGCAGGGGGCTGGACTCGATGACCTCTCGAGGTCCCTTCCAGCCCTAGAATATATGAATCTATAAATCATTTCCTCCATTTCAATATGGCAGCTATTTCAGATCCATATCAACCTCTTAGACTTGACTTATGAAGTTTTATGGTCTCACTGATGTTGATGAGCAACTGGTCTCCTCTTCCAACCAGTGTGTCTATCTGCTCACCTGCAGCTATTATCATTTTTTGAAAGAGGACCCTCAACTCTATGATCCTTTACCACTTTACTAGGGATAGTGTAATTTTTTCCCCACTTTACTTAGGTCTGGTCTGCACACAGTTTTTCTATTAATTTGGTTGTGGGTGTGATTGTTTACCCAAGGAGTTAAATTGGTACTGCACCTGTCTTATGGGACGAGGCTATAGTGGTATAAGCACCTTTCTGTTAATATAACTGCATCCACATTAGGAGGTTTTACTGCTTTAACTATGCCTGTTTAGAAATGATATAGTTAGAGGTACAAAGTATGTGCGTAGACAAACCCTTAAACTGATTGGTTTCTGAAAATGGGGCCATTTTTGAAGAAAATTAATGCATCATTAAATGCACACCAACCATGCAGGAAGTTGGAATGATACAACATTTATGAATTAACAGCATTGCCAATGAGATGTTGATTACATCCATCACTGTGCTACTCTGCCAGCTGAATGGAGCTGTTGCTGCTCCAGACCCAGATCTTTCCATCCCACTCAAAAGCCCATGGAAGAAGGCTCTAAGGCAGCAAATCTACATGAGGATCCTGGCAGAGTTCTCCCTCACCTGACCCATTATAGGGTCAGAGTTTGCCTCCTGATATATAAGCTTATATACTTTGCAGTTCTGTGAGATGCCCAAGCCACGTGCTCAGAGGCCCTGTGCCTCTATAGCAACTCTGCCCCAGACTCCTTGTTACACTGAAAATGTTATCAGGTGAACAAGTGCACCACAAGCCCCTAGTAAGGGGTGTAGGAGTTGAAGGAGGTTCTACTTTACATGTTGTTGTAGTATGTATGTACTGCATTGGAAGGCTTTGTATGTACTGCATTAGGAGGCTTTCAACAACAAATGTACTGGAACCACCATTTCAGGGGCACTTGGGAGCATGTTTGATAATTGCCCAACCAGCAAAAACAGTGTTCATGTGGCACTTGGAGACAATGGTGCTATGGTAGATAAGGATTTAAATATACTGATTTGTGTATCTAAAGATGGTTCGTGGACACCTTGTGACTAAGGTGAATTATTAGAACGATTATTTCACAGGACAAATTGGTCACAGTCAACGTGGTCCCAGTTGGTCAGCCAGTGAGAGCATTCCTCTTCCACTATCTCCAAACTCACAACATGAAAAGGGAATTAGACCTGGATGTTACTTCTCTGATTCGAAATGAGACTACTTGGAGCACCACTTTCAACAAACTTGCTCTGCTGGAACAGAAAAGGGCACTACTTGTCTTTTACATGGCGGATCTTGGTGCCAACCTACCGACTCCATCCAATTGCAGTGTTTTAGAGACTCTGGATTCCCTGCAGATTTCTCTGAGCAGGCTGTTCCTTATGGGAAGCACTGCCCCCAGGGTACCATCATATGAATCCTGGTCAGTTGACCCAACCACTGCCCCATACCCAAACCCAAGAGTCAGATAACAACTAGGTACAGGTGGGACTGTCCCCTACTCCCCTTGAAAGGCCACTGTAACAAGGGATGGCTTCTCCCCAGCTTGCTAAGAACTCGCTGCCCTGCCCACAGTTTTATTGTCCAAGCTTAGGTCAAATCAACAAAAACATAGTTATGCAACTGTTACATACCAGAGCACAATCTAGACTAATAAGTAGCTTTGTCATGCCTGCCCTGTAACCTCGGGTGCCCTTTACAATGCCTTGCTGCTGTAGCCTCCAGCATGTAAGTCACTCCCAGCTGTGTCTGTGTGGTGCAGCCAGCCAACCACATCTTGGCTCTTACCAGCCTTGGTTATGCTGCAGGGTGACCCCAACACACCCCCAGTCCTGTATCTTCCCCAAGGACTGTTTGTCGTGTCCTGCCCAACCCTCTTCTGGACAGTACAAATATGTTAAGTCCACTATTCCTTTAAGGAAGTAATATGCACCCAACTTGTTACCCCAAATGGAGTTACCCAGACATTTCAAATTGAACAAACTGTATTAGATAAAACAGTAAAACAACTTTATTAACTACAAAGAGAGATTTTAATTGAGTACAAGTAATGAGGCATAAAAGTCAGGAATGGTTACAAGAAAAATAAAGATGAAACATTTACTAATGCCTAACTTAACGAGCTATATTAAAGTTAGAGCAAAGTTTCTCACCACATGCTCCAGCAGATTATTGACCAAACTCTCGGGTCTGGACCCCTCCCCCAGAGTCCAATGGCTGCTTCCTTTTGTCTTTTCAGGTACAGTGAATATGATGAGCAGGGAGAAAGAGAAAGGTGCCTTGGGGTGTTTGTCCCTCCTTTTTATAGTTTCAGTTCCCTTCTTGAAAAACGTTTCCAGCTGAGATCCAGGAGACAACGAGGCTGTGTGGAAGGATATTATGAGTTTTCAAATGATACCTTACAAGGCATATTTTGTGCAAAAGATTATTACAATAGTGTGCAGGGTATGAATACAGGAGTGTATTCTGTCACCGCAGTTTGCCCAGGGCTACAGTTATCAGGGCTTTTTCCCACTTAGGTTCCGTTTGCCCCCACTCCCAATTAGCATGGGCTGTCCTAGCTCGCCAAGGCTCCCTGTTCCCAGTGAGAGCCCCACGGCCCCTCTGTCTGAACCTTTCCAGGCTCTCGGCCCGACTCATTCAGCTCCCGCTCACTGGGGGTCGGGGGGAGGGTCTCTTTCTTTTAAAGCTCAGCTGGCGTCAGTTGCCCAGCCACAGGCATGCTGGCCCTGCTCCGTCTTAAAAGGCCAGTGTCATCCTGTGACAGCTAGCCCTATCCTGTGACACAGAATTTTATTGATTTGACTTTTAAAACTCTCTGCTGGGATAAATTTGGCAATATTTCCCCCCAAACACAGAGTGGCAGCTACAAAGCTGTAAATTAAGAATCCAAGGCAATTTCAGGATTGATATTTAGTATCTAATTAATTTTTCTAGTTGGATTCTTCAAATCCCTACTTATATTATTTCAGCTAAGAATATTGAGTCTTGTGATGGGTCTGGGGAAAAGGCTGATCTTACCCATGAGGGAACTAAAAGGAGCATTCTGGCTTTCTACCAGAGGCCCAGGACAGTGTGAATGGTGGGAAGTGTGTAACAGGAAGAACTCATGTGCCAAGAGGAAGGAAATGGTAATACTGGTGTGCATGATGCCGGGGAATGAAATGACATGGGGACTGGTGTCTGAAAGGGGGTAGAATGAATGGTTGGGGTGTCTGTAAGGAAAGTACATCAAGGAATAGAGTGGTGGCTAATTTGCTGAGAGTCTCAAGGGCACAGTGTGCATGTGAATGCAAGAGTGAGTGGGAATGGGTGGGGAAGCATGGTGTGGTGTCTCTACTAATGGAAGAATATATTGGAGGTTTCTCAGTGGAGGTGAGGAAAATGGGACCTCCCAGGTCACAACTTCTCATCTTACTGCCTTTGAAACGGCCGAGGCCTCTGCCTTTTTGCTTGTTTCAGGTCATGTGGACTCACTTAACCCTGAGCTTTGACTTTGGAGTTTGTGTCATGTGGAACAGAAGTCAGCCTAATCTATCCAGATTTGCTTGCATCCAGGCTGAAATCATCAACCCCTCTTCCATCTTACATGGTTTCAAATTAAATACAAAATTCCACCATCCTCTCCAGCAAGACACAAGGAGTGGGCTTGAGAGTACTGAATATTCAAACTAGGCTCTCTTTAAATGTTTGTGAATAGAGTATGGGACTTGTTACAGCAAACAAAACCAGTCAAAATTTGCCTGCTTTTCAGATTCTCAGTGTGGTTTAGTTATGAAAGTGTTGTCCAAGTGCTCAGAAACAGATCTTACATTTGAACAAGTTTTGTGATGGTAATTCAGCAATAGATTTCATTTTGAATTATGATGTTTAAGATGCGACAAAGAGTCCTGTGGCACCTTATAGACTAACAGACGTATTGGAGCATAAGCTTTCGTGGGTGAATACCCACTTCGTCGGATGCAAGCATTTCCACTGCTTGCATCCGACGAAGTGGGTATTCACCCACGAAAGCTTATGCTCCAATATGTCTGTTAGTCTATAAGGTGCCAGAGGACTCTTTGTCGCTTCTACAGGTCCAGACTAACACGGCTACCCCTCTGATACTTGGTATATTTAAGATGTAATTCTTCTTTAAAGGGTACCTGTGGGGAGATGGTACTTTCTTAAGCAACAGATCTGCTTCCTGTGTGTGTTCAGAATCGCATCTGCTGACTTAAGTGACAAAAATAAAGTTTTACTATGTTATACAGTTGTAAACCCTGCAGCAACACAGCTCAGAAAGAGGGAGTAAGATTCTATTCCGGTGTGTGTGTAATCAGCAGAATCTTTTACTGGTTACCAATTAATTGTAACTGTGCAAACCCATTAGAGGCAGCTGGGACAGTACAGAGATCACTTTGGCCATGATATGAAGATAATGGCATTGCATAGGTGTCACTGAGAACATAATTTATCCTGCACAGTCTTTTAAAGGAGATAGTGAGGGAGGGAGAAAGGACCCAGCTTGGCTCTCAGATCCCAGGCTAGGTTAGCAGTTAGAAAAAAAACATTCCACTTATTTACAGACCAAGTACACTTGATATGGAAATCAGCAAGAGATAATAAACATACAATGTTATGTCATTTTAATAGAATTAATTTCAAACTACAACTGTATTTTAAACAAACTAATCTTTTAAAGGTTTTAACGTTAGCACTGTAAAGATTTTTTTTTTAGGATTTATTTATTTATGGGTTTGTTTTGTATGACTATTTGCAAGTTGAACAGTGAAAACTAAGTTAAATTTACTGTTTTGGTTTCTGGTACATTAACGTAATGAACCAGTCATGCAATCTAGCAAACTGTACAAATTATATTTGACTTAAACCCATTTAAATTGTGTACTTTTTCAGTATTTTCTTTCCCAACAGGACATAAAATGAATCTGTTTATACAAAATCATCCTGGCTTATCTAAGAAGCTGCACTAATTTATTCACTAAGTACCGCAATGTGATTTCTTAGTTCAGAGCTTTATCGCTGGGGAAGAAAATGTGATGTCCAAAATTCTGGACTGTGTCATCACTGATTGTATCAAGCAAGATAACAGGAATGCAAGAAGCCCAACCCTGGAAACAGTTACTCAATGGCCTAGTCCCCAGAAACATTCTTATTTACTTCACTGGGCGTTGGATTCACCACCTAGTCTCCAATTCAGCTATCCATCCCTACTCAGCAAAGCATGTGTTTAAAGTTAAGTGTGTGCTTAAGTGCTTTGCTGAGTAGGGCTGGATTTAAATTCATGCTTAAGCGGTTATTGAATTAGGCCCCATGCAAGCAGTACTTATCTTCATTAGGACTATTTAATAACTTGATCCTAACCAGACTGAAGTCAATGGGAAGCTTTCAATTGGTTTCAAAGGGCTTTGGATCAGATCCCTAGAGTCTGAAGAATGAGTCCAAACTACTTTAACTTGTTAACTAGCCTCACTGAGAAAAGGAAATACAGAAAAAGTTAAGGACTCATTACATGACATTCAATAAAACAAATAATATTTTTATATTCCTAAATAATTTTCATATCTGCCACTCCATCCCCAAGATGAATTAATAGGTCAATATTGACAGGAGGCTCACTCAAAAAATATTGTATTTTCTTTCTGCATAAGTGAGTAATTAAAAAACTCTGAGTGAGCTGGACGAATTCCTGATGACTACCTAAAAGAGACTGGTGTTCAAAGATGAAAGTCTGCTATAGAAGCCAAAAAGCCAGACTCTGATACCCTTACATGTAGGTGGCATCTTTGTTCAAAGTAGTGCCAGTGGAGTCAATGGGGACACTCATGGATTCAGCTGCTACTCATCTGGAGACACTCAGAATCTGGTCCAAAGTTGGTTTAGGTCACATTAGAATTTGGAAGAAGCTTGTTTGCTAAATAGAAAAGGGAAAATGACCCAATAAATGCGTTTTAAAACTTCTTAGAGGGTATTCTAGAAAGTATATAAAGCTTTTGACAGTATCCCCTCAATTGCAGCTGAGTGTTTTGATCTGCGATTCTCTTGTAGTTTTCCTTTAAATTTTGTTTTTTCTTTCTTTCTTTTGGGCCTCTTTTTAGAATTGAGCCCAGGACTTCCCCGCCTTTATGATAACACTTCTTCCCATCTGAAGAAGATGGAAGTGGAGACTGTGAAGGTAGTTGGACCATGGCCAGCTCTGCACATCAATATAAACAAGGTACAATATCATAGTGTATGTCAGAAAGCTCCTTTGTTACTTAATATTCAGCAGCTGATGTTACTTCATCATTAATTCAACCCAACATATCTGGCTGCAACTGTTTCACTTATTTATCTCCCACCATGTTCTTATTGGTCTTTAAATATTTCCTTCCACTTTCCCTTTGAAATTCAATTCAGCTAAAAGTAGGAAAAAAGGCTTAGTGTGTGTCTGTTTATATATTTCTCAATACAATTCATTTGCCCCAGTCCTTTTAAGGTATATTATTCACTGTGCATGTACTGTGTGTATCTGAAATATTTACAGGATGGTAGCTGAACGACAGTAGGTTGTGGGGGGCGGGTGTGGGGGGAAAGAATAGAGCTCAACACTATCAAATGACAAAGCATTTATGGTCTTTTATTTAAACCATGATAAAGCTACTTCAGCTGTGCCATTGTTCTGTTTTAGCTTTGACGGGTTACTCAGCTAGGTAGTGTGAAAGTGTTTCAAAAATCATATTCTTTCTTCACATAAGGAGAGTCTGTTATGTTTTAGAACTACTTTGGCATAGGGTTTACATGATAGAACCATACAACTTGGTGCCTCATCCTATAGCTATTAACTTCAGAACTCTAGTTGAAGCCAATGGAGTTGTGCGTCTGACAAGTCTTGCAGCATCAGGCCCTTTAAGTCTCAATCCTGAACCCACTGAAGTCCATGGAAATGTTGGCATTGAATTAAAGAGATGGAGAATCAGGCTCTTAATGAGTAAACTGGTTGAGAGAGGAAGTAGTGTTTGGAAAGATTTCTGACTCTCAGTTCAAGGAGGAACCTAATTAAATGACTGTTAGTTTCATGCAGAGGCTTCTACATCGATGTTATTTCAGCACAGGATCAAAGCATAAGCAAAGGAGGTTAAGAGGCATCTTGATTACCGTCTAAATAAGTATATGCACAAGGAGGAAATATCTGATACTAGAAGGACCCCTACTTATTCAGACAGAGGCATAACAAGTTCCAGTGGTTAGAAGTAGAAGTTAGAAATTCAAGCTGGTCAGAAAAAGTGTTTATTTTTTGTCTCCTTGTGGAAAATTTTGACTTCTTGGTGAAAAATCAAAACTGAAATATTTTGACTGAAAACAGAATGTTAATTCAGAAATGCTGCTGCTGTGCCTCATGGGAGTTGTAGTTTGTGTGCCTCTGGCTCTCTTCTCTATAGGTTGGGTTCCCTTTTGGTAAGGGTATGGTGTGCTTCCTCGGAGTCATGTATCCATAGTGCATCATGGCCAATGAAGTTCAGTGGGTGATCCAAGCCCATACATGAGAATGGCGACTTGAGGCAAATAAATGTAACTCCATGTGGCACTGTGGTGACATTTCCAAAGCTGGCATATTTTGAGTTTTCAGCTGAAAATCAAAACTTTTTTGGTTTTGTGGTGTTTGTATTTTTCTTTAAAAAATCAAAATTTATCACAACATGGACACTTTTTTGGAGGAAAAAAAAAGTCAAAAAAACAATTTTGAAGAAAAATTTTCCAATAGCCTAACTAGAAATACTCAAACTGGAAATAAAGCATACATTTTTTAAGTGAGGTTAACCAACAATTGGAATAACTTACCAATGGAAATTCTCCCTTGCCCGGAGTCGTTAAATTAAGATTGGCTGTCTTTAGAGTATTGTTCATATTTATTAAGGTAGTGCCTAGGGGGCCAACCAAGATCAAGCATTATGCTAGGTGCTGTACAAACATATAATAGTTTCTGCCCTGAAGAGCTTCCATTCTAAATGGACAAGACAGACACAGGGTATGAGAGAGAGATATAACACACACAAAAAATATGCTGGCTGCAAACTACTAGTTACAAGGCTCAATGCAGGAATTAATTGGTGCAGTTCTGTGGCCTATATTATTCAGGAAGTCAGACTAGATGACCATAATGGCCCCAATGTGACCTCAAAATATCTACATTTATATTTTAAATTGACAACTCATTTGAACCTGTCTTTTCTAGTTGTTAATTCCCTTTTCAAGCAAACTGCTTTGGGGCTGAAATTTGTCATGCTTGGTGTCAAACAAAGGTGAATTTTATAAAATAATTGGATCAAATTAGGTTCAGTGGTTAGAAGTTAATTTGATTGTCTGCTACAGCAAACTCCATCTCATGGGACTGAAGAATGGTTTAGGAAAAGGGGCAGAACAAATCCAGTTGATGTGATTACTGTCCATTCATTTGGTGAGCAATATAAATCAGTTTTGTGATGCCTGTTGGTCTCTTTGTCACCAATATGATTATCTTTAGCCTTCAGGGTGAAGAGGAATATTGGAGGCATAAATATATTTTAATTTCCTTTCTCACTTCTGTTTCTTTTCACACATCTCTTCTTCAGTCCCTCACTGCTGCAGACCACTAGGTACTGACTGCTCACCATTGATGTTACTTACACTAAAGCTATGCAGCTGCCTGTCCCTTACAAGGCAGCAAAGCCTGTAGAGAAACGATAAACAGCAGAGCCTGGTGAGAAACGATAAACAGTTGACTGGTGTTTCTGAGATTCTTCTCTGATCTGATGCATCTCTGTGCTGAATAAGGAGCAGGATGTGTTCAGCTGAGCTTTGTCTTCACTAGAAAATAAGGTCCGACGAAGTGGGTATTCACCCACGAAAGCTTATGCTCCAATACCTCTGTTAGTCTATAAGGTGCCACAGGACCCTTTGTCGCTTCTGGAAAATAAGATGTGTTCTTAACTTGTGTTGGCTAACCTGTGGGAACTGATATGGTTTAAAAATCTAGTGAAGACAAGGTGGTTTGTAGTTAGCAGGCTGATAAACCTCAGCTTCCTTCACAGTCTTCACTTGGTCTGCTAACTCATGTGAAAACTACAAACTGCTTTGTCTTCTCTAGGCTCTTCCTCATGTTTGTTACTGTCTGTTAGCTAACATGAGTTAAGAAAACATCTTTTTTTCCTGATGAAGATATGCACTTTTACTCTTAAGGAGAATTCAGAGAAATAAACATATTAAAATTAGCTTAATAGGCTAAGACACATATTAAAAATAAATTGAGGGGGAGGGGTAAAACTATAGAAGTTGCTGTTTTTCTCCTTATTTGGTTCCAAACAACATATGAACTTTTCAGAATAGAGAAGGATTGAATCCCCTTAAATTTAAAGAGAAAAAACAAAAACAAAACAATAATAGGACCACAGTAATAAAAAATGAATACAAAATAATATCAGGTAACATGTAACATGAGTCTGAGGTTACTCAACCCACTCCTACCAAATGCCATTCATCTAACTGCTACCTGCAACTGTCCTATTTTTCCCTTCTTCAAAAAAACCTGATTTTGTATTAGTGCAAGAATGATGAAACTTAAGTGAACCCATGATATTAACAAACAGCACTGGTGGAGTTGGTGATGGAAACCTAAAGTGCCATCAGTTACCCAAAAGGGGGGCATTTGTAATAGTGATTTTTTTCTTTTTTTTAAAAATTGTTTTGGTGTAGTATATCTCTAGTATTTCCACACCCACCCATTCAAAAATCATGAGCCTGTCTTGAAAATCATGAGGTGTGGTTCTTTTTTTTACTAATAACTTTGGGGGTCACTTTGTCTTCTGGTTTCTGACCTTATAGAGTGCACTCAGCTCACATTTTCAAACTAGATTACTTTTCTAAAAGCATGACATCTGATATTCTCCTGTATTCACATGAATCCAGCAGCTGAGGCTTTCAGAAGAACACTAAATGTAATGAGACTCACGATAAAATTACAAGGGTTGCCAGAATTGTATCTATATATACTTCTTTAATGACTTCCATATTGAATGTGCTGAGTTTACACATCAAAATGGGATTTTAATAAATGCCAACCTGGCACAGGGTCTGAATACAGTTGCTATTGTTATGCTTCATTCACCATTGTAAGCAATAAGGGTTCTGGAAACTTAACAGATCTTTTTGTTTATTATGCATAAGCGCAAAATAGAATGGAGTACAGCTTGCATTTTTACAGCCTGACAGTATATGGGCTCTACAGTGCTGATAGTTTTAAAATCTTGTGTTTTGGCATAAACTAAGCAAATATGGTTCCTAGAGAACATAAAGAACCTATCTTTATTGACAGTACTTCATACACTAGAACCTTACTACTCACACTAAGTAGTACCTTACACCCTGAGTAGCAGAGTATCTCCTTTTCTTTTAATTAGACTATTGAGGAAGTAAGGCACCAGTCAATGTGACTGAGGGGGCACAACTGGTCCTTGTGTATATACCATTGAATGAGTCCAGGATGGCATGGCAACCTTAACACTGAATATCTGCTTTACGTGAGACCTGTATTATTATTTTCATTTAGATTTTTGTATTTATTGTTTTTAATTATAGATGGGTGAAATTTGGCCTTATTGTGAGTAGTAAGGTTCTAGTGTATGAAGTGACATGACTTGAGACCTCTTCCATTCGGTTCCCAAGAACTCAGTTCAACTCAAGTCATGTCACTCAGGTTCCTTTATTCCTTTATTTGGTGTGCAGCAATGCTACACTGAGGTTGTTCAGACTTATTTTATTCATTGTTATCTTGTCCACTGTAAATGGTTCCCTGGGTGTTCCCCCTTATCTTATCTAGTACAGATGGTCTGTTTCCAGCCTGCGAATCCATTTACCTCCCTAATCCTATCTCCCAAGAAATGAGGCCTCACTCATGTCCAGTTATTCATGTCGAGCCCAGCCTACAGTAGGCACATCTACACTGCGATAAAAGAACTGAGGCTGGCTCAGAGCAGCTGACTTGGGCTCGTGGGACTTGGTCTGCAGGACTATAAAATTATGGTGTAGATGTTTGGGCTTGGGCTGGAGCCTGAGCTCTGAGACCCGATGTGGGGGTAGGTCCCAGAGCCCAGGCTCTAGCCGAAGCCTGAACGTCTACACTGCAATTTCATGGCCCTGCAGCCCAAGCCCTGTGAGACCAAGTCAGCTGACGCAGGCCAGTTGCAGCCGTGCCATGGGTCTTTTATCACAGTATAGATGTACCCATGGACGTCAATGGCAAAACAATCATTGACTTCATTGCAGCTAGAATTTCACTAGTATGAAAAGAGGAAAAGCAATGGAAAAGTATTCCAATAACTACAAAAAATTGATCGTTCCATTGGTCTCCTTCCCTTGTTTTTGCTACCAGGCATCGTTGTTTTAATTAGCTACATTAGGCTTGACCGATGCTTAGAGGAGAATGGAAGTCTACTGAGCTTCCGTTTCCTTTGATGCATCCTGAAAGAACCATTATGAATTGAAACAGATGTCTGAGAGCATTATAAACTGAAGTTATTATCTGAGAGGATATCTTATTACAATAAAATGTATTCATCTGCAGCATGGAGGCAATTCTTTGATACCATATTTTCATTTATATAATATTTTTGAGTACTGGAATTGTTAGTATGGAAGGTGCTGTTTTGTAGCAGAAAGATCTGTCATCGCTCCTGCAGATTGACAGACAATTTCTAAGTTTCAGAATGTATTTTGAAGTCAGCAGTTATGGGTTAGATTGTAACATTAGCTGACCTAAATAAAGGGGTAGTGTACAGCTGTACGTCCCAAGGGCAGACCATCCAGAGTTTCCCCCTTGTTCCAGCTACTACTATAGCAGTAGCAGGTTACTTCCTCCTTTGCCCCAGGTCAGCTTTGCTGACGAGTGTGTTGGGAATGAGTGAGGTGAGGTGGGTAGAACTAAGACTCTACCCATTCCCCACTTCTGCCCATCTGCACAGAGTGGGATTAGTGGCTCCACAGTGTATGTCTACACTGCAATAAAAAACCTTTGGCATGGTGACAGCTTGCCCAGATCAGCTGACTCAGGCTGACAGAGGGGTTCAAGCTGTGGGCTATAAAAACTGCAGTGCGGCTCTTCAGGCTTGGGCTGGAGTCCAGGCGCTGAGTCCCTGCGAGGGATATCAAAATTCAGAGTTATTCCTGTCTGTGCCTGCTGGAGCCCAACTCTGCTGACCCAGGCTTTGAGACTCGGTGCCATGGGTTTTTCATTGCAGTGTAGACATACCCTAGAGAGGCTGCTCTCCCACTCTTGCTTTGCCCCACGATGCAGGTAGCATGCACAGGGACAGAAGAGCAGGTCACGATCCTGTCTCTGTAAGGATTACGTTGGAGAATGCAGACGCAGCTACTGGCTACTTAATTGTGGAGAGTGGTAATGTGTTGAATGTAAAAAAAAGCCAGCTGGGTCTTTAAGTATCATTTCCCCTTGTTTGTACAGTGAAATACACTGGGTAAATCTAATGCGACTCAAATCATAATGCCATCTAATTAGTTTCAAGCCCTAAAACAAAGATTTGTTTTAACATGCCTTTTAGAACTGTCATTGTATTACAGTGTGTTGCTTGTATTCCCTTTAGAGAGCAGTATGCATATGAGTAAACTTGCTGATGATAGCAGCATTTAAAACTTCTTCAAGCAATGAAAATCTGCTTAATGAGACAATTGGCTGATCAGGGGTTTGCACTTCCCTCATTAATTTTGTCTGTCCAAATTACCTAAATGGTATCTCCACTTACGAGCGTCAATGGGAAGCTCAGCAAAGCCATGTCAGTGAGTGAGTGTTTCAGCTGGATTTTTTTGGTAGTGATTGTTAGAATTCCTGTCTCCTGTATTACATTTGTGTTTGAAGTTCAATAGATAACTACAATTCAGTATATTGCTCCAGCTAGAAGCAGTATTTTTTGTTTTCAGGTGTTTTTTCATAGAATAAAAGCCAAAGGGACAAAGTAAGATGTGCATGTATTTTTCTATTAGCAATTGTAGATATGACTCAGAAAATAGAGGTGCAAGACTGATTAACGTTCATGTCAAATACACTAAATCAATCAACAAACAAACCAGGGTGGATTAAATTATGATAGTCAGTTGTTCAAAAGCGTAGCAGGAAACCACAGTATCTTAGGTTCACAAGGCAACTGCACTAACATTGCTTACACGTGGAAAATATTATGCCGGTTCAATGGGGTTCAGCACAGTCTGAGGCCTCTTTCCAGGTGCTCACAAAATAGTTGCATAAGGCAATATAATCACACGGCTGAGTTGTTCTGCTCCTGGAAAGTTTCTCCAGGTTCTTGACATCCCATGTTGTATGTGACTGTTTTGGGCTCGATGAAGTCAGCAAGCAAGGTGTTTTGTTTCCATAAACTGGAGGGGGCATAGGTCCTAGTGAAATAAACGAACAAAAAAACTTTTGAGGCTAAGGGCAGGTTAGTTTCAGTGATGTATAAAATGCCCTGCTGCATCTCAGAATACTCTTGCTAAAGGTAAACTATGGACATACATTGGGCCTGATTCACTACTGCCTTGTACCGTATACATTTTGTACATGTGGACAAGGCAGTATGAAATTGGTGTGAAAGACAATCACATGAGAGTGGTGGCATTTCACACTCACTCTGCACAGGCATAAATGACTATGCAGTGGTCAAAACACAGAAAAACCGGGGTCACCACTCACATCTGGTTTTCAGCAAGATGAGGGGAACTCTGAGTGAATCCTTGCTATTCCATTGTCCGATTCTTCCCTTGAAGCTTGTAAATAATCATGGCCTGCTGATTTAAAGGCCTGTGTTTACAAGACTGGCCCCATCCCTGTGCAATTGCTTTAAATTGAGTATTGCTTATATATTAGGAGAGAGACTGGCTCCTCTTGATTTCTCCAAGAGAAGTGTTTGCACATGGGAACTTCTGCTGGTTCTTGTTTGCTTTTTTCTAAAGTTTATTCCAGGCAAAAAATCTTTAGGTCACTTTTGAATAGGACGTCAAACTATTCCTGTCAGCGGAACCTGTCCTGCTGTGGATTTCTCAGATCCAGAGCTGGAGAATTACCTTTCTTTGTGCAAAGAGGAGTTACCCTGTGGGTCGTGCTGTCCTGTATGTCTATGCTGCAGTTAGACACCTACGGATGGCCCGTGCCAGCTGAGTTGGGCTTTCAGGGCTTGGGCTAAGGGGCTGTGTAATTGCTGTGTGGATGCTCCGGGTTGGGATGCAGCCCGCGCTCTGGGACCCTCCCACTATGACATTCAATCCAGTGAGGGGTTGTGTCCCCACCTGCCCTGCAACCTTAGGTGCCTCGCAATGCTTTGCTGCTGTAGCACCCAAACAACATGCAGATCACACATAGCTGCAGCCTGCCAGCACACTCCAGTCACACTCTGGCTTCCACCAGCCTCAGTAACACTTGCAGGGTGACCCCCCAACACACGCCCAGTCCCAGATTTCCCCCCAAAACCATTATTCTGCATTGTCCAGCCCTCTCTTGGATGGTCCAAATATTAGAGGTCTGTTGCCCCTGCAAGGGGTCAATGTACAACCATTTGCTACTTTAATTGGAGTTATCAAACAATTCAGTTTAAACACAACACTGGATTAGTTTTGATTAAAGAATAAAACAAGTTTATTTAACAACAAAGAGAGAGGTTTTAAGTGAGTACAAGCATAAGGCATTAAAGTCAGAAATGATTACAAGAGAAATAAAAATAAAATGCTTTCTAGTGCTGAAACTTAACACAAGAGACTTGGTTCAAGGTGAAATTCTTACCAAACGTTCCCAACAACAGGGCTGACCAAATTCTCAGGTCAGAAACCCTCCCAATGTCCAAAGGCCTGGTTTCTTTGTCTTCTCAGCTGAGAGAGAATATACCGGGTCCAATTATAGTCCAATCAACCTTTTAAATGCATTTACCTGTAGGTTACTCCTAGATAAAGTTCCTTCCAGCTGTGAGGATGGAAGCATGCAATCTTGTGGGGGGAAAGGTTCCATGTTGTTGTTAAAACGCAAATCGATCAGTTCTTGCCCCCACCCCCTTCACTGCGAAACACTGGCCACTTGACCAGTGATTGCCAATCAACTTTAATGACACCTGGCTAGAGGCATCAGCTTGTTCTTTGTCTTTGAGAAACAGGTTTACCTCTTCCCCAGACTTGTCTGGCAAACACATTTCAAATATAATTTCAGCTTATGTTCATACCTTTACATATAAAGTTGCTACATACATTTCACCATGACTGACCGGCAAGTTATTAATTTTCACATGATACTTCACAAGGCATATTTTATACAAAGATTACTACAATGGTGTGTAGGGTGTGAAAACACGGTTGCATTCAGTCACACTCACATTGCAGGGTCCTAGAGCTTGGGCTCTAGCCCAGGCCCAAAGGTCTATACCACAATTCAACAGCCCTGAGCCCGTGTCAGCTGGCATGGGCTAGTTGCAGGTTTTTAATCGCCATGTAGACATGCCCTCAGAATCAGTGGAAATAGGAATCAGTGTATGTGTTAAGCTTATTGGATTTTTTCAGCTCTTTCTCACAGAACAATTCAGAGGGATCAGAAATCAAAGACCGCGGGCCTTGTTCTCAGTTATACTAAGGTCCCTGAATGCCACTTTGGCAGTGTAAAGGGGTCTTATAATGAATTCAAAATGTAATTTACATCCAGTTTCAAGCCCCTTTACAGAGTGATATAAAGGAGCTTGAGTATAACTGAGCATTGAGCCTTTTTTCCTTTTCTCCCACAACCCAGTTTCCCTTTCTGTGGAATATTTTGCTCTTTCAATATAATTTTAGGTTTGGAAATGATCTTGGGGACAACCCATTCCAGGTCCTGGCTCTTTCCCCATATTTCTTAACGCTCTACGTCTGTCTGTCCTAGTACCCAGTGGTATCACACTTCCCCCAAAAGCCTTCATTATCTTGGTAATAGATGAAAGTGAAGTCTTTTGAATAATTTGTCTTGTCAGACATTTCTATCAGGTTATGAACTTGAAAACTTTCCTAAATGGTTTTAAAACCGGTTGTCCAAAGTAAAATTTGACCTGATCATTGTGATGAATCATATAATCTTTTTCTAACGTATGTTGCCATGTTATCTTTTATGTAAACCGCAGGGTGAAGACAAGAAAGTTTCTGAAAAAAGTCTTCATCCCCCAGTGTCACCTTCCTCTGTACCCGATCATATGAAATGTAACATCCTTAAAGCTCAGGTCGAAGCTGCTTTTAGAGTGGGTGCCCAGGTGAGTACACCTTTTTTACCCTCTATATTTTCCCTTTCTAATGCTAGTGAGAACATAATGTTTCATGTAAAATCACTCCATATTTTCCAAAGTCTGACCATTTCCTTGGGAAGTGTTGTCTCATCTCCCTTAGGTATCCAAAATGACACAAATTGCTCTAGATCTTTCCATAGGCCATCAGAACATCTAGCTACTCACTGTAATTTCAGGGTGGTCTACAGAGATCATTATTTTTGAACCATCTGCTGTTCATCAGTACTTTTTTGGCTACAGCTGAATTTGTGAGCTTTCAGGCCTAATAATGTTTCATTGCCAAAAGTTTGGGAACAAAACAGGAGTTGAGCAGGTAAAGTGTGGCTTGGTTGATTCACTTTCCTTCATACTTTCAAACCCTAAAGCCTTTAATTTTTTCTCTTCATAGAGCAGCTTGGAATTTTGCTGAGCATTCATTTTTTATTTTTGATTAAATATTGTATTTTGGTCCTCACCCTGCATGGAAACTGTGATTTATAGATGGTGAATGTCATATTTGGATGCCTAAATATTGATTTCAGAGATTCTTTAGATACACAGGTGTGAAAATGTTAGCTTATGTACTTTTGTGCTCATTTGTTTTTCCAGTCATCCATTCAAAACATTAACGTTTCATTAACTTATTTCAAATTCACAGAGTTTTCATGGATAGATCCATATTCACAGTAAATGAATTGTTACATAAATACCAACATATATCCATGAGACATAGCTGTTTTCAGCTATGTAACAAATAGATGGCATGAGTGTAATGATATTTTTTCTTCTATTGAAGGTAAACTTTCCTGAAACCTAGGCTATTTCTATGTAATTCTTTTAAAATGTAGTTAGTGAAATAAGGATAATGTCATCTTCTGTAACAAGAAAGAAAGAAGAAATACAAGGGAGAGAGGGTTATTGAATCCTGTCATTGGCTACTTCTGTTACTTTATGTGTATGTGTTAATAATCTCCTTTGGATACACACTGTTTTACTACTTCCATTACTTTGTTTCTTCCATGGTGACAGGTTTCAGAGGGGTAGCCGTGTTAGTCTGTATCAGCAAAAACAACAAGGAGTCTTTGTGGCACCTTAGAGACTAACAAATTTATCTGGGCATAAGGTTTCGTGGTCTATAACCCACTTCATCAGATGCATGGAGTGGAAAATACAGGAGGCAGGTATAAATATACAGCACATGAAAAGATGCGAGTTGCCTTACTTACCGGTTTGGCATTGGCCTGCTGTCAGGGTGCCAATGCCTGAGATGATGGGGCTTCCAGGATTCCCAGGTTTATGGATCTTGGGTAGGAGATAGAATACCTCTGATCTGGGCTCTAGGGGTGTGTCTGTGTAGATTTGTTCCTGTGCTGCTTCAGGGAGTTTCTTGAGCAGATGGTGCAGTTTCTTTTGGTAACCCGCAGTGGGTACCAGCAACTACACACCACACAACAGAAACACTAACCCAGGAACCAATCCCTGCAACAAACTGCGCTGCCAACTCTGACCGCATATCTAGTCAAGGGACACCATCACAGGGCCTAACTACATCAGCTACACCATCAGGGGCTCGTTCGCCTGCACATCTACCAATGTGATATACCATCAACCATCATGTGCCAGCAGTGCCCCTGTGCCATGTACATTGGCCAAACCGGACAGTCTCTTCACAAAAGACTAAATGGACACGAATCAGACAGCAAGAATTGTAACATTCAAAAACCAGCAGGAGAACACTTCAATCTCCCCGGACACTCAATAACAGACTTAAAAGTGACCATTCTTCAACAAAAAAAACTTCAAAAACTGACTTTAACGAGAAACTGCAGAACTGGAATTAATTTGCAAACTTGACATAATCAGATTAGGCCTGAATAAAGACTGAGAGTGGCTTGGTCACTACAAAAAATAATGTTCCCTCTGTTGATACTCACACCTTCTTGTCAACTATTGGGAATGGGCCACATCCACCCTACCTGAATTGGCCTCGTTAGCACTGACACCCCTCCCACTTGGTAAGGCAGCTCCCATCTTTTCATGTGCTGTATATTTATACCTGCCTCCTGTATTTTCCACTCCATGCATCTGATGAAGTGGGTTATAGCCCACAAAAACTTATGCCCAAATAAATGTGTTAGTCTCTAAGGTGCCACAAGGACTCCTCGTTGTTTTTCTTCTGATACTAACATGTCAGGTCAACTTGACCTCCAAAGAGTTTTCTTCTAACAGCCATCTCTGTACATTTCTCATTGTTCCCTGGCAGAGTTTTCATCTGACAGTTAAATTGCAATTCGTGCAGTTAAAGCCATGGAAGTTTGAGACAGCTAAACCTTGGTTATTTAGTCTGCTAGAGATTTCTAGAACAGGGAGTGTAATTTTTATGATGTGTTTTTGAAAAACAGTTCGGTCTTCTCTGAATCTGATGTTATGCCAACTGCGTTATATTATAGTATGTTTCCTGTTTGAATGTCTCAATTCTTGCCATTCTTTTTCATGCATACACCATGCCTTTGTGTCTGTTTCTCAAGGATGTTGCCTGACACATCTTGTATTTGCGTTTTCTCCAAGTATGCTTACAGTTATGTTCAACTGTGCAGTTATACGCATGTTAACGCTGTGTGCTGACACATTCATAGTAAAGAATTATTCATGATTCTTATTGTTTGTAGCTACACAGAACATTTGTGAAGAATGTTTCTTCCATCTCTCCTGATCTGCTCCCCCGCCCACTCCCCAGAGGCTTTCCAAATTACATCATCCTGAGTTGCTTTTACATATATGTAACATTGTTCTTTTACTGTAGTTATGTTGTAAACAGGTATCAGAGAACAAAAGTAAGTCTGCTAGTCTTTTCTTAATGTAGACACATTTCCCCAAAAAACTTTAGCACTCACTGTGGATTAAATATGCATCTGTGTTCCAGGTCTCCTGAGAGAAGATCATATGAAATTCCGAACAGGGGGAAGTAGCATGTGTTGCTGAAGACGATTGACATAGTGCAGCTTGAAAGTCATGTAGCGATGGTTGCCTAAGAAGGATAGTCCAGTGGTTAGGATGTTGCCCTTGTCTGAGGAAATTCAAGTTCAGTTTTCTGCTCTGCCACAGTTCCCGGTGTGACTTTGGAGAGGTGTCTCTGCACCTCAGTTCCCCATCTGTAAAATGGGGATAATAGTATTTCCCTGCTGCACTAGGGTATTATGAAGATAATTAAAGATTGTAAGATGAACAGATGCTATGGTAATGGGACAGTGTAAACACCATAGATGGATAAAGATCTGCAGCAGTGGAATCTACCCATCCAGGGGGAGCTAGAGAGCAGCACATCCTCCACCACCTAGGGCTAGTCTATACTTACCTCTTTGAGGTGGGAACCAAGATTACTGCTAGGGGATCCTTTAAGTGGAAAAAGTGATCTTTTCTTTATTGCAGACCACTTTGGACAGCATCTTATCCTTCCAGCTCCCTGTGCTCTTCCCAAGCCTAGTGTCTTACTTGTACCTGTCTCCTAGTCTTACTCTTGGCTTCATCCCATCTATCAGTAAACTTTAAACCATCTCTGAGTAAGTTAAGTCCAGTAAACTTTAAACCATCTCTCTTTCTTCCTCTGCCAAGCACCTTCTCATCTCATTCCAATCCCTGTTTAAATCCCACATCTTTAAGAAGTCGCACCATTCTCATCATTTGCAAACCCCAGTCCCCTCCGACTTTTGATCTGTTGTCCAATGTTTTCTCTTATTTTGATGGTAAGCTCTTTGGGGCAGGGAATATATCTCATCTATGGTCTGTAAAGCACAGGACAAATTTACAGCACTATACAGAGATTTCAAGCAAGAGCAGCCTGTCTTTGTCATCTACAGCATGTGCCTCTTCTCTCGGTTTACTATGTAACATCACATGCCGATGGGAAGTTATTTATTCTAGAAGCAGAAAGAACAGAGCTGGTCTCTCTCACTCACATACATACACATGCACTCTTTATCTAAAGTGAAATGTTTTTAAAAGTCTGAGATTCACAACTGTCAGAGTCTGGTTTTAAAAAGTCCTAAAAGATCCTTTACCTTTCTGAGCTCCCCATCAATGTACTGTACTTTATGAGATTTTGCTGGACATCTGCATTGTCCAGTTAGTAACAGAAGCATCAGCGAAACAGTCACACTAATGGGACACTGCTGGAACTGGTACCATAGGGTGCCCTTAAAATCTTTCCACTTATCTAAAGTAACTATTTAATTGTTGTTTGTAATATTTGTAATAATTTCCCATTTGAAAAGCAAGGAATATTTCAAATATCAGACACTAGTACCATCAGGAAATGACAAGTTCATAAAGGCACCCACTGTAGTCAGTAGAAAGGAAGCTCTTCATTAGTAGTACCTGACAGTGGAGGAGTGGGCAGGCGTGGGGGGGGCGGATGCAAGAGAGGAAAGGCGGAGGGAAGGGAGTTTGGGGATGGAAATGCTGATTTTTGATTCATTCAGATCAGTATATTCATGGCAACTAGGTATCATGGGGACAGGTGCCTTAGAAACACTGAAATACATAGTTCCAGTCTCTGCAATTTCAAACATAAGTAGTGGGGGGAAATTATACAATGTAGTTTGAAATAGGAGCTGAAATGGGCGATTTGCACTCAATTTCCATTCTGGAGTCATGCAGAAGAGCTGTTTATTTCTTTCCTATATGGTACTTGTTTATCCTTCCTCAAAGCTGTGACTCTGAATTGGAGATCTAAAACTCATCTGTTTATGGTACAGATTACTCACAGTTCTGCATAAATGTTAGAGTTCTGGAGCAGCAAGAAACTAACATGAATGAGTTTGTTTATTTTGTGAAGAGAAATATTTCCATACAGAAGTGTTAGTTTGAGAATCAAGCTGCAAGGTGTGGTGGAGTACGTCTGAGTGTGTGCAGATGCACATGTTAATTGGTGAAAGATGTGATGAACCCACAGAAATGGTGGAAATTTAGGCTGTGGGTTCCACAGAACACTCAGCGCAGTGCCTGTATTGCGATAGTAAACCAGCACTCTTTCACACTCTTCAAACTTCTTCATGGGCGTCCAACACTTCATAGCTGACAGACTGCAGATCACATGCTCATTTAAGAAGGAGCAGTATAAAACCAGCAATGAAAAGCTGCGTGAATACAAAAGACCAGCTTCCTGCAACAATTAAAACCCTTACAGTTTACATGGCTCAGTGCTGAAATGGAGGGATTGATCAGAGGAGTTGTCAATATCATGAGTCTCCAAAGTCATTCATAGCCTAACTGATGGAGGATTCTGATTGCTATGCATACCCAGTCTGGTCCAAAGCAAATCGTGATTTTCATTAGCATTAAATACAGACTCCTGAGCAAACTCAGAATTACCTTAGGTGGGTTTTCATCTCTTGGCTGGAAAGTTATGTAGTGTTCTTATCCAGTGTGCCTTCTACAATAGATGCTTATTTTCTCCATTAGTTTTCACTTCACCTCCTCTTCCCCCATAGGCAGTCCCAACTCCTTGGGGCCCATTAGTCCATGAAATTATGACAAGAGTGAATCTGATGTCTTATCTCTAACCTAGACTAATATATTCAGATCCAAGGCTTTGGAGCTGTGCTCTGGCTCTGCTCCAGCTCCAGGCAAAACCCTGCAGCTCCACTGCTCTGGAGCTGCTCCGCGGGCTCTGCTCCAAAGCCTTGTTCAGATCATATGGGGGTTGAACATGATGCTAGAATTTGGTACAAAGAGAGTATTAAAACTTGTTCACAAGTTTATATCTATGCAATATTTTTAGACTACTGCAGATTACCTTATTCTTTTTTCTCTCTCCCTTGCCTCTAAAAACCCTACATACCAATGATGTAGTTTTGCTCTGAGATGTGTATTGCCAGTCTATGGGCTAGGACATAATCTTAATGTAAATAACTAAGATATGAAGTTGACCTGTGCTAACTAGCGTTGCCTAGAACTACTGGAACATATTGCACCATTGGAAATGTATCTCAGAATTTGTTTTGATCATATTTCATGCTACATTTTGTTCTGTGTGCAACACATGCAAACGAAAATTGGATTCACGCATTATTTAAGGTAGCAAGGGAGTACAGCTGAGGTAACACTCATTAGCGGTTTTCCTAGCTATATCTTTGGTGAGCCTTTGCCTTTTTATCATGTTGTCCTTTAAGGAGTAATTAAACTGTCAGTTATTTATAAAGACTCTTCAAAGTTGCAGGGCCCAAAGAAGTTGATGTATGTGGTTTTCAGATTTTCCCCAAAGACTGCCGCAAGGAAATATGTTGCATTACTATCTATGTGATTTGGGTTTTAAGTGCTTTATTCACTTCTGGAAATCATAATAAGGTCACAAGAGAAAATGAGCTTGGTATAGGAAAGATACTGGAGAATTTATACTCTTAAGTGAAAAATAACAGGACTTGGATAAATACCTCTGGATGCCTGGAGGAGTTCCTGCCTTTTGCTAGATGGCTACTCAAACGCTGTGAAATTATGAAAATTTCAAGCATGTCAGTCTGTCCTCCATCATGGATTACATTTTATACCCAAGATTTGCTTGGAAATAATGCATATTTGCTGATATCTTCTTGGTCCTCCTTGTGCATATCACACATCCCTGCGTAATTTGACAGTCTCAATTTAAGAGACTCAGAACAGGAGAATAACATGTCCAGGCTGAAGTGCTGTTCCTTAGGGGGGGGTGTGTGTGTGTGTGTGTATATGTGTGTGTGTGTGTGTGTGTATATGTGTGTGTGTATATATATATATATATTAGAGAAAGAAGCTTGTACAGACTTCTTTGCACAATGCCTTGCTAAAGCCATTGCTGTTAGTCACCCACTTGGATGAGCAATATATCCACTCTCAAATTCGAAGCTAAGTAAAATGAAGCAACTGTTGTGATACCCTCAACTCCTACTCCAATGAATGTGACATCACATCAGTTATAATTGTTCATAACAATGGAATTTAAATGGCTATAATTCAAATTGGCTATATTCTGTCTGTCAAAGGAAACAGATTTGTTTAACTTTAAAAGTGAGTAGGCTGGAAATAAAGGGAGGGAGAGGTACAGAAAGATAGGACTTCAGGGAATGTAGGATGGGGGAGCATCATTAGGTAGAATACAGCAACCATTATAAGGGAGTCAGCAACTCTACTCAAAAAGGAGTGACGAAAAAATTATGACAACAACTTTGTTTAGTTAAAGTAGTCAAGGATGAATAAAAAAATCCCCAGGACACTAAGGGACGGACTTGCAAAAAAGTGCCACAAGATTGTTAAGACCACACATCAAGACCTCAGTTCTGCCTCTCATCAGAAAAGATCTCCAGCAATTCAGTGCCTGCTAACACTTAGTGGTACAAGTATTTGTTATTATTTGCCGTGCAATAGCACCTGGGAGCCCCAGTTGTGGATCAGGATCCTGTTGTACTAGGCAGTGTACAAACAGAACAAAAAGGTTCCTACCTCAGAGAGCTGACCGTCATGCTATTCTGATTGCAAAGGAAGAGTCCTACCTGCTAAAATACCAACACCACTTCCTGCACCAGGGTTTTCCTTGGAGGCTTCTTTTCCCAGTGACCTTGCTGCTTAGCTTATGAAATATAATGAGATCATGGTTGGGTATGTTAGCAGGGTGTTGAAAAATATCCCATGCGCTTCAGAGTTCCTCAGTTTCATTTCAGACCAACAGACATGCAGGGGGAACCATTTTTTTCAGTCAGGGCCATTGAGCTATTGCTATCCTTCTGCTTGGAGGATTCGAGCAATCTGGAAAGGGTGGTGCTCCCCCTCCCTTTTGCATAATGAGGAACCTCCAAAAATCAGCTTTCAGAACCTTTTCTCCCCCAGTCAGCAGCCTGACTGCCTTTAAATGGGATCAGGTGCTTCAGTCAACCTTTGGGCTGATTCACGAAGTCAGAAGGGGAAAACAAGATGTTCCTTATGCGGAATTGGCATAATGCTGACTATAATGCTTCTTGTGATAAAGAAGAGACAGGAATAAGGTGGTGTAAACACAAAGGGGATTCTTTATTTAGGAAGCGGAGCACACACACACATACAGTATAGCTGTTGTGAACAGGGATATAAGCGGTCAGACCTAGTGGTCAGAGCAGTGGTGGTCGGGCCTAGTGGTCAGAACAAGAGTCAGGAACTGGAGGTCAGAGATAGAGACAGAGTCGGGAGTCAAGCCATGAGTCAGAGTCAGGAATTGAGCCGAGAGTCAGAGCTGGAGTCAGTAGCCAGGGGTGGGTGTAACCGCAGGATGTAATCTGGAACAAGGCAGGCAGGGAGGAACAGGACAGGAAGGCAGGAATCAGGAATCAGGCAAAACAGCAAGAGCCAATAAAGCAGCCAGCCGGGATTCACAACTTCCTGTGCCGCCTTCTGGCTTAAACAATGACTCTGGTTGCACGGTCTCCTCCAATTGGGACCATTGTGGGCAGTGCCTATGGTGAGCTAGGGTTCACCAGCCCAGACTCCCTGCTGGTATCTGCGAGCTGCCAGGTGTTGGCTGTGGTATTAGGGCTGCCTGGGGACCCGCGGACCTGAGTTCGAGACCCACAATGCCTCTCAGTAGCTCACTGGGTCTCTTGCTTGTCAGCACTGCAGTGTCACCCTGCAGGGTCTCCTGTGCCTAAGTCCTAGTCTGAATTAATCATAGAAAGGACTACTGACTACTGCGGTGAACCTCGTGTGCTCCTCCAGCCCCTCTCCATCACAGTCACACAGCTTGTAGGTGGATCCTCAGCCCTGCACAATAAACAGTCCATTCAGGGGCTGTATTTCACATCTCCACAGGGAACAGTCTTCTCTTTAAAAGACAATGGAAAAGGTCACCAATGTAATGAGGAAGCTCAGGTTTATGCAGACTCCGTCTGCTAGGCAAGTCCTTCAGCTGCTGGGAGACATGGGCTCATTCCCAGAAAGCACTCCCAACTCCTCCTAAGAGCTTTCCTACCTCAATGGAGCTCTTAGACGTCATTAGATACCCGATTCCCACTCTCCCTCCACCCCCAGACTGTGGTTGAGGATCCTCCTTGTGCGTAGAGGACAACCTAAAGAAGGGCATGCCATAAATCCTGGTTCAGCAGCAATGGGAGCAGTGGGTGCTCAGCATCTCTAGAAATCAGAAGCGCAGAATTTAGTGAAATTTAGGCAGATCGCTTAAGCAACTCGAGTCTAAGTTTGGTGCTTCTTAAGCTCTGGACTTCTCCCTTCAGCATCCTTATTTTGGCTCTCAACAATAGTCGCTTCTCTTGGCAATCACTTATCTATGGAGAGCATGCAAACTAGTGCCTCTGTCCTGTCACTTCCTTTGTCTTGTTTTTCCCCAATGCTAAAGTAACTTGTTGCCCTGCTGGGAGTTTTATCCAAACCGTTTTTCATTGAAATCAGAAGATTAATTTTCTTTTTCTTTGCCCTGGGTCAGTCTCAGATAAGGAAAGAGCCTGGCATTCTACGGATGGCATTAGGATCTATAGTGTCAAAGAGCTTGGAGTACTGGGTTCCCTATTTCTCCTATAATATGGCTGCAAGAAGGGCCAGGCTGTTTCCCTTTTGGTAATAATTAAATGGATCTGACGGTGTCCAAAGGAAGCGTATGTACCAGATGGCCTGCCATCCCCCACAGGCATTAAAGCTCATTCCTCTTATAGCGTGGCTGACTTCTGGACAGAGAGAGAATCTGCCTCAGTGAAAGAAGTCTGCTGAGCAGCCACATGTCGCTGCATTCCGGCCTTCGTACATCATTACTATGTGGATGTCCGAGCCTCTAACAATGAAGGTTCCTGAGTTTAGTTGTCCACAGGGACCTCTCTGGCTAGTTGCTGATATAAATTTCCCACCCGATATTGGAGGGTTCTAGACAAAACTCCTTTTTAAGATTGTTGGGTGTCCCTGAACAGAGAGATGAATCTTGGTCATATTTGCATTTCTTCAAGGAGCTCCAACAATCTGGACACTCCTATGGGAATTTTACCTTGTATATAGTTCTTGTTTCAAATTATGGATTAGATGCTTTCAGATGTGCTGAGGAAGTTGCTCACTGGTTAGCGAGGGTGGTTTGCCATGTAAGAAGGAAACACGGCCAAAAGCATTCTGTCAGCGGACTGGTTTAGCTACCTGATTCTGCAAAAACAGGAGCAACCCAGGAATATAATTCAGGGGTAGAATTTCTTTCCGGGTCTGTCCTTCTGCAATACCCACTTTCAATATTTACTTTCTATCCCATAAAGCATAAAATAATAATGAAGAAGATGAAAATAATGAAAAATCCCTCAATATGTAGAAAATAATGTTTAAGAATACTCCTTTTTCCTGACCGATCCATGTTGGGGAGGTAGCAATGGCCTTGGGATTAAGGCTTCATCTGCACTTGGAGCTAGAGCTGTGATTCCCAGCTTGTGTGGGTATTCTTGTGCTAGCTCTCATCGAACTAAACATAGTGTTGTAGCTATGATAGCATGAGCAATGTCATGGACTAGCCCCCACGGGTGCATACACAGGGGGTCTGTGTGGGTTTGAACTTGTGGCAGCTAGCCCAGGCCTCTGCTTACTGATACTACCCTAATATTTTTAGCATACTAGCTCACTGAGAGAGAGTATGAGTATGTCTACACAAGCTGCGAATCACACCCTTAGTTCCAAGTGTAGATGTCATCTTACTGTCACAGGATTGGGGGAAACAGTTGTTAGCCAGTAATATTCTGGATCCCTCCCGTAGCTGGCTAAAGGGGACACTCATCTCATAATACTGAAGTAGATGGAATTTTAATAATTTCACTTGCCGTTACAAGTGCTGACTTTTGCAATCTTCCTGTGCTCCATTCTCAGTAATAAAATTCTATTGTCTATTATTGTGTTCAAGTGTGTCTTAAAATTCAGGTCACTCCGCATTTTCAATTTGGTAATTTTAATGTTGGAATAAAGTAAAATTTGTGATTTTTAAAGAGTCAGTTTGACAAATAGTAAGAAACTAGCTAATTATCATTTAACAATGCACATGATTAAGATATTCTCATTTGGACAAAGAGACTGTGTTAAGTCTCTGACAGCTGCATTCATATTTTCAACATTCAGAAATACAGCAGTTTTATGTGAAGCATCACCACCTGCCATAAATATTAAAGAGCAAAGTACCAACTTCTGCAGCCCACCTACATTAACTGTGATTCAGTTTTTTTCCTCATTCCCTAAGCAAAAACGTTTTAAGACAGAGCTCGATTGTGAATATATGGACCTTAAACACAACCTCACTACAGGTTGTAGTTTGTAAAAAACCTAAACATTTGAAAGTCAGAAATTTAAAAATTAATTTTGCTATGTCCCATACCCAGCCCAATTGTGAACCATGAATGTAGTGTAGATACTTTTCTTTAAGCATTTCCTGTCAATTTTATAGGTTAATTGTAGATTTCTAAAGTGCTCCAAGTATAAATGTTAAGTGGTGTTGTTTTTAATAAACAATGAAAAATGAATACAATAGGTAATATATTGTATGCACTAACTCCTCTCTATCCTTTAAATAGAGTAGGTAAAGTCATCGCCCCTCTAGTTTACTATAGATATGGAGATACTCTAGTGTTTGTAGACAGTATTAGTGGTGTGGATGGGGACCAGGTACAATATTGCGCTGGTGATATGTGGATATTGGAGTCTTGGATCTACATTGAAGAGTAATAAACAGCTAAGTCAAATTAGCTTCTGTGCTGCTTTGTCTGGCAATTTCTTTAAGCAATATTACGTTTATACAAAGTTGTTTTTCCAGCATTTGTAGACAAAGTATACAAGAGAGACAGGGGTTTGTGGCTTGTAGGGAAATAGTGGATTGGAGAGCTTTTTATGGATTTTATGTAGAGACTAATTGTTTGTAGAGGTATTACTTTTTCTATTAATTTTTCAATGTCTGAAGAATTATGAGATTTGGCGTGGTGATTCTAATTAGGCTGTGGATATGCAGGTGGAAATAATCGGCACATAGTTTAGTTTTGGGGAGCAGTTAAATAGAAGAAAAAGGCGAATGTTTGGTTTCAGTGGTTCCACTGCCTATGCTCAAATATTTTATGGAATATGCATTTATATCTGTTTTTTCCCAAAAAGATCATCTTCCCACAATATTATTATACTGTGCCCTGTGTTCTGCAACTGATCAACTTTTAAATGAATGTCAACAGAAGTAAATGGAAAACCAAACAATTTTGTTTTTTAAATCTGGGCACAACTGGCATTTTATACATTGAAACTATTTTGATACTTGTAAAAATAGTTATATAGTAAATATATTATACTATAAAATACTATAAATATGTACCATACTATAAAACAATAACTATAAACCATAAATATATTGACATTATACTAAACTATGGCTCTTTCCTTTAGCAGGTGGGGAAAGAAGAGACATCATTTGTAAATACCACTAAGGCCTCCAGTCTGCAGGACCCTAATGTAAGGTCTGTTACTTCTTGTTTGTAGGGAAAACATCAAATAAATACAATATTTTCAAAATGCTGCCTACACTATGCATGCCAGAATCCATATATACATATCTCAGTTACTGTGTGAAGTCTGGCAAGCAGCAAGCTGATTCTACAGTGTATTTTTTTTCAAACTACAACCTGTAGTGAGGTTGTGTTTAAACCATGTGTCTAAGTATACACAGTCTTCAAAATCTCAGCTTCCAGATTCAGGCAGGAGAAAGACTTGGAAAGATGTGTGTAGCCAATTTCAGTTTTGCAAAGAGCAAAAAAAAAAAAAAAAAGCATTTTGGATAGAAAATATGTATAAGAATCATAACCTTTAAGTCGAGTTTACTAAAACTCAGAGTAGCTTTAAAATACAATCTCTGTTTTCTGTATTTTGAATCTGATTTCCACTCTGATGCCACTTATCGGAACACTGCTGTTTCTAAATTAATGAAATCTTCAGCTGCTGCTGCTACTGTTATTATAATATTTGTATTATTGCAATAGCAGCTAGGAACCTCAGTCATGGACCAGGACCCCGTTGTTTTGCACAACTAGGTATTGCACAAACACAGACCTTGTTTGCTGTTCATGTTTCTTTCTGTTTCCTGGAATTATTTTAACTGTGGAAAAGGGAGCATTTGTTTTAGTGCAGAGAAAATGTGTTTCTTTGGATTTCTTGATCGGCAGGAAGGGCTGGTTTGGATTGCATTTTTGTTGCACTGGAAGCTGATTCTTCTCACAGGAATTTTCCTTTTGCAGATAGCCCTTTAAAAGAGCGTCATATTTTAATGTTTGGTTTGAATCCCAGAGAATACATTCTTATAACAGGTTTTGTTTTTTGTTTTTTTAAAAAAGAGTCCTTCACTGTGTGGAATATTTAGAAGCATGTTGCCTTTACATGAATGGTAGTAACATCATTTTATTCATCATCAGTGTCAGAAGGGTCACTCTCAGAGCACAGTTTCAGACAGGAATAAATTGATGTACAGTATGGTCATCAAGCAGGCTGTCAAACAGCTAATTGTGGTAGCTTGTTGAGCTTGCCAGTGACTTCATTACAGAATTATCTAACCTTTTCACCCTGAAGAGTGAACATATTATTTCAAAAAGCTCATGGGTCCCCAGTCAATAGTTCTATTTCCCTAGGCTCAGGCAGAACTAGTTGAGCACCTGTCCTGCTCTCTCTTGTGCTCTCACAGTCTGGCAGGAAAGCAGGTGATGAATCAAGCAGAAGGGATTCTTTTCTCCCTCTCCTCTCCCCTCCCTTGTGGTGCAACAAGATGCTCCCAGGAGGAGCTGCTGAGTAGATACAATAAGAAAGGGACAGCAACTGATCAAAGCACTCCAGCTCACACCAGAGCTGCTCCTGGCACTGATGGGGACCTGGTAGCCCCACCTCCTCTCAGTATTAATGAGGCTGATTCAAACACTGGACTTCATAAATCAGAGGGCAAGACATATTCCTACTCAAACACGTTTTCTTAACACAGTCGCCCTCAACAGCCACAGTTCAGAGCCTAATGGGCCACAGGTTTGGACACAACTGCTTTATTCTAATTAATTTGGAAATTATTGGGGATACCCTGGCACAGATCCCCCATACCAACCCAATGGAGGGGGTGCCCTCTGTAGAAAAGTTTGCAGGGTTAGCCCTCAAACCTGGCAGATTTCCAGGGATTAGCACAGATCCCTTTGGGCGCGGGGAGGGTAGGTAGGAAGGTAGAGTCCTTGGAATCACATTAACAGGGAACCCCTAGCCACAGTGGCGCCTTGCTCTATTATTTTTTGCAGAGGTTCTCAATGGAGCCAGAGAGTGGGAGGACACACATCCCCCGTCCCCACCCCCAGCATGCCCCTGGGCTGCTCAATCTTCATCCCTCTCGTATGGATCCTAGACCTGCTGAGAGGCTTCCACGAGGTCAGGAAGGTGGGGTAGAAGGAGGTAAATCTATGGCAGGGTATGGTTGTGCCATAGAAGCATCTGATTTCCCTTCCCACCACAACACATTTTCCATGCAATTAGAAAAGGGGGCCACATGCAAAATACAGTTTGGGGTGGACAGGGACCAACTGGGCCTTGCCATAGCGTGACTGAGTAATAGTAAACATGGAACCCCCAACTGCCATTTTAAGTCTCTCTTTTAAGAGTAGAATTACACATTAATGAGTACTCAAAGCCGATTCACCTCAGTTATGTAGTAATGACCATTCCAATTAAAGGTAACCTGCCAAGGAAAAAATGGGGTGGAGGGGTATTTTATGTTTTATTTTAACCTGTTTTTAAGTTTGTTTCCTTTCACTGCTTCTTTCTGATGTATGGCTTGAACGTTTTTTTGTTTTGGTTTGGTTTTGAGGGCTGGGGGTCTCCTGTTTATTATATTTTTAGCATGGTTTGGTGGGTCACACTGCCTTAGAACCTGGTTCAGACATGACTAGTTTAAATCCATACTTAAGCTTCGTCATTAAATTCAGTTCTTAGGCCTATGTAGTGGGGATTTATTCTGGAAATTTCTGTATGGTCATTCAGAAAAATCTGAATTTTTTTTGTTACTTAAACTATACATGTTTATAAAACTCTATATGAAATACATGAGTTTTGCAAACTCCTTGAGAATAGGAATCCTGAGTAGGAAATTACAATTATTTACTGCCCATTACTGATCCTGGGCTTTCTTTTCCTGCTCTCCCTGATGTTGCTAAGGAGGGAACTAGTTAATCAACACTCTGTAAGTGTCCATGTTGATTTTATTACATCCACTGCCTTTCTGCTATTGATCAACATATGTTGCAGACATGTCTGTGGGATCCGGCAAGGTAAATGGGATTGTTTTTCTATGGCTCTATTTTTCCCTTTCTGGGAGGTCAGCAGGGGGTTGGTGTGGAGTAATTGTTCATCCACCCCAGGGGCCGTCTTATCTCAAGACTGAAAAGAATTCCACTCAGGCAACATACGTATGACGCTATTATGAGACACAGTGAGAGGGTTTGGGCTATGGTGCCATCTGTATACTCAGGACATTCAACTTTGCATTTCATTTTCATCAGATCCAGATGGTGCTGCTTTCTTGTTTGCCTACCCAAGGCATTGACCCAGATGAGAATGAGTTTGCTGATGCTCTGTCTGGATAGAACAAAGGTGATGGGGCTTAGTGGGGTGAATCCACTAAAACAATTTACATTGATTGTGACTATATTCAATATATTGGTAGGGTGTAGGTGTAAATAGCAAATAACAGAAATAACTGGTAGTAATGGGGCATTTAAACTATAGATATCTGTTGGAAAAGTAATATGGCAAAACACAGAATTTCCAGTACATTCTTGGAATGTATTGGGGACAATGTCTTTTTTTCAGAATGTGGAGGAAATAACCAGGGGGGCAGCCATTTTAGACTTGAGTCTGGCCAACATGGAGGAATTGGTTGCAAATCTCAAGGTGGAAGGCAATTTGGGAGAAAGTGATCGTGAAATGAAAGATGGCATGATCCTAAGGAAGGAGAGAGAGCAGCAGAATAAGGACAATGGGCTTCAAAAAAGCAGACTTGGACAAACTCAGAGAACAGCTTGGTAAGATCCCATGGGAAGAAAATCTAAGGGGGGAAAAGTTTGAGACCTAGCAGTTTCTCAAGGAGACAATATTAAACATACAATTGCCAACTATTCTGATGCAAATAAAAAATAGGAAGAATAGTAAGAGGCTAATATGGCTCCATCAGGAGCTCTTTAATGACCCAAAAATCAAAACAGAATCTTACAAAAAGTGGAAATGTGGGCAAATTGCTAAGGAGGAGTACAAAATGATAGCACAAACGTGTAGGGACAAAATCAGAAATGCTAAGGCACAAAATAAGTTACACTTAGCAAGGGAAAGAAAAGGCAAGAAGAAGAGTTTCTATGAGGATATTAGGAGCAAGATAAAGGTGAAGGAATGTGTAGGTCCTCTGCTTAGTGGAGAAGGAGATCTAATACGGATGACATCAAGAAGGCTGAGGTGTTTAATGTCTATTTTGCTTCAGTCTTCATTAAAATGGTTAATGGTGACCAGATACTCAACACAATTAATATTAACGACAATTGGGAAGGAATGGAAACCAAAATAGGGAAAGAACAGGTTAAAGAATATTGAGATAATTTAGATTTATTCAAGTCAGCAAGGAATGATGAAATTCATCGTTGGATACTTAATGAACTAGCTGAAGCAGTCTCAGAATTGTTAGTAATTATCTTTGAGATCTCACAGAAGACAGGTGAGGTCCCAGAACACTGAAGATGAGCAAGCATAGTACCTATATTTAAAAATGGGAACAAAGAGGACCTGGGGAATTACAGATGAGCTAGTCTACCTTCAATACCTGGGAAGATACTGGAACAAATTATTAAATTTAATTAGATTCATTATTATTTGTAAGTACCTAGAGGACAATAAGGTTATAAGGAATAGCCAGCATGGATTTGTCAGAAGCAAATCATGCCAAACCTACTAATTTCCTTCTTTGTCAGGGTTATTGACCTAGTGGATAGAGAGAAGTAGTAGTTATGATGTATCTTGATTTTCATAAAGCTTTTCACACAGTCCCACCTGATGTTCCCATAAGCAAACTAGGGAAATGTGGTCTAGATGAAATTGCTATAAGGTGGGTGCACAACTTGTTGAAAGACACTACTCAAAAAGTAGTTATCAATAGTTTGCTGTCTAACTGGGATGGTGTATCTAATGGGATCCTACAGGGATCAGTCTGTGGTCCTGTACTTTTGAATATTTTCATTCATGACTTGGACTATAGAGTGGAGAATGTGCTTATAAAATTTACGGATGATACAAAGCTGGAAGGGGTTACAAGCACTCTGGAGCACAGGATTAGAATTCAAAATGAGCTTGACAAATTAGAGAATTGATCTGAAATTAACAAAATGAAATTCAATAAAGTGCAAAGTACTTCAATTAGAAAGGAAAAGTCAAATGCACAACTACAAAATGGGGAATAACTGGCTAGACATTAATGCTGCTGAAAAGGATTTGGGGGTTATAGTGGATAACAAATTGAATATGAGTCAACAATGTGATGCAGTTGCAAAAAAAGGCTAATATATCATTCTGCAGTGTATTAACAGAGTGTCATACGTAAGACATGGGAGGTAATTGTTCAACTCTATTCAGCACTGGTGAGGCCTCAGATCACACTAGTACTGTGTTCAACTCTAGCTGCCACATTTTGAGAGCGATGTGGAAAAATTGTAGAGAGTCCAGAGGAAAGCAATAAAACTGATAGGTTTAGAAAACCTGACCTGTGAAGAATGGTTTAAAAAACTGGACATGTTAAGTCTGAAGAAGAGAAGACTGAGGGGGACTTTATAGTCTTCAAATATGTTAAGGGCTGCTATAAAGAGGATGGTGATCAATTGTTCGCCATGTCCACAGAAGGTAGGACAAGAATAAATGGGCTTACTCTGCCGCAAGGAAGATTTAGGTTAGATATTAGGAAAAACGGCCTGGTGTGGTGGCGCATGCCTGTAATCCCAGCTGCTTGGGAGGCTGCGGTTGGCGGATCGCTCAGGAGTTCTAGGCTGCTGTGAGCTATGTCAATCGGGTGTCCGGTGCTACTGACAGCCTAGCCAGCGGGTAGTCGGAGGACTGGCTAGAACAACATGTCTGACGTGTTGTGATCGGCGCTCTCTCTGTGAGGGCTGATAGATCGATCGATGACAGTGATTAGGAAAAACAGTCTAACTATCAAGGTAGTTAAGATCTGGCATAGACTTCTAAGGGAGGTTGTGGAATCCCCATCATTGTAGAATCCCCTTTATAAGAACAGATTGGGAAGACACCTGTCAGAGATAGTCTAGGTTTTTTGGTCCTGCCTCAGAGTAGGGGGCTGGATTTGATGACCTCTCAAAGTCTCTTTCAGCCCTATGTTTCTGTGGTTCCATGTCTACCTTGTACCGGAGAGGCCTGCAGTCTTTGAATGCCTTATGAATTCTGACTTCTCCTGGGTTTGCAGTGTCAGTAGTAGTTTTTCCGTTTCTGATCTGCCAAAAGGTTACAGTCTCTACTTGTTGATGAAAACCTGATCCAGTCTCACATACCATTGTCATTTTCTAGCTGTTACTTACGTTTTTCTTGAGGACTATTCAAAAGCTGTAGCTAATGGCCTGCTTGCTTAGTAGAAATGGGTTAGTGTAAGCACATTACACCTTTGCTTCATGCAGAGTATTGCCTTGCCAACTGCTTGTAGATTTAGTTCAACATGTTAGTTTTGATCTGTGAAAGCCTGTATGACCAAGTAACCCTCTGGCTAGGTAACAGATTGCCTCCTTCACTAAGCACGGTCATGATCCTTAAGAACAGATGAAATACTCCTATCGTCAGTCCTTAGATTTCAACTCTTAAATACTCAAGTTAGGGCTTTCTTACTAGACTCTCTCCAGTGGCAGAACTCATTCCCCTTGGGGTCCAGCAGAGCTTTAGTTAACTGACCTTCAGAGTACAGTATAGGCAGGGCTTCTCTTTTTTGATTAAACCTTTATTTGACCTTGAGCTAAGACTGTGGAGTACTTTTTTCCTTTCTGATAGGTTGGGATGGTAGATGGTGTAGGGATTTCAAACCTTTCCATGGCAAGCACCATATCTTAATAGCTTGTCTCATGGAACACCTCCCCATTCATTCATAGTTGTATGGATCATTTCCCCTCCCTGTGTCACAATCACATAATATCCCTGTGGGAACTTCAGCAATTGCTTACATGAACAAGTAACATTAGGACCCGAGAACATTTTTTGCTGATGATGTCAGGGCTGCCCAGTCTTCCCCTAATAAAGTAGCCCTTATAAACATCTGGAGGGGAGCAGAAAAACCCTTTATAATATTTTAATGGAAATAACACAAAATTCAGGGCATGCTATTTAAAGGGTACTGCATCAGAAATTAAATATTTTGAAATCAGTCTGTATCAAAACTTCAAATTGAGAACTGTAAAGCATCCTAGTTCATCAAATACAATGTGATTAGAACACGGGTTCTCAAACTGTGGGGCGGGACCGTCAGGTGGGTAACGGCCCCTTTTTAATGGGGTTGCCAGGGCAGGTGTTAGACTTGCTGGGTCCTGGGGCCAAAGCCCGAGCCCCACTCCCCCCGGGGCCAAAGCCGTAGCCCGAGCCCCACTGCCCGGGGTCGAAGCCAAAGCCTGAGGGCTTTAGCCCTGGGTGGTGGGGCTCAGGTTACCGGCCCCCTGCCTGGGGTTGAATCTCTTGGGTTTTGTCTTTGTCCCCCTCCCTCCACTGCCCAGGGTGGTGGGGCTCGAGATTTGGGCCCCCCTTGCCCGGGGTGGCGGGGCTCGGGCGGGCTCACCCCCTCCTGAGGTCATGTAGTAATTTTTGTTGTCAGAAGGGGTCGTAGTGCAATGGAGTTTGAGAACCGCTGGATTAGAGTAACTCTGCCAAAGAGTCCTTATGCACTGACAGTCTATGATTATGTTGCAATGATTTCTGGCCCATATCCTTGTGATGTTTGTGTTCTAATGCTATGGTAGGTTGCCCAATCTCATTTGTAGTAATGAACAGCTGAAAGAGAGGCAAATATTGTAATCCGGTTCATCTATGGTAAACTTTTCAAAAAAGCCTTAAGTGATTTAGGGCCGTATTTTATAGGTATTTAGGTATCCCCTGATTTCAGTTAGAGTTAGGCACCTAAATGTCTTTTAAAATATGTCCCTGAGATCCTAAATCCCATTTTCAAAAGTGACCTAAGCACTTAGATTCCCAGTGACTTTCAATGTGACATAAGCTCCTAATACACTTAGGCATTTTTGAAAAGTTTACTTATAGAGAATTAGAAGCACAGATCTTCTCTTGATGATGTACATGTGCAAGATGGATAGCATTCCATATTTATCCACATCATAACATCTATAGAAGGGCCATTTTGTTCCACAGTCTGGAGTAGCTTCTCATCCTTACTCATGCTGCATAGTAGATCAGTGAGGATATTTGCAAAATAAGGTGCTACTCAGCATGAGTAAGGGTGGTAAAGTTTGGAGATAAAATTAGATTTTCCTTTTCTTTTATACAAGCCTAAGTTTACAAACTTTTTCAAAAAGATCATGCAGAAATTCGTAGAAGTTAGCACTCTGGCATGTATTTGTCTACTGTTTACTTTTATCTTGTTTGTGTCACTATGTTTTGTATAATCAGTTCTGCTAGACTATGTTGTACGGTTTTATCAGATGAAGGCTTTTGTAGTTCCAGGGACACAGCTCCTCTCACAGATAAAGGCAAATGACCGTATTTCAGTTTGGAGGCCCACATCCCTTTTCAGTTTTACTTTGTGCACCAGTGCAGTATTACAGTTTGAACTGTGCCTGTGGGGCCCAGTGCTATCTTTTACGGTGAAGACAGCTGCTAATCAAGTAGAGCCACTCTGTGACTGTGTGGAAGAAAAATTTCCAATAACAACTTGAGGGGTTAAAGTAGTAAAACACTCTATTACAAGCAAAGCCAATTCTCACAATATAGAATTCTGCGAGTATTCAAGTTCTGTGCATGAAGACAACCAAGCACTGGGACTGTTTTTTGTTTTTGTTTTGTTTTTTAGGTATGTCACCAAATGTAGCTTAGATTTCTGCTATGCTCTCTGAAAACATTACAGATAGATTCAAGCCGAATTGACACAGCTAAACTAAGCATCAGTTCAGTGGGCTTGTCATAAATGAAGGGAAGGGGGAGAGAGGGTCTGATGCAGTGCTATAAAATCCTCTTACCAGTAAAGGGTTAAGAAATACAGGTAGCCAGACTGACACCTGACCTGGCTGGCATCTGACCAATAAGGGGACAAGATACTTTCAAATCTTAGGAGGGGGGAAGGCTTTGTGTGTGTGTCTTTGTCTGAGTCAGAGTGATCTTGGAAGACAGAAGGAACCTGCAGAAAATCAAACCTCCCTTTTCTGAAGTAAGTTTAGATAGCATAGCGAATAGATTTCCGTTTAATTTTGGCTTGGTGTATTCCCTGTGTTAGAAAGGGCAGAGGGGGGGTTATTCATGGTTTTCTGTAACTTTAAGGTTTTGTCCAGAGGGGGAAATCTCTCTGAGTTTGGAAATATAGTGCCCTGTAAAATAGTTACCATCCTGATTTTACAGAGATGATTTTACCTTCTTTATTTTTAATAAAATCCTTCTTTTAAGAAGCTGACTGTTTTCTATGGTGTTAAAACCCAGGGGGTGGGTTTTTAGATCACTGTGTAACCAATTGGTTGGGAGATTGTTCTCAAGCTTCCCCAGGAAAGGGGGTGTACGGTTTGAGGGGGTATTTTGGGGGGGAGGGAAGTTCAAGTGATTCCTTTCCTGGATTCCTGTTAGATACTTGATGGTGGCAGCGAAAGAAGCATTTCTCAGGGTGCAGGGAATTTTGTACCTTGGGGGATTTAACCTAAGCTGGTAAAAATAAGCTTAGGGGCTCTTAATGCGGGTCCCCACGTCTTTACCCTAGAGTTTAGAGTGGGGAGGGAACCCTGACAGGGCTGTTTTTTCTTGAGGTGCAAATATCAAAGTAATTCATGAACAGGGAGAGGTGAACTATAACAGTCCCAACTCAAGACTAGGGTTGAGTTGGGACTGAATAATGCACCAGAAATAATGTATCCAACCAGTTTTGTTTTTCTTTCTGCTTGCGAAATGTAGTTGAGCAGATGGCAACTTTCTCCTGATGTTCAACATTATCCAATAATGTTTGGGCCATTACAAACACTCTTTGAAATAAGGATGAATAGGATTCTGAGCATATTCACTGTTGGTGAAATTTACAACCATGCAGAAAGAGAGCACAAAGCCCATAGGCCCATATATCTCTTAAGTCCTACTTCAGCTCTGTTTAGAGGACTTAAGTGATGCATAGACCTTGCATTGGGCCTTTGCTCATGTGTGAATTGCACTTATTTGTTAATTGATTGGTCAGCCAAGTCATATGGTATTGTTCCTGCTTCTTGATTTGAGAAGTACATTAGTGCTTTTAGTGCAAATACTTGTATATGCAAATTTAAAATGCCTTTTCTGCAAAAACCCATGCAAATGTTTCTGTGAACATTTGTGCCGGTCAAAAAATATTGTGTAAATATTTGAAGAAAGCAAACAAAAAAAGTGAAAACTCATTTTAAAATAGAAACAATATTTGCCCAAACTATTTTGCAATACTCACCTATTTCTAAGTGATGGCCCCTCTTGGTGCCTCAGTTTCCCCATCTCTAAAATGGGATTAATGATGCCAACCTCCTTTGATATCTTCTCATGAAAAACTCTATATAAGAGGCAGGTATTTTTATTACTCCAGACAATATCATCAGGGACAGTGACCTCATATATTTGATTTCTGAATAATGGGTGTAGCATACATTAGCAGAATGCCCTGATTTTCCAACACCACGACATTGGGCATTTTTTGCAGATCATCTAGTATAGCTGAATATATGCACCTTAGATCCTTAATTGAAACATGACAACCTATTGCATTAAAAAAAAGGTGCGGGGATATACAGTGCTTACTGTGTGGTTTGCCACCATCTTGTCTGCAAATCCTATGCTAGTCGGGAGAGATTACACTGCTAATGAATTAACTACTTGGACGTAGCCTATAGTCCCCTGAGCAATTATTTTAGCATCTGCCATAGCAGATTCAATTTGGCAAATAGTTGCTATAGCTCTGTGTAGAGTTAGTTCTGGCTCAAGTAGTAATCACTCGTGTATGCATGGGTATGGCTGTTTTTGCCACAAGCTGGCTTCCAATCATCTCTTTGGACATATCCCCTTAATGGCATGTAACAACATGTTCCAGTAAAGTAGCAACATAACAGTCAGTGGATTCACCCAATTTTCTGTACGCTTGGTAAAACTGAAACTGCAGTAGCTGTAGCAATGCTCAAGAAGGAGAAGCGTATGCATTACACTCTAGCGTTCAGTACACGGACATGGTAACTGCAAGGCTAAATTCTGGACATCTCTTTTACCGACAAGCCTACAGTTCTCAGCAGGCATTAAATTGGGGAGAAGGGGAGGAGGTGGGGGAGTGCAGTTCTTCCTCTGGTAATAGCAGATGCAGGACTCCCACTCTTCTTCCCAGCTTTGGAGAGCACTGTGATGTCCGCACAGCTTCCCCTCTTTCTGGGTTGCTGCTCCTCCATCTTGTTTCAATCTATTTTAACCCCTGATTCTCAGTCAGATAAATCTAGTATAGAACAGGCTTACTAGAACAGGGTAGAATTCCAAGAGCAAGTGACATAGGAGAGTAGCAATCCTTGTTGCCAGGAGTGTCTAACCAGGAAAAAAAGAGATTGTACTCCAGACACACACATTAGTATAGTAACTCAAGTATGCGCTTGCTTGATCTTTATCATCTTCCAAGGTAAATTCTAAACAGCACACTTGCTCACGTGTGTGTGTCAGACAAATGTGGAGATGACTCATAGATGAATGCACATTGCTAACAGACTCCAAACCTGGGTATGATAATCAGATCCACAGATTATGCACTATTTAGATTTGGATTTAGGATTTTACTATTATTGGAACCTATTGTGTGGTACTGGAGTGAACTAAAAGGAAAAAAAAAGGGGGATACACAGATCATCACATCCCTAGCTGGGGAATAAACCATCTTGAACATGTTAAAATGCTGTTGTGCATTTTGGCAAGATTTTAAGGTTAATGTTGTTCCAAATGGATTACAAAAATAATTGCAGTGTGCCTGAGGAAAGAGTCCCATTAGCTATGTTTGGTCATTACACTTATCATATACAACCAAGACTACATATTGTTGGCTGAAGATTGTCATCTTCAGTAGTCTGACATGCTGGATGAGTACTTGTAGCAAAACACACTGGTGTCAAGTTTGCAATACTGAAATCATTTTACAATCGGTTTTGGACATTTTTGTGAATGTGGTTTTATTCTGAAAAGGTATTGGAATAGATTTTCATGTTACTCCTACACATTTGGGGCTGGCTTGCTTGGGGGATGTGGCGCATTGCATGGTAAAGGTTAGAGTTCTTCCATCTGCTGAATTTACTCCATGTGGTCAGTGGGGTTAAGAAAAGCCATTTTGGCTCATTTTCCCAGAAAGAGGTGGTGTGGTTTGTGTGATTTCTCTTAGCCGTTCAGAAGAATTGTTGATGGCAGCAGCACTAAGGAACATCTATTTTCAGAGAGGGCTACATATACCCTCCCCCCAGACACCCAATGGATTTTCAAGGGAGCAGTGGTCCATTTTGTGGGTAATTTTCTAAGTTAAAACTGTGTGACATCATATTGACACCCACATGCTTCAGCAACAGGGCTGCAAACTTTAGATCCACTGCACAGAGCTCTGGCTCTTAAGCAAATAGAGTAACTGATAGAAGTAGATGGTTGTCCTCCTCTGTGTGGACCAGGACTATCAAAGAATGACATAGTGGGTTTGCGAGTGGTTTTCACCCATATTTGCTCACAACAGAGGAATGGTGAGATTCAGAAATCTTAGAATCTATGCCAGGTTGTGGAGGGGGTGTGCTCTAAAGGTCACACACTCTTCTGCCCTGTTCCCTCCAAGCCTTACCTCTTCTTCACCTGTCACCTCCAGTCTGATCCAGTTCTTTATCTCCCTTCCCCCAATTCCTTGTGCCAGTCCTAATCTTCTCACCTAGCCCATCCCCATCTCCAACCCCTGGCTTCTCATGACAGTTCCAGTCCCCTTGCCCAACATGTCTCAGGCTTCCCCTCAGGCCAAGTCCCAGTCTTCCCTTCATCCAAGCTCCTCATTCCCGTCTCCCCCAACCCAGCATTCTCATCCAATTGCCGTTCTCTCCTCCCTCTCCCATTCTCAATCTGTGTTGAAACTTCCCAAAATGATTCACCTTGAGGCAGACAGGCAGCATGGGAAATTTCAGCCAACAAACTTCAACAAAAACTGGGGTCTCATGGGAGGTGTCTGGTAACCAGCTCTGCCTATAATGTGCTTTTACTTTTTGGTGCTGCTGGAGCTCTTTTGTTAGAGATAGTATATTTACAGTTCTGATTATTTCACTAAAGGTTTTCAAAAGACTGGATGTAGATAAATACTAACATATTTTTCATCACCTACTGCATTTTAGTCTTCATTTACCCTCTACTGTTAGACGCACAAGATTATTTGGATATACTATAATTAATCGGGTGTATTTTTTCCTTTTTATTGATACATTGTGAAAAATCACAACCAAAATTAATATTGACATATAAATTCATATAATTTCATATACATTCTAGTTAAATGCCAGGCAAAGTAATATTCACATACATAAACATAAGTGCTTCCATTTCTGGTGTAAGTCAATGAAATATAAATGAGGATCCATCATCTAGTCAAATGTTTCCATTGGCAGATCAGCTATTTTTATTTCTGTCATTACTATCACTTGATATTGTCTCTAATGTGGTGCGTTTATTGACTAAACTATTTATTTTCATGATAACATGCTTTTGGATTTTTATCAACAGTCTGGTATGCTCAACATGCCAAATGGTTCAGCATTCGTCTGTGAAATTCTTTCAAGACCAACTGTTGCATTACCTTTGTTGAGCCTTATTATCCAAATTATCTCATCTTTGATAAGATTGCAAATAGAAATATTCTTCCTGTGTGGGTGAAGCTACAGTCACCATCTGGTGCTCTGCATATTCATTTATTATATTTCCTTTGCAAATCTTACAATCCAAAACCAATTAAAACTATTACATTAAGGCTAATTACATTAGGGACTATATAATATGAAACGCAAGATGAAATGTTGTATCTCAGTGCTGGCTGATGTTAGTCACCAGAGAAGAGAGGGGAAGAAATATAAGTTATGTCAAGTTGTGCAGAGGTGACTTTGTGTGGGGAAAAATGTACTCTTACAAGATCCATCCACAAAATAACCTCTGCTCACGTGAGTTATCAAAATGAGATGCCATTCATGGATTGTGTAGAACATTTAAAGGGCATCGCCACTCCACTGGGCTTTTCAAGCTTGACTCTCCTTTGGCCGGACTTGAATATGCCCATGGGCTCCACTTGGCTTTTTGGGCCTGGCTACTTCTTGATTGGGGTGGGGGGCAGGAAATAAGAGGTGGTATCTACCAGATGTTACCCTCTTGTGGCACCAAAATCATGGTAAGTTGTGCAGATCTGTGATCCTCCCTCTCCTTTCTTATGCATGAGGAATGTAATAGTGAACAATATTAACATTTCTGTTATCACTGGGCATCTGAGTTACATCCCCACTGAGATGGATGGTGAAGTGTACACCTCTGAGCTGTTGCTGTACGCTCTCTGCAAACACACACAGCCATCTCTGCATCAGTGGCACTCATTTCTGAGCATTTCTCTGCAATCATAACAGCTACAGGTTTGTTAAAAAAAAAAAGAGAGAAAGAAAAACCTGAGATTCTGGAGAGCATAACAGTCTCTTCGGAAAGGTGCTGGTCTGCTGTACTGATGCATACTAGCTGTTTCTGAGCTCTGAAGTTGCATATACTGAATCCTATTAAGACCTTTCATTGATCAAGTTGGCTACCTGTGGCCTTGAAATTTTTCTTGGATGCTGCATTTAATAGTAACCTTCCAAGGGGAGCAGTGGGGGCAAAAAACCTAACTGGCTTCAAGACCGAGTTGATAAGTTTATGGAGGGGATGGTAAGATGAGACTGCCTACAATGGCATATCGCCAATTTGCGAGTACTAGTAGCAAATATCTCCAGCGGCTGGTGATGGGACACGAGGTGGGGAGGGCTCTGAGTTGCTACAGAGAACTCTTTCCCAGATGACTGGTTAGTGGGTTTTGACCATATGCTCAGGGTCTAACTGATCACCATATTTGGGGTCAAGAAGGAATTTTGCCCCAGGTCAGATTGGTCAGAGACCCTGGAGGGTTTTCACTTTCCTCTTGCAGCATGAGGCATGGCTTACTTGCAGGTTTAAACTGGTGTAAATGGTGGATTCTCAGTAACTTGAAGTCTTTAAATCATGATTTGAGGGCTTCAGTAACTCAGCCAGAGGCTATGGTCTACTATAGGAGTGGATGGGTGAAGTTCTATCACCTGCGATGGGCAGGAGGTCAGACTGGATGATGGTGATGGTCCCTTCTGGCCTTAAAATCTGTGAGGTTTGAGTCTGAGCATCTCTTGGAAAAACCAGGAACTGAGTCCAGATATCCTAAATCCCAGTCTGGTGTCTTAACCACGAGACTGTACTTCCCAGTTCCAAATTCCCCGAATAGTGAGTGCAAGGCTGTTATGGACAGTTGGTTTCTTCGGGACCAAGAATACAGTTTTCCAGATAAATATTGTGTAGATCAGAAAGTTTCAGATAGGTCAAAAGTGGAGCTGGTTGAAAAAAGTGAGATTTTTTTCCATGACAAATTTCACCATTTCCTGGCTGTTTTCATTTCATAGCATTCAGAGTGCCCATTTTTGTGTGTTTTTCAAAACCCAGGTTTTGGGGAAAAGAAACATTTCAATAACTGTTTTAGTTAAAATGTCAATAAAAATATATCATGAAAAAAATCATGAAAAACTAAAAATGTGGGCAAAATGGTTTTGAAGAAAAGCCATTTTTAACACGGAAAAAAAACCCAAAGCAAAACAAACCTTTTTTAGTTTGAAAAAATTTCAGACAGCTCTAGAAAAAATGCAATATGTAGCTAAATATCCAACATCAATATAGTTCACATTCAGCAAAGTAGATTAATAGGTTGATCGTTTTAAAGCCAGAAGCCATTTTTGTGATCATCTTCTCTGATCTCCTGCATAATGCAGGCCACAGAACATCACCTAGTAATTTTTGCATCAAGTCCGTAACTTCTGTTTGAACTACAGCATATAATTTAGAAAAAAAATCCAGTCTTTACTTGGATTGCAAGTCATGGAGACACCCCAAACTGGTGGTATGTTCTATAATTAGATTTTGCCCACCCAGTAACGAGGGTGATCTCCTAAAGCACTAATACAGAATTACCACAGAGTCACAGACAGTCCCAGTGGGCATTCCAGCCTATCTTGCCACCCAGGCAAGGAGGACTCTGCGATAGATGGCCACTTTACACCAGAAATCACAACAATATTCAGGTTTGCTCACAGTCCCAAAGGACCAGACACTTACTCCTGGTCAGTTGTACTCAGATCTCAAACGGAAGACAACACCTATAGCTAATCCTGTAATAAACCTAACTAAAAATGTATTAACTATGGGCTTGTCTACACTACCCACCCGATTCGGCGGGTAGCAATCAATCTTTTGGGGATCGATTTATCGCGTCTAATCTAGACACGATAAATCGATCCCAGAACGTGCTCCCGTCGACTCCGGTAATCCACCCCAATGCGAGGAGGAAGTGGAGTCGACGGGGGAGCGGCAGCCTTCGACTTTGCAGGGTCCACATGGCGAGGTAAGTCAAGCGAGGTACGTCGACTTCAGCTACGTTATTCACGTAGCTGAAGTTGCGTACCTTACATCGACCTCCCCCACCCCCCCGCCACACACACCCCGTAGTGTAGACCAGACCTAAGAGAAGAAATAAGAGAGTTATTTACAAGGGTAAAACAGGAAACATACACTTGCAAATGAATTAGTCTGAGATTTAAAATGGTAATATAAGCTTCTATAATAAGTTGCTGTATATATCCTTTAGTGGTGACCCATGCCAAGCAGCATTGAGATCTCTTGCTTAGGAATCTTTTCCCCTCACAGTTCAGCCAGCATAAAGATCCAGTTTCTCCTTGTCAGGGATTTTTATCCCCTCCACCCCTCCATACAAGCTGATAGAACAAGTGTCAATGCCTGCCTCCTCTTCTTGTAAGTGGGGAGGGCAACACGGTCTTTGTCCTTTTGATGTCTTATTTGGTTTAAACTTGACTACAGGACAAGCACTTTACACTTATTAATGCTTTCCCCCCGTTTGGTGAGTTACACAATTTACAGAGGTTTACAAGGCAAATGCTCAATACCATGGGATACAGACGTTATAATTTCGATTAATACAAGTAGCATCCTTAAATGTATTCCGTAAAGCATTCCATAAAGTCTTAACATTAAACACATTCTAATAACACTAATATCTATTTTAACTAGACTAACCTGCCTGTCAGCCAGACTGGTTTCCAGCGATGTATTTGTCAGTGTTCAGTGAGGCCTACAGCCTGACCATAAACTGGAACTGATCTGCTGGCATCTCTAGCACAATTTCAAAGTACACATACTGGAACTTGAAAAATTTGAACTCTTAAATATTACTGTGTTCTTATCAGCAAAGTAGCTAAATTTATCCTACAAATCTGCTGGTGGGAACTCATTTTATACTGCCATTCACACCTGTTCATAGAGGTGAGGAAAAGACTTCAATCCTGCCTCCAAAGGAAAAATGGCTTAGTTTAGAGGCTAGGTAAATCCATTAGGAAACAAATATACTGCTGTTCCCTTAGTAAAATTAGAAAATCTACTGTTCAGAGAACTTGTCTGTTACCTATAGCCCCAAATCAGATGCTGTTTTTGCTATTTAAAATTATTTCCAAGTATTTTAACTTGCTAACTACAAAAAGGCATTATTACTAGTGATGTCAGAAATCATAAAATTCCATTATAATTCTCTACATAATCATCTGCATTAGACATTAGTGCTGGGATTTTCAGAGGCTAAGTGATTTAGGTGCCCAAGTCCAACTGAATTTCTATAGGAGTGTGTGTCTCTTTCCTGAAAATCTCAACATGAATAGTAGCTGTCCTGACTGCCATGAGGAGACCTGAATTTATAGCTGATTTTGAGCTTAGTGGCTGTTGGGCTGAGAGCATTGTTCTAGACGTTGGTAGAAAACCTGTGTGACATGTTGGATCACAGAAAACCCCTTGGGAACTGCCACCTGATGTGCTGAGACTACTTCTAACCCATTTTCCCTGCCAGGTTGGGACTCCAGAACCTTGCCAGTTTGAGCCAGATATGCTAGCCTATTACAAACCCAGACCCAGGTCTGAACCACATCCCCCAACAGCTGCAGGCTTAACTGAAAACAGCTTAAGAAGTGTTCCTGTCTCCAACACTCAGATGCCCAGCTCACAATGGGGTCCAAACCCCAAATAATCTGTTTTACCCTGTATAAAGCTTATAGAGGGTAAACTCGTAAGTTGTTCGCCCTCGATAACACTGATAGAGAGATATGCATAGCTGTTCCCCCCCTCCCCCCACACACACACCCCAGGTATTAATACATACTCTGGGTTAATTAATAAGTAAAATGTGATTTTATTAAATACAAAAAGTAGGATTTAAGTGGTTCCAGGTAATAACAGAACAAAGTAAATTACCAAACAAAATAAAATAAAACACGCAAGTCTAAACCTAATACAATAAGAAAATGATTACAGATGAAATCTCACCCTCAGCGATGTTCCAGTAAGCTTCTTTTACAGATTAGCCTCCTTCTAGTCTGGGTCCAGCAATCACTCAAACCCCCGTGGCTACTGTCCTTTGTTCCAGTTTCTTTCAGGTATTCTTTTGGGGTGGAGAGGCTATCTCTTGAGCCAGCTGAAGACAAACTGGAGGAGTCTTCCAGGGGCTTAAACAGACATTCTCTTGTTGGTGGAGACCCCCCTCCTCTTTCCTACGCAAAGTCCAGCTCCAAGATGGAGTTTTGGAGTCACATGGGCAAGTCACATGTCCATTCATGACTCTGTTTTTACAGGCAGCAGCCATTGCTCACACGCTATCTTGACTGTCTCCAAGAAGACTTCTTATGTGGATTGGAGTCTTCCAAGATCCATTGTCCATTAAGTGTTTCTTGATTGGGCACTTAACTTGCACATTCCTTTCTCAAGAAGCTGACCAAATGCTTTACTAAGGCTACTTAAACTCAAACAAGTACACAGCCAACATTCATAACTTCAAATACAAAAATGATACATGCATGCAAACAGGATGAATAGATTCAGTAGATCATAACCTTTACAGAGATATGTTACATGGCATATGTAGCATAAAACATATTCCAGTTATGTCATCTATACATTCATAAACCTATTTCCATAAAGAATTATAGGGTGCAACATCATGTCACAACCCCTTCCTACCAGAACGCAGGAGCATTACAGTCTTAGCCTAGACTGCAGTCTGCAGATGTATTTTCATTCTGGGGAGGAAGGAAGAGAGAGTTGTTGTTTTTTCAAAAGGAAGAAAAATAGGGAGCTGGAATGAAAAGAGTAGGGAAATCCCACAAACTCTGTGCAGATTAATAAATCACTGCACCTCAGGGGCATACTTGGTTAAGGTCACAATCTGTATGACAATCCAGTAAAAAGGCATTAACTCAGAAAGCAGTTTTCAAATTGCCAGGTAATCGTCTTGATAATTAACCTGAAATATCGGAAGAGCTTTCCTGGCATCATAGCAACAGAAACAAAACCACATTGTTCCTGATCTTTGTATAGCCTTTGCTTAACCAAGAAAACCAAAGTGGAAAAACCTCAGACTACAAACTGAGGAAAGATTTGGGTTTTGTGTGTGTGTGTGTGCATGCTTCACTTGTGAGGCCCTTAAGTTATATGAGAATCTTCCTATTAAATCAAATAGTTTCTTCTTCCTTCTCTTCTCTCCCCCACACCCTCAAAGAATGAATTACATGTTCCCATTCAAAGGGGATGTGAAAGCAACTATCAGTCAGTTCAAGCCAGGAGCAGTCCTTTTATATTCTTTTCTCATACTTTGCTCAGGTTCCACTTTAACTTAGTCTGGTAACCTGTCCACTTTGCAGTGAGGACACCGGTTAAATCACTCCAGAGCTGATAGTCCCTCAGTGCCTTCCAACAGTTCCCCTCAAAAGACAGACGTGTTCTCCCACAGTTGGCTGAGAGAGAACCATAGAAGCAGCTCAGCACGAACCACTATGGGACATTCCCTTGAAACACTTGGGCAAGTGGAGTAACTCTGGTAGCGCTTTGCAGTGGAGATTCTCACCCCTGAATTAGGCTAAACCCAGATGCCCGCTCTAGCCAACTCTTCAGTGAAGACATATCTTCAAGTTATTTACTTTTTACTCTTTGCAAGGCTAATGAGCCAGCTGCAGCAGGCTTGTGAGATTGGAGGAGCTGGTTCACTAAAGCTCCGAGCTCTGGTGAGAAGCGTGCTGTATCTCTAATTTTAGGCAGGTTCTGTTCATGTGTCATGGCAGGCTGACATTCATGATTGTCATTGTCATTCTCACTAGGAAATGACAGATTATTATGCAGCCTGCCAAGTCATTAAGATGCTCTGTCTTGGTTCAATATCTTCATTCTTATGCTGAAGCAGTTGGATACATTTGCAAAAAAATGTTTCCCATAAATTCATGGCATTGCAAGGGTACCTTACAAGAAATTGTAATATACTATACTTTTTTAAAGCATGGGTCATCCTGAACCTCCAGAACGTCAGGTTTTGTTCAAATCTGTGTCACTTACTACACACAATAAGGAAAGTGTCTATATTTGCACATAAAGACTCTCTATTTTAAATAGCCAAAATAATTACAAGGTATCTCCTTGAAAAGCTATATCCTTTCATGTGAGATAATATACGATTGCTATAGAATTCAAAAGGTAACAACAGAAATTATTCAGCTTTATAGTTCATTCTTTTTTCAGTAATGTCAGTGTGATTTTTAGGGCTTTGTACAGGATTAAAAGCCTGCCATTTTTACAAATTTGAATCAAGCTCACTAGCTAGTGGCCTTCAGTGGATGAATGTGTCAGTCTTAAAAGCATGATTTCTGCTCTTTAATCAACAAATATTTCTAAATTTAGACCTAAGGGGAAAATGCTATTATTTGTGTTATATAACTGAGGATTACTGTGTCTGACATTCTGCACCCATTCAGTGATATAACACCTGTGAACTACTAAGATTCACCAATGAGGACAACCAGCCAGCTGTTCTCCACACTGCTGTTAATCACCCAGAGATGAGTATTTCATACTGAGAGAAGCAAGGGCATTGGATATGTTCAGGCTGGGGAAAATGTACTCCATGGAAACAGGCAGGGAGGCAGATGGAGCAGTGCAGAGTTTTGTGTTGAGGAAGAAAGTCTTCAGTGGGAACAGGAGCTCAGCCAGACAGTTTCGAAAAATGGGGGTTAAAAATCCATTTTCTGACATTGGTAGCATCAGTTTAATATCTGATATGTCCTCTATTGAGAGTGTGTATCCTGTAAGTGCTGTGGAATGGACTCAATCTGATATCTCATAGAGATTTGGATCTTTAGGTTGAAGTCCATATAAAAGTGCAACGTATCATTAAATTTTATTATTGTTCCTTTGCATCTAAAGTAAGAGTACAGTAGGACCTCCACTAATTTACACTTTAGCTAATTTGCAGCTCCTGTAATGTGCACAATCAAATGGTGTTCTCGACCACTTAGGATCTGATCCAAAGTGCAGTGAAGTAAATGGAAAGACTGATTGGATCAGGCCCTGAACAAAGATTTGATGGCAGAATATTGTAACAAGGGGCTGCTCTTACTAAAATTCCATTATTTTTGCAGGATGTGCTAACAGGAAATTTACTAGCATACTGTGAAATGTCATAAAGGTAAACTGTTCTTGTCAAATGAGTGGAATGGTTTGTGTATTTTGAAATAATGCTTATTTGCTTTTTATATTCACTTAGGATTTTGCAATATTCAGAAAACCACAATGGGGTTTCCACATATTGATATAAATTAGTAAGGGTCCTCTCTGCTCTATCCCTATGATTTCTTATGATTCCTGATGTGTCTGAAACCCTTTGATCTGATAAATTCATTGCTTGCTAATTATACTCTGTGCGTATCTTTTGTATCTCATGTTAGATTTGATATTTGATTATTTATTTCTTTTCCACTTTCACTGGATTTATGTAATGAATGAAAACTACCCTATTAGGAAACTGCTTTAGAAATGGCAGTGCTGTCCATTCAGAGCCAGGTCCTCAGCCAATGCACAGCAACATAGTTTAGCTGGAGTCAATGGAGCTGAACACTAGTTTACATCAGTTGAGGTTTGACCCTCAGATTATTTCATTATACAGGTCTTTGCACATTTAACCTCCCTGCAGCAGTTCTTGAACTGAAAGGATATTGAGGTGTGCTATGGAATAGCTCTTTTTCCTAATTATTAAACAATGTGAACGTTACTTACAGTGAAATGTGACACTGAAAAATAGCATTGTGGGCTTCCATGTTATTGGCGTTTCAATGGTTTCCGGATCAGATTTACATACTTCACAATTGAAAAGGTTATTTTGTTCCTAATCACCATCCCTGCAAACTCAATATGGAGTCTGAAAGGCAAGCTGGGTTATTAAATATTACAGAACACTAGCACAACAGCAAGTAGAGCTCTTCTCTGATTAAGACCCCACATTCTTATGTAACAATCACAGCTACTTCGTGACGCCATCAGTCATGTATAGCTTTACTTTAAATTGAACGTTTGCAATTTCTTTTGTTTCTAGTGTGTTCCTTGGATCTCATCCACTAGCACATCGCTATTGTATTGGTGTTGCAAATGCAGCAGGGAAATGTTTAATTTCAAGCAAAGGCTATTCTGATTAATGATTTCTTTAGTTACTTAATATATTTCTAATTATATTTGTGTTTTTAAAAAGTTGTACAAAAATACTTTAAAATACTGCATTTCTGGGTTTTAAGTCGTTAGCACTGAAGTATCTTTATTGTGTTTTGCATCAATTTAATATATTTAAATGGTTGCTTCTTTATAAAGTTACACCGTGTATAGGGCAGTACAACTGTGAACAAAAAGTATGTGTGTACACACCAGCATGTTGGATTACAAATGGAAGAAAAGGGCAAATTTGCCAATGTGCACGTGCTAACTCATGGGTTAAATGTGTCATTAAAGTATAACTTTGCTGCTATACCTTAAAATTGCTTAAACAAAGCCATCACCACAAACATTTTTCTTGTTTTTAGAAGTCCAGCACCAGTACGACCAGAAACTACACCATCAACAGGCGCTACAGAAAAGCAGGAAATTAAAGTTTCTCGTGTGAGGAAGCTAACGAGACAGTACAGCTTGTGAGTGTTGTACGGCACTATTTGCAAGATTTTCTCTACTACCAAGCTGAAAATTAAAGTCATGCTAATTATTGTTCAAGATATGCCTTCTGAAAGGCATGAGTGCAATTACATGATAATGATCTTACATTGATATAGTTCCTTTCATCTCTCAGGATCTTGAAGTACTTAGTACTTAAATGAATATGCAGTCTACTCACACTTAATACCCGCACTGAAATGCAAGTCCCTTGTCTTTACCAGTGAACAGCAACTTCACACGGTGGTAGAAGTTAGGAACTAAAAATCCCTTTTCCACTTGAAATTAGAGGTTGATTTTAAGTAGGCAAAATTACTGAAGCTTTACAAAACCTGCAGATTTCAATTCCTTTAGGTTTTATCAATCAATATGGGTTGGTGGGATCACAGCCCATTATGCTGAAAACAGGGATGTGACATTACTATCCAGAGTTATAATAGTAAATACTAAAAAATCATGTTTTGGTAGGGCTATAAAACTTCATGCTTCAGAACATAATCCAACCTAGGTTTTGGGGGTTAGGAGGAAATTTTCCATGAAGGGCAGGAGATTTGGCATCTGTTCCTGTTTCTGCCGCTGACTTGTAGTGTGAGTTGGTGCCAGTCACTTTACCCCTCTGCCTCAGTTCTTCCCCTGAAGATAATAGTACTTACTTAGTTGCTATGTTTCTTATATAACTCACTCCCACTCAGCGTGGGGCTCTGTCCCTCTCTGGGACACATATAGAGATTGATGAGACTGCTATAGTCTTCGCTAGCAGATCTTTATCTTTTAGCTGAAGCAGTAGATGCTCATGCTTTTAGGATTAGGGGTCTCAGGTCTGATCCCTGATGCCAAAGATCAATGAAGCATTACACTTAATTCATTCATTTTTGTAATGTCTTTTGAGATCCTTGGCTGGAACCACCATATTTTATTACTACTCATTCTTATGGACCACTCAGTATGGCAAGGGAGACACTGCCACCATGTATTGGAGGGGAGTGACTAAACTGAAGGGAAGGAAAGAGGGGTGATACTAGCATAAATAAACTAAGAACACCAAATTCATTAGGAAGAAAAAAACTGAACATGCAATCAATGTGGGATGATAATGCCTAGCTTCTCTGGCTGGACTAATCTTCCCAATGACACTAACTATGCAGTAGTACTAACTGTAGCTTTCATTTGTATAGCACATTGCATCCAGAAAAATTCCAATAAATACAGAAAGAAATTTACTTTCCCAAATGTAATCAATTTTGTTATGGAACACAGTAGCTATTCTGCATCAACCAGACCTCAGAATATTTTAGGAAAAGAACTAAAGAACTTGAATCAAATTGTAACTATGCAGAGATTTAGGTTGTTAAAATACATAGTAAGTACCCAAGTTTGAATTTATCCAGGATACTAAGGTTAACATATGGGAACACACATTCATGACTTGGCCAGCAGGACATGACATGAGTCTCTTGCACCATGGTATATCAGCTCATGCTGATCAGAAATCATTGTTTGCAAATGAGACTAAAGAGAGGAATTGACAACTCACTCTAGGGAAGGAACGCAAGGTACATTATTCCCTGCTAATGTAGGAGATTACACGTGGCATGGAATTTGGAAGCATTTTGCAGAAAGATTTTTCATAAGGTTGTCTGCTTGTTGTGAATGTCCAGTGTGTCTCAAACAAATGTGCTTCTCTTAAATTAGGCTCTGCTTTTATAGCTCATTCCTTAGTTAATCAGATTTATTATCGCAATGGAGAAAAATTCTCCCACAAGTTTAGAGTCCCATCTGTGTCACACTGTTTTGAGACAGGAGAGATCGGGAACTTGTTTATAAGGTCAGCAAATTAAGGGCTGAGAAACAACTGTGAGGGGACCAGGTATTTGAGAAGATAATGAGTGGGACAGATATATTGGAAATGAAGGTTGGTCTTATGGTTTAACCACAATTTTGTTAGTCAAGAGATTTAAATTATAATCAAGGTTCAAGCACAAACTTCTTTGTGAACTTGACTTCTCTGTGCTTCAGTTTATCAATATCTACCTCATTAGGGTGTTGTGAAGCTTAATTCATCACTGGTTTTAAAGCAGCTTGAGTTCCTCGGAAGGGGCTATAAAAATGCAAATATTATTAATGTTTATTCAGCACAAAGTCCAATTTGGTGAGAGGCAGTCATTGATGGCAGGGTCAGAGAACTACTGGGAAATTTTGAATTGATTCAGTCAAGCTCTCTAGTGGGTGAGAGAGCTTGAAATCTGCAGAGGAATCAAGACAGAAAGGAAGCTAGAGGAAAAGGGGTCAAAGTAGTCTATAGGAATACTGAAGACTGTAGGGATGATGACTTTGGAAGAGAAAATAATCAATTGTGTCCATCAAGTCAGAGAATTTCTGAAGAAGAGTTAAAAAGATTTTTAAAAGAAGCTAATTGTCCATCATTATTTCTAGATTAGACAGTTTCAGAATGTGGACTGTAATGAAAGAGGAGAGTTGATCATGAAGGAAAGGTTAGCGTGAATTCGGGTGGGAAGAATTTGAATTATGGGTAGGCAATGTCACCCACCTTCTCATCAAATTTGGAGGATTTTTCAGAAAGAAGGTAAACTAACTTGAGGATCCTCAGAGGAAGGAATGAAGTGAGTGCTTATGTTGCCAGGTCTCAGTCAGGCATGTGGTAACAATTCTATCATCAAGGAGGTGTCATGTGCCAGTAGAGATTTATCATTAACAAATCAGACAATCAGAGCAAGTCTATAATGGTGGGTGATAGACTAAAAGGAGGTGGGTAGTTTTGATATGGATAATGTCATTATAATAATGTCATAAGAGTGGAGGAAGGTTAGTTCCTAAGGTAATATAATGAAGAAAGATAGTTATTATTCTCTTTACCAACTCACCCTGAGATTATTGGGGAAAAGCAATGACTGAGGGTGAGGGAAAGAAATACAGTGTCGGGTACAGTAGTGAGAATGAAAGGGAGTACAGGGGTCAAGAGATGGTAGTAGCAGTAGAGAAAGATGGTAACCAAAGACAGATGGAGAGAAGTGGCTAAGAGGAGGGTAAGGAGACAGGGAATGGAGAGAAGAGAGATGGATGAGGGTGGGGAGGAGGTTGTGTTACAGAGAATGAAGAAGATATGAGAGGCCATTGAGAGGGATGGTTATGGGAATGGTAGCCACAGCCAACCCACAGAAAGTCCAGTCATGTATTAAAGTGTATGAAGGAGCTGTCTTTGGGAGGACGAGAATGCATCAGTTGAAATGTAGAAGAATGCATTGGAAACATGGTGAATGTGACGATAAGAGGAATAGTAGTGGCAACCCAAGAGAAAATGAAAGCAACAGGAAAATTACACACAAGTGGAAGAAACCAATATTTTAAAGTGTAGTTTAAATTAACGCATTTATGGAGATTCAGGTTAGAATTTTCACATTTTGATTTTGGAGCTTTTGAAAATCTCACCTTCATTGTATAAATATCAGAATATAGATTTTCAGTTCTCCAGCCTTGCACCATTATGACTACCCCTTAAGAAAACTGCAGCTCCGTGGAAGATTGCAATTAAAATGCTAGGGGCTACAAAACCAAAAGTAAATTACGTATTTTTAACAAATGTTTATATAACGTGTATAATTATAGAGATTCCGAGCTTCACATTTTCACACCAGCAAAACTAAAATCCACATTTGCAGCCCATTCAAAATAAATAATTGCAAGTACAATTTGATTAATAGATAATAAAGTCTGATGGGACCACTGTGATTATCTAGCAAACTAGCAGACAATGGTTCTGATCCATTGATCTCTGTGTTCTGTAGCCAGTACACTCCCACTGCACAACCTTGTGTAGGTTTTGCATATACAACGGCTTCATGTTCAAATACTGAGGGCAAAATTAAGGCACCTGTGTTTGACAAGCTAGCCCTTACACTTATTTCTTCAGGGGCCAAATTCTGTTCTGGTTGAAGTCAATGTGATCTTTGCCATTGAGTTCAGTGGGAACGGGATTTAGCTTCTGGTGTCTGGATTGCATGTACAAAAAGTGAAAGTGGGAGTGCTGTGAAAGGAGTAGAGTGGTAAGTCTTATGCTCAAACCTGTAGCTAGAAGACAATAGCACAGTGCATATAATACAGGATTAAAAATTCATTCCCCAATTTAGTTGGACGTGACCTAAGAAGCCTTTCTGAATTGGCAGACTCTAAAAGAATTTCCACTTCCACATAAAATAGGAGTATGAAGGAACAGATTTACCCAGCAAGGCTGGGGATAGAGCCAGAGTATCCCTGCTGAGTGTGGGGAGTAAGGACTGAGAAAATGTCAGCTGCATGTTTATAAAAGAGATTAACTAGGTCAGGAGCCCAAATCTGGCTTGTTACATTAATAAAATACCTATTTAATAAACTCAGTAGCTTTTATATTTTGTTTTAAACACGAAAACTGTGTCATACATGCTCTTCTGGTGTGGTGATGAATTATTGTTCTTCCATGGAAAAGAATGAACTGTGGAAGAGACAACATTAGTTGGCAAAGTCTAGTCGTTTTTATAAAAGCATTGGTATTAACCAAACCACACAGCAATTTTGTTGAGATAGGGTTGGGCAGTGTATCATGTAACTTGTGTTAATAGTGATTATATGGACAGCAACAATAGGTGCACAGTCCTGGATTAAAACGAAACCAAAGTACAGGCCTCTGAAAAGTGCCTGTCAAAGTGTCATTGCAGGGTTCCATGTGCATTGTAATTCAGTAAGTGCCAGGTTAACATTTGCTCACTTTACAAATAAAATGAAGCAAATTTGCACTGGATTGTGACAGCCAAGCTGAATTTTGGGGGTTTTTTTTGGATTTTCTTTTTCTTCACACATCACCACCAGTAGTAAAGATCCTGGAGGCAAAATTATAGCCCCAGTTACATCTGTGCATGGATAATTGAGGACTAAAAACTTGGCCCAAACCACACTGAAGTCAATGACTTGTGATCAGTGGGGTTCTGTGATGGTAACTGAGTGAACAATATCCTCTGCAGAATTTCTTTTACTGGTGACCATGTGTGAGAAGGAAATAACCCAACTTGACTGCCTGGTTTTTAAAAGAAATGGCTTCTCTGTAAATGGAGCAAATTTGATCTGGAGTCATTAGTTCTCAATAAACATGGACTTTCGCCATGTTATTTTTACAGTTACTTTTCAGAGTAGAACTGCCCTTTAAGGTATTTTGAAAATGGAAATACATACATACTGCATGCCAAATCCACTCCAGTAACTTCACTATTACTATTATACCAGGGCTGATGTTGATCCTGTATATCTATTTGAGAGTTTTCTTACCAATATGGCAAGCCTATAGAATAGCAAAATGCAAAAATGAAAGCTATAAAATGAAAAACTAATATGAAAAAGTCACCAGTGTGTTTTTAATCAAATACATTCAGTCATCATATTAATTATTTGTACATAATATCAAGTTAGATTTGAAACTACATGCCATTTAAGCTTTTGCATTCGTTGTTGATGTTTAGTCAGTATTTTTTTTATTGAGAAATCATTAAAGTTTAAAGAAAATCTAATTTATTTGCAAACTTGGCTGTAAATATTGAATTATGCCTGGCCTGGTGAACACAATTGCATTCAGAAGCACTGTAGCTACTGTCCAGATTTTCCTTTCTTCTCCTGCCCCCTGCCTCTCGCACCTCCAAAGCAAGTTAAAACAAAATTCTGTTATACCTTGTAATGAATGGAGCTTCATGCACTTTTAACAACTACAGTGATGAAGACGACCTTCCTCCAGCACTGGCAGCGGCTGCAGCAGCATCAACATCCATTTCATCAGCATCTCCCGTGTCACAGAAAACATGTACACCACAAATGTCAGAAGGACAACCCCAGATATCGCCTGGTGCTAAGGTAAGATGCAGAGATAGGGTCACGTAAATAGAGTGAGAAATTATAGAGATGATAGATATGAAGACAGAAAGTGGCTATGGTTAAATGTTCTTATGAGATGATAGTATTAACTATAATTTTACAGTTGGGAGTAGTTTTTAATATGAAATTGTTGTAGCAATATACTTGTACTATACTATGTATACTGGCAGCAGCTAGAAAATTAGGATATTTAGTACCCGATCCAAAGCCCATTGAAGTCAGTGGGAGTTCTTCCATCTATTTCAATGGGCTTTGGATGAGTACTCAATTAGTATTTACTTGGATTTCAAAGATATATAATTTTGTTGTCCATCTCTCAAGAGTCACCTATCAAAACACATTTAAAACTGTACGTGTAATTTATAATCTACTTGGCTAATTTATTCTTTAATTAAATATATTTTAAACTATAACAACAAACATTAAATATTTACCCAACTTGTGGGGGGGTTTTCTGCCTTTAGAGCCCCACGGATGTTGGAAGCACATTTGCTTTGGAGCCAGGTGATCTTTTGATGGATTTCACAGAAGCCACACCTATGGTAAATAATTCCAGTTTGCAACTAGGAATGTTTAAATGTCTTTAAGAACTATTTGAAAACCAGAATGAATGTTCTTTTGCTGCACATTGTCTAATAATCCAAAGAAATTATGGTCTGATTTTCAGAAGTGCTGAGCACCCCTTGAAGTCAGCTCAGTGCATCTGAAAATCAGGTCATTAATGTGCACATTGTCAAATATCATGGCTGAAGCGTTGGAATGAAATTCGTCTATCATGGAGATATTTACTCTCATTTTATTGGGCTGCCCCAATTTGACCAGCCTCTTTGGTACCATAAATATGTGTAGCTAGATCTGTCTTTGGCGGTGATCTGCATGTCCCATCCCTCCCCCCCCCCCCCCCACTCCTCTCCGAGCTGAGTTCAGAATATCCGTGACTATACTTTCACTGTTGGTTGGTTCAAAGTACCGCACTTTGGCTTAAAACAAAACAGGCAGCCCAATACATGTTGATCATTAACTTCCTTCTTTGGAATAATAGACTCTGAAGCACATTTATGTTTTTGCTTAAAAACCAGGGATGAAGCCCTGGCCCAACTGAAATCAAAAACTAAGCTCCCATTGACTTCAGTGGGGACAGGATTGCACCCCAGACTCCCAATGGATAATCTGAAGTATTACACTATGATCCTGAACTGCATTTTCCAAAGTAATCATTGCATCACAAATAGGTCAAATGCCATGTAGCTCTTCTGCTTGTCACTTTGTCCTGTCATCTTTATTGTCACCAAGAGATTATATTAGAAAAACTGTACCATGCTGTTCCCCACGTCCCCTTGCTGTGGCTGGCGCCCTTAGTCAGCAGGTGCAGAACGGATGTGGGGCTGGGGCCACACCTCTGTTCATCCCCTTTGGCTCACTTCAGAGAGAAGTCCTGGTCCGCCCTTGACCTGCAGCTGTGACAGGCCACAGCATGGCTGTGAAAAATGGGGGGAAGGCTCTTTGTGCATTCATGCCCCAGTCTGAGCAGACCACGTTAAGGCCTGTCGCAATCTAGCCTTTAAAAAATCCACTAGTTCTCAAAAAATCAGTACTGTACTTCAGGAAACCTATGGACATTTACTGTGGAGACCAGGAGATGTTCTGAGAGCCTGTGCGTTTCTTTTCCTGAGCTCAGTTTATACCAACTCTTTAGTATTTATGCAGTTAAATGTGGCCCTGAATCAAAATTCTTGTGAGTATTGCTTACTGTTCTTGGAGTGTTCTCAATGTATCCTTCACTGGAAGTGATATTTTGGTATTGGGGCTCGACATGCTACCTCCTGACTTAAGAACTACAATGGTGGATGGAAAGACTGTAGTCACTTGGTAGCTCCACTGTCACTTTATAGGCATTGCTTAGCTAATTACTCAACCCCATCTTGTCACAGTGCTAGCAGCAAATAGCCTGCTCCTGTTGCAGCCACTGGTTACTGGCTCTGGAGCTGAGACAACCAGGGCCGGCTCCAGGCACCAGCCTACCAAGCACGTGCTTGGGGTGGCACCTCCGGACGGGGCGGCACTCAGGTTTTTTTGGTTTTTTTTTAAAATTATAAAAAACACTCTTCCCGGCCAGGGCAGCGGGGCAGTGGGCATGCCGTGTTCCCCACCAGTGCCCCGGCCAGGGGAGCAGGGCTGCGGGCAGCAGGGCTGCGGGCAGCTGTTGGGGTTTTTTTGGGTTTTTTTTGCCACCTGGGGCGGCAAAAAAGCCAGAGCCAGCCCTGGAGACAACTGAGAAACCCTTGCACCACTGCAAGAGATCCCCAGGATTTTTTTAGCTACAATGCTGACTCCATGAGCTGTAACTACAGAAATAGAGGAGGTTGCTTAGCAATTTCACAATATATTTTGGGACATTATCCCTATGTTCAATATGGGAGGGTAGGAGATGTTCCTGAGCAGCTGCAACCGGAGCAGGCTGTTCAGTGCTCCTGCCTCCAGGGCCGGCATGCCCACAGGCAGTCGCCTAGGGCGCCAAGATTTGGGGGGCGGCGGGCAGCTGCCTCCCGGCTCCGCGGCTGAGCGTGGAGCCAGGAGGGCGGCTGGTCGTGGCTGCCAGGAGCGGCGCAGGCACCGCTTTCCCGGGCCAGCGCTGTGGGATCCGGGCGGCAGCGGGCAGGGCAGTCCCTGGGCTCCGGGGAGGGAGGGAGGGAAGCAGGCAGCGCGGCGGGCAGCCCAGCTCGCGCAGCAGGGGGCCGGGCTTCTCCCTCCCTCCCCGGAGCCCAGGGACCGCCCTGCCCGCTGCCGCTCAGATCCCACAGTGCTGGCCCGGGAGAGTGGTCCCTGCACCGCTCCTGGCAGCCGCGGGCCAGGGCAGCCCAGCTCGCACAGGAGGGGGGCCGGGCTCCTCCCGCGGCCCAGCGAGCCCATAGTGGCCTTGTGGGGAGCCCTGCGCGCCACCGGCAGGCGGCTCAGGTCCGTGCAGCAGGGTCGCCCTGCAGCTGCTCCGCTGCGGGGCTGGGGCCTCGCACCCACCTGGGTCCCCAGAGAAGGGCGGTTCTGGCCCCGCCTGCCTCGGCCTCTCCCCCACCGTGGGGTGGCCCACTTGTTCCATGGCCGCTGCGGTGCTGCCCCACTGTTACCGACCCTGTGTCACCGCCGAGCAGGGGGTGCGGCCCGCGCCCAGCAGGGCAGGGCGTGCGCTGGGGCCGAGCCCCGCTCAGGATCTTCTCCCCTGGTGCTGGGCTGAGCCGGGAGCTGGGGGGGAGGCTGCCGCGGGCGGTGTGCCGAGTTGCCGTGGCCTGCGGGGGTGGGGGGTGGTAGTGCTGGCTGCCGCAGGGGGGGGTGCATTAGCTGGGGGGGGGGGAGGGCGCAAAACTTCCTTGCACCGGCCCTGCCTGCCTCTGCAGCATAGAAGGAGAGACAGAGCTCCTTCTGCGCCCCACAATATCTTTGTAAACTGAGGAGTGGCATCCTTGCCTACTGAAATGGCAAGAACATTATGGCCCTTGGAGAAATACCTAAAAGAGGTGGCCACCCAGTTCCAGAAGATGAGGAACAGGGGGATTGCAGCTTAGTTGCCCCTCACCCCACCCCTGAACGTTTCCAAGGTGAATGGATCATGAGGAAGGGGAAAAGAGGCCAGTAGTCGCAGGGAGCAGAGGGAACAGAATGTGAACCTTCAGGGCTTGGAGCTCTGCAGTCAGAACCTGAAGGATTAGTTTGACAAGGCACATGCAGACTGAGACAGACAGACAGGTTTCTCAGACCTCCTCCCCGCTCTAATAATGTAAAGTGATTGTGACTAAATTAATGTGATCCCCTTTTGAGCTTATATGCGTATTTCTTATTCTGAAGTACATGATATGGCATGTCCGTGTATTCCTCTGAATTTTTTTTGGTTTTTTTGGTCATTTATATGCAGGAAGTTAGAAACTTGAGCAACTGATCCACTATAGATTAGAGTTTGTAAAAAAGATAATATGGTGTTGCAGGGCCTTCCTTCTTCTGGTGACGTGGTATAGTATTTATTCCTTATGCCAGCCTTTTTTCACCCCTATTGATATTCTTGCCAAGACTATAGTTCATAAATTGACTTTCAAAAGGTTCCTTGGTTTTTCTCAGGAATGGACAAAGCACTACACACTATCAATCAACTTTTTTGTTTCATTTAACATTTACAAAGGTCAGCCTATGTTCTAAAGAGCTGTTTTGAAATTATTGTTTGCAAACCTTTCTCCACAATATTTACTGTGGACTTCAGCACACCTGTCAATTGAGTGTTGAATTAAAAAGCTTATTTACCAATGATATGGGCCTAAACCAAAAGCAACACCCCCAAACTATGGTGAAGTTCAATTCCAAACTTTGTGAGTTGGGTCCATCCCTGTTTAGTTGTGGTGGACACAGCAGCAGGGATGCGGGAACAATTTGTATAATAGGGGTGCAGAGAGCCATTGAACCAAACTGTGAACCCTGTATATGATGGAAACCACTTCAAGCCAGGGGGTGCGGCAGCACCCCTTGTTCCAGAACCTATGGACAGCAGGTGCTATCACCTGGGACAGATCGTCAGCTGGCATAGATCCACTGAAGTCAATGAAGCTATGATGATTTATACCGGATGAGGAGCTGGCCCTCTGTATATATCTTGTAATTGCATCCTAGTTGGATCATAAACCTTGGTTGGCCGTGTTGTTTAATATTTCATTTTTGTCCCACAATCTTTCAAAATATTTCATTTACATCACTTAAATCACATGTGCATGGTAGTGTGCCTGAGCCTACAGTCCATATTCAGGCAAAACTACCAATTTATCACTAAATCAGACACAGAGTGAGCTAAACTATTACTACACATGGAAATGTCCCTTTCGTTTTCTATTGCCTCAAGTCAAAAGTTTGCTTATTCTTCTGCTCAGTAGTAGTGTTTATTTTCTTAGTCCTATATCTTTTGCTGTGTAGTCTTAAAAATGCAGAACAGTAGATATCTACTTGCATTTTTATGGGTGAAAGTGAACATATGAATATGCACAGAGTTCTCTGGATGTGAAATTCCTTTTATACTGTAGGTTTACAGTTACCCAATTTCCTCCTCTTTAAAGCTGCTGGGTACAGAGGACTGATATTTGTGCTAATGCTTTTGGTAACGCATCATGGTAAAAATCCCATCTCCCAGCTTCACAGTGAAAGTAAGCTCTCGTGGGTTGAATGAAGAGTACAAACCTAGAGGCTGTCACAGAAGGCATGGATTATATGCACTGAGATTATGGATGGAATTTAAAGTTCTTAAGATGCTGTTAGCTCCCTGCAAGTGCCTAGAGGACATGACATGATCCACATGTGGGGATTTGTGGAGGTCATTCCCTCCTTCCAACATCTCACAGGGCAAACAAGTCTCATGCTTCAGGGGTAACTCTTTTCTGGATGGTAACAATTCAATAAAATGTAAACTTAGTTGATACTTTTGCGTGGAAAAATCATTTCTCCTCCGCACGCTGTAGGTGTATTTCTCCTCCGCAATCTGTAGGTTGCAGATTTCAGGCAATTAGAAAACAGAGATGTTTTGGGGGCTTGTGACCAGGCTGCTCTGGCACTCCCCTGTGGCCTGTTAGGACCTAGCTCACCCAGCTGCGGGTTTCTGCCAGTATCTTGCGGTCTCTGGGAGGTCTGAGGCCAGCAGTGCTTTAGCCCTCTGGCCAAGGCACGCTTCAGTCCTATGCCTTCTGGGGTGTTAAGGTCCAAAGGGAATCAGGAACCCTGCAACTCAAAACACAGTCGTCCAATGAACCTTTGGTGGGACCTTGCCCTTATGTTCAGGGCTTGTCTCCAAACAATCCATGCTTCTGCTGATCTTCTGGGGTCTTGTCATCCCTTCTAGTAAGGGCTTATCTGGCTGGCAAGCTAGTCAGTCTCTGGGCTGCAAACAGGCTTCTATCCCATCAAGAGAAGCAGAGCTCTGCTCTCCTTCCTGGTCAGCCCAGAGCTAGGCTAGGTCTCCTTTTAACTCCCCTCTCCATGCCTAGAATTTGCTGCAGGTGTAGCAGAATGGGGCTCTCCTTAACCCTCTTGTTAAACTGGATCCACAGGCTCTCCTTAACCCTCTTGTTGCCAGTGTGGGGCCTATTTGCCTAATAACCCCCTTGTTGTCAGTGTGGGGCCTATTTGCCCATCACAGGGCTTCACTATCAAAATACAGCATATTCTTGTTTTCCTCTCAGAGGTAAGAGAACAAACATCAGTGAAATGAGTGCATGTGACAAGTGACTGTGAGAACAAGAGCAAGGCTGTTGAAAGCAGGGAAATATGGACAAAGTGAGAGCTAATTTAAATACTATTAAAACTAGTGTATACCACACATAAAGCATGTCTTTACCAAACTCCTATGTAACTTCTCCTCCTCCGGGAGCAAAGAGAGGTTATAGAGAGAAAGAGAATCAAATATCTTTCTTCTGTGGATGGGAGGTCAAATCTCGAAATATCCACAGAATTCTGACTGGAATATCTGGGGCGGGGGGAAGGTGGCAGGATCTGGTTTTGTTTGGCTTATTTTAATTTTCAGTGCTGTGTGCCAGATTGACAACACCGAAGACTGGCCTCCTCTGTTCGATCATAGAGCAGGTTGTTACAGCTCTTCCCCCTTGTGGAACAGTCACCTGGCTGCTATACTAGACCCAACCTTTAGATCCCAGGTGCTTCCAGGCTTCCTAAATCTGAGCAACATCCAGACATTCTCTCTAAGGGCTGGTCCACACTAACCCCCCAGTTCAAACTAAGATACGCAACTTCAGCTATGTGAATAACGTAGCTGAAGTCGAAGTATCTTAGTTAGAACTACAAGGTACTTACCGTGGGTACACACGTGGCAGGCAGGCTCCCCCGTCGACTCCGCGTACTCCTCTCGCGGAGCAGGAGTACCGGTGTCGACGGCGAGCACTTCTGGGATTGATTGCTTACCGCGAAACCTGGAGGTAAGTATAGATGTACCCTAAGTCTGGCTTCTCAGGCACACTCCCAGGGCACAGATTTCTTGTGGGATGTGGGACCCTGTGGCCCAGCTGCCCTCGGCCCAAGACCAGTGCTGAACATTCCCAGGTCTCTCCAGTAGCTTAGGCACACTCTACCCAGAATTCCTTGCTGGCACACTGCATTACATTTCAGCTCAGAATTGTGAATTTTTCAAAAATATAGGAGTTAGGATATAAAATGAGAAGTATCTGGATTGTGGTTTATTAAAACTGTTCTACAGTACCAGTGCCTTTTCTGCCATATCCATCTCTTTTACATATCTGTAGCTTTTCAGGACCTGGAAATCAAAACACAAGCTGAAACTATTGCATTTGTGTATTAAATAGGTACGATTTGTAACACGGCTCTTCTGGGTTATCTAGGGTGCAGGTGCTAAAACTCTGCATTAATATTCAGGGTAACTATTCCCAAGTCATGCTGGCAAATGGATTCAGAAATCTCCAGCTGGGATAGAACGGGGGTAGGAGCCAGCCTCCTTTAGGGCCGACAGTGAACTAAGGAGATAGGACAGAATAAATCTCAGAGGGAAATATTAGGAACTGCCAAGCTTGGTAAGTGAGTTTAAGCTGAAGTTTATGCTGTATTCTTGTTTTTGTGTGACCAATAAAGCCAGACTCTACAAAGGGGTGAGCGTAGACGTTAACTCAGTGCCTGTGGACACTGACCTGGAGGGGATGGGATAGGATCACAGCCAATTCACAATGATTAAATCATTAAAATAAATAGAAAAAAGCATTTTACTGTCATCATGATACATGCTGTCTATACCTGCTCGTGTACGCACTGTAGCAAATGTAGAAATTTCTAGTGCCACATGTGCCACCTATTGGTAGAAAGTGGGAAATTATTTCCACTAATTTGTATTTACCAAGACACTGGTATGAGTTTATATGTATGTATATGTTTATGCATATATATCAATATGTTTGAAAGGTTAAAATGATCATAAATATAATGTATTTTTAATTGAAGGAGATTTTGGAACAAATGTTTAAACTTTAGAAGTACTTGCCATGGGCTCATGCAATCCTCTGGACTTCAGGGGGTTTGCATAGAATATGAAAGAGCACAGAATTTGATCCATTTAACTTGTAAAACATTGGAATAGGAATTGAATGTAACCAAAGTTAAGTTATGTTCATGCTAACTATAGGCCTAAACTATTCAAAAAGCAAGTGTAAATTAGCCAAAAACAAACAAGCAGAGCTCAAAAACGATCGCTGCAACAGATGAAGTAAGAGAAACAAAACAACAAAAAATTACAGAAATCAACAGACTGGAAGGAGAGGTAGAGAAGGTGCAAAGAGATTTAAGACTAGACTGCAGTTTCTTCTTCAACAATAAATAGACTGCTGGTCAAAGTGTCATATAACAGTCCTAAATCTCATGGGATTTTACAAGATTTTGGATTAACCAACACAATTTATTTTAGCTCACTTAGATCAGTGGTGGGCAACCTGTGGCCCATGGGCGGCACGCAGCCTGTCAGGGTAATCCACCGCCAGACAGTTTGTTTCCATTTGCACAGCCACCTGCAGCTCCCATTGGCCAGGAACAGTGAACCACGACCACTTGGAGCTGCAGGCGACCGTGCAAATGTAAACAAACTGTCTGGTGGTCCACCAGTGGATTACTCTGACGGGCTGCATGTTTCCCACCACCGACTTAGATACTAGCAGGAATTTTGGGGGGAGTAAGGGATTTTTCTGACAACCTTTCAAACCATTACCAGGATGTAAGACCACCACCCATATCTCATGTGACTTTGAGTCTGATCTTTTGAATTCAGAGTATCAGTTGTGGATTCTTGTTTTCAATTCTCCAATTTAGCCAAAATAGAAATATCATAATACTCTTTCATATCATGGATTACAGCACCAAGACACAGGAACCTGAAACTAATGCATACAAGAGATGACTTGGTTAATCACCCAGTTCAAAGACCAATCGTTTTCAAGGGGAAGGTCACAAAACTACTTTACCTAGTTTGAAACAATAAAATGGGTTATGCAAAATTCAAGCTTTTTTTTTTTTTTTTTTTTTTTTTTAATGGGGAGTAAAACATTTTCCCACCCCAGACTTACCAGTAAGAGCTGTCATCTTGGTAAGGACTAGATGAGTAGGTTTTGGTGGCTAAATTTTCATGGCAATTTTACGAAGTTGTATTAAGCCAACTATCCCATTACACTGAGGAATAGACAGCATTATTGCTTGCCTTCACTGTAAAGAGACTTGCAATTACTGTGAAAAGCAATTTGTCAGTAAAGGGCAAAAACATATTGAGCATTAATAGCTGCATTAGCCAGCCCTTTTGGCATGGAGTACCAAGTAAAAATGGCCAGATAGCTGTTCAAAAATAACACTAAATAAGTACATTAGGTAGTAGATACCTACTATAATTGGCTGAAGACATATATCAGACATCTCCACGTGCCCCAAAAGACTCCAAGATGCCTTAGAGACATTTATAAACACTTTATGGTGAACTAAAAACTGAAGATAAATAAATTCTTAGAGAAGCTTCGTAATATACTCTAGAACCAGAAAGTTTCTATCTTGAACATCTTCCTAAGAAGTGTTCCATGATATAAGGTGTATTGGAAGAAATGAGTAAGAACACCCATTTTCAAAGGAAGAGATACAAAAATGCAAGTCCCTAACTTCAATATACAATGATATGACTGCACATACAAATTGGGCATTTGTACATCCAACTGGCCAATTAAAAGCATAACTCATTTGTACGCACAAATACTCAGTTTCTGGAAACACCGTAATTATATGCGCAAATAAGAGTGCACAGCTGTATGCACATTTTACAAACACACTTGTGCCCCCTTTTGAATATCGTGCACTTTAAGTCCATATTAATCTAATGAATGACAAAAAAGAGTCATTGCTAAAGGAAATAACCTTACTACAAAAACCTCACAGCAAAAGGCAATAAACCTGCTTCCACTAGAGCTCAAGGAAATACTTTAGATCAGGGGTCGGCAGCCTTTCAGAAGTGGTGTGCCGAGTCTTCCTTTATTCACTCTGATTTAAGGTTCCGCGTGCCAGTAGTACATTTTAACATTTTTAGAAGGTCTCTTTCTATAAGTCTTTAATATATAACTAAACTATTGTTGTATGTAAAGTAAATAAGGTTTTTAAAATGTTTAAGAAGCCTCATTTAAAATTAAATTAAAACGCAGAACCCCCCAGACTGGTGGCCAGGACCCGGGCAGTGTGAGTGCCACTAAAAATCAGCTTGTGTGCCGCCTTTGGCACGCGTGCCATAGGTTGCCTACCCCTGCTTTAGATTGATATTGTGATGTAAAAAGGAAGGACTTTTCTAAGCTGACTGAAAAAGGCATTTCATCTTCAGCCGGATATGAACACAATTTAACTAAGGGGTATAGCTCAGTGCTCCAACCCGCATAATGTGGGCATGGCAAAATCAAATATGAGAGAAATTTAGCTGTGGATTTTTTTTAAAAAAAGGAGTACTGTATGCAGTGCAAGGATATTGTGAGCTCATTCAAATAATAACCTTGTTACAAGCAAATGTGTGAAAGGCACATCACTGGGTGTCATTTATACTAGATAAAGTATTCTAATAACTAGAGAATGGTCTTCAGCACATTGTAAAAACAATCATGGTGTTTAGGCAACCAAAATAGGGATCTGGGGCAAATATTGGGGATTGGTTCTGCTTTGAGCAGCGGGTTGGACTAGATGACCTCCTAAGGTCCCTTCCAACCCTGATATTCTATGATTCTATGAAAATAATTGATGAGTGCATTTTGGGACTTGACTTTCACACTTCCTAATAGCTCTGTCTAATAGTTCCTGCAAACTAAGCACTATAAATAGGACTTTAAAAATACCCTTTCAACATTTAGTTCTGCATGTTCAAGCACTAGGTTTTTACTGGTGTGTAGCCAGTCTCTATAAGCCTGTTGAATTAATAAAGTTCAGGATACCTGGGGAATCCTGGAATACAGACAGGGTTCAAAGACAGTCTATTGGATCCTAATTTCAGGATCACCAGTAAATTTAAACTACAACTACCACACTATGGATATTTGGGGATTGACCCCACACCCCATCCACAAAAGAAGGGAATTTATTTATTTAGCATTTGCATATTCACTGAGCCAACCAATAGCATTCTCAGTGGCGAAGTGGAACTCTCAGAACCCACTGCTGAATATGGCCAGAGGGCACTCTTCGACAGTGTGTATCATTGTTGAATCTGCACCGCAGCTTAGATTGTGTCAAAGACCTCAACGGTGCTGGTTGACTGCACAGGGGCCTTGCCCAGTCGGGAATTGGCTAGGAAGGGCCCACTGACAACGTGGCAGGTCAAAGCCGGGTGGGTGGGCAAACAGTAGAGTCTGGGATGAGGAACTGATTGGTGGTTGGCATGTACCTTCTCAAGCAACTGGCCAGCTGCAATCTCCCTCCTGATGTAAGGGGAAGCAATGTGGCTCAGAACTGGAAGCCATGGAAGATGAGTTGCTCAGAGAGTTCCTGTGATGATGCTCATTGTTGAGTTGCATGTCAACGAGTTTGTTGTATGCCAACTGACTCCATACGCATGGTGCACAGTACTTTGCTATTGAGTATGTGATGGCAACGGCTGAGGTCCTTACGGTTGGCACAGCCACTCCCCAGGAAGAACCTGCCAATTTGCTAAGAAGGTTGTTGTGTGTCTTGACCTTCACTGCTGTCTTGCTCAGGGGGCTTTTGTATGTCCGTGTTCAGTCGAGGTCATGCCTAAGTAAACAGGGTATGCTTCATGCTTCAGCCTCTGGCCATTCATTATGATGTTAGTTTACTCTTAGCATTGGCATGGTGGAGGTGGAATGTGCTAGAGACAGTCTTTTTGGTGCTAGGCTGAAGGTGTCATGTCTTGCAGGGCATAAGAGTATATATAGTACATAAAGTCAGTGATGAGGGGAAATTATGAGGTAGTGTGTGAAGACATACAGTAGGGGCAGTACACAATTTAAAATGTTTTGATTTTCTTCTGTTTTATCCATATTTCCCTTCTTTAATCACCCTTATATGCATTGGATCAATGGATGTTTATTTTCCCATTTTCTGAATGGACAATAAGGATATGTTACTGAGCTCCAGAAATCAGCTATGGATGATGTAACATCTCTGTGGTTTTGAACTAATTGAAACTGCATTCTGACAGAAAGAAAAAGATCAAGAAGATGAAGCCAATTACTCAATTTGCACCAGTGGACAATGTGATAAATTGGATTTGATTTGTGCATGAACAGAACAAAGTACCCAACAGAGAGTGAAGGTATTAAGAATATCTCATGAGGTGTTTTGAAAAAAAAAAACAAAAAACAGGTAGTTGTGATGTTGTGCCATGCCCATTCTGATGAATCTTGTGGTTGGCTGCTCTTGAATTCTGAATGACTAATCAGACAACTTTTGACAACAAGTGACATGAAGACAATACTGAAGTGCTAGAAAGTGTAATACAGCATGGGAGTTTTTCAGTGTGCATGATGATGATGCATATTGCATGATTTTTTCTATCCATTTATTTCTTTAAATTGCTAAAATGCAACCATAGGCCCCATCCAGTGCTCTGGGATCCCATATGTATAAAAATTTCAAAATAAACAAAGGACTGCCTACCTCAGCTCACTCCCTCCTCAGCCGCCTGAGAGAAGAAGATGAGCTTTGCACAACACTCAGGAAGTGAACCAGATTTAGTGGCAGAGCTAGTTCCAAAACCAGTTGCTCCAAAACCTAAAATATTAGTTGGATACAGTAGCTGACTCTGTAGTGGTGGGAAAGAATTCAGTCAGACAATCAAATCTTTCCTATGTAAGCATCTTTTCTTGGCACCTCTCCCATCAGTGTGCCTTTTGGGAGACTCTTTATCAATGTTAAGGCTAGAGGGAGGGTCAATGATGCAGACAATGCAAAGAATCTGGTGTTGGTAGTTATACAGGGCAGTGCATTAATTTCTCTATATTTATCTCTATATTAACACTATGGTCAGTTGTGAGCTTAGATACCAGACTTTGACATGGCAAGATATGCCACCATTTTTATAGTACTGAGGAGAATAAAAATGATGGGGCTGTTGAGTGCCACCCTAATTTAAAAGCCAGAAAGAAACAACGTTCAAAAAACCTACAAAATTGAACATTCAGGGCCTGTGGCAGTTTACTTCTTTGGATGAAACGGAAAACAGACTCGGCAAGGGGCTCAACTCAAGTAAATGAACACAAACAAAAAACAATGGGACAGATTTTGTTAAGGTATTAAGATGCCCGAGGGATTGACAAAAGCATCTAAGTGGGTTAGCACCTAACTCCTATTGAAAGTTAGGGAAGTATCTGCATCTTTAGGCACCTAAATACTTTTGTAAACATGACCAAATGCGGTTTTGCCTAATATTATTTTGATTTAGTGTCAAACATTTGTAAAGTTCCTGCTTCATCCCTCAAATAAACAAGAGTTCAGCTCCTGTGTTGGAGTCAATAAGCCTGGCTTCTTAGACTTCGGTGCAGCTGCACCAAACTGTACCAGCTAATGATTTGGCCTAAAAGATCAATATTCAAAAATAAAGGCAAACAATAGATGGGAGGGACTTTTCAAACACATAGCATCAATACCTGGACTTATTGGCTATCCTCTATCTCAGTCTCCTTCTTTCTTTACTATTAAATGCACGAGTCAATAGAAAAAGATTCATCTTCTGTACTGCAGAAGCCTATACAAGGCAAGGTTTACTTTTTGTGTTGGCTGACTCTAAGTGAGCCGAGTGTAGTAGTCGGGCTATCACGTGAGGCATTTCAAATTCTTTTGATAAAGGCCTATTAACCATCTCTTATTTAGTTTGATATGTACACAATTCCCTTTGTCTCAGCAGTTGTAATGTTCATAATCTCTCTCTTCCTTACTGTAATTAGTGACCATTGTATTTAGACTCCAAAGAGTCTATTGTGTATCTGTTTTCTTTCCAACACACCAATGAATTGATACATATGCAGTTCTAAATCACAGTTTTCAAGAATCGTGGCAAGTGGGATGCTGACTGCCGGGCTTTTGGATGGAATTTCAGTTGAATGCTTCCTAGCTCAACCAGAAAATTGAAACATCTGCTTTGAAATCTGGTTCTTGATTGGTTAAGTCACACAACATGTAAAACCTGTAAAAACAGCAAATATTAGTCAACTTTATTTTTCCTTGGACTAAATTATAGTAATCAAGTATAATTGTCCCCTCACTTGCATCATCAATGTGATTTGAACCTTCGGTGCAAAACATACGAATCTCTAGTACTTGAGTTAAAGGAGTAACTGTGTTAGCAGACAGCTGCAGTAGGTTCTTATCCTCTGATGTGGACCAGCCACTAGAGGGGGACAAAGACCCTCATCGCCAGTGTGGTACATAAGTAACAGGTTACTTGGTCTTTGTCAGGCTGCCTATTGATTAGACATCCTCTTTTCACTGTCATTTGCAACAGGAGAGTCACATGCACAGACAAAATCAGGTATTTGATTTGCTCTAATATTTTTATTAACAGGAAAAAGGACTTAATTATAAAATGTATTTAACATCTCATTTGCATGAAGGGAGGAGGTAAAATGATGGAAGAGAGGGGCTTAAGGACAATGAAACTGAAGCTGAGGGTGAAGTCAAGGGGTTGATGGGTGGAAGGTAGATCATGAGGGGACATTCATGTATTTAATTCTAAAAATTAGTACAACTAATAAACCAAGTGCCTATAATTACCCTGAGCATATTGCCTCATATGTTGCACTCTTTTCTTCCATCTTTTTCTCTGATGCTCTTGAGGGCAGGCAGCGTGTGCCCTGTGCTTGGATAGTTCGTGCACATAGTGGATGTTGTTACCACCAATAATAATACATGCATACTTTTCATAAGTGAGTTGAATATTTGGCCCATATTTTCCTTTTTGGTTTTAGAATAGTCACTTTTGAGAAAGGGTGATTATAATATATATGGGAACCAAGTTTCTTCAGGCTTGTTGAGTAAGATCTCAAGGTAAAGTAGTGTAGCAACAATAACAGGATGTATATGTTTCTTTAAGAAATTACACTGTGTGGACTTCATGTGTTTGTATGGAGACAGTAGGTTCATATTTGTAGCGCTGTGTATTCCTACTGCTGCTACAGCTTGTTCCAGGTGTTGTAAATCCTGGCTGCAGCTTGGGGTATCGTAGACCTTGTGACAGCAGAAATTAAAAGTTTAACTGAATCATAAAGAGAAGAGCCCAGAAGTCACCATGACAGTAGATGAACTGACATCAAGTGACTGGTCAGTGTTTACATTGGACTTGATAAGAAATGCCCTGAAGTTCATGCAAAGACACCTTTTGACATCAGTGGGCTTGGGTCAGGCCCTTGGAGCAGTAGTGAAATGTCCTCTAGAATCACTTTCTCCATTTAGAATTGGAGTCTTTTTTCCACCACCAGAACACAGAACTGAATGTGTCAGCTCTTTTGAATTGTGTGAGGTGCAGTCATATTCCTACAAAACAACTACATTTATTTTGTGCCCACTAGATCATCTGGAATTATTGCTTGTTCACTGAACTACCTTCCAAATTTCTTCATCTATTATTCTATAGTCATAGACTGAAACTTTCTGCTGGAGTCATAGCATATGTGTTCAGGGGAGTGAACCATCTATGGATTTTTTGACACATTAATACCCTTTGATATTCCTGTGCCAAAAATAAGCTAGAATCCATCAAGTGTACTGATTCTGGAAAACTACTCCTGGTCACCAATGTCAAAATGTTGGATATTAGTTAGATGGCATCTAATGAGAGAACTGCAAAGTCCATCTGGAATGCCAATCGCTTCATTGAGGTCTCTGCTAGCAGTGCTAGGGATATGGAACAGTGAGTCAGGCACAGTGAGCAAATAAATGTGCTGACCAACTGAATTTGTGCACAACCCTTGGCAATCTTGTTGGCTGCTGCGTCCAAACTGAGTGATCTGTCAAAACCAATAGTTATAAAGCTCTCACACTGATGTCTGGACAGATGTCATGTGTTTGCGTCAATGACTGACACTCTAGGAGTTTAGGTAAAGTGTGTGACTGAGCAGTACTAGGTAGACCATGTACCTTCAAAATGCCAAAGTCCATCAGGGCTATGTGCTCTCTCTTCTCACTGCTGGTAGCTTAAAGAAAGAATTTCCCCTCCTACCCCACAGTTCAAACACCAAGGATCATGGCAACTGTGCCATGTGGACAAAGGCTTATATTGACATCTATGAAGTGCTTACAACAGCCTTGTGGACTGTCTCACATATTTAAAGCTCAGGCCATATGATCAGAGCAGCTACCAGCATACTTTCCTTCAGCAGGAACTATTAGTTCTCAAGTTGCGAAGAGGACCAGTTCTGACAGCAAGGTATACACCATTCTGAAAGACACAAGAATCTGCACATAAATACATAAGAAATGACAAAAGAGTCAATGGAAAATGTATAGGTCTTAATCCCCAGATGTGCCAGACCAGTGCAGTTGAGGGGAGAGGGAATAGTCACATGACACCACCTTTCTGCTTCCCAATTCCTGGGGCTGCTAGAGGCTGGTTCAGCCCTTGGAACAACTTCGGGTAGTCACAGGGCTGCTCTAAATGCACCATCTTATAATAACCCCTGGGGCCCTTTAGTTCAGCAGGGATTGCCAAAGTACAGCACGCTTTGACCCATATCTCCACCCACACCCTACACTGGGTGGTGCTGGGATGGGTGGCATATAGAGCAAGCTAGGCCAGCTACTTGCCACTCAGGGAATGCCCAGTTTCTTACTGAGGGTAGCTGCAAGCTTCCCTTGCACTGCTGGAGCAGAACAAACCTATTTTATTGGGGCCCAAGATCTGGCCCATAATATGAATTCTTTTTTGTACTGAAAAGTGGGTCTGGTCCCAATAGACTCTCCAGGCATTAAAAGAAGGATTACCATGCTTTGGCAAATAGGTTTTCAAGCACCAGAATTTGTCATTTCAAATAAGAGCTCCCTAGTTCCCATTCATTTTACAGGAGAGCATAACAATCCTTTTCAGCTCCTTTCAGAGAGCTCGCTTTAATAATGGATCACATGGATCTTTTTGCCCCTTATACAAACCACAGAGAAGCAAACCTCTGCTTGAATGAAAAAAGCAGCCCCAGGCAAACAAGCTATTTTCTTTACTATGCGAGTAGAACATTTCTTTATGCTTTTCCCTCAATTCCTTCAAAGGAGAAATTCTTTATGTAACTGAGGATGGACAAGAGTCAGCTACATGCTAATAGACCCAATCAATTGGGATTCTCCTTCTACTAAATAATCTCCTTACCTGTGAAATGTGCTAGACCACTGTTTCTTAATTCGTGAGACTGGCTTTCCAGGAAAGGCCTCAATCTGTTCTAGAAGAGGTGGAAACAACCCCATGGAAAATAAACAACTATATATTTTTCTTTGTTACTGGATTGTTTTCATAAAAGACTCACCAAAAGCAGAACCATCTGATAAATAAAGTGGACCTAATCTGTCGAGGTATTAATATGCACGTGTTTGAATTTATAAACACTAGAATCATTAACTGTTATGTGTTTGAACCTGTGCCCTGGGATTTTACTGATTGATTCCTGCGATGCAGATGGGTTTCCAACACCTGGTGTCAGGCAGTTTTAATACTTAACAGCCAGTGGCCAGGGTTATTAGTAAATATTTTATTTGCTGTAATAGCTATTGCAAACAATCTAGTAAACCCCAGATTAAATCTGAACATGTACCAATCCCAAACCAAACAAATTATTGCATCCTATAAACATTTTGATTAAAATCAGGTAAATCCTACTGAAGGAATAAAATAGCTATTGTGTCCATCACATCTGAAGTGACAATGATCTTGTTTCAGTTTTAATTGATCTTGCACTGCGAATCGAAACATGGAAGCCTATTATCATGAATTCAAATTTTTCACAGAAAAACTTCACTCTCAGCAAACATTTACTGTAACCAGAGCTGCAGAATACAGTGCAGTGAAATTATCCAAGATCTTTTATTCTACTTCAATATTTCCAAGTTTATTATCCAAGCATGTGCTTAACATTAAAACTTTGAATAGTCCCATTGAGGTCAATGGCACTAATCACAGGTTTAAAATTAAGCACATGCTTAAGTGCTTTGCTGGATCAGGGCTCATAAGCATTGCTTGCATCAGCCTGTAATTTTAACAGCTTCCTGCAGCCACTGGGACTTTAACCCATTTAGAACATGGTCTTGTGAAAATCTTTGGGGATTATAATGGTCACAATAAATCGTGAGTTACCTGAAAAAATAAGAGAACAATTGTATTCAAATTATTTATTATTATCCTGACATTAGCAGTTAGTGAAGCCAAGTTTGGTGGGTTGTCTGGAAATCTCAGGAATTTCAGGACTTTTGCTTTTGTGTAGGCAGAAATCAGGTTCAGCACAGAGATAACACATTTGTTTGCACTGGACAAGGGTCATATGGTACAGTGCTGGCATCGATCTGCAGTAACTGTTTAGTAGAGCGGCATGACCTTGGTGCTTTTGAATCTGATAAGAGGAAACGCTTTTTGCACAGAATGCATAATTGATCTGTCTTTCTGAAAATATCAGGTTGGTGGGTTTAGGCTGTTTGCATTGATGCTTAGGCACCTAGTTACCAGGCATGAGAAGTGAACAGTTCTTGGATGGTGAACCATCAACAAGCTCTGTGGGTGTAAAGAATGATTCGTATAGTGGGCAACAGCTCCATATGCTTCAATTACCTTCCAGCACTCCAACACTCATACAGTCTGCTCACTGGAAAGACATGATTGTATAACTTATGCTTTACTCAAGGCTTTCTGATTGTGGTATGAATCACCTTATTCTTTTACTTTCTCTTCATATCACCCATCTGGCTGCTTTCTGATAGCTCCAGAACTTCTATGACAACAACTTCTGTCTGCGGTTCTGCAGGGGTATGTTTCTTGGTGTTTGTTTTTCTTTGCTGTGCACACAATCCAAAAAACTAATATTCTAATGCTGTTGAGGTGACTGGTAATGGCAGAAAGAAGTTAACTTGGATTACCAATGGTACCCTAGTAATGCAACCCACTTATTAGGATCCCATCTAGGCAAAACACTCTTTTCTGCCTCAAAACAAAGTCCAAGCAAATGCAGCTGTGTCAGGCTGGTTTTAGTGACATCATGTCTTGCTCTGTTGTCTCTGCGGAGCTGTAGTTCAGGATAACCTCAGCATATGTTGTAGTGTTTCTCTGAAGCTTGCTCACCTTCACAACATCCACCAGAAGAGTGAAGGCCATGAAAGTATGGAGAATGTCTTGCTTATAGTGGCTGCAATGTTCCCTCTCAGTGTTCTTTGAAGAGCTAAATCTCGTCACCCAGTGCAGCCTCAGGGCAAAGTTACAAGGTGAAACTGAGACAGGACCGTCTTTTCTTTAGGATACTCTGTTGAGATCCTGTGTGCAGACTGGTTGCCTTGCATTCCTGTCACTCTCTACAATAGGCACTGTTAGAAGTAGCATTGCTCCTCCCAGCAACTACTATACATCCAACCAACACTTAGTCATCATGACAAAGAACAGCAGAATGTTCCACCTCCAGGAGATGCACAAAGATGGCACCAGCACCAACAAGATTGCTGTCCTGCTCTTCCAGATGGACATAAACATCTCTAAGTTCAGCCTTCGTATTGCATCTATTTCTATTAACCACTGTGCCTAGGGATTGTGAGGAGATCTGTAAATGTACGTGGTTTGTATATTAGCCCCTGCAAACCATACTGGAACTGTCTATGGAATATTACTACTGCACTGAAGACCATGGCCACAAAACTTAACTGTGATTGAGTTATAACTTTTACCTCGGTGCAGTGGCCCCCAGCAGATGGTCTGACAGTCAGAGGTTGCAGGAGCACAGCAGCGGTAGCAGCACCCCAACCATGCTCTCTGTTTCTGACTATGCCCCCATGTCAGCGAGGGTGGCACTGAGAAAGCGACACTACCTGGGAATTCCACCAAATTGGGGGAATCCTTTGCTGGCTGTTGTAATCCTGGCTTACACTGGCTTAATCTTCTTTGCGCCACTAAGGGGATCATGACTTCTTCCTATGATGATTGTGCTAAGCAAGCTGAATGTATGTGTCTTGCTGTGTTTGATGAAGGGAGGTACATAAATGAAATTCTAAAGGTAACAGACTTGATGATGACAGCACATAAGGGGAATATGCACATGCAAGAAATTTGGCAAACAATTATCAATTTTGGATGAAAAATAGATGGTGTTATGAGACAGCCAGGGGAATTAAAGAATCAAATTTACTGGCACTGGTTTTCAAAATGAATGTTTTTTCAAAATGCTGAATGTTGTTTAAAGTGCCAGCTAATTAGTCTCTTTCCTTGGCCTCAAGCTACTGTCTGATCACACAGGAGGTGAGTAAAGGAAAGCGTGAGGATCAGACAAGGAGTATTTACCTTCACAGATAAGACAACAGTACACATGGAAATATTCAACAAAATGTGTTTCTGTTACCTGGGAATTCACCAGCTTATGCAGAAGCCAAAACAGCTGCTGAAGTTTCACATTTGGTCACATAATAGTATATGAAAGGTACATTTTCAAAAATTTTCACTGTTTGAATGAATTTATGAATTATGAATTTAATCCTTCCACTGATACTGACACATTGTATTGTCTAAACAGGCATAATGGATCTGGAATTCTTTGACTAGAAAATTATCTATGGTGCAGTGGTGTTCTTCATGAGGGTATTCGATTCATACAGCTTTTTCCAAGGTTGGGTTCAACAATATGTTGTTTCACTAATACAGTAATTCTGTGTCTGTCATGTTACAAATTTATTGGACTATTTTTTTCATTTGTGTTCACGCGCTGATCCGAAGCACACACCGGCCACAGCTTTACTGAGGGGGATGAATTGGGTTTGGACTTTGCCTGAGTGAGTATTGGTGTCCAATGAGCTATTTTCTTTTTTTTTTTTTTTTTTTTTTTTTAGAATCCACAGATGCTGTATTGCACTATGATTGACATTACATGTTTGTCTTTGCATTTCCTAGCTCACCATAGCTTCCCCCACCGGAGTTGTATGGCACCAGATGAAGAATTACAGTAAAAAAGCTGCAAAGACCCAGAGAGGAGGAAGATCTGGTCATTGGTCTTGGAAGGAGGTACTGAAGTCATATCTCAGGTCAATCAGTACTAGGTATACAACAGCATGTAAACTGGTAACTTGGGCCCCTGATCCCTTCTGGCTGGGCTGAATACAAACAGGTCTCTCTACCCTGTGAGGTGTGTGGCCCCTTATCGCCATAGATCTCAAGTTACGCAAGTTGAAAGTTGACTAGTTCGTGTGTTTCTGAAATAGGCCTTTGCAAAATACTCCTCTGGCCACAGTGCACATTGAGGCTTGTATCTGTGAAAGCATCTCCTGTGGTAGCAGTTCTGCTTACGCTACAATGCACAGGAAGCTGCTCACATGTCTGAGCTAGAACCTCTGCTTGCCTCTGGAAACCATCTGGCTCAGTATAAATAAATGGTCACATTGCACACCATTTGGGAATGCGTGTTTTTCTGAAGATATTACAAGCGTGTGCTCACAAGACAGAATACAAAATGTTTCCAAACCTCTGTACAAGGAAAAGAAATTGATGCCAAGGCAGTGGATATACTGTGCTGTCAGTTACCTTCTCTCCTCTTAAACACAGAAGAGCAGAATAAAAAAGGATCAGCATGCCTGAGAGTGGTAATTTTGTAATGGCAGAGATGCTTGTGATTGTCCCATCTGCTGGAAATAGGTATAGTTAATTTCATATGCACAGTTCCTTTTATCCCGAGTTTAAATTACATTCAAAAAGACTTTTTTGCACAAACTTGAAGATGGAGAAGAAGATCGGCAAAGAATGACACTTCCCTCTTCTCTGTTGTTTTACTCACCCTTTGTTTAGTCTTTTCTCTTCCCCTTGCAATGCAAACAACAAGGCAAAATGGGCACTGATAATTCTTTGCAGCTCTGGCAGAGATGCCTCCAAAGCATTTTATGACAAGATACAACTAATGATACAGCAAACAGCTTCCATGCTAGCAGGAAAGTGCTCACACGTCTAGGAAAGATTATCCACAGAGAATCAAAATTCTGCTTATTTTTCTTCAAAAGCAATGTACGTTATTCTGCTGTATAGCAGATTTTCAGAATAATCCCCTTGAAGTTTACCAGACAGTGGACTTCTGTTCAGAATGTGTTGGTTCGCTTTATTTAGGCTCATTGTCTCATTTAGTAAGAGTTTGCTAACATCAGCAAATTATTGACTCAACAAACTAAATATTCTAGATGAGGAGGACATGTTTGTCCGAGGTACTTTTGCCATGGTAGTGCAGTCATACCTCTCCCACTTCAAAAATGCCAGTACGTGATAAAAGCCATCAGAACATGAGACAATGGCCAAAATGTGGAACATCTGTGTTTTGTGGCACATCATGCAATAAAAGCCATTTTACCTTGACGATTAATTATTAAAACTATTTTTAACCAGATTGCAAAACAGGTTGGTCTCTCATAGTGAGAAAACATCCTGAAGGACAGGTTTTATCGTTCAAAGCCATTAAAATATGTCACCTATGGGGTGGCATGCAATAAAATCCATTAGCCCTCTTTCTCTTTCCTGCCTCACTCTCAATGCATCTGTCCCTGATAACATGGCTTTGAGGAAAAGTCAGGAAGCTACCTGACGCCTTCAGCAATGGGCCCACTAGGGCAAATGGGGACAGCTCCATGTAACTCACTTGGCTCCACTCTTCTTCCTATCTCAGCTTCAGAGTAGGCAGCAGATAGTGTACCTTAGCAACTCCTTCCTCTGGGAGCAGGCCATATTCAAGGGTTTCCTGCTTTGTTCATTCCCACCAGTTGGCCACCACTGCTGATTGCTGCTGTCTGCAGCACTCTTCCAGGCTTGTTGGAAATGCAGAACAGGGGGATCCACACGGGCTCCTAGGCAAAACGTGTGGTTGAGTAGTCTGAATGCCGTTTAACCTTAGTTAGCCAATTTCTTCTCTGGTATTCCCCATGTTTATTATAATAGCTCAACAGCTTAACTGCACCAGGATATAAAAAGAGACTCTAGGAAATAACTAGCTTTTATATACAGTAGAACCTCAGAATTATGAATACCAGAGTTACTAACTGACCAGACAACCACATACCTCATTTGAAACTGGAAGTATGAAATCAGGCAGAAGCAGAGACCAAAAAAAAGCAAATACAGTACAGTACTGTGTTAAATGTAAACTACTAAAAAAATAAAGAGCAGCATTTTTCTTCTGCATAATAAAGTTTCAAAGCTGGATTAAGTCAATGTTCAGTTGCAAACTTTTGAAAGAACAACCATAATGTTTTTTTCAGAGTTATGAACATTTCAGCGTTACAAGCAACCTTCATTCCTGAGATGTTCATAACTCTGAGGTTCTACTGTAGCACTTTTCATCAATAGATCTCAAAGCACTTTACAGAAGAGATCGGTATCATTGCCTGTATCAGTATCATTTTTAAAATCAGGCTATTTGGGGCACCCTGACTGTTTCGCAGACCGGAACAACCAAACCAGCTTCAGCCATTGCAACCTCCAACCATTGCAAACAAGACAGCATGAGCTCCCTCCTTCTACACCAACTACGGGAGAATTCTCAGCTGTATTCCTAGCAAGGCACAGTCTGGGTGATTGGGTATATGTTGCTACTCATGTAAAACTCCTCAGAAGAAAAAGAAATGAGGGAGATAAAAGGCTCCTAAGTGCTTTCTGGCTCCTAAGTACTGCACAAGTATGAGTTTTTCTCACGTGCCGTAGTTGTTCTGATTTGAGTTAAACCTGATTGATGCCTGGAAGCGGTGGCTTGGGGACCTACAAAATCTTTTCATTTTGTTTGTCTGGAATTTTCTGTCCTCAGATTAAACACAGCTCGGGAAAAGGAAAAATTGGGTTTGAAACTAAACCAGATTAACTGATTTTAGCTGTGTATTGACACAAATGTGGGCCTCCAACATGTACAGATTTAGTGGCTGACTTTAGAAGATTCTTTTTTCCACATCACTATGTATTTTAGTGTGTAATCAAGACCAACTCTTCTAATGTGCTTTTGGTCAATACTCTCAATAGGCTCTTGAATAACTGTTAAGCCTAATTCCCTACTCTGGCACTTCAAGTGCAGAAGGTGGGGGCCCGCAAGGATTCTAAAAATAAATACTGACCACTCCAGGCTTGTATTAAACTCCCAAGGTTACAGCTTTTCTCTGACCTTGGATGGGTAGATGCTGCCACCACCCAAGTGCATAACCCCTTTGAGAGCCCAGGAAGGCGACTTGGGAATTCCTTCCTGTGGGGTACCCTCAAGCCCTTTCATACACACACCCCTCCAGGGAAGAGTGGAGAAAGAGGGGGGAAAAAGGAAATCAGCTGTTGCCACTAGCTAATTAACGAACATGTGCAGAAACCTCTTAAGACATGTAAGCAGAGTCAGGATGAGCTCCACCCTGACATCTGGTGGTGAGTCATGGCAAAGCACTCCAGGGGCTGATCCAATTTGCATAGGCACACCCACCCTGCCTGGTACGAACCATAGTGGCCCAAATGGGCATTTTGGGCTGCTGTAGGATCCTCAGTTTGCTGTATTGGGGCAGGAATTTCTGTTACTGGGGCAGGAAGAATAAACTGTTATACTGCTTATGTAAATCATGGCCAGTGGAACTGTACTTGGCCTTTTGTCATGTTAAAGGGGAACTTGCCATGAACTAAACAACACTCGCCAGCCAAGGGACATGGGTTCCAAAGCCCAGTGAATTGAGAGAGGCTGGGGACAGGGGATTGCTTCTGGGCCTTTTGGCTAAGATCAAGCATAATACCTGGTGGTGTAGGACCCTTGTGAGGGTCTGAGACACCAATTGCAGCATCTCTGCCTCTCTCCACTGTGGAATATCAGAGCTAATGTTGAGTTCCTTGAGAGTCTGGTTTCAGACTGCTGAATTGAAATCACTCTGGGCTAATAGTGCAACTGAGCACTAGGGCTCCCCTAAACTACAAGCTGAAATCACTAAAGTGCTAACAGCCTTCTGAGCTGAAATCACTAAGCTGAAATCACTGAGCACTGTGTTAAGTAGTGGGGGAGCCTGAAGATAAGTGGCTGGTGGAGCAGTTGGCAAGACAGCTGATGGTGTGGTGCTGCTGGCAAAGCAGAGCAGTTTGTGAGGACAGTTGGAGTGGTGCTGCTGGCAGAGCGGAGCAGTTCGTGGTTGCAGTTGGAGCAGCTTGCAGGACGGCTGGTGGAGCGGCGCTGTTGGTGGGACAGAGCAGTTCGTGGGGACAGCGGTAGCGGCTTGCAGGACAGCTGGCGGAGCAGAGTGGCCAGTGAGACGGCTGGCGGAGCAGAGTGAAGCCCCACGGAGGGGTGAGGCAATCATCTTCACGCCACGTAAGGTGCCCCTTACCCCCCGCCCCTTCCCATTGCTGCCCAGGCGGGTGGTGTGTAGCACCCTGCAGATGAACTTTTGAACTCTGGGACTGGACTTTTGGGTTCGTGGACTTTTGGGGACTTTGGGTGACGTTTGGGTTGCTGGACTCAAGAACCCAAGGGACGGGGCATGGCCCAATTGGCTGGGGTGGGTCTTGCTCACAGTTTGGCTTATAGATCCTAGTTGCGGTGTTTTCCCAATTTAAGGCTGGTATCGTTTACCTGCTGCTATTAAAGATTTCTGTTACACTGAGGCTCTGTGCTTGCGAGAGGGGAAGTATTGCCTCTTTGAGGCGCCCAGGGGTGTGTATAAGATTTTCCCAGGTTACTGGGTGGGGGCTTGAGCCGGTTTTGCATTGCATTGTTGAGAAGGGAACTCCTATGTACTGAACCTGGCCCTTGCTGCTGTCAACTCATCCTGGCAGAAGGGTTACAGACACAAAAATCCAATTATGTTCTTATAAAAGGTAAATTTTATTGATAAAAAAAAGTAAGAACATACATCTGGGAACTCAAGCTATTCCTAGATTTTAAAAGAGCAACTACAAGGATTAAGCACCAAGAATAGCTTTCTTGAGGTCCAGCTTAAAGGTTACAAGCAAAACAAAAGTACCTAGGGTTAGCACAGAGGAATCCACAAACCATAACGAAATAAAAGGAATAAACGTAATCACATCTTCCTAGACATTTCCTGATCTTCTTACGTATCTGGGGTTTTAAATGAGTAGTTTCTAGGTATGAAACTAATGATTTTTTCATACCTGGCCCAAGCTTCTTACAGCATAGCTCTGCCCTGTCCGCCTCTCCCTGAGAGAACAACAACTGACAGACAAAAGGGGAGTCTTGTTTCAATTTTAAAAAGTTCTAGCCTTCCCTTTGGCTCTTTTAGCCAGGTGCCCACTCACGTCCTTTTACCTATGCATAGCAATGAGACTTTTTAACCCTTTACAGGTAGAGCAATTAGAGAACAGCTACTAAGAGGGATTTTATAGCTGCTGGCTGGGTGTCCATAAAAGGGAGCTACCTCCCACCCCCTTTCATTTATCAAAATAACGTTTGCATCATTCTTCACTTTCGTTTTCAGTAACTAAACTTTGTTCTCTTAATGAGACCAATCCACAAAATTAGAGAGATTTGGGTTGCTGCATATCAAGCTGAAGTCAGATATGAGTGACTGATTTTAGATGTGTATAATACTTTGATTTTGGCTACAGTACTGTGTTATAATACAGAGCTCTGTATCTTATTCTCAGACACTGAAATGTAAACGCTTCATAAATCTAGAATGACAAGATTGACTTCTGGGTTTGTGTTATCTCAAAAAGACACAGCCACTTCAGAATCATTCATGTTATACTGGCAGATTTGGATATCAATATAACGTGACAGACTCACTACGCAATACAATTTGTATATTGTATTGTAATGAGTGTCAGTAATTGCACATAGTAACTCAAAATCAAGTTTACTGATGGAATGTAGATACATCAATATTTATGAAAAGTCTGAAATGTTCTTCCTCTTTGATATCTCTACACAGGTATCTTCATGGTTTAAGGGAATTGTTTTCTAGTGCAGTGACCTGTTCAAATACATCTACATGATTATTTCCAGTCATCCACATTCAGTTAAAGAGCTGTTTACACACTTGAATGTTTGTGCTTGTGTGAATGTTGGGCCACAGCTGGATATGAATTTTGTATGCCATGTTTACAAACCAAATGTGTTTCTGGTGTTTTGTTTAAAAAACAAATGATAATGTGCATTTTCTTTATTACTTTTGACCTCATAATTTCAGGTGTTCCTTTCTCGGGAAACTGGGTCAGCACTTGAATGTGTTCCTTGTTTATTAGCAGATACTTCAAACATAATGCACTAATTCTATGATAAGGCATGCATAATAAACATACATTTAAAAAGTTTTTCCATTAAAGTGATAAATACATTTTTCAGTATCTAATACATTTTCCCCAAGTGGAAATATGAAATGCAGTTTGAAATCAGTACTTCTAGTTGATGAATACTTTTTATTTTGTCCTCTTCCTGAATGGATTAATTACATTTCTGCATTCTAGATAGGAGGGTAATGAGATGCATACCTCCTATAATAAAAAGAGACAATGCTTGGTTGCTATTTGTTTAATTTCTTTTTTTTTCTTTTAATGTTCAAGATGGTACTAAGCCCAGAAATAATTTACACCAAAGCCTTATCTACACTCAGGGTGAAATCCTGGCTCCTATGAAGTCAATGGGAGTTTTGCCATTGACTTAAATGAGACCAGGATTTTGCACTGAAAATTCTCAGTACAGACATAACACAATGGCATAATGGTCTCTAATAGTATTTTCAACACTCCTTTATTAATATCTCCTGAGATGTAGCTTGATCCTTAGAACACCATTGGAATGGGTAAGATTGAATTTCTTAACATTACCGGAGACTGTGATTGCCAATCAATTGCCCAGAGTGATTTTTTGTGCTTTCTTCTTGTCCTATCTTCTGACATTCCATTTCCAGCACTGTGCTATCTATAAATAACTAAAAATGAGGATGTGTAAAATCTATAAAGCACCTGTTCTTTAGCTGAAGTTCCTGACCACAGCTAACACCGTGTAAGGATTCCTATCACTGAGCTTTGTATTACCAATTAAAAAATGTATGGTGGTCACTAGACCAAGCCAAATAATTGCATGTCGTGACTAGTTATAGAGCTGAAGAAATATTGTATGCAGTCAGTTCAGAATATGCTTATATAAGAGCTATTTCACATTACATTTAATTACATGGGTAAAATAATTCAGACAGGTCTTATCCTTTGAATATTTCTCACTAACTTACATATGTGTTTTGAGGTGGTCGTCTTTTGAGCTGGTTTATATGAATGCTGCTGAACCATTTGATTTTGTCAGACGTTGCTATACTTGCAGTGCTTTGCTGCTTTTTTTGGTTTTGTTTTTCATTTTTATGCTCTGAAAGTAACATCTTTTTCTTTATCTTTTTTAAAGATAAAGACATTCCCTGCTGATACATCTAATCCTTTTTTCGATCCTTTTACAACAGTACCACAGTTTTCTGTAAGTAGAACATGCAACTGAAAAACTGTGTATTTAACACAACACTTGCAACTCCAGATTATTTTCTAAACAATGTCAGAAATTTTCCCTTTAACAATCCTAATAAAGATACTTTCCAAATATGGCTTAGACTGCAAATCAATCAAATATGGCCATGACTTGTATCAATAAACTTGCCTGCATTGGTGTGTTGGAGATAACTAGAAGCAGATATAAGGATTAAAGGTGAAACACTTCAGGGCAGCAGGTCACAAAATATAGCTGCACTCCCACAGTTCTACTGTAGAGGGCATGGGTGAGGCTGCACAGACTCTTTGAATAAACGGGAAGGGCAGGGAATGGTGTGGGCTAGCCCCTAAATCCATACACTGCATGGAATCTTTGCTGAATTGGCTTCTGTCCCCTTTACAAAATCTGACTTTATCTTCTAAGGGACCTAATTTTCATGAAAATTGTATTCTGAATTGAAATGAGGAGTTATAATTAATATAAAACAGTTGTATGATGATGACTACAGCCGCATGCTGCTATAAACGTCCATGTTCATTAACAACCTAGCGCTGAATCTTGGAATCCTTAGTTCTTATTTGGGCAAATCTCCCTGGAAATGTTGCTTGAGAAAGAAGTGAGTTGGGGGCTTTCGGATTTGTCCCTTTGCACAACGCATACTGCACAGTACCACATAAACAGGACTAATAACTATATAACAATGTAAAAATAAGCCTGATAGACCTAATAGTACTGTACCCTTAATGCCCAACCTTAGAGTAGCAGTGTCAGTATGAAAGGTAGAAGAAATAAGACATTTAAGCAATTGGGTGACTTGTTAAAATTAATATTAGAACTCAAAACAACTAGATATTGTGCATGGGACTCTGACTGACACCCTCTGCATGTCCTTCCCAACATGGGACGTGGCTTAGCAGCCACAGAATAGAAACCGTCTCACATTAGAATTACACTTCACAATCACTAGTGTGACGTTCCTAAATTAAACTCATAAAATGAAGTCATTCCGACTTAAACCTTAACTTCTGTCCTGAGCCCCAAATCTGTTTTCTCTCTCATGGTTTTTTATGAGATATGGAACCTTATTCACAACTGGGACAGCTACAGTATCTGTCTGCAGTTAGTGAGTTATTAAAGAAAGAGGTTAAGGTGTGATCATGGGACACTTTTTTTTTGTCATGTCTATTTTTTAAGACAGATTTTAGTGAGAGAAATTGAAAAATTCATCCTAATCTGCTTCATATCTATTTTTTGCTCTAATTAAAAATATTCCAACAAGTGTATTGGAACCTTTCAAGCCCATCAAAACAGAATTATTGAAAAAGTCACCCATGCTAGATGGTGCCCACTTTAATAAAAATGGCAAGAAAGCTTCCACCTTTATGTCCCAGATTAAAAAATGCGTTGAGTTACGCACAGAAATCTGTGCAGAATAATATCCCCACTAGTTCCCCTGTAAAAAATGTCAATAACACTAAAATTTTGGTAGGTTTCACTGAAAACCAAACTGAAAAATGTTGGCTTTGTAATGAAAACTTGAAAAATTCCAATGAAAGCTGAAAATTTTTAATAAAAATTTCCATTTAGCTAAAAAGCTATTTTGCCATGGAAATTTTTTGACCAGCTCTACTAATTAGGCTTTGTTGGGTGGGACAAGAGGGAGGGATGCTCAGCATATAAATAAATTCTAACTAACCTATCCACAATTCATCTTTTCCTCTTCATAGTATTGGTTCACTAAAAAAAACTATAATGCAACATCACAAATATCTAAAATTATATTTCAACCCATGCAGCCCATGGTATTTGTTTTGTCATAGAATTATGCATTGTGGGAAATCTTTGGTGAACCAGGAAATACCAAGAGGATTGCAGGGAAGGGAACAACTCGTTTCTATTGTGTGCAGTTATCCCTATCTCACAACCTGAATAATGGGCATCGTTCAACAAAGAAATATTGGCTTCAGGTCAATTGTTTTTCAGTTCACTTTAACACACCAGTTGTGCTAGGTGTCACCCCATGTTTGGCCTCAACAAAACAACACAAACAAATGCATTAGGGCAAAATTTCCAGGACAGAGCCAGATCTAATTCTGAATGTACCCTAGTCACGCACAGCATTATGCTGCTGCAAATGTTTGTGGTTCATTTTCCTTTCCCTTGCTTTTCCTTTTCCTTGCTTTCTTTTCATGTTATGAACAGCCTGCAAAGTTGTTGGGTTTTTGTTGTTGTTGGTATGTTTTGTTTTCATGATCGGGTTTTGCTTTGAAAATGCTTATTAGAACCAAAGATGTCTATTTTTTTATTTTATAGAAAAACAAAAAATATTAATACACAGTAAGCTTTGGAGGCTATTTTCTGGTTTTATAATTCTGCAATTTATAAAGAGCTAAACTGATTATTTTTTTATGAGGGGGAAATTAAATCTGATTAAATTTTATCTGAGTTGACTGGTGTAAATCATAAATCTATTGACTTAATGGAGCTACTTTGATTCACACCAGCCAATATATACTTATGTTTATACAGTATAAATATATACTCTAGAGAAAAACAGTACCACATACATATCTCAAATAACCATTACAAATGGGGCAGATCCTAAGCTGGTGTCAGTTGTCCTAGCTCCAATTGGGTTATGGCAACTTAATCCCGCTGAGGAATTGTGCCATCGTGCCAGTATTTCATGATGTAAAGCTTGATCTGACAGTCCTTATGAAACAAAATGCTGCATGGGGACTGCAAAATTTGCTTGTGTCTGGACTGTGACATTGAGCTTTAAAAGGGAAATGCCAGAAAAGTTTGGCAGCTTACCCTTTTTAATGATTAGGGCTATAGCTGGTCAGGATTAGAGGGGGCTTTGTTTGCTTGTTGTTTTTTCTTGTCAGTTTGGTTTTATTTTACCATTTTTCATTTTACTGGTTTCATAGAATGACTGGAGAGGCTCATCCTTAGTATGTTCATCTGGGTTGTACCCTATGCTTTCAGTTAAAAGAGAGGCTGGGAAATGTAAAAAAGACACTACTTCAGCTTCTTCCTGGATCACCCATTGATTTAACCGGCAGATTGTATCCCAGTGCACAAGTTTCTACAGTCAGTATTTGTTAATCATAAGTAGCTCACGTAATTTGAAAAGTGATGAAAAACGACAAATAGTCCAATAGTTGGATAACAATTCTCTGCCTCACTGTTGTGCTGACTTTTCTTCCTACTGTTGTGAAGACTGACTCAAGCTTGAAAGAACAGGTTGTCAAGAAAAAAAACCAGCTGATAATAGTATGAACATGTCCTGACTATTCTGAAGCACTGAAAGATTGCAGCTACTGTACATTCCTATCAACTCAGTAACACACAAGCAGACACAGGCTGTTCCCTGTTTGTTATTAAATGGTCCTGTGCAAACAGTGGGTCAGTGTAATTTTTTTTCAGGAATGCAACATGGTGTCACATGGCAGGATGTTCCAGCCTTTGATGTTGCAGGATTTGTGATGCTATAGCATCAGATGTGCAGTATGGAGAGAGTCTGGAGTATGTTGTGTTTCTGTGACTTTTATACCACATTGTCTGTTGCTAGTTGCCACTGGAGATTTCTTTTCGGGTATGCTCCACTACATGGAACTCTTAGACCCAGACTCATGCACACCCGACTTCAATAAAATGCACAGTTATCAAGGGACCTACGAGTTCATTTTGACAGGACTCTATTCAAGAGGTTACTTCTGGTCTATCTCATAGAACTGGAAGGACCTTGAAAAGTCATCGAGTCCAGTCCCCTGCCTTCACTAGCAGGACCAAGTACTGTCCCCTGACAGATTTTTGCCCCAGATTCCTAAATGGCCCCCTCAAGGATTGAACTCACAACCCTGGGTTTAGCAGGCCAGTGCTCAAACCACTGAGCTATCCCTCCTCCCAACTCCCCATATTGTGTTTAGACCAAATAAAATAGTGATAAACAACACTTTTATAGGTTATGGGTCCATATTTAGTGTGGAATGTACTGTGAACTGAATTCAGTCTCACACAGTGGACTTTATAGTCAGACTTGTCATCAGTGCATAACCGTTGAATCTCTATCCAAAGACGAAGTGTTTTTCATTTTATATGAGGGTTGCTTCCTGGTTCTTAAAAGGCCCCTGGGCAACTATAGGGCAGTCTCTCATTTTCCCTCTTTGTTAGAGGAAAGTTGCTGATAACGAGTGTTTGAGAGAAAGTGGGCAGAAAAAGTCAAAACTAACTTATCCTTTTCATTATTTTCTTCTTAGGCAGAATTTATAGATAGCAAATTAGTGTGCTGTGCTGTGCAGTCATCACCGAAGATGTTACCACCAGTATCTCCTTCATCTGCGATGAGGTCCTTGGCAGAGACAGTCCCAACCCCGACAGTGCAGACGATATATTCATCACACAAACCTATTTCTCTGGCAGACAGGTATTGAGCAGTTCATAACAATACTGTGGGTCTCTCTCTAGGTTCCCAGGAGTTTGATTTCTTTTATTCTATCATAAATGTAATGGGAAAGAACCCTCAGAGCCTGTCATCCTAAACTACGATTTCCACCAATGTGTAAAGTCAGCTGCCATTTGGTACTTACCTCAGGACAAGTGGAAAGCATAAGAAACTTTCTCTGAATTGAAAACCACTCCTAACTGGCGATGCAGCCAGCAGTTGCCCTTCTCTGAAGGCCAAACATACCATCTCCATAACCACTGGCCTGGACAGAAAAGGGTGTGCAGTTTTTTCTGAGACAAATCACTTCCCCTGAACTACTGGTTTGTTTTTAACAACTGCTGTCGCAATCTGTTTTTCTAAATTCAGTGCTAACTGGGAAGGGCTGAGAAAGGGCTCTTTCCGATGAATACCAGGCACTGATTTTTCAGAGTAGTATCAGATTGTAATTGTTCTTCTTGTAGCATGAAATAGCAAAAAAGCATGTTCCAGCTTCCCACAGAAAACCTACTCTATTTCAATTCTTCCATCTTACAACTGTTTCTAATGGTAATCTTTCCTCTTTAGAGACTGATGAGTGCTGAATTAACCAAACTGTCTATTTAAAGGGGGTAACTCTATAATTAGATCCATCTGACACCCCAAAAGCAAAAGTCAGGCTTTCATTTCCAGACCCAAGGCACTGTACCAGATGGAAATGAGAAACAAAAGTTTTAAGATGGGAATATAATACACCAGGGGTAGGCAACCTATGGCACGGGTGCCAAAGGTGGCACGCGAGTTCATTTTCAGTGGCACTCACACTACCTGGCTCCTGGCCACCGGTCTGGAGGATTTTCCATTTTAATTTAATTTTAAGTGAAGCTTCTTAAACATTTTTAAAACCTTATTTACTATACATAAAACAATAGTTTAGTTATATATTAAAGACTTATAGGGAGAGACCTTCTAAAAACGTTAAAATGTATTACTGGCACGCGGAACCTTAAATTAGAGAGAATAAATGAAGACTTGGCACACCACTTCTGAAAGGCTGCCGACCCCTGTAATACACTAAACTTTCACCTTTGCATTGAAATTTTGATTTACAGTGGGTCACCAGTCAAATGTGCTGCTTGGTTTCAATCTAATTTCAATTGGACATTTATTCATATTGCTAGACCACCTAAAAATTTACAGTTATTGGCACTCTTCAGAAAAGTCCTAACAGTTGTAGAGCAGACATAATACCTAGGATGTGATCCTGCTCCCACTTAAGTCAATTGAAAGACTCCCATTGACTTCAGTAGGAACTGAATCATGTGCTAAATAGCACTTTAGGTCTTCAAACTGCTTTATAAACATAAACTCATTAACCCTCAAAGCACCACAGTAAAGTATATATATTTTCCCCAGTTTACAGGTAGAGAAACTGGGCCACAAAAACTGGGACTGTCCCAGAGCCTCTGAGGTTGTGATTCGCCCCCTAAACCAGTTGTTAGAGCTGGGATTAGAGCTAAGGAGTTGCAGATTGCAAATCAGTAAGACCATGCCTTGTTGATGTATTGCACTTTTTAGGAATACTGGCATAGCTGTGCTGGATTCTTGTAGTGTCCGCCTGTCTGCACTATACTTAGTACTAGGGGCCAATGCTAGCAGTCTCTTATTTTCCTAAAAATGAACTAAATCCACACATTAAAATTTGCACAAAATGCTTAATCTAAAAAAAGAAAAATCCTAACTACTGCGTCTTTCTCCTGCACTGCTAACTATCTTTACTTCCCAGCGTGCACATGTGCCTCTTCATAGACTGTTGTGAAGGTTTCCCCTTTTAGAGAATGTATAAATAAATCTACTCATGTGCTGTTAGTGTCTCTAAAGCTACTAGTAGTTAACAATGAAAGAATATGACAAATGCGTCAGACTTAGGGCAGGGCTGGCTCAGTAGGTGCAAGCAGCCTATGCAATATCTTTTGAGTAGCCCACAAAATATTCAGCAAATGGGTGAGAGAGATTCTGAAGCATTCTTTCCTGAGCAAAGGTTTTTAAAATACTAGCCAGTTGCTGAAATCTGCTCCATTCCAGAGGCCCCCCCCAAAAATGACCAGAGGCAGTTTTGCACCAGTTATACATAAACCTGGCACATTCTGAAGAGTAAACTCTGTAGACATTCCCTCTTTTCTTCTCTCTCCCTCCGCCTGCTTCAGTCCCCTCCCTCTGTCTTTCCCTGCACAGTGTTCTCCGCCTCCCCCACTCTTCCTTCTCTTCTCCTCTCCAGCAATCCCCCTACGTTCTCCAATAGGGGTGCTGGCAGACCCAGAGAATGTGCTGTGTTTGGTGTGTGCCATGGCAGCAGCCCCACAAGAGTGCTCCACCCCCTCAGACCCAGCTACCCCAAAGAGCTCTGGGGAGAGGGTCCCCTCACATACCCCTATGATTCTTGTCCTAGGTCCCTGTAGTGGGCCAACCCTCAGCCTGGGCTCGGCCATAGTCTCTTTGAGTCTCTTGCCCCTGGGTCGCCTAAGGGAGCCCCAACTCGCAGGCGAGCTCTCTCTTCCTGGCAGGAGTTCAGATCACTCCAGGGCCCTTTCTCAGTCCAATTACTTCTAGTCCCTGGTGACACTCCCTGGTCCCACCACAGGTCACTGGCTGGGAGCAGCCCTCCCGGCCCTTTGCCCATATCAGGCTTGTAGTGTCCACAATCAAGAGTGGGAAAGGAAAGGTTAATTGTTGGGCTCCCCTTGCTACTGGAGCTCACTAGCAGTCCCTGGCAGCCTCTCCTCCTGGGTAAACTTTCCCCCTTCTCTATGGCAAGTTTCACCTTTTTAAGCTCCCCTTCCTCAGCAGGAGCATGTTCTGCAGGTGTGTCTAACTGGTGCTGCTTGACTGCAGGAATGCTCATTAGCCTTTTCTGTCAGCAAGATGGGGGCGTGTCCCGTCACAGTCCCTGCCATGGTCTGCCAAAAATGTAGAGAGCCAGGAGACTTGGTGGGTCATCAGCGGGGGTGGTAACAAAGCTCTCTCCCTCGTTGGCCATAGATAAGGGACTGCAGTAACCATGAGCTACATAGGCATTAGCCCACTCAAACACTAGGATCAGCAGCGAACTGAGGGACTAGACAGGGAGGGGTGTGGCTCATCTGAAGATGCAGAGCAGCAGTAGACTTGGGGGAAAGTCTGAGCCCACTCAAGGACCAAAAGTGACAGAAGTCTAGAGCCACTTCCCTATACCAGCCACCTGAAGAGCAGCAGCGGATCCAGTCTTCCTTCTCCCCAGGTTTGGCTGAGCAGGAGTAGCTGTGGTAGCATTCCATCCCCCAGTGCTTACCCCACCAACGGTAGATGTCCACTTGAGATGGGGGCATGGTCCAGTCAGGTGGCTGTGGGCATGGAGGGCCTTGGATAGCCCCCTCTTCCTCCCTTTCCCTGTGTAAGGAGATGTCTACTCCTTGTACTTCCTAGCCAGTGTGTGACGACATCACAGCAACATCATTCCATGATCCCAGGCAAGATCTCTAGCACTTAAACCAGCTTGGCTTCCCATTCACTTGTGTGCATACTAAATAATGCTGTAGGCTATGTAGTGAAAAGAACCTCCTCTAGGACCAAACCACACAGGGAACTGTGAAAGGCCATCTGGGCCCTGAGGAGCAGATTACTGCAATACAAGTTTTTTAAAATGGTTTTTACATCAATTAACAAGAAACTGAGCTTCTAATCTTGCTTTCATTGAAGTCAATGGGAACTTTATCAGTGACTTTTTGGGGAGAAGGAGTAAGCCCTAAAATGTCTCATGCTTTTTTCCCCCTTGGCTGCTTTTCTTTACTACTCAAAATGTCAAATGATTTTCACTTCTGACTCAACCATCTATTTTCAGCATTTTGACTGAATCAGACTGAACCTTTCTCCTTCCCTTGGTACTTTAAAATGTTAATTATTTTTAATTGAAATATGTGGCATTTTGTTGTTCCCATAATTGGCTGTTTGTGCATTAATTATGCAGTGCTGAGACTCTGAGGCGTGAACTCGAGAGAGAGAAGATGATGAAAAGACTGTTGATGACAGAATTATGAAATTCTCACTTCGTCACATGGAGACTGGATCGGGGCCTTTCATGTGCCTTCTGTCTGTTTACATTCCTCCACTTCTGTGTACTCAACATAATGCATCATGAAAATGTGTTATGTTCCCAGCTCACTCAGATTCATCACAGTTGGTTAAAATTAAGTCTCGCCTTGACTTTAACTTGGAGGAGTTCCTTTATTCATTTGCTGCTGGGAAATAAACCTTCAGTCCTTTATTTATCATGAGTATTAGGATTTTCTACTATTATAAAATGAATTTTAGGTTTGGTTTTGGTAAATCTAAGGTAAAAACGATCAGCAAGGAACATACTGATTTCTACTGAGAAACACTGTTCTGTATATATGTTAATAACTGCACAGAGATTAATGTTATGCAGAATATTTTGATAGTAACATAGAAGATGTCATTTTGTATAACTGAAAATTACACTGAGTTACTGCTGTTTGTTGAATCATTTTTAAAAGCAGAAAAATGATTATTATACCTTAACCCTATGACTCTTTGTCTCTGCTGAAAAATAAATGGCTGTATTGTCAAATTCCTAACTTAATCTTTGCTCAGATATGTGTAGATATATCAGTGCTGCCTAAAATCATGTCATCTTGATTTGACAATAAAATAAATCATATTGTATTCCTGGTAAAGAAAAACTTCAATGGTTCAAAGTTGTTTGCTATTGACACCCTTATCATTAAACCAAAAACATTGAATCATAAATCAGTTTTAACTAAGACTCTGATCCTACAAACACTTGTATGTATGTATACATGCATATTTACATTAAGCAACTGAGTGGTTCCATTGAAATGAATGGGACTAATCCCTTAATGTTAAGCATGTAAGTGTTTGCAGGATTAGAGCCTTAAACAATTGGTTTATGGTGGTAAGATCATATAATAACAATATAGATCATATTTCCTATAAAACTGCCCTATAGTTGCCCTTTTTTAGTAGTGCAGAACAGTTAATTATTTAAAAAGCTGACAACAATTGATCATCAGCTACAACATGCGATTTTGAACAGAAACCGTTTTATGTGTTTTATATGTCCCAAGATCTATATTTTTCTGTTACCCTGTACAGTAGATTCTCCTGTTTTTAGTATTGTTAAAATCAAAAGATGCCCTTAATTTGATACCAGCGACCACAGATTTATTTAAATTTAACCAGCCTGTTGGCTTTAAAGGTAGGAAGTGCGTATAGTAAGATTCAATTTTCTTCAGTGTTAGTTATGGTCATTTAATATGAAAAATCTTGAGTGCATTTTAGGACTCTTGATTGCAACTTGGAGACAGAAAATTACTTGTTTGTTTTATATTCATTGGGGCAGGAAATGAACAGAAGGCTATTCAATTAAAGTTTGATAATTTTGAACCTTTTCTATAGCTATAAAATGAAGCTAAAGTAAGTGGCATAAATCAGGAAGAAATCTATGATGCACCCTGTAATGAAATGGCTTAACGTACAGAATAGGCCCAAAGATCTGTACAAGTGCCCAGATGTCTGGCTTGTATGTTTCTGAGTACTCGACAGACTTTGCTGCATAATCAAAATGGAACTGGTACACTGTAAGGCGGACTTCTAGTTATGATATCAACAGATTTGGTGGTACACTTTTTGTACATCCATTTCCATCAATCTGAGGTTATTTTTTTTTAAATGGGAATATTAACTCCCTCTGAAGAAATCACTGAGGCAAAGAATGCTCCAGATATAAAAGACTCTGCCTTCATTCTGCCACTAACCTTTTCCTCACCTCCTTCAGAGGGATTGTGGAGGAAGGAGAGCTCCAGCCTAAGCCTCATAGATTAAAATAATTTTTGCCTGGTCACTAATAAAAAGAGAGCAACCTAAAGACGAATAAGAAGAGGTTCCTATAGCAGCCACTGTTTTCAGGGACAGGAAGCAAAAATAACTCCAAGAATGGAGTTACCTAAACTGCACTGTCATTTCTACTGGTTGCTTCTGGCTTGCCTGTTCTTAGGCAGCCATCAGTTGCATGCGAAGATACTTCAAAGAATATGTGGCTGGTCACTCCCAAAGGTTATCAAGGAGAAAGGACCTGAGACAATGGGCAACTGGAAACCCTGGAACCTGCTTTGGTTGGGGCTACCTGCTCCTGGTTAGCTGCACTGAGCAATGTATTCACAAGGACCAAAGTGTTCCGAGAGAATGAATGCCAAACTGAGAACAGCCCGTTCGTTTTTATGGCAGATAAATAAGCTAAGAGTTTGTTCTTGTACAGAACAGCATGGTAGTCCTAGTGTATAAGAATTCTCAAGCTGAAACTTTCAGAACAGGAAAACTGAAACCATGCACTAAGATGCCCTGTCACCATTCTACATCTGACCTGACTGGGCATGCTTTGGAATAGCTGAGAAAAGAACAAGGACACCTTCCATTTTTTAGATTCCTGGAAATTAGAGATGAAACCGTTTTACCAGGTCACTGAGCCCCAGATCCTCAAAAGTATTTAGGTGTCTAACTCCCATTGATTTCAATGGGGGGTAGGCTCCTAAATGGCTTTGAAAATCTGGACCTTAATCCCTTCTGATGCAGGATTGTTCCCCACAGTATTTTCTCTATTTGTCTAGTCTAATTTTAAATGTCTTAAGCAATGGGGCTTCCACGCCCTCCCTCAGGAGACTGTTCTACAGGCTGTTAGGAATTTTTTCCTGATATTAAACTTAAATTTCCATTTGTACAGTTCCATCATATTTTTTGTTCCTGCACACTCCCTTGAGCCACACTTCAGCAATTCCTCACCCATGTGTGATCTACCCCTTTAACACACAGCCTTGTCTGGACTAGGATTGAGAGGTGTATTGTTAGAATGTATTAGCTAAAACTCTAGTGTAAACAAGGCAGTAAACGTGCTAAACTGGTCCAGTTGAAACCTAGGCTTCCCTGTAGACTTTAACTCCACAATGTTAGCAAATGTTGAAGTATACCGTACCTTCGCTACACTGCACTTTTAGAACATGTAAATTAGCACACAGCTAACATTTTTGAACAACGCACCTTTAAATCCTGGTCTAATCCAAGCCTATGGTGGTCACAGAGAAAAGTTTATTGCTGAAGGCTGATTTAGTCTCAAATCTCAGTTTTACCAAATGATATTATGGCTTTGCTGTCAGAGCCCAGTTTAAAAACTTTGAGGCCTTAAGCGTTTCCTTTGTTTAGGTGGCAACACTCAGCTTCATGTTTTGATGATCACATCAAAAGTAAGATTAGTTGTTTCAAAAGCTAGGCAATGGCTATGTAATGGCTAAACAAGTATTTTCCCATGTTGCAATCTCTCACAGAGCCAAACAGGATTTTTTTTTTCCTGTGTGGGTACCCATTTGACCACCTAAAATGAACTGTATATTTCAAGGAAAATGGCCAAGTTTTCTTTGGAAACATTGTTTAAGGTCCTTAATCAGTATCAGAAGATACAGTATGTATAACCTTTGATATTACAAGCATATTTATATCCTGAGAGACAATGTTTAAAAATCAGTTCCTCCTTAAAGTCTTCACTTCAGGGGTTTGTGTTTCCCCTGCCAGAGTTTGCCAACTCAGCCACTTCAAACAGAGCAGGCAACTGGGTGAAATGCTTTGGTGGAGGCCGCATAATGTTTTATTTGTACTGTTTATGGAAATCCTTCATTTTCATTTTTTCCCCTGGATATATCTCTGGTCCACTGGTTACATACATCTACTCTTTGTAATTATACGATGGAATATTATTTCATTTTTGATGTCCTGATGTTCAAGGCGTTTGCAATAAATATGCTGAGACTGATCTGTTGATTGCATGCAAGATCAGCCCTACAACTGTGTTTTGTAAAGTTAAGTGCTGTAAAAAAAATTCTCAGATGACGTGGGGAGGGGAACACTTCCCTGGCAGCTGCTGTTATTGCTGCTGGGTGGCAGCTCCAGCCAAGGTTGCTGACATCATCCTGTTACAGCCGAGCAGCAGCCTGTATCAAGAGACGGAGTACAATGACATTTTAGTTGAAACGTGGCTTGAGAGAGGCTTTTACGGCTCAGCTGTTTACCTGTTCCTGTATTCATGCCTGCAATAAAAAAGAGAAAAATAAATCACTGAGTCTGAGCAATCTGTTCAAATCAAGGAGTTGGGTGGCACACTGCACTGTCCCTATTCAAGGCAAACATCTGGTTGATAATGAAGTGGATCCACCTCAATTAGGGAACACATGTCTTAAGCAGCCACTGAAGAATTTCTCCCAAGAAATCCAGAAGCATTTTGTTCAACCTTTAGTCAAAGGCCACCTCTACTGGGCAACAGATATTTGCACGTCCCTTGGGTGGTTGCTTAAGGCAGGCTTCCCTGAATTACTTAAGCTGGAAAAACTGCCAGAAATAGAGTGGAAATAAGACATGGCATTTTGTCTTCATCAGCTTTCAGTTCGCAGGGTGACAGATGCCCGTTTGAAAGGACGAGGAACAGAGTTGTGCAGAAGATGGAAGTCCCATTTTGCAAAGGATTTTGACATCTGGTTTTATTCCAAATAGGAACAACAACTCAAACACTTTGAAATTCTCCACAGAGGAGGATTCTGGGGGAGGGAATTATTTTGAGTTGAGTGTTTCAATTTTGACTTCAACTTCTTAAATGTCATCGTCTATTCTAATATATAATAGCCTACAAAATAAAAACAAAACAGTGAAAAATTGAAATGTTTCATTCAGAAAGTGTCGAAATGGGATGTTTCAACATTGTTAGAACTTTTTCTCCGGTTTTCTTCCAAAATGAAATTCTGGCAAAATTGAAACACATCAGTCTTCATCGGAGCAAACAGTTCCATTAACTATGGTTTCATCAAAATGTCTCTGGCCAACTCTAATGTGAAGAGTTCGTGTGGGTTTAATCTCTGTTCTGGGAAAATAGACAGTAAAACAATAACAATCAGCTGCTTCGGTTGCCTGGAACTTTGGACCAGGTGGGCTTCAAAGATGAACATTTTTTGGGTTTTTGTTACAAGATGACCGTGACCTATGTGAACAGAGAAGTGAGCACCAAGATACATTCTGTAACTCAGGAGGCCTTCTTTCTGGATCAGAAAATATTCTTCTTTGCCTGTGGGCATTGTACCTTAAGGGGAATGAGACAAGATGATATTTGCAAGATAGTAGATTGACTGAGTGGCAGAAATCTACTATGAGAATGGAAAGGGAATGACTAGCTGTATGGACTTTATTCTATAGACACTTGAGGTGAAAGCCAGCCTTCATTTAGTTCAATGGGGCCAGGCTTTCACTTCTGGGGTTGTCCAATATTGGGTGGAATTTGCAAAGGTGCTGAAGTAATGTAGCAGCACAAATCCCATTGCAAGTCAATGAGATTTGTGCCAACAAACCACCTGGATGCTATTGAAAAAGCCCACCCATTATTCTTTGTTGCCTGTTGCCATGGCATGCTAGGTGCTGCACAAACCCAAAAATAGTCTCAGCCCCTGCCACAAAAAAATCTTACTCTTTAAAAAATAAAATAATAAAGAACAAAGAGACGTTATGGGGAAAGAGGGACAATAAACAAGTAAGGGGGTCAGCTGGTGTTTGGCCTCATGCTGACAGTAAAACATTGCATTGATGCAGTGGGGCTTTTTGTCATTTATTTTTAACTATATAAAGTAGGGATGTCGATTAATCGCAGTTAACTCATGCGATTAATTCAAAAAAATTAATCGCGATTATTCACACTGTTAATAGAATACCAACTGAAATGTATTAAATATTTTTAGATGTTTTTCTACATTTTCAAATATATTGACTACACAGAATACAAAGTGTACAGTGCTCATTTTATATTTTATATTATTATTTTGATTACAAATATTTGCACTGTAAAAATGATAAAAGAAATAGTATTTTTCAATTAGTCTCATACAAGTACTGTAGTGCTATCTCTTTATCATGAAAGTGTAACTTACAAATGTAGGTTTTTTTGTTATATAACTGCACTCAAAACAAAACAATATAAAACTTTGGAGCTTACAAGTCCACTCAGTCCTACTTATTCAGCCAATTGCTAAGAGAAATAAGTTTGTTTACATTTACGGAAGATAATGCTGCCTGCTTCCTGTTCACAACGTCACCTGAAAGTGAGAACAGGCGTTCACATGGCACTGTTGTAGCCGGCATTGATGTGCCAGATATGCTAAACATTCATATGCCCCTTCATGCTTCAGCCACTGTTCCAGAGGACATACTTCTATGCTGATGATGCTCGTTAAAAAAATAACGTGTTAATTAAATTTGTGACTGAACTCCTTGGGGGAGAATTGTATGTCTCCTGTTCTGTTTTACCTGCATTCTGACATATATTTCATGTTATAGCAATGTCGGATGATGACCCAGCACATGTTCGTTTTAAGAACACTTTCACTGCGAATTTGACAAAACACAAAGAAGGTACCAATGTGAGATTTCTAAAAATAGCTACAGCACTCAACCCAAGATTTAAGAACCTGAAGTGCCTTCCAAAATCTGAGAAGGACGTGGTGTGGAGCATGCTTGCAGAAGTCTTAAAAGAGCAAAACTCTGATGCAGAAACTACAGAACCTGAACCACCAAAAAAAGACAATCAACCTTCTGCTAGTGGCATCTGACTCAGATGATGAAAATGAACACGCATTGGTCTGCAGTGCTTTGGATTGTTATCAAGCAGAACCCATCATCAGCATGGATGCATGTCCTCTGGAATGAATGAAGGAATATATGAATCTTTAGCGCATCTGGCACATAAATATCTTGTGACACCAGCTACAACAGTGCCATGCAAATGCCTGTTCTCACTTTCAGGTGACATTGTAACCAAGAAGCAGGCAGCATCATCTCCTGCAAATTGTAACCAAACTTGTTTGTCTGAGCGATTGGCTGAACAAGAAGTAGGACTGAGTGGACTTGTAGGCTCTAAAGTTTTACGTTTTATTTTTGAAAGCAGTTATTTTTTGTACATAATTCTACATTTGTAAGTTCAACTTTCATGACAAAGAGATTACACTACAGTACTTGAATTAGGTGAATTGAAAAATACTATTTTATTTTTTACGGTAGAAATATTTGTAATAAAAAATAAATATAAAGTGAGCACTGTACACTTTGTATTCTGTGTTGTAATTGAAATCAATATATTCGAAAATGTAGAAAACATCCAAAAATATTTAAATAAATGGCATTCTGTTATTGTTTAACAGTGAATTGCGCTATTAATTGTGATTAATCGCTTGACAGCCCTAATATAAAGATACATATATGATCCTAAATTACTACTCAGCCATGCTGTTAGATTATCTCTCTTTGCAGTCTAGGCAAACAGCCACATGGGTCATTACCAGTTCATGTCTTCAGGCACTACCATTATTATACTTCCCTTCAACTGTAGAAGGACTTTTCCTTTCCAGGGTTACATCTCTGTATTTCATTTCCAGGATCTTCAGAAAAGTCAAGGAGGGCCATGGTCCAAGATCCAGATTTTTAAATGTATTTAGGCATTGTTCCACTCCATGTTACGTGCCCTAAGGCCCAACTCTCAAAGGTGTTGTTTTTTTAGGTGTCTAATGCCCACTGAAATCAATGGGCGTTACACACCCAAATATGTTTCAGGATCTGGGCTAAGTCACATAGGAGCCTCTCTCTCATTTTCAAACATGACGTAGGTACTTAGGGAGCCTTTCACTGAGACTTGGTCTCTTAAGTGCCAAAGTCACTTATGAAAATGAGACTCGGGCTCCTAAGTCACGTAGGCCTTGCAACGCTGAGTGGTGCAACCCCTAAAAGCTGGGCCCAAATTGCCTCCTTTTTTGAGCCATAGAAGTCATGCTGTGGATCTCCATTACAGAGCTAGTTTGGCCCAGTTTACTGCTCACCACCATGTACACAAACAGCTCTATATTAATAGAATGGTACCATTTTTAAAAAGGATGGCTGCAGGGTTTTCAGCACGTTTGAATATCAGATCACGTATTTAGGCACCTAAATATGGGTTGAACAAACCTAACTTTAGGCCCCTATTTTTGAAAAATCTTGACCAACAAGTTCACTCCTCCCTCATTTACAGCTCCCATCAAAGACCTCTTATCTCAGAGCCCTGCCTTGGTAAAGCACACAGGGCAAGGCAGTTAAAGGGGATGGAATGTAGGTAACAGCACTGGGTAACCTCTCTAACCTACCTAACAAAACCTTGAAGCTGCTTTTCTGTGCCTGCAGCCTTTCTTACCAAATATCTGTGTGCATCACTCATTACGAGTTAGGCTTGAAGATTTAAGTTGATGAAGCTTTTTCTCACTGACTACTTCATGCATAAGTATAGGAGGAGGACCCACTTTTCCCCAGCACTCTGCTATTTCCAGCCAATTTTACTAGTCTAGATCAGAGATTCTCAAACTGTGGTCCATGGACCACCAGTGGTCCGCAAGCTCCATTCAGGTAGTCCACAGATAGTTCCCTCTAAGGTGTGCGCCTGGGTGGCTGCACATGAGAGAATGAAGGGCCACCCACCTAATTAGTGGAGCTGCGCAGGCGTGGCTCCACTAATTAGGTGCCTGGTCCCTGGAGAAGATGCACATATAAGGTGACATGGTGGCCTTCGGGGGTATAGGGAGTAGGTGGGAGGGAGAAGAGTGGGTGAGAAGAGGGGGTGTGGGGAATTTAGGATGTTCAGGGATGCGGCGGCCAGAGAAAGAGGTGACTTTCCCCAGCTCCAGGGCTGTGGCTGCCAGGGAGAGATGGCCCTTCTTCCCAGGCTCAACTCTGTGGCTGCTATGGCGGGGGAGAGATCCCCCTCCTTCCCAGCCCCATCCCGGGGGCTGCCGCGGTGTAGGAGAGAGGACACAATCATCACATTAGAAAGGTAAGACTACTGATGTTAAAATATGAGTTGCGTGCTTTTATTTGTAGAACAAAAAACTTTTATTATTGTTTTTTTAATATAGTGCTTGTATCCAAAGCGCTTTACAATAGTTAGCTAACGGTACAAACAACATTTGGAAAGATCAGTAAGTGGTCCACCGAGATCCTCAGCAATTTTCAAGTGGTCCGCGAAAAAGAAAGATTGAGAACCACTGGTCTAGATTAATGGTGGACCTCTGAAAAGGCTCAGATACAGTTTTACCAAGGATGTTGTTTTTCAGTGATCTTCCTTTGTATCAATCTATTCCATTAACTCTCCTTGTGCCTAATTCATGTCCTGCATAATATTTGTATGGCTATGAGTACACATTAGGCATTAGATAAATAAAAAATAAGTTAGCCCCTTAAATAAGCATAGTACAGAGAGATGCTCTTGAACGAAGGGGTAATCCTCATCTACATTCTTTGTTTCCATGATTTCTTCTGATGTAATTAATGTTCCCAGCTCCCCCTGGTTTACCAGGAAGTAATTGATCCTTTTGATTATTTAGTTGCTTCCATAATCATCTTGGCACAACACATAAGCTATTTGTATGAGCAGGTTATTCCATAACTGCCTCCAATGCATGATTTATGGCACCCTTCTCTAAAGGATCTGGTGCTGGCCATGCTCAGAAACAGGACACTGACTAGATGGACCCTGGGTCTGTCTGATTTTGTAGTGCAACTCCTACTTTCCTAGCATTTATTTTCCATTGGCAGCTCAGTCCTTAATTACTATTGTTTTTCCTCACACATTCAAAATTAAACAAAAACCTGAAGCATCTCTAAATCAAGAGTATTACTGAAGAGAGGTATATAGAGAGACGTTGCTGTTTAATTAAAAAATACATGAATTATGCACCTGTCATCTGCCACTTACTGTAACAATGAAGATCCAAGCTTTTACCAAATGAACATAAGAACATAACGGCCATACAGGGTCAGACCAAAGGTCCATCTAGCCCAGTATCCTGTCTTCCGACAGTGGCCAATGCCAGGTGCCCCAGGCAGAATGAACAGAACAGATAATCATCAAATGATTCATCCCCTGCAACCCATTCCCAGCTTCTGGCAAATAAAGGCTAGGGACACCATTCCTGTCCATCCTGACTAATAGCCATGGATGGTCCTATCCTCCATGAATTTATCTAGTTCTTTTTTTGAACCCTGTTATAGTCTTGGCCTTCACAACATCCTCTGGCAAGGAGTTCCACAGATTGAGTGTGCGTTGTGTGAAAAAATACTTCCTTTTGTTTGTTTTAAACCTGCTGCCTATTAATTTCATTTGGTGGCACCTAGTTCTTCTGTTATGAGAAGTAAATGACACTTCCTTATTTACTTTCTCCACACCAGTCACGATTTTATAGACCTCTATCATATCCCTCCTTAGTCTTCTCTTTTCCAAACTGAAAAGTCCCACTTATTAATCTCTCCTCATATGGAAGCTGTTCCATATCCTTAATTATTTTTGTTGCCCTTTTCTGAACCTTTTCCAAGTCCAATATATGTTTTTTGATATGGGGCTACCACATCTGCATGCAGTATTCAAGATGAGGGCATACCATGGATTTATATAAAGGCAATATGATATTTTCTGTCTTATCTATCCCTTTCTTACTGATTCCCAACATTTTGTTTGCTTTTTTGACTGTCGCTGCACATTGAGTGGATATTTTCAGAGACCCATTCAGGCTCATGGAACTGATTCTGAAAAAGGATGTAACATACTCCCCTGCTCTGAATTCACCCCACTCGGCTGGTTAAGGGGAGTGGGGTGGAACCAGAGTCCATCTCATGTGACCCTTGGCTTTTCCCTTGCTTAGGTACCAATCACAGCAATAAGGAGCACTGAAAGGAAGCATATGCCCTGTTGAAATTCTTGCCAACCCAAAAGCAATGCAAGATGATGGGGAATCTCGCCTTTCCTCAGCGGGCCTTGTGCTTCTGGATAGGAGCTGACCAGAATCTCGCCCAAATGTTTGATCCTGAGAGGTGCTGAACACATGCGACTCCCAGGAGCCAGCCCAGCAGTAGCCTTATCTCTGTTAAGACGTCTTATCTCTTAATGCTCGTGTGAGCTGTTTATGGTTTAAGTTCGGCATTCAGTAAATTTACTGTAAGTCATTTCATTAATATTGAAAAGCTTTTGTTTATAAATACTTTATCATCCTTCAGGGGGTAAACTGCGCTTTTGAAAATCTCAGCACTCATGGTAAGAAATTGTTTCAATTTGTAAGACTCCTTTGTACACTGCAGCAGAGTATACCTAGTATCCTACTACTCAGGCTTTTATAAAGCCTCTACTATACTTCTCATCTGCCAACAACAATGGGGCAGACTCACATGAGCGAAAACAGCTCCAATTATTAACAGAAAATTCAACCCTTCCCTTATGCTACCAGGAAAGGAAATGAGGGAAAGAATTGTTGTCTTGCTAAAGGTACCCATACCTATAGCTAATATATGTAATAAATCTGACTTTGTTGTCAAATTGACAGATGTGCTTATGAAATTTGAGTCCAAATGTTCATTTACAGCTGATTTGCACAGTGGCATAGCCAGGTTTAGAGCACGGGGAGCAGAGCTAAAAAAAGGCACCGGGAGCAAAAAAAGGCGTCGGGAGCAAAAAGCGTCGGGAGCAAAAAAAGGCGTCAGGAGCAAAAAAAAAAATGCTCTGCTCTGGCTGCAGCGTAGGAGCAAAAGGCGTCGGGAGTAAAAAAAAAAGGCGCCGCTTCTGCTCAGTGGGGGAGCAGGCGCTCCCCCTGCTCCTCCCTGGCTACGCTACTGGATTTGCATCGAAAGCTAGTTGAGACATGAAATTTCAGTTCTGCAGGAAAGTCCAACATTTTGAAGGAGTTTTCAGTTCTGTTCCATCAGAATCCTACCTTTTTTTTTTTTTTTTTTTTTTTTCATGGAAGGTAGTTGAAACCAAAATGTTTCTACAAAACATTTCAGGTTTGAGGAATCCACATTATCCAAGGAAAAACATTTCATTGGAAAAATTCCTGACCAGGTCTATTTGTATCTTACTTCCAGTCGTACAGCAAAGAGAGTGAGCAAGAAATGCTCTTACACTGATGTGACTTGTATGTACATTTTCCTTCTTGGTTAACTCTGACCCTGGTTTAGCCATGTATTTAAACATGTACCCAACTATAAGTATGTGCGTAATCCCTGTGACTTCACTTGTATTAAAAGGGGCTATGCACATACTTTGTTAGGTATGTGCTCGTGTACCTTGCTGAGCCAGGGCCTTAGTCCACAAGATATTCCAAATTTACTTATTGGATAATGTGTTCTGTTAGTTTTTTAATATTTTGAACAGTTATTACCTTTGTGGCTGGTGCAATAACTACATATAATAAAGGCCAAAGGTTTTACACTGGATTCAGAAGTGGGGGAAGTTAATTTTCCTGTTCATATCTGCTGACTATACCAAGACAAGGGCAAAAGATTCAGCTAATGAGAAAGGACTCCTCTCCAAGAAACCAATCCTCTTCCAGCTGTAACCGATAGCAGTTTTGCCTTCAGTAGAATAGAATTAGGCTGCAGGGGGCAGATTTGTAAAGGTATTTTGGTACCTAATGTACCTAGGCACCTAGCTACCATTAGCCACACATCTAGGCATTTTTTGAAAATCCCATGAGGTCCCTAAATACCTTTAAAAATCTGGCCTCAGATACCAAGGAGGCTCACACTGAAGCAGAAAAGTCTGCCGGTCCCCTTGCTTACAGCTCTCCAGACTTATAGCTCACCTGGTCTGATGAATCTAGGCCCAGTTAAGGGAAAAATAATAAAATAAGTGTATTATGGTAAGTCTAATATAAAACACTACAGGCTGAATAGAAGCTGGGAGATATAAGATGTAGCAGGTGGAAAACATTGTGTGTATACAAGACCTATATATAAAAAAAAAATCTTATCAGCCCAAATTAATTGCTGCGTTCGTCCCAGAGCATCTTTGCAGACCCAGGAAACAGTACAGTGTCACTAGTCATTCCTGTCCATGTTTTGTTCCTCTGCTAAGCCCAGACTCATCATGTTTGTGCATACGATATCCCACCAGCTAGTCGGTGGTCATACTCTAGGTTGGACTGACCTTGGTTGTGTTTGCGTTATTTTCTTTGGCATCCTGTCATCTGTTTGTCTTCTGCAGTGTCCCATCATCATAATCTCTTCTATTGTGGCCAATCCCATACCCGGATTTCACATCGTACCCTCCTAATTAATTAAATTCATTAAACTAAATGACTAGGCTGATCTAAATCTAGTTCTCTAAAAAGTGTCTTGTAGAGATTTAGTCTGCATTGGTGACATCTTCTGGGTGTATTTACAGACTCCTTGTGGAATTTCTAAAGCTTCTCCTTTAGTCTTTCAAGTAGTCCATGAAAGGAGAGGTTTATCTTGAAATTCCAGCTTCCTTTAGGCTCTTTAGTATGTCTCAGCTTTTTCCTTTTCATTTCTTCCACCAACTAGTGAAACTGAGCATGAAAACACCTTTTCTTTGTGGCTGCCAGCTCTAAATTGAACTTGGAAACTTTATTTTCAGCTTAAAAAATTGCATGGAATGTGCATGAGCCAGGGCCGGCTCTAGGCACCAGCAAAGCAAGCACATGCTTGGGGTGGCACATTTCCAGGGATGGCATTCTGGCGCCCGCATAGGCGCTGACTCCGTGACTGCTCTGGGGCTGGAGCACCCACGGGGAAAAATTGGTGGGTGCTCTGCACCCACAGGCAGCTCCCCGCGTCCCCCCCACCCCACCTCACCTCCACCTCTGCTCTGCCTCCGCCTGCTCCCCTGAGTGCGCCGCCACCGCTTTGCTTCTCCTCCCTCCCAGGCTTGCTGCGAAACAGCTGTTTTGCGCAGCAAGGGAGGGAGGGGGGAGAAGCGGAGCGGTGGCGCGCTCGGGGGAGCAGGCGGCGATGGAGCAGAGGTGAGCTGGGGCGGGGAGCGGTTCTTCTGCTCCCCCCCCCAGGGTTACTTCCTGCAGCCCTCCCCGCATTTCCCTGCCCCAGCTCACCTCTGCTCCTCCTGATCCCCTGAGTGCACTGCTGCTCTGCTTCCCCCCGCCCCTCGCCACGTGAAACAGTTGTTTCACGGCAAGCCTGGGAGGGAGGAGTAGGAGGGGAAATGCGGCGCGCCCGGGGGAGGAGGCGGGGCCGGGGATTTGGGGATGGGGTTGGAATGGGGCGGGGAAGGGGTGGAGTTAGGGTGGGGCAGGGGATGCGGGGGAAAAACGGGGGGCAGCCACAGATTTTTTTGCTTGGGGCAGCAAAAAACCTAGAGCTCGCCATGGCATGAGCACATTGCTTCTGCAATTTGGCTTGGACCATTCTTTGGACAATTGTGACAGGGTATACCAGGCCCTTTGAGGCCCCCCTGCTGGAGGTCTCATGGTCCTACCAAACCCCTCCCCAGAAAAGGAACAGAGAAGGTGGGTCCTCCAGGCCTGCAGAGAGGCTGCAGGAAAGTAGCCAATCAGTAGGCTCAGTTAAAAGGAGCTGCGGGGCTGAGCAGATTAGTTGTGGGCTGGGACAGAAGGGTGAGGAGGGCTGTGAGACTCTCCAGGTGAGCAGACTTGAGAGACAGTAGGGAACAGACCGGGAATCCTGAGGTAAGGGTGGAAAGGAAAGGGTTACATGGGAAGCGGCCCAGGGAATAGCAGCAGCAAAGGAGTTAAAGGAAGCTTCTTTTTGTAGGGTTCCTGGGTTGGAAGTGAGAGTAGTGGGCAGGCCTGGGTTACCCCACTAGCCACAGGGGAAGTGACTTAAGGACCCAGAAGGGGCTAAGACTCAGTACTAAAAGGCACAAGAAAGGAACTAGAATTTAAACAGGCCCAGAGATGGGGCTGAAGACCCTGAAGAGAGCCAACAATTTGTTGAACTGTGTTACCCAAGAAAGGGTTTGTTCATTCACATATTGACTGTGTGTGACTTGAGTGGAGGGCTAGGCCACTGAGGACCCACCTGACCAGGTTAATAGCCAACAGGGGGCACCAGGAGCAGAAAGTATGTGCAGGTTCACACCAACTGACAGGAAATGCTCATGAAAGGTGTCTCCCCCATCACAGCTTTACAACACCCAAATTAAATATTCTTTAAATGATAGAAGAACTGAGGCTAGGGAGCAGATTTACCCAGGAGAAGAAAGAGCCCCATCCTTCCACACACCAGATAATGACAGAAGTTTTGCTGTAGCCGGAGCGGAACCTTTGTGTTCTTTGACTGTTTTGTGAGATGTTTTGGTTTTGCTGCTGTTAAAACCTGTTGAACGCCAAGTTGCAATCTGAAACACTTGGAAGACAAGCTTCCTCTGAGAGAGACCTTAGCTTTTGAACTGTATTGGCTGGCTTTGCCAGCTCACAGATCAGGAGCAAAGCAGTAACGCTGTCAACTAAATCTCAGTATTTTCTTGCTGGAACCTGTCTTTTGTAATCTTCTTAAACAAGGGATTACGGACATGTGAAACTGCTGTTCTCGTCGTGCTCAAAAAAATGATCCCTCCTGTTTACTTTCAGATGAAATTAAACTGACTTCCATGGATATTCAACCTCTTTAGTATCTATTTAGAGAAAGGGGAGAAATGTGTTATCCAAGGAGCTCTCCAGCTATGACCAATGAGGGCTTTAGGCAGACCACACAGCTGCTGGCTTAAGCCCAAGGTACTCTTGGTGGCTCTTTTGACCAACTAAACAAAAAACCAGCCTGTCTGTGCACTGTGAGCAGCTGCTTCATGCCTTTCTTTGTTTGGTGGAAATTCAGTCATGATCAAATATGTAAACACAACAACAGCTGGAAAGGCAGCAGCAAACAGATTTAGATAAACTGCCTAGTGCCTTTTAGAGATAACAGCTGAAGTCCTGCACCTGGGGAAGACATGGCCATATTCACGATATAGGCACCTGAATCCATTGCCTCAAAATAAGTTTATTTTTCATCTGGTGGTCTTTAATCCTGTCCTAAAGCCACTTTTTTGTGTAACCAAGCACTGCAGTTGCTACCCAGAAGATGTGTGGTCAGGCTTGAAATGCAAGTATCAAGATCCCTTTCCTACGAATGGCCCCGGGGTTGAAAATCACTGTTACCCAAATTTCCTGCACCAAAGGATTTAATGATAGTTTGTTCAGCATCAAATATATGTTAAATACTGTATTTTATTTCATCTTAGTAATTAAATATGTGTATCTAAAAGAACAGCAAAGTATCCCTGGGTTTTTAACAATGGCCCTTTAGAGTCCATTATAGCCATGGCAACTGGGGCAAAAACCATCTCTATGGATCTTGACAACAGAGAGAGAAGCATGAGTCATAGTAATTGTATGCAACAAAACCATATCACAGCAGCACAATCAGATGAGTAATCTTGTAGCTTGCCTTAAGGCAGCTGTCTAACTGATCTCACATATCAAACTGCAACAAAATGTCAATGCTTCAAAACCTTTGACATTTCTTTATTATCAGGAGGCAATAAATGAATCTTTTTAGGCTAGGAAGCGAGGATTATATCAGAAAAAGCAGATAATGCTTTTTATCTGCAGAACTGATGCTGGAAGTAATCTCACCTGAATGGAATTTGAGAATAACCAACATCAAATGAAAGCCTGGTCATTAACTATAGTAATTCAATAACAATCTAATGGATTTAGTGTCTAATAGCAAATAACACTGAAACAGATGTATGATCTAGGAAAGCCAGGTATTGTTTTAGGGGCGAATCCTGTCTTGTCAGTTAGAAAAAGAATGCATCCTTAAAGAAGAGGCAACTATAAGCATGAAAAACAGAGCAAGATATGCATTAGTTCTGGTAAGCTCTGTAAGAATGTATGGGCCAGACCCTCAGCTGGTGTTAATTGACATAGTTCCAATGAAATTCATCCCAGGCACAGTATCAAAGAAACATGCAGGCAGAGGTGGACAAATAGCACACAGAATCTAGCAAAAATGGGTTCATCGGAAGCCTGATTGAGTAGGCAATGCCAGACAAATAAGTGTGCGCTGTGGACATCTGTCAGGTAGACCGAGAAGGTGGCTGTATGATAGGTGTACTTTAAAAGTTCATATTTATTATAGGGATATCACAATTTTCAGAGTATTCCCTATCTTTAAAATGGGTCATGTTAGAACCAGTAATATCTTTAAAACCAAAATGAACCTTTTCTATGTATCCATTGTACAACCCAGCAAAGGTCACGTTATGCATACACAGATGCATAACAGCAATGTGCATAATGAACACAGGAGAGTGACCATGTAGCAGTCCCTTGTGATGATTTAGGGAATCTATGTACAATTTATTAATTCTATATGAGATTATGAACTCTCTGTATATATCTTTCTAAAGATGCAAACTCCATTTTGAATGTAAGTCTGATCTTTGACTTTCTGCTGTTCTTTTACCTCTATCTTGATTTAAATGTCCCACAGAGATAACAAAGGAGGGCTGTTAAACTTTGATGATTGTCCATATAAATGGAGCACACTTGAACAAAGAGGATCAAAAGAATCAAAAAGCAACATCACCATGAATGCTTGGCCACCACAAGCCAGTTATCCCTGTGGTAACTTTTCTGACACCACCTGTTTAAAACCCCAAAAGTCAGAAGGATCGTGAGGCCCCGCTTTCACGGTCTGTGTTCATTGTGAAAATCAAGATTAAGAGAGCTTTTGCTCTTCTGCTCCACAGGAGGTTTCTGTTCTCCCTGAGCTTGCCTTAGGACACCTGCATTATGGTTTGACAGGTGTACTGCCCAAGTCAAACTCCCCAGCTGACACTGTCCCTGGAGCGGATTGCACCCGGCACACATGGGGCACTTGGAGGCAGAAGCAAGAGCCCCTCGGGGCTCCCCCCACCTCACTGGGTAAGTCAAAAAATGATAAGAAGAGGTGGAAAAATAATGAGTCCTAGAGCAGGCTCTGAGGTGTCTACTTCAGCAGGCAAGTCCCTGGTTTTTCCACCTCTTCTAAAATGGCACAGTTCTGAAAATGGTTCTCCACACACTTGGTGCATCCTTGTAGAGATAGCCAATAGTGAAAAGATTGGTGTCTTGTGTTGTGCAGTCCAATAAAGTAAAGCACAAAGTTTGGCACATGATAGCCTTGAGAAGGAATAAAATGGTCTAACACTGGCCAATCACAGAGGGTTTCCTGATGAAGATGATACTCTAGGACTTAGGAAGAACGAAGAGAGGGGTGTGTTTGTGAAGGGGCTCACACCATCTCCTGAGCTGGAAGCACCCAGTGGGGCATATACTTAATTTCACCCTTGCCCCAATGGAAGTGTTCAATATACTTGTATGACATTATTTGTTGCTGGTACAATTCTGTCATATAGTTGCGTTTTTACAGCTAAGGTAGACATCTCAATTGTAGTTGGTTGGTGTGGGAGTCTGTTTTTTCTACTGAGTATGATAGCATGTCCCATTCACTTTACCTCCCTCTTTAACCATTAGGTCCTGCAAAGCAGGTTGAAGATAAGCTGGAGAACCGCCATTTGTGGTCTATCAATATACCTGTAGGGAGGACTGTGTTTCCATTCAAACGTTGTGAGCTTTCTTTTTTTAGGTTTGTAATAAAGCCCCAATCTGAACTCTCTTTGCAGGCTATGCTCAGTATATGTAATAATAAAACAGCATGAACCTTGTTGGCTACCTGCCCCAGCCACCACCACAATACATCTCACACATTCACTCTTAACTGATTAACCCGCGGTCTATAAACTCCAGTTATTTTGAACCCATTATGGCGTGAATTCCAAAGTCCAAGGCCCTTCACCAAAAATGCCAATCCTCCAGAGCTCAAAGTTTAGGGACTCCTAGTGGAAGTTTCCAAAGCCATTCTCAACTGCTGCAGTGGTATATGGGGCGGGGGAAGATCTGCTTGATCTATGATTCAGAATTTATAGGTTTAAAAATGATGCCTTGAATCACATCTGGAAGCAAAGTGGATACCAATGCACGCTTTGAAGAACACATGGCATGTACTCTGCCTAGTTAGCTCTGGTGCACAAGTGGATAGCAATATTTTGCACTAGCAGAAGCTTCTGAGATTCTTTTTGACTCCCAATAGGCTAATTTTTACTCCTTTTTCCAACTATACACTCTCAAGCAGCCATGACTGTGTGCAGGTTTTTTGATGTGCTAGGTTACGGGTGCACCACTTGCTCAGCATCTGCTGCTTTTTCCACCCATGTGCATATGCATGTCTTGGGCAATACTCATCCCAGTGTCAAGAAATAAACTTCTACTTACTAGTGCTAGCGTTAATGTAACCAAATTACATATAAGCAGGGTGTGATGTTGTATAAAATAAGTGACCCTTTATATCACTGGTGTTACCACTGTTCCCCAGTTGTAATAAATCTTATACAAAGTATATCATGTAACGTATCACCAGAAAAGTTATGATTTGCTAAGTATGATCCTGTTTATCTGCATTTATCATCTTTGTATTGAAGTTATGAATATTGGCTGTGTATTTATATCTCAAACGTGTTGTCATTCCTTGCTGACACCCCCCCTCAGGCAGATTTACATCAGGACTAGCCAGTCATGTGTTGATGGTCCATTAAGAACAATTCACTCTCACAATGGGCCATTGAAGAGACTCACCTTGCCCAGGGAGCCCCTCCCAAGGACGTTTCAGAAGGACTATGGAAAATGGAAGCCCAGTGACTCATCATGACATGTGATACAAGACTCTATCTTGGGCCAGTAACTTTCCATGTTCTTGAGCTGAAGATATAAAAGTGGAGACTGAGACATCATGCTTTTGTCTTCATTTCCTGCTTCAATTTTTTGAACTGACTTCTAACAAGGAAGCTTTGAAGAAGACACTGATGACCCCCAACTAGTTTAGGTAATCAAGGAGACTTTTTACAAGCTAGCAGATTACCATCACTGCTATGATCCTTCCTGACCTACATCTCTGAAAATCAATTGTATATGACTCCTTAACTTTTTAATAACTCTCTTCTTTTCTTTTTGTATTATTAAACCTTTAATTTTTAGTTACTAAAGGATTGGCTATAAGCATGATTTTCGGGTGAAATCTGTCTTATATAGTTGACCTGGTGAGGTGTCTGATCTTTTGGGATTGGAAGAACTTTGTGTGATGACTCTGGTTTTCAGTAATCTCTCATCATAAAGTCCAGTTGTCTGGGTGGTGAACCAGGGGCTGGAATGCCTAAGAAGACTGTGGGTGTTTTGGCTTCTTGTTAACCGGTGTGGTGATACAGAAGTCTACTTTTGTTACTGGTTTGGTAAACTCAAATGATAGAATAACCACCAGTCTGGGGTGTGTTTGCCCTGTTTCTCAGCAGTCTGTCCTGAGTTGGCATTCTCGGCGGTGACCCACTTAAGCACAGTGACACAGGGTCTGAATTAGCTCTTCCCTGCCATCTAGTGACGAACTGGGTGCTAAGACTTCAGGAGCAGACTGTATTTGCATTTGTGATGGGTTATGCCCCTTAGGAAGCCACCTGATGTGCTGAGATACCACTGAGTCTACCTATTCTGCCAGCTTGGGTCCCCTGTCTCGCTGAGCCAGGCAATTAAAGCGTCCTCTAACATACAAACACACACACACACACACAGCTATGGATCAGCTCTGGGAAGACTCATTTTAAGGGACTTGCTCCAGCACTCAGATGTCCACCTCCCTTGGAGTGCAGACCCAAGGATATATTATGAAATCCGCCTCCTCCCTCAATGTGGAGGAAGGAATGCACAACTTCTCCCCCCGACCCCCTGCCTTTAGAAATTACAGAAACTAGGTTATATTATCAACAAAACAAATTTTATTAACTACAAAAGGCAGATTTTAAGTGGTAAAAGGCATAGCAACAGAACAAAGCGGATTACTAAGCAAATGAAATCAAACACGTGAACTAAGCTAGTTTCGCTAAAGAAATTGGTTACAAATAGTATTTCTCACCCTAGACACAGTTGCAGGCAGATTACAGAAAGTCTTGAAAGGCAGCTGCACTGTTCTCCCTCTTGAGCCCTCAGGTATTATTACTCACAAGCTAGATGCCTTTCCAGCTTGGATTCAACCCTTCTCCACTCAGTTCAGTTTTTGCTTCCAGGTCTTTTTCAGTGTCTCTTTGGGTGGGGAGGCAGAGGAGAACCATGATGATGTCACTCCCCTGCCTTGTATAGCCCTTGTGTAAGGCAGGAACCCTTTGTCTTCTAGTGGAACACCTCTGGCATTCCAAAAGGGGAGGAGGAGTATCCGGTACGAGGTGACTCGGACCCATGTCTCTGCATGGCTTTGGCAGCCCTTGCTCGTAGGCTGTCTCCAGAGTCCATTGTCTCTGCTAATGGCCCATTAGCTCTGTCTGGTTTTTCCATTGTTGTACCTGAAGGGCTAGTTGGGGGGTGACACCCAAAGTAACACATTTGAAATAGATACATAGTTCATATTTCTAACTTCAGATACAGAAATGGTACAGGCATACAAATTAGATAATCACATTCAGTAAATTGTAACCTTTCCAATGATATCTTACATGAGCCATCTTGCATAAAGTACATCTGTTATGTCATATTCATACCATAAGCATATTTTCATAGGGAATATGGAATGTAATGTCATAGCATTGACACACCTTCTCAGCCTGGTGCTCAGAAGATGGAGCTTCTTTGCCAAAGTGATCAATTTTGGTTGGCTGTGGGTTACAATTCACTTAAGTTTTGAATGCAGAGGTATTGAAATGTTATCCTTATTGTGTGACTAAAGGGCAGCAGAACTGTACTGAGCATGCCCTGATTGAGGTGGTCACCCTAAACTGACCTTTGCATGCTAAGCAGGTGTAGGGATGTCAAATCCTACTGAAAGAGAGAAGGGGTGGGAGAGGGTGTTCTTAGGTGGTGGTGTGGGCTCTGCTTAAAGGGTCCTAGATGCCATTTGACCCTTTTGTCCCTAGCATTTAAAGACAGAGTTGATTAGACTCAATTGACAGTCCTTGTTTCTGTTCTGTGAATACTGGAACTGACTCACTGATTAAGAGGTTCAGGGACTAGACTGGATGGTGGGCGGGGGGACAGTGTTGCAGTGAAAGATCAATGCAGTGGTTGCACTAGTAGTGAGGTTCCCTGCTATCTAGTGAAACCATTAAGACCTGAGCTAAGCAGTAGAATCTCAGAATGCAGCATTGCAAAAGTGGCAGTGAGCAGCAAGCAGCCGCAGTGGTGATGCGGCAGAGGTGGCAGGTCGTGGCAGAGATAGCAACAGCAGAGAAAATAGTGGCAACAAGGGCAAACAGCAGCAGACATAGCAGCAGCAGTGAGCCAGTTGCAGAGGTGTGCAGCAGAGACACTGCTCCCATGTGACTGCACCTCTGTAGTCTGGGTTTTTGCTGACCAAGGACAACCAGCTGTGAGTAGGGTGCAGTGGAGGTAGAGGGGGGTAATGTGGTAAAGGGATATTCGTTCATTACACTTTCACACCATAAGGTGAGAAACTGAGCCAAAGGACATTGTCCAACATACTCTGGGATGAGTGTTTGCTCGTGGTCCTATGCTTTCAAATCGGGGTTGTGGTGTTTTCCCAAATTAATGCAGGGATCCCTTTCCCTGTTAATAAAAGTTTTCTTTAGTTACACAGACTCCATGCTTGCGAGAGGGGAAATATTACCTCTTAGAGGCACCTGGGGTAGTGTTTAGTTTTCCCAAATTACTGGGTGGATACTTAAGCTGGTTCAGTTTTGTACTGTTAAGAGGAACCCCTAGATATTGAACGCAGCACTTGTTGCTGCCAACTCCACCTGGCAGAAGGATTATATATAAAGAGAGCTTTCATTTTTGTTTAAATAGAATCCCTATTCCATAATTGTCCTTACAAATTGGCATGTTTCAGTCTGATTCTAGCTTTTACCATTATCAGAAATGGGGACCTGTGGCCTAAAGGAAATGCTGTCTACCTCTGAAACAACTAACAAGGGCTATTAGTGAGGATTGATTGCCTAAAAAGTCAAAATATAAAAAAGTTTGGCCTTTTTCATAAGAAGAAGAATCAAGCTAAAAAGTCAGTTGTCATAGTCTAGGCCAGGGGTCGGCAACCTTTCAGAAGTGGCGTGCCAAGTCTTCATTTATTCACTCTAATTTAAGGTTTCGCGTACCAGTAACACATTTTAATGTTTTTAGAAGGTCTTTTTCTATGTCTTTAATATATAATTAAACTATTGTTGTATGTAAAGTAAATAAGGTTTTTAAAATGTTTAAGAAGCTTCACTTAAAATTAAATTAAAATGGAAAGCCCCCCCCAGACCGGTGGCCAGGAACCAGGTAGTGTGAGTGCCACTGAAAATCAGCTCACGTGCCGCCTTTGGCACCCGTGCCATAGGTTGCCTACCCCTGGTCTAGGCTGACCTCTGTTAGAACAGAACTTTAAGGCTTTGATTTAGCATAGCACTTAAGCATGTGCTTATGGGCCGTTGACATGAATTCAGCAAATGCTTAAAGTTAAGCACCCGCTTAAGTGCTTGGCTGAATAACAGCCTAGGGTAATACCATTGCACCTTAAACAAAATGGTTACTCTCCTTTCTAACTTGGTTATCTCCCAGACACTAAGTAACATAGAAATGGATTTTTACTTAGGAATTAATCTTGCTTCCTATAATCGTCTCTTCTCCCCAGAAAGTTACTGATGGCTAAGAATTTTTTAGACTGTTTTAATCTTTCTTTGTACCACAAGCTATAATTAAACATTAGTGAGGTTGGGAAGTAGCCTATCTGTATCTTCAGTTGAAATGTTAGTAGAACAGTTTATCTTAAGTTAAAATTTGAACAGTGGAATGAATGAAATTACTGAAACCAAAGATAACTTTTAATGAAATACAATAATTCCCTGCAAGAAATACTTTTAGTATTCTTTTTTAAAACAATTTTTTAAAATGAAAAACAAATTACGTTCAATATCGTTATCTCTTTTTAACGTGGTTGCATAGGAAGAGGTTTCTAATTCAGACAAAGATCTTTATGTTAATGTTCCTGATTAAAGGGGTTTTTCGTTAATGTTGCCTCCTGGTTATATTCCAATGTATCATTTTGTGGAAAACAACATCCTTCATGTGGAATTTAAATTCTCATTCACTGAACTTTGACTGGCAGTCCAGATACTTGTATATAGTTCTTCCCTTCCAGCAGAGAGAGCGGCACAACAAAATATTTCAGTGAAATGACTCCAACTATATTGGGAGCTTGCCAGCTCACCTAATTCACTTGAACCTTCCAAAGCAGCAGTGGTAACACTTCCTATACATGATAGCTAAGGAATAGCTTGTTCCAGGGTATAATTGGAAGTACTAAATCCATGGTAAAGCCTTCAAATATCAGTGGGACTCCACAGCTTATCTTCTTGAGAGGATGGTTTTGTGGTTCAGGCATTAAATTAGGAATCTATAGATCTTATTCAGTTCCTGCCTCTGACATAGAATTGCCTTTGTGGCTGGGGTAAGTCAGTTAATGTGTCTGCCATTTTCCCCCATCTGTAAAATGGGCACGATATACTGTCTGTCTTGTCTCTTCTGATTGTAAGTTCTTTAGGACAGGGTCTGTGTCTCACCATGTATACATACAGCACTTAGCACAATGGGGCCCTGATTTCAGTTGGGGGCTTATGGTGACTATTAGAATACAAATAATTATTAATAACAGCTATAATGAGTCTTGAATTCTGAAATGCTGAACATTCCAAATTTTAATTATGTACTTGACAGGATAATCTAAAAGAGAAGGAAACTAGACTGTCATAGAAGACTTTGAAAAAGAATTATCAGGTAGGAAATTTTTCCAGTTACAATGTTTTTATTGCTATGTGCACTCATTCCAGAGAGAGCCCATGACAGAAGTACCCACCCTGGCTGAACATCTATGAATACCACCAAAATATATGGACCCAGAGGTAATACAACCCACCTACTACAATCATAGAGGCATACGCTACGTAGTTGTAATCAGAAGAAACTATCCAAAAGGTAATGCCTACAGTATCTTATAGTCTCTCATTGACAGCATTACTGCCATAGCCTCAGGTGTGTGTGTGTGTGTGTGTACGCGCGCGCGCACACACACACAGGAAAGAGAAAAATAAAAACCTAAGAATGAGAAGATGAAGTAAAAGTCGTGAAGAATCAGTGCAGCCCTAACTGAGCTATGGACTTTCTCTCTCTCACACTTATCTGCACGGTACTTCAAGCATCTGACAATGTGGCATGTTGATGGTTCAGCTGCAGCACATACAGGTATGGAAATATGGAGCACAGGTGTCTCCTGGCTAAATAGCAAATATAGACAGACAGATTTGGGGGGCTGACTCACCCATCATTTCAGAGCAAGAGATGAACTTAGTCAGTTCTGCCCTCTTTGGTCAGTTTCATCCTCCAACGTGTAAATTCAACCAGGTGGATATGAAATTACAGAAATGTAAAGATCGGTCTAGTAAACAAGAGCTGGCATGAGCAAATGGGAACTTTCATTTAATAAAACACACTGGACACAGATTTGTTTTCTTTGCTGAATATCATTGTCTCATCGGCCTTGAAATGGGAATTGCAAGCACTTTGAGATACGGATTGAAACATTTTCTAATTTCACTGTAGCTTACCTAAGTAAAATATATTTTCTCAATTGTTAACTGCTTGATTTATTTCCTATCGCTAGAGGTTTGTGCACTTTGTTGCTTCTGGACGGTAAGCTATATTCCCAGTGACAGAAAGCATACAGTAGGCTGCTGCCTATGAAATATGTAGTGGGGGCATCAGAGATTCAAAATGAAACTAGAAAGTCAGAATGATTTGTTTTGATTTTTTCCCTTTGAAAACTTTCATCAACGTGGTCATGTTTGCACCAAGTGTTTCAATTTTTGACGAAACTGCCTCTCTGGTGGAAAACTGTTCTGTTGGCTTTTTTTTTTTTACCAGCTCTATTTCTGTGTTCCACTTTGCAACCTTAAAGGATTTTTATTGTTTTAATTAAATTTTGAAATGGTTCATGAAAATAAGTGTCGTTTGATATGTATTGAAAAAGTTGTTCCACTTCTTGCAGAACGCAGCCATGCAACCTTAACTCTGCCCAGTGGGGATAACAATATTGGCAGGAGTGGTGCCAGCTTTTTTGCTGCCCTAGGCGGCAGCAGGAGAGGCTGCCGCCGAGGTCCCCGGTGGCTGAAGAAGCAGCTGCCCAATGCCACCGAGGTCCTGACGGCCGCCGAGGGACCTGAAATGCCGCCCCCCAAATCCTGGCGCCCTAGGCGACCGCCTAGGGTCACCTAATGGTAGCGCCGGCCCTGAGTATTGGGAATATGACAGCACTTTACCTCCTCACCCCCAATGAAACCTGCCATTTTCTCTGTGCCCACCAGAACTCCAGATCAGTCTAACTCCAGATCTTACAGTCTAACAGATCTTTCTTTGTGCTCTGTGCAGCACCATTCATCTGGGGAGTACTGACTGCTGGCACACTTCACCAATATGCTGAGGAAGGTATAAGGTACTATACTTTCTCTGAGAGATTCCTTAGAACAGAATTCCAAGATGACAGTGTTAAGGTTGTGTGGCTGCGTTGTGCAAGAAATGTTGCCTTAACTCTGCATCTCCTGATTCTCTTTTCCCCCTCTCCCCACCATGTTTTATGTGATGAGGCACCATTAACTGTGCATTTCCTGGGTTTTGTGAGTTTGGGAGCCTCCTTTCTGGTAACAGTAATATAATTTGCACTTACGTCTGGGGGCTTTAAGCTTCACATATTGGAATGGCATGGGGAACAGAAGACCCTGTTCAGTGTTAGCAACCTTTGTCCCTGAGAGTCTGGTGTAAGTAAATGCCAACCTGGTGATGTCTGGGCCATTTTTCCAGTTGCCCTATCTGAAAGCTGATTAAAAACATGTTCTCATCAGGCTGGAAAGAGCACTCTGCTGGCTTAGATTGGCATAGCAACAACCTCAGAACAGAACTCACAGGCCTCACGTTAACATATCAAACATAGCTTCAAAGTTGCTAGTATTCTTTCATTTCTCTGGAATGCAAGGGACAGGATTATAGCCCAGCACATACCATAGGCAGCTTCAAGTCCTTGTGCCATACAGAACGTTTCTTATCAAGTCATTTTAGTTTGCTAAAGTATTGATCAAAAATAAGATTTTCAAAAGGCACAAATACCAGTTAGGCACCTAATCCTTCTGAATTACTTAGTGCTTCGCTGGTATTTGTGCCTTGGAAAATCTCCTCTGGAGTCTATTTCTTACACATGAGTAACAAAAATAGTAAAAACAGAACAAGTCCTGCCTTTAACACAACACAATATGTAAACAGAATAGCTTGAAATGAATGCAAGAATCTTGGTTACCATGGTTCTGTAGTGCTTTGGAAACCAGTCTTTTTCTACAGCACTCTCTGTACTTTGCTTTCATTTTAAGCGTTGAATATTAGTTTAATCCATTGATTTTTTTCTATGATTTGTTTGTAGATATCTTGCTGAGTCTCAGATTGCTAGAAACCTCCTTCTCTAATGGCTGACCATGATTTGTACTACTCTGAGTTTGTGGTGTTATGAACTGGGTGAAAATTTCTTATGGGTTGAGTTAAAACTGCCTTGAGATTGGTAGGCATGAACTCACCCTTCTATTTACATAATAGTAAGCATAAGCCCCACTTAAGAGGCAAGGTGTGTGTGAACCTGCCCAGGAGCTGTTGGCAGCGTATTGTTTTGGGGGGTGGGGAGAGAAGAAATCTCTAGGAAACTGACGTCAGCAAGAACAGAGGGAGTGAGAGAGACAGCCTGAAGGAGTGGCTGAAAGTGTGTGGCTAATCCTGCAAGAAACTGGGGGTGGGGGAAGTTTTCGGGTCAGGGGTTCAGGCTGAAATTAGTGCTTTTGGTGGTGGTGAGCTAAAGAAGCTGTTACCTGCTACTTGATTCCTTCTGTGTTCAGACACAAGACTTTGAACATTCTTTGTAACTAAATAAAATTGCATCAAAGAAATATGTAACTACCACCTATTTCTATCCCTACTAGATCACAGACAAGGCCCCAAACTGACTAGCTACTCGGGTCAAAAAGAGGCAACAGTATTTTTGCTGAAAGTAAGAGTACTTCATGTAGGGACAAATCCTATAATCTTTGGTCAGTTAAAATTCCCATTGAATTGCTGCAGGATTTAGCCCTTAGGTTAAAAGCAGATTCAGTAATATTATTTTACCTGGACAGGGCTATTCCCAGCTTCTCTTGTGTATAAGTTGTTAAACATAGAATGAGCACAATTCCTGTTTGCTTAGGTCTGAGAACATGTATTTAATTCACACTGTACATTTTGGTTGCTTGCTGCCTCTCGGTGGCCTATCATTGTTACTACCACAGTTCAGGTTTTTTCCCGGGAATTGCTTAAACTTTGTTAACCATTAACAATTGTGCACGAAACGTTCCCAATAAAGGCCTGGATCACTGCCTCCTGGAGAAATTCCCACATGTGAACTTCCCACAACATTCCTACTGTACTGAACTAGCGTTCAGGCTGCTGAGTGCTTGGCTTAAAGTTAGTGTGCTGACACACTCCCTCAGCGCACACACACTCTCCCCCCCCAACACACACTCTGTCTCTCACAAACACACACACACTTGTATTGTTGTTGTTATTACTTCTTGGTACTTCCTGTTTTGAAATTTGCAATGCACATAGATTCTCTGTAATTTCTTTCAAAGTTTGTTAAGGATTAGAGTGCTGTTATTTTAGGGTTTTTTTGACTGGTCTGTGCATTTCATAATTTTATTTCTCTCTTATCCTTAAATTTAATTTTTTGAGTATCATAGAATCATAGAATCATAGAATCTCAGGGTTGGAAGGGACCTCAGGAGGTCATCTAGTCCAACCCCCTGCTCAAAGCAGGACCAACCCCAACTAGATCATCCCAGCCAGGGCTTTGTCAAGCCTGACCTTAAAAACCTCTAAGGAAGGAGATTCCACCACCTCCCTAGGTAACCCATTCCAGTGCTTCACCACCCTACTAGTGAAAAAGTTTTTCCTAATATCCAACCTAAACCTCCCCCTCTGCAACTTGAGACCATTACTCCTTGTTCTGTCATCTTCTACCACTGAGAACAGTCTAGATCCATCCTCTTTGGAACCCCCTTTTAGGTAGTTGAAAGCAGCTATCAAATCCCCCCTCACTCTTCTCTTCTGCAGGCTAAACAATCCCAGATCCCTCAGCCTCTCCTCATAAGTCATGTGCTCCAGCCCCCTAATCATTTTTGTTGCCCTCCGTTGGACTCTTTCCAATTTATCCACATCCTTCTTGTAGTGTGGGGCCCAAAACTGGACACAGTACTCCAAATGAGGCCTCACCAGTGCCGAATAGAGGGGAATGATCACGTCCCTCGATCTGCTGGAAATGCCCCTACTTATACAGCCCAAAATGCCGTTAGCCTTCTTGGCAACAAGGGCACACTGTTGACTCATAGTGCATACTAAAATGCCTAACCTGTCCTGGCTGGAGTAATTATCATTGTTATTTTTAAATAATAAATGACAAAGCACAATATGGTAAAAAAGTAGTATAGTATCCTTCTACAATGTAAATTTAGCTTGTCCCCACCTTATCAGTGCCAGTTTAAAAAATAAACACACAACATTAGACACTGTGGAGATGAAGGTTTCTCATTTTCAAATTGTATTTTTAATTATATGTGAAAATAATTTAAAATTCGTATGAAATTAAATGTGGCTCCAAGTCTGATACCAATAGTAATTAATGATGGAGTCAAATGTTAGCGAGTCACATACATGATTGTGATGGGTAAACATAAATAATTAGAAAAATAAATTCTCGTTCTTAGTGAAAGAGAAGAGAAAACTTTAATCACATATGATAAAATTAAGTAACTATGTTTTTAGTGGAGTGAAAAACAATTGACTAAAATAGAATAGATAATGACAGTAATACAAAGAGTGTCCGTTAGAGAAAGTAAGCAGATTTTATTTATTTTTACTTAGCTCTACTAAAGATAGTTTACAAAGTATCAAACTTGTGTTCTGATGCTGTGTTAGGGCTCCAGAACTGATACTTCAAGTCTTGGGATTGGGAATATCTTGATGTATTATCTTGTTGTTATTCTAAATTTACATCTAAACTTAAAATATGACTTTAATTGGTGTTTCCTATATAAAGAGAAAATATATACAATTAGATACAGTGCTTCTATCTGCTAATTTCTAAATTATCTGCAAAAAAATGAGAGTTTTCAGGTGCTTAAGTAGCCCTTGGAATCATGGTTAAAAATACCCCACCACACAAATCTGAAATCGCACCCCTGGTTAAACACCAAATTGTATATAGACACAACTTTAATTCATTTGTAGATGGGATCCACATGGCTAGGGACAACCTTGGCCATTGGAATTCTGTTGGTCTGGAACCAGCCGGGCACTGAAAGTTGTCTGACCCAAAAGTTCAGAGTTTCTGTTTAGATAGCCCTGGTCTCCCATGGATCCCCGGGTGTGGGAATAGCTTTTCTGTGGGAGGCAAACCTCACCCTCCTGATGAGACATGTTGGAGTAGCTCAGTGAGGAATCCCTTGCTGAGTTTTCCAAGTAAAATGTTCCCTCCTGTAGCTTTTAACCTAGAAAGGGACAATCTGGTCCAGTGTTCCTGCCAGGTTTTCGGCAGTACATTGGCTAGGATATGCAAAAAATAACTTTACTGCAGAGAAGTGCAAGTTAGGTGGAATTTCTTTTTTTGAAAGAGCATCAACCCTTTGTCTCTCTCTCTTCCCTCCCCACCTTTTTTTTTTTAATTGCTGCCTTGTTTTAATCTTACTTAGAGCTGGTGCTTTTAATGAATGCCTCTCACCTTATATGCGAAATTGTGGAAGTGCCATCATTATTCTTTTTTAGAGAAAAATTATTTTAAAAATATTATTTAGAAGGTCTCCAAAATGATATTGTCACACATGGAATTAATTGAATTCTGCCAGCTTTATTTAAATTCTCTAAACTATTCCTACATCAATCAGCTCTTTGCTAATACAGGCTGAATTTTCAGGTCTCCTAGCCATTCTTGCACAGTAAATCCACATTTTAATGCTCTCAGTTATGGATTCTGATAAAAGGCTCTTATGTTTTGGCTTCTTATTAGAATAACACTATCTAAATAGCCTCTTTGTGATAAGGACATTGTAAAAATGCAAAACGTTTGGCTTTGAAATGTACTGGTGAGCATTGAACGACTATCTGGAAGATCTGACTTTAGGGGTAGAGTCAGACCTTCCAGCATTTTATTTCATGCTGAGGTGGCTGAGTGGGGACGAAAATCACATGGCTGGCCAGGGTTAGCTTATTCAGGCACGCAGGGCTCAGGCTCTGGGGCTGAAAAAATATTCAGGCTCAGACTGGAGCCCAACTCTGGGACCCTGAAAGGGTAGAGGGTCCCACAGCTTTTGCTCCAGCCCGAGCTTAAATGTCTACACCGCAACTTTTAAGCCCAGCAGCCCAAGTCAGGTGACCTGGCCCAGCCACGGCAGTGCTACAAGTCTTTATCCCTGGGTCGATGTACCCATAGAAGTAAAAATGCAATCCTTGGAGAACAGAAACAAGTTGCCTGATGCAGGATGGCATGAAAAAGCTGCACAGTTTTAATGTACTTGGGGAAGATCCTATAGTGCTTACATAAACAAAACTCCCACTGATTTCAATGACTGAGTAAAGACTACCAGTTTAAGCCTTTAAAATACTGTATGTATATACACCGCTTTATTTTAGATTTCTTTAAGTTATACTAACTTTTCCTATAGTGGGTTAATATTAATAGGCAGAGTCCTACTCTACACAATGTTAGATGTGTGGGTATACTTACCCTTGCAGCAAGAACATAAATATTTAACAATGGAGAGGAGAGATGTTATTCCTTACAAAAATTAACAAAGGATTACCTAATGTTTTTACTGAATTTCATATTTGCATAACTTACACTGGAGTCTGAGTGGATTTTTTCCTTTTCAATGATTTGGTAAAAGGCCAAAAATACAATCATATACAACAAACTCCTTAAAGATCTTGAGAGAGACAAGGAAGATGAGGTAATATCTTTTATTAGTCCAATTTCTGTTGGTGGAAGGAACAAGCTTTCAAGCTACAACGAGCTCTACTTCAGGTCTGAGGAAGGTAAACTGGTTGCTTTGAGTTAAATCCAAATTGGGACTGATAGTTAAGTGTAAGGGGTTCACACATGCAACAGGTGACCACTTAAAATGAAGTAGGGAATTATGGGTTAGCAGGCAGTGGTTGGTTGTATTAGTGTCTCACAGCGCTATGGTTTAAAGCTCCCAGGATTGCCTTTTGAAGGCATTATGCGGGGCGGGGGGGGGGGGGTTGTTTTTTTTTTTAGGACAAGGTCAAAGATGGAGTAATGGCTTTGTGAAAAGTATTTGCCCACAGGTGATATGGTGGTTTTTGTCTTTTATTGTTTTTTTGTGCAAATTCATTGAGATCATAGTAATTGTCTGATTTAACCCACATAGTTGTTATTGGATGAAGTACATGACATGTTGTGATAGGCATGTGTAGGACCCACGGATCTTGACAGGTGTGTTATGGGGGTAATGATCGGCGTAGCAGTGGAGATATGCCTGCAGGTTTTGCATCTGTTCTGTCAGGGTCTGATGTATCCTGGTCTGTGGGGAGCTTGCTTCTGATGATGAGTTTGTCCATGTCCACTGGGGTCTCCAGGAAGGCCTCATCCAGCTGTTGAGAAAATTTCAGAAAAACACCAGTAAACACCCATTTGAGATCTATGCAGCCACCATCAATGCCTACACACACCCCCCCAGCTCCCTCGATATTTTATACTCTCTCTCTAACTCTGCTCTATGGCTCAGATTGTTCCAGGGAGATTCTCCAGCCTCGGGTTGAGAAAACAGGCAGGTATCACACTCCTCAGGCAGCATTGTGACTGCTCACATCTCCTGGTCACATTCTGGAGTAGCTGAACCAGGAGGCTCCCCTCAACCTTCCCCTCCTCAGAACTGTCACTGACGTAGCACTTTCTCTGCAGGCACCCAAGCACTGTTGGAGCTAAAATAAATTCCATCGTTCTCACAGGGATAGTGAAGGAGTCTGTTTCCTCTCTGTACTTCCACACTTTCTGATAATGGGCTCTTTAAACAGATGTCCTCTTTCATATTTTGAGGGCTTAAGGGTTTCTGGGGCTGTGCTACCAAACAGCTAAGGGCTAGAGGCCAGATTTCTGGCCTAGATACCTTCTCTGGTTGGCCTGGCTCGGAGGTTCCACCGCCCGCAAGGACCCACTGATTGGCTCACATACCCACTAGGGTCTACAAGGAGGCTGTAGCAGGCTGCGGCAGGGCCCCCTTTGTCTCCTGCCTCTGCTGAATCCATAAAATCACTCTGAGACCCAGCAGTTAGTATCCATTGGTGCAGTTTATTCACAGACTTGTTCCCACCATTGTATCACCATATACAGTTGGCCCTTCACTGTCTACAGGCTGGAGAGAAGAGCTCTCTCCCTGCCTTTTCCCTTTTTTTCTGCCCCCCCCCCCCGCCCCCGTCTTCCTTCCTCTGAGCCTTTTATACAGCCCCATATCTACTAGGCGGCAGCGGTCTCTGCTTCCCCAATTGGGGCCAGGTTACCTCCAGCCAGTTCTAATTTATTCCCCTAAATGGAAGCTGGACTGACAGAGGGCTGAACCAGCAACCCTTTGCCCAGCACCCTGTCACAGAGACCTAGATCAAGTGGTGGAGGAGTGTGGGGATTGGACACAGAAGGAGTTACAGGGGCTGGTTCACCCCCTGGAAGTAAAAACAAAAACACCTGGTGCATGCCCAGCAGGGCAGGGTCTCAGGAGACCTAGAGGGCAGTGATTTCCAGCTGCATCTCAGTGCTGACAAGAGGAGGGGAGCTGCTACTACCAGAATTCCCACCTGTGCCCCACAGCTCATGCTCAGGGGGCAGGATCTATGCCACACCCTACTGCTGATTGGCCAGGAGGCAGCACTAAGAGGGGTATAACCAGTGGTTTGCCAGGTAGGATGTGAAAATTTTGCTTAGGGATGTGAAATTTTGACAGCTTGTGGACCCCATCACTCTGCCAATGCACAGTTGAAGCTGCTTGGTGGTAGGTCATCCCCTTGCACAATGTGTAGTTGAGCGAACCTCAAAGTTCTGAAAAACAGGAAATGTGGAGTTGAGGTCACCCAATGAGCCCCATTAACACACACACAGTTACTCTGCTAACCCCACAGTTGCTAAAATGTACAATCTCTTCACCTCCTGTTCCCCACTCCCATTCATTCTCACCCACAGGATTCCATCTGACACACTTAAAGACTCCCCCCTAAAAAAAAAGGTTGCCCGGGAGCTGGCACGAGCCAATGGTAATTGTTTGGATACACTCCAGGAGCAGTGAAGGTGTTAGGGGTGCCTATGACAAATGTGGGAGGCAGTAGTTGGGCCTGCGTGGTCAAGGTGTGTTTGTGAGATGAGGATATGTCGATTGCTTTGAGGTTTGTGACACAGCTATGATTGATATGAAGAGAGCTATGCTTTGCACCCTCCGATGTTTGTGAGGCATTGCAAGAGTGGCATGTGTACCTTCAGGATCTGGGACTCATCATTTCAGTGTGGAGTTGTGTACGTTATATAATTAGCAGGACCCAGGAGTTTTATTACAAAGAGTATTGTCAGTAGCGAGCTGGGAGATGAGAGCAGTGTAAGCATTTATTATCTGCAAGCATGCCAGGTAAAGTGAGTGTGCCCAGTGTCAGGTGTAGCTATACTGAATGGTGGAGGCAGTAGTTACCTCTGCTGGGTAGAGATGTGTTTATGAGATCTGTGGATTACTTTGAGGTGTGTGAGAGAGCTGTGATTGATGAGATGTGTTATCCACCCTCTCACATGTGTAAGGAAAGGGAAGAGGTGCATGTGTAACCTTCAGGAGGTTATATGCATCACTTCTATGCAGAATAGCATAGGTTATGTCTGTAGCAGGGCATAGAGCCTTTTTTTTTATAAAGGATATTGTCAGCAGTGAGGTGGAATATGAGAGGATTCTAATGCTTTAATGGTGGCTAAATGAAAATGAGATGTTATCCTGTGATAGGGTGACCAGACAGCAAATGTGAAAAATCGGGACGGGGGTGGAGGGTAATAGGAGCCTATATAAGAAAAAGACCCAAAAAGCGGGACTGTCCCTATAAAATCGGGACATCTGGTCACCCTATCATGAGTAAGTGTAAGGGAATTGTAAAAGACTGTCAAATGGTTCTTAAATTGCACATGTGCTATTCTTTCTAAGGAGTTAGCTAAGGCCTAGTCTACACTACAAAGTTAGGTTGATGTATGTCACCTTGCATCGACCTAGCCCTGCTTGTGTCTACACACAAACTTGTGTCTCGCTGATGTAAGTGCCTCGTTACAGCGACGCAGTAACACCATCACCCCCAAGTGGCACCGAGCCATGGCTGACGTACTGTGGTCGATACAGTGTGAGTGTAAACGCTGCATAACCTACGTTGACCCTAACAGTTCTCCAGCAGCTGTCCCACAGTGCCCGACAGTGACCAGTCTGGTCACACTTGTAAACTCCACTGCCCAGAAGTGACAGAGACTGGAAGCCACACACCCATCCTCCTCCCCCCTCCCACCCCTGCCCATTAAAATCCCTATGTATGTTTCTTAAATGCCTGTTCCTCATTGCCCAGCTTGGTGAGCACACATAGCAGCTCTCCCTTGTTGTGTGCAACTGCTCAACTGACCATGCTGGCTACACGCTCTAACTGCACTCCAGCCTGGATTAGAGAGGAGACATTGGATCTCCTAGGCCGGGGGGGGGGGGGAAGGCGGACGGGGACGGGGGGACGGAGGAAGAGGCTGTACAGACAGAGCTATGGATCAGCCATAGAAACGTGGACATCTATGAAAAGATTGCACAGGGGATGCAGGAGATGAGGTGCAAGAAGGATCAGCAGCAGTGCCATGTGAAAGTGCTGCCAAGCTCCCCTCCCTCCCCCGGGCACAATTTGTGTATGTTCCGCAGCACATTGTGAAAATTCTCTAAAAATCATTGCGCTGGAGGGTGGTGTGTGACACACCGGGAGACTTACCCGTGGTGCATTGCACTTTTTGTTGACACAAGCACTCCTGGTGAGTATGCAAAATGCTGATGCGAGCAGCCAAGTGTGCACTCAGATAAGCAATATGCTAACGACGGCAGCTTTATGCTGGTGTAACTTGCATTGACCAAAGTTTGTAGTGTAGACATGGTTGAAGTGTGCGAGTGTATGCTAAGATTTGGAACCTCCTGAATGTTATAGCACGCACTCAGACCTTGGCACTATGTGCATAGTGAGGCATTGCACAAAGAGAGTAGAGGAAAGGTGGCATGGGCAACCTTCTCCCTTATATCCTTTAATAGTGCTAGATGGAATCCCTGTGGGTGAGAGTGAATGGGTTGTTAAAGGAGATAAGGAGCCAATATATTTCAGCAACTGAGGGGTTGGCAGAGTAAAGGTATGTGTATTAATGGGGCATATTAGGGCATTGCTGAAAGAGGGCAGAGTTAAGATAGCATGGGCAACCTTAACTGTGCATTTCCCAGTTTTCAGACGTTTGAGTTTTGCTCAACTCAACATTCTGCAAGGGGACAACATATCACCTAGCAACCTTAACTCTGCATTAATTTAGGGGTTTTTTTTGCCACTAAATATACAAAACATAAACTACATTAAAAGAAGGTTAAAGTTGCAAAGTCAAAAATTCTATAGTTAGGAAATGCCAGAATGAGGGTCTGCCTGTGCCACCTTAATTCGACCCCCTTGTGCATTTGCATTATAATACAGTCTCATATTACATGATCACATACAATTTTTTCCACAGCACCCCTGCCTCAATCAGTTCACAGTAAGTGCTAATTTAACACAAGGACTTTCCTCGTGGGCTGAACACAATGGTGTATCTGTTCTTAACGTAAAAAAAGACCTGAGAACACACACTACACCACCCAGCAGCCAAAGTGGAAGGCTGCTCAGGTATCCGAGTGTTGATTTCAAACTTGTGCTGTGCTTCTGGGGAAGACCCCAGACCAGGCCTGCTTGATGGCCCATTAAGGACCATCAGCGATACAATTGACCCATTGAGAGAAGGCAGACACGCCTTGTAACTCAGCAAGGTATGGAGTCAGGAGGTATGCAGGGACTTGCCCATGTGACTCCTGACTCCATTTTGCTGTGATTTTCCACAGTAAGGACAAAGAGGTGTCTTTACACCTGGAAGAGACTATAAAAGGCAACTGCCTCATCTCCATTTTGTCTTCATTCCTGCTTCTTACCTCTGGAGGGACTTTGCTACAAATGGAAGCTCTGAACAAAGGACTGAATGACCCTTCCCAGCTGGGAATGTATTCCAGAGACTTTATTTGAACCTGCAGCTTATTTCATCACTGACATAGGCGCCGACTCCGTGGGTGCTCCGGGGCTGGAGCACCCACGGGGAAAAATTGGTGGGTGCAGAGTACCCACCGGCAGCTCCCTGCCAACCCTGGGGCCCGTGCCCAGCTCCCCACCAGCCCCAGGACCCACCGCAAACTCACCTCAGCACCGGGAGATGTTGCGGGGCCCCGCCCCCGTCGCTGGGCGACGTTGCGTCGGCGTCGGGGGCTGGGCCCCACAGCATCACCCGGCGTCGGGGGCAGGGCCCGGCGTTGGGGGCGGGGCCCTGCAACGTCACCCGGCGTCGGGGGCGGGCGTCAGCCCCCACCGGCGCCACTGGAAGTCAGCGCCTGTGATCACTGAACCAAGAACTTTGCCATTGCTATATGTAATTGATTCCATTTAACCAATTCTATCTCTCACCTAAACCCTTTTACTTTTATGAATAAACCTTTATATTTTAGATTCTAAAGGATTGGCAACAGCATGATTGGCACATGTCCATCTACCTATTTTCATTTTCCCTCCCCACCTGGTGAATGCCCCAACCTGTTATCCAGGAATATAACACATGTGTAAGATACTAGTACGTAGCCAATATTCATAACTTCAGATACAAAGATGATACGTGCATATAAACAGGGTATCCCTCTGCCCCAGCCCAGAACCCCCTCCTGCACCCTGAGCTCATTTCTGGCCCCACCCCAGAGCTCACACCCCCAGCCAGAGCCCGCACCCCAACCCCAATGTTGTGAGCATTCATAGCCCACCATATAATTTCTATACCCAGATGTGGCCCTTGGGCCAAAAATTTTGTCCACTCCTGATCTAGGGCCTGGTTTATTTAAATAGTTTCTTTATAAACTGTTTTTAGTATCAGGTAATGTAAATGAGCATGTCAATATTAAAACTTTAAAATTCAATGAAGGCCCTAGAAAAGCATATAAAGGAGGCAAAAGGCACATGCCCTGCAATTAACATTAATGTATAGAAATCACAGTTCAGGAAGCACTAAAACACATGCTTAACTTTAAGAAGGTACTTAAGTCCCACTGAAAGAACGAGGAGTACTTCTGGCACCTAGAGACTAACCAATTTATTTGGGCATAAGCATAGGCACCGACTCTGTGGGTGCTTTGGGGCTGGAGCACCCACGGGGAAAAATTGGTGGGTGCTCAGCACCCACCGGCACCTCCCCACCAGCCCTAGGGCCCGCGCCCAGCTCACCTCAGCACCGGGAGATGTTGCGGGGCCCCGACGCCAGGCGACGTTGCGTCGGCGTTGGGGGCGGGGCCCTGCAACGTCGCCTGGCGTCGGGGGTGGGGCCCAGCATCAGGGGCGGGGCTCCACCATGTTGCCCGCCCCCGACGCCAGGCGACCGCACCCACCGGAAGGCGGCGCCTGTGGGCATAAGCTTTCATGGGCTATAGCCCACTTCATCAGATGCATAGAAAGGAACATACAGTAGGAAGAAATATATATACTGAGAACATGGAAAAGGTGGAAGTTGCCATACCAACTCTAAGATGCTAATTAATTAAGATGAGCTATTATCAGCAGGAGAAAAAAAACTTTTGTAGTGATAATCAGGATGGCACATTTCAGACAGTTGACAAGGAGGTGTGAGTAACAGTAGGGGGATACTTAGCATGGGGAAATAGATTGCAAACATGGGGAAATAGATTCAATTTGTGTAATGATCCAGCCACTCCCAGTCTTTATTCAAACCTAAATTAATGGTATCCAGTTTGCAAATTAATTCCAGTTCAACAGTTTCTCGTTGAAGTCTGTTTTTGAAAAAATTTTGTTGAAGAATTGCCACTTTTAAGTCTGTTACTGAGTGACCAGAGAGGTTGAAGTGTTCTCTTATTGGTTTTTGGATGTTATGATTCCTGATGTCAGATTTGTGTCCATTTATTCTTTTGTGTAGAGACTGTCCGGTTTGGCAGAGGGGCATTGCTGGCACATGATGGCATATATCACATTGGTAGATGTGCAGGTGAATGAAATCACTGAAATCACCCTGCAGCTAATGCTTAAATACTTGGCTAAATTAGGGGCTCAGAGACCACTGTGGATCAGTTGGTGAATACAACCAAAGGCTATACCACTGCTTGGAAGTATACCCAATACTTTTGTAGCATGGGAGGGAAGTCATTAGTCAGAACGTCTGTGATATGTGATTTATTAATCTGGGGGAGTTTATTAGTGTGGGTTCATTTACACCACCACCCTCTGCGGATTCGTTTACTGGGTTCCCCCCCCCCCCCCCCCCCCGTGAGAATCAGCTTGTTTCAGTTTCTTTGCCTTGGGAAATTATTTCTGCCCCATTCTCTCTCACACCAGGGCAAACTGATGACATCTGTGGACAAGCCAAGCCATAAGATGCTAAGCAATTTCCGTGGAGCTCACTTTTTCAGCTGATAATCCCCACCCCGGATGCCTCTTTCCCCCAGCGCCAGGTGAGTCATTTCAGTGCACCACTGAGTAACCGCAGTGATTTACTTGGGAGTGGGAAGCGGCTAAGAGGGAAATGTCTCTTTCTCATTCCCAAACAGTTCCCTTCACTCCAAACCTTTCATTACTTCGGAGCAGTGCGCGCTCCCCCTTCCCCGTCTGCATTCTCACGGGTGAACCCTGAGCCCAGCCTTAGGGTGACCAGATGTCCTGATTTTATAGGGACAGTCCTGATTTTTAGGTCTTTTTCTTATATAGATGCCTATTACCCCCGTCCCGATTTTTCACACTTGCTTTCTGGTCACCCTACCCAGCCTGCCCCCTTGGAAACCGGTGGGGTTGTTCCCTATGTCTCTGATTTCCGGATTGGTCCCTCCTTATACTGGGGGGCGCTTGATCTCAGGCCTCTCCCTTCCCATCAGCCACTCGCTGCCATGGGGGCTCTATGCACGGGCCATTGGGGGAGGGAGGCCTGGGAGGCCCCCATCCCAGCTGGGGGGGGCGCTGCCCCCAGGAGCCCGCTGCCCCTCCCCTCGCAGGACGCGGCGAGCAGCAGGGGGCGGAGGAGGGCGCTGCCGCACGCCTCGCTCTGCGCCTCTCCCGGCTGCGGGGCCGCCATGTCTCCGCTGCGCTGGGGCGCTTGGCTGCTGCTGCTAGCCGGCCCCGCAGCCGCCTCCGCCAGCCCGGCGGACGAGAGCGGCGGGGCGCGGGGAGGGGGCCGTGGGGATGGGGAACGGGGCTCCCGGGACGAGCCGCAGCGGCAGCACCACGACTCCTCGTACGGCACCTTCGCCAGCGAGTTCTACGACCTGCGCTACCTCTCCGAGGAGGGTGAGGGGGCCGGGGATGGGGGGGGGGGGAGCCTCCTGTTGGAGCAGGAGGAGGCAGCTGCAACCCCTGGCCCGGTGAAATGCTCCGAGGTCGGGGGCGGGGGAGGGTGGATGGAGCTGGGGGGGGATGAAGCATGCAGCGAGGGGAGGGAGAGGAGTTGGATGCACGGGGGTGGGGCGTGAAACATGCAGGAATGAGGGGGAGAGTGGAGCTGAAATGCACCAAGGGGAGCGGGAGAATGAAGCTGAATGCACCGGAGGGGGGGTGTGAAGCATATACAGGAGAAAGGGGAATAATGGAGCTAAATGCCCTGGGACACGGGGGTGCGGATGCAGCATGCAGCCGAGGGGAGGGAGGGAAGGAGCTGGATGCACGGGGGAGGATGAAATATGCAGGCATGAGGGGGAGAGTGGAGCTGAAATGCACTGGGGCGGTGGGGGTGGGGAGGGAGAATGGAGCTGGATGCACAGGAGGGAGGGGAATAACGGAGCTAAATGCACTGGAGGGGGAAATATGTGGAGCGTGCATCCGAGGGGCGGGAAGAGAAGGAGCGGGGTGCACAGGGAGGGGGGATGAAGCGTGCATAGGAATGAGCGGGAGACTGGCGCTGGATGCATTGGGACACTGTGGGGGAGTGGAGGGAGCTGGATGCATCGGGGGTGGGAAGCTGCACCAAGGCCGGTGGAGGGTCCATGGGGCCTGGGCTGCTCCCTTCTCGGCCCCGCTGCTGCCCGGGTCTCCGCCCCCGTCACCCTGCTGCCCTCCTGTCTCTGTGCGATGCGGTCTGTGCCGTGGAGCTGCCTGGCCCCGTGTCGCCGCGTCGTTTCAGCACGTTGGCTAGTAACTCGGCGGCGCTGGTTCCCTGCTGTGGCCGGGCGGGGGCCTCCGAGCTGCTCCTGTGGGGTGGCACTTTCTGGAGCACGCTTGGAGCCAGCCCCACGCCCGGCGGCTCCCGTTCTGCACGGCCCGTGAGCTGGCTCCGACCGCAGGCTCAGTCGGGGGCGGGTGCCGAAGGGGGAGTGTTGGAGACAAGGCCTGGTGCAAGGGTCGCAATAGATTGAGGGTCGTCGGAAACGGAGAGGGGGAGAGAAATCTGCCCTTCTGTGGGGCGAAGCTGTGTTTTGGTTGTCCGACATATTTGCTATTGACAATCAAATGCTCTTCGTCTTGGGAAAGAGGACTGGCAAAATGAGCAGTTTACAATAACCACTATTGGTGTCGCCAGGCTTTGGAGCAACAACTTGGAACCAGGCACTGCAACGGTGCTGGGGTCACAGAGATGCCTAATGCTGCGCTCTGCTCTTTTGCAGGGAATACAACCTTGTCTCTCCTAGAGCATGCTCAAGTGTTATCCTCTTGGATACACAGCCTTTCAGGCTAAATGTGCCAAGTCTCTATTACCACCACTTGCCGTTTGAAATTAGGGCTCATATGTACTCCCATTGGGCAGGAGACTTTCCAGGTTTCCACAGGTTCCACATATTAGTTGAGATCAGCCAATGAGGTGGAGCTCTTAACAATCTTTAAGATTTAAATCCATGGAGGTTGGGGAAGGACATTCTATTGAAGGACTATCAGTTTAGGAATTCACTTCCCTTACTAGTTGGGTAGAATATGAGTAGTTGATCTTTGGGCTACAGTGTAAGGCCCATCTTGTTTTCTCAGGCTTTTGCTTGAGCAGGGAGGGGAGTGGCTGTGCTGGTGTATAATTTCATATGGGGTGAAGAAGTCTCTGATTTTTTTTTACTTTTAAAAAGCCATGTGTTATATGCCTCGATATGTACTGAGCATATTGTATACATTTTAAAATAAATAAATGGGGCTGAACTTCAAAGCTTCAAACTTAATGTGTGGCTGAGCGTCTTTGAAAAATACGTGCTTGAAAAGGTAGAGGAAGGGAAGGGGTTAAATAACTAGGTTTTAGGCAGTGAAAACTTTGCTTGCGTGCAGTAAAAGCTTTTAGTTGCATTGCTGCCTGCAGCACTATGGAGTGGTGCAATAATGCACAGCTCCAATAGTCGCAAGTATCGGGGTTAGCCGTGTTAGTCTGGATCTGTAGAAGTGACAAAGGGTCCTGTGGCACCTTATAGACTAACAGAGGTATTGAAGCATAAGCTTTCGTGGGTGAATACCCACTTCTTCGGATGCAAGCAGTGGAAGTGCATTTGGATGCTTCGGATGCAAGCAGTGCAAGTAAGCACTGCTTGCATCCGAAGAAGTGGGTATTCACCCATGAAAGCTTATGCTTCAATACCTCTGTTAGTCTATAAGGTGCCACAGGACCCTTTGTCGCTTCTACAGCTCCAATAGTGTTATAGTGATGGTTGTGTTTCTGTTGAGTGGTGCAGCTTAAAACTCCTGAGGAGGTGAAAACGCAGCTGCAAAACTTCTTAGTGCCACAGCTAGTTCTTTCTTTTTCTGTCAGTTGAAGAAAATAATATTAAATTCAAATACCAACATAAAGGCTGAAAAGCTGAACCCAGAAAGATCAGGAAATTCAAAATGTAAGGTTTCAAAAACAATGTTCACTCAGCCTCATTCCACAAAGTGTACTGGTGCCAAGTGGACAAGTGAAGATTGATTTTGGAGCCCTGACTTTTTCATTATCTGGTTGTTTTGTGTTCTGATTTATGTAGTGTATTTTATCTTTAACCAGTCTTTTACCTTTTGATTTAATATAAAATTCATTTTAATTCTTAATGCAGAATTAATCAAAAAGGCCCTGTCCATATCTGGGTTGGTGAACTGAAAGTATATTGGTTTAACAGTTCTATACTTTTAACATTCATTAATGGACAGAGACTCAGGAAACCTGGGCTTACTGCGTAGTTCTGCCACAGACTGCCTACGGTCACTCAGGAAATCACTTATTCTCTCAGTGGGATTTTTAAAAGTGCCTAAGAAAGTTGGGTGACTAATGCCCATTGAAAGTTCATAGGAGTTAGGTATCTTCAGATACTTTTGAAAATCCAGTCCTCTGTGACCAGGGTCACAGGGGGGGCCACACTGAGATTGCTTAAATCAGGGCAAACTGCAAAGAATGGGGCAGACAATCCCCAAAGCGGGTGGATATTCCAATACTTAGATTCACCAGACAAAACAGCTTTTAAAATAACTTTACTGGTTACATGGAAGCCAAAACATAGCAACCCAGCCTTTGGGCTCCCTCCCAGACAGCCAAGTCAAATATGAAAGTTCTACCAATCCCAAAGGATTGGACACATTACCTCCCAAGTTAATGTATATTCCAGTTCTTATCCAAATATACGACGCTTACAGCCAATTCTTATGAGTACAGTTCTGAGATCAGTTTCATAGTACAGATGATGAGCTATCTAGTTGCAAAGAGTTCTTAGAATTAGTCCATAATTTCAGTCCAGTGTTTCATACCCCGGGTGATCCAGATGCGACTGGAGAGCTCAGTCTTACGACTCAAATTTCCCCCAAAATAAGGCTCAAGCAGATCTGAGATGAAAGGATCATTTCCCAAGAGTACTTTATACAGTTCCTGGGCAACACAGAGTTCTTGGATGAACAATAGGCTTTTGATGTAACCTTCTGTTTCCCAAACGTTACTGGTGATTATCATCACAGACTTTAAAGAGACTTATAGACAATGACATTATCACACTCACATTTCATCTAAATGTTAATAGTCCCTTTTGATCTCTGAATCAATAGCTGTAGTAATAAACAGGAACTGTCTGTTTACATGGTTAACATCTAACAAGATATAAGTAAACACATACAATTATTATTACCACTGTTCCCTCTAAGCTGTGCACGCACACAGATCCTAAACCCCGCGCACATGGCGAAACACCACGAGCACAAAAAAATGAAATGCTACTTGGGTGCATTTGCCTCATGGTGCACAAATTTGAACTCTGCTTCAAAAATTTGCACAGAAGAAATTTTTTGCATACATGGCCTGTCAAAAAGTAGAGGGAACATTGATGATTACCTCTAATTCTCTAACAATACAGGTTTACATTTAAAAGTTCTTGCCTTATCTAACATGGAATGGCCCAAATTACCATTTACATATTTTTCAAACATGTCTCTAAAGGTTGAATCTGGGTCATTTAGCCTGCGAGCTGCTTAACCCTTTCTGGCCTTGTGTCACAGCCTCAGTGCCCCATCTTTAAAATGGAGGTAATGGACTCAGTTCTCCACTGGATACAAAGCTCAAGTGTAGTGGAGGAGGGACTAGGAAGGAGCTGATTGCAGATCCCTGATTCCTAGCTGACTTGTGGAAAGACCTTCTGTCAGCAGAGAATCAGGTGTAGTGGCCTCTGGCTCCACTACACCCACATTCCTCAAAATGCATTTAGCAAACAAGATAATCCACCCCAATAATACTTCCTCTTATCTACTCTTTGCATGTTTTGTCTAGTTAGATTATGAGCTCTTCAGGGCGGGGACTCTCTCCCTTACTAAGTTTATGTACAGTGCCTAGCACAATGAAGGCCTAATCTTGGTTGGGGCCTCTTAGAAACTATTATAATATAGATAAATAATAACAATGACAATATTTGGATGTATTACTCTGCATTCATTATTTAATGGTGGTCTATTCTCATTATACAGGTTACCCTTTCCCTACTGCTCCTCCTGTGGATCCATTTGCAAAAATTAGAGTGGATGATTGTGGAAAAACCAAGGGATGCTTTAGGTTGGTGTAGAATAAAAATGTACACATTTCAGTTTATAAACGTTACTTGACTTCACTAGGGACACTAGTAAATGTCCCACATTCACTTTACTAAATGTTTGTTGACTGCAGATATTCACCATGATCAGGGACTATGTTGTTCAACACTTGATGAGCACTTACGGAAATAGTTCCAATGAGATCAATGGACCACACCTCTGAATAAGTGCTTACCACAATGAGCCAACATTACCCAGCCTTACCATAAAGGGATAATTATTGTTAACACTGTAATTTTTAGTATTATATCTAAAATACAATATAGTATAGAAATGATATGTTCTACCAGTATCTGAAAAATTTTATTTATGTGACCACCACCATTAACAACAACAAATCATGCTGTCTTAAAGTTTTTGATGTAGAAACACAGGTAAGCTATAACAAAAAAGCTGTTCATATTCTGAGTGGTAGAAAAAGATACATGTTCTGTTTTCCTATTTCATTCAGGTATGGTAAACCTGGATGTAATGCAGAGACTTGTGACTATTTTCTCAGTTATCGTAGAATAGGAGCTGACGTAGAGTTCGAGTTGAGTGCTGACACTGATGGCTGGGTGGCAGTAGGATTTTCCTCAGACAAGAAAATGGTAAGACCAACAAAATTTAATGTTTCATGTTAACAAGTATATAAGCTTTTATGTATTAGAATAAGCAGAGTTTATATTGGATTTGAAAAACATGGCAGATGTAGAGAAAGATATGTGAAATAATATTTAATGCTTGCATAGTGCTTTTCATCTCTAGTTCGCAAGGCACTTTACAAAGGAAGGGTGAGTATTATTAACCCCAGTTTTACAGATTGGGAAGCAGATCAGAAAATAGAACCCAGGCCTGCTGATGCCTGGTCAAGTTCCCTAGCCACTGGACTGTCCCACCTCCCTTCAGAATGAAAGACTACAGTGATCTTTGGCTTCTGCTGTTGAATGCAAGACTTTTAATGACTTTGCACCATTTAATTCTAAAACAACATTCAAGAATAACCAATTTGTCTAAGTGTTCTGTACCAGTGTTTAATGGAGCAAAGTATACATCAGAAATTAGTGACGTGTAAAGTTTTCTTGAATAAGTTGATTATTTTTCCACTGTATAAATCTGGACATAACCATTAAACTCTCAAGGGGATGCCCACTGCCTCTTTTTTCCACCAACACCCCACATTCCCAGAAAAGCCAGGTAAATTTAGAGAGAAAATTATTATTGCTAATTTAAATATATATGCGATATAAAATGAACAAATTGAAATAGGCTTTTTTGCATTTAAAAAAAGTTTTTAAACGGTTGCCTCATATTTATTCTTGTTCCTGTGATTTTTTATATTTGAGAAGCATTGTTTTTATTGGAGTTTTATGAGGAAAGCAAGAATTGAGGAATATAATTCTGTTATACAAATAGGGATTCTCATTAACATATTTAAGATTAGAACACAGTTTATAATGCTATCTATAATTGATTGCATATTGAAACATACCCATCTGCAACTGAAAATTGTGTTTATGTAATACATCCCAAGTCAGAGGGCAAATGTAATTATAAAGTTGCATGTGGACTCTATACTCTGGAGAATGAAAATGTGTTTAATGGTCCTTAGTCAGAGCCCACTGAAGCAATAGAAAGACTCCCACTGATACCAGCTGCTGATTTTGGATCAGGCTCAAAATGAGGAGCACAAAAAAAATGTAAGGGTGACCGGACAGCAAATGTGAAAAATCGGGACAGGAGTTGGAGGGTAATGGGAGCCTATATAAGAAAAAGACCCAAAAATCGGGACTGTCCCTATAAAATCAGAACTTCTGGTCACCCTAGGGGAGATGCATTACCATCCTACCCATGTAAACAATGTTATGTTGGAAATAAAAGATATTAGTCAGTCTGCCTCCAGTATGTGTTATGTAGTCTTAAGAAATAGTTGTAGGAACACATTTTTAAAGGTATTTAAGAGTCTCAAGATACAGATAGGCACTTAGTGGGATTTTCAAAAGGACCTAGACACTTAACACTCCCAGGCACCTGTCTGCTGCACCTTTAAAAATCTGGCTTCTAATCTATATCAGGTTAACAGTGGTAACATGCAGTCTTATCATATATCCAGTAGATGGAGCCCCGGCACAATCATAATTTTAAAGTGAATTATTTGGTTTTCAAACCTGCTATGTATGAGATGCTGTACATCACTTAATCACACTACAATGCCATTTGTCATTTCAGTCTTTATTGCTTGTTGTATCTGTTAATTTCATCTATTTTCTCAGTAATGTCCCGGCCAAACGAGTGTCCTAGAATATGTTGGGTTTGTTGCTGTAAATGACTTTGAGTTTTGTGGCAATAGGGCTGTAACACTCATTCCTCATCAACAAAATTCTGCTTTAGTGGAATCAAGTCCCTGTTTCTGGCTGAGCCAGGCACAGTTCAGGGAAGAAAAGAATCTTGATTCTTTGATGGATTATTTCTTCATTGCCCTGTGCAACTTTTAGTATTCTTTCATTGCCTTGAATAGAATAAGGCTTGTTCCATTTTTGCGCTCTCACTTGTCAAGATTTTGTACTCCTTTTCTGTTAACTTAGGTTCAGATTTTATTATTTTTATTTGTTGACTCAGAACCATATTCTGATACACTTGCTCATGCTGAATAGTACATTATTCCACTGTTTGTCCAGTTAAAGTGGATGTGTGCCACCCTTTGTGAGAAAAGGTGTCAGAGTCTGGCCGTAATTTATTCAGTGCCAACAATGTGCTTGACACTGTAGTATGCTCAGAAATAAGGACAATCCATGTCTTGAAGCATTTACAGTCTAAAAGACATAGAAGTGGGTCCCACTGAGAACTCCAGGGAGGGGTAATTAGTAGGGCTTTGTTTGTTTCACCTATAACTATTATGAATTAACTTTTTGTGGGCATAATGCAAGAAGTCAGTTTTTAGGAGGGATTTCAATGAGGAGAAAGTGGTTGTTCATGGTGAACTGAGGTTGAGAGGTCATTCCCTACAAAGGGGGCACTGTAGAAAAAATGCACAGATGGGTGGAGAAAAAGGAAGTGAGTAGGGCATCATATCTAGCATCACTGGCGGAGTTATGGGGGAAAAAAACCCAAGATTTAGGGCAGGGTGTGGAGTTCTGCAGAACCTTACCAACAAAGACCTAGGAAGTTTAAATTCAATGTGGCATGTAAAGGAGACCCAGTAGAAAGATTCCAGATGAGGATGACATGGCAAGAACAATTAGGCAAAGAAAATAATTAAAAATCCATGTTTTTTTAAATTGATTGGGTTGATGTATTAGGGAGCTACATTGCAATTTTGACTACTGAATAGTTCAAAACAACATTTTAACTTGGTTTTGTGTTTGTTTTTTTAATGTGGAAGGTGCTATCTTTTTTTAAAAAAACCTCTCCTTGTCCTTAGAGGTGACGAATTTTAGCTCAAACTTATAAAAATATAAATTAAACCTTTAAACACAAATTAAGCTTGAGATGAAAGTTTTTGAAATCTGTGACTGAAAATGGGAGGTTAGCATGGAAGCCCTTATATAACCTCAACTGTAGCAGTCACCACCTCTCCCACAATAATATCGAGCACCTGGAGTTTTTCAAGTTCATGTCTTACCTAGTTCTTCCATTTTTTAGCAGTTTTATAAGAATCTACACAGCAGGGGCAGCTAAATTAATGTGCCACCCCTTACTTTGTCCATATCCATTTTGTTCCCCAAAAAGCAGTTTGTGCTGCCAGGATTAGGAATCTTTTGCAACATGAATTAAAGAGCAGACTTACTTAAGGATAAAGTCAGCAAACATACTTGCCTCCTTCAGTGTGACACACTGATGACATTTGTACTATGGCTGTGGGGTATGTTGTTACCCAGTACTAACATCTACACCACTGGCAGTAACCCAATATTTACTTGCCAGCAACCTACAAAACTTTAAGATTTATTCCTGATACTAATGCTTCTGGAGGGCTATACTTTTGCAAGTAATATTGTGCCCTGAATGGTTAAGTGTCTTTGCTGCGTCAACAGTATTTTTGAATAATTGTTTTAGGAATACAGTACTTCTGTGAATAGCCAACACAGGTAATTGTCATAACACTTTTTTTTCCCATCCACTTGTTTGTTTCTCAGATTGTGTTTCTGTGTCACTGCCTATAATATGTGCAGAAGCAAATTTGCCATTGGTTAGTTCTGTTAGTATTTTATAGTATTCAATTTGTTAAACTGAATTCCTACTTTGCACTTAGGTGATATATAATAAGGGAAGGAATTAGGAAAAACACTACTGAATTAAAGTGGATTCTTTGCAGTTATGCAATTACCCCTTCAGATATTTTAGATTTGTTTCCTACTGCTGATTAGATTATATAGCATTTAATGTAATGAACTTTGCACCTCAAAAGTTCTGTTCGTCCTCTGTTTTTGTTGTGGTACAATATCTGGGAAGTTCTCATATTATGAACAATAAAAAATGTTACTTTTTCTTTCTTGTTCCTTAAATTATGTCAGGGAGTTGCCATCCTACTAGAATTTAGTATACATCTTGGGGAGTCTTGGGGAAAATCAAAAAGTGGCTTGCATACCCATAAACAGATAGAAAAAGTAAATATTACTATTGACTTTCTGCTGCACAATCTGCAGGAGGAAGTATCCAGGGATTTGTACAATGAAAGGGGGAACTAGAACCTTTATTATAGTCAGCTTTCATAGTGAAAATTGTGTAATGCGAATACTTTTATGGATATGAAAAATTTATTGCATGTTGTTGAGTTTTCTTTCTAAAAGTAAAACTTTCAAAAAGTAGAACTCTGACTCATTTCTTTCCCGCTGTGTAGGGCGGAGATGACGTCATGGCTTGTGTTCATGATGATAATGGAAGGGTCCGAATACAGCACTTTTATAATGTTGGCCAGTGGGCCAAAGAGATCCAGAGAAATCCAGCTAGAGATGAAGAAGGGATTTTTGAAAACAACCGTGTGACTTGTCGATTTAAACGTCCTGTGTATGTTCCCAGAGATGAAACTATTGTAGATCTTCACTTGAGCTGGTACTATTTGTTTGCTTGGGGTCCAGCAATTCAGGGTAAGTTGATGGTATGCGGCCACGACTACATTCTTCAGTCTATTCCATCATTGTAAAGAGAATTAAAATAGTCAGATTTCTGTTTACAGTAGCAGTGTGTGTATATATGTAAATTAAGGGGGCAGTGTCAAGTTAAGTCATATAAATATTCCTTACCTAATTTTTTTGAATATCTCTACTCTCAAAACCTAAATTGGATTATTGATGCTTCAAAATGACCAGTTCATGATTCTTCTGAAGGATATTGTTCATAGTTTGTTGTTCAGGTTTCATATGATTTATTCAGAGTTTTACCTCCTGGCACTATGTTAACTGTTGATGTAATGCTGTGTTTTTGTGAAGATTTCCTATTTGGCTAGAAACACCATTTTAAGCTTACAAAAATCCTTCTTTTGGTATAGTAACTAGCAATAAGAGGAGGTGAGGTTATCTCACGGAAAAGAAAGAGAAATCAGAACTGGTTTAATTCACACGCTATGCTCATCTCTTTTTCTATCCTTTGTCTATTAAAGGTTCTATAACTCGGCATGACATAGACTCACCGCCTGTATCAGAGCGTGTTGTCAGTATTTACAAGTATGAAGACATTTTTATGCCATCAGCTGCCTATCAGACCTTTTCTTCTCCATTCTGTTTGCTGCTTATTGTTGCACTGACCTTTTATTTATTGATGGGAACCCCATGATCACAGCTGGATATGTATGGAAGATAGTGAAAATTTGTTAGTGAGAGTTCTTCAGGATGGATGCATTTTCTGTTGGAATTCATATCGCATCATCGTCTAGCAACTTTGTTGACAATTTCATCTTTCAGCAAGGAAATAACCTCTCTGAGCAGTAAAGGTGTGCCAAATAATTAAGAATAATCAAGGAACAAGTTACAAGAACGGAAAGAAAATAGTTAAGTGTTATTGGAAATGGGAGTTGCGGAAATGTATCAAAGGAAGAATGGATCACAACTTATTCTAAAATGTTTTGGGTTATTGCTGTACATTTTCACTGTCTGCATGGTAGGGAATTTATGATTACCTTAAGCAGGAAAGCAGCTGTCTCTCTAAATACCGTATCTTGCAGATTACGCATGCACAAATCTTCCATCCACTCAAGTGGGAGTTCTGCAAGCTTAAGGGTTGCAGGTTCAGTCCCTAATTTATAGTACGGTATTAGGCTGTTGTACCAAGAGTACACAGGCCTTGGCATGTTTGAGAACTCTTTAGCTCTGTGTACTCATAGAGTGTCTTAGAGATGATGTTTCCATCTTAGTGAGGCAATAAGAAAAAAAATAATTGGAGTTTTGTAATTTGTGCATCATTACTCAGTGTAAAATTTAATGGTTGATTTTTTTAAGGCTTTGCATTCCTCAAAACTATGTGCTTAAAGTATGTACATTTTGGGTTTAAATGATTATTTACTTCCCTAGCAAGCATTTTGTCCATATTTAAAATTGCAACATTTGTTTCAAAAAAGGAGTATTAATTAGAAAAGAAGTTTACACTTTAAAGTGCTTCATAAATAGTGACTTTATATTAGTGCATTTCAGTAAGTGAACCCTCTATACCTGAGTAACCAACTAATTAAATACATGATATAGTTGTTGTGGGTCAGGTCCTTGTCCCTGGTAAGGTCTGCTTTGTGGAACTCTGGGAGCAAATCATAGCCTTAATGTGTCCTAAGCAGACAGCTGAGATTCCTCTGGTGGTAGCAGAATCCTTTGATGGCATAGAATCATAGAATATGAGGGTTGGAAGGGACCTTAGGAGGTCATCTAGTCCAATCCCCAATTTTTGCCCCAGATCCCTAAATGGCCCCCTCAAGGATTGAACTCACAACCCTGGGTTTAGCAGGCCAATGCTCAAACCACTGAGCTATCCCTCCCCCCCCCGCCTGGGTAGCTGGCTCTATGGCATAGTCTCTAACACTGGAGAGAAGAATGTGGTCAAAGCATGCTGGTGTGTGTCTCATGTGCTGCTTACAGCAAGGAGCCTGTTCAGCTCCCAGCCCAGGGCCAGTTTTACTACCAGCATAAGTTAAAGCAGTCTCAGGCCTGCTCTAATTTAGAGGCACTTTGCAATAGCCCCCAAGGGGCTGTTCCAGCAGCTATAGATTGCTGGAGCATAACACAAACTTACTTTCGGCTCTCCTGCCTCCACTTGACTCCTGGCTGGCCCTCAAAATTGAGGTTAGTGTATACAAAGACAGTAAAAATAACACTAAAGTACAAAGAGAAGTTTAGTCAACCTTACAAAAGTAAACAGATTCAGAGCTGAAGGCTGACCCTTTATACTTATTGTATTCCTTTGTGTCGTGCTAGTGGAGAATATACACTATTTCAGATTACAGAGCTTTCAGGGCTGGTGGCTGAGCCTATGCCGTACATTAAGGCAAAAGTTTAGATTCTGTTTCTGTGAGTTAAAGGTTCACCCTTTACCTGACATTAATGTATCTTTTTCTGTTGTACTTTCCTTTTGTTCAGTTATTAGTAGCAGTTTGCACTTTTATAGCACCTTTCATCCAAGGATCTCAAAGTGATTAGCTGGCTCTATTTAGCCTTCCTTAATAATAGAGAAAAATACAGCAGGTCTACAAAAAAAAAAGAGAGTGAAACTATACTATTCTTCAGCTTTTCAATTGATGTTTGAGTTAGTATCTATTAATTTTTCTTCGAGTGCTTGCTCATATCGATTCCAATTAGGTGTGCGTGCACCGCATGCAAGATCGTCGGAAGATTTTTACCCTAGCAACACTCGGTGGGTCGGCTGAGGCGCCCCCTGGAGTGGCGCCTTTACGGCACCGAATGTATGCCCCAGCCGACCCAGCACCCTCTCAGTTCCTTCTTACCCCCCGTGACGGTCGTTGGAACTGTGGAGCGCAGCTTAGCTGATCTCCACCTCCCTAGCTTAGTACCTGTTAATAGTTGTGATTAGTTGTTAATAGTTGTTTATAGTTGTTAGTAGTAGGATAGTTAGTTTAATTAGTGGAGGGGAACGGGGTCTTCTCCCCGCTCCCCTACCCCGGTACCCGGGCCCATGCCTGGGTCTCCAGGCTTCAAACCCTGCTCGGCTTGCCTGAAGCCGATGCCAACGGGAGACCCTCACAACTCTTGCCTCAAGTGTCTGGGGGAATCGCACCAAGCGGACAAGTGCTGCATTTGCAAAGCTTTCAAGCCCAGGACCAAAAACGAGTGGGACTTTAGACTGAAGCAGCTCCTTATGGAGGCAGCACTTAGCCCGGTCCCTTCCTCCGTGCACCGGGACTCGGCGCCGTCGTCCTCGGTGCAGAGTACCCAGGGCCGGTGCAAGGAAGTTTCGTGCCCTAGGTGAAACTTCCTTGCACCAGCCCTGCCCCCCCCCCCCCAGCTAACACTCCCCCCCCCCCCCCCCCCGCGGCAGCCAGTCCCCCCCCGCGCGGTGGCTCCCCATCCCCCCCTGGGCCGGCAGCTCAGCCCCCCGCCCGCGGCAGCCTCCCCCCACCCGCGGTGCCTCCCCAGCTCCTGGCTCAGCTGCGGAGCTGGGAAGCGGGAGGCAGCCGCGGCCGGCCGACCTCCCGGCTCAGCTGCGGAGGCGGGAGGCAGCCGCGGCCGGCCGCCCCCCCGGCTCAGCTGTGGAGGCAGCCACGGCGAGCCACCCCCCAAATCTGGCGCCCTAGGCAACCGCCTAGGGTCGCCTAGTGGGCGCGCTGGCCCTGGGAGTGCCCCTGCAGAACCGACTGGGCCGGCACTGCGTTCGGACTCTGCCAAAGACTCGCAGCGCCAGGCCTCTCCGGCACCTCCATGGTGCCAGTCTCTATCTCCACGCCAGAAGAGGAAGCCACCGATGCCTTCCGCACCGCAGTCGGAGCCGCTTCCAGTGCCGGAGCACACAGGACAAGCAGTGGCCCCTGCACCGTCGACTCCAGCGCCACAAGGGCCGTTGAGTCCGGTGCATATATGCTCCCCTGTGCAAGGCGCGGTCAAGCTGAGACTGCTCTCCATGCCGGAGATCTTCTCAACAGCACGGGACCTGATCGCGCTCACACAGCTGACTCCTCTGCAACCAGCGGCACTTTCGGTGTGAGCTGTGCTGTTGAAGGGAAAACCGTCTCTGATCAGACCGACATCACCGAGCGAAACAGGACGGCACCAGTCCCGATCATGGTCCCGGCACCATTCACGGTGTCGCTCACAGTCCCGGCACCGATCTCGGTCCCGGCGCCGGTTGCACTCGCGACGCCGCTCACGGAGATCTGAGTCGCGGTATGGCCGGTACCGATTGGACTCCTGGCACCGTTAATGGTACTGGTCAGAGCGACGCTCAACCCGCAGCCGATCTCGGCAGAGGTCACCATCGAGATCAGGCTTCTGGTACCGATACGACCGCAGGCACCATTCGACGTCACGGTACCGATCTCCTTCCTGCCACCGGTCCCTGCCACCATGGCACCGTACAGTACTGGGGGACCCAGCACCGACGCGTACAGCACTGCCTTGGCCATCTCGGTCTGCCTCTGCATTGTCGTGCTCACAAGGTGGTCACTACACCCAAGGCCAGGCAGAGGGCGCTGCAGACCAATGGCCGGATGAAGGACAGGACCCGGGCCAGGTGCCTCCACAGTGGTCTTTTTGGACCTGGGCATACCATCAGGCCCAATGGGTTCCTTCGGGAGCTTCCCATTCCGCCCCTTTGGGGCCCCGAGTGCCAGAGGTCACGATGTCTCCCTCCCCCCCGCCCGGGGGGTTCTGTGGCGACTGCTCCAGCGCCAATTCAAGCCCACGCCCCTAGTGTGGGGGACCTTGGGCAGCAAGATCCTCTACAAGAGGACCCCACCGGGGGTATCTTCCTCGTCATCGCTGGATGAGGCAGTGGCGGGAACCTTGGCGTCAGGCCCTCCACCTGTGGACTCCGCGCCCACCAAGAAGTGCTCCACAGGGTGGTGCGCAATATGAACTTGCAGGTAGAGGAGGTAGTGGAGGTGGAGGACCCTGTCATTGACATCCTGTCGGCGGAAGCACCGTTCAGAGTGGCCCTTCCCTGTCATTCGGACAATACAAGCCAATTCCAAAACAGTTTGGCAGTCCCCAGCCTCTATTCCACCTATGGCTAAGGGGGTGGAGAGAAAGTACTTTGTTCCCTCCCTCGACGGAATATGAGTACCTCTGTACACACCCCCAACCATGCTCCCTTGTCGTGGCTTTGGTCAACGAGAAGGAATGGCACGGTCAGCAGGCCCCTGTGCCTAAATCGAAGGACGCCAGGCGCCTAGACTTGTTTGGGTGCAATGTGTACTCGGCTGGAGACTTACAGGTCAGGGTGGCCAACCAACAGGCACTCCTGAGCCGGTATGACTATAACTCGTGGCACTCCATGAAGAAGTTCAAGGAGTTGGTCCTGCAGGATTCCAGAGAGGAATTTGGGGCGCTAGTAGAGGAGGGCAAGAAGGTGGCTAGAACCTCCTTACAAGCCTCCCTGGATGCGGCGGACTCGGTGGCTAGAACCCTGGCATCGGGCATAGCCATGCGCCGCATCTCGTGGTTGCGGGTCTCTGGCTTGCCACCGGAGTTGCAGCAGACCCTCCAGGACCTGCCCTTTGATGGCCAGGGCCTGTTTTCTGAAAAACGGACTCAAGGCTGCAGAATTTGAGGGACTCGAGGATTATAATGCATTCGCTGGGAATGCATATGCCAGTGACGCAGAGAAGGTTGTTTAGACCGCAGCCCCAGAGATCCTACTCTCCCCCTCGGTCATGGCAGGACTTCTTTAGAAGACAAGGCCAGGGCCCTCCCAAGCTGTTGGCAGGGCCTAAGCAGAACTTTTGAAGGTGAGCCCGAGGATGGGGCACCAGTCTCCATTCAGGATCCTTCCCCGCCTTTCCAAAATCGGCTCTCCCATTTCCTCCGAGTGTGGTCTCACAGAACATCCGACCGTTGGGTCCTACACACGGTGGAAAAGGGATACTTCCTCCAATTTGCTTTCCCCCCCCCCCACCTGTCCCTCTTCAGGGACTCCTCTTACAAGAGGTCCAGTCACTCCTAGCTGTGGGGACGATAGAGGAGGTTCCAAGAGAATCAAGGGGCAGGGGATTTTACTCCCATTACTTCCTAATCCCCAAGGCCAAGGGCGGGCTTCGGCCCATCCTGGACCTACGCGGACTCAACAAATTCATGGTAAAGTTGAAGTTCCGCATGGTTGCCTGGGGACCATTATTCCTTCCTTGGATCCTGGAGACTGTACGCCGCCCTCAACATGAATGACGCGTACTTCCACATTGTGATCTACCCAGCGCACAGACATTTCCTTTGCTTTGTGGTCAATCAACAGCACTTCCAATTCACTGTCCTTCCCTTCGGGCTGTCCATGGCCCCCAGGGTGTTTACCAAGTGCATGGCAGTCGTGGCTGCCTCCCTTTGTCGACAACAGATACAAGTGTTCCCATATTTCGATGACTGGCTTATTCGGGGCCGCTCCAGGGATCAGGTGCAGTCTCATGTTCAGCTCGCCAGGAACATGTTCGATCAACTGGGCCTCCTGCTCAGTGTCGCGAAATCCACTCTGGTACCAACCCAGAGATTAGAGTTCATAGGAGCAGTCTTAGACTCAGGCCTAGCCCGGGCACTTCTGCCGGAAGCACGCTTCCAATCCCTGGTGAGCATCATCCGCAGCCTGCAAAACTTCCCGACCTCAACCGCAAGAACATGCCTATGCCTTCTAGGTCACATGGCCTCTTGCACGTATGTGACCAGGAATGCCAGACTAGGACTACGATGAACATGGTGGTGACCATCCCACCAGAGATACTAGCCTCTCTGGACTGGTGGCTGGACCCCAAATCAGTGTGCGGAGGGGTGCCTTTCCACGCCCCACAGCCCTCCGTGTCCCTAGTCATGGACGCGTCATCCCTGGGATGGGGAGCCCACCTCGGGAACTTCCGCACACAGGAGCTCTGGTCGGCAGGAGAGTTATCCCTGCACATCAACGTTTGGGAACTCAGAGCAGTACGCCTGGCATGCCAAGCATTCCAAGAGCGCATACAAGGCCGTTGTGTTGCAGTCCTCACAGACAACACAACAGCCATGTTTTACATCAACAAACAAGGAGGAGCCTGGTCATCCTCCCTCTGTCAAGAGGCCACTCGACTGTGGGAATTCTGCATAGCCCACTCAATCCATCTGATGGCATCGTTTCTCCCAGGAGTACAGAACACCTTAGCAGACCGCATCAGCAAATCATTCCAGGCCCACGAGTGATCCGTTCGCCCGGACGTCATCCACTCTGTCTTCCTGAAGTGGGGCTTTCCCCTGATAGACCTATTCGCCTCCCGCGAGAATCGGAAATGCCAGGTGTTTTGCTCTCTCCGAGGATGCTCCCCGCATTCCCTGTCGGACGCCTTTCTGTTACAGTGGAAGGATCGCCTGTGCTACGCCTTCTCCCCATTCCCGCTAGTCCACAAGGTCCTGCTCAAGCTGCGCAGGGACAGGACCCGTCTGATTTTGGTCGCCCCGGCGTGGCCCAGACAGCACTGGTATACCACTCTCCTAGAGCTGTCGGTGGACACTCCAATCCTGCTCCCGTTGTGGCCAGATCTCATCACTCAGGACCATGGGCGACTCCGTCATTCCGACCTGCAATCTCTCCACCTCACGGCATGGATGCTGCATGGCTAACTCAATTGGAGCTGTGCTGCTCTCGCTTGGTACAGCAGGTCCTTTTGGGCAGCAGGAAACCCTCTATCAGGTCCACGTACTTAGCCAAGTGGAAGCGTTTTTCATGCTAGTGCACTCAGAGTCACACGGCCCCCCTACGGGCGTCGATGCCTATCATCTTGGACTACTTCCTGGCCTTAAAACAGCAGGGCTTGACGATATCATCTATCAGAGTGCACCTATCAGCTATTTCAGCTTTCCACCCGGGTGAAAGCGGCCGCTTGGTTTTCTCCCACTCCATGGTCAGCAGATTCCTCGAGGGCTTGGAGCGCCTGTTCCCACGGATTCGGCAACCAGTCCCTACGTGGGATCTTAACCTGGTCCTCTCCAAACTCATGGGGGCCCCGTTCGAGCCGATGGCCACCTGCTCGCTCCTGTACCTTTCCTGGAAGACAGCCTTCGTAGTAGCTATCACCTCGGTGAGACGTGTGTCTGAGCTCTGAGCACTCGCATCAGAACCACCGTACACGGTGTTCCACAAGGACAAGGTGCACCTGCGACCACACCCAGCCTTCCTCCCTAAGGTGGTGTCTGCCTTTCATGTCAATCAGGACATCTTCCTCCTGGTCTTCTACCCAAAGCCGCATGCCTCTCGACGGGAGCAACAGCTGCACTCCCTGGACATTCACAGGGCCCTCGCCTTCTACGTCGAGCGAACGAAACCTTTTAGGAAAGCAACTCAGCTGTTGCTGTGGCAGACCGGATGAAGGGCCTTCCGATCTCCTCCCAACGCATCTCGTCCTGGATCACATCCATGCATCGGTGTGTGCTATGACTTGGCTGGTGTCCCAACTACACACCTTACTGCCCACTCCACTCGGGCCCAGGCTTCGTCATCCGCTTTCCTGGCTCATGTACTGATACAGGAAATATGCAGGGCAGCCACTTGGTCATCGGTGCATACCTTTGCTGCCCACTACGCGTTAGTTCAACAGTCAAGAGATTTCACGGCATTTGGCTCTGCAATTCTGCACTCCGCGACATCTCACTCCGACCCCACCGCCTAGGTAAGGCTTGGGAGTCACCTAATTGGAATCGATATGAGCAAGCACTCAAAGAAGAAAAGACGGTTATTCACCTTTGTAACTTGTTCTTTTAGATGTGTTGCTCATATCCATTCCAAACCCGCCCTCCTTCCCCTCTGTCGGAGTAGCTGGCAAGAAGGAACTGAGGGGGCGCTGGGTCAGCTGGGGCATATATCCGGCGCCGTAAAGACGCCATTCAAGGGAGCGCCTCAGCAGACCCACCGAGTGTTGCTATGGTAAAAATCTTCCGACGATCGTGCACGCAGCGCGCGCACACTTAATTGGAATGGATATGAGCATCACATCTCAAAGAACAACCATTACAAAGGTGAGTAACCGTCTTTTGTTATTTTGTTAAAAAGGCATAATTCCTGCCCCAAATAATTTAAAAATAAAGGGGGAATGGAAGAGGGTTTAAGGAGAGTAGAAGGCTGCAAACAGCCATTGAGGATTAGAGGAATGAGAGTGGATAATAGTAGAAAAATAGAACTGCATGGCCAAGAACAGAGCAGAAGGAAGAGAGAACAACTCTATAGGGAAGAAAGTTGGCAAGATCATGGGACTTTTTCCATGAGCATCTCTACAGAGCAGGAACAGAGGTAATAAAGATGAGGAGAGAAACAAGGCTGGGAACTTAATATTTATTCTGTATTGGAAAGATATTATCTACAGCAAAGTCCCCTTTTCACTGCAATCTTGCTTCCTAAGCAAATGTCTCCTACTACGGAATAACAGAGACTTCTGGCAATGCCTATCACCCTTCCCTCCCCCAAGTCAGAATAGGGTACATGGTAGTTAAAGTAGCACGAGGTTGGAAATGAAACATCAGAAGCAGCCCAGTTTCAGAATTTTCACCAAAGAAGGTAAAGTTACTTGGACTGCTAATATTTGGAGAGGACAGGAAAAGGTGAAATTGCAGCAACTCTGTAATTAGGTTTGGAAGGATTAGATTTTTATCAGTAAATGTAAATAAACATTGATTTCAACACCCACCCACAAACCAACAAAAAATATTTCCATTGATGATAACTGAAATTTACAGATAGGCAAAATTCATCTTGAACACTTATTAAAGTTTGATTTAAGGATATGGACTTTGTATATTTTGAAGTGGTGATGTGGACACTTTGTGTTAATCGTTATAAAGTTTTAACATTTTGAATTTCCGATTCTGCTGCCATTAAATAATTGTCTGCCCCCCATAATTTCCCAAAACTGTGAAAATTTAAATCAAATAAAAATGGAAAAATAATGCTTTAACTCTGTAATTTTGCATGACTGTGAAAATTAAAAAAGACAGAATTTGAAAAAAATACTTCAAAATGAACATCAATATTATTGGTCAGTTATAATAAAAAACTGAATTCTGCCAAGCCTAACTATAACAGAGAGGAAGGGACTGGACTTTAGCGAAATTTGACTCTTGATATACCACCTCTTGAGTAGTAACTGAGCATGCCCCGTAACTGCTTCTTATACGTTGTTGTTTTAAATACTAAAATGCAGTAGTTAGTCCCTGATATGATGAAGTACTGTAAACTTGCTTTACATTTTTTATTGCTTGTGAAGGGTACCCTGGAAACTAAAGTCCTCTTTACCCACAGAAGCTGTATGCAGCAATGCATGCTTCTTCATACCTCCCTAACTAATGTGTATCAACCCCGACCAGGAGAGTCCGTCCCTAGGGAGAGGGTAGTTTAGTCTCCATACCAAATCATTTCTTAGTCCACTTACTGAGATTACGAATGAATTGGCCATTAAAGAACAATTTCAAAAGGCTTCCATTTTGTGTACGAGGTGAATTAATTGTACATAGTTACCTGACACACATGCACAAATGTAGGCACAGGAACATGCATGGAAATTTTGCATGTACACAATTAGGAGGCCTTTGGAAATATGGCCCTGATTGGTCTTTTCCAACATGATCAGTATAACCAACAAAAGGCATTAGTTACCACCTGGGGCCATGTATCTGTTTAAAAAAACAAACACACTTTTTTATCTGTGAGTTTTGCTTATTGTGTTATCTTGTGCTCCCTTTGTCTGTCTTCACCTGTTGCCTCTCATTTTATACATAGATTGTAAGCTCCTTGGAGCAAGAATCAGATTTTTGTTATGTGTACAGTGTCTGGTGCAATGGGACCCTATCCTCCACTGGGGCCTCAAGACAAATAATAAATATAATAATAATTTGGGCTGTTTTTCCCACAAAGAAAGAATGAGATAGGAAAGAGAGAGAAAAAGAAGAGGGAAGGGAAGCACAGCGGAAGACTCCCTTTTTACTTTCATAAAGACAAATAATCACATACAGCTTGTTTATATTAGGAAAGCTCATAAAACCTAAATTACAACATTACAAGCTAAACAGTATAACTGATTTTATGAAATATTTAAATAGAGGGAATTCAGTTACCCAAAATTCAAAAGCAGAACAACCCTGTTTTTATACTCGAAAGAAACTGTATTGGGGAAAACTCTCTCTCTTCCTCTCCCACTCCCCCCTGCCACACACGTTTGCTTTGCTGCACTCCGGTGGAACAAAGGGAGAAGAGACATTTTTTCACTCCCCTGCTATGGTTATCCCTATCTTCAGGATGTCCCCAGCTGATGTAAATGTAGCAGAGCTGTCTCTTATGTCACCCTCTGCACAGTCACCTCCATGAGGGGGGAGGAGGAGTGGATGGAGCATGATGTGCTAGCAGCTAGTCTCTTTGAGACCATTGCAAACTGATACAAGTTAAAGAAGCATCCAGGCTGAGCAAAGAATCAGAATCTGCAACCACCTTGCTGCAGCACCCAGAATAATTTGGATGCAGCAGATAATATAGCTGTTATGTGATAAATCCAATGCACATTTAGCACAGACTTGGCTGCTTAATAAAATTACAATTCATTTGTTTATGTAAAAGGTCCAGCATACAAACCTTAGAATCACAGGCGCCAACTTCCGGCGGCGCCAGTGGGGGCTGATGCCGGGCGCCGAGGCGGGGCCCCGCCCCTGATGCCGGGTGATGTTCCGGGGCCCTGCCCCCAACGCTGACGCAACGTCACCCGGTGTCAGGGGCGGGGCCCCGGAACGTTTCCCGGTGGTGAGGTGAGCTGGGCACGGGCCCTGGGGCTGGCGGGGAGCTGCCGGTGGGTGCTGAGCACCCACCAATTTTTCCCCGTGGGTGCTCCAGCCCCGGAGCACCCACGGAGTCGGCACCTATGCTTAGAATTGCCATACCAGATCAGGACCAATACTGGCATCCTGTCTTTCATTGTGGCCATCATCAGATGCTTCCAAGAAAGAATTAAATGCCCATCACAAACCATTATGGCATTAACATATCCATTGGGAAATCTTTTTCCTCATCCTAGGTGTTGAGTGGTTGCCATGTGTACTGAAGAATGAAGGTTTTTGTATCCCTTAGATATTTTCACCCTCTTTTGCATAACTGTGGATGATATCCATATTAGTCATATAAATGCCTAGTCTTTCTCTGAAACCCGCTGTGGTGTTTGTTGATATCTTGTTGCATTGCATGCCATGGCTTCCTTTCATGTTGGCTAAAGGCAAGGTTGTCAAAAGCCCTAACATGACTGAAGAAGATGGGGTGGGGTGGGTGTGTAACAAGGACCATGTACCTCTCTGCATGGTCATGTTAAGGCTATCCAGATCATGGTTTGAAGTCCTTGCTGGACCTCAGCCCTGTGCTGCTTATGCTGCTCCCAGTCATTGTAGGCAAGTGAGTGGAGAGAGTGTGGGGAAGTGGAGCGAGCCAAATATGCCTCCTCCCCCCATTTTCCTCTTTCCTAGCAATGTACCAGACAGCAGAGTTGGTAAGTGCAAGGCAGAATGTAAGCTCTGTCCCTTTCAGAGCTCTCTCATCTCCTCAGATCTCTTCCAGGGCTAGTGCAGGTATGCCTCCCCATATTCAGGACAGAGGCTAAAAGATTATAAATAAAGCTCTACTTTTTAAAAAATATATGTTGTCTTTTAACATCGGTGGATGCCTTCTTGTTTTGCCACTATGAAATGGGGTAAACAGGAATCCCCACTCTCACTCCGAGTGCAGAAGGTGGGGGCCCCGCAAGGATTCTAAAAATTAACACTTGCCACTCCAGGCTTGTATTAAATGCCCAAGGTTCCAGCTTTTCTCTGACCTTGACTTAGTAAATGCTGCCATCACCCAAATGCAAAACAAAAAACAAAACAAAACCTCTTTGAACCCAGGAAGGAGCACTTGGGAATTCCTTCCTGTGGGGTACCCTCAAGCCCTTTAACCCTCCCTTCTGGGGAAGAGCTGAGAAAGAAAACAAAGGAAATTAGCTGTGGCGATCAAACCTCTTAGGACGCCAAAAAATCCAATCCTGTTCTTAAAAAAAGGGAATTTTCGTAAAAACAAGGGGAAAAAATACATCTAGAACTTAGGTTTCAGAGGGGTAGCTGTGTTAGTCTGTATCAGCAAAAACAATGAGGAGTACTTGTGGCACCTTTGAGACTAACAAATTTGCTACAATTACTCCCCGTTGTTTTATCTGGAACTTAGCCTTTTGCTAGATTTTAAAAGAGCAATTCCAAAAACAAAGTACCCAAAATAGCTTTCTTGGGGGCTCAGCTTAAAGGTTACAAGCAAACAAAAGCATCTGGGGTTAGCACACAGGAGATCCACAAGCCTTAAAAAATAACAAAAATAAACCTGATCGCGTCTAGCTAAACATTCTGATCTACTTACACACTTGGAGTTTCAGATAAGTAGTTCTAGCTATGATCTGACGATTTATGACCATACCTGACTTAAAGCTTTACACAGCATTTCTGCTGCCCTTTGTAGGAGTTCCTGCCTGACTATACCACTCATTATTTTATTCTCTTATCCTCTCTTATTTGTCACCTCCAGATAATTTCCCAAAATAGAACAAACTTGGTTCTGCTCCGAACTGTGTCAGAAGGAACCAGGTGCTTCTTCCTTCCCTAGAAGCTGGTTGCAAATAGCACTAAAATTACAGAAAAGCAATATCAATTTTTTCCCACAGAGATCCATGGTGGGAGTCCTAATATTATTGAAATGGTTGTATGTACACTGTGTAATTAGTCTAGAACCTGGAACAGCTGGAATAAACAAAGTTAACTAAATAAAACCTAAATATTATAAACTATACATTCTGTATGGATACAATCAACAACATCCATTTAGACCCTGATCTTATAATGTATAGACAGTGAGTGCAAGCAGTCTGCTCACATGCTACAAATTGCTGAATCCAAGCATCAGTAAGTATTTTTAGAATAAAATGGGTAAACTGATTTATTTAGTATAATCATAAGATATTGTTTAAACAATAAGGTGGAGATTAATTATTTCTTATACTTACTGTTTTCTCTTAAGTGTTTGAAGTGTTTACTTAAGACCGGATTGTGTCACCCTTACTCACATTAATTACACTACTCAATATGTATAAGAGAGGCAGAATCTGATCCTAAAGAAAATCCAACTTTTATGTAGATTCTCTCCAGGCCGATGCAGACTAAAACTACATTCTTTGCTAAAATTCATATTCACATAAATCCAGAATTTGACCTTAACGGCTTGAAAAATCTGCCCTTTAAGATATGGAAACACATCACCGGGGGAAAGGATTTTGACAAATCAGCTACTGGCCATTTCACAGGGGGCCCAGCTCTATATGCTTGAGTATCAGGGTGGAACTCAGCTCTGTATCTGTGCTCAAGGGCTTTCATTGTAGATCATGTGTTTACCCTAATCTAATCACATTGTGTTAGTGGCGTTTCTGCTGTGTTGTATCAGCGTTGCATTAGGATCTGATACAACACTAAAATACGCCCATCTTCTGTGTGGATACTTCTGACAGGTCCTGGAAGCTTTAAAAAAAATGTCAAATTTCCAGTGCAGAGGGCAGTCAAGGGAAATAAAGATTATAAATTTGTGTATTATGTGCCAGATTTTTAAAACCTGCCCTCTGTTTCTGCATTCACTGTTATTTGTATGTGTAATTTAGATGTCTTAACTGTCTGATTTTGCACACAAATATGGTATAGATAACCCCAATTTTTCTGAACCCATTTTCTCTAGATCTCTGTGTTACTGGTAATATATTTTATATGTACACACACACATTAAAAAAATCAAAAGCAAAATTCAGTTTTTACATAGATTAGTTTTTGGATATCTTCTAAGACCGTTGTAAAATCAGCTATAATTGTACTTGTGTCTAATGGATCTAAATTGAGCCACTGCTAAACTGCCAGTCACATAACAGACCAGAGTATCCATAAGATGAGTGAATGATAGGTGTGAAGAAGCAGTATGAAAATGTAGTAACATTACTTTCTTTTGAAGTGCAAAATGAGTTACAATATATCAACCAAATCAGCATAATAAATAGTATGAAATGTTTTTATTTTGGGTTCATGTTACACTCCTTCAGAAATATAGTTCCTTCCCTTATTTTACTAGAGTAAGGGAAGGGGAGCCTTCTTCTAATTTGGTGTTCAGTATGTATTCAACATGACTTTACAATCTTTTTAAAAGTGGCAAGGCTAAATTTGGCTTCGCTTAAAACTTCTACTAGCTGGTTAGGAATGTCTTTGGTTTTAGGGTTCTAAATCTATTAACCTGATGTTGAGAATATTTTAAGAACGCTCTACAGCAGCAGTTAGCTATTAACAGTAGCCACATTTTTTAAACTTGAAATCTAAAATTACTCCTCCAAATCCATATTTACACTCCTAAATTAGTCGGATTTTTCAAAAGTGCTGAGCAACTGCAACTCCCATTTGACTTCAGTGGCTACTCATGATAAAAACTACGCATAGTAATCACTCTGTGTAGGTGGTGAATCCTAAAGCAGTTTCATAGACTCTTTACCCTTTAGATCATTCAAGTTCAATAATGCAAGCTATTTCAGATTCTGAAAATGGAAACATTAAATGAATAGATAAATAAGTCTTTGATTCTGCAGAAAAGAATACAAATATTCTTGCATCTTTTCATTGTAATGCTCTTCTATACAAAGGTTAGAAAAATAAAAAATGAAAGCAAGTTCCCTCTCAAAATTAATGTTTAAATAAAATAATTTTGCTTCAGGCTTTTTGGTTTTGTAGAAATCAGAGAATCCAGTAAGATGGTTTAAAATTACTCTGGTACAATAAAACAAACCACTTTGCAGCACGGGTTCCTTAACTATTTTAATCTTATTTTCAAGGGGGTTTTTTCCACCATAAAGGAAAAAAGTTTGGGGATAAGAGAATATTGATGTATATAAAATTAGTAGAATTGGAGGTGAAATGTAGATGCCACATTAAAATCTAGAAATATCAAAGTTTATATTATGAACGATGATTATACGAATTTCTTTAAGCAACTATATCGGCAATTACACCATGGCAATACTAGAGTGAGTGGTATTATATACACAGTGATTTTTTTTCTGGTTTCATCTCTGATGATAAAGTAGTAATAAAAAATACAGTTACCATCCATTTTTTTCAAAGCTGAAAATAGTACCATGTTTACTGAATGAAAATCAAGGGCAAAATTCATATTGATTTCAGTGGGGCCAGGATTACACCCTAAAAATGTTTCCAGCCTTGACTAAAGATGGAAATTTTTGTTCCCATATATTAAGTATCAACCGTTCTGTTTAGATTAGGACAAATGTCTGGTTGTACTCAGAATTTCTGGTTAGTGCATTCTGAGGTCTGGTTTGCTTCAAACTTTTTGTGTGATTAAGACTGTAAAAAGTATGCTAACTCTTGCCAGTTTGTTCAGTATTATATGAACTGTAAAGAATGTAACTTATGTCAGCACTGAATTTTAATTTTGTACTATGTTTGTGCTAAAAATGAAATTTTAGTCTAAATAATTGATATTCATATGAAACATGTAACCATAGTATTTAATATTGAGCATGCTCTTCATTCTCTATCTTGAGCCCAGTCCTCCACGCCTTTCCAGCTCCTGTTTGAAGTCATTGAGTACATTGTTTGGTGAGAGTGGAGTAATAGGCTCATTGAGGTTTGGTTGTCAAATACCTGGACAGAAGTTCTTAAAAATAAACTTTTATGTCAATCTATTGGAATTTGCAGAAAGATAAAACTGAACAAATAATGAAATTATTTTCACCAACAGGACTATTTTATAATCAGTGCATGCCCTAAAACATTGCTTTGTAATATTTGTTTTATACTAATTGCATTGTTGATGTTTTGGTGGACTTGGTTAATTGTCTGACAATAACATATGCAAATATTTATAAACCTGTATAATAAATGCCTTTTTACTGTAAGAAATTATGTGGTATGGCATCTATAAAAAATCATAGACTTTACAGCTAAAATTATAGTAGCTTTCCTTATTATGTGACATCTTTATATTGTTAGCACTTCCATTCTAAGGTGCAAGTCCTGCAAACACTTAGTCACGTGCTTAATTTTTACTACCATGAGTAGTCATTGAAGTGACGTGTTAGATTGTATGACTAGATAAGTAAAGTGTGAGAATCCCAGATGTCAAAGCCATGATGCTTCTACTCATATTTCCTGACTGTAGGTGAGACTGCCTTCCTGCTGAAGGGAATAGATAATTCCTATTCCCATGCTCCTCTTTCCTGTGTAAGAACAGACAGAGGGAGGTGGGGCTAAGAGAGGATACCCTCCTGTGGCCATTTTGGAAGGAATACAGCTCTAAAGAGGTGAGCTAATTTGATGTGACTTGGAGCTGAGTTGCTCAACATTCTCCACCAGCTCCTTTGATCACCAGGTGCTAGATAGAGCCTCGTTCGTAACCTGTTACTGGAGTTACCCAGGTTGTAGTACTTCTGAACATCACAAGGGCACTGGAAAAGAGGGTATGTCAGAGCTGGCCACCCAAACAGTGAGGCAGCCAAAGATCACACACATCACCTTGGGCCTTTCAGAAGTGCCCAGAGATGAGTGGGAATGATACTTATTTTTAAAAAGGCTCACTGCTTTGTACGGCACTTTGCTTCAGAACCAGTCACATGAGGTAAAATGATACTTAAGAATAGAATTACAAAATATCTGCATGAATTTGTGCTGGGTTGTCCCCCTCATACAGGCTACATAACATGTTTCATCTGCTAGGATTCTTTGAGTTTGTCAGCAAAAGAGCAGATAAAGGAGAGTGAGCTGCTAATCTATTTGGACATTCAGAAAGCCTCTGACAAAGTCTCTGAGAAGAGGAAATCAAGAAAAATAAGTAATTTCAGGGTGAAAGGTAAAGTGGATCAGATACTGTCCAAGAGACAGAAAACAGGAATAAAGGATCAATTTTCAGCATACCAAACGATTAATAGTAAAGCATCCCAAGGTTCTGTACTAGTAATTATACAGTCATCTTTTTTAATCATCTGGAAAGTGAGGCAAACAACAAGATGACAAAATGCACATCCAATGCAAAAACATTTTAGACTAGTCAAGACTCTAGAAGACTGAGGAATTACAGAAAAATGTAATAAAGCTAAGTGAATGGGCAGCATAGTAGCAGATGAAATTCAATATTAAAAATGAAATTAATGCACCTGGGGACAATAATGTAAACTATGCAAAATTTGCTGGGTTGTACATCAACTATACTAATAAAGGGAGAAGATCTGGCTGTCAATGTGGAAAACTTAATGAAAGCCTCTCTTCAGTGTACAGAAACTATACAAGTGTTAGGATGCATAAAGGTTGGGATAGAAAAAAATACTAAAATGCAGTTATATAAATCAATGGTACACCTCCACATGGGATGCCATGGTCAGACCTGATCACCTTAGTTGGCCAAACAATATGTTGCTAGGTAAAATGTTCAGAACCACCAAAGAGACTTAGGCACTTAAGTCCCATAGACTTGCATTATTTCAGGGTATACTCTTCCCCTGCCCATCTCCCTCGTTCTCCCTGCTGCATGTAACCTCCTAATCCCCTGCCCCTTCTGTGTGGGAGAATGAGAGAAAGGCACCATCACAGGGATTCTGCTGCTGGCTGTGCTGCTTAGTCACTGAGTTTTTGGTTTCCCCATCTGTAATATGGGACCTCTAATACTGACCTTCTCTCCCTTTAGGAAAATGCCTTGACAATACTAATCATTATAATCAGGGCTATATAAGTGTTTCTTTACCATGTGACTAACAGTATCTGTTGTTTACCTCTCACTGTTCTGATGCCAAGAGTTCTGAAGGAACTCAAATGTGAAATTGCAGAACTACTAACTGGTATGTAAGCTATCATTTAAATCCGCTTCTGTACCAGGTGACTGGAGGATAGCTAAAGTGATGCCAATTTTTAAAAAGATCCAGAGACAATCACAGCAATTACAGGCCAGTAAACCTGACTTCAGTACCAGACAAATTGGTTTGAAACTATAGTAAAGAACAGAATTGTCAGACACATATATGGACACGATTTGTTGGGGAAGAGTCAATATAGTTTTTGTAAAGGGAAATCATACCTCACCAATCTACTAGAATTCTTTGAGGGGGTCAATAAGCATGTCGACAAGGGTAATCCAGTGGATATAGTATATTCAGATTTTCAGAAAGTCTTTGACAAGGTCCGTCACCAAGGCTCTTAAACAAAGTAAGCTGTCATGGCATAAGAGAGAAGGTCCTCTCATGGATCAGTAACTGGCTAAAATATAAGAAATAAAGGGTAGGAATAAATGGTCAGTTTTCAGAATGGGGAGAGGTAAATAGTGATGTCCCCCCAAGGGTCTGTACTTGGATCAATACTGTTCAACATATTCATAAATGATCTGGAAAAAGAGAAACAGTCCAAAACTACTCCAGATAGTTAAGTCCAAAGCAGACTGCAAAGAGTTACAAAGGGATCTCACAGAACTGAGTGATGGGGCAACAAAATGACAGATAAAATTGAATGTTGAAAAATGCAAAGTAATGCACATTGGAAAAAATTATCCCAATTGCCATTAATAATTATCCCAACTGCATGGTGTCAATGTGCATTACTTTGCATTTCTCAACATTGAATTTTGATTTAAAGTGATGAAAACTCCACCCCATCTCTATGTAAACTACTCTGATGGTTAATTGCCCTCTCTATTAAAATAATTGGTGCCCTATTTCCACTCTGAATTTGTCCAGCTTCAGCATCCTGCTATTGGATCTTTTAATATGACCAAAATGAAACTCCTAATCTTTCCTCCCCAACCCATTCCATTTCCAACAGTGAGAAGGAGGCAGGAGCCATTAGTTGATGAGGCAGTGTGCGGGATCCAAGTGGCATTTAACTCTTCTGCACAAAATGGATCTCCAGTGACACATTTTTAAACATTTAGCAACTATAAGTTCAGTCTTGCAACCACATTTTCTCACGGAGACGCCACAACCTTGCCCATCTCAGCTCCTCTAAAAATGAGGGAGTGGGTCTCTGATCCTGGGCTCCAGCCTGAGCCCCTATGGCTACACTGCTATTTTAAGTCTCGCAGCCGGAGCCCCATGAACCCAAATAAATTGACTCAGGATCTGAGACTTGGTGCCATGGGATTTGTATTGCAGTATAGATGTACCCTAAGATGCTAAGGCCAACATTTTCAAGTGTCACTAATTTTGACCAGTGCCATGCCAAGGGTGTTATGGGCCTGGTTTGAAGACTCAAATTTGGGCTATCTCACCCCCCATACCTCTCCACCCTGGCTGCAAAAACAAATAAATAAACCCGCACACCCACTAAGTACTTTTACAAAGGGACCTTTCCTAGTCTTCTCTGATGCAACCTCATGAATTAGCTCTTCCAGTCTATTCATCTTGCTTCCTAGGTCTCTATAGAAATAACTGCTGGAGCACTTAACCTTTCCTGCCCCATGGACTTTATTAGGTAGGTCTTAGTTAATTTTAGCATGCCAAAACTCCTTTCATTAGGATCCGTGTTTACAGGAAGATGGCAAAAAATTCATAGTGCTGTTTCTGTGTATGGGAAACTGCCACCTACAGACTAGGGCTGTCAAGTGATTAAAAAAATTAATCATGATTAATCACGCTGTTAATAATAGAATACCATTTATTTAAATATTTTTGGACATTTTCTACATTTTCAAATATATTGATTTCATTTACAACACAGAATACAAAGTGTACTGTTCACACTTTATTTTTGATTACAAATATTTGCACTGTAAAAAACAAAAGAAATAGTATTTTTCAATTCACCTAATACAAGTACTGTAGTGCAATCTCTTGAGCATGAAAGTTGAACTTACACATATAGAATTATGTACAAAAAAACCCCCCTGTATTCAAAAATAAAACAACATAAAACTTTAGAGCCTACAAGTCCAATCAGTCCTACTTCTTGTTCGGCCAGTCACTAAGGGCTGGTCTACACTAGCCCCGAAGTTCGAAGTAAGATACGCAACTTCAGCTACGTGAATAACGTAGCTGAAGTCGAAGTATCTTATTTCGAACTTAAAAGTACTTACCCCTGGTCCACACGGCGGCGCACAGGCTCCCCCGTTGACTCCGCCTGCTCCGTTTGCAGAGCAGGATTACCAGCGTCGACGGGGGAGCACTTCCTGGTTCGATTTATCGTGTCTAGACAAGACGCGATAAATCGAACCCAGAAGATCGATCCGACGCCTCCGACGCTGCGGGTAAGTGTAGACCTACCCTAAGAGAAATAAGTTTGTTTACATTTATGGAAGATAATGCTGCCTACTTCTTGTTTACAATGTCACCTGAAAGTGAGAACAGGCATTCACATGGCACTGTTGTAGCTAGCATCACAAGATATTTGTGTGCCAAATGCACTAAAGATTCATATGTCCCTTCATGCTTCAACCATCATTCCATGCATCCATGCAGATGACATACATCCATGCTGACAACAGGTTCTGCTTGATAACCATCCAAAGCAGTGTCGACCAAGGCATGTTCATTTTCATCATCATCATGAGTCAGATGTGACCAGCAGAAGCTTGATTTTCTTTTTTGGTGGTTTGGGTTCTGTAGTTTATGCATCAGAGTATTGCTCTTTTAAGACTTCTGAAAGCATGCTCCACACCTCATCGCTCTCAGATTTTGGAAGGCACTTCAGATTCTTAAATCTTGGGTTGAGTGCTGTAGCTATCTTTAGAAATTTCACATTGGTATCTTCTTTACATTTTGTCAAATTTGCAGTGAAAGTGTTCTTAAAATGAACAACATGTACTGGGTCATCATCCAAGACTCCTATAATATGAAATATATGGCAGAATGCAGGTAAAACAGAGCAGGAGACATACAATTTTCCCCAAGGAGTTCAGTCACAAATTTAATTAACGCATTCCTTTTTTAACGGGCATAATCAGCATGGAAGCATGTCCTCTGGAATGATGGCCGAAGCATGAAGAGGCATATCAATCTTTTGCGCATCTGGCATATAAATATCTTGCAATCCCAGCTACAACAGTGCCAAGCGAACGCCTGTTCTCACTTTCAGGTGACATTGTAAACAAGAAGTAGGCAGCATTATCTTCCGTAAATGTAAACAAACTTTATTTCTCTTGGCAATTGGCTGAATAAGAAGTAGGACTGAGTGGCCTTTTAGGCTCTAAAGTTTTACATTGTTTTGTTTTTGAGTGTAGTTATATAACAAAAAACCCTACATTTGTAAATTGCACTTTCACGATAAAGAGATTGCACTACAGTACTTGTATGAGGTGAATTGAAAAATACTATTTCTTTTGTTTAGCATTTTATAGTGCCAATATTTGTATTAAAAATAATGTAAAGTGAGCACTGTACACTTTGTATTCTGTGTTGTAATTGAAAAAGATATATTTGAAAAAGTATAAAAACATCCAAAATATGTAATAAATTTCAGTTGGTATTCTATTGTTCTATTCAGTGTGATTAATCACAATTAATTTTTTTGAGTTAATCGCGTGAGTTAACTGTGATTAATCAACAGCCCTACTAAAGACCTTTTGTGAATGCAGCTAACAAGATAAATGGGTGTCTGTTTCCAAGTAATCCTTAAAGATTTTCTTGCAAAACCTGGCAAAGAGCTCAGTCTCATTCTCTAAACTTTTAGAGTTTAAGTCCTCAGGATAGTTTCTTGATAAGTTTCAAGCATGCATCTTTAGGTCTTTGCTGCTGAGACTTTTCAGTTTCTCACACATCAAAAAAGTATGGCTCCATCATACTTAGGCATCCTATTGTCTAATTGGGTTAATATTGTATCTAAGATGGGGTTGAAAACCTTGCACTCAAAAACTTTTTCGGGATCTGATGACCTTTCATCCTTTGCATTTCTTTCCTCTTTTGAGATCATTTCTCTTCGAACTGTGTAGATTTTCCTAACATTTCAGCCTGTGAAGTAGCAGCTTCTTTACATGCAGTGAACCCAGAAGACTGTAATTTTGATAAAGCATCTTGAATGCCACCAAGTAAACCGTGAGCTGTCTGAATGTCAAGATCCAGACTCTGAAATTTTTTCTCTCAATGTTAAATTTTGATAAGATAGTATACCATATCTTGGCCAAAACAAAAAACAAAAACTCTGAATGTTCATTTGCAAGCTATCTGCTTCCAACAAGTTCTGGCATAAGATCATGTGAAGAAGACTTGATCTCATCTAATGTGTCAAAAACACCCTCAACCTGATTTCATAGTGAATGGATTTCCTCTACCCTTGCTGACCATCTTGTTGTGCTTTGGCATTTTAACGTCATGCTAAAATGCTCTTTCAGCGCATCCCAACAACTAGTAGAAGCAGAAAACAGGGCAGACAATCTTTGAACAATTAAAAAAAATAGAACAACTTGGGGAACAATCATTGCAGCAGTTTCTCCAACAAGATTCAGTGAGTGGGCCGCACATGGGACAAAAGATGTGTATTGATTTACCTGCTGAATTCAATTTTGAACACCTCTGTATGTGGCAGCCATGTTAGCTCTGTTGTTTTAGCTTTGTCCCTTGCAATCAGCCATATGTAAACGGTCTATCTTTTTTCAGGTTTCAGAGGGATAGCCGTGTTAGTCTGTATCAGTAAAAACAATGAGGAGTCCTTGTGGCACCTTAGAGACTAACAAATTTATTTGGGCATAAGCTTTCATGGGATGAAGTGGGGTATATCCCACAAAAACGTATGCCCAAATAAATTTGTTAGTCTCTAAGGTGCCACAAGGACTCCTCGTTGTTTTATCTTTTTTCAGCTTCCGTAAAATAACCTCCAGAATACCTTCCCCTGTTGTGGTGTGGATGTCAATGAAATCTACAAAGCTCTCAATAACCTTCACTCCGTATTTCAAAACCCAAATATAACTTACACCTGAGACATTTCCATCAGAAGAGATCTGGAGTGCAATCAAACATAACAGAAAAGTATTTAGCTTTCCTAACGTTGTTGAAAACAATCTGCCATACTTTTCATCCGATCCTATGGAAAAATTCATTTGGAATTTGATTTGATAAGTATGTCACCTTTGCAGTGCCAATCTTATTAGCTTCCACATGATCACACAACACACTATCGTACTTTGCGGGAAATTCAAGTAAACCCAAAAAATTACCATGACAAGGACTGTCTAATTTCTCTTCTGAACCTCTCAAAGGTAAACACCTCTCACCTAAGTACAGGAAAATATCCAAGAGAGAGCACATCTCTGTACTGGATAGCAGGCTTCCATATCTTTGACAATTGTGCGACCCTATTCTAATCATTCTGCACATTACATCCAGTGAGCAATCGCCTCCAGGCATTCCTTTGAATATTTGTATTGGCATACGCAGTCCTTACGCAAAAGGATAAATGGACACAAATCAGATATAAGGAATGGAAATATGCAAAAGCCTGTAGGAGAGCACTTCAATCTCCCTGGACACACAATAGCAGATTTAAAGGTAGCCATCCTGCAGCAAAAAAACTTCAGGACCAGACTCCAAAGAGAAACTGCTGAGCTTCAGTTCATTTGCAAATTTGACACCATCAGCTCAGGATTAAACAAAGACTATGAATGGCTAGCCAACTACAAAAGCAGTTTCTCCTCCCTTGGTGTTCACACCTCAACTGCTAAAAGAGGGCCTCACCCTCCCTGATTGAACTAACCTTGTTATCTCTAGCCTGACTCTTCCCTGCATATTTATACCTGCCTCTGGACATTTCCACTGCATGCATCTGAAGAAGTGGGTATTCACTCACGAAAGCTTATGCTCCAATACGTCTGTTAGTCTATAAGGTGCCACAGGACCCTTTGTCGCTTCTACAGATCCAGACTAACACGGCTACCTCTCTGATACTTGTGTTGGCATACTCACGCGCTGAAGTGGAAAAAGTTAGTGAACCCAGTTTTACAGTTCACAAAGGAAGATGAGGAATTTGGCTGGAAAAGCGAACAAGTGAAACAGAACAAAGAGGCAAGAGTCATAGTATACTTCAACCAGGATTGCTGGCATAACTCCCCATTAGGAGTGCTGACAAAGAACCACAATTTTAATGCTTGCCTTCCTTTGTATTTGCTAGGCAAAAAGTCTTGTTCTAAATTAACAATGGGACCATTTTTCTACTAAAAAACAGTGAACAGAATCTGCCACTTATGGCCAAGCAGCTGGATCTACCTGGTCAAAGTCAAAATTCTGCCCCTGGCTTTCAGTAATCAAACTGCTTTCAGTGTCCACATCCATAACAATTGTACCAGCAATCAACAAGACACTTTCTGTCCTGGAATCAGACTCCAGGACACAACAAGCCAGATAAACCCAGATCAACATTCTCACTAGCTAAAGAAGGCTCAGAAGTACGAGTAACAGAACCATCTGCAGATTGTTCACCAGGAACATGGTCAAACTTTGCACGTTTCAAGAAACTTTGTAGGCCACTCACAATTTTCTGATCTTTTTCAAGAGCCTTCTGTAGCTTGCACTTTTGAGCACCTCTCATTTAGTTATTCATGGCAGAAATCACGGTTGACTGTAAGAATTCACCCACCAGGCTCTTCAGAATTAATTGCTAGCTTTGGAATAACTGTGGTAGTGAGTGAAAGATCTAATATCTCTTATACTCTGAGAGAAATCAAGAAAAAAATCATATTAGAGCTCAGAGGTGTATCCTGTGCTTAGTGGGGGGCAGGGGCGTGGGAAATGGGAGGGCTAAGCCCGCTCACTTTTTAACAAAAGAAAGTGCCATACAGGTGGGCGAGGCCAGGGAGGGCCGGGCTTGCTCTGCTCCACAGAGGGCCATGTCATCAGCAGTGCCAGCCCCTGCTCACCTGGGGCGGGCCCATCTTCTACCTGTATCTCGTAGGCAGGCTCCATGTGTGGCTGCAGTTCCCAGCCTGGCTCTGCAGGCAACAGGTTAGTCCCAGTCTAGGCAGAGGGAGCCTGGCTGGCGGTGGGTGGGGCGACCTGCTGCAGTGTTGGGAGAGGGGGAGGGGGTCCATGGACACAGTTTGAGGGGCAGCAGGGAGGCATTGCTCACCCACAAACAGACAAGGCATGGTGTGTCTGGGGTGCATGCAGATTCACTGCCACTACCCCACCCCCCAACTTCTGTGAGCATGGAGCTGCTCTACCTGTGCAGGGGGCTTCTGTCCTGTGCCTCTCCTCCCAGCTCCACAGGTTTCTGCCTTGTTCAGTCCCTCACCCTGGCATTCGGGTTGCTGTCTCTTGCAGGGGTCGGGTAGAAGAGGCAGTGGGGAAGAAGGAAGGGATAGGGTATGGTGGGGGAAAAGAAGAGGATGAGGAATGGGATGGGAGATGAAGGGGTGTGGGGGGGGGGAGGGTTGGAGCAGAGAGGGAGAAACTCAAAGCTAGCAGGGGAAACCTTTTCCTGGCAGTGCGATCTCTGCCTTAGGCTGTGGAATAGTCTCCCAAGAGAAGGGCTAGAAGAAACCTCAAGTCTTGGGATTTTTAAAAGGAGACTGGACAAAGCATGCAGTAAGGATCACCCCTGCATTGGCAGGGAGATAGACTGAGCCGGGATGATCACAGAGGGCTTTTCTCCTTTAACTTCTATAATTCCATCCCACTATTCTGAGAGTACAAATTCTGGAAATAAAGGCCTGGTGCCTGGATCCCATTGCACTGGGATTGTGAATTAATGCTCTGACATGCAACTCCTAGTGGGTCAATAGTGTAGTTCCCACTGTTACTACAGCTGTTTCCAGGTGCCCTTGTGTTTAGCTGAATCCTTGCACTCAGTCCCTGAGTGTATTCCCTCTATAGTGAGATTGTGCATTCTGACACTGCTATCCTGCGGTGTGGATCCCAGGGTGTTTGCACTGTGAATTTTTGGCATGCACATGCGGCTATATCTATCTCATTGTGCTGGTAGTGGTAGTTCCCTTGTGTAATGATGACATTATGCTAGGAATATGAATCCTGAAAATAGTGCCCTGATGTGATGGTCACTCTGGGCTGTCAATGTGAACCCTCTATTTTTGTATGCAGTGTTGTTGTAGCCCTGTTGGTCCCAGGATATTAGAGAGACAAGATGGGTGAGGTAATATCTTTTATTGGACTAACTTCTGTTGGGGAGAGAGACAAACTTTCGAGCCACACAGAGTTCTCCTTACTTCTGTTGGTGAGAGAGGTAAGCTTCCAAAGAACTCTTCTTCAGGTCTATAAGTTTGAATCCTTGTCTCTCTCACCAACAGAAGCTGTTCCAATAAAATATATTACATCACCCATCTTGTCTCTCTAATGTGAATCCTGTCATTATGTCCCTGTTGGGTGCCATATACTGAGAGCATGAATCTTGACACTAGAGGAGGAGTGTAAATCTTAATGCTAGTAGCCTGCTGTTTAGATCTTACTCCACTCTGAGCCTGGGAGTTTTAATTTTAGCATGTGTGTCCTCATGCCAATCCATGAAGGCAGTGGAGTTTGGAAATAAGGTGACCACAGGGCCAGCCTTACAGGTGGGTGTCATGGACAGGTGGGCATTGTGGTCAAGAGGCAAGGAGCAGGATGGGCCTGGGATGCGAGGCCGGGGGACGGGGGGAGTCAGTGGGGCCCAGAAGCAATGGGGGGATTTCTTTGCCACTTTGGTCTTGGTCCCTCCACTTTTACAAAGGTTCTAGCACCCTTGGTCAGTGGATTGCAGATCCAATTGCATGGGCAAGAGGGAGCATACTTTTTTTCACTTCTTGCTCATTTCATCCATCATGGGGCTCTAGCCTTCTCCATTCAGTGCCCCAGACAGTGCATTCTGGACAACATTTAGTGACCGAAATGGAATTCAGGACCCCATTTAGTGCTCTCAATGGTGTATTCAGGACCTTGCTCAGTGCCCTTAACAGTGCATTCAGGGCCCCATTTAATGTTGTGTAGATGTAATTGATATCCACACCAAAACAGGGGAGGTCTTTCTGGGGATGAGAGTGCAGTGAGATTCAGTGGGGTGTGGAGTCAGATGGGATGGGGGATCTCTCTGGAACTGGGGGGGTGGAGTAACAGTGGTTATGAGGGTGGGGTCTCTGAATCCCTAGGACCTGTACCAGAGCTGCTGCCTCTGCCCTCCTGTGTCCACTGCTCCCCATTCCTCCCTGCTGACCTGTCCCTACAAGGTGCTGAGTGGCTGGTGGGGGAGAGTCCCTGCATCCTGCAGTTTCTTCCAGCCCCAGCACCTAGGTTGTGCCGACCCCATCCAGAACTGCTACCACTGCCCCTCCGCAGGCTGCTGCAGCTCCCATGATGGATGAAATGAGTGAGAAGTAAAAAAAAAAGTATGCTCCCTCACCCCTCCCAAAAAACTCCCCAAACAAACAAAAAAAACCAGGGTCTTTAAGACCCCCTGATGAGTGCAGAGAGGTTTCCACAGGAACCGTTTGAATTATGCTTTGCACAACCCTAATTTTGGCTGCCTCATTGGGTGGCCACCTTGAGACACCTTGGCCTTTCAGAAGTGCTGATCACCCCGATGTCTATGAGAGTTGTGTGGGTACTTGGGATCTCTGAAAACAAGCCCAGGGAGTTTTAGGTTAGAATCCAAATTAATTGGTTCTGCAGTCCAACCACAGACAGAAGCTGTAACCTGAACTCTAACATTCATGAATATCCCTTTAAAATTTTATATTGCTTTACACTCAGTGACTTACCACTCTTTACCAACCTTAACCTCAATGTGGTAGAAAATGGTAATACTCGCTGAGCAGCAAATATGGCTCTGCGGACTGAGTGTTCACCAGTACATGTGATCAACACTAAAAAGTGCCAACAGCTTACTGGGCAAAGGAGCATTTAGGGTATGGTAGTGTTTTCCCTGAGAGCAGGTAATGTCTCTCAAATCTGGATGGATCAGGCTCATAAGCTTTGGATGACAGCTGATGTAAGAGAAGGTAAATTCCAAATGAAATTGACACAGGGTCAGCAAAATGAGGCAATAGTCAGAGGGCTACTTAGCTCCTAGGTTCTTCATGTATCATGGATTCTTTGCAATTAAGTAATTTAAAACATGCTATCACATGGGGGGTAACCAACACGCCATCTTCTAGGCATCAAGAACCGAGTAGCAAAGAACAGGAAATTGGAACCTGGAACGTAGGTTCATTTACAGGTAAGTCAGGAGCGGTAGTTGAGGTAATGGCTAGAAGGAAAATACTGAGGATACAATGGAATGACTCTGTCAGGAGAAGTTTGAAGAGAAAATGGTTGGTATTTCTGGGATCTATGATCCGTGCTATGGATCAGAAGGAGTGGCAAAGAATTGTGGCTACCTCCGACTTCGTGTACATGAGAAAACGTGTTGAGAAAGAAAAGACTGCTGTACATTTTAAAATTATCAGCACCCACTACAAACATACTGGCTCTAAGTATAATCATAGCACTTTGTTTAATTACAGCCTAATTTCTTCAAATACAGCCTAAATAAAAGTGGTAGTGAGAGAGGTAGTGTGTGAAGTTTGGGTTCTCGAGGGACCACTCTTCAGCTAAAAAGTCTCCAAAAAGTTTGCAGTCACAAAACATTGTCTTAAAGGGCCCATTTTTAATTAATTTGAATCAAACTTATTGTAATGAACTAGCTGGCTTATTTGTGGGTACTCTCCCTCCACCCTGACTGAGCTGAAGGAAAAGGATGTAGACAATGGAGAGCACCGCACAGTGTTATACAGTTCAGCATCCAGACCATTGAAGGTTGCATAACTCACAGCATACAGAAATAGAAAATAATATCCTGGGATGAGAGGGGACCAGGTTCAGAAGAGAGATAAAGGTTGAACGAATTAGGAGGTCCATTGCAGCTCAAATCCTCATATTGACCATCACTGATAATGCAACATCCCTGGTGGAACCTATGGCTCTAAAAGCATGATCCTTACTGCCTGAGATAACTAATTGTGTTATCTCAAAAGCTGCAGTCGATTCATAAATCTGTACGGTAGAACCCCTATTTTATTAATTGGGGATTGAGTAGTTCATAAAATTGAACTTTTCAAAATTACAGTAGGTAGCAGGGATTTGGAGCAATCAAATTTTTGAATTGCTCCGCTCTGGCTCCGCTCCAGCTCTGGGCATAAACCCACCGCTCCGTGCTCCACTCCAAAGCCCTGGTAGGTAGGATGTGTGATACAGCATGGCCAGAAGGCAGCAGGAGAGTGATCTAGGGTGAGGAGAAGCCTTATTCCCTGTAGATTAATTAAAAGCACCTGAAACCAATTAGAGCACCTGAAACCAGTCACCTGATAAAATCCCCCTGCTTCAATCAGCCAGAGGAGGAGCTGGAGCAGAGTGGTTTGGTGGTGGAGCAGAGAGCAGTTTGGAGGAGTGAAACAGAGTGGATTGGTGGTGGAACAAAGAGCAGTTCGAAGGAAAGTGGAGGAGAGTTTTGAGAAGTGCTGCAGCGGGCTAAGAAGACCAAGATCCTAGGTAAAGGGACACCTGGCTTGTGCAGAGGGAAGGCAGGAAGCCCCACAAGCTGAAGGTCAGGAGAGGGAAGTAGCCCAGGGGAAAGAATCACTGGTACAAGTGGTTCACCTACTATCATAGGGCCCCTGGGCTGGGACCCAGAGTAGAGGGAGGGCCTGGGTCCCTCCCTCTCCACTCCCCTTCCCTGGGATACTAGTAGGATAGCTGTTACCCCAGTTCAGGGGCAAGAAATGGCACCCTGAAACCCCCCCACAAGAAGAGAAAGTGCGGGACCCATCATAGTAGTGCCCGCAATTTGCCACAGATGTATAAATTATAATATGGTGCACTGCAACACTTTCTTCTTGTCCTTTAAACCACTGCAAACTGATCTCCAAGGCACTGAAGGCATTGGAATGTAAAGGGATGCTGATTTGTTCTTTATAAACATCACTTTAATTATGTGATATTTTTTTCCATTATGAAAAATGGTTCCTAGGACTGGTCGTTCATTAGAATTTGTAAAATTGAGGTTATAGGGTATGTGGTCCAGATAGTGGAGGAAGATGGATAGTCACACTGTAAGTGTAGGTTATATGCACATTAATAGCAGGCAGGAGACAACTGCCTGAAAGCTGGTTGTGGTTGTGGCAGGAGGGCTTGGTAGCAGACAGCCTGATAGTGCGTCTGAGAGATGGGAAACAACCTGTTACTGGCAGAGGCCCAGCTGTAGGATATAGCAGTGTCCTTGCAAGCAAGGAGGTTTGGGGACAAATGCATGTACACAGCTGGATGATGGTGTAGAGGGGACCCCAACTATACTCTATTATCTTTATACAGGACTTGGGTAATTGCATCTGTTATGTGTCTACAGCACATTGTACACAGAGCACCCAGCAGACATCTGGAGGGCACTGGTATATCACAGCACTCACAGGTATCAGAGGGGTAGCCGTGTTAGTCTGGATCTGTAGAAGCGACAAAGGGTCCTGTGGCACCTTATAGACTAACAGAGGTACTGAAGCATAAGCTTTCGTGGGTGAATACCCACTTCTTCGGATGCAAGCAGTGGAAATGTCCAGGGGCAGATATAAATGTGCAGGGAAGATTCAGGCTAGAGATAACGAGGTAAGCTTAATCAGGGAGGGTGAGGCCCTCTTCTAGCAGTTGAGGTGTGAACACCAAGGGAGGAGAAACTGCTTTTGTAGTTGGCTAGCCATTCATAGTCTTTGTTTAATCCTGAGCTGATGGTGTCAAATTTGCAAATGAACTGAAGCTCTACAGTTTCTCTTTGGAGTCCGGTCCTGAAGTTTTTTTGCTGCAGGATGGCTACCTTTAGGTCTGCAATTGTGTGTCCAGGGAGGTTGAAGTGTTCCCCTACAGGCTTTTGTATACTGCCATTCCTTATATCTGATTTGTGTCCATTTATCCTTTTGCGTAAGGACTGTCCAGTTTGACCGATGTACATAGCAGAGGGGCATTGCTGGCATATTATGGCATATATTACATTGGTGGATGTGCAGGTGAATGAACCCGTGATGGTGTGGCTGATCTGGTTAGGTCCTGTGATGGTGTTCCTGGTGTAGATATGTGGGCAAAGTTGGCATCGAGGTTTGTTGCATGGCTTGGTTCCTGAGTTAGAGTTATTATGGTGCGGTGTGTAGTTGCTGGTGAGAATATGCTTCAGGTTGGCGGGTTGTCTGTGGGCGAGGACTGGCCTGCCTCCCAAGGCCTGTGAAAGTGAGGAATCAGGTTGTAGATCACTGATGATCCATTGGAGAGGTTTTAGCTGAGGACTGTAAGTGATGGCCAGAGGAGTTCTGTTGGTTTCTTTCTTCGGTTTGTCTTGCAGCAGGAGGCTTCTGGGTTCACGTTTGGCCCTGTTGATCTGTTTTCTTATTTCCTCATGTGGGTAGCGTAGTTTTGAGAATGCTTGGTGAAGATCTTGTAGGTGTTGGTCTCTGTCAGAGGGGTTGGCGCAAATATGGTTGTACCTCAGTGCTTGGCTGTAGACAATGGATCGTGTGGTGTGTCCGGGATGGAAGCTGGAGGCATGTAGGTAGGCATAGCGGTCAGTGGGTTTTCGGTATAGGGTGGTGTTAATGTGACCATCGCCTATTTGCACCGTGGTGTCTAGGAAGTGGACTTCCCGTGTAGACTGGTCCAGGCTGAGGTTGATGGTGGGGTGGAAGCTGTTGAAATCGTGGTGGAATTCTTCCAGAGTTTCTTTCCCATGGGTCCAGATGATGAAGATGTCATCAATGTAGCGTAGATAGAGAAGGGGCGTGAGTGGACGAGAACTGAGGAAGCGTTGTTCCAGGTCAGCCATAAAAATGTTGGCATATTGTGGGGCCATGCGGGTGCCCATAGCGGTGCCACTGGTCTGGAGGTATATATTGTCACCAAATTTGAAATAATTGTGCGCGAGGATAAAATCACAGAGTTCAGCAACCAGTTGTTCTGTGGCATCATTAGGGATACTGTTCCTGACAGCTTGTATCCCATCTGTGTGTGGGATGTTTGTGTAGAGAGCCTCTGCATCCATGGTGGCTAGGATGGTGTGTTCTGGAAGATTACCAATGCATTGTAGTTTTCTCAGGAAATCAGTGGTGTCATGGAGATAGCTGGGAGTGCTGGTGGCATGGGGTCTGAGTAGAGACTCCACATATCCGGACAGTTCTTCAGTAAGAGTGCCAATGCCCGAGATGATGGGGCGTCCAGGATTTCCAGGTTTGTGGATCTTGGCTAGTAGGTAGAATAACCCCGGTCAGGGCTCTAAGGGTATGTTGATTTGTTCCTGTATTAGTGTAGGGAATGTCCTGAGTAGATGGTGCAGTTTCTTAGTGTATTCCTCAGTGGGATCTGAGGAGAGTGGCCTGTAGAATTTGGTATTGGAGAGTTGTCTGGCAGCCTCCTTTTGGTAGTCAGACCTGTTCATGATGACAACAGCACCTCCTTTATCAGCCTCTTTGATTATAATGTCAGGGTTGTTTCTGAGGCTGTGGACGGCATTGTGTTCTGCACAACTTAGGTTATGAGGCAGGCGGCGTTGTTTTTCCACAATTTCTGCCTGTGCACGTCGGCGGAAGCATTCTATGTATAGGTCCAGACTGTCATTTCGACCCTCAGGAGGAGTCCATGTGGAGTTCTTCTTCTTGTGCTGTTGGTGGGAGGGTATCTGTGCGATGTTCAGTGTTATCTTGAAAGTATTCTTTGAGTCAGAGACGGCGAAAGTAGGCTTCCAGGTCACCGCAGAACTGAATCATGTTGGTGGGGCAAAAAGAGAGTCCCCGAGATAGGACAGACTGTTCTGCCGGGCTGAGTGTGTGGCTGGATAGATTGACGATATTGCTGGGTGAATTGGGGGTACCACTGTTGTGGCCCCATGTGGCAGGTAGGATTTTAGACAGCTTACAGTCCTTTTTCCTTTGTAGAGAGGTGAAGTGTTTAATGTAGATCTCCTGTCTTATTTTAGTAAAGTCCGTTTGTGTGGAAGATTGGTTATTTATGAAAGTTTCCAGGTTGGAGAGCTCTTTTTTGATGTTTTCCTGTTTGCTGTATAGGATGCTGATCAGGTGGTTCCTCAGTTTCTTTGATAGCGTATGGCATAATCTCACAGGCTACACCTCTGCTTGTGAGCCAGGGTTGTGATTCCCAGCTTGTGTAGATGTACTTGAACTAGCTTTCATTGATCCTGTGTGCTAAAAATAGTAGTGTAGATGGGATAGCACGGGTGGTGGCAAATGGCGGCATGGGTTAGCCATGTAGACTATATACCCCCAGGGTTCAAGTTGGTTTTTACTTGTCATGGCTAGCCTGGGCTGTTGCTTGCTGCTGCCTGTGCTAACCTGGTTACACTACTGAGCTAGCATGATATCTCTATGCGACCTAGATCACACCTAGGGGGATCACAACCTTAGCACCGCATACTCAGACCCTGCAGTGAGGTCAGTCCTGTTATTAACTGATTTAAATGTAAATCCTCACATTCAAGCTTTACTCACATGTGCTGTAATTTTGGGGAAGACATATGCTTCATCCAAATTAAAGAATATCCCTGTTTTAAATACAAATTTCAACAGTCTTACGTACGGAGCTTTGAAAGTGCTATTACTACTCAATATTGTTGTAGCCGTGTTGGTCCTAGGATATTAGAGAGACAGGGTGGGTGAGGTAATATCTTTTATTGGACCAACTTCTGTTGGTGAGAGAGGCAAGGTTTCGAGCTTACACAGAGCTCTTCTTCAGATCTCTGTTCTTGAAAGCTTGTCTCTCTCACCAACAGAGGTTGGTCTAATAAAATATACAGGGCCGCCGAGAGCGGGTTCGGGCCCCGGTGAAAAATTTTTTTCGGGTCCCCCAGCAAGGGCAGACCAGCTAAATATCTTTACATAGTCCGGCCCCAGCCCCCTTCCAGACCGCCGGGCCCGGGTAATTTGTACCGGCTTCCCCCTCCTCTCGTCGGCTCTGAAAATATATTAAGAACATAAGAACGGCTGTATTGGGTCAGACCAAAGGTCCATCCAGCCCAGTAACCTGTCTACCAACAGTGGCCAATGCCAGGTGCCCCAGAGGGAGTGATCTCTCTCCTGTCACCCATCACCACCCTCTGACAAACAGAGGCTAGGGACACCATGCCTTACCCATCCTGGCTAATAGCCATTAATGGACTTAACCGCCATAGATTTATCCAGTTCTCTTTTAAACCTCTTATAGTCCTAGTCTTCACAACCTCCTCAGGCAAGGAGTTCCACAGGTTGACTGTGCGCTGTGTGAAGAACAACTTTCTTTTATTTGTTTTAAACTTGCTGCCCATTAATTTCATTTGGGGGCTCATAGTTCTTATATTATGGGAACAAGTAAATAACTTTTCCTTATTCACTTTCTCCACACCACCCATGAGTTTATATACCTCTATCATATCCCCCCATAGTCTCCTCTTTTCCAAACTAAAAAGTCCTAGCCTCTTTAATCTCTCCTCATATGGGACCTGTTCCAAACCCCTAATCATTTTAGTTGCCCTTCTCTGAACCTTTTCTAATGAACCTTATCTTTTTTGAGTTGAGGAGACCACATCTGTATGCATTATTCAAGATGTGGGCGTACCATGGATTTATATAAGTGCAATAAGATATTCTCCGTCTTATTCTCTATTCCATTTTTAATTATTCCTAACATCCTGTTTGCTTTTTTGACCTCACACATCTTCTTTCACCAGTATTCAACACATGTAACTTTCATGGCTGTAGTACTTATGGCTTTGCACCTGATGGGGCTGAAGCACTCTGGGATTTTGTTGGGACTAACTGAATTGGTGCAGGTGCACCACCTAGGAATGAAATGGTTTGAACCGAAGTAATGTGGACAGCAACCTTGTAAGACTTACTCAGCGCTAGTGTACTTGTAAAGATACTGTACTTTGAATACTTGTGAAACAGTACAAGTGCTTTTGTGTGTAGCCCCAAAGGCCTGGGCTACATGAAGGATATTAAACCAGTTATAGTACCTAGACCCTTTGTAGAACACTTTTTGTCCATACACAATAACACTCCAAATTGTTTGCAAATGGTATAATAACCAAGTAGAACAAACTACTTTTAATCAGGCTAAATACACAGTGAATACTTAATTAGTTCAGTCCAAACCAGTGTGGTGCCAGAGTGGATGCAGACAAGATGAAATGCAGGCTAGTCCACCCCTTACTGTCTCCCAGTGTTTGAGTGGCTATATGAAATTCCCCCAAAGGGACAGCTTCTGGAAACGTAGCCAGGAAGTGTGGGAATGCAATCAATATGTGTGAGGACTGTGCTAGGGTGGATGTGGGACAAAACTTAAATCACATCAGTTTGTGTGGATGCACTGAACTGTTTCTGCTTCAACCAATTTAATTACAATTGATTCAGGACTTGAAAATTCTAGTTGAGTCTTTCTGAATAAACAGGACCTGTGCCTTTTATATGTGTATACAGAAATCGAACACTCTTAACGCCTCACCCCACTTTTCCAGCCGCATTTAAATAATAAAGGACCAAAAAATTCACCCCTGCCCAGTTGCTCACCTTTAAACCCGGGGACGAGAACCTGTGCTCTGGGCTGTAAATGCACAAGAAACTACATCTCCCACCATGCCCTGCTCCCACCAATCACCCCCCGCTAGGAAAGCACTACCGTCAGGTTCTCCCCCCGTCCCGCCAGCGCGTGCATTTCCCGGCTTCCTCTGCACTCCCCCGTCTAACGAATTTACATGCCCAGCATCACAATCGCCTGAGGAAGGGGGAGGAAGGGAGCCAACGTTTCCCAGCAGCCTCTGCGACCCATTCTTCCGCGGGAGAGGCAGGACAGACTACATTTCCCAGCATCCCCGGCGGTTCATGTAGCGCGCAGCGGCGGTTGGGCCCGTGCCGCGCTCCCCTGGCGGCAGCGGCGGGAGTGATGGCTGATAGCGGAGGCTCCGCGGCGAGTCCCCGCGTCCCGTCTCCCCCCGGCTCCCCGCTGCAGGGACGAAGGCGGCCGGGCTCTCCGTCGGCTCCCAGTGGGAGCGGCGGCGGCGAGGCTCCGGAGCGGAGCGCTGCTGCTGCTGCGGCGGCGGCGGCGGGCCCCCCCGGGCCGGCGGAGGGCGCGGCGGTGCCGCGGCTGCTGCTGCTGCCGCCGGCGGCGGTGTCGTCGCTGCCGCGGCTGGAGAAGCCCATCAAGCAGGCCTTCTACAACACCGGGGCGCTGCTCTTCGCCGGGCTGTGCTGCGGCGCCGCCGTGCTGGTCTACTTCATCCTGGAGGCCTTCCTGCGGCCGCTGCTCTGGGCCGTGCTCTGCGGCACCTTCCTGCACCCCTTCAAGAGCTCGCTCACCGCGCTGGGCCGCCGCTGGCTCGGCCGCCTGCACCGCTCCCGCACCCCGGTGCTGCTGGCCGCCCTGCTGCTGCCCCTCTGCTTCGCCAACTACGGCGCCGAGGCGCTGGGCGAGCAGGTGCTGCGCAGGCGGCGCCTCCTGCTGCTGCTGGGCGCGGGCGGCCCCCTGCTCTACGGGCTCTATTGCCTCGGCAGCTCCCTGGGAGTCCAGGCGCTGCTGGCCCAGACCGGACTCCTGATCTGCCGGGGGCTCGACTTCTTCAGCAGCCTGTGGGTGAGTCGGGGGGCGAGGGTGGGCTTGGCCTCGCCTCTGTCACCCTGGGGACCGCGCAGATCTGGGCGGAGAGGCGCGGTCTGCCCCTGAGCATCACCCAGGCGGCTCCACATCTCTGCCCTGCCCCGCCCCGCCCCGGCGCGCCCATGCCTGGCTTTCAGAGGGCTTGGTGCCAGTCTCCTCCTCAGCATCCCAGTCGCAGGGAAAGGCTTAGCCCGGCGCACCGTGTAACACCCTTCAGCTGGCTTGATAAGCAGGGTGGGATTCACAACGGTGAAATCAGTGGGAGTTCGGCATGGAAGCCCCTCGCTGGGATTTATAGTAGGAGTCAGGTGCCTAAATGAAGACCTTTGAGTTTATTGGGGAGTTAGGAGTCTAAACACTTGTGGGATCTCAGCCTTAAAGCTCAACCTGGAATGGTTGAAAGAGGACCAGAACCAGCCTCAATATGAAATCACTGTGGGTATTGCTTGGGAAGGCATGGGGAAGGCTAACATCACTTTCACTTCACCTCACCTGTGTCTGCACTAGAAACTTTTTCTGATTAATATACCCTAGTGGTGTGGTTTTGTTTTTGCGCTATTTTTGTGCTGGCTAAAGCCCTAGTCTAGAAGCAATTATAACAACATGTGCTTTTGCCAGTTTATTTTGCTCGTTGAACTGGTGGTATAAGCTATAGCTAGGGTCCTACTAAATTCATGGTCCATTTTGGTCAATTTCATAGTCATGGGACTTTAAAAATTGTAAATTTCATGATTTCAGCTATTTAAATCTGAAAATTCACTGTGTTGTAATTGTAGGGGTACTGACACAAAAAGGAGTTGGGGGGGGTTATTGTAGGGGAGCTTGTAGTATTGCTAAGGGACAGCATGGTGCTTTTAATAAAAATCAGTTGCCCTACAAAGAATATTTCTTATTGACAGACATCTTTAATTTATGTGGTGGTTTTCGTCCTAGAGACTCTGCAAGCCCGTCCCAAAAGCTCTTCCCAATATGTGTGCACAGCTTTTACTCTAGATGTTGCAGAGTATGCTGCATAACATTGGCAGGAAAAGGAAATTTTCAGGACACTGAAGTAAACTCTACTGCTACACAGAATGCCATGGAATCTCTTGTGCTGGCCTAGAGCGGCTGTGAATTTGAAAGTCTCATTCAAAGCAAATACATTAAATGTCTTTAAATGTTTGACTTGAGGCTCAAGAGTGTGGTATTTAACGGTTTATTTAAAATTGAACCTCAGCATTTGTTGCATAGGTGCCGGAACTATCCCCTGGCTTGAAGTGGTTTCCATCGTATACAGGTTCAGTGGCTCTCAGTACCCCCACTATACAAATTGTCCATCACCCCCTGATTTGTTGCAATAGCACATGTGCTATATTCCAGTATTTTAGCCATATACCAAATTCAATTATTACTTTCTGCTTAGTTATTCTTCCAATTCTAAACTGTTGCACAAAGATGCTCTGTAATCTTAAATAGCTCTTCTGTTCTACCCCAGTCTATTTCTACCAGTTTAGGTTAAAAACTTCCCCAAGACGCAAATTCCTTTCCTTGTCCTTGGACAGTATTACTGCCACCACCAAGTGATTTATACAAAAATTCAGGAAAGGGTCACTTGAAGTCTCTGTTTCCCCCAAAGCCCCTTCACCCCCTTTCCTGGGGAGGCTTGAGAATAATATACCAACCAATTGGTTTTTAATGTAAGTACGGATCAGACCCTTTATCTTTAGGACCATAAAATCAATCAGGTTCTTAAAAGAAGAACTTTATTATAAAGAAAAAAGTAAAAGAAGCACCTCTGCAAAATCAGGATGGAAGGTAACTTTACAGGGAAAAAGAGAGATTTTAAAAAACAGAGGACTGCCCTCTGGACTTATCGTCACAGTTTTAAAAAATGTGACTAAAACTACCTCTTAGCATAGGGAAAATTCACACGCTAAAACAAAAGATAATCTAATGCATTTCCTTGCTCTTACTTACAATTTTTTAATCTTAGATGGATCATTTCAGGTATGTTTCCAGGAGATGTTTTAGCTGCCTGGTCTCTCTCTCTCCTTCCGGAGAGGGAACAAAGAGAGCACAAACAACCCCTCCCATCCCGTCCCCCCCAGATTTGAAAGTATCTTGTTTTCTTATTGGTCCTTTTGATCAAGTGCCAACCAAGTTATTTGCGCTACTTAAGCCCTTACAGGTAAATTGATTTAGTACAGCTTCCCAGGAAGGATTTTATGTTACCCTTATCTCTGTTTATGACATAGGGAGTTGAGTGTATGAATACCTTAACTTTTTTCCCTTTTTGTGGGGAATGTTGTGTTAGATAGAGAAAAATTATAAAGTGATGATCTCTTCTCTTGCCTTTAATGAACTTTTTTGTTAGTGAATATAATCCAGGAGTTTGTTACAAATATATAGGCCTTTGTAATCAGAACCTAGAATTTTCCATACTAGGGAAAATCAGTGATTCATCAGGTCCACTATTCTGCCTCTTTCACTGGCTGAAACTGGAAGCTTTAGAGGAATATGACACCCATAGTTCTCTTCTCCTCCACCTGCTTTTCTCCATTCACACTTACCCAATTATTTATTGTTTCATATAGATATTCTTCCTAACCACAGGCTGATCAGGGCATAAATTTAAGTAGCACTTGTAACCATGTTTGCTAAACTGTTTTAACAAGTATTAGTGGGAGTGGGAAGATCAGAAATCTTAAGATGCTTTTCCCTGAAATTTTCTAGGTTTGGCCTCTGGCGAATTGTTTTGTTTGAGCAAAAATAGTTCATTATTGAATTAAAGGAGTTCAAATACTTTTTCCTGCAATTAAAGACTTGTTTTAAACTGCTGAAGCATCTTAGAAACATGAGGTAGAAAGTTGAAATTTGGGACAGTGTTGCTAAGTTCAGTATTTACGGTCAGAGTCCTAGTGAAAATTGGTTGTGATTTGGCTAAATTACAGTTAGGGCACTCATGTATAATTACATTATACAATCATGGAAATTACTACGCACTTCAGAAAATTATTTTTCATTTTAAAGCTGAAATTTGGATGAAAAATGCTTCACACTCTCCCCAAGTTTGAATGAAATTATTTTACCTACATTTGAAACTAAATACACTTTAGGCACTTCTTTGAGCTTTCATGCACATTCATTTCTGTGTTTTAAATGTAAAATGATTATTTGCAGTAAACCAAGGGAAAGACCCTGCTTAATTCAATAAGGAATCTGAAGGTGCATGCAAGCCCCATTTAATTTTTGATCAACTTAAGTTGCTCAGGATAAGAACATTGAGGTTGTAAATATGGTGCTGTGAAAACTCAGGAAAAAGCAAAGTTGAGTTGGTAAACTTCTCAACTTGCCAACTCCACTTCTTTTTAGCCAATCTTCTTTTTCCCTTATCTCAGCTGGGGTATCTGTTTATAATATCTTGATTTTTCCTTTCCTTCAGTCTGGCCTCCATCCTCTTCATTCCATTGAAATTTCTCTAGTAAAAGTCACTTATCTTTAAGTCTAAATATTAATCATGAAATTAAGTCTTTTTTTCAGTCTGCTGCTTTGGACCGCATACTGTCCATATCTTGAGACAGAGTTTTAAACTTCTGTCACGTTTTACTTTGTACTTCCATTTTTCAGCCCTTCTCCCATTCAGCCCTGGCTCAGTGCTGTCACCCCACTAGCTCTTGAGCCTGCAACCCAGTCTGTTTTCCCCCCCACTAGCCCTTCTGAACCCTAGCCTATGACCCCCCTCCCCAGCAGCCCTGTGTGCTCCACTCTGTCTGTCTTAATCGATCTCTGCCGGCACAGTGCTGTGATGAACGCTGCTGCCTCTTCTGATGCCAGAGAGGCCTCTGGTGGGTAACAAGCAGAATTGCAGCACTTCTCGGGCAGAATGTATTTTCTGCATGGGGGGAAATAATTCTGTGCTGGATATGAATTCTGCGAACGTGCAGTGGTGTTAGAATTCCCCCAGGAGTAAATATAAAAACAACCGAAAGCTAAGACTTGAACTTGAAGTCACAGCTTTTTGCTGACATTGCCTTCAGTCAGCAACTTGCAGAGATAATTGAAGAGCCTTGTGCTGAATACGCTTCCTCTGACAGACTTACACCATCTAATAGTGAAACAGAGTTTAACTAACAGAATTTGCACTGACATAAATGCAAAAAAATAGGTGAAACATGAGATGTGACCCCCATAAAACCTTGTACAGTCTTGTTAATTGATGTGTGTGTGCCCCAGGATCTGAAATGTTCATGTATTGACCCAGTTATACTTGCACACTTTTGTCAGTCAGGCCCACCACATTAATACACATTATAATCTAGGATAAGTTGTTTACTGTGGGCTTCAGAAGTCCGCTTGAGGGATGTGAATAGTGTGGGATTTGTGTCCATGCTAGGATTGGAACAATAATCATTGTGGGAACTAGAATTTTCACAAAAGCAGATATTGATGATCTTTCTCTTCCAAGTCTGTCCGTTATCACCCTCCCACCAAACTATAGTCTCCAAACTGTTTAGTGGAGTTGATCATACAGATTACTGGTGTGCAGTAACTAATGTGCAGCAGTCACTAATGTTCTCACTGTAATCCATGGAAAGACATTCAACAATATAGTGTGTATATTATAAATGTAGGAAATTATTTTCAAGTTATGATTTGATTCTCATCATCCAGAACCAGCCCACATTAAGTTTAAAGTAATTTGTTTAGTCAGCAGAATTTTCAGCGATATTAACAACTTCCAAAGTGGATCACTCAAATTAAAAAAAAGTTCTTCGGCATCATATTTCAAATGTTGCAAATAATGTACTGCTCATTAGCAAACACTATTACCTAAATTAGCATTGATTCAGTTAATCCATAATGTCACTTGAATTGAATCCCTCACACCTCTGGAGACAACTGACACCTTGTGGAATGGTAAAGTTTTATTTGGTTTCTGAAACAAGATTGCTGGCCCCTATTAAAACAGGAATTTCAATCTGATTGGATAGCACACAAATATGAAATGCATTCATTTAATGAACAGTTTATTATAACCAATTATAACCGTTAAACTTTTGGAAACGAGGACTGAACTATGCTAAATATTTAGATAACTATCATTTTTGTTTTGTTTGAAATTATTTGAAAACTTGAAGTGTTATGATTTGGGAGCTGTATGTACTACTTGAACAGTGGAGCATATTTTACTTAAATGTTATCTGTGGTATCGAAGTTTATGCCTAAGGCTACGTTTCAGTCACAGTGGGTATTCTTAGTAAAAGTCATGGACAGGTCATGGGCCATAAACAAAAATTCACGGGCCGTGACCTGTCCATGACTTTTACTAAGAATACCCACCATGACTAAAACTTGGGTGGGGCGGGGGGGGGGGGTGCTCAGGGGCAAGGGGAGGTTATGGGGGTGTTGCAGGTGCTGGGGCAGGTGACCTGGGACCCCTGCTGGTGCTGGGGGAGGGGTTGGCGGGGCTCCCTACGTGGCCCCGTGTCCCTGCAGCTCCTAGGCGGTGGGGGAAGGGGCCAGGGCAGGGGCTGCTCCTGCCACAAGCGCCAGCTGCCACAGCTCCCATTGGCCAGGAACTGTAGCCCATGGGAGCTGCAGGGGCAAGGCCTTTGGGTGTGGACAGCACATGACGCAGAGACCCCCTCCACTGCCTAGGAGCTGCAGGGGGCCCCCCCGCTCCAGGTAAGCACCCCACTCCCCCAAACTCCTGCCCCTAGCACACTCCCCCACACCAGACTGCTGCTGCTGGCCCAGGGGCTGCCCAGCTCGGGCAGCCCCTGGGCCAGCACCAGTTGCTGCAAAAGTCATGGAATCTATGACATCTGTGACAGACTCACAGCCTTACTTATGCCCTGCTAGCAATTTGCTGCTGACAAAACAAGGGCAAGAAATATTTTAATGAAAAGTTAGACCGGTATTTGAAACACTCTGCTCTTACTAACAAGGTGGAATTTTTTTTAAAATTATAAACGAATACTAAAAATCTCATCAGTTTTACAAGCTGAAGAGCAAAATTGACTAGATACTCTACTAGTCAGCATCTGACATGTGGTTAAAGTCAAGGGCTAGATTGATACCTTTACTCATGGTGAGCAGTACCTTCACAAGCCACTCTAGTGAACTTCATTGGGACTGCCTATGGTGTTAAGTAATATTTAACATGAATAAAAATGATCAGTTTGGCCCTACAGATGTTAGAGACACTTTCAGGAAGTTTATGTCCAAATTTTAAAGGGGGTGTGTGTGTGTGTGTGTGTGTGATGTTTGTTCTGTTTAAATATAGGAAACTTAATGTTAACAGAAATTTCTATGATTATTTTCTAATTAAAAAATGGGTCTTGGACTTAAACATTCCTAGGTATTGCAGCATTAATGCATGAGAATGAAAAAGCGAAACTGGTTACAAAGAAATTGAATGACTAATTTTTGTTGTTGTCAAATCTGAGTAAAATACAAAAAAAGCAAAAATAGTGAAAAGCCAAGTAGTTTTTTAGTTTTAATAATCTGATATGTAATAACATTGGTAAAGAAATATATTTTTAAATCCTGGTCCCTCAGAAGTTAATGGGAGTTTTGCTATTGACTTCAGTAGAGCTAGGATTTAAACCACCGTATTTAAACAATCACTTCGTTTACCCAGGACCCTACTTTGTTCAAGATTAGATCAGTAGCTCCCAAACTTTTTAGAAGGGTGACCAACCATGGTTTTTCTTTCTGTGAGACCCACTGACTACCAGAAGAAGCACTGTCCACCCAGCACCTAATCCCACCCCACTGCGGGTGGTGGTGGTGGTGGTGGTGGGGGGGGGGTGGGCGAAGGGGTTGTCAGCGAATGAGCCCATCCACCCTGACTCTGCAAGGCATTGTGATCTTGCTAAACCTGAGTGGCGCTGTGATCTTGTGCACCAGGCCACAACACCCAGAGCAGGAAGCTGGCCCCAGCCCCAGTCAGGATCCGAAGCTGTGGGCTGAATGCAAGGCAGGCTCTGTCTCCATCCCCCTCAGGCCTCCCCTCTGGGCCAGGCCTGCAACCCATTTGGGAAACGCTGTATTAGATAATCCGTAATGAATAGGCAGCTGAGCTTTTATTGTATTCCCTCCTCAGTGACTTGACCCCTGTCTTGCTCACAACATGCTGTCCATCTTGTCCTTTGAGACCCTGATTAAATATGACGCTTTTAAGCAAATGCTTAAATCCTAATGTTTTCAGTGGAATTTAAAAACACAATTAAAGTTAAGCACATGTTTAAGTTTTTTCATAAATAGGGATGCTTTCTGGAATCTGGGCCTGAGATCAAATCTGCTCTTAACATATAAATTGGAAGTGGTTTTTTTGTATTTTGTATTTTTTCCCTTCCTATCCAGTGACATTTTTCCTTCTCAGATTTCTTCCTTTTCTGATCCAGTTGGATTTTAAACTCCCTCTCTTGCTTCCTCTCATATCTTCTTCTTTCCTCCTGTCCAGCTAAAGCAATAGAGTTTAAATTGCTTTCAGTTAAAGCAATAGAGTTTAAAAGTTTGTTAGTTATTTTCTGTTTCTGTTATCCGAGGAGTAGAGCTGCAAGAGGCAGATTTAAGCAGACAAAAAGAAGCCCATGTGATAGTTCTGGCTAACTACAGCCTGTTAGTACAATAGGATTGAAAGACCTTGCAAAAAAGGCTCATATTTGCTCAGTGCATTCCTATTGCATTTTAAATGGGTAACGAAGTGGTACATTGCATTAATGCATGAACCATTCTCTATTAAAGCTTACATTTAAGTTTGAATTTAGTAATAAAACATAATTTTTTTCTTTCTCTCTCAATTTTGACCACCTCCATTTTGGTAAGAAACTTCATTGTGTGCATAAAGCAAAAATGGATGGCGCTACTAACTCTTTAACTGTGCACCAACATTAAAGATGATTTTACCAGGACAATATGCAAATCTTGGTTAACAGAAGATCACATTTTTGTTTTGCCACACAGGTGGTAGCTACATCTGATTATTTTGGCAAAGGGAGTGGAGAATATTAAGAACAGGGGTGGGCAAACTTTTTGGCTTGAGGACTGCATTGGGTTTCCGAAATTGTATGGAGGGCTGGTTAGGGGAGGCTGTGCCTCCCCAAACAGCCAGGCGTGGCACAGTCCCCACCCCCTATCCGACTCCCCTGCTTCTCGCCCCCTGACAGCCCCCCTAGGACTCCTGCCCCATCCACCCCGCCTCCTTCCTGACGGCCCCCTCGGGATCCCTGCCTCATCCAACCACCCTTTCTCCCTGTCCCCTGACCGCCCCCAGAACCTCCTGGAGCTGGGGAAAGTCACCTCTGTCTCTGGCCGCTGCAGCCCTGCACATCCCAAATTCCCCCCACCCCCTCCTCTTATCCCACTTCCCCCTCCCACCTGTGCCCTATTCCCCCCAAGGCCACCACCTCACCTTACATGTGCATCCTCTCCAGGGTCCAGGCACCTAATTAGTGGAGCCACACCTGTGCAGCTCCACTAATTAGGTGAGTGGCCCTTCATTCTCTTGTGTGTGGCCACCCAGGCGTGCTTAGAGGGGACTATCCGCAGACCACCTGAATGGAGCTCGCAGACCGCTGGTGGTCTACGGACCACAGTTTGAGAACCTCTGTGATTAGACAACTCTCGAAGGTGCAGGAGTTCATATAAAAAACCCTAACAATTGACTACTATGTATCTGTATATATGGATGTATGTGTAGTACATATGTATGCCCATAAGTATCTTCTCTTTTTAAAGATATGGACCTTGGTTGTTGGTTATCTGTTGACCATTTCATTCAAGTGGAATGCAAGCACTGAGCGTTACTTAAGAGCAATCTCCATTCCTGTCTGGATAATACTGCTCTTCCACTTAGGTGGGTAACATATCATTGTGTTTATGTATAAAATGTAATTCGGAAGCCTAACAAAGAACAATCTTGGGCTAAATTCTCAACTGAGATCCAGCCCCTTTGCCCTCCCCGGGTGGTGCAAAGAACGGATTCTTACTGCAAATAGCCAGCAGAGAATTTCTCTTGGTGCAGGAGAACTCGTCGCTGGTGTAAAGTTTGCAGGAGGTAGCTTTTGTGCCGCCATCCACTTGGAGTAGTGAACAGGGAGGGGACATGGAGGAACTCTGTAGCACTGCCTGCCTTTTTTTTCCCACTGGTGTAAGAGCACCTGCTCTAATGCTGGCTAGGGCCAGGTGCTGATTGGCCCTCAGAATCATGGCTCAGAAACCAGCTCCTTGACACCACTTTTTTTCCTGCAGAGCTTGGCCACAGGAGAGAATTTGGCCCCACATCTGTAAATCTTTACTTTTTTTTTTTTTTTTAGAGAGAGAATCTCAGTAACAAAGATTAAAGATCTAAAAGATAAATGACATAATTAACATGAAAATAAACTCTTCCTCCTACAGCCAGTCTGAGCATATTGATAATATCAAGGGATGTTTGTTTTATTTTTTTTTACTAAGTTTGTGTTCTATTTCTGCCTTTCTAATAGCATAACTGTATGGGGTCACTAGCCATTACAGTAGTTAATTAATACATTAATAATAAGCTAATATCCTTAAAAGAGCTCATAGCTCACACCTTCATGTCTTATTGAGGCAGCATCTCTTATGCACTGTTTCACAAATTTGCCCATACGTACACTATTTTGTGGTTTAAGATCTCATGTAGTGGCTTTGTGGGTTAGTTTTCAGCCAAACAAATATTGGTCTACAAATCCTGAAGCATTAGACCCCCTTCTCCCCCCCGGGAAAAAAAAGAAAAGAGCAAGCGAGAAAACTCCTTGGTCTCATTCTATATAGAAGTTCTACTAAAAGGAAGTTGTTTCTTTAGTTATTCTGAAATGTAAGTTGTTTTAAAAAATTTTAAAATGATATATCCAATATAATGTAATACTAATTGAATAAAAAGAGCACTGACTAATAGGTATTAGAATGAGTACTGAGAAATGTAAATGTCCCATAAGAATGGAAAGAGATGCATACAATGTCTAAATATTTTTAGATGTAGAAAAATTTCTCACACTTCTGTGATATTAGACACTGATATCTATAATTGCTAGGTTCCTGTTGTGGCTTCCCTCTTCAGTATGGCTGCATTACACTAATGTTTTTGGTGAATGTGAGGTTCATTAAATTCCGAAACTATGCTGAAAAATCGTATTATTTTCAGCTTCTGTGGCTGGCTCCTGGAGGATTCCAGTATTTCTGGTTATAGTTTTTCTGATGACTGTGGGCATGTTACATGAGCAACGGAGCGGAAAGGAGTCTTCTGGTAAGAAATAAGTCACTTTTCTTCCACTGTCAACCAAGGTAAACTTATGGAAAATGGAGATGAGTTTATTTTAATATCGTATGGCTTGTGTCTGTGTACTCTCTCTATTACAGAGAAAGTAGGAGTTCTTGCTAATTTAAAATATCATGGATTATGCTTAAAATCGAAGTCTGGTTGGTTCTAATAAAATATTTTGCAGTATACTATTGTTAAATTCTGTCGTGACTCTATAGTTAAAGCAGAATCCAGACTTCTTCTTCTAAACTACAATTTCTGTTCCACCTCTGACTTCTCATTAGTGTGACCAATATGCGTGCAGATGGGTTGCTTATACAAAGACACGAGGAGAATACTTTCTCAGAACCGGGGCAATACAGGATTAAAGATGTTTTGTTTCTTACTAATTCAAATACTACAATTTAATTTTTTTCCAGCACAAATCTTCATTTTAGGAGCTCCAGTCATGGGACAAAGGCATTTGTCAGTGGGTAGATTTAAATCGTGGGAGACATTTTAGGGAAGTACTATTTAGGAGTGTTAGGCCTGGTCTACACTAGGGAGAAGTGGGCGGTATCGATCTGAGTTACGCAACTTCAGCTACGTGAATAACGTAGCTGAAGTCGGCATACTTAGATCTACTTACCGCGGTGTCTTCACTGCGGTAGGTCAACTTCTGACGCTCCCCCATCGACTTTGTCTACGCTTCTCGCTCCGGTAGAGTACTGGAGTTGATGAAAGAGTGCTCGGCGGTCGATTTATCGCGTCTTCACTAGATGCGATAAATTTATCCCCGCTGGATCGATTGCTCCGGAGGTAAGTGTAGACATGCCCTTATTCTTCTACTGAGGCCAGAGAGAGTAGGATAGGATCAGGCTGAACAAACCAGTTTCATTACACTGGGCAGTGTCATACATGTTAGTCCCTGTGCTCTGATTCCAGAGGACTAAAAATCTTCCAGGATCAAAGATAAAGGTAGGGCACTGAAGACAAGAACTTAAGCTTGCAGAAGAAATGTGGAAGGAGAGAGGAATTCCCTGAGTTGTGATGGGGAAGAGAACCTGGAAGAAAGAAAAAGAATCTTGAGAAATAAAGAAAACACTTCCCTTTTCCACTCATCTTAATGCACCCTGACCCCCGTGGAGGGGATCCCAGAAAACAAAGATTCCTTGCCCTCCAATTGGTTGTCCCTGGGACGTATGCATTAGGTCCCAAGGAGTAAATAACTCGTTCTGCACTCCCATCATGTCCTGTTGCTCTTCAGCAGGGTGCCCTAGGGCAGGGGATCTCAACCTTTTTCATTCTGAGGCCTCCCCCAACATGCTATAAGAACTCCATGGCCCACCTGTGGCACAACTGGTTTTCTGCATATAAAAGCCAGGGCCTGTGTTAGGGGGTAGCAAGCAGGGCAGTTGCCTGGGGCCCCATGCCACAGGGGCCTCCGTGAAGCTAAACTGCTCAGGCTTTGGCGCCAGCCCTGGGTGGTGGGGCTCAAGGCCTCGGGCTTCAGCTCCATGCAGTGGGGCTTCAGCTTTCTGACCTAGGCCCTAGTGAGTCTAATGCTGGCCCTGCTTGGCAGACCCCCTGAAACCTGCTTGCAGCCCCCCACAGGGGCTCAAACCTCTGTTTGAGAACCACTGCCCTAGGGAATAAAGCAAATAACAGCAGGGCATTCATAGTTAAAATAATTTTAAGAACCTAAGAAAATTCCAAAATTTTGTAAACTAAAGTTAAGGTTGAGCTACATATTGGTAAATTAAGATTAAAACATTTCAATAGTTGTGTAGTTAGTCTGGGGTATGCAAGAAGCATTGGAAACCCAGGAAATTCACAGTTAAGATTAAATTTAAAAGAAACACACTTGAAGGTATGGAATGCACGGTTAAAGTATGTCTACAACTTTAAATGCACCTGTAATCATGTTGGAGGTGGGGAGACCGAGGGCTTCTCTACTGAGGGTTTGAATCTACAGCACACCAGTTTGCTGTGAAGTTATGTGCCGTCTGGATGAAGCTATAGCACAATGGAAGTCCCTGTGTGGCTTTAAGCAGTAGTAGCATGCCAAGCTGCACTCCAGAACTTCTTATACTGTGCTGTAGCAGTGCACACACAGGATGTTGCTGTGTGGCAAACTGGTGTACTCTAGATTCACACTGTGTTAGAATCATGGAATCTCAGGGTTGGAAGGGACCTCAGGAGGTCATCTAGTCCAATCCCCTGCTCAAAGCAGGACCAACCCCAACTAAATCATCCCAGCCAGGGCTTTGTCAAGCCGGGCCTTAAAAACCTCTAAGGATGGAGATTCCACCACCTCCTTAGGTAACCCATTCCAGTGCTTCACCAACCTCCTAGTGAAATAAGTGTTGCCCTGCAGTAACTTATTGAGACCATTTTACCAATCCTTAAGTTTCTCATTAGTAACCACAAATGCGCAGAATTCTTCCGCTCAACATTTTTAATTAAGATCCAAGTGTAGATGTCAGTTGAGATTAAACTGTTTTCTCCTACTATGAATTCCACTGGATGGAAGTCATCCCTCATGTATACTAGTTGTACCAAAATAGTTCCTTGTTTCTAGGAACTGAGAGCTCCTCATGTTGGCTGCAATGATTAATCATTGAAGATACAGTACATGGTCCAATTTACATTTGGCTGGTGGTCAGTACTCAAGTACTCCTAAAACCACTTAGAATATGGATTTATTGCACCCTCTGACACAGTTTTCCCTGGAACTGGTGGTCTTGGCCACTAAACTTTATTACCAACCATAGAGGTTTCAGGTTAATCCGATTGCCTGCCACTTGGAACAGTCTTGCTGAGCCGGATTTCACAGATGTTATGGCTGACAAGAAGAGAGATCTCTTCCTAGGTAGTCCTGGGGGAATACTGTGCCAGAAAATTAAATTCTGCACACGATGATATAAAATTCTGCATATTTGATTTGTTAACATAATGCAATATAATCAAAACAGTTTCACTTATTTTGGTAATTCAGAATACCTGTCAGCAAGTATGTCTATCGCAATACAGACAACAAGAAAGATATATGAAATGTGTTTTAGCAAATAGATTCCTTACTAGTAACTTTGAGTAAATTCATTTAAACTATTGTACAGAAACATATTTCCTGTATCCCTCAGAAGCAGTGCAAAGGCTGCGGGGGTGGGGGGAAGGGTCGGGGGTAATGGAGGAGCTGAAGGAGAGGGAAGTAATGGCGGGGAAGGCGGCTGGGAGTGAACCTGGAGGGTTGTTCGATGTGGGTGGGAGAAGTATGGTACAGGTTTTTTATGGGTTGGGGGATGGAGGGATTGTTGGAGCGCCTCCCCCATGCAGACTCCAGCTGACCCCATCCTCTGTCAGGCACATCTGTCCCTGTCTCCATGTGTCCCTGCACCCCTGTCCACATTTGGCCCTGCACCCTCACTCAGCCACCCTGCACCCCAACTTCCATTCCGCCCCTACCCCCACACTAGCCTTTCTGAACCCCAGCCTGTGACCTCCCCAGCAGCCCTATGTGCCCCATGCTGTCTGTCTCTCCCCTCCTCCCCCCAATATTCCATGCCTCCTTATCTGGACACTTGGGCAGGTCACTGTTAGGAATGCAGTGTCTTCTGCTCCCTCTCCCCTCGCTGTGGCTGGCAGCTCCCGAGTGGGAGCAGCTTCCCTCTGTTCTTGCACCACAGCAGCCCCTAGAGGGTGAAAGGGGTAACTGCAGCACCTTTCCGGAAGAATGTATTTTATGTGGAGGAAAAAAAAAATCTGCAGGGGACATGAATTTTTCAGTGGCACAGAATTCCCCAGGATTATCCTAGATCACACCCATGGCATAAAATGCATACATTTTCTTGAGAGACTAAATTTTGAAAAGTGTTCAGTAATGTGTGACGGGTTGGACCCTTGAAGGGCTAGTTGGGGGTGACACCCAAAGTAACACATTTGAAATACAGATACATAGTTAATATTCCTAACTTCAGATACAGAAATGAAACAGGCATACAAATTGGACAATCACATTCAGTAAATCATAACCTTTGCAATGATTTCTTACATGAGCCATCTTGCATAAAGTATATCTCAGTTATGTCATTAATATCAGAAGCATATTTTCATGAAGAATATGGAGTGAAACATCACAAGATGATCATACTGGGTCTACATAATATATGTAACTATTAAAGTGAATATCCATTTCAGTTTCACTGAAGTACAATTTCAATGGATGTTGAGCAACGGAAATAAAAATAGTATTGTGATAAGAATCAACCTCTTCCCAACTCTTTACTTACTTGTGTATTTATTTTTATAGGGACAGAACTTCCTGGTCAAATGATTTCCATTGCTGCTTCTACAATTGCCATGGCAATATCTGTCACAGGATATGAGTCAAGTAATGAGCAACATTCACCCCAACCATCAGGTGACTGAACATGCTGTAAGAAAATATTTGAATTTGTTCTAAAAGCATGAACCAAGAGGAAACTAGAAACAAATTTTAAAACCTTCTCCAACCCACAAATTACCACACTTAGCCCTGTGGAGTTGGTGTTCCTGGTTTAAAAGCTGTTCAAAAGGCAGCGGTATTAACATGTAAATGACTATTTTAAACAGGGCTTTGGAGCAGGACCTGGAGCAGCTCCGGAGCAGGTGAGCTGCAGGTTTTTGCCTGGAGCTGGAGCAGAGCCGGAGCACAGCTCCAAAGCCCTGATTTTAAATACAATTTTTATGACCTAGTCATTTAAACTGTTACCTGCATAGGCAGAAGTGGTGTCTGGGAGAAGTTTTCTGTCATAATTAGTGTTCTGTGAAAAGAGCTTTTTTCTTAGTGGATTTCCTGCTGTACTTATTTCTTTCCCTTGATATCTTCATGGTAGCAAGAAAAAGTTAGGCTTTGTGTGTGAGTGGAAGCAGCCTTGAACAAGCTTTGTAATGCCAGACTTTGTGGACAGTACTGTGAAGGCAAAAGATTTCCTTTTGATCTCCTCAACTATGGCATAAGACTAAACAGTTTTGTCTTGCAGTTAGTTTAATTCAGCATGCAGTTTCAAAGACCGTGTGTCTGGCTTCTGTTGCAGGTAATCTGTAAGCAGGAACTTGAGAAGATGAAGGTTCAATAAGGATATTTGGGGGTGGAAAGCCTCTTGGGTCATGGGTAAAAGATCACTATAAAGATGAAATAGGCCTTTGATGGAATGTTTTGCTGACAAAATAATAGTCCTCCAGAGCTCTCTGGAAACTAAAATGATCCAACAACATCTGAGGATGAACTGTCAAAACAGGCCCAGCGACCAGACAGTGCCCTAATCTCAAACTTGAAGTTGAACATCCTAAATAAAAAATAAAAATAAAATTCAAGCTACTGAAAAAATAAGTGAGTTTAAAAGACATGATCTTGGTTTCAACACACACATAGTGCTCCATATGATGGGACATACAGATCAGTGTAAGGTTATTTCAAGCACACTGCATTAATAACATTTCTTCTAGCTAAAGATTGGATTAATTGAAGTTAAAAAGCTACTTCCACCTCCAGGTAGTAACTGATGTGCAGGAGTCTAACTATATCTTACTCAGAGAGATGGATACACAAGTGTACTCACATACACGTTTACTAATTTAAGTGTTCCAATGCAAATAGTACTCAAACAAGATTTAGGTTTGAAACATTTAGCAACACACTAATTTTTAAAATAAAAAAGGCAGTCTTTCTGTTCTCATGGTATTTCATGCTGTTCCAACTGAAACTAAGCTCTTCATTTAGACTAGCATGCTAAAATTTCAAAGATAAGCACTTCTTCACATGAATAAATTGGAAAAAATGTCCAGAGATCTCTTGAAATTTCAGGTTGGAGCAATATGGCTATAGCTGTCGCCTTTTCTTTTACAGCTGTTTTCCTTGAGTGTGGGGTGGGATGTCTTGCTTTGCTCAACCTCCCCCTCCTCTCTCCCCCCCCCCCCCCCCCAAAAAAAAAAAAAAAGTATGAAGCCTGGAAGTTTGAGAGAAGTGATTTAGCTAGATTTTGGATTGCCTGCTGGTCATGTGACAAACAGTTGCCAATAAATGCAATACATTCCCACGCTCCAATCTGATATTTCTTCTTGGAAGCTGGATTGGAAATAAATTTTCTTTAAGGCAGATTATTTTTACTCTTAAAGCTTTAACTATGCCTTTTACTGGAGATTCTATATCTGAATAATATAAATGCACATGCTGCAGGTATATATGCTATAAGTGTGCTTTGAGTAACTTCCTTGGGAATATAACCCCATTCTTCAGTGTGGATTTTGTAGTCAACTTTTATTTATAGTCAGGAAGGAAAGAAAAAGGGACTCCCTGTCTTCTTCTTTTGATGGAAGCAGTTCTCCAGACTGATCTAGCAGTCTCCTTTGAGAACATTATTCATCATTATTGATCAACTGAGTGTTTTCAAATTTTTACTTGGTTTTGATCCGCCATGTTCGTGGTTATTGAGGCTCAGAATTCTGGAACTGCAAATCTTAAACACTTTTTAACTTTTTGTTGCTCCAGCGTGACTTGGTGTTTTCATCCTACTTTGGAACTCTGTTTTTCATGAAGTTTAAGATTCTACAGAAGTTTTCAGCCATTCTTCAAGCTTAACCACAGGCACACATCAGTTTTCAGCATGAAGACTCCTGTGTGCCTACTCTGCAAACAAATCACTGGTGCTAAGTGGTGTTTATTAGTTGCAGAAAAATTGATTATTTCTGAATTTTGATACTATTGCTTTTCATTAGCTGGTCAAAGAACAATGCTTTAAGCTTTCTGCTAGTATTTGGACTTACCCACGTTAATTTAAAAAAATTGTTACAACACTATAAGGCACTTTGGTTATACAGACCTTTATTTGTGTCTCTCTTGTTTTGTGGTTGAATATTGTGGACATTCTATTCCATCAGTGCTAGTACTGGGTCCTTCCTGACGGTATGAAGTGTTTTCTTAAATTTCTGGTAAGTGATAACTGCTAATTAGAGAAAGCAAACGCTGCCATATTTTTGGGGGCAAAAATGGGTAGGCTAATTAGCCATGTGGCTGGACTTATAGGCGTTATCTCAAATCTCTTACCTTTGTTTTCCCATTTGCTTTAGCACTTTCTTCCCACTGACATATGTTTGGAATTTTGCACACTACCCTATAATGTTGCTTAGATTTACCATATTGTGTTTGGGAATGAAAGTACGAGAAAAAGGAGTTGTGTACATGCAGTAATCTATAAAATAACATAGTTCCTACAACTTTTTTGGATGCTAAACTCCTGATGGTGATAAATATGACTTAACAGAATGTCCAGCAGAGGAGTTGCATTCTTTGCCTGAGTGATACATTATGTAACAAAGTCAAAAACTGTCTTTTACTATTCAGCATGGTACAGCTTTTCAGATGAACCTAGGGCCTGGTCTTCCTGCACGATCATAAGTGGTGTTCAGGTAATATCAATCCCAGTTAGTGGTGTTATGTGCAAAATCAGGTTTGAAGATCACCAAGAACCTTGCTGGTATTTTTCTTTCATCAACTAAAACAAGGCACCTCATGCTAATAAAACTTAAAATCAATTCCCAACACCTCTGAGGCCAGGTTCTGTTGAACACTGAATTGGGGGTTGAAGATAGAACCATGTAATGGGTAGACTAGTGTGGGATGCAGTTTTGTTGCCTGGCTCTTATGCAGTTATCTACAACCAGAAGAGCCACCTGCAAATTTTACTGACAGTAGGATCTGTCTATATAAAGTAAGGCTGCAGATTTGTCACAGCAGTTTTATCAAAAATCATGGAGCATTTATGATAACCTTGGTAAAAGTCACAGATTTTGTGTGGGTGGGGTTTTTTTTTTTTTTTTAATTAAAAAAAATAAATGCTGACACACACGAGGAGGAGGGCTACTGGAGAGCAAGCCCACCCCATGCTCCTTCTGAGGCTCAGTCCAGCTCCCCACTCTGGCTGTTGCAACCTGGTGCAGGGGGTTGCAGCGCCATTCTGCCCAGCCACCCTTTCATTGACCCCCTGCACCAGGTTGCAACAGCCAGAGTTGGGCGCTGGGCCCAGCCTCGTGGGACAAAAACCGCTACTGTGGAGTGAGTTTATTTAAAATTACGGACACAAAGACATATCACAGACAAATGGGAAAATCACAGTATCCATGACATTTTTCTAACCATGACAAACCTGCAGTCCTAATTCCAAGATTCCAGAGTTGTCCCTCTGAAGATTAGAATGTCTGTTATGCCAGTATGAAGTGATGGCTATTGTTATAATCATGGTTGAGAGCGCTTTTTGTGTGTGTGTGTGTGTGTGTGTGTGTGTGTGTGTGTGTGTGTGTGTGTGTGTGTGTGTGTGCGCAGAATATTATCAGGTTCAGTCAACATTGGGATTCACGGTCTGTTACCATCTGTTTTTTAAGTTCTCAGCCATTTTGGGCTGTTTTACATACTCGAGTTTACAGATCACACCTGTGCGGAAGCTACTAGTTTATCTCTAAAAGTCAAAGAACAAAAATGAGCCACACAAATGCTTTTGTAGAATATTAGTACATTATTACAGTAAGTCTCTTTGGGGTGAAGGAATGGAATGCATTCTAATTTTCTGTAAACTGGGATTTTGATTAGAATGAAATATTATACACTGGTTAAGTAGTCAGCACTTCTTAAATTTAATTTTTAATGTGTTCATCTTTAGCTTGTAAGCTAGTGAAGATGAAGCTTAATTAAACATTTAGTGTCATCTTAGGCATACAATGACATATTAGTTATCTACTAATTTTTAAAGTTGTTTAATATCCTTGGAAACAATACCATAAAGAAAGCAAAGTATAACATGCAAGGTAATATCATTGAGATCACAGCATGGATATTGTATAATTGTAGTATTATCATATCTGAAAAGAACACCACACATTATACTTAAATGGTTTGTAAGATGGAAGTGTTATCTTCAAAGTATACTGTCTGCACTTTGAAGTGTAGGACTTTGATTTAAAAATAGCCTGGAGCATGCATTTGGATATTATTGAACTCCTAGATAAAATACATTATTCATCATTGCCATAACGATAATACAGTAAATTCTTCTCATTTTGTAGCTAACAATATAGTATACATCTTAGATTTACGTTTTCCAGAGGAAAACAAACACGTTCTCTATTTTTGTTGGGTTATTTGGTGAAGTAGGATTGCACTGCTATGCATTTAGCTGTTAAGACCTTAGGGTAAATGTTGGTGAGCTACTAGGTAACCTCTTTCAGTTCAGCAGTAGAAATTAATGTGACAACTTCTACTTCTTTTTCTAGAAACAGCAGAAAGTGGGCAACCCTCTCAAGCCTCATCCACTTCGTTTTCCTCCTCTTCATCCACTTCCAGTGGCAGACACAGGCCTGAGATTGGAGCTTTTCTTCGAAAGAAGAAAACCAGTGATATCTACTTCGTTACACTTGTATGGGCCATTGTCGTAGTCCAAATCTGGCTGAATCTCTGGATTGTGCAGCTATTGCCAGTGCCTGTTGCAGGTCATTGTCTTGTTCTTAATAATGCCAGTTAAAATATTACTTACAACACTGTTGGATTTTTAGAACTTCTTACTTATCATGCACTTAGGCAAATGAAGCATCCACATTTATCTTCAGCCTATTATGAAAATACTATGTGTGGTTGTAGCACACATTCACTTAACTTTTCTGTAACTGCTTATAATTATAAATTAAGAGAGTTAAATGAGAGAACATGCTTCTCTGCTGCCTTCATCTCTTAATCAGACAGTTCAGTTAAGAATTCAGTCAGTTGCCAAAGTATGAGCAAAGAGGTGCCTGTTCCAACTCTTTCTAAAAATGGTAGGTTTGTGTTTCAGCATAGTTTTGTGGACAGCCACTTTCAGAATGTGGCCTACTACCAAGAATGATCTTCCTCCAGCACCCAAATGTTTCACCCTTGATACATACATTGGAGAAGAAAAGTGGTTTATAGTTTCCTGTCTTAAAAATAGCCAAAATCAGATATCTTCCAGAGCATTAAGAAACTCCACAGTGAACAGTTATGGAATAACTTGCCCGTGAGGGAATTTTTTTCCTAACGCTTGTAAGTTAAGGTGAGCTTTTGAAGTATGAACGTTATTCCTTTTAGAAATGGATAGATCACATACAGTGTAATAGTAGATGTTCTTATATTTTTGACTCTATGCCATTTTAAATTTTTAACAATGACATGGATGAAAACAAAGTAAAGATCGGGGGAATGATAAGTGATGAAGCCGACAGGTCACTTATACAGAGTATCCATTTTGTTTTATAACATTTGTATTTTCAGTCAATATAAAGTTATTCTGTTTTTTTAAAACCCCTTTGACAGCCCAGTGGGTCTAGTTTACCCTATAAAATGTAATGATTCACTGTTCTAGATTTGGCGAAGTTTTTAATGACGCTGCCCCTTTATGACTCAATAAAACTAATAGATAAGGCTAGAAAGGACCATTGTGAAAGGAAAAAATGTTCTTGCATTATAGGAAAAGATATTTTTATAGAGGGCTTGATTTTCCCAGATTAGAGAGGGCTGTGACTAAATGCTACTCCATGTTTCAGAGATGTCTTGGTACTGTTAACACTTCCCATTCAGTTCACTTACACTTCAGAAGAATGATGTTCTCTTAGAATTACTTTGTTCAGGGTGGTGGGAATTTTTTTAATAAAACATGAAGGGGAAATAAGAATTTTAGTTTAAAATTTAAACAGAAGACCAGTCGTGAAACATCTGAAACTTTTAAGTGCAGCGTGTATGTGTGAGAAAATAAGCTGTCACTTCTATTAATTTGTTCCCTTGTTCTATTGTTTTTTTTCCCTTTTTGTTCTACCCCTTTTGTAGCTCATGTTCACTTCCTTTATACTATTTTGTTTTTGTAAAATTTAGCGTTTTGGAATGTGTGGAATATATTCTTTATTTTTGGACATTTATTGGAACTTAAGTCTAGTAAGATACTTAATTGTTAATGCAGTACACAAACGTGTCACATGGTGGAGCCAATAGTAAGTAAAAGCAAAGTTTTGAAAAATTGTAAAATAAATTACTCTGTGTGAGCAAGAGCATAAGCTTACAGAAATGGTTTACAGACAAATCTTTTGTTGAACTTTGATAAACTCCCTGTAGACGTTAAAATTTGACCTTTAGGGCGATGACATTTTGTGTATCTAGATATTTCCAAAAGAAGGCATGTTGTGAATGTTGAGGGTTTATTTTTTGTAGTGTTTGTCAATAGATACTGCATCTAATTTGGAGGAGTTTTTGAATGAACATTATAAGAGTTTATTAAATATTAACAAAATTTGTTAGACTATTAACAAATTTCAATACTGTTGCAGTGAATAAGTTTTTAATGTCGTTGCATAGAGGGCTGTGTTGCTACCTATTTCCTTTTAGGATGCTGATTTCAACCCAACCATTGTTTACCTCAGAAAGGATTTTCGGTTTGGTGCGTTAAGTGAACAAATTTAAACAAATCTTAGATTCACTTTAATTGATCCATTTTATGACATTCAGCATTGCTGCCTTGTGGCAAAACTAATCTACAATAAGAAATAGTCCACAGGTGATTGTTCGGTTCATGACTTTTTTTTTTTCCACTTTGTACTTCAATTTTTTTAAATTAATGGTTCCTGAATATCCGTCACAGCAATGAGTTGGGTTTTTAAATGGGGTGTGTTAAATGCAAAAAAACTGTTTAATGCAGTGTTGAGGCTGCTAAGTAAATTAATCAGGAAATGCAAAAGTTTTAAGATTGATATATCAATGTTAACTCACACGGTATAATTTTAAAAGTAATACAAGCAGAGACTAAGTACAAATCACTTTATCTACAATGTGAATTAACATTCTGTGGGAACATTAATTTTTGCACGATTTGATTTGCATTATTTTAAATTGCCAAATTAAAATTGTACTTGCATGAATTTTTTTATTCTTCTTTGAGTGATGTCCCTATGTGTGCTCCATTGTAGGTGCGGCCTAGGATTGGAGATCATCAGTGCCTGTTGGACCGCACATGTGCACCTCCCCCATCTCGCGGCATGAGCTCTGTGTGTGTGTAGATAGATAGATAGATACATAAAGTATAAAAAATATGGCCCTCTGGTCCCCAGTTCCTTCTCTACTGCCTTTGGTCTGGGACAGAATCCACAACAGAGCTCGCTTCTCCTTTTGCCCAGTTAGTTCCTTACCTGTTACATTTTAGTGTAGTTTTGTAGTTATTTCCTCCTTTTTCATCCTCTCCCTTAAAAAAAATAAATAATAAAAATTGCTCTTATTCCGTCCTACCCTCCCTGTTAGTTTGTAGCTTAGCTTTTTGTTTCCTGCTTCCCGACCAGGAAGTTTTTTCTCTCACCCATATGCCTTTATCTCCTGTGTTTAAGAGGTGCGTTTCCTGTCCTACTGGCTTGCCTTCCCGGTAATGGATGGTCATCCACAGGGCATTTGCTGCCTGAGAGAGGGACATGTCCTACAAAAGCATGCTCACTGCCACAACCTCATTGCCAGGGTCAGAAAAGACTGGGACATTCAGTTGCAACTTCTCGTGGAGAAATCTCTGTGTCCTGCATCTGACGCTGCTCTGGATGCTTTCCCTGCACAGCTCTCACTCCACTAGATTGTCCACCGATCCTCATTCACCATGCCCTACTAAAAGAAAATCTTCTCTTTTTTGCTCTGAAGAGAAAGAAATAAGCTCCCTCATCACCCTCTGAGACACTGCCAGAGACAATGCCTGCCAGAACACCATTTCCTGCAAGGTCAGTTGCCTTGACATCCTTGGAGAGGGGACAGCTCCAGGGCTTGTCAGAGTACCTCAGGTACTGGAGCTAAGCAGAGGTCTAAAGACCCTAACTGGGCATACCTGCAGCCCTCTGCAGAGTCTCTCAGTGCTGGAGACAGAGACTCAAGACCTTCAAGAACAGTGCCAATCGTCCTGACCAAACCAACTGTGGGTATTGCGGCATCAACAGCCCTGCTGCCGCCAAAGTCCATTTCAGCACCGAGCAAGTCCTATTGACCAAGCAAGCCTTCCACACCATCTACTGGCTCTCAGGAGAGTGCACCTCTCCCTCAGCGCTGATTACATGCCGGTACCAACGATGCTCCTTCCTCCTCCCCAGGAGTTCAGCTATGCCAAGGACCTACCTATCTCTGGTGTGCCTGAGTCACCACTGCTCAGGCATGACCTCCCTCCACTTCAGTCCCTCTCTCTGGACTCACCGTCCTTCCTGTTTCTCCTCTGAGGATGGCACCCCCTTTTCCCAGCAACGCAGAGGAGGATGAGGAGTACTCTATCCCACCCTCATACTTGAGATAGGCACAAAAGCCTTCCTCTACACATCCTCACTATCCACAAGCAGACCAGGGCCCTGGTATCGACTGTCGTGGATCAACGCCACGTGCCGCTCCCTCAACATTGGTCATGCTGGGATCCTTGGGCCATGTACAGAGCACGGTTTGGGAAACCTCCTGTGGAGCAAAGCCGGAGGCCTAAATTTTTGCCTTCTCTGTTGCTCTCTGGGCCACCAGAGGTTGAACCTCTTCCAGTAGCAGCTAAGGCAGAAGTACAGGAGGAGGAAATTCTACTGCCACTCCACTTCTTCTTTTCCCTGATGAGGCTATTATGCCTCCACCTCCTGCTGCTGACTTCAAACATTTCCAGGAGTAGTTTTGCAGGATTGCGGAATCCCTTCAGATTCCTTTGGAGGAGGTGAAAGATCAACAACATAAGTTGCTTGGCATCCTGCACACATCTTCCTCTTGCAAATTAGCCATGAGGCCCTTCTCGATCCTGCTAAAGTGCTCTGGCAGACCCAACGTCCATCCCACCAATTTGCAAGTGGGTGGACAAAAGAGATTATGTTCCCACAAAAGACTTGGAATTTTTTTTCTCAACTCACCCCAAATTCCTTAGTCGTCCGTGCCATACAAGGAAAAAGGATGCCAATACCTTGACCCACCTCCAGGTGCTCATATCCGAAGGACACCTCTTGGCACATACAGCTTTACAAGCCTCCTTGGATTCCACGGATACTGCTGCCTGTTCCATTGTGCCTGCCATAGTAATGAGATTGGCCTCATGACTGCACCTCTCTGACCTTCCTAAGGAGGTATAAACCACCATCGAAGACCTAGCCTTTGAGGGTCCCAAATTATTTGGGGAGTGTACAGATGAATCCCTACACTCCCTTAAGGACTTGCGGTGGGTGGGATTGCAGAGGAAGTTGATATTTCCCTGGGCGTCTCTTCAGCACTAGAGTGTAAATGCCGAGAGAGCGATGGGTTGCTCGCAATGCACTCCCGATTGGCACTACGATACTCAGTGCTGTCAGCAGAAGTCCCCTACGAAGCACAGACATAAGACTCCTCAAGGGGCTACCTCTCGCACACCTTCAACCAAACAAAAATTTTGAAGGTGAGCTCGAGGCCCTGAGAAGCCTCCCCCTGTTCCAGTCACATCAACCATCTCCAACATCCCACCAGTATGGCGACCACTTAGCCCCTTCTTTCCATCATGGGGGCTAATTTGCTTCGGACAAGTGGATTCTAGAGTTCAAGAAAGGATATTCTATCCCTCTTCAGTGACCCTTCTCATGAGCTCATTCTTAAAATGATTGGGGTTATTCACAAGCTCCATTTGTCAGCCATCACAACTTTTCACTACCAGACAGACACACATCCTGTCTTCACCCACCTGCCCATGAAACATTTCCTGAAGGACATGCAAAATCTTTACTCTCATGTATAGGATCCAATCCCAGCTTGGGGCCCCGGCCTTGTCCTACACTCTACTAGACCTTCATTTTGAACCAATGGCAACATGGTCCTGTGTTCATTTATGTATGTAAACAGCATTTCTTTTTGCTATTACCTCTGCTCGACCAGTTGGCAAAATTGGAGCTCTTATGTTCACAGTACACAGTGTTTTTTTGTTTTGAGTTGTGGTTTTTTTTTTTTTGTTTTTTTTTTTTAAACCATGGTTGCACTACATCCTCATCCGAAATTTTTACAGCCTCTTTCCATCTAAATTACTTCCCCTGATTCTTTCCAAAGCCGCACAGCAATCAAGCGGAGGCAACATTGCATCATTATCATCGTTGGTATTCTCTTGATTCGAGGATAATCTCTACAACAAATTTACATATGGGTCCTGAGATGACTCACAAATCTGATCCTGGAACCACAGGTCCACCTGAAGTAGGTACAGACATTTCCGAGCGAGTCAGCTGCCTGCTGGGAGAGAGTTCTTTTTTCCCCTTCCTTCCTTCTCTCTCTCTCTCTCTCTCTCTCTCTTCAGCTTCGAGGGCAAGGCACTTCTCCCTGAAGCGGACCACTGCCTGATGGAGGATGTGGTGCCATTGAGGTTGTTTGGTGGTTTGCTCCTCCCAGCTTGTGATGTCCACATCAATTTTCTTGAGATACACTTTGTGTCTCTGTAGTGTTTCCTCTGACCATCACAGGATCTCTGATCATGGCTGAGCTGAGATTAGAGCACTTGTTTTGAGAGGCGAGAGTCTGGCATCCCCGCCCAATGTCCAGGCCAGTGGAGTTGGTGTATGAGGATCACTGATTCAGTGCTGGTGACATTGGCTTCAGTGAGGATGCTGGTGTTAGTGCAGTGATTTTACCACTTGATGCAAAGGATCTTCCGGAGGCATCGTTGGTGGTACCTCTGCAGATTCTGAAGAGTTTATAAGACGTTCCTAGATTCCTACAGGAAGTTCTGTAAGATGACTGACAAACTTATTCTTAGTTGCAGAACCGACACCATGAGTGCCCCTGTCCTCTGCAGATTTTTCTTTCCAGAAAAAGGTGTAGCCTTCACCTCCTCTCAGTTGACCTTCATCCGGGCACCTTGTCTCACTCAGGACAGTGACGTCCGTGTTATATCTCGCAAGTTCCCTGGTGACAATAGCAATTCTTCTTTCCGGTTGTACGTTATTTTTGTTATCTATCAGAGTGTGAACATTACATGTAGCAAAAGTCACTGTCTTTTTATAGTTCCAACCGTAGGCAGAGTGATCCCACTGGATGCGGTAATCCAGCCAGGAGTGGGTGAGACAATCTAGATTTAGGGCACCTTTTCTAGTCCTCTCCCCATGTGGGTTGAGCAGAGGGGATCCTAAAGAGGACTGCTCAGTCGCAATAGCCGCTGCCAAATTACACACATCTCGGTCCTGGTGCCAGATGACCATCCAGCTACTGCCACCTACATATAGATTCATGGTGAGGGACTACCCAATTCACTAATCCTATCCCCATCACCACTTGTCTGTCGCTGCAGGGCTTGGAAGGTTGGAAAGATGTTATTTCCTGTGGTAGAAGCTTGCGTTTGATTTTCTTTTTATGTGGGGAAGCTGGTGCGCCTATAGCAACCACACGATCATGACAAGCTGGAGGTCTGGGGTCTAGTGGCAGGGAAAGTCCGAGTAGACTAGAGATCTACAACTTCAGCCTTCATCTACTTTCACAACCATTAAGATCAGAAGACCCTTTTCCACCTGATCCACTGTTGAGGACTTGGTGGATTGGACTGTGCTTTGTCTGGAACCTCAGACCTGCTCATCTTCGGAGACCCTACCAGGAACATGAACTACACAATCGACAACCTCCTCCTGGAACTAGAGCATATTCCATCCGCTTGCTCTTCACTTTGATTGTCTTTTTCAATAATGTCCCGACTGTTGACATTTGCAAAGTGGCCACATGGGCATCAGTGGACGCTTTTAGCTATCACAATGCCATTACTCAGGACATCGCAGCAGGCACTCTGCTAGGACACACTGTCCTATCATCTGCAGTAAATGCCAGTCCAAAACTCCAGCCTCCCAATTAGGGGCCCTTCTTTCTAATCACCTACAATGGTGCCCCCTTAGGGACATCACTCGAAGAAGAGGAAGGTTACTCACCCTGTGCAGTAACTGAGGTTCTTCAAAATATGTGTGCTCCTCCCCTCTGCTTTGGAGCTGAAACATAAGCTCTGCAGCAGAGAAGGAACTAGGCAGGTGGTCGAACACACAGCGCTATATATGTCCCGCTCATGGCATGAGATGTGGGAGGTATGCATGTGCGGTCCGACAGGCACTGCTGGTGAAGATCTCTGATCTGAGGTGCAGGGGATGCTGCCACTCCTACAGTGGAGCACCGATAGGGGGACATAGCTTGAAAAACTTCAGTTACTGCACAAGCTGAGTAACCCCCCCCCCCTTTTTTTTTTTTATCTTCCTCTTGTAAGAGAAACACAGGGTGTTGCAGCTGATACACGATGTAATTAAGTAAGAGGAATATTGAAGATTTTGAAGAGCTATAAACTCTTTTTGGAGTTGTAGAATTGTCTGTGGTTTTTCCCCTGCCACTTTATTAGGTTTTTTTTTTTAAATTTATTTTGTAAAAGGAAAACCATGGCACTAGCACTATGGAGTTACAGAACTCTGTAGTACAAGTCATAATTAATTACAATTCTAACCAAAAAAAATTTATTGCACATGAACTGAAGTGATCTTTTTTTCGCTGAACTGTAACTTTACATTTTTTTCTAATTTACCTAGCAGCCTTGAGACATATTTGATGTTACAAATCAGCTGTGTGCACAATATGTACTTATTGATTTAGTTTTTTTTCCATAAAGGACAAATATTCCTTGTATTTGCCCAATTCAAGCTGTCTATGGGTTTTACTGAAAGTTGCCATAATCATCTTTGAGTTGAGATGCAATTTGAGTCCCAAAGAACTTTTTTTAGAGAGCAAATGAAATCAGGATCGTTGTAATGAAAGTTTGGCTGCAAGCTTATGTATAACTGTTCCTATTGTGAACATTATATGTATAAACAGATGTACGCTGTTATTTTGCCTAAGAGGAAAGAGAGATTTAACATTATAGAAGGCCTAACGTTTTAGGAATTCTGAGGGAGAAAAGTTTGCCTATTGTTGAAGATTTTATTATATTTGTCAGTTATGTTATGTGTAGCTACACAATTTAGTGCCATGCTTACAATCTGTGGAATTGCACCTATTTACATCAGGCCTTGATATGAACTGTAACCTCCATAATGGTGCTAGCCGTCTGGACTTAAAACTTCAGATAGCTGGAACATGTTTTTCTGCAAGTAAATGACCACCTGTTTTTAAAAAGTTGACATTTAGTACTGTTTCTGGTGATGAGTTTTAATTAAACCAATTTGATTTTTCTAACTTTTTCTCACAATGGAGTGAAAAACCCTGACATGGTGCACTTCTTAAATCCCTAATCCTTTCTCCCTCTTTTTTTATTACAGTTTGGGTTCTTAAAAAACTTGTGGTCCACTTTGGAGTTGTAAAGTTTATGGCGAAACGTTGTAGTAGTTGGTGGCATGTTCTGGAAAACTTTGTGAAGGAGCGGCAGGAGGCTCTTGCTCCACGGCCAATCAGAGGGCTTGGAAGGGTTATGCTAAAACTTGACAGTAAGGTATTTCAATTTATTTTCTTAAGCCATAATTTTGAATCAATTTTTTCTTTATTCTTTGTAAGCTGCGCTCTAGAAAGCTATAACTCTAAAATAAGTGTCTTTCACTCATAAGCACATTGTTCTTTATGTAAAAGTGTATCTTAGGCCTTGACTATACTTGCTGTCTTGAAGGCTATAGCACATTTTTAAATCTTGTTATAACAATGCTTAGCTCCATTGGCACTAAGATGATGTCTACATACTTTAAAAAAGTAGCTTTTTAAAGTTGTTAGCTTAACATGATTTTCTAATTGGATGTTAACCGTTTTTTTAAAAGCAATTTTTTCATTGTGTAGATAGGACCTAAGCTACTTCAGCTACATTTGTGTTTAAACTGTGCAGAAGCATGATGGTTAAACACAACTTTTCGATAGTGTAGAACAGACCATGTTGGAAAAAAACCTGTGGGGTGACGGTGGGTTCTCTTGGGAAGCTACTGAATACAGCATTGCCTATTTTCTTCTGGTTTTCTAAGTCAGTGGGTGCCACATTTCAGGAAGATGTGCACAAATTGGAGAAAGTCCAGAGGAGAGCAACAAAAATGATTAAAGGTCTAGAAAAAAAGACCTATGAGGAAAGATTGAAAAAATTGGGTTTGTTTAGTCTGGAGAAGAGAAGACTGAGGGGGGACATAACAGTTTTCAAGTACATAAAAGGTTGTTACGAGGAGGAGGGAGAAAAATGTTTCTCCTTAAGCTCTGAGGACAGGACAAGAAGCAATAGGCTTAAATTGGCGGTTTAGGTTGGACATTGGGGAAAAACTTTCTAACTGTCAAGGTGGTTAAGCACTGGAATAAATTGTTTAGGGAGGTTGTGGAATCTGTTATTGGATATTTTTTTTTAAGAGCAGGTTAGACAACACCTGTCAGGTATGGTCTAGATAATATTTACGCCTGCTATGAATGCAGGGGACTGAACTAGATGACTTCTCGACGTCTCCTCCAGTCCTATGATTCTATTGAAACAGTTGATTCTATGGTGGTAGATAGGAATAAATATTGCAAAAAATGAAAGCATGTGATGTAAGTTAAAGGTGTTAAGTCTATTTCTAACACTTTTGATAGTGTGATACTGTAATAAGAACAAAAGAATAGCAAACCCTCATTTTCTTTAAAAGTAAAGGCAAGGTGATTAACCATTTTAAATCTATTTAGCAGTATTTTTAATTTTAATGTTCGAGTTTGGAGGTCATATGGGCCCGCTTTCCCTGAAAGCCATACTCACTACTTTCTGTTAGCAAGAGGAGGGGGCTGAGCTTCAGCACCAGGAAGCAGCAGAGACTCTAATGTGAAGAAAACAGGCGGCTGCTGCTGTTTGAAACATAAACAGCTGTTTAAAATATATAGTGGTGATGCTTCCTCCTGACAGTCTGGCACGTGGTGAGGCCAAGAAGAAGTCCCACTACCAAGAGCAAGAGATGCATAGAGCAGAAAGGTGTCCCATTCCACCCAAGAGAATCTGTCGGCCTAGGCAGAGGCCTAGGGAAGAATGTTTTATTCCTCTTCTTAAGTTAAACTAATAAACAACTGAGAGAGGGTGAGGGAGAGAGCTGCTAGTGAGCTCAGCATGTCTTCAGCACTGAGCTCCCTTTTGAAGCATTCCTTTGATCTACCAAGGGGGAGCTATGAGAAAGTAGTCTGTTCAGCTTTCCCCCTACTCCAGGTCCTCTTTTTCTCCTACAGGGAAGAGGGGGTATACCCCACCCTGAGAGAAGTCCTGGGTGAGGAAAGGGAACACAAGCATTGTTGCTTATTCTCTCTCTCAACAGATCAGAGGGACACTCTGCGGCAGAAATTCTGTTGTTCTGTGCAGTACCTAGCACCAAGAGGTCTTGATCCATTACTTGGGCTCCTAGGTGCTATGATAATACAAATAATAAACTAGGGGCAACTGGGAGGCTCTGAAGGCAGCAATGAAACCTACTTGTGCATTTCATATGGGTCCTAATTAGACTAGGAAAATGAGACAGCTGCAGCGGCACAGGAGCCAGCAAACAGAGCTGTAAACAGGGGAGTTTGAGTGGGAGTTCTGTTGCAGTTCTGTTGGAGGGGAAGGTATTTGTTTCTGGTCTTGTATTTGTATTGTTTGGATGTGTAGAGGCTTGTAGGGGCAGTGTGCTGGGAGAGCAGCTGAGCCCTAATTAGGGGGCGGGGCTTCGCTGATCAGGGGTCCTATAAAGGCAGCCAGCCAGTCAGGCAGCGGCACAGACAGCTGCAGTGGCACAGGAGCCAGCAAACAGAGCTGTAAACAGGGGAGTTTGAGTGGGAGTTTGCAAGGGGAGTTTCTAAGGGGAGTCTGTATTTTGGGATTTGTTTGGTGTTTGTTCTGCTGTAGGTGGTGGTGTTGTGGTTTGTTTTGTGTTTTCCGGACTAACAGCATTTAGGTGAGAAGGCTGGCAGATATAGAGGCAGCAGTGGTCATGAGCCAAGCAGTGGAGGACACAATGAGGATGACTGGATGTGGCACCTGTGGTATGTATATGATTCTGGAGGGGGTACCTGATAAGAGTTTTGTCTGCATGAAGTGCCGCCTGATAGAGCTGATGGAAGAAAAGATCCGAGGATTAGAGATGCAGGTGGAAACTCTGGTTGAGTTTAGACGGGGGTTCGAGCAGTTGATGGAGGAAAGGCACGAGGTGGCTGACGGGGAAAGCTCAGAGATGCAGATGGAAGCAGGATCAAAGGCCTCTGAGGGGGGACTGCCGGGTGAAGAAAATGGACAGTGGAAGCATGTGACTAAGAGAACGAGGCAGAGGAAAAGACGGGCCAGTGAAGGAGAAATAGAGCTCAAGAACAGGTTTGCAGAGTTGGAGAATGAAGAAGGGGTACAGCAGGTGGTCACTGAAGGTGGAAGGGCAAGGAAGAAGAGAAGAGCGGTTAGTCCCATAGAAGAAGGGGAAGAGTCGATGGGGACAACACCAAACATGAGCCCCAGGAGGATACAGGATGGGTTGAAGAGGATTACAAGGGAAAATAGGAATGGAAAGGACCTGCAGCCAGAGGGAACAGGGGATAGACTGGAGAATCGCACTGTCACCAGGAAAAGGCAGGTCTACGTGATTGGGGATTCCTTACTGAGAAGAATAGACAGGCCTGTAACCAGAGCTGATCCAGAGAACAGAAGGGTGTGCTGTCTACCGGGTGCTAAGATACGGGATGTGGACCTGAGGTTGAAGAGGATCCTAAAGGGAGCGGGAAAGAATCCATTGATCATCCTTCACGTAGGAACAAATGACACGGCTAGATTCTCACTGGAACGAATCAAGGGGGACTATGCCAGGCTGGGGAAGACGCTTAAGGAAATCGAGGCTCAGGTAATCTTCAGTGGGATTCTGCCTGTTCCTAGAGAAGGGCAACAAAGGTGTGACAGGATTATGATGATCAACAGATGGCTCAGGGATTGGTGCTACAAGGAGGGCTTTGGGATGTATGGCCACTGGGAGGCATTCATGGACAGAGGACTGTTCTCTCGGGATGGACTTCACCTGAGTAGGGAAGGAAATAGACTTCTAGGATGGAGGCTGGCACAACTGATCAAGAGAGCTTTAAACTAGGAATGTGGGGGAGACGGTTGGGAGATGTCCAGGTAATCTCCACGCTGGATTTTAACATTGAGAGGGAAGACAACCAAGTAAGAGAGGATATAGCCGGGGGTAGGAGAATGGACATAAGGAGGAAGGGCAGAGTGGATACTAGTCAAATAGGTCATACTGGCAGTACAATGTCCATACCAAATTGGGTAAGGAATGTGAGTGAGGCCAAACAGCAAAAATTAAGATGTTTGTACACCAATGCGAGGAGCCTAGGTAACAAAATGGAGGAATTAGAGCTACTGGTCCAGGAAGTGAAACCAGATATCATAGGAATAACCGAAACATGGTGGAATAGCAGTCATGACTGGAGTACAGGTATTGAAGGGTATGTGCTGTTTAGGAAAGATAGAAATAAAGGTAAAGGTGGGGGAGTAGCATTGTATATCAATGATGAGGTAGACTGTAAAGAAATAAAAAGTGATGGAATGGATAAGACAGAGTCTGTCTGGGCAAAAATCACATTGGGGAAGAAAACTACTAGAGCCTCCCCTGGGATAGTGCTTGGGGTGTGCTATAGACCACCGGGATCTAATTTGGATATGGATAGAGACCTCTTTAATGTTTTTAAGGAAGTAAATACTAATGGGAACTGTGTGATCATGGGAGACTTCAACTTCCCAGATATAGATTGGAGAACAAGTGCTAGTAATAATAATAGGGCTCAGATTTTCCTAGATGTGATAGCTGATGAATTCCTTCATCAGGTAGTTGCTGAACCAACAAGGGGGGATGCCATTTTAGATTTGGTTTTGGTGAGTAGTGAGGACCTCATTGAAGAAATGGTTGTAGGGGACAACCTTGGCTCGAGTGATCATGAGCTAATTCAGTTCAAACTAAATGGAAGGATAAACAAAAATAAATCTGAGACTAGGGTTTTTGATTTCAAAAGGGCTAACTTTAATAAATTAAGGAAATTAGTTAGGGAAGTGGATTGGACTAAAGAATTTATGGACCTAAAGGCGGAGGAGGCCTGGGATTATTTCAAGTTACAGTTGCAGAAGCTGTCAGAAGCCTGTATCCCAAGAAAGGGGAAACAATTCATAGGCAGGGGTTTTAGACCAAGCTGGATGAGCAAGCATCTCAGAGAGGTGATTAAGAAAAAACAGAAAGCATACAAGGCGTGGAAGATGGGAGGGATCAGCAAAGAAACCTACCTTATTGAGGTCAGAGCATGTAGGGATAAAGTGAGACAGGCTAAAAGTCATGTAGAATTGGACCTTGCAAAGGGAATTAAAACCAATAGTAAAAAGTTTTATAGCCATATAAATAGGAAGAAAACAAAGAAAGAAGAAGTGGGACCGCTAAACACTGAGGATGGAGTGGAGGTTAAGGATAATCTAGGCATGGCTCAATATCTAAACAAATACTTTGCCTCAGTCTTTAATGAGGCTAATGAGGCGCTTAGGAATAGTGGCAGCATGACAAATGGGAATAAGGATGTGGGGGTAGATATTACCATATCCGAGGTAGAAGCCAAACTTGAACAGCTTAATGAGAGTAAATCAGGCGGCCCAGATAATCTTCATCCAAGAATATTAAAGGAACTGGCACATGAAATTGCAAGCCCATTAGCAAAAAATTTTAATGAATCTCTAAACTCAGGGGTTGTACCGTTTGACTGGAGAATAGCTAATATAGTTCCTATTTTTAAGAAAGGGAAAAAAAGTGACCCGGGTAACTACAGGCCTGTTAGTTTGACATCTGTAGTATGCAAGGTCTTGGAAAAAATTTTGAAGGAGAAAGTAGTTAAGGACCTTGAGGGCAATGGCAATTGGGACAAATTACAACATGGTTTTACAAAAGGTAGATTGTGCCAAACCAACTTGATCTCCTTCTTTGAGAAAGTAACAGATTTTTTAGATAAAGGAAACGCAGTGGATCTAATCTACCTCGATTTCAGTAAGGCATTTGATACAGTACCACATGAGGAATTATCGGTTAAATTGGAAAAGATGGGGATCAATATGAAAATTGAGAGGTGGATAAGGAACTGGTTAAAGGGGAGACTACAGCGGGTCATACTGAAAGGTGAACTGTCAGGTTGGAGGGAGGTTACTAGTGGAGTTCCTCAAGGTTCAGTTTTGGGACCAATTTTATTTAATCTTTTTATTACTGACCTCGGCACCAAAAGTGGGAGTGTGCTAATAAAGTTTGCAGATGACACAAAGTTGGGAGGTATTGCCAATTCAGAAAAGGATCGGGATATCCTACAGGAAGATCTGGATGACCTTGTAAACTGGAGTAATAGTAATAGGATGAAATTTAATAGTGAGAAGTGTAAGGTTATGCATTTAGGGATTAATAACAAGAATTTTAGTTATAAGCTGGGGACGCATCAGTTGGAAGTAACGGAAGAGGAGAAGGACCTCGGAGTCCTGGTTGATCACAGGATGACTATGAGTCGCCAATGTGATGTGGCCGTGAAAAAAGCTAATGCGGTCTTGGGATGCATTAGGCGAGGTATTTCTAGTAGAGATAAGGAGGTGTTAGTACCGTTATACAAGGCATTGGTAAGACCTCATTTGGAATACTGTGTGCAGTTCTGGTCTCCCATGTTTAAGAAGGATGAATTCAAACTGGAACAGGTACAAAGAAGGGCCACTAGGATGATCCGAGGAATGGAAAACCTGTCGTATGAAAGGAGACTCAAGGAGCTTGGTTTGTTTACCCTAACCAAAAGAAGGCTGAGGGGAGATATGATTGCTCTCTTTAAATATATCAGAGGGATAAATACCAGGGAGGGAGAGGAATTATTTCAGCTCAGTACCAATGTGGACACAAGAACAAATGGATATAAACTGGCCATCAGGAAGTTTAGACTTGAAATTAGACGAAGGTTTCTAACCATCAGAGGAGTGAAGTTCTGGAACAGCCTTCCAAGGGAAGCAGTGGGGGCAAAAGACCTAACTGGCTTCAAGATTAAGCTAGATACGTTTATGGAGGGGATGGTTTGATGGGATAACATGATCTTAGTCAAGGGTCAATTAATTGCCATCAGTGGTAAATAGGACCAATGGTCAATGATGGGATGTTAGAAGTTACTACAGAGAACTTTTTCCTGGGTGTCTGGCTGGTGAGTCTTGCCCACATGCTCGGGGTTCAGCTGATCGCCATATTTGGGGTCGGGAAGGAATTTTCCTCCAGGGTAGATTGGCAGAGGCCCTGGAGGTTTTTTGCCTTCCTCTGCAGCATGGGGCACGGGTCACTTACCGGAGGATTCTCTGCATCTTGAAGTCTTTAAACCATGATTTGAGGACTTCAATAGCTGAGACATAGGTGAGAGGATTATTCCAGGAGTGGGTGGGTGAGATTCTGTGGCCTGCATTGTGCAGGAGGTCAGACTAGATGATCATAATGGTCCCTTCTGACCTTAAAGTCTATGAGTCTATGAGTCTGAGATGTTTTTAGCAAAATTTGGTTTTACTGTCCCCTCATGCTACTCCTTCTGGCACTGTCCCTGCTGCTGATAGCATCTCTGAAGAAATTGGGAGCTTCCAGGGGGTGAAAAAGATTGTAGGTGTTCTTCTCTCTCTGCCCCTACAATACTTATACAAATATGTGTATATTTTACTCTCACATTTTGTAATTAGTCCAAAATCAGTGCTTTGCTTCACCGTAACACACACTATATAAAAAAAAATCATTGGTTTCAGTTAATGTTTAAAATGGTGATTGTATAGTTTTGTTTTATTTCTGTTGGGGTTAATAAGGATAGCTCTTTAATGGTGCCATATGATGTTTCCTATCCACTGAATGATTCCACACATCATTCCAGACATCTATAAATCAGGATTGTACTGATGTTTCCCTTTCCTAGTGAGTATTTTTATTAACTGCAGCCAACATTGTTTTTAGTGTATTCAAATGCATATTGTCATTTAACTAGACTTGATAGAGTATAAGAGAACTTGATGTGAATGATACAAACAGGTTGGGAAGCCCTTTTACCATACAGAGTCCAGTGTTAGTGTACATTAGGCACCATACTAATCTTACAGTTCAAACACATTTTAGCAGAAACATTTACCAAATTATGGAAATACGTATAGCCATGATAAATCTTCTTCAGAGAGATGTCAGCATGAATATAAAGAGCTTCCTAAAAAAGTACTGAGAAAGTGAATGCAGTTTTATTACATTTTACTTTCTCAAATATTTGGCTTAAACCAAAAAGGCCATATTTTTTAAAAACTAACTTGATTGCTGGGGTAGAAGCAACAACGTTTTTGGATACATTTGTCAGTATTACAGTGGGAAATAAGGCATGTGGTATATAATATCCCCTAATCTGAGTTGTAGTGTAGAACATATACTTAATGCTATTGACATTTTCTTGCCTATCAGTGCTGAAAACTGGAAGTCCCGTTTCCAGGCTATTCTATCTATCATTTGTTGTATTACTTTTAGAATGGAGAATATATAAAAGAGAGAATCTGAATGAGGGAGGTTATGCTAGTATCATGTTAATTTCCCAGGCTAGAACTAGGACAATAATTTCCCTTCTGTCATATTATAACCATTAAGGGGGGAAAGTAGCTGGTCAAAATATCCTATTTACACTGCTTGGTACTTAATGATGATGAAGGGGTTCTTATACTCATATGGGAATTTTCTACCCAGTTTCCATGAAAGTAAGATAAGGCAAGATTTTTTTTTTTTTTTTTTTTGTTAAATCTATAAAACCCGTTACCTTATTTTTCACTTATACAATATCCCATTTCCTGGGAAGAAAGAATGGAAGCAAATCAGAGCTGGAGGCTGAGACTTTTGAAGCTCTTTCGCACCTTCCCATTTCCACGCCTTGTACACCTGTTCCTATGGAAGCAAATATATTTCTGTTGTATATTGTTTGTTTGAAATCTTTGAATGCCTATGTTTAATTGTAAGCTGTTGCTTGCTTAATCATGCTTTAATTTACGTTCTGAAATGTTGGTTTTATTTGAAACATTTTCTCTTTGGTGTTGTTTACATCTGTTGGTGTCCAGCCACTTGTGCAAACCCAGTTGTAGACAATAAAAAACACAATTTGTTCTGAAGGGGTGTTGGAATTATTAATTTGGGAACCACTATTCCTTTATTAAATCCAAAGGCCAAATGGTACTTATACAATTGCTCTAAACATGCCTCAAAAGCGTAACTAATAAGCAAAATACTACATCCAAACAGTAACAAAACATTAATAAGCATTTGATCAAGATATTTACAAATGGATTAAACCCGGTGTTGCTTAGACTCATATTGGTAGGTTCCAGCTTGGTCAGGCAGGTATTGGTAATGGATCCTTTGAGTTTACTTTTACAAAGAAGTGATGTCATTGCCAATTACTAGCTTCAGTTAAAAACCAAGTTGAGACAATTCACCCTTATTTCCAGTCTTAATCCAGATAAGATTTACAACCACTGTTCCCTCTAAGCTGTGCGCGTGGGCACACGCACACAGATCCTAAACCCCGCGCACACAACGAAACACCGTGTGCACAAAAATTTGCACAGAAGCACAACAACAGAAGCACAACAGAAATTTTTTTGCGCACACGGCCTGTCAAAAATTAGAGGGAACATTGTTTACAATCACCTTTCTTCCAACAGCATTTCCTCCCCTCCTTGCAGTCCAACAGTTTTCCCATTGCACCTGGGTTCACATATGCTTTAACACTGGTATGTGGGTTGAGGAAGGGCTGTGTTGGCTCATTTTAAGACAGACATCCTCCCTACTTTATTCCTTCTGGTCTTATTGCTTATTATTTTCAAGGTTTTCTTTCTTGAGAGTCAGGGCCTTTCTTTACAGCACATATATATTTCCTTAACCAAATTTAAGCTAATTTTCATTCTTTAATTGTCCTACATGGAGCCTATCCTGGTTTCAAGACTCACTGGTGCAAGCTGCCGCTTTCATTGTCCACACTTGGGGTTTGCATGGATGTATTTGCGACTTGTCACCAATAGCTGGAATTGAAGTAAAATCTCATTGAAGAGTAGGCCTTAGAATGAGTGTGTCTCTGGGTAGTTTGGGTGAGAATTGGAGAGTAATATTTCTCTCTGTACAAAAGTAGACGGTTGCTTTTCAGAGAAGGGCTTAGCACCTGAACTACTTATGATCTGACTGCAGACAAGCACGTGTAAATAAGTGTTGGTTCCATGACCTCTTGGTCTGTACATCATGCATATAAATATATGCATGTATTTTATATTCCTTTTCATACTGATTCTCATTGGGTGTGAATGCAGTAATACTAATAGGATAATAAAATTCACGTGTACAGGCGAGTCGCATCTTAGGCGCATTTAACATGCGTGAATTCAGCTTTGCACGGTCAGCAAAAACAGAAAAAGAAAAATAACAATTTTAAAACTTCACCTATAGTGCGGGCAATTCCGCCCGCCATTCAACTAAATGAGTGTTTCACTATACGCGGTTTTCGCTTTACGTGCTAACCGCGGAACAGAACCCCCGTGTAAGATGAGACTTGCCTGTATCTCAATAGGTAACAAAAGACGCTTCACATATGTTTTAAACTATATCTTTGGTCAAAGTTGGAACCTCATTGCAATAAACTAGTATATGAGATGCTGATTCCTGGTATCACAATAATATCACGCTGTTTTTAGAAAAAACTTTCACAAGTGTTGCACTGATATTTAAAATTTTGGCTTGCTACTGTTAATCTGTAACTATTCAAGGTATAGTGATGCTGATTTATAGCTGGTTTATTACTCTTAAATTATGCTGGCAAAATACAATGGTGAAGTTTATATTCATTCACTGTACTCCTCTTTCTAAATATTATGCATATTTAGGCTTGAAAGGATTAGATTATTGGAAAATGTTGGTAAATATTGATTTCACCATACATAAGCCAACAGAAAAATATTTCCAAAGATGATAATCAAAATTTACAATTAGGCAAAGTAAGAAAAATGTTGCTTGAACTTATTAGTTTTTGATTTAAGGATATTTGTTTTATATACTGTGATCTGTAATGTTGACAGTTTGTGTTTCAATGGTTATAAAGCATGAGTTTTTTGAATCTCAGTGTCTGCTGTCATTAAATAATTACTGTTTTACCTCCCCATAATTTCCCACAACTGTAAAAATGTAAAGAGAAAATTAGGAAAAAAGCTTTAAAATATTGGTATCTGTTGAAATTTTTATATATTTATATAAATATAAATTAGATTATTGTATTACAGATTTCACTATTTATTTCCTACTATAGTTTACCTTTGGGTCTGGAATTATTAAATTTTCATTCTGTGGATGACTGTCTGCCTTCATTTCTATTCACACTATTACTTCATTCTTCAATAATCTTCCACTGTCTTCTTGTCTTTTTTTTTTCCCCTCTCCTCCGTCTTCCTTCCCTCTCCTCCCCCACAAGCTGTGGCACTGGCTTAATAAGAAGGTAAATAAAGAGATTGTGATTCCAACTAAAGGATTGTGTCCTTTTTGCAGCATGAACGCTTTTAACATGTCTTGCTCTTTAGTTCTCTCTCCCAATTGTTGTCTTCCCCCACTCCCTCCCCCCGTCTAAGCTACTGGAGGTCATATAACACCATCTGATCTATATCTTTTTAAATAAAATGAATGCATTTAGTTACACTATCCTGCTGTACAGGACATTTATTAGCCTTTCTCCTTTTGTGGACTTGGTTTCAAATTTTAAGATTTAAGAAAAATTTGATCTGTGACTAATCCCCATCTGTACACATCACAAAGCTAACACATAATTTGACGCAATAGGCATTTTCTGTTCAGGGGAACTTAAGGGTGTTGAAGGTCAGGACTAGGGTAAGTTTACGAAGATGTGAGTGGAAACTTGCATAGTTCCTGCATTATGACTGGCTCTAGTCAGTGGTATTAGGCATTTGCCTTCAAAAGCGCCAACTTAACCCACACATGATTTTTCTTAAGGGAAAAATAAAACTCCAAATTACTCCATATTGAACTATTACTAAAGGAAATGGGCAGCACCCAAAGCAGCAACAAGTGAAAGGGAGGAACGTCCAAAACTGCTGCTGTAGTTAAAAGAAAATAATTCCCCCTCTATGAAGTTCATAGAAAAAAATAGCCATGTAATCCATATGACACACAATCTCATCCTTAATTCGCCCTGTGTTGCTGAGCTACTTCAACTCATTTACTTCAGTTCTAAACAGATTAAGCTACTACACTCCTACAAATTGCAACCTTCATTGTCTATACTAGGAATTTACATTAGTTCATCCACAGTGGCTGGAATCTGGGCGAATCCCCGTTTTAGACAAAGCCTTAGACTCTGGTAGAGCATACCAGCTCCACAGGAGCATCAAGAGAGCTGGTAGAGGGCTGCCAGTGGAACTTGTATGAAAATCAAGGTGGGAGATCTTGCATCAAAAGTATTAAAATACAAATCTCAAACATAAAATTCCCCAACAGAAAAGTATTAAGATAGACTAATGGTTGTAAATACATACTGATTTAAATTATTAAATGTTCAAACACAATGTATGAAAGGCAGGAAGTTAAAAGGTTGTATCTTAAAAAAACAAATAAAACCATAATAACTGGAAATCAGCTAACCTTCTGCACCAACCTCTATCCTCATTTATCTCAGTACTGGTGAGAGAATCCAACTAGCTGTCACTGCATAGAAACTCGGTGTTTACTGTTGTCTGTACAAAGTATAGTAGTATAGTCTTTGATCAGTCACATAACCTACAGCTGCCCTTGTAAACTGTAGTAGGTACTTGGAATATGATGGCTCTGCCCTGTGATGGGAGGGTGAAAGGGATAAAGTTGTATACTCACTCCAAAGTGGAGCCGTGGATGGAGAAGGAGATATAAAGATTTACCTTTTTTTAACAATTTGGGTAACAAACAGTAAAATTGAGATTATAGTTGGGGTCTTCTGTGAAAAATATGTGTAGACTAATGCATGAGATGTTGTAGTCATTTTAGCCTGAAACATGAGAACTGTAGAGTTTCATCTCCAGCACCCAATTAGTGGATGAATGCCCTATGCAGAGGTTTCTCTAAGGGCTGGCCCACACTAGGGGGCGGGATCGATCTAAGATACGCAACTTCAGCTACGTGAATAGCGTAGTTGAAGTATCTTAGATCGAATTACAAAGCACTTACCTCGGGTCCACGCGGCGCAGGCAGGCTCCCCCGTCGACTCCGCTTACTCCTCGCGCCGAGCTGGAGTTCCGGAGTTGACGGGGAGCGCTGCTGGGATCGATTTATCGCATCTACATGAGACACGATAAATCGATCGATCGCTACCCGCTGAATCAGGCGGGTAGTGTGGATGTACCCTTAGTGTGTGGGGGTGGAGGGGGGAAGGAGAGGGAGGAGGTGCAAGGAAGGTTTGTGTGGCTTGTTATTGAAAGATGGATGGGGGAGAGTAGTTAAAGGATAGTTTGACCATCTTCTGACCTTTTGACATTTTGACTGTTTAAATTTCATCCTCCATTTCCTGATGTTGAAAGGATTGTGTTTGTACTACAATGTGCAAGTGTTTTTAAATTATAAATATGTATGTGCAACCATAAGTTTGTCTTGAAGAAGAATTTTTGTTTGGGAATGATATGTTGCATCTCTGCAATATACCCACACAATGCACTGAGCTACCAATGGAATGGTCTTAACTGTACATTTTCTTGATTCTGTGGTTTTAGGTTTTTAATGTTTGAACATAGATTTTATGTGGGTGGGTTTACTCTAATTTTGCCACAATATAAAAGTTGCTGAACACTAACATGGCTATTAAAATACTTAAAAAACCCACAAACTAAGTATAATTTTAAAAAATAAAAATAATGTAGACCCATCACGTGTAGACTATAACTTTTACAAAATTGAGCTTTTTTTATTTATTTGAAAAAAGTACTTGAAACTACTCATCTTTCATTTCTTGCACCTACATAGATATTTTGAACATTTACATCAAAATATTTCTATTTTGTAATATGCTAAGCAAATCATATATATAATCCAAAAACAGACTGTAAATTTTGACAGGCTCTTAATTTTATCAAATCTGCAATTCAAAAATGCTAAGAAAGGGGGAAGATTGAAGCACAAAAGATTGGACTGCAGTTCTAAAGGCTGCTTTCCTTTTATAACTTTTACCTTTTTCTTCCTCTCAAGGAAAGTACTTGAGAGAATACTAAAATAAGCTTCTCTCTGTGCAATGTGAAACTAAAAATATGACCCCTGGAGGCAAGGTAGAGTTTGAAATGGTTATTGGTAACTCTGGTTATTAGGACGGGAAGATAAGAGCAAAGCTCTTTTACATAAGAGCTTTCTGTCAGGGACTGTTTTTAAACTGGGACTTTAGTGAGTAAGAATCACACAACTTAATATTACTTACTGAGCCCAAGGCATAGAAGAGATTCCAGTGAGTTAGTAAGATGTGCTCTGTATGGCATTGTTTACAGCGTGAATCTTAAAAAAAATAAAATAAATACTTTTCATTTTTGCTAAAACCAGTGCCTCTGCACCAGTGTAAGCAACCTTGGGAACCCTACTGTAGACAGCTCCCCAGCTTGTTTGACCTGGCTACTCATCTGTACTTTTTCACTGTGAAACGGACATATCTGAGTAACTAACTTCACTGGAGCTAAATCAGGGGTCGGCAACCTTTCAGAAGTGGTGTGCCGAGTCTTCATTTATTCACTCCAATTTAAGGTTTCGCGTGCCAGTAATACATTTTAACATTTTTAGAAGGTCTCTTTCTATAAGTCTATAATATATAACTAAACTATTGTTGTATGTAAAGTAAATCAGGTTTTTAAAATGTTTAAGAAGCTTCATTTAAAAGTAAATTAAAATGCAGAGCCCCCCGGACCAGTGGCCAAGACCTGGGCAGTGTGAGTGCCACTGAAAATCAGCTCATGTACCGCCTTTGACACGCTTGCCATAGGTTGCCTACCCCTGAGCTAAATGATCCCTTTTTAACAGTCCCAAAATAATTGAAGGTGAAATCCTTACCAGAAAATGTATCCAACTCGATTACTACTTTATTTTAGGGGGGTGGGGAATTAAAATAGACACTGAAACAGCTGTGACTGCATAAAAGAAGTAAAACACTCGTACTGCTTGTATTTTACCACAGACAAATATATATTCAGAGATTTGTCAATATATACAATTTGCATGTATAATATATAGTTTAGTATGTAAAATATATATTAGAAAATGAGCACTCAGATATACGTAGGTGTTCTTTTAAGATGAGTTGACTTGATTTAAATGTTTGTGAATAATGTACAGTGTAGTATAAAATATAGAAGGCATAATCACTCTCCCAATTCCAATAAATCTAGATATGAGTCAGTCTTTTCAAAACTAGTTCCTAATACAAACCGTAGATTTAAAGAGCCACATTCAATTAAAATGTTCATCCCAATTACTTTTTCCAAATAAATTTTTTCCAGTGAACTCATGAATGTATGTACTTTGACCCTGCTTTAGTTTTGAGGCATAATTCAATTGTTTGTAATTTGCTTTATTTTTGAAATGTAAAGATAAGTTTATATCCTTTCCTTCAAAACCCTGACATTTTAAGATAGTTTTCATTGACTGCAAATCAGAAATCCTTTTTTTGTTTTTGTTTTAATGAGTGAATGACCTTCTGTAGCTTAGGAGTCTGGTTTCTTTCTACTATTTGACTGTCTTTGATGTCATGGCAACATTTGCTTGTAGCTATTGACTAACAATTAAATTAGAAGCTAAAACTTTAAAATACTGGAGTAGTTTCTGACTAGTGTTTAGAAAGTGTGTGTGTGTGTGTGTGTGTGTGTGTGTGTGAGAGAGAGAGAGAGAGATGTGCATGCATGTATATAGGGGTAGGGCATAGAAAGGAAAGTCTGTAAGAATGACCTAGAGAAATATGGACCAGATTCAGAGGTAAGTTTCAACTGGTGTAATTTATACTTATTTTTCCCACTGCCTCAGCATGTAAATTGAACCAACAGTGAGACTGAGTTTTTTGTATTTGTTTTGTTTTTAAATGGGAGATCAGAGTCAAGCATGTATAGAAGCTCCTGGGTGCTCAGCATTTTTGAAAAACAGGCCACTTATTAGGTGAATAAATATATATTTAGCAGCCGTGTTTTGCACCCATGTTTTGAAAGTCTTTAAGACTCTCTTAATCTCTCACTTATTTACAGTTAAATAACCAACAGCCCCTTTCTCATTCTTTGAATTTGGCCTACTGACAATAAACTAGTTTAAGCTAGTGTCGAGGGGCCAGATGAAGGGGGTACAGCAAAAGTTAAGAGGAGGCTGTAAGTGAATTAATAATATGGAGAGCATGCTTTCACTTATACCTTATTATACCCTTCTGCTCTTCCCTTTTCAGCTTTCCCTGATTGCCTAACTGCAAGTAGCATAATATTAGACTCTTAGACCTTGTCTATAGTAAGGACACTGATGATCCTATCGGTTCAATAGCTCCAATGGGGAGACCTACCTTTCAAGACTCTTGAGGCTTCCAGATCAAACCAACAGTTTACACAGTGGTAAAACAACAAAAGCCTCTAGATTTGTCTATGCTGAGACACTTGTTGCTATCAGTGGTGCTGTTGGATCAGAGCTGGCTTTGGTGGCAATCTCTCGTACAGTTCCCTAATGTAGATATGGCCATGAACTCAGTAGCCAGTGGGACAGATTCAAAGGTGATATGTAAGCTTGTGTAAAGTGGGTGTATATTTTTCACAAACTGAATCTAAGTTTAGCATACCTGTTGAGGATAATTGAAATAAGCGATAAATGACATTAGTTTAGACTTTCTTAGATTCAGTTAGACTTGTCTCTGAATTTGGACCTGTGAGTAGAAGCCACCGCTTTTTTTTAAACTGAGAAAGAAATAGCAAGGAAAGTTACATAAGATAAAGTGAACGTTTAACTTATTTATAACACAGTATTTTTAAGGTACTGTATCCTTTTTATTCTTGTTCGAGTGCTTGCTCATATCCATTCCATATTAGGTGTGTGTGCTCACCACACGCACCAGTGCCAGAAGTTTTTCCCACAGCAGTATCCATAAAGGACTGGTTCTGGTACCCCCTGGAACAGCCTCAGGGTGAGGGGAGCCGGCGGTGCCACTTATACCGCAGCATCCACCTGCATCCATTCTCTGCCCATTCGGGCTCGACCTGTAACAAGTAAGGGTCGTTTTGACGGCGCGTTCGGGGGCGACCTACCGGACTATTCCTCGGATCCATCTTTCCCAGTATTCTCCAAACGCCTTTCCCTTTTCCTTCCTGCTTGGACAGCTATAACTTCGGACCCCTGGGTCCACACAGTGGAGCAGGGTTTTACCCTCCAGTTCCTTTCTACCCCCCACTTTCCACCCACCTTCCAGTTCTCCTTCAGGGACCCTACTCATGAGTCTCCTCGCTCAGGAGGTAAAGGGGTTACTACAGGTGGGTGTGGTCGAAGAAGTTCCTCTCGAGTACAGGAACAAGGGATTCTATTCCCGGTACTTTTTAATCCCAGAGGCCAAAGGTGGTCTACGACCCATCCTGGACCTGTGACACCTCAAGTACCTAAAAAAGCTAAAGTTCCACCTGGTCTCCCTGGCTTCTATCATCCCCTCCCTGGATCCGGGAGACTGGTATGCCGCCATTGACTTGAAGGATGCATACATAGCGCTCTTTCAAGGACACAGACACTTCCTTCGGTTTACGATTGGGCCCCACCATGACCAGTTTGCGGTCCCCCTTTCCGGCCTGGCGACAGCACCGAGAGTGTTTTACCAAGTGCATGTCAGTGGTAGCTGCTTACGTCAGGCGCCGGGGTATCCAGATCTACCCATACCTTGACGGGTTGGTCCAGGGCAGCTCTAGGTCTCAAATCCAAAGGGATTTCTCAGTGCTTCAAGCCACATGCCACTCCCCGTGCCTGGTAAACGACAAAATCAACGTTCATGCCAGTGCAAAGAATAGAGTTAATTAGAGCGGTCCTTGACCTGCGCGAAAGCATTCCTGCTGCTGGAAGGGTTTTGAGCCTTGACAGACCTAATCATGGAGGTGTCCCCGTTTCCCCCTGACTACAGCCAGGGTCTGCCTGTGCCTGCTGGGCCACATGGCAACTTGCACATACATTATCCGCCATACCAGGCTCCGAATGTGGTCCCTGCAGGAATGGCTGATGTCCTATTCCCAGTTTAGGGATCATCTGGAAAACATTGTGACCACCCCAGCAGATACTCACCTCGCTGCAATGGTGGACCGCTCGCGAGAAGGTCCTAGAGGGAGTTCTGTTCAACATCTCTTCCCCCTCCCCCCTCACTCCATCAAGTTGGTGTTGGATGCCTCAGCTGGGATGCGCACCTCAGAGATCTCTAGACCTAGGGTATGTGGTCCCCGGAGGAGATGACGCACCGCATAAACGTCAAAGTACTCAGAGCGGTCCGATTAGTGTGCGGCAGCTTCCTACCTTACCCGTCGGGCAAAGTGGTGAGAGTCCTGACGGACAACACAGCCTTAGTGTTCCAAATCAACAGGCAAGGGGGAGTGCGCTTGTCAGCTCTCTGCAAAGAGGCACTCCGTCTCTGGAGCTTCTGCATTGACCACGAGATCCACCTGGAAGTTTGTTGCCTCCCCGATGTCAAGAACACCCTAGTGGATCACCTCAGCAGGGCTTTCTTCTCTCACCATGAGTGGCCGCTCCACAGGGTTATAGCCTACATGGTCTTCCAGAGGTTGGAAACTTCCCCAAGTGGAAGTGTTCTCCACCAAGCAAAACAGAAAATGTCATCGGTTTTGTTCTTGGCAAGGTCTGGGCAAGAACTTCCTCTCCGATGCCTTCCTCCCGTTGTGGTCGGGGGCCTGATGTACATTTCCCCCAATCCCACTCATTGCCAAGTTCCTGGCAAAGATCAAGAGAGACAGAGCGTGGGTTATCATGATTGCCCCAGCGTGGCCTTGCCAGCACTGGTTCGGTACGCTCATGAACCTGTCAGCAGCCCCTCCCTGCCCAACCGACTAGACCTGCTGTCACAGGACCACGGTTGGCTCTTACACCTCAACCTCACATCCCTCTACCTCTCAGCGTGGATGTTGTGTGGCTGAACCTGGAGGAGCAGACCTGTTTGGAGAAGGTCCAACAGGTCCTCCTGGGAAGTAGAAAGCCCCTCAACTAGTCTGATTTACCGGGCCACGTGGTCACGTTTTTCCTGTTGGGTGTCCGAGTGTGGCATCTCTCCCTCGCGTTCTTCCATACAGGCTGTCCTAGACTATCTGCTTCATTTGAGGAACCAGGGCCTGGCACACTCTTCCATTAGAGTGCATCTTGCGGCCATCTCTGCTTTTCACCCGCCGATCCAAGGACAGAGGTGTTTTGCCATGACATGACAATCAGATTCTTGAGAGGGCACGAGAGACTCTTCCCGCAGGTACGGACTCCTGTCCCGCAGTGGGATCTTAACTTGGTCCTCTCTAGGCTCATGGGCCCTTTTTGAGCTGCTCCCTTTCCCACCTGTCATGGAAGGTGGCAGTGATGTTAGAGAGACAAGTTTCTGAAATTAAAGCTTTGACCTCAGAACTGCTGTACGCTATCTTCTACAAGGACAAGCTTCAGCTGCAGCCGGCCGTCCACCTTCCATATGAGCCAGGACGTCTTCCTCCCGGTGTTCTATCCCAAACTGCACAAGACCAGTGAAGAGAGGCATCTTCACGCGCTGGATGTCCGAAGGACTTTGCGTTTTTACTTAGAACATACCAAGCCTTTCCACAAATCAACTCAGCTCTTCTTTGCTACAGTGGATAGGATGAAGGGCCTGCCAGTGTCCTCACGGAGGATTTCCAATTGGATTACCTAGTGCATAAAGACCTGTTACGGCCTGGCGTGGGTTCCGCCGCCACCAATTGTTAAAGCCCACTCAACTAGGGCTCAGGTGTCTTTGGCCTTCCTGGCACACATCCCTGTCCAGGACATCCGTAGAGCTGCAACGTGGTCCTGTCCACATGTTCACGGTTCATTATGCCATCACTCAGCAGACCAGGGACGATACTGAGTTCAGCAGAGCTGTGTTACAATCTACACATCTGTGAACTCCTACCTACCTCCAGGGGTACTGCTTTGGAGTCACCTAATATGGAATGGGCATGAGCAAGCACTCGAAGAAGAAAAGACAGTTACTTTTTCCATAACTGGTGTTCTTCGAGATGTGTTGCTCATGTCCATTCCATGTGACCCTCCCTCCTTCCCCACTGTCGGAGTTTCTGGCAAGAAGGAACTGAGGGTGGGGGGAGCTGGAGACGCCCCTTATACTGTGGTATGTGCGTGCTGCTCCGGGGGTACCAGAGCCAATCCCCTACGAATACTGCTGAGGGAAAAACTTCTGGCACCGGTGCATGTGGCGAGCACACACACCTAATATGTAATGGACACGAGCAACACATCTCGAAGAACACCAATTACAGAAAAGGTAACTGTCTCTTTTTTTTTCTGTCGCTGTGTCCTCAAAATCCCTAAATGTATGAGTACTTTAAAAGGGCAAAACTGAAACAGGATTTTCTGTAATTTCCTAGATAATAAATAGTTTGGAGTTCAAACTAGTTGGAATTTTTCAGATAACTGCCCTGCAGGCAGTTGACTTCCCCACTATTACTGATGAGAGAACTTGAATGATTGCTGAAGTGTTTCAGGGTAAGTGTTTCAGTGGCAAACACTGAAAATTTCCATGTTCTCTCTGAGATTTTTGCTGGGTACTGCAGGTTCTTTGAGATTCCTTTCTGCAGAACATAGTATAATGCAGGTTTCATTGAAGGAACTTGCAGAACTCAACAATTACTTCTCTAGAGCGTGTCACACTGTATTCTGAATGGTTGCTCTGAAATGCTGACTCTCTGCCTTGTGACAACGTGTGTTAAACAAATGGTAGCGGAGTTTGAGGGTAAAGCGACTTCATATGCAGGGGTAGGGATCAGTAATAGAGAAAGAGCTCCTATTACTTTAACTTTTGATTTTACATGACACCGAGGAAAAGAATAGCAACTAAAATTATCAGTACAACCACTGAATGTATAGACACTTCTTATTTGGAAATATTGAACCTTCTGCACATTGCCTTTGAACATATTACCTTCTGCATATTGCCTTTCTGTTTTAAAGTAAAATTAAACTCCTAGTTGTTGTGTTTTGTGTTTGTTTTTTTTAATCGAGTGCTTTTCCTATCTTTTGAGCCACAAAAGCTGGAAAAAATAGATTTGCCCACAATGAGGTTGTGCAGTCTTTATTTAATCAGGCCCGTTTCATATTAGGTTAAGTGCAGTTTACTCTTTTCTAGAGTGCTCTCCACACAGCCATATAGTTAAGATTTTTCCCTCCTTGAATGACACCAACAGAACTTCATGAACCTGAAGTGGTGTGATTACGGATTAATTGGCTGTGTGTGTGTGTGTGTGTGTGTGTGTGTGTGTGTGTGTGTGTGTGTGTGTGTGTGTGTGTGTGTGTGTGTGTGTGTGTGTGTGTGTGTGTGTGTGTGTGTGTGTTCAGGCCATCTGCGCTGAGTTCAGGTAAGGCTTGAGGTCTACTTAGCCTCATTAAAAATCAGGCCATTTATGTAGGTATCTCATTAGAGATTTACGTGATCAACTTCAGCCATCCAAGTTTGCAAATTATGGTTGTATAGTCCACACTGGTAACTTCCCAAGTTTTGTGCAGATGATAGCGACCATAAGTTTCTTTGTTGCTTGAAGATAAGAAATTAAGACAGAATGTAAGTTGAGAATTAAAATGAGTTCTAGCTTCTTTGGGTCTGATAACAAAATAATGTTAAATTACTGTTTGCTTTGCTGAGCGCTTGCTATGTGATTCACAGTAATGTTTAAATTTAATTTGCAAAATCACTTGCATTGTAACATTTTCCTTAGTTGTCATGCTAAACATTGCTTGTTAATTGTTCATATCTAAGCTTGGGTGTAAATAGTACTTGCTTAAGGTCTGCTCTTGCAGTCTTTTTGTAAAGAAAACTCCTGTTGAAATCCAGGATTGTCAGACTCGGCCAGTATCACTTGAATAAAAAACTGATTTTTTTGTATGTCATGATTTGTTTTTCTTTTTTCTGCACAGATGATCGTGTGGTTGGAGAAAATGCTTGATAAAATAATTAGCATTTTCATAATATTTTTGCTAGTGATAGGAACCCTTCTGCTAGCCCTGCTCCTTACGGCAAAGGTACAGTGAACCAAGAATTATAATCAAAGTTGTTCTTTTAATCCCTTTTTTAAATGAAAATGTTACTGATGTTTGTGCTGTACTATAAAGCAGAAAGGCTTTTAAAAATTATTTAGTAATCAAATGTTCTTCAATCTATCCTGTTTAATACTATGTATAGATGAAGAAAAAAAATGTGTGTATGCAAAGTGTGTTACCCTAGTAAACTGTGAAGTAGGAGAATTGTGAGCCATATTATAATTTTACAGTACTAGTACTAGAATTATTTTGCAACCTATTATAACTGCTCGGTTTCAGTGAGTAAGGGAGAACACCTCAGATTCCTTAGCATCAGCGTTATGCTGGTGTAAATTATTGTAGTAGAATATTAATATTGTGAAGTTACTTGCCAGTTGTTTTATCTGAAGAATGATATTCGAATTCATTGAAGATCATTTTTAGCATAAATCTGTGGAAGTAAGGGAAGAGCATACATTTCTATACAAGAACTTCTGCATCTCAGACTCGTAAATATTTGTGAGGTGTGTAGGTACACATGCCCATATGTAACTGTCAGTTTTGATCTCATGACACCACATTCTCAAGATCAGATTTTCTCAAACTGAGTTTTCGCTATGCAGCTATTTTTTCTTCCCAGTAGAGGTCACTCATTTAATGTGAACTTTTTTTTTAACTCCTGGGGAATTCTGAGCCACTGCGCATGTGCAGAATTCATGGCCCCCACATAATTTTTTTTCTCTGCAGAAAATACATTCTGCCAGAGGCACTGCAGTTACACCCTTTGCCCACCAGGGGCTGCTGTGGTGCCAGAACTGAGAGCAGCTGCTTCCAGTCAGGAATAGCCAGCCAAGAATAGGGGAAAGGGAGGAGAAGAGGCTGAGTTCCTCACAGCGCTCTGTGAGGAACACAAGGGGACATTCAGCATTGGGCACATGCGTTGCTGGGGGGTGGTGGTCCACAAATGGGATTTCAGAAGGGCTAGTAGGGGGCAGACTGGTGCGAGGGCTGAATGGGAGGGGAGGTGCAGGACCACATGGAGATGGAGGAGGAGGGGTGGCTGAGTGAGGGTCAGGGAGATGAGGGAAGGGGGGTGGCTGAATGGGGATGCAGGGACACATGAGGACAGGGGCAGATGTGCCTGACTGAATGAGAGAGGCTAGGGGTCAACCAGGGAAGGCTCCCCAACTGTGTAACAATCCCTCCCCTAAAAACCCATTTCATACTTCTCCCCCCCACACCCAACAGCCCTCCAGGTTCACTCCCATGCTCCTTCCCAGCAATTACTTTCCTCTCCCTCAGCTCCTCCATTACCCTGACTCCCCCAAGCCTTTGCGCTGCGGTAAATGCATTCTGTATGGTAGTTTAAATGAATTATTGCTCAAAGTTCAGTATTAATATGCCTAATAAGAATCTCTTTGTCATTTCCTGAATCTTTTTTTGTTGTCTATATTGTTACAGACATACTTGTTGACAGGTATTTTGAAATTACCAAAATAATTTAAACTGGCATGATTATATTGTGTTACTTTGACAAAAATGCAGAATTTTGCAGAATTTTAATTTTTTTGGCGCAGAATTCCTCCAGAAGTATTTTTTGCTGTTTTATGTTCATACTAAGTACTTATTTGATCATCTTTGCTTCTACTCTCTTTTAATTACAGAGCCCATGTGGTCATTCAGTCTGCAGTTTGTCAGTTTCCTTTTTCATATGATATGGAATTTATAAAGAATATTGAGTATATGAAATCATAAGTTTTAGTAGCTTTGTGAAAATTTACCACAAAACTATGTGCCTAAACCTATTTTAAGATATTTCCAAGTAACACCTTTCCTAAGAAATATATTTTTAGTCTTAACATAGTAATGCATTTTATAGCATAGTTGATCATTGTAGAACAGAAAATGGAGTGGCTTTCACATTTCTTCTATCTATGGCTCAAAATTTAAATCACAAGCTATGCTTTGTAACTCAGAACTTTTAAATTGTAATTTCCACTTATTTTAGGATTATGTAGATTCTTTATGACATAGGTATCTTACCACCAGTGTGTCTGCATCACAGTTGGGAAAACAATTAGCAATTTCTGGTTAGATGGTCACTTGTTGTAAATGGCCCAAATTCCCAAAAGTGACTGGTAATTTTGAGTTCATGATTTTTTGGATGCAGGAATTCAAACCTCTTAAAGGAACCCCACTTTGAAAAGGTGCTGAGTATCTTTCTGCCTTGAAATATTTTAAGGGCCTGATTTTTTACAAGTTGAGCACCAGAAATCACCAATCACTCTTGAAAATTTAGATTGAAATATCTTGTTCTGTTAATCTAGGGTGGGTGCTAGTTTGTATTACATAACGCTTCATATTCTTTCTTTTGTCTGTATTTAACTCAGGTACATCAAGAGAGCGTTCACTTGATTCAAGTCACAAGCAGCTTGATCAATGAGACTGTAGCCAATCACCCAGAGTGGGCAAAGTAAGAATGCTGAAATTAAGAGACTAGAGTAGATAAACAAATTTCAAGGTGCTCTTATCTACAGTTTTTATATTTAAAAAAAAGGCTCCTGTGTGTTAAGAAATGAGGGTGACCATTTCAGGCACATGCATGAACGCTGCTGATTCCCTTCCCACAAATCTGGTGCTAAGCTGCCTTCCAGTCCACCTCTTGGACTAGTGATCTCTCCTGGAGCTGAAAGTGCAGATGGGAGCTGAGCCTAGTGGTTTACTTGTGGACCAGTAATAGCAGAGAGTTGTGTAACTTCCTTCTGGTAGCCGTTTTGAAGGAGCTTGTCTCCCCAGACTGTAGTGCAGGAGGGCAAAAGGGCAGTAGCAACATAGTCTGGACCAGAAAATTAACTGGAAAGCCCCTTTACGTAATTGAGGGAATGACGGCAGAGGAAGCCCCTTTAAGGGTAGGCTGTTGGCTGGGAAACTCTCTTGATGGAATAGTAAGATTGGGGGAAACTCTTTTGCAGTGGATTAGAAAAAGAAAGGAATTGGTCTGGAAAACTCCTTTTGGGGGAGAATTATAAGTGAGAATAAGTGGAAGGGGGAGGAGCATGTATCTACATGTAAATGAAAAGTGTGCAAGTGTGAGAGGTAATGGGAAGATTGGAGGGAATAGTATGCGTGATGAGAGCAAATAGGAAGGGAAATGAAGGGAAAATCAGTGGAGAGAGATGAAAAGGGGTAGTTAAGGGGAAAGGGAGGGAATCAATCAGTGTGTGAAGGGAGTGCTTACAGTGGATTGTGTGAATAGCTGAGGTAGAAAAGATCAATCTGAGGAGTGGTTTACAGAGGTATTTTTCACCCTTGCTTTTATGCTGATTTAAACAAGTGAATGTTGGGTGCATTTTTTAAGGCCTAATTTGTGTAGACCAGTGATATTCAGAAAAGTGGCTCTTTAAATGTGTCTCCTGTGGCTCTTTGCAGCTCATTATACTAAAACACTGTGATTTCAATTATTAACCAATCAGGATGCTTTTACTATGTTGTTAACCAGTTATAGTTGATAAAATACGTAGTCATTTTGCTGTGAGAATAATGTATATTAAACTAAATATTTCCCTGTCCTACTGTTTAAATATGAATACATAGTACTATAGTAAATTTAAACTAATGTATTCACATTACCCAAAAGAGCCACAGTAATGTTGATCGCTAATTTGGCTCCTGAATTACTGATGTCTAAGTATCACTAGTGAAGACCCTGCTGTCGTGCACTAGGGCGCTTTAAAGTAGTACTGTTTAACATATTATGTTAAAGTGCACCAGCAGGGTCTACATAGACCAATTAATTTGCAACACATAGCTGTGTTCGGAAATCACACCCCGGTATAGCACATTAGCCCATTTAGACAGACAAGCCCCTTGTTTGCAGCTATTGTGTGATTCAGCCCTTGCATTCTGCAGAGAAGGTGGAAATTAGGGCTATCAAGCAATTAAAAAAATTAATTGATTACGCAATTAAAAAAATAATAGAATACCATTTATTTAAATATTTTTGGGTGTTTTTTACATTTTCAAATATATTGATTTCAATTACAACACAGACTACAAAGTGTATAGTTCTCACTTTATATTTATTTTTGATTACAACTATTTGCACTGTAAAAAAACAAAAGAAATAGTATTTTTCAATTCACCTAATACAAGTACTGTAGTGCAATCTCTTTATCATGAAAGTTGAACTTACAAATGTAGAATTATGTACAAAAAACCTGAATTCAAAAATAAAACAATGTAAAATTTTAGACCCTGCAAGTCCACTGAGTCCTACTTCTTGTTCAGCCAATTGCTCGGACAAACAAAGTTGTTTACATTTGCAGGAGATAATGCTGTCTGCTTCTTGTTTACAATGTCACCTGAAAATGAGAACAGGCATTCGCATAGTACTGTTGTAGCCAGCATCGCAAGATATTTACGTGCCAGATTCACTAAAGATTCATATGTCCTTTCATGCTTCAACCACCATTCCAGAGGACGTGTCCATGCTGATGACGGGTTCTGCTTGATAACAATCCAAAGCAGTGTGGACCAACGCATGTTCATTTTCATCATCTGAATCAGATGCCACCAGCAGAAGGTTGACTTTCTTTTTTGGTGGCTCAGGTTCTGTAGTTTCCGCATCGGAGTGTTGCTCTTTTAAGACTTCTGAAAGAATGCTCCATACCTCATCCATCTCAGATTTTGGAAGGCACTTCAGATTCTTAAATCTTGGGTCGAGTGCTGTAGCTATCTTTAGAAATCTCATATTGGTATCTTCTTTGTTTTGTCAAATCTGCTGCGAAATTGTTCTTAAAATGAACGTGTGCTGAGTCATCATCCGAGACTCCTGTAACATGAAATATATGGCAGAATGTGGGTAAAATAGAGCCAGAGACATACAATTCTCCCCCAAGGAGTTCAGTCAGAAATTTAATTAACACATTTTTTTAACAAGCATCATCAGCATGGAAGCATGTCCTCTGGAATGGTGGCCAAAGCATGAAGGGGCATACAAATGGTTAGCATGTCTGGCATGTAAATACCTTGCAATGCCGGCTACAAAAGTGCCATGCAAATGCCTATTCTCACTTTCTGGTGACATTGTAAATAAGAAGCGTGCAGCATTATCTCCTGTAAATATAAACAAATTTGTTTCTCTTAGCGACTTGTAGGTGCTAAAGTTTTACATTGTTTTGTTTTTAAGTGCAATTAAGTAACAAAAAAAATTATATTTGTAGGCTGCACTTTCACAACAAAGATTGCACTGCAGTACTTGTATGAGATGAACTGAAAAATACTATTTCTTTTATCATTTTTACAGTGCAAATATTTGTAATAAAAATAATACACACTTTGTATTATTGTGCTGTAATTGAAATCTATATATATGAAGATGTAGAAAAACATCCCAGATATTTAATAAATTTCATTTGACATTTAACAGTGTGATTAAAACTGCAATTAATTTTTTTTAATCGCAAATAATTTTTTTGAGTTAATCACGTGAGTTAACTGTGATTAATCGACAGCCCTAGTAGCAATGTGACAAAAATAAGACTAATGAAAACTGGCAGTTGTAGTGACCAACTAGATTATTCAAGGAATAAAAATGTTTGCGAAGTAGTAGACTTGCTAGATATCCGTTTCAATTGGAGTCCTTATTTATCAGGATTTTTTTTGTTGAGTAGAAGATCGCATTTTACTTGATTTCAAAGTTTAATAGAAATAGATTGAAGTGTAGTCAAATTTTGAAGCAGGCTTTTACCAAAAGACTTACCCTACTTGCTTTCAGAGCTTGCAGTGTACATAAGTTTTTCAAATTGGGCAAGAGAGAGACAGTTAAAATGTCTTGGAAGCTTCAGATATATAGCATTTTTGAGGGGTCAAACTCTCACTGACAGAAACATCCAGTTAATAGCTCACTGAGACGAATTAAGGCAATTCACACCTCTTTTTGGCCCAAAAACTTCTCCCAGGATCTGTGGAGAACTGTGTGGGTCTGTTCTGCACTGATGGGACAAGATTTGGGGAGCTGATGTAGGAGATACATATCCCTGGTGCACTGAGGCTTGAATACTGGCCACAGAGGATATGTCTATACTGGAATAAAAGACCCGCTGCATGGCTGTGGCTGGCCTCGAGCTGACTAGGGCTCGCAGGGCTAAAAATTGCTGTGTAGACACTTTGGGCTCTGACTGGAGCCTGGGCTCCAGCCCGAGCCTCAACATCTAAACAGCAATTTGACAGCCTCGCAGCCCAAGCCCCATGAGCCCAAGTCAGCAGATCGAGGTCAGCTGCGGGTGTTTAATTGCTGTGTAGGTGCCCGTAGAGTGGCTCCATTCCTTCAGCGTGACCTGAGGGTGGGAATGGGAAGATTCTTCCCCAGTACTGGAAAATGTACCCAGCACACATCTTGACTGGGAATAGGATTTGAGCATTGGGTGATTTATATTGCTCTGTATTTTTAGGCAATCTGTAAATTCAGGAAGACCACACTGCATCAGTTGACCTTCCAAATATGAGCGGACTGTAATCTTTGCAATCATATGAACTTGAAAGATAAGGTTTCCAAATTATATTTCTAACAAAGCAGCCGCTCTAAGAACCCAACAAGTGGCTAAACAATTATATTCTAGCATACATACAGATGGACAAGATCTCTTAAGTTAAATTTGCCATCATGTGCCAGCAATGCCCCTCTGCCATGTACATTGGCCAAACCGGACAGTCTCTACGCAAAAGAATAAATGGACATAAATCTGATATCAGGAATCATAACATTCAAAAACCAGTAGGAGAACACTTCAACCTCCCTAATCACTCACTGACAGACTTGAGGGTAGCAGTGTTGCGACAGATTAACTCGAAAAGCAGACTTCAAAGAGAAACTGTTGAACTCGAATTGATATGCAAACTAGATTGCATTACCTCAGGATTAAATAAGGACCTCGAATGGCTCGGCCATTACGTTAATTGAATCTATTTCCCTTAAGTTAACGATCCTCATTCACACCTGTGTGACCATCTTGTTTATCACTTCAAAGGTTTTTCTTCCCCTGCTGTTATGGTTCCTCTCAATTAATTAGCCTCTTAAGGTTGGTCTATGCACCTCCACCTTATCATGTTTCTCTGACTGTATAAATATCTGTCTACTGTATGTTTCATTCCATGCATCCGATGAAGTGGGTACTAACCCACGAAAGCTTATGCTGAAATAAATTTGTTAGTCTCTAAGGTGCTACAAGTTTTTCTTTCTTATTTTCATTAAGTTAAATTTAGTAAGTTTCAAGAACTTTTCCTAATCAGCCTTAGAGTGAAATGTAAATGTAGTAATCTATATCCTACACTGAGTTATGCTTTGTACGTTAAAGTCTTCATCCTGTCATTGAAAGAGGAAGTATTCTAGTTTTACCAAAGGTGTGTGTTGGTACATATTTAAACTATAGGTACTGTTATTTGGTTGGAAACCTTTTATTACTTTTAGCGTTTCAGGCACTATAATGAAATGGTTCAGAAGTATTGGAGATAATTTTATTTATACTTTCCTTTCTTAAAAATATCAGTTGGCTCCCTGAAGCTCAGGTCATTCAAAAAGCTCTCAATTCGGCTGCTAACAATGTGTATCAGTATGGCCGAGAATGGATTACACACAAGGTAAGAACACCTTAATATTTTTTTTATTAGTTTTAGTGTTTTGGGTTTTTTTTCCTTTTCAAAATACGGGAATGACCTGTACACTTTTTCCTTCTTGTAGATGTCAAATGGTATCTCTTGGGTTGCTTTAGTCACCTTTTAAATGTTGTTTTGCCAAAGATTTATTCATTCCAATCTGCTGTTTAGCAGAGTAAAGCCTATATTTGGGAATGACTTTATTAGTCTTGCTCCCCATGGCTGCTGGAAACTGCTTGCTTTTAAGAGCTTGACAATAGAAGCATCTATCCATCTCCCTTGTGACTATCCATGTGAAGACTCTGTAGAAAATGTAATTTGTTTCAGAAACTGTCCTTAGTTAAGCATTTTTCAGATGTTGGAATGCATTGTCCTGAAAATGACGATTTTTGGCCAAGCCATGATCTTCTTAAGTTCCAGCCTCTAAAGTACAGTGTGCATTGTAGATTGGGAGTTCAGTGTTCCTTGGGAGAATGGCAGAATCTTGCATTGTCCTCACATAAGCATTTTGACATCTAGCATACCTCTCAAATCTCTTTTGGCAGTATTTTACTGTATACAAGGATCTGACAGATCTTTGTGCTTAGTGTTTCATTGGGGAGGAGTCTCATCTGTTTCCATTTAATGTGGCAAAATTGCTTGTTTCAGTTAAGATGTTATGTGACTGTCAACCACAGTTTCTGAAATGTATATTGTATACCTGTAGACAGTTGACTTTTTTGATATTTTTGGACCTGAGCCAAGCCTTCAGTGAAAATCTAATGTAGATGTTCTGGCTTTGAGTTCAGCCATAGCTGCTAGCTTCATAGCTGCTTTACATAATAAACAGAATTTCTGTATGTTATAGCTCCATAAGATATTAGGAGAGAAAGTCAACAACACTGCTGTGATTGAAAAGCAAGTGCTAGAGCTCTGGGACAGACTTTATCACTCTTGGTTTGTGAAGGTGAGTAACTGATACCTATTACACATATCGCTTTTTTATTTTTTACTGATTCTAGATAGATAGGTTTTTTTAAAAAGCTTGTAATGTTTGGTGAAATAAATTAATGAAGCGTTACTTGAGACTTCAAATGCACGAGTCAGGTAACTCTAGAATTAGGTTTCCAGTTAATCCAGAATTCTTCTCCTTTGCATATACGTAGTTACATGCATCTTTATATGTGCTATTTAATGTATGCTTAGTATGTGTGTGTGTTTTAGTATGTCAGACCTTTGCACTGAATATTTATTCTTGGGAAGTAAAATGAAAGCTATTTGTATGTATATTTGTGCAACTTCAGAATTAAATATTCATTTGAATTTGTCACAACGCAATTTTAGTTTAATGTATTTTCACTGTGTTTCTTAATTCAGATTCAAAGTATGTGTTAGCATTTGTATTATGGGAGGCTCTAGAGAGCAAAATTAAGAGCAATTTTACTAAGTTAGTATAATTTTTAAATGTATGTAATTTAAACATACAAAAAATCATAACATTGTCTAATTTATTTTTATTTACTTTCCTTATTTTGTTTTAAGTAAAAACAGTATTGATTGCACATGCAATTAAGTTCACTCTGTGTTCTAGGAGACTATGGTGTGAAGGACCTTTTATTTATAACAAAACACTCTTAAAATGTTTGTAACTTACCAAGATGATCTCTGTATTTCTGGTAACAATATTATCTTCGTGTAACTGTCAAAATGGAAAAGAAAATAAAGGCTACTTTTCTTGACAAGGTGATGTAGTGAGAGGTAATATGGCTGTGTAAGTAAGGTACCAGCAAGTAAGAGACTCTAAACATGAGAGAGGGAGACTTCAGTAAAATGAGAAGGCTTGTCAAAAATGAAAAGTTAAGGAAGTGAAGTCCTTAGAGGTGGAAACTGGTATGGACGCTTGTGACTGTGGTCACTGGAGGGGCTATACTGAGAATGCTCAATCAGGGAAATTTGCAAAAAATAGGGCAGACGATCCCCCAAAACTGGTGGTTTATTCTATAATTAGATACTCCTGGGGGAATTCTGCATCACTGCATGTGCACAGAATTCATGTCCCCCACAGATTTCTTTGCTTCCCTGCCGAAAAATGCCTTTCTGCAAGAGCAGTTACGCATGACTCCCTAGCAGTGTAGGTATATCGTTTCAGGCACCCAGAACTGCTGGTGGAGAGGTAAATCACCATTGGGCTGAGCCGGGATCAGCTGCTAGTCCCGGCTGGGCTGGAGGCAGGAGAGGATGAGACTTCCTCTTCCCCTGCAATGAGTGGCTGGGGCTATGTCAGACCCACCCCCAGAAACCTCCCCCAGTTGCAGGAAGCTTAGGATCCTCCCCTGCTTCCTGCCTCCATCGCTCCTCAGCTGTGTGGGGTGGAGTCACTATACTGGGAGCTGCTCCCCCGTCCACCCAACCCCTGTGCATCTGGGCCTCCCTGCCAAGTCTCACCCTGTACATTGAGAACCCCCCTAGCTTTCCATACCCTAACCCCACCCCACTGAACCTCAACCCCTGCATCTGGAGCCTGCACCCAGACCCCATGCTTCCGGACCTCCACCCCTGCACCCAGACAACCCCCCACTGAACTCCCTGCACTCACCCCCCCACTCTGATGCCCCACCCATAGCCTCCACATCCAGACCCCCATGCCACTGCCCCTCCCCCACCTAGCTGCACCCAGACCCCCCCCCACTCCCCCAGCACCCAGACCTCCCCCGCTGAGCCTAACCACCTTCACCTGGAGCCTCTGCAGAGTCCCATTGCCCCTGCACTTGGAACCCACCCCCCAACACGCCCCTGTGCATCCAGATCCCCCCACTGAACTGCCTGCACCCAGATTATCCCACACAGAATCCTCTCACCCCAAACTCGGATCCCCCCACACTGAGACCCTCCACACTTGGATCCTGCCTGGTTGAGCCTACTTGACCCACACCTGGTGCAGAGGGGCAGGGCCCCAGGGTGTTTCTGGGGCAGGCCCAGGCCTTGTGTTGTGTCAGGGTTGGGTGCAGCCTGACCGCTGAGTCTATGTCCCGGGGGTGGGGGCGTGCAGGGTGATCTCCCACCTTCCTGCAGCCAGTGGCCTGTGCTCCCCACTGCCATGCTGGAGCCTCTGCATTTATTTATTTATTTATTTATTGACAAATAAAACTTGCAGGATTTTTTTGGTGCAGAATGCCCTCAGCAGTAAATTAGACTTCACCAAGCTAGTAACCAAACAACTTCCTTAATAGCTTATTGGTTACCAAGAAGCCAAAATACAGTTCCCTTTTAAGCCATCCAGCCTTTGGCTCTCATCCAGACAGCCAAGCCTAAGAACCTTATTCATGATGTATAAAGTTCTACTGATCCCAAGAGATCGGACACATTACCCACCAGCTCAGTGAATATTTCAGATCTCACCCAAATACACACTTACAGACAATTCTTGTTAACTAAATCTAAGATTTATTAATAAAAAAATAAAAGAAAGAGAGATGCTATGGTGGTTAAAGATCATTATACTTACTGATATGAATAAAGTTCTTAGGTCAGTTTCATGGTGAGGCTGCTGATTTGTAAAATACTTCTGGAATTAATTTAAAAGGTTATAGTCCAGGGGTGAGCCAACTTTTTGGCCTGAGGGCCACATCTGGGTATGGAAATTGTATAGCGGGCCGTGAATGCTTATGATATTGGGGGTGGGGAGGTGGACTCTGGGCTGGGGCAGGGGTATTTGGCTGTGGGAGGGGGTGAGGGCTTGGGCTGGAGGTGCAGGCTCTGTTGTGGGGCCAGGGATGAGGGGTTTGGGGTGAAGGAGGGGGCTGCGGGTGGAGCAGAGGGGGTGGGAGTATGGGAGGGGGCTCCGGGCTAAGGCAGAGGGTTAGGGTGTGTGAGGGGGTATGGGCTCTGGGCTGGGGTACAGGTTCCAGGGTGGGGCCAGAAATGAGTTCAGGTTGTGGGATGGGGCTCCAGGCTGGGGCAGTTGTTGGGGTCCAGGGGAGGGGGTTATGGCTGAGGGGTATGGGGGAGGGGACTCTGGGCTGGGGCAGGAGGTGGGGAGTGTGGTGGGGATGAGGGCTCTGGAGTGGGGCTGGGATGAGGGGTTTGGGATGCAGGAGGGTGCTCCGGGCTGGGACTGAGGGATTCGGAGGGTGGGAGGGGGATCAGGGCTGGGGCAGGGGGTTGGGGCGTGGGAGGAGGTCAGGGATGCAGGCTCCGGGCAGTGTTTATCTCAAGCAGCTCCTGGAAGCAGGGGCACGTCCCCCCTCTGGCTCTTACACTGAAGCGCTGCGGCGGCCAAGCGGCTCTGCAACTGCCCCAGTCCACAGGTGCCGCCCCTGCAGCTGTGGTTCCCGGCCAATGGGAGCTGCAGAGCTGTCGCTTGGGGTAGGGGCAACGTACAGAGGCCCCTGGCTGTGCCCCTACGTGTAGGAGCCAGAGAGGGGGACATGCCGCTGCTTCTGGGAGCCACATGGAGCCACTGCACTTGCGGAGCGGGGAAAGCCCCCAAACCTGCTCTCCGGTGGGAGCTTGAGGGGCAGATTAAAAGGTCTGATGGGCCAGACGTGGCTCGCAAGCTGTAGTTTGCCCACCCATTTTATAGTGCAATAGGCAGTCTGTGCAGAGTTTGAGAAATTGCAGGGTTAATCCAGAGTAGACCTAGAGAGCTCAGTTTTACAGGCTTAGACGTTCCCTGTCAAAGTCTAAGCAGATCTTAGATAGCAAGGATCAGCCCTGAAACTTTATTTAAATTATAGCTTAAATTCAGTGGATAAGCCTTTTGGTAGCAAATGATCACCGCAGGCATTTCTTGGATGAAGAATAGGTAACACACCCAACTGAATTACATTAATGATGTCTCAGCCACTCATGAGCCACCAATAGAGAGGCTTCAGCAGTGCAAGTTCATTAAGTAGTTTGCTACTCCCTCAGTGCGGAGTGAACACACACTAGCCTTTGTAAACTGAGATGAGATTTCCCAAGCACTTCATCCAAAACACACTGTTTTAGGTAAAATATAAAACAGATAGAGAGAAATTTTAAGTGATAAGTGTAGGCATAAAGGTCACAGATGTTTACTTTTTATTTTCATAAGGTAACTATGCGTTCTATATCCTAAGATTTTAGTCTAAGCAAGAGTTGAATCAAACAGCATTTCTCACTCTGACAGATTGTACTAGCAGATTACAGTGCCTCAATACACAGGCTGGCACTTCGTTCCAGCCTGAGACCAAACTTCCCCAGTTCAAAGTCTTTGTCTTTCACATGTGTTTACAGGTGTTGAGATGAGGGGGAAGAGAGGCTAAGTGGTGATGCCAATGTCTTTAATTTAAAAAAAAAAAAAAAATAAATAAAAAAAAAATACCTTCTTCCAGCTGCTACAAAGATCTTTGCTGTGACATGGCGGGTGGGTGGGTCAGGCAGTCCCCATTGGCCAAGCAGTCTCCGTTGTGTACATTGTCTTCTCTGCCTCTCTGATAGTGGATTGTGTGTGTTGAGCCATTAACGATTGGCTATTGATGGCTACTTCTGTGTTGTAACTGAAAGGCTTGTGTGGGTGTTCCCACCCTCACAACATATGTCACTCACTCTCTCTCTCACTCACTCACTCACTCACTCACTCACACACAATTTTACATACAGTCTAACAAGATAGTGGTCAACAAATCAAGACTTACAAAATTATACCTCACAAGGCATACTTTGTACAAAATGTATCAATTATGTGACAGTGGTGAATATGGGGGTTCCAGTGGCACAGTAGGTGTAAACAAATATATAATTTGTATCTATTCTTAATTCTCTAACAATACAGGCCTACATGTCCAGAATTCTAGTACTTAACATGGCTTTAGTAATTATCTACAAGGAATGGTCCTGTTTACCATTTCAGTATTCTTCTAATATATCCTCACGGGTTGCTTTCAGGTCAACCAGCCTGCTGGTTGCTTATACCTCACTGGCTTGGCATCATAATGCTACTTAAAAAACAAAAAAATAAGTGAGTTTCAGAAGATGTGCATACTGCTCACTTAGAATGGGAACCAGGAAGGCAAGAAATAAACCCATGTGGATAAATAGTAAGATTCAAGAGTCTATTTGAGCCAAACAGTAATCCAGTGAAGCCAATAAACAGGAGCATAAATTACTGCGAGTAATATGTCAGAGGGCAATAAGGGCCAAAGTGGATTTTGAAGAACCAAGAACTAAAGGTGTAAACATTAAACAAGATATTCTTTAAGCAGATCAGAAATAGGTAGCCTGTGAGAGAATCAGTGGGTTGACTGGATCACCAGCGGTTAAAGGGAGCAGTTAAGGAGTAGAAGGACATTGCTTAAAAACTAAGTGATTTCTTTGCATCACTCTTCAATACAGGGGATGTTAAGGATACCTACTCTTTATCTGCTCCTCTGGTAAGAAAGGTAAAGCACCATTAGTAACTGAAGTGTCATAAGAAGAGATGTGGGAACAAATTCTTGATTCAAAGAGCAGTAAGGCACCAGGCCCACATGGTGTACATCAAAGTATTCTGAAGGAGCTTAAGTATGAAATGGTATACAAAAATATGCAATCCTTCATTAAAAACAACTAGTGCTCCAGAAGATTGGAGGGTAACAAATGTACATATATTTTTAAAAAGACTCTAGGGATGATCCAGGTTGTTAAAGAGCAGTAAGGCTTGCATTTATCCCTGGCAGATTGGTTGGAACTAATTACAAATAGAGTACTAATACCTGGGATCACAATATTACTCGGGGGCTACACATTCCGTAATGTATGTTGACTGAGCTCATTGCATGCAGCAGGGCTCCTTGCATTCTTCTGTTGCACCCCACAAGCTTTCTGTGTGCCATCATCCTCTGCTTCAGGCACTCCTTGCCAGTGCCTCCAATCTCCCCCGGTCAGGTTTCTGTGGCTCTTTGTTCTTCCCTTTTCCCTTATCCGGGTCCCTCATTTTCCCCAGTGCCAAGGGCTCTGTGTGCACCCTATTCCTATCCCCAGTATCCCCCGCTAGGTGTTCTTTGTTCACCTCCATTCTCCCTCTGTGGCAGGGGTACTGTGTGCTCCCCTATTCCTGTTCTCAATCTCTCTTCCCTCCCTCCCACCACATTAATGGTACTTTGTATATCCCCATGCCAGGAGTTCTGTGTGCCCTTTTACTCCCTCGTCCCATGCCATAGTCTGTGTGCATGTCTCCATAACTCCCTCTTCACCTGCATTCCATGCACACGCACCCCTCATTATTTCTCTTTTGTCTGGAAGATGACTCATTCAGAGCGTCAACATGTTATTTGCTACTGAGAGAATGGGCAGGGATATTGTTATGCTGGAAGGGGTTAAAGGGTGTCATCAACAGATGACAGTGGCTTCATGGAATCTGACTAAGCATGTCCATTTTAGAGGATTTAGAAAGCTTGGCCTTTAAACAGATATTGTGATGCAACCTTAACTATAATGTTGCTACTGCATCACTACACTTAATGATCTGGAATGGTGGGTAAGCAGGGAGATAGCAAAATTTGATTAGTCAAGACCAGAGAAGACTCTCAGGAATTTCAGAGACCTAACCAAATTAGGTGAATGGGCAACAAGATGGCAAACTGTTTTTTTATAAAAGTAAAATAATGCACATTATTTAAAAAATTAAACTACTCACACATCTTCCAGGGCTCTAAATTAACTGTATCAACTCAAGAAAGAGACCTGTATGTAATTGTGAACAGTTCAAGGAAGACCTCTGCTTGGTGTACATCTACGGTCAAAAAGCAAATAAGATATTAGGAAGCTGAAGCTACTGGATTGAAAACATAACAGAAAATATCATACCATTATATGAATCAGTGCTGACACTTCACTTGAAATACTTTTGGTCACTACATCTCAAAAAAGGTTGGAGAGGGTTCAGAGAAGGTCAACATAAATGATTGAAAAGCTTGTATGAAAACAGATTGAGAAGATTGGGATTGTTCGCCTTAAAATGGAGATAAATAAGAGGTGACTTTTTTTTTTTTTTTTTTTAAAGTGGTATAGAGAAGGTAGGGGGCAGAGGCTCCCTGTCTATCTCAACACAACAAGAAAACATTCAGTGAAAGGTGGTAAATTCAAAACTAGTGAAAGGAAATACTACTTTATGCATGTAATTAGACTGATCTCATTGTCACAGAATGTCATTGAGGCCAAGAACCTGGCAAGATTCAAAAAGGGACTGAACATTTAGATGAAGGTTTTAATGTGGCCTTTGTTAGATTAAGATGAGACTAATATAGCAAGCTGATTGTCCTACATCTGCCTTATTTAAGGTGCTTGCATCTTCCTCTGAAACATTTGGTGCTGGCCACTGTTGGAGACAGGATACTAGATTAGGTAGACCTAAGGTGTGACCCAGGAGGGCAATTCCTAGGTTCCTAACATTACGCAGTTCCATAACTGGGTTAAAATTTCTGTAAGGAGTTCATCTAGTTACTGCTTACAGAACCTGTTTCCTTTTGGTCTTAATACCATAAGTATTATGGTTATGTATATCGAACTATATACCCTGGAATTGCTAAATCTGTGCACATAAGTATACAAATTGTATAAATAGCAGCATTTTCAAATATATGTATTGGATTTGGGCTTGCAAAATTCATTATGCCCTATTTGCAATGTGCACAGTTAATTTTTGTGAAGTGATGGTCATTGAAGATCCAGTTCAGTACCACCAAAAGTCTATGGGAAGCACTCAGCTGATTTCAGCAGTCATTGGGTCAGACCCTATGTGCCCTAGAACAGTGGCTTTCAAACTGTGGGTCGCGATCCAGTAGTGGGTTGCGGAATGTAAGGCTCTGGGTCGCGGTGGCTCTGGTCAGCACTGCCGACTGGGCGTTAAAAGTCCTGTCGGCGGTGCTGCCCGGCTAAGGCAGGCTAGTCCCTACCTGTTCTGACACCGCGCTGCACTCCAGAAGAGGCCAGCAGCAGGTCCGGCTCCTAGGCGGGGGGGCTACGGGGCTCCACACGCTGCCCCCACCCCGAGCACCGACTCCACACTCCCATTGGCCAGGAACTGGCCAATGGGAGTGTGTGTGGGGGGGGTGGGGTGGGGGGGGTGCCTGCTGGCGAGAGTCACTTGCCCACCTATGCCTAGGAGCTGGACCTGATGCTGGCCACTTCCAGGGCCCAGCACAGTCTGTGGTGCCAGGACAGGTGGGAAACCTGCCTCTGCACCACTGACCGGGAGCTGCCGGAGGTAAGCCCGCACCCCAATCCCCTGCCCCAGCCCTGAGCTCCCTCCCAAACCCAGAGCCCCTTTCTGCACCCCAAACACCTCATCCCCGGCCTCACCCCAGAGCCTGCACACCCAGCCCACCCTGACCCTTTCCTGCACCCCAACTCTCTGCCCCAGCCCCAAGCCCCTCCCACACACCAAACCCCTCATTGCCAACTTCGTTGGGTCGCGGGTATCAGCAGCTTTCTTCAGTTGGGTTGCTAGAAAAAAAGTTTGAAAACCACTGCCCTAGAATCTATTGCATGACCAAAATAAGGCATGCAAACTTACTGCATGCCCAAATTAAGGCTGGAGGAATGGTCAATTATTTAAGCTTGCACTTGCATTTTCCACCCAGGGTTATATTGGAAAAAATAGTATGTTGCTTGCATTAAATTGTGTAGGTATTTGTGTGCAACATAGAAAGCAAGAAAATTGCTAAAATGAATCATACCTAGGCTTTAACAAATAACATCTGGTTGAGATAAGTGGGTGTAGTTCACACTTCTCAGATTATTTGAGGTCGTCCTCTGGAAGATATTACTGTTTTCAGTCAGTTACTTCAAGTTTTGAAGATTTTCTTCTCAACTATATGGGCTGGAGACTTGATATGGTTTTTAGATGAAAGCTTAGATTCTGGAGCACAAGAATTGCACTCCAGGGGAAAGGACGGTCTTGCCAAGCTGCTGTGAATCAGTCCAATTAAACCCATTTTCCACATAGGAGGAACACTCCTAAACTTATTTGACAGATGAATGCATTTAAGGAATTTTTAATTATTAAAAAGCATTCTGGGTTAGATTTTCAAGGTACATGTTTAACAGCTAATAAGGGAACAAACGTATAAAAACTTAAATATTTGTGAAAGTGCAGTTGGAAGCATCTTGTGCAAATGAAAATAGATCTAAGCTACATAGTGGACATGCACTCTCTAAATCAAGGTCCCAGTAGCTTACTTTTCTCTGTAAATTGCTAAAATTTAATTTCTGTCTTAAATCTGTTGCTTTATTTTTCAGAATGTAACACATTCTGGAAGACACAAAGGACATAAGCTGCATATAAATCGTCAGAACAGCTGGCTTGGTGACATTCTGGACTGGCAGGATATTGCTTCATTTGTTCATGAGAACATTGAGACATTTCTTTCAGTATGTATCTTTTTATCAATTAAACTATGCATTAATATTCTCTTTGTAAACTGATCTGAACATCTAATGTGATTTTCACCCTTCAAGATGACACAGTACTCAAGAATACATGAGAAGTTAGAAGCAAAAGGAACTATTCAAGTATTATCTGAGGATCTGTTGTCACACCAGTTGTGAATCTTCCACATCAGCAAAGTGGCAAACATAATGGGTTATGATCAGTAAATATTCTGCTACTCTCAGTATCCATATTAATTCAGTCTCTTCCACCTTCAACCTGTTCCCTCCCAATAGATATTATTGTTGCAAAATTACTGCGTGGTGTGCAGGTTAGTTTTAAATGTTTTTGTTTCCTTAAACCTTAATCTTTTCACTCTTTCTTGGAGATAATGAATATGAATCTCTATTTGGCTAGATGTGATTTTTTTTTTTCCTGGTCAAATGTCCATTTGCTTCACCCTCTTTCCAATAAATTCATAATGCTCCATTTCTGTGGCACAGTTACTTTCTTAACTCTTTTTGATCACTACAATTTTGTTTGAAGTAAATTTTACCACTTGCCTGTCACCGAGGAGAAAGCCAGGAAGTTGAATTAAAATGGCCTATATCTTTGTTTCAAGCTCCTAACAAGGAAATAAATCATGTGTATAGTTACAAAACTAAATATTTTTAGCTTAGTTGAAAAATTTTAATGTGGAAAAACAGAGTTAAAAGGTTTTTTATAAGACTAACAATTAAATGTTTGACCCAAAGCAACTATTTTTTTGTTTAAAAATTCAGTCTGTTTAAGTCATAGTTGAAGGAAATATCGATCAAGAGGTTGAGAGGCAGGTTCCTTAGTTTCGTTTTTCCAGATTATTATTCATTGTTTTGAAAGCAGCTTATTCTTTCTTTGTGAAAGTTCTGTGAAGAATGAAATTAATATTTTACACTGTGTGGTTCCCTGAATTAATGCACTGGTCCTCTCACCTCCTTGAAGAAAAAAAAATATAGCATTGAAACCAGTCCATACTGAAGCAACTGACTCAAATGGTCCATTAGGTCAGGAATGGTTAACATACTGAATTGCTACTACAGTGCCGGCACTTTTTAAGTTCTTGACTTGATCACTATAAAACAAACAAAAAAAAATCTTTACATTGTTGATCTATCTCAGAAAATAAGTTCTCTACTAACCTTCAGCATTTCTTGTGGAGGTAATTTAAAGTAACACTTCCCCTGCGGCACTTCTTGCCAGGGACTGGTAGGTATAAGGAACAAATACATACCTTGTGCTTCTAACAATGTTACAGTTTTGATTCCTGAATATGGAGCAGGATGAAGTAACTCAAGGGAAAGTTACTTCAGTGAACCTTTTTTCACTTTACAGAAATGATTTGCTTAACCCTTTCTTTAATTGACTTATGCATGCATGAGGCACATTTCTTTGACCTTGCCCTTCATAAATAAAAATGCATGGCACATTTTTTTTTTTTTTTTAAATCCATGTGCAATTTCCCACCTAGAAAGACAGGTGGAGAAGGAAACACACTTGAAGGTGCTGCTCATGTCACTTAATGCATTGCTAGAAAGTGCTTGGATACCATGGTGATGGGGGTGCTATAATAACCTGAATAAAATAGAATGACAATTAATTTCATGAAGAAGAGGATACATATTTTCAAGGGCTGAAACCTAAAAATAAGTTTTTTAGAAAACATCCATAGTTTCCAGCTACATCCATTTATTTTCTTTTCAGTTTTGGTTTTGCAGTAGGAAAAAAAAAACCCCACAATTGACTTGCTTTCCTGTTTGTAGCCATGAACTCACAATTTATCCTCAGTTATAGGAAACACCTGTCCCTTCTCTCCACACTCATGTCCTTTATGATGTACTGTAGACTGAGCATAGTGTGACGCTGTAAATTCTAAGTGTATCCTTTCTGGGCAGCATTCCCTTGCTGGCTCCTGTGTACACGACCCTTTGCATAAATATTATTCACTCTGATGTTGCAAATTAAAATAGATGAAAATGTGATTGTGTGCCACTAGAGCATTGATACTTGGACATGATAAACATTTTCGTTTCTTAAGGCTAGTATTACTGAGGTAAGGACGTTGACTTAACCTAGTATGTAGTAGTACTTTTGAGATATTAAAGTTTTTGAGGCAGGTCATGAAAACCTTGTATTTAGCTGATTAATTATTTAGTAGCAGAAGAGTTTTGCTAGGGAAGCTAGGAACTCACTAGCAGACTAAATCAATTTCCAAGGAGTAGCAGCCGTAGCTTAAACTTTTTTCTTCTTTGAGATGGTCTGTGCATTTTCAAACATTTAGGCTGCAGCCCAGCTTTGAAAACTTACGGTAAGCCAGCACTAACCTGGGGCTCTTAAGTGTGCAGTAGGGCACTAATGCTAAAAGTAACAGTAAATTCCTAAACAACAAACCTATAATTCTTCTTATAATTCAAACCATTTTAAGAAAAGAGAACTGGCTTTCTATGGGTATGTCTGCACTGCAGTTAGACACCACAGCTGGCCTGTGCCAGTTGATGCAGGCTCACGGAGCTGCAGCTGTGGGGCTGTCTAATTACAGTGTAGATGGACCCTCACAGGATACTAGAGCCCGAGCTCCAGCCTGAGCCCCAGTGTCTGCACCACAATTTAAACAGCCCTGAGCCCAAGCCCCATAAGCCCAAGTCAGCTGGCCTGGGCTTTTTAATTGCAGCATAGACATACTCTATAAGGTCCCAAAGCTCTACAGATAAGAATGGGCACATCCTAAAGGTGTGAATATGTAGATGCTATGTTGTCAAACTCTATTTAGTAGTAAGTAACCTTTCTTTCTCACCCATTGGAGTCGTAATGAGTATTGATCCTCTTTGGTAAGAGAAGGGACAATAGCCCTAAAAGCAGAAAAGACACTTACAGGGTATGTAAATGATTTAGGAGCATTAGTTGTAGCTCATTCTGTTACTTGCTGAGAAGACTACCATAATAGTCCCCCAAATGTACAATTCAGAGGAAGAGAGATACTATAATTGGAAGTTCACTATGCTTCTTTATTTATAATGCACGTTGGTATAATATCAACTTGTTAGCTAAATGGCAGTATAATACTAAATGTAGCTCAAAAGGACTAGTATACTTCATGAAATTTCATATGCTTGGCTTAAAAATGTGACCTTTATATGCATTTATTACATTTTACATATAGAACGCTGTTAAATATTGAACAAAGAAGGTTCTTTTTTTAAAGCGAGAACTTGCTACTTTAATCTGTATTACCAAAATGTTTAAGATAAAAGAGAAAATTTACAAAATGACCAAAGTCTCATTTTTGAAAAGCAGCTTAAGTGCTTTAGAGCCTGAGTTTCCATTGTGTTTCAACCTTGAGCTCTACCCTGTATTCAGGAGAAGAAGTAGTAGCACAGACCCATTTTCCAGTGATCCGTTTGTTGTAAGGTAAATAAAAATCGCTGTCTGTAGTCCTATCCCTTCTCATCATTGATATGGACAGGGAGAAGGGAGAGGTTCTGATTCCTGTCTTGGGTTCTGTACCCGATTTCTATAAAACAGTTTGTCATACAAATGGTCCCTGCTTATGAAATATATAGCCAGATGGTTAAGATTCAACCTCTGAAAAGGAAATCCTTGCTTCTTTTTCTGAATTATTCAGACACAAGAGACACTCCTGGTCTGTTTCTTTTATTTTTTTTTAAAATTCATGCTGGGATCATTGAGAGTAAAATGGCCCTTCCTACGCCTGTGAATAAACCCTTGAAGCTTTCCAGGTGATGTGTGAGACCTGGCTCATATCTCCTCAGATTTGATCCTCTGGATGCTTTCACAAAGGCATCTATCATTACACTAGTTAGTATCTTCTTCAAAGATATCCTGGTCAGGAAGACAGAGGGCACTCTCTATGAAAACTTTCAGTAAGCTTCACCTATTTAGGCTTTTTTAGCTATGTTTTTTCCAATTCTCGGGCCTGAATGGTATATATGTTCCAACTTGAGTTGGGCTCTACAATCCGATTCTAATTGTCCAAAGGATACCTCAAGTTGTTAAATATCCTGACGTCTGTTGTGGTGCTGAAAACTGTTGCTAAGGAATTGTCCAGTTTTACAGTTCATATGAACTGTTCTTCAGTAATAATCCAAAGGTCCCTCTGGCTTTGTCCATGGTAAAGTGACATTTCTATGAGTTAATGTTTATCTCTAACGGATGTCACCTTTTGAGGGGTAAGTAGATACCAGCCCTTCAGCATAACTTTGAAGTTTGAGAATGAGGAAAACAATCCCTCAGCATAATTGTCAAAGGACCTGATGCTGGAAGATTATGCTTTTCTCCAAATTTAAATAGCGAAATTGAGATATGAAAGGTTTCAGTGTAGTAGCCGTGTTAGTCTGTGTCAGCAAAAAGAAAACAAGAAAAATACCTGTGGCACCTTAGAGACTAACAAATTTATTTCAGCGTAAGCTTTCGTGGGTTAAGAACCCACTTCGTCGGATGCATGGAATGGAACATGCAGTGAACAGATATTTATACATTCAAAGATACATGAGAAGGTGGAGGTGTCTATACCAATGTTAATTAATTAGCCTCTTAACATTGGTATAGACACCTCCACCTTCTCATGTATCTTTGAATGTATAAATATCTGTTCACTGCATGTTCCATTCCATGCATCCGACGAAGTGGGTTCTTAACCCACGAAAGCTTACGCTGAAATAAATTTGTTAGTCTCTAAGGTGCCACAGGTATTTTTCTTGTTTTCTTTTTGCTGAGATATGAAAGTAATGCAAGTCTCACTGTCAAAACTGTGTTGACCCTTGGGTCAGCAATCCAGACCTTGCAGAATAGGGAAGTCTTAATTCTACTGGTGTCAGCTGGCTTTCCTGAAGGAAGAAGTCTTATTTAGTCCTAGGGAATTGAACTATTATCACCCAAGACAAATGATCGCTATAGTAGCACAGGCTTATTTGGTAGCCTTACTGTCCCCAACTTCCCCCAGGGCAGTTTTACATTTTCCTTCTACATTTTGCTTTCATTTACAGCATAATATATCTATACCCAATATTTTGCACCAAGTCCAACACCTGGTTTCTACTATAAACCTCCTTTTGCCATTATTTCTAAATTTAGACTATGATGTAAAATAGCTTGGGGGAGAAGGTTGAATTCCTATTAAATAACTCTAATTAAATAACTCTAACTCTAATTTTGGGAGTTTGAGTATGAATATACACAGTGGATTCTGACATAGTGTACTGGTCCTTGCCTTGGGGAAAATATTATTCATGCATAGCAGTTCTCTTTAAGTTAATGGCATGCATTGTTTAAGCTTCTATATAGATTTTTATGCCATGGTCATCACTATGGTATATGACGGCCTTCCAGTAGTGCGTAAAATGTGACTAATATCTACCATGTGTTTGTAGTCTTCCTCTCCCCAGGAAGAGAAGTGTGCAGTGGAATAATTTGTTTTGGGGTTTTTTATATAATATATTTAGCAACATGTTGCAATATGTTAGAGAAGGCAAGATCAAAGAAATGTGCTTTGCAGTTAGAGCAGAAGGTGGGTGCGGTTTGTGATGGTTCTTGTGGGAGTTAATGCCACGATCTTGGGCTGGCCTTAGAAAGTGCTCTGTTCTTCTGAACAGACAAGTTTTATGCTTATTGTAGAAAGTGACAGAGGAGCGAAGCTGTCAACCACGGTCTTCGTCGTGATACCCTGGGCCCAAGCCATTGAACACCTTGAAGATAAGAACTGAGACCTTGAACTTAATTTGGTACTGTCTGGGAAGTCAGTATAGAAAGCAGAAGACAGGTTTGATGTATTTGCACTAGCCAGTGTTGGCAAGGTGACATTCTGCAACTGTCTGTGTACCAGTTAGCTTGTTGTGAAGGCTTCATGCCCAGGTATATTAAAGTGTTGTAGTCTAGTCAAGAGTTGACGAAGTTGTGAATAACTTCATGTACTGTGTATAAGTATTGAGAATCAGACCAATTGCATAGCTAATTTTTTTCATTTTATGACCAGTCAGTAGACTAGGTGAGTGAAAATTATTAATGCTGAAACCACTAAACACATTTTCTAGTAACCATTACTTACGTTTTAAAATCAGTTTTTTCAACCCTATTAGTTCCTTTCCTCACCTGACTTGCAATTTCATCATGCACTGCAAAGAGTTTGATGCAATTTTGGATCAGAATGTGACAGTCTTCAATTGCATCACAGCAACTACTCTGCACAGTGTCCTCCTTTATCTCCACTTCCTCTAATTTCCAGCATCTGACCTCATTGCAGGCAAGGCAGAAGAAGCCATTGTCCAACAGCCAAAAACAACCAAAAAATGTCTATTTAGTACAAGATATTTAATTTTCTGTCTTGCCAAACAAGCTGCTGGCATCCACTTAAAAAAAAATACCCTGATCGCATTGATGGACTAATGCCTGTGACCTAAAAATGAAAATCGACCTCCCACCTACATTTCCTGTTACCAAATCCAGGTTAACTGGGTGCTTTTCTTGACTTAGCCTGCTACTTTGTTGAATGGCTTCTGTGTCTTAACATTCTTTACTCTGAGGTTCTATTTACCTCTGAGTGTTGAAGTAATCCTTCAGTATAAACTCGTTTGCACCTTTTATGATGGTAAACTCAGTCTGCTTTCTTTAGCCTCTGTGGCATATCCTGCATCTATCACTATCTCAACACTGCTCATTCTTGCATTTGAAAGTTCTTACCTTCATTACTGCAGTTCCTTTTTTGGGACCTCCCAAAAACTGTTACCTAAAATGTGAGTATTCGGGTACGTCTACACTACCCGCCGATTCGGCGGGTAGTGATCGATGTTATGGGATCGATTTATTGCGTCTTATGTAGACGCGATAAATCGATCCCAGAAGTGCTCCCCGTCAACTCCGGAACTCCAGCTCGGCGCGAGGAGTAAGCAGAGTCGATGGGGGAGCGAGCCTGCGCCGCGTGGATCCGAAGTAAGTAATTTTAATTCGATCTAAGATACGTCGACTTCAGCTACGCTATTCTCGTAGCTGAAGTTGCATATCTTAGATCGACACCCCACCCCCCCACCCCCATGTGGACCAGGCCTAAGTGTTTCCACACCCTGTGTGTGCACACGCATGCACACTCTAAGCATCACTGTATCCTTACCAACTTCAGTGTTGACTGAAAAATTGCTGTCCTTATCTTCAAAATTCCTCCTTTGGTTATAGTTCTTCCTACTACTTCAGTTTATTTCCACTCAGTTTTACCTTCTGTACTTCCCTGCACTGTGCTATCCTTTTTTGGACTTCACTGCCACTAAGCAAGCTAATTGGAACAACCTGTTTGTACTAAGTCTATCACTTTTTTTAAACCATCTCAAAACCAATCTCTCCTATGCTACCTGCAGCTAGTAAGCAGTCAGCCAGTTCCCCCAAAATAACACTTACTGATCTTATGTTATGGACTATAGATTGCTGTCCACACCTAATCTAACTTATTAATGTACCTTTACACAAAATCATAACTTCTGTATTGAGTTAATTGTATGAACAAGTTAGAAAATTAAATAGCCCCAATTAATATAGAACTTATTTTTAACCCTGTGTTGAAGAAAATTACTGTATTTGATTTGTATTTAGCTTCGTAATGTTACTGCAGCATGTTTTCTGACTTAACTGCCATACCTACTTTTGAGGAAGGGATGAGATTTCTTTTTTTTCTTTCCACAAAGTTCAGTGATTGTAATGAAACTAGCAGCATTAAACAGTAAATAACACTGCCTTCCTAGTAAGACTTGATGTCTTCATGCAGTCTTTTGTTTCAAAATTATGCTATTTTATTAGAATGGTCAAAAAAATCCATTAAAATATTTTTGATGGAAAATAGCTTTTTGACAAAAGGGATGTTTTTATGAAAAAATTGTTTTAAATGAAAAATCTTAGATTTTTGTCAAAACCAAAAATTGTCTGGTTTAAAACAGAATTACTCTTTGCAGGTTTGTTGCAGTGAGAAATCATTTTCTGACCAGGTCTATATTTTAGATAATTTTAGTCAAAGTAGTGACTTACTTTCTTTTCCTTTGCCAGATCCTGGAGTCCTTGTGGATAGTGATGAGTCGAAATTTGAGCCTACTCTTCACCACAGTAACAACATTAGTGACAATCCTCTTCTATAGTGGGACAGCCCTTCTCAATTTTGTGCTCTCACTGGTAAGTAGCATGCACTGGACAGTTTATACTATTCATTTTACTTCCCTCTAAGTTGATGTAAACAAGGAGCTTTCACCAAGGATTTTAGGGATATCAATTCATCTTTAGAGCACAGAATGAGGGATTTAAAGGAACACATGAAATATTAGTGAATTCTTGTTCACAGATCAGATTAGATTTTTTAAAGTGCTGCAGCGGTGGGGCTGCGAGCTCCTGCCGCTCTGAGTGGCATGGTAAGGGGGCGTGGCTCCACGCTCCTGAGGGGCCTCGTGTCTAGCTCCAGCGAGCCATGCGGCTGTGGTAAGGGGGCCAGGGCTGGGGATTGGATAAGGGGCAGGGAGTCCTGGGGCGTTGTCAGGGGACAGGAAGCAGGGGGCAGTTGGATGGGGTGGAGGTTCTGGGGAGGCAGTCATAGAACAGGGAACGGGGGGGTTGGATAGGCATGGGAGTCCCAGGGTCTGTTGGTGCGGGAGTGTGGATAGGGGTCGGGGCAGTTGGGACAGGAGCAGGGGGGTTGGGTGGGGTACTGGGGGGGCAGTTAGGGTGGGGGGGTCTCGGGAGGGGGGCTCCAGGGGGGTGGTTAGGGGCAGGGGGTGTTGGAGGGGGCGGTCAGGGGACAAGGAGTGTGTGTGTGTGTGCGGGGGTGTTGGATGGGTCGGTGGTTCTGAGGTGGGGCAGTCGGGGTGGGAAGTGGGTGGGGGTCAGATAGGGGGCAGGGCCAGGCTGTTTGGGAAGGCACAACCTTCCCTACCCGGCCCTCCATACACTTTTGCAACCCCGATGTGGCCCTCGGGACAAAAAGTTTGCCCAAGTCTGTCCTAAAATCACAATGATAAATGCCTACATCCTCCGCTTCAGCGATAATACACTCAACCTGAGGAAGGATGGAGGTAGAGTGGTGTACTTGCCTCATCCTGGGGCCAGTTCAGTCCTTGGCATTACATAAAATAGTTTGGAAGCTACTGACAATTACACTAAAGGTGTTCAAAGCTCCTGGGTGCCATTCTAGAAACTGAATAATGCTAGGGTGTAGGGATGTCCTTGTCAAACTCTCTCATAGAAGTACCCCCTGCTAGGGGAGTCAGAAAGAAAAAGTGTAATTTTACTTGGATGGGGTGTATCAGGCATCTGATTAATCCAGCTTTCCAGATGCTTTGTGCCAGCAGAGTGGTGCAAAGCAGTTAGAATGATCCAAAATCTTTTATTTCAAATCCTTGTGTATTCTGCATATGCCACATATACTTAAAATATAGTTTTCAGAGTTTCAAAAACTTTCACTGGTGGTATTGTTTGTGTCCTGCTGCCTATAAAGCTGTGTATCTTCATTACCAAGAGTCCAACTACTGTACAGGGTTTATAGCAAAAGGAATAGTAAAACGAACGCCTCTCAAAAGTCCTTTAAATATGATCTAAAATAGCTTTTAAAATTCATAAAAATGCCAAGACTGTTACCGTGGGACCTTCCAGCCTTGGGAACAAGATCTCTCTCTCTCTCTCTCTCTCTCTCTCTCTCTCTCTCCCCCCTCCCCCCCTCCCCCGCCCAACTGGAAGATTGGCAATCTCTCGTTTCCAGTTTTATAAAGCTCCTATTTCTAGACCTGCAGAATCCTGAAAGATTAGACCTTAATCCTATCACTGGTTTATATTTTAATATTGCCTATCCTGAACTTGGAGCCAGAATAATTTGCGGGTAGAGGAGTGGGAATTCTACCATTTGGGGGAGAAGGAAGGAACACTTATCTGACAATTTTTTAAAGAAAATTAGCATCTATTAGAAGATGATTAGGGAGTTAGAATAAGTCCCAGATTGGACTGGTGGGCAGAGTATAGGTATGGCAATAAAAAGTTAATGCTAGATATAATTTTAACATTAACTTCAAAACCTATGCAAAGTACTTCCTTAGAAAGGAAAAAATCAAATGCTCAGCTGCAAAATGGGGAATAACTGGTTTTGTGGTAGTACTGCCTCATATGTAAGATACAGAAGATAGCTGTCCTGCTTTACTCAGCTCTGGTGAGGCCTACGGATAAAAGGTTTAGAAAATCCGACCTGTGAAGAAAGGTTAACAAAACTGGGTATGTTTGGTCTTCAGTCTTTTCTCAAGGCGACCTGGTAAGTCTTCAGATAGGTTAAGGACTGTTATAAAGAGCTCTGTGACCAATTGTTCTCCACGTCCACTGAAGATAAGACAAAAAGTAATGGGCTTAATCTCTGTTTCAAGGGAGATTTAGGTTATGTATTAGGAAAAATTTTCTAACTTTAAGGGTAGTTATGTAATGGATTAGAATTCCAAGGGAGGTTGCGGAATCCCCACCACTGGAGGTTAAGAAATAGTTAGACAAATACCCATGGATGGTCTTGATCAGTGGTCACCAACTGGTAGATTGTGGAGCCTCTGACAGTCGATTGCCAATTCAGTCTAGGGTTGCCAACTCTCCTGTAGCCATCCCTGCCTGCTCTAGTCCCGCGCCGCTCCCGGAAGCAGGCAGCACGTTCTTGCGGCCCCTGGGGATGGGGGTAGGAGGTCTCTGCGCGCTGCCCTTGCCTGCAAGTACCGCCCCTGCAGCTCCCATTGGCCGGGAACAGGGAACTGCGGCCAATGGAAGCTGCGGGGGTGGTGCCTGTGGCTGGGGGCAGCGCACGAAGCCCCCTGCCCTGCCCCGACCCACCCCACCCCACCTCCAGGAGCTGCTGCTGGACATGCCAGCCACTTCCGGGAGTCTCACAGAGCCAGGGCAGGCAGGGAGCCTGCCTTAGTCCTGCTGTGCCACTGCCCGGAAGCCGCTTGAGGTAAACGGCATCCGGCCGGAGCCCAAATCCCTCCTGCACTCCAACCCCGTGCCCCAGCTCCGAACCCCCTCCTGCACCGCAACCCCCAGCTCTGAACCCCCCTCCTGCACCCCAGCCCCATCCCAGAGCCCACACCCCCTCCTGCACCCCTGCCCCAATCCCCTCCCAGAGCCTGCATCCTGAACCTTCTCCTGCACTCCAACCCCCTGCCCCAGGCTCAGCCTGGAGCACCTCCCACACTCCAAACCCCTTGGCCCCAGCCCACACCCCAACCACCTTTCCCAGGCCAGAGAAAGTGAGTGAGGGTTGGGGAAAGCGACAGATGGAGTGGGCAGGGCATCGAAGAAGGGGTGGGGCAATGGTGTTTGGGTTTGTGTGATTACTGTTGTTTCTACATTTTCTTTGAGGTAGATCCTGGGTTGTACTTAAATTCAAAACGTGATCTTGTGCTTAAAAAGGTTGGAGACCACTGGTCTAGATATACTTGGTCCTGCCTCAGATTCCAGGGGCAAGAATTGGTGACATCTGGAGATCCTTTCAAGCCATACTATTATATTACCTGCATGTTTGTGGATAGTGTGATGTGAAAAGGTTTTATTAGTATGAGTTTAGGAAGGTCAATTTACTTACGCAAGCATGTTTTATGTAGGTCATTTTTAAATGCATATATCTAACATAACTTTTATATGCATAGATTGTAATCTTTCAGAATCCTTTTAACCTTGTTGAAAAACTTGGTCTGACAGTGTGTCCACTTACTTTGCTTACAGTTCTTTCTAAAATCTAGTATTGTCAGTTTTTCCGAAGTACATCTCCAAACAAAGGCATTGTTCTAAGTAGGGTGAAATTATTGTAGGGAATTGTAAGCAAAACTGCTGAATACACAATTACTGTTTTATATTGCATTCATTCAGGAAGTATTTTCAATAAATGAGTTTTATTTACCTAAATGATTTTTTCATTACAGTATGCTTTTTAGATTTGTGTATTCATTAACACTAGTGCACATACTAAAATGGTGGTCTGATCATACTTTAAAAAAAGCTCTTGTTTTTAGTGAAAGGTATCGCTTTGTTGTGTGTGTGTGTACATGGGACTTAGCTTTTTAAAGATTCTTTTGATTCTAAATCTGATAGCCACAGCTGTGTGGAGTAGTTACTAATGTTAGAGGTGATTTCTTTCCATTGCAGCTGTGTTGACAGCTGCTACTTTTAAATAACTTAATGGCTGGAACAGAGCCCGAGAGGCTTGTGATCACCTAGATCTCAGACACTGAGAGAGCTTGTGTCAAGGACTCTGGCCTGAGTGGGTTTTTTAATCTAAACAAACACTGACCTTGGAAGCATGATTGAAATCCTGGTGGTGTTTGTGTTGTGTGTTGTTCCAAAATATCTGTTTTGAATAATTGGAAGAAAATAAAGGCCTACTGCCAGATTAACTTCAGCAGTTAATGGAGACAGTGAGAAGAGGAGACAAGATCTTTTCCCATTTGTTTGGATAACTAAAATTACATAACTTGAATCAAATGCTAATTCGGGGCAGTTATGTGGGTTCTCAATCACACTTGGGTAAAAAATAAGAGTGGGCTATGAGGATTTTTTTAGCTGAATTGCTACCTTAAGTTCCAGAGAAATTACTTTTACATCTGTTTGTAGTTATGCTGTTCTGCAGTTCTCTTACTTCAACTGGGGGGGAGAGGCCTAGAAAATAGATATTGTGCATATAATTATTTGTTCCTGGGTCTAATATTTCACCCATGATGAAACACTGAAAGCAGTTTCTGTGGGCTAGTGAGATTATATTAGAAATAAAAGTATTTAAAGATGAAGAGAGCCTGATTAATAGGTCTTCACAGTTCTTAAAGACAACATCTCCACCCTATCCCTGCATTGCCCCTCTTCCCCCTCTCCCCTGGGAGAGGGAGGTATTTCTGATAGTCCTCTACTGTCTTCTTTGCTTTCATTTGTGTAAATCATTCACAAACATTCTTTCCCAAAACGGGGAACATAACTTTTATGGTATAGTGGATCAAATGTTTAAATTAAACTCAAACCTTAAATTCATCTAATGGTAAAGTACACAGTAAAAACCATCTTCTTATAACCATAAATAATTTTAAAAAGAGGAAAAAGGGCATCCTTAGCATAAGCAGTAAATCTGTCCACTGAGCCTGGTATACAGGGATCCAAACAGTCTGTTCACTGGGACAGTTATTAAAATGAACATGTTAGTTATTGTTCTGAGAACACTGGAGAGCTGGATTTTGCTGGGAATAATGTAACGTTTTCCACTTGTCTCTTCATATGCTTGTTTTTTAACGTAACAGGTCTGAGAAGTGCAATATATTAAGGTATTAGTAAGTGGTAACTCTTACGGCTTTTGCAGCTTTCAAGTTTCATTCCCTATCATGTATATCAGACAGGGTATCAGTAATCCTGCATCAGTTCCTCTTCCTTGGGCTTGCATGAGGAGTCCTTACAACTTCTTTGCATGTATACTAGGTCATATTAATATCCAGTTTGTGAATATTAGGTGTGAGGTTTTTCTGTAACCCCTGAGGCTCAGAATCTATATTCTGAGTTCTATGGATATGGACAATGTTCCCTCTAATTTTTGACAGGCCATGTGCGCAAAAAATTTCTTCTGTGCAAATTTTTGAAGCAGAGTTCAAATTCGTGCACCATGAGGCAAATGCGCCCAAGCGAGTAAAATGCTTATGCAAGGAGATGTGTGGGTCCCAACCGTCCTGATGTGATCAACGTTCCACGTTTGAAATGCTGGCGGGGAGGGGTACGATTCATTTCCCTTTTTTTCCTTTCCCCCCCTTGCCAGCTAGCAGAATCTGGCTGTGTTGATGGATGGCAGGCAAACAACGTCAAAAGTTGCCCGTAAATGATATTTCGGCCTGGCTCCGATGTAGTATTTTATTTTTTGTGCGCACGGTGTTTCGCTGTGTGCGCGGGGTTTAGGATCTCTGTGCACGTGCACAGCTTAGAGGGAACAGTGGATATGGATATGTTGAACCCTGACTTGGTTCTCTAAAGTTTCCAGTTTTCTTTTTAATAAAATTGTTTTTAGTAAGTAATTTTACAAGTTTGGATGTCTCTTTTGCAGTTTCCTTTATTTCATTAAGCTCAAATTCAGCGTGCCCTATTCTCTACTTGAAATTCAAAGGTTGACAGTTTCACGGAAACTCACTATTTTCTAGTGAGGAAACAGATTTTTGTAGAGATTCCATCTTATGTGCAGTGCCAAGATAATTTCTTTCTAAAATATTCAGAATACCCTTTCACTTCAGCCAGTGATTCAGAGAGGAAGATTTTGCTAAATGCACTGTGCTATTACCCCTGGCTTGAGAAGTCAGAGCCATCTGATTTCCACTTATTTCCTCCTATTTTCTGCTTACCCATACTGTTAACCATCTGAGGCGGCTATTCCTTCTCAATGATGGTGTCAAGGCTGATTCCCCACTCTGGCACTGTGAGTGCGGAAGGTGGGGGCCTGCAAGGATTCTAAAACTTAATACTGGCCACTCCAGGCGTGTATTAAACTCCCAAGGTTACAGCTTTTCTCTGACCTTGGATGGGTAGATGCTGCCACCACCCAAGTGCAAAAACCCCTTTGAAAACCCAGGAAGGCACACTTAGGAATTCCTTCCTGTGGTGTACTCTCGAGCCCTTTCACCCCCGCTTCTGGGGAAGAGCTGAGAAAGAAAAACAAAGGAAATCAGCTGTTGCCACCAGCTAATTAAACAACATGTGCACAAACCTCTTAGGGACACAAAAATCCAATCCTGTTCTTAAAAAAGGTAAATTTTATTAAAAACAAAAAGAAAGAAAATACATCTGGAATTTAGGCTTTTTGCTAGGTTTAAAAAAAAATTACAAGGATTAAGCATCAAGATAACTCTCTTGAGGTCATCTTAAAGATTACAAGCAAAACAAAAGCACCTGGGGTTAGCACAGGAGGAGTCCACAAGCCGTAAAGAAATAAACCTACTCGCGTCTTTCTAGACACTTCCTGCTCTACTGACATATCTGGGGTTTTAAATTCGTAGTTTCTAGGTGTGATCTGATGATTTTCCATACCTCACCCAAAGCTGCTTACAGCATTGCTGCTCTGTCCCCCTCTTCCCGGGAGAACAACAGACAGACAAAGGAGAAGCTTTTTCCCAATTTTAAAAGTTCTAGTCTGCCAATTGGCTTCCTTGGTCAGGTGCCCACTCCCTTCCGTTTACTTCTGGACTTTTTAACCCTTTACAGGTAAAGCAGTTACAGCTAACTGGCTTGCTGGTTGTCCATAAAAGGGAGCTCCCTTCCCTTCCCCTCCGCCCACCCTTCATTTATCACGGATGGACACTGAGAGTTTATTTCCTCTCTGCGAGGGGCACATCACCCAGAAATATATATTGTTTGTTTTCAAAACAGATGTTAAAAGCAAGAGATGTTCGGTTAAAGCTCTTCCTCCTAGATAAGTCTAAGGCCTGCCTAAGTTCTTTTAAAGCAGGCTCCCTCTGGGTCCAGGCAGTCCTCTGCAAAAAGTGCCTCAGCAGTAACTGCCTGCGTCTCAGCTTCTAGAGCTCCTGCTTAATCAAAACCGCCTACGGATCCTTTTGTCATTCCCTCCTCCCATCCAAAAAGGGGGAGGTTTCAGCACCTCTCATCCAAGGAGCATAGACGCAGATACCCATCTAAATTGAAAGAGACATCTCCACTTTCAACTTGAAAAGAGGACAGCTGAAAGCCTAAAGGGTCCTTCTGGTGTCCGCAAAGACACTGAAATTAGACCTCAGAATGACTTCGTCAGCATCAATCTGTCTTGGATATAGAGTCTGAAGTATCACCTCATGGGTTTGCTCTCATGCTGACAGGGCTGTTGGTTCTGATACCAATCACTTCGGCACCACTCACCCTTGCACTAACTATATCTGGTTTCTTCTTGGCACCTATGTCATCAGGGCCAAGATTTACAATGCCAGGGGGTTTGGTTATATTGATCTTATCTGAATCATCTTTGCTTTCTATCTGAGTTTCTACTGTATATAAACAAATAGGGAGGAGCCTATTCTACTCCTCCTGTGCAAAGAAACTGTTTTCCGGTGGAACTGGAGCATACAACATCAAATTGACAATTTCAGTCCATCTACCAGGGCTACAGAATATGCTAGCAGACCCCTTGAGCAAAGAGTTTTCACAGAACCACACATGATCAATAAAAGACCCCTTCATCCAATCAGTATTCAACCAGTAGGGATTTCCAGATATGGGATCGTTTGCTATCCAAGAGAATGTGAAATGCAAAAACTTCTGTTCCACAGAGGGTTGGAGTCTGAGATTTTGAGTGGATGCATTCCACAAGCGTCTATGTACCTGCCAATTCTTCTTCGAGAGAAGTCCCTGTGGGTGCTCCACTTCACGGCAAGATGCATCCCAGCATCTTTGATTGGAGATTTGTAGAGCAGTACCCCTGTGGGCTGCGCACGCGCTGTGCCTGCCTCTCAAGCTGTCAGTGTTTGAATAGCGCGTCCACAGCCTGGGCTCCTCAGTTCCTTCTCTACTGTCCCTGGGTAGAGACAGAGTTCAGCAGTGCCCTTTGAGATTAGATAGTTTATTTTCTCAGTTTAGTTACATAGTTTTAGACATTAGAGTTACTAATTACATAAGTTACATTAATTGTTACATTTATTTCTAAAAAAAACCCAAACCTCCGCAGTTTCGGATATGCCTGGCTTCCCAGGCTTCAAGATTTTGGATGGGCATTCACAGTGCATATGCTGTTTGGGGGAGTCTCACGTACCCCAAAAATGTGTCCACTGCAACAAATTGAAAGCGCGAACCTGCAAAGACAGGGAGCTCAGGCTGAAAATGCTGCTCCTACAAGATTCCATCAGACCTGTGTCTGACCCCAGCCAGCAAACCTCTGACACATCCTCCAGAGGCAAAGAGAGAGCAAAAAAATGGCCAGCTTCTTCTCCCCTCAGGAGCCACTCCTCGGGAAAACAGTTAAAATCCACTTCCCAACTCAGCACATTTCAGGTGGCAGGCACCTCAGCCACCGACTGTGTGTCGGCTGCCCCTCCACACGGTGCCGAGGCTCAGGGCTTTCAGCTGCCCACTTCTCCCATTCTCCCATCTCTCCTTTAGCGTCTGCTGTCAGCACGGTGCCAAGAGCTGCCACGGTGCCGACAACACAATGGAGGCTGCGGCACGGCCCTTTGATCTTGCGGCACTGCTTTTTCAGCTGCCACTCTCAGCATCAAGCCCCCTGACATCTCCAGCTTCTACTGCAGTGCCTACCTCAGGGGCACCTACTTTGCGGAGCCAGCTGACACCCTTCGGTGCAGCAGCAGATACCCCAACAGACTCTACCTCCATCAGCTACACCAGCATCAACTCCTCATCAGTCAGCTCCACTTCCGTTTCTACAGCCAGAGGAATTAAGGGTGTCCCATGCTCTTGAGTCTCCTCTTCTCAGCACCAGTCTATCACCGAGACCTTTAACACCCTACCCCCAGTACTCCCCTACTACTTCAAGCCCCTCTAATGAAGTGCGGGAGGATGAGGAGGAGGACAAGGAAGAGGAATATGAGGACCAGATGTTTTCCTCTCAATACTCTCCCCAGACTCAGTTACCTACAACTGGGAGACGCACTACAGCACGATCTCCATATCCTCAAGACAATCCACACTGGTATGGCAATCTCTGGATGGGACCACCTATACCCCCCCCCCCCCCCCCCCCCGGGCAGTGGCCACATTGGGGTCCATGGAACTACACCGTACCACACTCAGGTGTTCTGCGGGCTGCCCGGAGGAAAGCTGTCAGGCCCTCTCCACTGCTGGCTCACACTGAAACCCAGAAAAGACCTGAAGTGGCTGCCACCCCTACAGAAGACACTGCTCCACACACCTCCTCTACAGCGATAACATCACAAGACGCCATGGTGCCCCACCACCTCCCACTACTGCTGAGCTCGCTCACTTTCAAGAGTTATTTCAGAGAGTAGCAGCGGAGCTCAAGATTACCCTGGAGGAGGTACCTGAAACACAACACGCGCTTACCGACATCCTGCAAGCTACGACCTCCTCCAAAATAGCCCTACCAATTAATGGGGCCATTATGGAACCTGCTAAAACTATTTGGCAGACCCCAGCTACAATAATACCCACTAGCAAGAGACTGGACCGCAAATATTTTGTCCTATCTAAGGGTTCTGAGTTTCTATTCATGCACCCTTCACCTAATTCGCTAGTGGTCGACACAGCTAATCAGAAAAACAAATCCCAACCCTTCCGATCCAATCCATCGGACAAAGATAGCAAAAGACTGGACTCCTTTGTCCGCAAAGTGTACTTTTCTTCCACTTTGCAGTTCAGAGTAGCAAATTATGTGGTGCTCTTAGCAAAATATGACCACAGAAACTATGCTAAGATAATGAAATTTATTGATGATGTGTCGGAGGATAAACGACAACAATTTAAAGCAGTGGTGTCCGAGGGCCAATTGATCTCCCGCACAGCTCTTCAAGCCGCGCTTGATGCTGCGGGACACAACTGCCAGTTCCACAGCCACGGCTGTCATCATGCGCAGGGCTTCATGGTTTGCTTCTTCCTCCTTTCCGAAGGAGATACAGAATACGGTCGAAGAGCTCCCCTTCGATGGAGACAAGCTATTCGCCTCCATGAAGGACTCCCATGCCATACTCTGATCCTTGGGCATCCAACCACCTGCCTCAAAGAAGAGACAATATAGATATCAGCCATACCAACAACCACGTTACCATACCTTTTGTGCAGCGTCCACCTTTAAGACAATATGATACGCAACAACATAGGCCAATGAACCAACGATATCACCCCCCACGATCAACGGTGACCCACCATCCTAACCCAAATAAACAAATTTGAAGTCTTGGTCGAGGGTATAGAAAACTTCACACCTTCTCCAGCAACAACTCCAACCAACCATTTCTTTGGTCACCGTCTGCGTCTGTTCCTGACCAACTGGAAATCCATCACTACAGACAGATGGGTCCTAGAAATTATCAGATCGGGTTATGTCATTCCCTTCCTCTTCTTGCCTCCTACCCACCCTCCCACCCCATCCCTCTTCAGCGACCCCCTCTCACGAACAGTTGCTCTGTCAGGAGGTACACCACCTCGTACATCTCGGCGCAATAGAGGAGGTAACCCTGCAACACAGAGGGAAAGGATTTTACTCCCACTACTTCTTGATGGAAAAGAAAAATGGCAGCTGGTACCCCATCCTCGATCTTCGACGTTTGAACAAGTTAGTCAAGAAACAAATATTCCGGATGGTTACTCTCCCAATGACAATCCTGACGCTGGAGCAAGGAGATTGGTTTTCAACTCTCGACCTCCAAGACGCTTATTTCCATATCTCTATCCACCCTGCCCGTCGACATTTCCTCAGGTTTGATGTGGGAACGCAACACTACCAATACAGAGTCCTCTCATTTGGCCTCTCTACCGCACCACGTGTCTTCAAGGTGTTAGCAGTTGTAATAGCTCATCTCAGGAAAAAAAGGAATCCTCATATTTCATTACCTGGACGATAGTCTCCTCAAGTCTCCCACTCAGAAGCTAACCTCGCAGCTCTTGCAACCCTTCACTGCTTCCACACCTTGGGTCTGCAAATAAACAAAAACAAATCTACTTTACAGCCTACCCAACAAATCGACTTAATTGGCGCCCACCTCGATTCCACCACTGGTCTTGCATCTCTCCCCCAGGACAGATTCCACACAATGCGCAACCTTATTACCCAATGTGACGGGGCAAGGCCAGATGGCTATAGGAAAGCGGTAAGGAACCAGTATGTTAGCCCCAGCCTAAACAAATCCCCGATACCTTATGGCAGTTGCTCCAGGTCAATCAAGACACCTGGGGCGAATTAAGAACTTTCCAGAAGGCAGGGAGGTTGATTGAGACACCTGCAGCCAATCAGGGGCTGGCTGAAACTAGTCAAAAGCCTCCCAGTGAGTCAGTGAGGGGCGCATGTCAGGAGCTGTGGAAGGAGGTTGCGTGTGAGGAGCTGGGAGCAAGAGGGCGTACTGCTGGAAGATCCTGTGGTGAGGATAAAGAAGATGTTGGGAGGAGTCCATGGGGAAGTGGCCCAGGGAGTTGTAGCTGTTGTGCAGTTGTTCCAGGAGGCACTCTAAACAGCTGCAATCCACAGGGCCCTGGGCTGGAACCCGGAGTAGAGGGCGGGCCCGGGTTCCCCCCCAAAACTCCCAACTCCTGATCAGACACAGGAGGAGTTAACCTGGACTGTGGATTCTACTAGAGGGGAAGATCTCTGAGGCAAGCAAAATCCGCCAATAAGCACAGGACCCACCGAGGTAGAGGAGGAACTTTGTCACACCATATATGTGCCAGCCCACAGACTACAGTCCGAGACTCCCTACAGCTCTTGGGATATATGGCTGCTTTCACATTTGTGGTTGCAAATGCTTGCATTTACATGCGATGCCTTCAGGATTGGCTAGCCACAGTATACAAACCAAACAAGCACAGCCTAAGCAAGTTAATAACAATACCCCAGAACGTCAAGGACTCACTTCTGTGGTGGACCTCTCCCATCAACCTCTGTACCGGGATTCCTTTCAGACAAGATCCCCCTTTGATTACCATCACCACAGATGCATCCCTCACAGGATGGGGAGCGCACATCGGCCACCTCACCACTCAGGGTCTCTGGGCCACTTCGGAAACCAAGCTTCACATAAACTTGCTAGAACTACAAGCCATACGCAATGCCTGCCTCCATTTCCTTCCCATCATCCAAAACTGCCGAATTCGAATCATAACCGACAACATCGCGTGCATGTTTATGTCAACAGATGGGGGGAGCCCAGTCACACTCCCTCTGCACAGAGGCGGTAAAACTTTCGAACTGGTGCCTTCAACACAATATCCATCTCTCCGCCTCATATCTGCCAGGTTCTCAGAATACCACCGCAGACAAGCTCAGTCAATCGTTCCCCTTACAACACGAGTGGGAACTCAACAGCACCATTCTTTCCAACATTTTCCAGCTCTGGAGTTATCCCCAACTGGATCTATTTGCTACAGCAACAAACAAAAAATGTCTGATATTCTGCTCCAGAGCAGGCCTGGGGAAACACTCACGGGCGGGGGGGGGGGGGAAACGCCTTTATGCTCCCATGGACTGAAACTCTCATGTATACATTCCCACCAGTGCCTCTGTTGCACAGAGTAATTCAAAAGATACAAACAGACAGAGCCAACATCATTCTCATAGCCCCTGCCTGGCCCAGACAACCGTGGTACCCCTTCCTCTTGCGCATATCAGTCAAGCCTTCCATTTCCCTTCCCCCACTCAACAACCTCCTATCACAACGCCAGGGACAACTATTTCACCCTGACGTACAACGCCTCCACCTGAGGGCCTGGCTGATCAGTGGTTCTCTAATGCAGAGTTAACATGTTTGGACCAAGTACACACTGTCTTGCTGTACAGCAGAACACACAACACGCACACTACCTGCCTGCATAAATGGAAACAGTTCACAGCTTGGTGTGCTGACAGACAGACTTCTCCAGCTTCTGCTTCACTCCCACTGATACTGGATTACCTGCTACACCTTAAAATATCTGGCCTCTCTACGAGCTCACTCAAGGCCCACCTCACAGCAATCACCGCCTTCCACCATAAGATTCACAATATTATGGTCTTTGCCCATCCAGTCACCAAAAGGTTCCTGAAGGGTATCCATATGTTATACCCAGACGTAAAACCGCCTGCTGCACCTTGGGATTTACACCTAGTGCTCAAAGCCCTGATGGATAAACCCTGTGAACCGATGGCTACCTGCTCCCTTCTCCACCTGTCCATGAAGACCGCCTTCCTCATAGCAATTACGTTTGCCAGACGAGTAGGAGAAATGGGGGTGCTTATGGCAGACCCCCCATATACCATGTTCTTCTGGGATAAGGTCACACTCCGCACACATCTAAAGTTCTTACCTAAGATACACACTTCTTTTCACCTCAATGAACCTATACACCTCCCAACTTTTTTCCCAAAGCCTCACGCTACCGCCTTTGAAATGACAATACACACTCTTGATATGTGTAGAGCATTATCCTTTTACCTGGATAGAACAAAACCGTTTAGAAAAAAACCCAGACTTTTTGTCTCTACTACTCACCGCTCACAGGGAAATGCCATCTCTACACAGAGACTTTCCAAGTGGATTGCTGACTGCATATGCCTTTGTTACCAACTCAGGCAAATACTACCTCCTGGATCAATTAGGACACACTCTACCAGGCCATGGAAGTGGAGACAGCTCTTTCTCCCTAATGTCCCGCTGTCTGACATATGCAAGGCAGCTACCAGGGCATCTAACCTTACCTTTGCTAATCACTACATTCTCATCCACACTGCAGCGTCCGACACCAGATTGGGTAGAGCTGTCTTGTCAACAGACTTCTTACCTCATCCGAAGTCCCAACCATCCTAAAGGATACTGCTTTTCAGTCACCTGAAGTGGAGCACCCACAGGGGCATCTCTCTCTCGAAGAAGGAGGATACTCACCCTGTGCAGTAACTGACGTTCTTTGAGATGTGTCCCTGTGGGTGCTCCACTACCCGCCCTCCTCCCCTCTACTTCGGAATTCGTAACACACTCCATGGTAGAGAAGGAACTGAGGAGCCCAGGCTGTGCACGCGCTATTCAAACACTGACAGCTCGAGAGGCAGGCACAGCGCGTGCGCAGCCCACAGGGGTACAGCTGTACAAATCTCCGATCAAAGGCGGTGGGACACACCTTGACCTGAAGTGGAGCACCCACAGGGACACTCATCTCGAACGTCAGTTACTGCACAGGGTGAATAACCTTCTCTTCCTTTTGTTCCAAGAGCATTGAAGAAAAGCAAGCAAGAATCAGCTCAGATAATCCTTTTAGGTCCAGCCTGGTCTAGGCAATACTCGTTTCTGGAACTGATAATGCTTTCCATATGTTCTCCAATAACACTATCACTGCCTCTCTTGGGATAAAAAGAACACTGCATCCAGATGCAGCTTCCCTGAATCACACTGCCTGGATGCTGTCAGGCTGACTGTCTTAGAAAGGACTTGTTCTAGAGATGTGCAGAATATCTTAATACAAAGTGGAAAAGGTTCAACAAGACCTGTTTATGCTAAGTGGAAAAGTTTGGTCATCTTAGGGCATTTTGTCTCCAGCTCACACTATTTCTTCTTATGCTCATGTACAAGTTATATTTAAGGATTCAGATCTCTCGATCAGTTCACTCCAGATTCACGTAGCAGCGATATCTGCATGTCATCCACATATTGAAGACCATAATATTTTTTTTCTCATCCAGCAGTGGTCAAGTTTCTCAAGGTTCTGACTCGTATTTTCACCAGTGGGGAACCATCCACCTCTCCCTGGAGTATTGTCCTCCAGGGTTAATGCAGTGGTGCCCACATCTTTCTTGTTACGTCCTCTCTTACGAGTAATGGAATGTGTTTCTCCCCCCCCCACACACACACACACACACCCCATTACTGCACAATTGGCTTAGCAGAAGGGCTGTGACTGGGGCCAGAGTGGGGCTGCAGCTGGGGCTCCTTCCCCACCGCCTGTGGGAGCTGACCCAGGCCCTGTTGCCCCCCCCCCCCCAGTGTTCCTCTGTGCCCTCCACAGTTTGAGGGCCACTGTGTTAATGGGTCCTCCATTTGAACCCTTAGCTACCTGTTCAGTGTTGCATCTCTCTATGAAGATGGCTCTCTCAGTAACAATCACTTCAGAAATGAGTTGACCAGGACACTATATCAACTGCAACTCATTAATAAATATTTACTACAGATTTAGATGATGAAACTGAAGTGAATCTTGTAACTCACATGGAGCACACTACTTTCAGAAATCCAGCAAAACAGCTCTGCATTAAGGTCTAAGCAAGACACTAGTTCTGTGTGTCTTAAACACTTAAACTTTTTTGCTTTTGCAAGAGAACTCTCTGGAAGTCAGATAACGCCTTCATTTTAATAAAAACCTCAAGTGTTGTTTATGTCCAAATAGACCAGTAGTCTTCATTTAACTTGATATTCCTCTGGGTGTCTCAGCAATTCAACCTAGCACAAAGAGGAACAGCTCTTTTTTTGTTGTATTCTCTTAAACCACGGCTGAATCTGGCTCTGTAATCAGTGACACAGGCTAGCTCTGTTTTGTTAGTGTTTTAAGTAGGATTGAATTTACACATTTTCTGTAGATGAACAGTGAATGAAGTTGGTTCAGCTCACATTTTTACTGCAGAACAGGAAGATAAAAGTGCCATTTGGCCGAAGGAGACCTGCAGTTCTGTTGGGGAATATGGAAATTGTCAACACATTTTTTTAATATGTCAGCAATAAAGTCCCTGGACAGACAATAACTCAGTGAACAGCAGGGGTAGAAATGTTTCCCACTGTACAGAGCTCTCACACACAATTAAACTACATTAATATGTTGTGCTAGGCTATATATTTTAGCACAGAATTTTCTCACCAGTCACTTTCCTTTTAGATGCAGTCCTTTGATGCCTCAGTTCTGACTTAGAAGTTTAATTTTTGCAGATAGTGATTTCTTAGTTTAATTTTTAAATTAAGTGCCTTGTAAAATGCAAAGAATGGCTTAACCGGTTATCTTCAGTGGCCTCCCTCTTCTTTTGTTGACCCACAATTGAAGTTAATAGAGCCTTACATTGCTTCCTCACTAGTGGCTAAGGTGATTCTGAAATTTTCCAAAACACATACTCAAGCTTACTTAAGATCTAGTAATGGACAAAGGGGAACGCATGTCTTGATGTTGCATGTAATGTTGGGACTGTTCTGCTTGTGGTAGGAGTGGGGGCAAGTCAGTTATATTGAATATAGTATTTAACTTATGATTCCTGGCATTACTTTGCACAATATATTTTTTTTTCAAAATTTAATTGCACATTCATATAAATGGAGTTGTTGGAGTGTGGTGCTCTAATTACATGCATTTGCACTTAATATTAATTAAATGATCAGCTCAAATAAATTAGCTGTATGTCTGTGTATCATTTAGTTCAACTAACTCCCTTCTGTCACTCCTGCTTCTCCAAGGTAGGAGAGGGTCCTCAGATGCTACTGCATTGTTGCTCCCTAGGAAAGGGCAGCCTCTGCTGCCATTCCAAATGGGGGAAGGAGACCCTGGTGGGAGTGTGGTGCCAAGCAGACTGAGCTAAAATTGTCCTGTGTGACAGTGCACCTAGGGCTTCAGACTGTAATCCAGTCCTGCACACTTTGCATTCCAGGTGGGGAGGAGTTCTGCCGGCAGCTCATCAGTTCAGACCTGTGCTGCCCTATTATATTCCCATGGCTCACTTTCAAAGATAAGCAAGAGAAGTCCTAATCATCCAGGAGAGCTCATGTCTTGCTTTCTGACTCCCCCTTTCATGAGTAGCAGTGTGGCTTATGAGATGAAAGCAGCACAGGAACAGGTGCTCTCCCAGTGTGATGCTCTGGCAAAACAAGGCTAATGCGATCCTTGGATGTATAAATGGAGTAGTAGTGAAGAGAAGTGGGAATACTGCACCCAGTTCTGGTGTCCATGTTTGAAAAAGGATGTTGAAAAACTGGAGAGGGTGTAGAAAAGAGCAACACAAATTATTTGAGATCTGGAAAAAATGCCTTATAGTTGCTGTAAAATCCCCAAATTTATCCACTCCTTCCACATGTGGTGCTGCCCTTATCTTCTCCATAACCATCTCCCTAAGCCCTCAGCCTTAACTTGTAGTTTTTGTCTACCTAATCTTTGGTGTTACCCTCTTTCATTTTCTATTTATCTATGTTCTAAGGCGCATATCTAAGGTGGGTGTTCTGTGTTGACTAGTAAGACGTTTTTTCCTGTGATCACCTTGCAGTCCTTTATCTTTTGTTTTCTTCTAGGAAATGTGAAAAATAGTCAGTCTGGCTCCCATTCTTTTTGGTAATAAGCTGTTTATCTCTTTTTGTAAAGAATGTGTTGGATACTACTAGGTCATGAGCCTTTATCAGGTGCAATATGCTTTCTCCTTTGTCTAGTAAAGTTACACCATATTGTCCGCTATATCCATGCCTGTCTCTTCCAGCGTGTCCATTTAAGAAGGTGCCAATAATTATTTCCTCATTTTCGGGAATTTGTTGAAGAGCATTGTCTAACATCTTCCAGAGAGTTGGCTTCTCATTCTCAGCACAGCCAGACTAGGAAGCATTTAGCAATCCACCTTCAAAAGCCAGCTTGAACATCATTAACCTGTCACAGATTCTATCTCTTGCCACCACTCTTTCCTTTATTTTACTATTGAGCTATGGCTACTCTGTTTCTTTAGTTGGAGGCCCCACAGTACATTATTTTGTATCCTTCCCCAATCTCTTTTGCCTTTTCCACTTTCCATTTTGTTTCCCAGATACATGCTATCTGTATTTTCCGCCTCTTCAGTGTTTCCTAGCTCCATGCTACAGCCAGTTACTGGACCAGCATTCCAATGTGCCAGTCTGATCTTCGATTTCTGAGCTACCTTCATTAACTGCATTCTTCTGAAGTTACACTGTAGCCCTCACCTACAACACTTGGCCAGGAGCACCGTACATCATTTCTAGAGAATCCTCTCCCATTGTTTTAATTTGAGGACTCATAGTGTCAGTTTATGGCAAATTTTTACATCCGGCTGCCAACCTCTAACCCAAGCCCACCTCCTTTTTCTATCAGGCTTGGTACTGGCAATGACGACGGATATATTGGAGTGTGCTAAACTAGTTGTGGGTGAATCAAAAGAGAAAGCCCTTATTCAAAAAGCAACTTGGTGTTGGAGTAAAGTAGACATGAAGTGATAAAAGAGAAGAAAAAAATTTAACTCTCTGGCAAAGTAGTAAGAGCAAACAAGAGGTAGAGGAATAGTAGTGTGTAAAGAAATTGCCCAGGAATGTAGTTACAAAAGCGAACGCAAAGGTTTTGGAGAAATTTTACATAAGACTTAGAACAAAGTTGTGTTAAAAAGGAACGTATAGACTGGTGGAAGCACAAGACAGAAGTACCAAAGATATAAAGAAAGTGAGATTCATCAAAGATGAAGCTGGTATGGTGTTGACTGATGATAGTCACATAAAAGATTGATGAAAAAGGTATTTTGAACAGCTTTTAAAAGAAGAAAATCCAAGAGACCAGTGCTATTTTATGCTCTACTACACCAAAGTTCATCATTTCATCAGACCAGATGAAGTGGCAAATGCTGTAAAACAGGGATCTCAAACTCAAATCACCACAAGGGTCACATGAGAATTAGTAAATTGGCCTGAGGTCTGCATCACTGAAACCTTTTAATACAATGATACAAAAGTATAGTCAAAAATGAACAAAATGAAGAGTAATATAGTATTCTATTAAAAGTCAAAGTATTAACTTTTAAAAAACTGTAATGCAAAGAGGGGTTTTAATAAAATATAAACACTCAGTAATGTTTGGAGCTTGGCTGCCAGTGGAGTCGGCACCTATGGCGGGCCGCAGGAAATAACTCCGCGGGCCACATGTTTGAGACCCCTGCTCTAAAAGAAATGAAAAATAAGGCTGAAAGGCCCAAATGGAATCGCTGTTGAGGCATGGAAAAAGTGTGGAATAGAAGATCTCTCTCTGCTGGCATTTTTGTTCAGCTCCATCATGCGATGGGAAAAGATACTAAACGTGTGGAGAAAAAGGACCTTGGTTCCAAGATACAAGGAAAAAAGGTGGTTGCTATTGATCTGGAAAAGATTTTTGACAGAGTTCCAAGACAAGCCATCTGGTGGTGTATGAGGGAGAAAATGGTATCAGAACTTTGTGTGGAGTGTTCAAGACGCATATGCAGGTGCAATATCAATATTCAGAACTTCGGGTGGTGAGAGAGACAAACTCTTGGTAAAGATGGGAGTGTGTCAGGGATCAACACTGAGGTCTTGTTTATTCTTGTCCTGGATACCCTATCAAGGAATATACAGGAGGAGGCATCTTGATGCATGCTGTTGCAGATATCATTCTGTGCAGTGAGGAGAAAGATAGGTAGTCTAGGAGAGGATTTTGATAACTGCAGAGAAGTGTTGGAGAGACATGAGCTAAAAATAAGCAGAGGAAAAACAGTATATGGTATGTAATTTCAGTGATGTGAACACTGAAGACGTATTCTTGAAACTAGATAGGCAGACTTATAGAAAACTCACAGTTTCAGGTATCTGGGTTCCAGAATCCTGGAAAATGGGAAAACGGAGGATAAAATTAGAACTAAGATAATAAATGTCTCACTCAAATGGACAGAGATAAGTGGTGTAATATGTGACAGAAAGATGCCAGTAAGATTAAAAGGGAAAGTCTGACTGATTCTCTAGGAGCTCTTCCAAACTTCGATGCAGTAAAGGACTGGGGCGTCTGTACTGGGGGGGCGGGATTAAAAATGATTGCTTGGAACTCTTTCAGGTAACTGTCAAATCCCGTTTTCAAAGGCATGATTTACTTTTAGATGTGCCCATCTGTATGACCTGCAGTGCATTTCTCTAAGTCTGTGTGTCCAATAGCATTTTGTGCGTTTCCCAATTATGTTAAATGGTCTGAAACATATTTGCATCCTATTATCTGCATAGTGTTTAATGCTTTTTTTCTTTCAAATTGTGATTTGTTTTACAGGTGATTTTCCTGACCACGCTGTTTTATCTGTTAAGTTCCAGTGATGAGTACTACAAACCAGTGAAGTGGGTGATTAGCTTGACACCTTTGTCGCAGCCAGGCCCATCCTCAAATATAGTTGGCCAGTCTGTGGAAGAGGCCATAAGGTATGTTGTTGCTTTCTCACTAGCTGTGGAAAACAATTTTTTGAGAGACTGGCATATATTTGTTGTTTGAATATTAAATAATTTTAATTTAGTTTAATTAAGTGTTCATGTTATAGGTGTGCAGTTGTGGCTGCTCATATTTCAAGGATTTAGTGTATGTTAATAACAGACAAGTGAGTCCCTGTTGGGATGAGGCAGAGAAGAAAATCTTGATCCAGATTGTTCCACACTAAATGTACCACCTCTGTCTGTCCCCATTCCCCTCCCAAAAAACTCCCTCTGTTGTTGGAACTTTTGAAAAATACATTTTACTGAGATTTTATAATACAACTGTTTTTAATTACACAGTTACTTATTTTGTGAAAATTAACTAAAGATGTTTCTAGGTATCCTCTTATAGTAGCAGCTTACAAATATTAGTATGGTTGAGTATATCTGCTTTTCATCCCATGGCTTGAGAGAACAGAGCAGCCACAGTGGCAGGGACTAGCTTCTTTGCTTTTTTGATTTGGGCTGCGTGCATATTATTAGGTTACTAAATAGAGCTGCACTAAGTAAACTCATCCTGTTTGCAATCCTGCATCTATGCTTTAGTGCCCAGTTTCTCCCAAGTTGTCTTTCTGTGACTCCATACATTTATATAGCATCTTTGATCCCACAGTGGCAGAGACTAGCTTTGTTGATTTGGGCTGTGTGCATACTTCTAGCTGCAAAGTGCTATTCACCAAAGAATTTAAGTTTCACTTTGTAGGCTCATATCACAGATAATGTAATGGATTGGATCAGTATATAGGAAAACAAGGAACCGGAGGGGATGGAAACTAAGGGAAGAGAGAAGTAAAGCCAGAGAAGCAAGGTGTGGGGAAGGAAAGAGATGACAGGTATCAGTGGTAGATAAAGCAGAGCCAACGATTGGGAAGTATAAGGGGATGCTGGCCTGCCTTGCTGACGGAGACCTTATTTTGAAGATGCGAGAAGTCAAATTTGACTTTAAAAGAATGCAGATGTAAAGATATGCAGAAGTGTGTGCTATCAGGTCTCTTTAGTCTACCCTTGTTCCCTAATCCCTGTATGCTTTTCTTTTCCTACCCTCACTCTGTTAATCTAAATTCTACTCTGAATGTTAAATTGCACATACATCTACAGAGTTTGCCATAACACTGAGGGTATATCTACATTACAATGGTCCAGTGATGGCACTGCAGCTGTTCCAATATAGTGCTGTAGTGTAGCTGCTCCTTACATTGATGGAAGGGGTTTTTCTGTCAATATTGTTAATCCACCAGTCCAAAAGGCAGAAGCTAGGTTGGCAGAAGAACTCGTCCATTGACTTAGCTGCCTCTACACAGGGGGTTAGGTTGACCTAACTACGATGCTCAGGGCATGACATTTTCCACAGCCCTGAGCAACACAGCTATGTCAATCTAATTTTTAAGTATAGATTGGGCCTGATATGGGATCTTCATGCCAAAACGTATGTTTTAGGAATTACTTGGGGCAGTTCTATGGACTGTTATACAGATCAGACTTGACAATCACAATGGTCCCTTCTGGCCTTGGAATCAATAGATGCGATACATAGCTGCAGCCTTGAGGGTGGAATAAATACAGTGGGTTATGTAGAGCGGCGGAAAGGAGAATGAAAGGAGTTACTATTTTTGTGATGATAATCCGGTTTCCATAAGGCAGTTTTTGCTGAACTTAATGACCAATTTCTTGAGGACTAATGGTCAGAATAGACTAATGGTGAGGACTTATCTTGAACTATTACTCCCAGTGTGGTTTGATACTTATTGTTATGTGTATATCTGATTGTTCATTGTTTGTCAGATCTCGTGCTATTTGGAAAATAATTATGATTCTCTCAGTTCATCAGGCTGTCTGCAGGAAAATTGCCTGTTTGTCACAGTGTAGCAAATAACTTTTCTTTAAAAAAAAAAAAAAAAAATCCATTCTTCCCATCTGATATGGCTTATATATTAAATCTATAGATACAATTTTGTCATGGTAAAATGGTTCATACTTCACAGCACAGTCTTGGTAAGAAATAGATAATTTCACACTATAATAATGGGAACCTTGTGGACCCTTCTGCTGCATGTTAACAGTTTGTTAGTTTGCTTTGATCTAGTCCTCTTTGAAATGTGATTAGATCAGAGCAAACCAGCAAATTGTTAATACGTGGCAGCTGATCAAAGTAGAATAACAAACTGTTAAAGCAGGGCACCTCATAAATCGCAAAATTCACTAGTTCCATGACCGTGGTGACCACCGTGACATAATTGTAGCCTTAGTTAAATCACATGCTAATGAAAAGTAGTCTGGGATGTACAGTAATAGGATCAAGAAACTCTGCTGGTATGAATTATAATAATGGCACTCCTCTAGTTCCCTTCATCTTAGACTCTCATAGCATTTTACAGCCATCAATTCAGCCTCAAAACATCTCTGTGCACCCACCTCTGCTAAATGACCTAGAGATATTAGTGTAATGGGGGCAACCAGAGATGAAGTTTATAATCTTCTCTAAAGGTATCATGAGTGCATAATTCTCACTCTTGGTTCTCATGCCTCTAAATTAGTGATTCTCAACCTATTTACCATTGTGAGCCACGTATGCAGCTCTCTGTGTAGTACGTGGGCTGCATCCACATAATATATATATTAACTATGGCCCTGAGCATGTTACGTGGGGCTGCAGCTGTGTGTTGATTGGGCCTCGGGTTGAGAACCACTGCTCTAAACACTATCCGACAGGACATGTTCCAGGCACCTGAGTAGAGGCCCCAGAACATTTGTCAGTCCTTTTCTGATAGTGGTCAGTGAAGAAACTGCCTCATAAATGTTAACCAGTTATTCTCAACTTCAGCTATGGCTCCTATTGCTCATAGTTCTTTAAACAAGATTCAGGATATCCTTTGTCCAGATTTCCAATCAATAGCAACAATTTTAGTTGGTACATTGGTACATTTTTTCAACAGGACATAACTAAGCAGCTGGTTTACTTACTATTTATTCTTCTTCGAGTGGTTGCTCATATCTATTCCAGTTAGGTATGCGCGCGCGCGTGCACGGACGTCGGAAAACTTTTACCCTAGCAGCTACCCGTCGGGCCGGCTGGGGAGCCCCCTGGAGTGGCGCCGAAATGGCGCTCTATATAGCACCCTGCCAGCCCAACCCCCCTCCAGTTCCTTCTTACCGCCCGTGACGGTCGTTGGAACAGTGGTTCTCTTGTTCGCAAGTGCTCCACTACTCCCTAGCTATCCGTGTTAATAGTTTTCTCATTGTTATAGTAATAGTTTTAGTGTTAATAGTTCTATTGTTATAGTGATTAGTGTACTTATAGTTGTAGTAATTAGTTTCTCTAGTAGCGGGCTCCTCCCGAGCCCTCCGGGCATAGGGCATGCCTTCACAGGTATTCAAGTCGTGCGGATCCTGTAACAGGCCCATGCCCACCGGGGACCCCCACGACTCCTGCCTTCGGTGTCTGGGTGAGTCCCACACAGCGGACAAATGCAAGCTGTGTAAGTCCTTTAAGCCCCGCACCAGAAAGGAGAGAGAAATCCGCCTAAGACAATTACTAATGGAGGCGGCACTCTGTCCTTCTCAAGGTGCGGGCTCCAGCGTCTCGGTGCGCAGCGCGCCCCCATCAGCGCCGGCTCCGGCACCGCGGAAGGACTCCCGCCCGCCTCGGGGTCGGGCAGCGTCCGGAACCCGGGGCCGCTCTCGGCACCGCTCCTTCTCTCCATCGGGCCGCAAGGGACTAACCAAGTCTCCGAACGTTGTTGTGGCACCGCCCTATCCCGGTGCGCTGGAACAGACAAGCGTCAGCCCGCGCCCTCCCTTGAGGACGTGATTGCTCCTTCGCCGCCGGACACCTTCGAGGCTGCGAAGGGGCTGATCGAGATGACGGCATCCCCCGTGCCAGCACCAATCCCGGCACGGCCTCCGATCATCTCTAGAGGCAAGCCGATGCTCCTCGGACCGTCAGCACTACTACAGCCTCCTGTATGCCGCTCTGAGTCCCGGCGCCGTTCGGAGTCCCGTCACCGCACGGTGTATCGGTCCGACTCATGACGCCGGTCTGACTCGCAGCGCAGGTCTCGCAGCCCGGACCCTCAGAGCCGCTCACGCTCGAGGTCGTCCTCGCTTGCCAGATCCTGGTCCCGCTCGGTGTCCAGGATGAGCGCGACGCCTTCCCGACACCGTTCTCCACCTCGGGCCCGATCCTCGGTGGAGACACCACGCCGGAGTCTGCCCCGACACCGAGAGTCACCTCACCGTTGGGATTCACCGTGTCGAGAAACATCTCCTCGACGCCGAGCTTCACCGCATCGTGAGCTCCCATCCCAGCGTCGAGACTCGCCGTATCGAGTGGAATCCCCACGGCACTGGGACTCCCCACGCCGGCAGTCCGACCGGCGCCGATCCACCTGTCCACGGCACCGAGACTCGCCTCGTCACTACGTGTCCCCACGGCACCGCGATGTCTCGCCGAGGTACTGGGACTCACCACGCCGAGACGTAGCTCCATGGCACCGTGAATCGTCTCGCCGTACAGTGTCCCCACGGCACCGAGCCTCGCCACGCCGAGAGGCGTCCCCACGGCACCGGGACTCACCGCGCCGTGAGGCGTCCCCACACCGCCGTGAGGCGTCCCCACGCCACCGGGACGCACCGTACCGAGGAGCATCCCCTCGGCGCCGACGATCCCCGCACCGGGACTTGTCTTCCCGGGACCGTGATCTACCGCGCCGCGAGCGGTCTCGACGTCGCCGATCTCCACCACGGCACCGCGAATCCCCACGGCACCGGGATGATAGGGTACAATACCGTTCACAGTCCCGCTCGAGGTCACGTGATTCGCGTTCCTCACGGTTTAGGCCATCGAGGGACCACCCTACGTTGCACACCGCCCCACCTTGGCCATCTCGAGACCAGTCATCAGCCAGTTCGGCCAGGCCGTCAAAGACACCTGAGGTGACTCGAGTGGCCCCCGTGCGAGACCCTATGCCAGCTGCTTGGCAACCCCAGTGGCCGTTCTGGACACCCTGGGCATACCACGAGGCTCAAGGTGCAGCACTACCTCCCTATCCGGTGGTGCGTACCCACCCCCCGGTGGCGACCATCAGTCGTCCACCTGCGGAGGAGGCTGCATCCTGAGACTCAGCCCCAGTGGAAAGGGAGGCACCTGTCCCTACTCAACAGGATCCTCCCATCCTTGAGCAGGACAATCTACCCGACCCTCCTCTCCCGCTGACAACCTCCTCCTCCTCACCTGATGAAGCTGTGGCAGGTACATCATCATCCGCGCCTCTGCCTATGGATTTTAAGGTCCTGCAGGAGCTACTCCGTAGGGTAGCTCTTAGCATGAACCTGCCCATAGAGGAGGTGGTTGAGGAGGAGGACGACCCTATGGTGGATGAAATTCTGAAGCCAGAGGGTCCTTCCAGAGTGGCCTTGCCGAAGAACAAGACCATCCGCGGCAATGCTACGTCACTCTGGCAAACCCCATCCTCTATCCTCCCAACAGCTAGAGGGGTAGAGAGAAAATACTTTGTCCCTAACAAGGGGTTTGAATATCTGTTCACCCACCCTGCCCCTTGCTCCCTCGTGGTGGACGCTGTCAACGCCAAGGAGAGGCATGGCCAACAAGGACCTGCTCCTAAATCTAAAGAATCCAAGCGCCTGGACCTTTTTGGCAGAAAGGTATACTCCACCGCGGGACTTTCGCTAAGGATCGCCAACCAGCTAGCGATCCTTAGTAGGTATGCCCACAATTCCTGGTCGGCAGTTATGAAGTTTGGGGACCAGCTTACATCGGAGTCCAAAACTGAACTCAAGGCCATGGCGGACAAGGGCAAGTTGGTGGCCCGTACCTCTCTGCAAGGCGCTCTGGACTCTGCAGATGCGGCAGCCCGTACACTGGCAACGGGCATCTCTGAGGAGGAGTGCATGGCTTCAGTCATCTGGTCTGCCAGCTGAGGTCCAGAACACTATCCAGGACCTACCCTTTGATGGCAAGGGACTTTTTGCGGACCAGACTGACTCCCGGTTGCATAACCTCAAGGACACGAGAAACACCATTAAGTCCTTGGGTATGCACACCGTGGCTACGCTTAGGAAGCCGTTTAAACCTCAACCTTTCCAACAGCGTTCCTTCCCATCTCGACCAAGACAGGACTTCTCCCGAAGGAGACCTAGTTTTACTCGCCGCAAGCCTTCCCGTCCTTCCCAAGGACAGAACAGAGGCCAGCAGAAGCCATCGCAGGGCGCGAAGCGTCCATTTTGATGAGACCTTTGAGGACGACTTACCAGTACCGCAGAGTCCAGCCTCTCCTACCCTTCTTGGATCGTCTGTCCCGATTCTACCATGCCTGGTCCCGTATTACATCAGACCGGTGGGTCCTACGGACGGTAGAGGCGGGATATTCTATCCACTTCCACTCTATCCCTCCCTCCCACCCACCCCACCTCATCCCTCTTCAGGGATCCTTCTCACGAGCAACTCCTCTATCAAGAGGTATAAGCGCTCCTCCAACTAGGAGCTGTGGAGGAGGTGCCCCAAGAATTCAGGGGGAAGGGGTTCTATTCCCGATACTTCCTAGTCCCCAAGGCCAAAGGGGGTCTACGACCCATTCTGGACCTAAGGAACCTCAACAAGTACATCGTCAACCTGAAGTTCCGTATGGTCTCCCTGGCCACCATCATCCCCTCTCTGGACCCGGGGGACTGGTATGCCGCCCTCGATATGAAAGATGCATATTTCCATATCTTCATCACACCGGCTCACAGACGCTTCCTCCGGTTCGTCGTCTGCAAGACACACTACCAGTTCACAGCACTCCGTTTCGGTCTGTGTACGGCTCCCCATGTCTTCACGAAATGCATGGCAGTAGTAGCCGCGTTTCTCCGCCGCCACCACATCCACGTGTTCCCGTACCTCGACGACTGGCTAGTTCAAGGCCGGTCCCGCCAACAGGTGCAAGCACACGTGCAGATGGTCATGGATACCTTTTCTTACCTTGGTATCATCGTGAACACCAGCAAGTCAGTGCTGGAACCGACTCAGTCCATCCAGTTCATCAGAGCAATCCTCGATGCAACCAGAGCACGGGCGTTCCTCCCAGAGGCTCGTCGCCTCGCCATCGTGGACTTGATCACCACACTCCGCCGTTTTCCCACCACGACCGCAAGGCAATGTCTCAAGCTGCTGGGCCACATGGCGTCCTGCACGTACGTGGTCCAGCATGCCCGATTACGACTTCGTGCTCTGCAGGCGTGGCTGGCTTCAGTCTACCGACCAAGCCGAGACAACTTGGACATGGTCTTCACAGTTCCAGCTCACACGTTGGACTCCCTGCAGTGGTGGTTAGACCCACTGACATTAGGCGAAGGAGTCCCTTTTCAACCACCCCTTCCCTCCCTCACTCTAGTGACAGACGCATCAGCGCTGGGTTGGGGTGCCCATCTCGGCCAGTTAACAATGCAGGACGTGGCAACAGCACGAGCTCGATCTCCACATCAACATCAAGGAGCTGGCGTGCCAAGCATTCCTGCCTCACCTACAGGACCGCTGCGTGGAGGTTCTTACGGATAATACAACAGCCATGTTCTACCTGAACAAGCAGGGCGGAGCTCGGTCATCACCGCTGTGCCGCGAAGCCCTTCTCCTGCGGGACCTCTGCTTAGCCCACTCCATCTCTCTCCAGGCGTCTTACCTCCCTGGAGTCCAGAATGTCCTGGCAGACAAGCTGAGCAGACGCTTCCTGGTCCACGAATGGTCCATACGCCCGGACGTGATCCATTCAATCTTCCGCACCTGGGGTTTTCCCCCAGCTCGACCTGTTCGCCTCCCGAACCAACAGGAAGTGCCCGAACTTTTGCTCCTTCAGAGGACACGGCTCGGGCTCCCTTGCGGACGCCTTCACAATCTCGTGGTCACGTCACCTGCTCTACGCGTTCCCGCCTTTCCCGCTGATCCACAAAGTCATCCTCAAGATTCGCAGGGACAGGGCGGACGTCATATTAGTAGCCCCTGCCTGGGCACGGCAGTGCTGGTACCCGACCCTGCTGGACCTGTCAATACAGCCCCCCATTCCTCTCCCGATCAGCCACGATCTCATTTCCCAAGATCACGGTCATCTTCTCCATCCAGATCTCCACTCGTTGCATCTGACAGCGTGGAGAATTCATGGCTGAACCGGTCAGAGATGGCTTGCTCGGATCCAGTTAGACGAGTACTCCTTGAGAGCCGCAAGCCCTCTACAAGACTCACGTACGAGGCAAAGTGGAAGAGGTTCTCTGTCTGGTGCGCCCAACAGGAGATATCTCCACACCTTGCCCCCGTGCCGTCTATTCTGGATTACGTGTTACATCTCAAGGACAACCACCTTGCACTTGGATCCCTGAAGGTCCATCTCGCTGCCATCTCGGCTTTCCACCCAGGAGCAGAGGGCCGCTCAGTATTTACGCACCCTACGGTGCGTCGTTTCCTCAAGGGCTTGGAAAAGGTTCACCCTTCAACAAAGTCACCTGTTCCGGCATGGGACCTCAATCTCGTCCTTTCTCGTCTCACAGGTCCTCCGTTTGAGCCTATGGCTTCCTGCTCCCTCCTTTACCTGTCGTGGAAGGTCGCTTTTCTCGTGGCTATCACCTCAGCCAGATGGGTATCAGAGTTGAAGGCTCTCCTGTGCGACCCGCCATATACCATCTTTCATAAGGACAAGGTTCAGCTTCGTCCTCACCCGTCCTTCCTTCCGAAGGTGGTCTCGCGCTTCCACATGTCACAGGACATTTTCCTGCCTGTTTTCTTTCCTAAGCCGCATGCCAGCCCCAATGAACAACGGCTGCATTCGTTAGATGTCAGGCGAGCACTTGCCTTCTACATAGAACGTACAAGGCCATTCCGTAAGACCCCTCAACTCTTTGTTGCTGTTGCGGAACGTATGAAAGGCACACCGGTCTCTTCGCAGCGCATGTCATCGTGGATTACAGCCTGCATCCGTGCTTGCTACAACCTGGCGAAGGTGCCTCCACCACTAGTCACGGCCCACTCTACCAGGGCGCAGGCTTCCTCGGAGGCTTTCCTGGCTAACGTCCCTCTTCAGGAGATCTGCAGGGCCGCAACCTGGGCATCGGTGCACACCTTCACATCTCACTACGCCATCACCCATCATTCCCGTGATGATGCGGCCTTCGGTAGGGCTATCCTTCAAGCTGCTTTACCCTAACTCCGAACCCGCCTCCATGGTAAGGCTTGGGATTCACCTAACTGGAATAGATATGAGCAACCACTCGAAGAAGAAGAAAAGGTTACTCACCTTTGTAACCAGTGTTCTTCGAGATGTGTTGCTCATATCTATTCCATTCCCCCCCACCTTCCCCACTGTCGGAGTAGCCGGCAAGAAGGAACTGGAGCGGGGTCGGGCCGGCAGGGTGCTATATAGAGCGCCATTTCGGCGCCACTCCAGGGGGCTCCCCAGCCGGCCCGACGGGTAGCTGCTAGGGTAAAAGTTTTCCGAAGTCCGTGCACATGCGCGCGCGCGCACCTAACTGGAATAGATATGAGCAACATATCTCGAAGAACACCGGTTACAAAGGTGAGTAACCTTTTCTTATTTAAAATGAGTTAGTGCCCAGAAGTGTGAAATACTTCCAAATGCTAGGTAAGATGCACTCATAGGAACAGGGAAAGTACAACCAAAAAAGATTCATGCTTTAAGTGTTCTGCCTCAATTTTTTGGGTCAGTGAGAGGCTTCAGTAGCCCAATCTGTGATTGGCTTTCAGCAGTCATTCAGCAAAGGTTTGCTGAACCGGTTGCCTGCGCCAATTGCAGTTTGGTCTCCCATGGACAATCTCTAGTGATTTTTATTCTTCTATGTTCCATTCACGCCAGGTCTGCAAAGTTTGACACCTTCTCCCTGAACTGATTGAGATATGAGCCTCTGTGTGGACGCGCCCATCTCAGGTTGGCCCTCTGCTGTGTGCCATGTGTTCCACTCCTGATTGTTCCTTTCTCATTCATTCAGATTGTGGAGGTGTACTTGAGAATAGGAACAGGTAGCTAGACCCACAACTGGGCAGTGCAACAGCCCATAGAATAGCCTTCTAAGTACTTAGAGCATACATTCACGTGGATCCAGCTTTGAATCATGCCTCTGAGGGTATGCCTTCACTGCAATGTAAACCCAGGGTTAGTAGAACTTGAGTTAGCAGACCCTGCCATTACCTGTTGAACCCTAGGTCCCAACCTGGGGGTCCAGCATCGATACTGTATTATGCAGACTTGAGTCCAACCACCTGTATCCCAGACTTCCTAGCACGCTCCCCAAAATTTGGTTGATCTAGCCCTTCGTTTGTGGTGCACTATGAGAAAACTTGAATGTCCACCAAACTTGACTCCAGAGGACAAAGAGAGTCGGCCTATGGGACCGTGGAATACTATTGGCAAACTCCCAGAGCCTGAGTCCACTGGGACAGCATCTACACTACAAAGCAATAAGGCTTGACCCCTGGGTCCAAGTTTGGGTCAGGCGCGGGCCCTCCACACCTGCAAGGGCCTGAATCTGAGCCCTGGGTTAACGCAATTTGTGTGTAGATGGAAGGGTGGTTAGAGTTGAGCCTGAGTTTGAACCCTGAGCTTACGTTGTAGTGTAAACTGCCCTTAAGTCCTAGGGTTGAACTTGGAATGAACTAAAGACATTAGAACATTTATCCAGTGTTTTCTTTGTTTTTGTTAATACCAGTTCCCTAGGTAATACTGTAACGTAAAGAATTGTTTTGAAATGACTGATTTTATTTCTCACTGCTATGATCTGGCAGGCCTGCAGTTAGTCAGGTGAAGGTGAAGATTTATTCTATCCAAACTGAACAGCTTCCTTTGTCAGTCACAGGAATGTTTAAATCATGGCTCTATGCAAAGCAACCTATTAGTTTTGCTCAATACTTTTACAGAGTTTGCACAATTCAGTCTCTAAGAAAGAATACTGCTTATATGGTCTCCTTATCTTATAGTACCTGTTTCTGAAATACATGTTCTATATAAGACTAACTCCTCCCACCTGTTTGAGTTACTGAGTTTCAGAATATTCTTTAATGGAAACCAGTGACATTGATGTCAAGTTTTTGTTGACTTATGTTTTGAAAATGTTTTATTGCTTCATGCCTTGTGAGGAATCTTGCCACCTTTTATTTAAAATAAATAAATAAGGGCTACTACCCACAGGTATGATTTATTTCATTTGTAATTATACTCTTTAATTAGTGACATCCCTCAAGATTCTCTCTAAGTTTGAGAATCTGGCACAGAGATGGTATATTTACTGACATTGTGATTTTCATTCTTTACCAAGATCACTTGTAAGATTCCTTTGGAATTGGAAGGCAGCTCTTTTATCTGTTGTCCTTTCATATCTGGTATCATTCCTTCCTTTAATTCTTTTTTTAAATGTAATTAGAAATTAGAGGTGATCTTATTTTCTGCTCTTCAAAAGAGATGCCGGGGCCTGTTCGGGGGCCTATGATGTACTTGAGATTGGTGCTAAGCAGGATAGAGCTCTTAAACCAAGTTTTGGGTGTTTTAGAAGGTCAAAAATGTTAAGTACTCACTGTAGGCATGAGACCCAAGTGTAAAACCCTGCAAAATAACAAGATAAATAATTATTCCTTACAGGCATTTTCCACCCCCAAATGTTCCCCATCCCCCTTAGTGGTCAACTAGTTACCTTGTTGCGAATACAGTAGTTTTCCACACACCCCATAAATTCCAACACACTCTCTTACCCCCAGGCTTGGTTTATACTCGACAGTTTACGTTGGCCTAACACTGTAAGTATCTACACTACAACGTTGCTCCTGCCGATGTAAGTCACCCACTACACCAACCTAGTAACTCCACCTCCGCAAGAGGTGTAGTGCTTAAGTTGACGTAGTTAGAACTAAAATAATCCATCGTAAATTTAGCCTGAATTATTAGAAAAGAACCTACATCAGTCAACTGGATTGTTTGGCAATCCAAGGGTGTAATGAATGATACTTCCGTAGTGAAGTGTATTTCTTAAAATTCAGCCAGATCCAATGGTGGAAGAGGGGCAATAGGGGCTGTTAATCTCCCATGAAACAGCATGTTTGGCAGACTTGCACAATTCTTCAGGATTCAGTTGCATACTAGAACAACCATTGTTCCTGAAGTAACCCATTCAGTGATCTGTGTAATTTATTACCAATTACGGTGACTGAAATTTCCATTTATTAGATAAGACCCAGGGGGCCAATCTTTAATTGTTTGACTAAATAAACCAAGATTTGCCATGTGTCTTGATACTGAAGCTGCATGTGCTTACATTTCACAATTAATCCAAGTAATGAGAATATAATCAGATCAATTCTAATCTGTAGACTAGTTTTTTATTTCCTTAATAACTCATTTATATGAGGTCCAAGTAAATTAGAATTATTGGGAGTTAGTGTTGGTTTTCAGAGTACCCCCAAGAGAGTTAGAAGTATTATGTGTTTAAATTAATAGTATTGTTAAAAATATGTTGGTGAATTTTGTTCATATAAGAAGCTTGTCCTGCGTAGTTTAAAGTGATCATCTGTACTGAATTCTGTGCATATGGGATATGATCCAAAATTATAAATAAAATACTGTTTTGGGCTGACCCAGTCATTCATTAGGTAGTGCTTTGCACTGCCACTCGAGACTTCTCATTCCCTAGGCCAGGAGGTCTTGAGGATGCTGCAGAGGCAACTGCTCCGCGACTAGGAGAGAACATACCTTCCATTGTTCCATAAAGAACTTTATATGGCCTAGCTAGCAGCAGTGTTGGTGACTTTTGGAAAAAGAAACATCAGCGTTAGTTGGCCAAAGAAGGTTTTGATGACACAGTACCTTGAGTTGAGAAATATTTGCTGAGACTTTCAGGACTGACAAGAAAACTTGTTTCAGATATGAACTAGCCTTATTAGATTTTACAGGACTTTTTTTTATCTATTAGCCATTAATGCTTCAGTAAGTAAAAAAAAAAAAAAAAAGAATATAATTGTTTTAAAATAAAGCAGTACTTTGAGGGCTGGGGTGTAAGTTACCAGATAACTGCTTTCCCAGGGCACTAGAGGCTGTCAAAGTCCTTTGTGTGAAGTTAGTTCATAATAACCCAACTACTTCACTGTGTCTTTGACTATTACCACCTTGATACATGCATCTCTAAAAGTAGAGGGATGATGCTTTTGTCTCCTCATTTCTGATTGGATGAAGTGGTAATTCTCAAGTTCGTGGATCTCTTTAGTAGCAGCATGCACACCTTTTGCCTGAACCATTTTCCTTTCCCTTAGCAGCATGTCGTTCTCTTCCTGAATGCACCATACCCTTCTTCCCTGAAGCTCCCATTCTGCTTGCTCTGGTGGAGATATTGCACATTACTAAGTTGCATGTTGTCACGGCCTCAGTGCAATTTAGTGTGTGCGATATTTTCACATGAGTGCATGCACACGGGTATGGCTGTGGCTTAAAGTTACTGCAGTTTCAGTTTTTGGTGGGGGCTGACCAGTGTTATAGAAGTGATAAGACCAGTTCAGTGTTTTGACTGGATTCTTGAAACATTAGCAAAAGCTCAAGTTTTGTAACATCAGAAAGATGAGTAGTGTTTGTTTTCCATTTGAGAAGTGTTATCGTTATTTTCTTCATCCACTTTTAATACATTTCAAAATCTTGACATTCTTGGTTGGTTATAGAAAATTCTCCCAAATGATCAGAGTTTTTCCTAAAAAGCAAATGGAAAAGTGGCCTCCAGGTTTTTAAGAAAAGGTTCTCCTGACAAAGAAAGGGGCTGAACCAAAGTTGCCTAAAAGTGAAAAGGCAATGTTTGATGTGGAGAGCTACAGTGCCTTGATTGTTCAATCAGGTTTCTGTTAACACTTGAACTTTTATTTACTGTAAAAGCTGTTTTATCCGGTAGTTGAGGGAATGGGAGATGCCGGTAAGTGAAAAATGCTGGTTAACTAAGAGGGAGGGAGTTTGAGTGCAGGGTTGGGGCACGGGAGGAGGTGAGGGGTGCGGGCTCTGGGAGGGAGTCTGGGTGTGGGAGGGGGTGCCAGATCCAGGGGGTGCTCACTTCGGGTGGCTCCCCACAAGCAGCGACCTGTCCCGGCTGCACCGAGGTGCGGCAGGCGGCTTTGCGCACTGCCTCCACCCGCAGGCTGGCGCCACCCTTGCAGCTCCCATTGGCCAAGGTTCCCAGCCAATGGGAGCTGCAGAGGCAGCACTCGGCGTGGAGGCAGCGTGCAGAGCCGCCTGTCGCGCCTTCGCCTAGGAGTAGCAGGGACATGTCGCCACTTGTGGGAAGCTACCCGAGGTATGCGGCCCCTGGATCCAGCACCCCGCATCCCCTCCTGTGCCCCAAACTCCCTCCCAGAGCCCACGCTCTGCACCCACCCCCTCCCATGCCAAAACCCCCTGTTGGCCCAGCACCATCCGGAATTTCAATGAAGATCAGAAATGCTGGTTTATAAAGGTTTCCGGTTGGTGAAGTGCCGGATAAAACAGTTTTTATTGTAGTAACTTAGAAGATGTAGAGAGCTGTGTTATGCAAAAGCTGCATCAATCACCTAAATGTATCCAGGCTATTGCTTTCACAGAATAGTCAAATAGTGGAGAAAATGAGATGGTGATACAGTTCCCAGAGAAAACAATTGTCTTCCAGCATATTAAGGGTAAAAATGTATCTCAGGAAAACTAGAACGTGTGAATTTTTGACTGCAGTGTTAATAGTATACCTTTTTAATTGAGTGAATTTTTATTAAACAAATGTTAACAAACTAAGTCTTGAAAGAAGCCTACATGCACTGTATATCCTTTCAGTACCAGAAGTATCTTTTGCAGAGACGTATTCACAAGAATGCAGAAAAGTGTATTACATTTTCATAATTTATAGTTCTTGTCTGTGTGTATATAGTGTTCATTTGCTTTCAGTGAGTATAATGTATGAACAGGGTGGGGGTAGAAGATTAAAAACGGCATTTCCAAAATTTTCCTTCCTTCCCCTTTTGCCTTTCTGAAATCAGGATAGAATCCACTTTTTGAATCAGATTTGTGTACCAGAATCTCTGCTTTGGCCTTGGTGGTGAAAACATTTCAGATTCACATTCCAAATTAATTCAGTGATGTTTCAGGTTGTGTGCAGAATGAGGCATACCCTAGCCCCAAGGAAAGGGTGAACTACCTGATGATCACAGTGGAATATTTATTTTGAGACTTTGATAATTTAAATGTCATAATTAACTGTTAATTCCTGCTGGTAATTTTAACAGAAATAATCAGCTAACTTGCTTATTTCACAACTTAAAATAGCCTCCCATACCTTCCTATGTTCCGAAATCCTAAACTGTCTCCCACTTTATTTCAAATCTCCAATTTTCCCTGAATGGCTGCAACGGCTGGACTAATACCATTCTCTGAGTGTGGCCTAGGGGATAGAGCATGGGATTGAGACTCAGGAGACCTGGGTTTTATTCCCAGCTCTGCCACTGACCTGCTGGTTGACCTTAGGCAAGTCACTTCCCCTTTCTGTTTCTCGGTTTCTCCATCTGTAAAATGGCGTAATGATACTGATCTCTTTTCTAAAGAGCTTTGAGATCTACTGATGAAAAGCATTAGATAAGAGCTAGTTACTGTTGAAAATTAATGTTCAGCATAAATATAAACAATTTTAATATACAATTTAAATAATAAAAGGCATATTTCAGTTTATTCATTCATTTTACTCTGCAAACCCTCCTCCCATTTCTTTTTTAACTTCTCCAGAGCTGCTACAGAATTTCTAGTCTTCTGCAACACTCCAGTGCAGCATTTAGGTCAAGCTGCAAAAAGCATGTGGAACCTTAGTAATATACTACTCTCAATGCACAAAATCACTTGTCTGCATGATCTGATACTGAGAAAATATTATCCTCTTCTAGGCTCTCTAGACTAGGAAAATGAGGTGTATTTAGCTAACATTAGTTGGTTGTGTGAGGGCTTCCATATTGTTTTCTAACAAACACGGTCAGTATTGTAGCCCACCTAGGTTGTTCATTCTGTTTTTGTGGCTACGATCTGCCCCATGTGCCTGACCTTTTAGTTATCTCTCAACCAGATATATCAACTAGCATTATATGGGGGTCAGTAATTTAAAAAGCTAAAATTTCTTTCCCCAACCAGACAGCAGGTTTCCAGAAAGTGTTGTTTGTGTATTTCCATTCTCATCCAGTTCTCCTCTGGATTGTATGTAAATAAACATATATAATACTTATATATCTGTATGGTATATGTGTTTATAAGTGTATATAAACAGATTTACATACAATTAAGGTATGAAATTGTATGAGAACTATTTAATTGTGTACAGTATAAAAGATGTATTAAAATTACATGAATAAATACAAGTATATTTAAATGTAATGTAAAGATGCTTAATTATACCTTATATAAAACTATACACAGTTATGTGTATATATATATATATACTATGTACAGCTTTTTCTACAACATTAAATACATCACATCTTCTAGTACTGAATAAAATCCATTACATTAATTTATATGAAAATTAAACTGTTACATGACATACATCAAGAACAAGGGTAGTGAAAATTTGCTGACATATGTACGCCACTAGTGTTGCCAGCTCAGCTAGCCTGGTAGTTAGTTGTCATGTTGCCTAAATTGTTTCAAAGAAAGGCTGTGTAGGTGGTTGGAGAAAAACTGTGAACTACCCAAGTGCTGAAAAAATTATTAAAATGTGTACCTTCTGAGAGAACTTGTACTGGATATGTGTGGGAATAAGGAGATAATGGTCCAAGACAGTGAATGTGTTAAAAAGAATTGGAGAATCCTACACATGCATATCTAAGATTGTAGAAAAATGATTTAGTGTATTTGAGAAACTGTATGTGGTCATGTAACTAGACCGTATTGCAACACATACAGGAGACCCCCGCTAGAACGCACGTCAACATAGCACGAATTCGGAATTAGTGCGGAGGCGACCGTGGATCCCAAAATAAATTATTTACATTGGGATCCATAGTAACGCGCCCCCCCCGCTATAATGCATTCTAGTGAGGATGCGGTGTCCATATGAGGAGGCAGTTTTAAGGTTGAGTGTGCAACTTTAACTATGGTGTTTCCAGACATTTTGAGAGATTAACTATGTAACTTCTCCTCATTATTTTGCTTCTGCAGATCCACATGTTAGGAGTAACAAGCACGGTCTTAGAAGTTGCCACCCCTCTCAATGCAGTAAAAACTATCAGGGTCATGCATGTGCATGCTCCTTGGATGCAAAATAAAATCTCTACCTAATAGCAATCCCTCATTTCCTCTCTTCACCAGCCTGAGCAGTCACAATGCTAACCTTCTCCCTGCACAGGATTAGTATTACTCCTTGTTTAGTAATATTGTGGCAGACTATTGAATAGGCAGGGAGGATCTTGGTCTGGCTATGACAAGATGCAGTAAATCTCAGGAATGGTGCACCATGAACAAGGTCAATGCTTTCTTATCTGCTTCTGGAGGAGTGAAAACCACCTTAAGTTGCTCCTATGAACAGGCCTGAGTGGTCTTGAAAGGAATCAGTGGTTGGATTATTATTATTATTATTTTGTTTAAGTGGACTAATCCGTATGTAGACTTGTTTGTCACAGATTGGAACACACAATGTTCAGTGTTCTGTGTCAGAGAATGTAGATACGTTGAAATGTTCCAAAGCTCTGGCAGGACAGGACCTGAGTGATCTTGTTCACTTCAACAGATGTAGTTCTTAGATATATTATCCTTCTTCAGGAACCTACATTTTGTAGTTCTTCAAGCCCAAGTCTCTCCTAATAGTGTGGTTGCTGGGCTATTGAACCTGGAGTCACTGAGAGTATGTCTACATTGCCATTAAAAACCTGCAGCTGGCCCATGCCAGCTGTCTCTTGCTCAGAGGCTGTTTAATTGCAGTGTAGATGCTTGAGGTGGAGCCCTGGGCTCTAGAACGCTGTGAGGTGGGAGGGTTCCAGAGCTTGGGCTGCAGCCTGAACCCAAATGTCTACACTGCAATTAAAAAGCCCCTTAACCTGAGACCTGCGGCTGGCCAGTGCCAGCTGACTGGGGGTCTGATTGCGGTGTAAATGTACCCTTCATTTCTTTAGTCAATCATGTCTTTGCTATTGAAATGATGGGAAACATCTTCTAAGGTGTCATGTTGGAGGAAGTCTTTTAAAGCTGATATAGAGTCTAAACTTAAAGGTGGTCCAATTCTGTTCCATTGATTTATTTTGGAACATTTTATGTCTCATAAAGACAATCCTGTGTTGATTTACAGCTAAAGTGTACATAACTATCTCTGCTTACCTTTTTACTGTGCTGGGGATGGGGCCAAGCCTCCCCCCCCCCCCCACTCCTAATCTAGTAAAATGGCTTCTTAAGGATATGGTAGAAGTGTATTCCCAAATTTGTAAATGGATGAGTTTGTGGTATTTAAACTTTATTTTCACAAGTCTCCTACAATTTGAAAACTCATCTATCTATTCCTTTACATTGCACATCCATAGTTTTTCTTTGTGGCTGTAACATTAGCCAAAAGATTTTTCTCAACAGCAGGCTCTGATGGCACACATTCTTGATCCTGTTTACACTTTCTCCTAAGGACCAAAGTAGTGTTGATCTCATATATTTTGTTTAGTAGAGTGGTCTCTGAATTTTACTGAGTCAATTATTTTAGCTTTCACATCTTCATGGTGGAATTGGATATAAAGAAATATTGTTAGTTTTTATATCTTGATAGGGCAAACTCTTTTAAGAGGGCTAAAAGATTGTGGCTTTTCACAAAAAAATCTAACAGACAAGCTGTTTCAGTTCTGCTACGTGCAGCTCATTTCTTGTTTGTATTCTCTCAATACTCAGACTAGATTGGATGTTCCGTTTTGAAGAGTAGTGCTTCGCAGGGCCGGCTCCAGGCACCAGCTTTCCAAGCTGGTGCTTGGGGCGGCATCGAGAATGGGGCGGCAGTCCGAGTCGCGCAGCGGCAATTTGGCGGCAGGCCCGCTGCCAAATTGCTGCCATGGGATTCGGACTGCTCCCCCATTCTCGCCCGCCGCAGCAGCAATTCGGCAGCAGGTCTGCCGCTCTTCCCGCCACCAAATTGCCACCGCGAGACTCGGACTGCCACCCCATTCTCGCCCGCCACAGCGGCAATTCGGCGGCGACTGCTTGGGGCAGCAAAATTGTTAGAGTGCTTCAGTCTTTTAAATTAATAGTTTTCCTTTCAGGATTTTCACTGCTAGCTAGTCATTTCCTACAGCAGGCTTCATGCTCAGGCAGTGTGATAAAGGAGAGAAGTTACTTACCAGTAACTTTTTTCTGATGTATTGCCTCTCCAGATCTATCCTGACCCCTCATGTTTGGAGAATTAAGAGATGTATCCAGAGCTGGAAATTGACAAGTATCTAAGGTGTGAGAGCATCAGTTTAAATTATTCAGTTCCTGTGCAGTTTCAGTGTCCATGCTCCCCATTACAATTGCAAGTGTGGCTAGCTTTATGTATTACATAAAGTTTTAAGTAATACATAATGTTTAAACAGTTGCTATCCCTTTTTATTATTAAGATGCAAAAAGTATTAAACACCCCCCAGTAGTTCCATTATTTTAAACAAGTGTATGGGGTTTAAACTGTAGTAAGGTTTTCCTCGGTGACTAACAGAAATGTGTAACGCTTGTTCACGTAAGCTTGTCTCTCCTGGGTTTGTATGAGGCAGAATATTGGAGTTCCCCTGTTTCAAATAATGTCTCTATTCATTCTTTCCAGTATAGCTGATAGTAAAAGATTATTTTTAATTATTTTTTTTTTACTCCCCAGATGTGCTTTTTCTCCTCCTTTCCCTTACTTCATACTTATCATTTAGGGTTACTATCAGTTCTCCCAGTGTACTGACTCCCTTCCGCAAGTTACCTGCCTGTGATGGATTTACTTTGCCTCTCCTCTGGGTCCTGCTGCTGCCAAATGGCACTCTGTTAAAAGCGGCATTTTAATCTTTGTCATTAGTTTGCAGTCTTGTAGCCAACTTAATAACTAAGGCAGAGGATTTTTGCTAAAGCAGGTGGCAGAGGGATGACTGAAAAGTTGATGTCTCTTCCTTTTGTGTATCTCCTGACCCTCTCTGAGAGATGAAAAGTAAACCAAGTATTCTAGGTTGCCTGAGCTCCCTTATCTTCACTGTAATAGGGATAACTGGCCTTTGTGCTGTGGCAGGCTGCCAGCTGGCTTCTGACATGCTATTCACTATACTCTGTGGAATGCTATATTTTTTCCAATTTTTAATTATATTCGCATCCAATGCTCAGAGTGCGTGTACCCTTAGTATAAAAACATGTCAGTAGTTTAGGGTAGTGTCCAATAAATTGATCCCTCATAGGCCCACTCTACTCCATCAGATGAAAACTCTACCTTCAGCCCAGTCCACTTGCTCTTCTTTCCCCAGTGCTCAGGTAAAACTTTAGAAAACAAATAGGCCTTGTAGAGCGCTCTGGAAGTAAAATAATAATACTTTCAGCTGAAGCATGAAGTAGATTCCACAATCCAGGAACCTTGTAAATGTCGTCCTTCCACCTTTCCTTTGTGGGCCTAGGGGCTGTTTGCCTCATGTGATCTCAGAGGTATCTCATGGGGGAAAGGTAGTGTGAGATTACCGGGAGCCAACTCATTTAAGGCCTAATTAGAGAAAATCACCTTAAATTTCACTAAGAAATTAACAGGAAGCTCTAGCCTCACTGCATTAATTCTAATCTAGTACTAACTGGAAAAAGTCAGGGATCACCATAGTAAAATCTACAACTTTATGGCTAAGAAGAAATGATAAAAATGTGTTTCTGGCCACTGCTGCTATGTAACTATCCCGAAGTAAGTGGGGATCCAACATGATTTCCCCCCCCCCCCCCCCCCCCGATTTTGGGCTTGGATAGCACAAGATGAGCACTCTTACTATTCTTTTGTTTGCTCATGTGTGCCCCTTTTGCAGTTAAGTAAAACCAAGAATATCAAGTTATGCCATACACTGTTCTTGAATTTCTGTAACCCCATTTACAGATCATAGCTCCTCCAAGTGATGTTTCATCCACTTGGTGTTCCTAAGTGATTCATTTTGTATTTGGCTTTCTGACTTCGTTGAAACATGTAAAGATTGAGGAACATTCACAGCTCCCTATTGGATTACACATCTGAGCAGGTTCAAAAGCTCAAATTACTCCTTCCCGTGGGAGTGACAACGTTAGCTTGCGAAATTGGCTCAAAAAGGTCTGCCACTTTTTATGGTAATATAGAACTTTATGATTTTTGCACAAAACCACTCTTAAGGTCTGTCATCACAAAGATGGAGGAGATAATGCATAATGTTGATATCAGTTACTAAAATGACTAACTGGGCTCACATTCGGAGATGTGCTTCATGGTTATGATAGCAGAAATTGGATCCAAATTTTGAGACGTTTTGAGTGTAACAAATTTAAGCCTGTCCAGTCAATTTCCTGGTTTTTATTATTCTAATGGCATATGCATAATGAATAACTGGCTTATCAGTGTAAACACTATCTGACTTGCTTAAAAGCTCAGCCTACTGCATTATCAATAAGTAATTAACAAAAATAACTTATCTAAGTAAATATGCAGCTCTAAAGATACAGTGATTTTTTTTTATGGTCTCACTGAGATTAGTTCTTAGTGATCTGTGCAGATTACATACTCATTGAAACTGTGGCATACTAAGAAAATATATTGGCTATTGCTAATTATTAAAGACATATCTGAAATATCTTTATTTTAAGCTCTGAGTGCATGGCATAAGTGGATGAAGTTTTTACCAATTTCACTTTGTTCCTTTAAATGTGATCCTTTAATTTCAAGTGCTTTCCTGTGTGCAGAAAGCAGATTTGCAATTGTTTTCCAATACGCACAGTTATATTTAGAAATCCAAAGGGGTTTTTTGGCTCATGGAGTTGTTTGTTTACTACTGCATTTATCACACTAGGACAGTTCTCTCTTCTTTCATAGGCTATGGGGAAATTTTCAGTGACTGAGAACCTGAAAATCTCTTTCAAGTAGCTGTAGATGGAACAGTTTAATTTCAAGTGAAGTTGGTGCCTCAGACACCTACCTCAAGCCAGAGCTCATAAACTGAAAACTAATATCCTTCCACTCAAAAATCTCTTTGGAGACCATGTATCATGCTAATTTTGGCAAAGTATGCAAGCATCTTCTAAGGGACAGTAAGCAGAGAGACGCTGTGGGGATACTTTTCAGTGATTTTTGGCTAGACATATTAACCTCAACTTTATTTGTGTAGCAGCTCATATTCAGTTTCAAAGGACAGTATAAACCTGAGGAATTAAAAGTTTTATATTAACCCACTAGAACTTGGGTTCCCACAACCAACGTTTAAGTATTAAAGTGTAACAGAATCCTCCTAATTATGATTTTTTCTTATTTTTGAAGGTTCCTGACAAGTTGTATAGCAAGTTTTTAAAAATTCACTTCCCCAATTAGGGGCCTCACTTAATTGTTGCAGCCCCCTCTCCTTGTTCTAGAGAAGAAGGGTTTTCTTCATCATTGGAAAGGAACACCTTGGGATGGGATGGGTTCAGGAGTTAGAAGAGCCTGACAGAGGAGGAAACTGCTTTGGCAAGATCTTAGGGATTAGACAAAGATGGGAGGGAGAAGATAAATTCTTAGTGTTACCAGGAGGAGAGCCCTCAGTAGGTATAGTTGAAATGGTTTTTATTACTTCCTTCCGGGCTTGGTGTTACCTACGTAGCACTTCGCAACTGTGAAGGCTTTCGTCACCAAAACCTCCATTATGACTAAAAGTCACTGCTCTAAATATCTTGGACATGAAAACCAACTACAGACAAAATTATATACAGGGTTTAAACTGACACTTGACACACTAGTTTTGAGAAGCTAGTGGGTAAAAAGAACAGGAATTTCAGTTAATCAGAAAAGAACTTACACTATCATATCTGAAGTGTTACATTTTTTTTTAAGTAATTAAAAACAGAACTAGTTCCGTAAACAGACTTTCATTACAAGAAAATTATTTTCTTTAAACTTTTATAGAGAAAACTGGCATATTGTGTTCAATGTAATAGAAAAGGCGAGTGCAGAAATACTGCTGATTGTTTCATCTAATATTTGAAATATGATAGTATCTTAATATTTTAAAGTTTTTATACAAGCTCTGACCTTTAGCTTGCTTACTGTAATTGTTTTTCCTCGTAAAGATTTGAGCTGTTTTCTTCTAGCATAACTAAAATATATTGTATATTTTGCATTAACCAGGACTTTAAGTATTTTATTTCAGACTATGCTTTTCCCCATGTGGTACTATGGCAAATGAGATCAGCTATAGTGCTCAGGGTGTTTTCAGTGAAGCATCAACAACGTTGCAAACCACCCCCTCCCCACCCCGCCACCCATATTGATCTGAATTTGTTGATTTTTCAAGTCACTGTGCAAAACTTTTTTTTCTCCCTCATGTCTTTTCTGGGCAAGTGGCTGAATGTTTTGTGTTGGATGATGAGCTTCTAGTTTAGGTCTGTTTGAGGATTTCATATTTGAGACATTAGTCCTAATTTTTAAGTTGTGTTGTATATATACCCACAACTTCAAATAGGTGCATTTTAAAATTTGATACGTTATACAGCTCATAAAATGTGGGAGTAAGGTGGCAGCAGGGAGAGGATAGCAGGAGGAAGTAGAAATCATTGGGTTCTTAATCATCATCTCTCTGCTGGGGCTTAGCAAGGGAAGGCACCTAAAGCTAATAAGTAGAGCTGTGTGAATAACTGAATTTTCAGCTCACAGGCAGTTTAGAAAAAATAGGGGGAGGGAAATCATTTTGCATTATCAGAATCTGACAATTGTGAAAATTTTGGCAAATCAAAAAATCCACTTTGGGTTGAACGCATCCTTTGGCCCAGGGAACAAATGGATCATTTGTTCTTCATTAGAATTTGAACCAAGTAACTAGTGGTATGATGCACTTGGACATGTATTTTGATATTTCCCCTGCTTTTGTAATCAGTAGTTTGATTGGGTTTCTTTGATCATTCTAGAGGTGTGTTTGATGCTTCTCTCAAAATGGCTGGGTTCTATGGACTGTACACCTGGCTCACTCACACCATATTTGGAATTAATATCATCTTCATACCATCAGGTAAGAAGACACAAATGTTATTTATTTTACAGGTGGTAGCTATGTATCCATTTATTGTGCAGTGGCAGTAGTGATTAAATACTGCCTGTATAAAGACCTTTGTTTGAAATATTAATAATTACACATGCAAACTATGCTAAAAGAACTTTAAGATTTCAAATTCAAGCTCTCAGAAGTAAGGAAATGCCAGAACTAAGGTTTGTTGTGTGGTCCTAGGCTCACCAGACATCTTGTCCTAATCTACTCCTTTCCCTGCAACCAGTCCAGTTTTTGTCCCTTCTGCAATAAAACTGCTTCCTTTGCCACTCTTTGAGAGTGCCATTTGAGGGTTGTCATTGAGAGCACAGGAGAGGGAGGCTTTTTGGTGTTGGGGCCATTGCCTGGCCCCAGTCCAGCCTGGAGCAGCCGCAACGAGGGCAGTCTGTCTTTGCTCTTGTAGCCCTGGGCTAGAGAGAGCATGTGCTCTGTGGGGATGGCATATGCACAAGCCTGTGTGTCTCTCACGTGCACACAAGCTGTGAGGGGATGAAGCATGCTCACTCACTCTGTGGGGTTGGTGCATGTCCAGTCTGACATTAGCAGCTGAAAGAGTCCGGAGCATGCTCAATGAGGACAGGATCTTTTTTTAGCACCTAAATTCTCTGAAGTGTCTGTCAGTTCACATGTGTGAACTGACATTTTTCAAAGATGTATAGGTCAGTCAGATTTGGTCAGACTTCCAGGGGACAGCGCAAGCCACATCCCTGGCAGATTTCCAGTCCCTGCTCCAAAGCATGGGATGGAAGACTTGTTCAAAGAATTTTTTCCTAGCCTCATTCTTGGAAATGGCTGAAGCTTTTATTTAAAGGGGCGGGGAGGGGGCGGAAGGCCCGCCTGAGAGAGCCACATGATATGTAAAATTTCAGTGGAAATGGTTAAAGTTTAGCAAAGTTGTAAGCAACTGAAAGAAACCTCTGACAACCCAGTTCCTGTTTCTCAGCTCCTTTTCCCCCCAAAGAGCCCAGATGTGCTCCCCCCAGCCAGTACACCTCAACCCTCTCTCCCCACCCCCCCACCCCGAGCCCAGCTGTGGGTCCCCCCTTGCCCAGATATCCTTCCCCACCGAGCCCAGGGATCCAGAGGGAGAAAGTCTGATGCTGGGTCCTAGGCTTGCATGGAGTTTCCTGCTCACTGTCCTTTCCTTTCCTCAGAGGGTGGTGGGAACTGCAGCTGTCAGGAACCCTTTAGCTCCATCCCCGTCTCCCCGACAGTATCTTCTATGTGGGAGCTGGGCTCTGCTGGGTTCAGTGACCCCTAGTGGCAGCCGGCAGCGCTGCAGCCCATTTTTGTGGAAGGAAGGCGATTCTGTGTGCACAAGGTTAATTTCTGCAAAATTCTGAATTGCGCAGTGGCGCAGAATTCCCCCAGGAGTAAAATAGAAGTTTCTAACTTGGGTGGACAGGACTGCTTTTCCTGCTTGTGTTTTTTTTGTTTGTTTTGTTCCCATCCATTTTTATGTTACAATCAAATTCTTTCCATATCACATATAGGTAACAGAATTTTGGAGAAGATGTAATAACAAAAAAGCTGTATACTCCAGAGGCATGATCTGCCACTTTTTTTAGTTCCTTATTCCAATGGTCCCATTGATTTAAATGAGGCCATTTGCACAGTAAAGGTGGCAGAATCTGACCTGAAGTATTTTTTTGTAAAATACTATGTTTTCTGCTCTCTCCTTCCTAACTTCTGACTTATGGTGTACTCTATTATGTTAGCATTGGCAGCAATCCTTGGAGCTGTTCCATTTCTGGGAACATACTGGGCAGCTATACCTGCAATTCTAGATCTGTGGCTCACCCAAGGAGAAGGATGCAAAGCCATTTTGCTCTTGGTTTTTCACCTGTTGCCAACGTACTTTGTAGACACAGCAATCTACTCAGATATATCAGGGTAAGTCTCTCACTGAAGACCTCTCAAAGCATGCTAATTTTTTTTATGTTGGATTACGCTCTTGCCTTAATTAATGTATTTGTTCAAACTGTAGTGGTGTTTTTAGTGTTTTAAGCACATTAACAGTTTTAATGAGACCATATACTAATAATAAATCTTTTCAGACTGTCCGTACTACCACAAAACTCTACTCTCTACCCAGCCAATCAGCAGTAGTCTCTCATATAAGTCTTGCATCATACCCTGAAGGTCAGCCAACTCTGGCTTTGCATGAGCAAGAATGTAAGCAAATACAGGAGCATAGGAATTACCATATATACTGTATCAGACCAATGGTCCATCTAGTCCAGTATCTTCACTCTAGAATGAACAGTACCAGATGCTTCAGAGGAAGGTACAAGAAACCCAGTAGTAGGCAACTATGGATTAACCAGTCCATAGTGAAAGTTTCTTCCAAACTCCCTTCATGTGGAGGTTGAATATGTTCTCAAGTATGAGTATCAGAGTTTGGGGCTCTCCTTAAGAATGTTCTGGCACCAGCCACCAGATGTAAAAATCTAGGGACTATAGGTTAGATTTTTAAAGGCATTTAGATGCCTAAAGATACACATAGGGACCCAGCCCCCATTGTAGGCGTTCAGAACCTATGTGTTGTTGGAAGTCCCACTACGCACCTATCTACATCTTTAGGCACCTAAATACCTTTAAAAATATGGCCCTGACAGCTTGAGTTTCCCTCAGATTTCAGTTGTTGAGAGAGAAGAGAAACTCCAAACCTATGTAGGGTCAAATCCAAACCCTTTAGTTGCATCCAGAATAATAAGCAGGCAGGTGAAACTTTCAACTTTCCAATTAGAGCTCATTGCAGTGCTCTAGCCTGGAGGTGACAAAAATAACTCTGGTTGAGGTCCCCATTCTCAAGGAATGGTCACAACCTTGTAGTGATGTACAGATATAAAAAATATGCTCTTAGGCATTGCTACTGTCTCTGCCTTTAGTAACAATTGTACATCTAGTACAGGCGTGGGCAAACTTTTTGGCCCAAGGGCCACATCAGGGTTGCAAAATTGTATGTAGGGATGGCTGTGCCTCCCCAGACAGCCTGGCCCTGCCCCCTATCTAACCCCCACCCACTTCCCGCTCCCTGACTGCCGCCTCCCCCCAGAACCGCCGACCCATCCAACCCCCCCTCCTTGTCCCCTAACCACCTCCCCGGGACCCCACCCCCTATCTAAGCCCCCCTGCTCCTCATCCCCTGACCGCCCCGTCCCGAGACCCTCCACCCTAACTGCCCCCTCTCCCCCAGGACCCTATCCAAACCTCCCTGTCCCCTCACTGCCCCGACCCCTATCCATACCCCTGCCCCCTGACAGACCCCTGGGTCTCCCACACCTATCCAACCCCCCCATTCCCCGTCCCATGACTGCCCCCCCAGAACCTCTGCCCTATTTAAACTCCCCCTGTCCCCTGTCTGCCCCCCGGGACTTCTTGCCCCTTATCTAATCCCTCCGCCCCCTTACCACAGCTGCGCGGCCCGCCGGAGCTAGACACGAGGCCCTTCAGGAGCGGAGCCCCGCCCCATTACCATGCCGCTCAGAGCAGCAGGAGCTCGCAGCCCCGTCGCTGCAGCGCTGCCCAGGAGCAGCGGGCCAGAGCGCTGGCGGCGCGGCACACTGAGGCTGCGGGGGGAAGGGAGGGAGGAGCCTCCCGTGCCCGGAGCTCAGGGACCGGGCCGGATGTGGCCCGCGGGCCATAGTTTGCCCACCCCGATCTAGTAGGACCCTTAAATTATTTTAGCCAGATCCTGGAAAGCTTAATTTTTATTATAATGCACCTAGGGGTGTTCATCAAATCAGAGCATTAGGTAGACTGTTTATTTCTATTCTGTGGGAGGACAAGATTTGCCATAGTCTTAAAATCTTTTGGTCTCATTCAATGGGGCCAGGTAATGATACTGTGCAGAGACACACAGTCCTTGAAAATATACAGTCTTAAGTTTCTTCAGACTATTGCATTAGTTGCTTTTCTCATTAATTTGTTGCAGTAAGTGAAGTATAAATTACTACTGTATGCCAATGATAGATTATTTATGCTTGTAGGGACAGTGGTCATTAAAAAGCCAATGACCTCATTCTTCCATTTATTCATTAGAATTTTGTTGTTCACCTGCAATGAGATGGCTCTGTTTACTGCCTATAAAATGCCTGTGATAGAGATGAATTTACTAAGGGTCAGAGAAGAAACCCTACTGTTCCCATTAAATAAACAAAAACACTCTGCTGCATTGTAGATTAGATTAAGCACATTAGAAATAGCTATAATTGGGTTATGCACGGTTTTCTAAATGTATAAACTGATATTAGTTGTATCTAATCAGGCAACTTGTTGCAGCCGCTGCCTATGTAATTTAACAACCTGGACCAAAAAAATTAAAGTTGACACAACAGTTGAAAAAATTTACAAAGAGCTAAAGAATTCAGCAATCAGTCACAAGTCCATTTTTTTTAGTGAGGGGAAACAAACGGTCTGTCTAAATCCCACCCTCTCGTAATCAAATTATCTACTCCTGCACCTGCTGTACATTAGGTCCAAATTATGTCACAAGTGAAACTGATTTGTGTGTTATGTTTTGAGCTCCCACTCTGTGCAGTCAGGGCCGGCACCAGCTTTCCAAGCTGGTGCTTGGGGCGACATCGAGAATGGGGTGGCAGTTGGAGTCCCGCGGCGGCAATTCGGCGGCAGGTCCTCCGCTCTTCCTGCCGCCGCGGGACTCGGACTGCCACCCCATTCTCGCCCGCCGCAGCAGCAATTCAGCGGCGGGCAAGCGGACCTGCTGCCGAATTGCCGCGGCGGCAGGTGAGAATGAGGTGGCAGTCCGAGTCCCGCGGCGGCGACTGCTTGAAGCGGCAAAATTGTTAGAGCCGCCCCTGTGTGCAGTAGTGACAAAGATCAGAACAGCAATAGTGCAGGTAGCATAAGTGGGGACTGTGGTGTGTCTTTGGTGCTGTGTGTAGAAGTTTGATGATAACCCCCAGAACTCTGCCTGACTAGCCAATATTCTTATTCTGTTATATTCAGTTCCAAAACCACCCCTCAAAATGTGTACAACTTATTTTACTACAAGCTTCTCCACACAATTCCTATTTATTGTCAGCATGCTGAGCAGGTTAGATTTTGGGTTTTGCATAATGCTGTTGGTTGGGTTTTAGTTTTGTGCTTTGGAACTGTTCCATTTAATTTGAACTGCTCATGTATGGCAGTGAGGGGGCGGTACAGATAAAATATTCTCATTCTGACCCATTTTTAATCATCTCTTTAGGACACATCACTTAGGTGTGGTTTCCAGATGCTAGATGAATTAGTTGGGGTTTGGAGGATCTTTGTTTTGTTTTCTTTTTTAACTAGGAGTGGTAGAAAGTTTTTGAAATTTTGAGTAATTTTTTTTCCCTGATGTTTTTAGATGTTTGACATTTCTCCTCTTCTTTTTAGACAACTATAGAGCAAGTTTTAATTTCAAGTTTCAGCTTAATTTTTTATTTAAAAGGAAACTTTGAAAATAATCAGATATTTCTCGTTTTTTCCCAACCCAGCTGTATTCATGGATGCCTTTCCATCGTGCATTTGTGTGGGGGCCAGTGCCAAGTCTTTAATTATGTGGTTGCCTCCCTGCAAGTGGCTCATTTGCCATCTTTTATTTGTAGTGTTGGCTTCTGCTGCTATAGGATTTTCTTAGTGAGGCAGGGCTTTAGTATTGGCAGTATTTAGAATTACTGTACAGAACAGTGATGGGGTGATAGCCAGGCCTTAACACATAAGGGCATCATCTTTGAGACACTCACTACAGTCTTCGAGAGCAGTTGTTATTAGGCTGCTCCCAAGCCTGTGTTTCCTAGATGGCTTTATGATGCTTTACAAGTAAGACAGCTAAAATAGAATGTCTTTAGGTATTTTCATTCGTTTACCCATTATCATTCTGCAAATAACTAATTCCAATGAAATAATATGAAATGTGAATCTACAAACTACTCTTTTTAGCATGTGTACAGTTTAGGGCACACATGACATGTCATCGTTAAGTAATTAGAGGTTACATGAAGACACATGTTGCCACCCATCTTATAAATTGTCATTCAAAAATCTTTACAGAGGTCGTGTTTTATGATTAGCCTTGAGCATTTCATTTTGAAATCTAAAGCCTCCCTAGAATCAACTACTTGGAACAGAGACTGTCCCTTCTTCAATATGTGGAAAGTGTCTACTACGTTGTGGACATTACCAAGATCAAATACTAATTAATAATATTAGAATGTTTGTACTCTCAACATTTATAGCAATCTGTAGTTACATCAGCTTGATATGCTAAATAACATTTGCTAATCAATCCACATTTCCATAAATGATATTATTTGCTGTTATAAAATATTGCTCTAAAGTAACTTATCCTCCTTATGCTGTAATTCCAGAGGTGGCCATCCCTACTTGACAGGCCTCGCAGTAGCTGGTGGAGCATATTACCTAGGATTTGAAGGAGCGATCATAGGACCCATACTGCTTTGTATACTGGTGGTTGCCTCTAACATATACAGTGCCATGCTAGTGAGTCCAACAAATTCAGTTCCCACCCCATCACAAACACCATGGCCTCTGCAGATATACCAGTAAGTAATAGATTAGTGTGGTTGGAGTGAATCACAGACTGTGTAAGAACAAACAAAAACTTCTTATAAATAGGGAACTGTTCATTGTGGGTTTGGGGAAGGGTTTTATGAAGAACTTGTTATCCTATAATACTCTAGAAATAAAAACTAGGGGGTGGATTGTGGTTTCCAAAGCAGTATAAAGAATGTGACTGCCACCATTGATATAAATAACATAAGGGGGAAAGATTAGCGATTGCGGGCTTGATCCTGCATTTTACTCATATGTATAATACCAATATCTCCAATGGGGGCTACTCACATGAACAAAAATAAAGATTAGGTCCAATGGCAAATTTCTGTCTCGTTTTGCGATTTATGTTCTAAAGCTTTACAAGTTTATGCAGTCCCACAATATACGGTAATCTTGCAACTATGCATTTTATCATCCTCTTCCTTTTGTTGTGAAAAAGCATTTGTTTGTTCTCCCTCAGTAAGTGAATATTTTCTTTCAGGCCATCTAGAGAGAGTCCTGAGGAGATGAAAATGGCCACAGAGTGAGATTTACACCATCTTGCACCTGATCAGCATGAAGTTGTCACTCTCTTCTACCTGGATTGAATTCAGAACAGTCGTGGCCTTCTGTCCCTCTTCCAGCTGTGCCTAGTGACAGCTCACAGTGAAGCACAGTTTAAAACAAACCCTCACATCTGCTGGCCTTACATTATTAAGCACTTTGCCTTTGCAAGAGAGATTGTCTGCTTCCCATCACTTTGCATATTAACACACAGACTTAAATGTCAGATGCCTTGTGTGTAGATTTTTTTTCTTCATAAAAAGATCTTAAGAAGGACAAGTAATATCCACTGAGTCAAGGATGTCATCTGCTGAAATGACTAACTTGGCTTTTATTTCTTTGGATGTTTGCATTATTAGACTTTTAGTAATTTTAAACAAGCTAAACCCCAAGTCTTTCGTTTCTGTGATCTTTAGTTGATCTAAGGGTGTATTTACTTGTAGAGATGCTAAAACTGTTAAAGGTGTGAAGCACCTACTATTAAAAGAAAGTATAGTATAATTATCTGCTGCTTCTCAAAGCATTTCTTTTGAGAGCTGTGACAGTCACCATTCAGTTAACACTTGAAGCTTATTTATGTATACACTAATAGTGTTTATGCTGTCAGGGAGTGATGCTTCCACTTGCAGATTGTGGTAAATGTAGGTTATCCTCACATGGAATAGGAGTATTTGTAAAAACAATTTAATCACTTTTGCAGTTAAATTTAGTATTCTGTTGTTTTGGTTTATTGATAAAGCTTAATTTACTGCACCAGGGTCTCAGTAAGATGATGTACCCAAAGTCCCAATGAATTCTTGCCAAATTTAACCAAAGGACTTAAATATTTCCGGGCAGAAGTAATATCAGATTACCATATCTAATTACAGTATTTGAAAGATGCTGAATGATTGTGTTCACACAATGTTTTTTATTCTCATTTATTGAGAAGTAATAATCAAGAAGGTGAGAGTGGTAGGGGGAGGAGGAAAGCGCAAGACAAGCAGAGTTCTCAAATTCCTAAAATGTGGTGTTCTCCTAGCACCAAATTGAAGTACCTTAGAGCTTCTTTTTTCCTCCCCAAACTGTAGTTGGCCTTAAATTGCAGTTTTAGTGGCACTGAAAGCTTTTCATACCTTGGGTTATTGATGCAGGTTTGAAATAGTAGTTTATTAGCACCAAAAAAGTAATTACACAAAAAATAATGTAAGTTCTTAGACTCAAAAGACAGAGACAGCGAGCAAAAATTTTTACCCCCAAATACTTGGTCAAAGAATACTCAGATCTTCAGGCCGCAGGTACAATACAAATAAGCTGCTATGTAGGTGTCGTGGTTTTTTCTTTTCTTTTCTTTTTTTAAATACCAGAGCAAAACCATTCCATTCCTGATTGACTGTACCTTGAATTTATGGCAGGGTTTCTTCTTTTCTGTTTTATACAAAATACAGGCCATGTCACGCACTTCATCTTGCATTATAAAACACTTGAGGCTTTATAAAACAGCTATAGTACAAATCTGTCCATATCATAGACCCAGGGATCTGGTTCAACCCAAGTGAGAGGTTGTTATAGATCGCTACTAGTTTTTTGATGTGACCATACATGTGTTTATAGATAATATTTCTAAGACTGTATCTGTTGCGCCCTGTGTATTGCAATGTTTTGAGATCAGTTCAGTGTGCTGCAATGCTTGGGCACAGTATGTGTAGTTATGGATGGAGTAACTGCCTTAACATTGAATTTCCTTGCTTTTGTGGAACAAAGTTAGACCCTTTACATTATTCAACATCATTTTGTTTCATAAATGACAATTATGGAAAAAGTCAGGGTGTCTCTAAGAGTATCAATATTCCTGTAGTGTATACAGACCAGTATATGAATGATAGACTATAATTGCTCTGGGGAAATTGCTACCTTCTGTTATATTAGTGTATTCTACCATGCTGAGCAGCATTACGAATCTGTTTTGGTTAATCAGGTCCTTGTGTACCCAGGCAGCTTTTGAAAAGGGTTGTCACTTGAGAAAAAAAATGCTTAAATTGTATACAACTAACAAGAATCCATAAGCTTTAATATTATTACACTTTTCTCTTGCTGCTTTTTGCTCGCTATTAAAGATTGTGTTAAGTGTTTTCGACATTAGATAGCATGTTCACGTCTAACCTGATCTTTCACAACCCTGTGTTACTGAATTTGTGATATCAGTCATGTCCATGCTACCAGATAGTGATGTCATAAACAAAGGCTGATTTCTTCTCTATAATCACAGAGAAGAATCTCTGATATGAGGGGAGAGTTCTTTCTCAAACACAAGTATCTTCAATGATAGCACACACACAAAAAGAGAAGACATGTTGTTGCTATTGTGAAATGTTTCTTTCCCAATGTGAAAAAAATCCATCAGTGTGTATAGCATTGGTACGATACGCATTGTCTATTTGTTTTTATGTATGCAGTTTTTTTAAACGAATACTTGAGGCTTCCAGTCTCCATCTTCAACTAATATTTGCCATTAATAACACAATAATAAAGCTGTAAATTCACGGTAAACCTAGATTTAAGATCCCATACTTTGTGCCATGTCTGTATCTGAGGAACAATGACTTTGTCCCATGTCCCTTTGAGGCATGAGGCTCAGTGACAATATAATGAGTAAATTCTGCTTTTAAAATAACCATGTCAAAATACTTAATCACCCACATGCTTACTCAATACATGTAAAAAATCAGAATCTTTACATATAGATGCCTTATGGAAAAGTATGTTTTTAACATAATGTCTGTTAGTGTTCAAAAAATAAATTGTCACTAGGAACTAATGACCTGCACATTTTCATTTTTAACATCCATTTTCATTTGTGGAAACATACATCTGAAATGTGGGTTTTTTCCCCCAGCAACTTTCCAGCAACTTAAAAAGTACCAAACTAATTTTTTCCACGTTCTTAAAAAAAAAAAGAAAAGAAAAAAAAAGTGGGGGGGGGGGGGGAGTGGGGGAAGAAAAAGCAATTCTGAATATACTTTGCATGAAAAGAAACATCTTTGAGTAATTTTTTAACCCGGTTATGGATCCCAAGAAAAATGATTTATAGACCCTTCTTTGTGCAGTGGCATTCTGAACAGGGCCCTCCCTCTACTCCATATTTATAGCCTCTAGCACTTTGAGGCTTGATTTAGTCTGGATCTTCTTGGCATTACCATAATAAAGTGTTTCTAGAATAGTCGTCATATTAAACACTCTGTGTGTGCAAGTAGAAAATCAGTCATTTTAATGAGTTGTTATAGGAATGCTTATATTTTTATTGGTTGTCATGAGATGGTGCTCAGCAGTGGAATAATGACAACATAAGGTGTGTCAGCTATGATGCTGTCATGTTTTTCTAGCATTAGGTTTATCCCAAGCACAAAGTTATCAATAGATCTATGGTACTAATGGTTTATAGCATGCATTTCAGTAGATTTATTTCCTCCTTTTTTATTAAATTGGAGGGTTTAGGCACATGAATTTTAGTTAGTGATTATTGGATTAGGAAACCAGTAATATCTTACAGAACTGCAGACTGCAATAAAAAAAATTGTAGAAAATTTAACTGCTGTCTCCAATGTTAGCATTCAGTATGTTTTATCTTAATTTCCAAACGTTAATACAGCAAAAATGTTAAATCCTCTATTAAAAAGACCAAGCCTAAATTCAACAGTAACACCTTTGTAAAAATTTAAAAGAAAATTCTGTCCACAGTTAGGGTTAAACTCCTCATCTTAAAAAAAAAAAGTGTGGCAGTGCTAATCCCTAGCACTAGGGTCATTGGACTACTTATAAGGCTGCCTCCCCAACAGACTTTAATACAGTGACGCTGGAAGGACACCATGATGCAAGTGTCCAAGATGGCACTTCACATTCCTGAGTGACAGAATGGCCCACCATCACCTTCATACATATATAGACTGTATTATGTGTGATATGTCTGCTTAGGTGCATACTCTCTCACTCCAGAGCACAATGCTGGACTCGTAACTACTGTGAAAATAGACTATACTTTTTTTAATGGATTTGCATTAAAGATGTGTATTTTTTTTAAATTAAAGCTAGAAGACTTTATGGTTAATACTGAAGACAACAGTTAATTTTCTGTAGTCCATTTCAGGGAAGCCTGTAGTCTTAAAAGAGAGAATAATGATTTCCACTCTTCTAGTTACAGTTGACATGCCTTAAACCTACAGATGGATCATCTCCAGAACTCCCTTCTCTGTTTGGTTTATTCTGAGAGTAAAAACAGTATCTTCTCTTCCTGTTGGGGCACTCCAGTGAATTACAGAATGTAACAATGCAGTTCCCCTTTCATTCCCAAGTCTTCTGTGAAATAAAATGGCCTAAATTTTTTTAAGTCATGTGGATTTAATCTTTAATCGGTCATTGTGTCTTACTGTCAGGTTCCTTCATGATGAATGTGTACACGTTTTTTATGAAGGTAAAACAGGTATTTTATGAAGTGTGAAAAACAAGCTAAGTTTTTAAAAATTAGTATTAATTCCAGAAGTAATGAGGGTATTCAAGGATTCCATATTCGTTTGTTTGTTTTTAAAGTGTATACATAGGAACAGAGTCTGTTTTTCTTCAAATTATTTTTAACTGACAAACTTTCTTTTGTGATTCCTAGGAATAAAATTTTGTGTTGCCTGTACATAGTGGAAATAAGCATTTTCTGGAACTGTCTATATATGGTATACAATAAATAGGTAAAGAGACCGGGGAGAAGCTAGCAAATATCTGATCAGGTTACTAAATGAACTGTTCTGATGTAATAGTGGTACAAAACTAGTCAACACCAGTCTTTCTAGTAACAGCTCAAGAACCAGAATTTAGAGCATATTGGTCCTGAAAGTATTTGCACTGGTCCACCAAAGCACTTCTAGCCTTAATAGGTCATGAAATATCAAGCTTTCAAATCCCCAAATGTTGTTGCTCTGTTTTCCTCCCCCACTTATAGAATGACATTTTAGTATCTGGTATTTTGATTTACTAGAATTGGAGATTATTGCTTTATGCCTTTTGTAAGGTAGGTTCCAAGATTCAGAGGGTATGCTGCTACAGCAGTTGGTCTGATTTCAGGAAAGCATTTCTCTGTAGGAAAACATTTTAAGCAAATCGCATTGAAATCTGTATTAAAGCCATGTGTGTGTTTCAGTGCTGCCCTAAATAGGGATGGACTTAAGCACATGCTGAAAATGGCAGCATTTAGAATCATGTTGGAATTAAAGCAGGTGGGGGATGGAAATATTCAGATCTGACACCTTTCCAGTGGAATACACCAGTCATTTTATGGCTTGGATGGGTTTTCAGTATGTTGAATTTAAAACTTGTTGTTGTTTTATTCAGTCCAGCCTTGGTTGTGTGTGTGGTTTGTTTTTGGTGTTTTGTTTTTTGTTTTTCATCACTGGATGAGGGTGAACTATAACAAGTCTTTGACTTCTAGTAAAAGTGATTTTCATTCCCTGCACAAGGCTTTGACACAGTCACAATGTAACAGCATGATACAGAGTTACATCAGAACAAAAGTCTGTTCAATGAACAAACTAATTGACATCCAGGCCTTAGTGCTGGAGTAATAAACAAAACCACCACAGCTGGCCTCTTTGCTGCTAGTCTCAACCCAGAACACCTCTCTTCTAGAAGTACCTTGTCAAAGCAGTGTCAGTGAAGATTATTGCATTCTTACTGCCTATGACTGACTTGCTCTGTGGATGGATGTCTTCAGTCTCCAGTGTCATCAGTCTGATGTATTTCACATGCACTAAATTCAGTCAAATGTTCACCTTTTTAAAAATGTAATAAAATGTTACTCTGCAGCATTCAGTGAAAATTAAGAATTTTTTTTGGTTTTTGTTTTTGAACTGAGTAAGAGCTAAGCAATTAGCATATATATACTCACCAATATTTGGTGTTTTGGTAGGAAGGCAGCATAGCTTCTTTTCTGTATATGTTAGTTTGGCTAAAACTAAATCCAAAGAAACTGTATAATATTGGATTCTAAGACTAGTTTGGTTAATGTCACCACAGATGTTTTGAATTACAAAGCATCAGTTATTGTGCCTGACTTGAGGTGTTTCATTTCAATTTCAAGTTATTTGTGGGGATTTGGAGAAGTAACTTCTACTGTCCATTGTCATGACAAATTTGTGTGTAAATTAACGCGATACATCTTCAGAATAAGAAATTACATTCCAAAGTAATAATACCTGAACTGGTAATTTATAATAATTGTTACTGCATGTATAATAGTTTGAAAAGATAACCCTTGTGCCTATCTGTGCTGGAACAAGAAGTATCATTTGCTATTGGTAAAAACTCTTGAGTAGACTGAATAATTATTTAAAAACTTAATTTATTTTTTGACTACTCAGAACATTTTGTTTCCTAGCAAATAGGTTTCCTGTAGCAGCTATTAAAAGCTTTTAACACAAGTATTGTATGCACCTCACAGTCCTTTGTAAACATAATGTTTAATATGTTTTGAAATAAAAATCTGTGCTGAATGTTTAAAAAAAGGCTGGGTCTTTTTTAATGGTTGAATAATAGCATAGTTGAACTGAATAAGCATTATGGTAAATTTGAGTGGATTCCTGGATGTAATTGTCCAAATAGGTACAGTAACTACTGGATGCCTTGGAGACTAATAGTTGATGCTTAGCAGCCGTTTATGCTCTCTCTAATGGTGTTTTCGGTATGATTTCTTAAAGGGAACAGAAATTATAGTAATCTGGTATCACAAAGCACAATTTTAGAGCATTTCAAATGACCATAAAACAGAAATGGTCAAATATAGCCTTTGTGGTTGCTCTCATCTTTAAAACAGATGGGAAATGTGAAGGCTGAAGTTCAAGCTTGCAATATTCCAGCTTGGTAAAGCCAGTAGTGTATGGTTATATGTATTTGATACAGACCTTTTTAGCAAATGTAACATCTTCTAATTAAGCTGTCTTCAAAAGGTTCTCAAATTACAGTATGCAGTGAACAGAGTAGTGTGCTCAGTTACTGAGAAGATCTTAAAATAACTTTTTCAGATGACTAAAACCAGTCTCTTATTTTCTCCTATATGTCCATGCGAGGGAAGTGTCCAGGATCAGTGCTAACCCACCTCCTTTTAATTAGGAACCAGTACAAATAAATGTCCGTATTCAACAATCAAAAATATACTATGCTATTGTGAGACCTCTTTATTTATATTACATTTTGGAACCAGGCTATATAGAAAGCGGATCACAACCTGTGAACCCAAGGTGTTTTTTGCTGGGTGGAGTCCAATTTGCTAACATAACCAGAAGGATTTACTGACTCAGAAGTTCACTCTATAGTAAATTATACCACAGATTAATTTGGGCCAGTTGACAACCAGCCTTTTGGTGCCAAAGGAGTATGATCAACTCTGGATACGTCTGATCAAAAGATTCAAGAGGAAGACCCATTTTTGAGGAATTTGTCAAATGCTGAAAATATTTGGTGCGTCAGAAGATCTCCTTGCACTGTCTCTCTTTTCAATGGCCTATCTTTTGTATTTGCTCTGCATGCTGCAATTTCTAACTTAAAAATTGTTCTCAAGGAAAATCTCACCCAAAAGCTATTTGAGCTGACAACATTGAGCTAAATTATGTAAGGAAAATGGGGAAAGTGTGCCAAATGTAGCTTATTGTTGAATTACATCTTTTTAAGAGATACAAGTAGTTAAGTTGGTATGTTCTTATTGGGCACCAGTCCTTTTTACTGCTACCATATAGGGACATAACACTTGAGAATCCTAAAAAGTCTTCTACTGATGGTGGCTGTCCACACACCCAGCACTGCATGCATTCAATCTGCATTTGAAATTATCTACAGACTGGGGTGTAATAAAGTTGAACATTCATTGTAAATGTCAGAGTAAATTTTGTAAGCGGAGCAACTCCTAAGCTTTAGCTGCAGGTTCTACAAGAACTAAAACTGCAGCTTTCAAAACCTGTTTCTCCCTGGTTCTTGGTGAAGGTGGACACTAAAGAAGGTTGTAGGGCAGTTTTTTTGCCCCAAGTTGCACCATTCTCAACCCCTTTGAAGTTATTGTTGCATCGGGTGTAAATCAGAACAAACTTCCATGAGAATGATCTCCTCATCTGTCGCCTTCTCTATGGATGTCCTCATCTCAGAGATCTGCAGAGTGGCGATGTGGGCGTCAGTCCACACCTTTGCAGAACATTATACGATCACTGGGGATGCTACCTCTGATGCCATCTTTGGCCCCACAGTACTATCATCTGTGACTAACCCAACTTTGAAGTCACAGCCCTCCAAGGGGGTTACTGCTCGGGAGTCACCTACAGTGGAGCACCCATAGCGACGCTACTCAAAGAAGAAGTTAGCTTGTGCAGTAACGATGGTTCTTCGAGATGTGTGTCCTTATGTGTGTGCCGCTACCTGCCCTCCTCCCCTCTACTTCGGAGTTCTTGCTATGACTCTGCGGTAGAGAAGGAACTTAGGGGAGTTAGCCCACGCGCGCTGGTTAGCCTCCTGGTGTGGCACAAGTAGAGACAGCACATGTGCGGACCCAATGGACACTGCTACCAAACATCTCCAATCAGCAGCGCAGAGATGCAGACACACATACAGAGGAGCACCCATAGGGGGACACATCTCTCAAAGAACCGTTGTTGCTGCACAAGGTGAGTAACTTCTTTCCTTTGGACTGTGTGGAGTCTAAGAAGCCCTGAAGAAGGGAAAAAGAGAGGCAGGGCACTGCAAAGGCAGCCCTAACTACTAGGGGGTGCCCGGAAAGCAGGTGACTCTATTACGCCATATTATGCATTTTAAAAATAGTGTAATCATGTAATTATATTACTAAAGAGGAAGAAATAAGTTTGTCCATTGAACCTTAATTTTGTTGTTCCTGACTTTGAGGTTGACTTTATTGTCAACTGTTTGAAATGGGCCACCCTGATTACCACTACAAAAGTGATTTTTCCTCCTGCTGATAATAGCCCACTTTAATTGATTTGTCTTGTTAGAATTGGTAAGGCAACCCCCATCTTTTTATGTACTCTGTGTATATATATCTTCCTACTGTATTTTCCACTCCATGCATCTGATGAAGTGGGTTTAAGCCCACGAAAGTTTATGCCCAAATAAATGTGTTACTCTAAGGTGCCACAAGTACTCCTCGTTTTTATTAATGTAGTCATTTGGAGTTCTCGGTTATATACAAAATTGCTATTTTGAAGAGTTCAAGTTTCACATTAGTAATAATAAATCTGTCCTTTTTATTGTGATGTGGCTCATACAGTTTAATGAACACATTAAGATGTAATTTTAATTTATTATGTGATAGTGCCCATATGCCCCCATGAGGCTGAGGGCACTATTGTCACAGCAGTACAGTGTAAGCGGGAGCCCAGGCTGCTGGGTCGGGGGGGCTCAGTGGTACCCCAGGGGAACCCGTTATGGTCAGAATAGTGTCAAACCTGAGGCCGAAAGCAGCAATGGATTTTATAGTCAAGTTCCAGATGGGTTGATGCCAAGAATCAGAGTCTCATTTGGGTTTCAGATCTGGGTCAGGAAGCAAGGTCCAAATCAAGGTGAGGTGGAAGCCAGGAGTTCAAGTGCAAGAATGGTGATGGCAACTACAGAAGATCCACATTGTTACCTGGACATTTCCTGGAATGCCCCTGGGGTTTATATAGGGGTTTATATAGGGCAGTCAGTCATGAACCAGCAGTGGCCTATCAGACCCCTTGAGGTGGACTTCCCATTGTCTGTGTCTGCAATGGATAGTGGAGCACAAGAGAAACAACCAATTCCATGCCAAGGACTGTGTCCCCAAGGCTTTGAAAGCGGGTGTCAGGGTTCCCTCCTCACTCTGAATTCTAGGGTACAGACATAGGGACCCGCATGAAAGATCCCCTAAGCTTATTTCTACCAGCTTAGGTTAAAACCCCCAAGGTACAAAATTCCCTGCACCCTGAGAAACGCTTCTCTCGCTGCCACCATCAAGTGTTTTAAACAGGAACCCGGGAAAGGAACCACTTGAAGTTCCCCTTCCCCCCCAAAAAATACTCTCTGAAGCCCTTTCCTTGGGAGCTTGAGAAAAATCTCCTAACCAATTGGTTACACGGTGATCTAAAAACCCACCCCCGGGGTCTTAGAACCATAGAAACCAGTCAGCTGCTTAAAAGAAGGATTTTATTAAAACAAAGAAGGTAAAAATCATCTCTGTAAAATCAGAATGGTAATTATTTTACAGGGTACTCGATTTCCAAACTCAGAGGGATTCCCCCTCTGGACAAAACCTTAAAGTTACAGAAAAACAGGAATAACCCCTCCCTCTAACACAGGGTAAATTCAAGCTACAGAAAACAGGAATAAACCTCCCTTTTAGCACAGGGAAAGCTCACTAAGCAAAACAAACAAAACCTATTTGCAATACTGACTAACTTACTTTAGAACAGTGAGGTTTGGTGAGGCTGATTCGGAGAAGACTGATTTTTCTGCCCGGTCCTTTTAGTCCCTATAGCTCAGTGGGGAGGGATAGCTCAGTGGTTTGAGCATTGGCCTGCTAAACCCAGGGTTGTGAGTTCAATCCTTGAGGGGGCCATTTAGGGATCTGGGACAAAAATTGGGTATTGGTCCTGCTTTAAGCAGGGGGTTGGACTAGATGACCTCCTAAGGTCCCTTCCAACCCTGATATTCTGGGGGGAAAAAATCACTCTGACTCAGACAAAGAGCTACACACAAAACCTTCCCCCCTCCCAAGATTTGAAAGTATCTTGTCCCTTTATTGGTCAGATGCCAGCCAGGTTACCTGAGTCTTAACCCTTTACAGGTAAGAGAATTTTATAGTAGTGTATCAGAGCTTCTTAACCTCTTCCCTTTATATTTATGACAGGGTGTTTGTGTTGCAGTGAGAGCAGTGTATAAATCGGTGAGAAGAGTGTTAGAGGCAGAGTTTTGAGAAAGTAGGACATGGGTTTGGAAGAAACTCTCCTGGTATAAAAATTGTTTAAACTCTAGAACGAAGTTTGGATCCCAAGTTTATTAAGGAAAACTTTTTGGATGCATTCCTGACCCCCCTTCCCCTCCCTCCCCCCCCAAAAAGTGCTGAAACAATAACTGAGTTTTCTTAAAAGGGGGTTGAGTATTTAACCTAGTTACATTTAGAGATCTTCAATTCCTGTTGAAATGTTTGGGTAAAGGAATTGAACCATGATACAGCTCTGACATCAGATTTATTGTTTGCTTAGATTTCCTGCCCCCCCACCCCCTTGAGTTACAGCTTTACATAGCTCTGGTTTGTTTTAGAGCATTGGCATAAATCAAGTGTTCTGGCCAGAGACTTTCAGGACCCGGGACAACTGTAGGAAGCATCTGAAGAGTCCAGGGATTAGTAGATTGCCAACATCAAATAACTCCCTGTGTGTAGTTCCACATAGCGTAGGACTGGAATTTAATCAATTATTTTTTCCTTATTAAAAAAAAGTCTGTTGGAGAGGATAACTGATGCTAGACTGTAGTTGCTATTCTCTTGTAATAACTACAGTTTTGTTCAGTTGCTACTTATGTAAGCTACGTTTGCCCACTGACTGTAAACAAGAAAAATACAATTTTACATAAACACATTTTAATTAGGTTTATTTTCTTTGATAAAATGTCCATAATTTTCACTTTGATTGCCAATTGTCATTAATTGATGTCAGTAATGATGGCATAATGGTCCTAATTCATGGGAAGTTACATTTTTCCTTTGAAATGGTAATAGTTAATATCAGTTACTCTGCCTTTGTTCATTCAATAAACATAGGTTGATTTAGCCACACAAATCCCACTAATTTTTAAGTGGAGGTGAAGGATAAATCCCCTAGTTGACCATGAAAATCTCGAGCCATAGGCATGCAGCTGCCTACAGCAAGACTATTGAGATGGCAGAAAATTCCTCCCAGACACTCAGCAGCAGCTTCTTGCTGGTCATCCCAAAAATTCAGTGATCTTCAGTGCTTAGAATATTTTGCCTTTGGATCATGTCAAATCGTTTATGCATAAACATATATAATATGGTCAAGACACATGGCTGTTGAGATGAAGGCAACTGGGAGACTTAGGAAGTTTGCTTGTGGTGGAAGGCAAGGAGGTAGGATTGTGTAGTGGTGGTGGGTTTTTGTTTTTCCTTTCCTTAACTTGCAGGTGCTCTACAAGGAAGAATCCACAATGGGAGGAAAATGGCACATCACCAACGCACTGCTAGCTCTTCCTCTGCCTGCACGTGTTTGCTTCCTCTTCTTCCCTCTGACAGGCACCCTGACCTTGGAGACTTTCACCCAGGCTCTGGTCTTACTTTCTGGGATTGTGGCCTGCATGTCCCTGCCAACATAAACCAGGCAGAGGGAGCCACCTGATGTGAGATATGTCTGTTGGAGGAGTCCCTGAGGAAGCAGGTTAGAGAACTGCAGGAAGGAGGAGTTTCATCTACGTAGCATCCTGGAGCCTGAGGATTTGACTGACAGGATGCTTGTGGAAACTTCATAGATGGAGAATGCTAGCTGACTACTAAGTATCAGGGAGTAGCCGTGTTATTATGTATCCAGAATAACGAGGAGTCCGGTGGCACCTTAAAGACTAACAGATTTATTTGGGCATAAGCTTTCATGGGTAAAAAACCCACTTCCTCAGATGCACTTCTGAAGAAGTGGGTTTTTTACCCACAAAATCTTATGCCCAAATAAATCTGTTAGTCTTTAAGGTGCCATCGGATTCCTCGTTGTTATAGCTGACCACAGCAGCACCAGAGGAGGAAGGAGAACAGTCTGCTCTACAGGGAGGAGACTGGCTGTTGGCAACCTTGGGCAGTAGACAGTGCTTCTCTTTCCCCTCCCCCACCTCTCTCGATTCCTCCTTTCATTGAGGTGAAGAACTAGTATGCCGTACTGGCTACAGAAGGTGAGGAGCATATGAAGAAAAATTTCCAAACAATAGACAGTTAAGTACTGAAATAAGCTTCCAAGGAAGGTTGTGGAATCCCTATCAATGGAGGTTTTTAAGAACATGTTGGAGGGAAACCCTTTCTAGCTGTAGCTGCTCTTGATATATCAATATATCTGTCTCCAATTCCAGTTGCAGTGACACAGTTTGACTGGATGGAATATAGAATCATAGAAGACTTGGGTTGGAAGAGACCTCAGGATCTAGTCCAGAGATCTCAACTCAAATCACCAGGAGGGCCACATGAGAACTAGTAAATTGGCCCGAGGGCCACATCACTGAAACCTTTTCATACAATGATACAAAAGTATAGTCAAAAATGAAGAGTAATATAGTATTCTATTAAAAGTCAATGTATTAACTTTTTTAAAACTATAATGCAAAGAGGGGTTTTAATAAAATATAAACACTCAGTAATGTTTGGAGCTTGGCTGCCAGTGGAGTCAGCGCCTATGGCGGGCCACAGGAAATAACTCGGGGCCCGCGGGCTGCGTCTTTGAGAACTCTGATCTAGTCCAACCCCCTGCTCAAAGCATAGTTGCTGCCTCTGCCAGCCTCTTCCCTGCTTCCCTCTGGGGAGCAATCTCCAAGATTTCCTCTGCCTGCTGGAGGTGAGCTGGACCTGCGGGAAGTGAGCTGGAAGTTCCCTGCAGACTGGACTATTCTAAAAAATGTTTTGTGGTGATCTGTAGTGTGAATCTCATCTACACAGGATCTCTTGGGCCTGAATCCAGCCTGTTCTACTCTAAGCTTTGCATCCACTGCTTCTTTTGTCCTGTGTAGTAATATGCAGCAGAAGACTTTCCCTACAACAGAGAGTAGTGTAACTTCTCTCCAGTTGTTAGTGAGATCCTCCTTTTTGGGTATTTTGACAATCATTCTGTGTTTCCACTGGTCAGGAGGCATCTTTTTTCCCCCCCCAGACTTCATTAAACAACTGTCAGTTTCATTAGAGTAGTGGTATCAAGTACTGCTAAAATTTCTTCTGTGATTTGATCATCTCCTGCTGCTTTTTTTTCATCTTCTTGATTGCAGTCTATACTTCTGACAGCTCTATTGGACTGATCTTAATGTCAGGTCGATCAGATTAGCATGCTGAATGGAATGGGAAAAGCAATGCAGAAGCATGGTTTGGCAATCATCAACCAAAATGGCAAGAGGCTCATTGAATTATGGTCGGTTTCTCACCTAGTTCTTGCAAACGCCTTGTTCCCTCACAAACGCCTACACAAAGAAACTTGGAATTTGCCAGATAGCAAAACAAAACTTTAGATCGACCACATCTTCATTAGCTTGAGAATCAGGTCAGGTGCCCAAGATGCAGGGGCATATTCAGCAGCAGATGGCAGCAGCAGTGACCACAATGTTTGACTTGCTAAACTGAAATTCAAACTGAGAAAGATCAGCTTTAACGAGAAAGCAGCAAAGAAAATCACCAGTTCAAAACTGAAAACAAGAGTACTGTAAGAAATTCCAACTTGAATTAAGGAACAGATCTGAAGCACTCCCAAAGGACTGACACACAGACTGGATTTGAGGAAAAGTGGGAGTGCTTAGAGACCATGTGATTCAAGCTGCAACAATCAGTTGGATGTCAACATAGATGGAGCAAGGAAACTGGGTAAGCAGACAGATGTGGTGTCTCACTGAGGGAGGAAAAATACTGAAATGAAAACTCCTGAATGATAAGACCAATGAAGTATGGGAAAAACCAAAGGAGGATTATATGCAAGTAGACAAAGTAGTGTGTAGTGAAAAGCAACTCAATGTAAGATCATTGAAGATCTATCAACTGAAGCTGCTGCTATATTAGGAAACCATAGAGCTATTTACCAAGTGACTAAAATCCTGTGAGGAAATTTCAAAACAGGTTTCAAAACAGGAAATGGGCTCAATAAAAATCAAAGATGGGGAAAAAATGCTTACAGTTAGGGCAGAACAGAAAAATAGATGGGCAAAGAAGTCCTCAAGAGACCAGCCCTATCTCAGCACCAGACTTTGATGAAACATACAAATCTGATCAAATATGCGTCAGAATGAAATAAAACATAGAGTGTGACTTCATGTCCTTTAAATCAAAGTGTCTTTGATACTTTGTCTACTGTATACTAACACATAGCAGGTTTAAATATTTTCTGTTTTGGTTGATAGAGAAGTGTTGACATAATATATTTAGAAGTCTGTAAGATTTTGAATTGGCATCACGTAACATTTGGATTAAAAAAATAGCACCATACTAAATCAATGCAACACAGTAAATGGATTAAAAATGGGCTAACTGATCTGAGTACATAATTGTAAATGAAGAATTCTTATCCCAAGGGAATATTTCTAGTGGGAATCTACAAAGCTCTGTTCTTGGCCCAATGCTATTCAACATCTTTATCAATGATCTGGAAGAAAATATAAGTTAATTACTGGTAAAGTTTGCAGGGAGTGCACTTTGGTGGAGATAAATAATTATAAGGACAGGTTAGTTCTACGGAGCCCTCTGGATTGCTTGGTGAGCTGGTCGTATTTGAACAACATGCATTTTAGTACAGCCGAATCATAGAATATCAGGGTTGGAAGGGACCTTAGGAAGTCATCTAGTCCAACCCCCTGCTCAAAGCAGGACCAATCCCCAATTTTTGCCCCATATCCCCAAATGGCCCCCTCAAGGATTGAACTCACAACCCTGGGTTTAGCAGGCCAATGCTCAAACCACTGAGCTATCCCTCCCCCATAGATATTATGTATCTATGAACAAACACAGGTCACAGTCAGATGATGAGGAACTGTATTTTGGAAAGCAGTGACTGAAAGAGACTTAGGGATCATGGTGCATAACCATCTGAACATGAATTTGCAGTGTAAAATAGTGGTTAAGAAAGCAAACGTGATTGGGTATATAAAGAGTAATATCGAGTAGGAGTAGAGAGGTGGCATTACCTCTGCATATGGCATTAGTGAGACCACTACAAGAATGTGTGTTCAATTCTGGTGTCCACACTTTAAAAAGCATATTAACGTAGTGTAAAAGATTCAGCAATGAAGTACAAGAATAATGAAGGTTTAGCAAATTTGATTTACAACAGGAGACTAAAGAAGCTCAATCTAGTTAGTTTATCCAAGAAAAAGTTAAGGTGACTTGATCATGGTGTCTCTAAGTACCTACATGAAGAAGAGCTTTCTGGTGGTAGAGGGCCCTTTAACATAGCAGAAGGAAAAAAGGCCTAAGAAGATGCAATAGATGGAAGCTAAAGCTAGACAAATTAAATTAGAAAAGGGTGCAATTTTGAACCGTAAGGGTAATTAACCATTGGAACAATTTATCACGGGATGTGATAGATTCTGTTACTTGAGGTCTTTAAATCAAGACTGGATATCTTTCAAAAAGGTAAACACAGTAATGCACAAAGTAGGCAACACCTATATCCAGGGCCGGCCCACAACATTTTGGCACCTGAGGCGGGGAGCTCAAATGATGCCCCCATGCCCCATCACTTGGGCCAAAACTTTGAAAGGTCTCAATTCTGCCTTCTTCCTGTTCTTCTCTCATGGTACTCCTCTGCTACCTTCCCCAATAAAGGAGAACTAACAACTTCAGCTGCCTTGTTCAAAAATTGTAAGTAACACTTAGCTTTCAAATGCCTGAACAGCAAATGTAACTTTTCTTGTCTGCATAGTAAACACTGGCATTTTTATCTGTTTGAATAATCAAAGTGGTGCTTTCCATGACTTCTTGGTTGCAAAGATTTGAACTACTTCCTGAAGGTCCACAGTCTGGGACAGCTCATGCTCTATTGAGATGGTTGCAAGGCCGACCAGCCTCTCCTGTGTCATTGTGGAGTGTAGATGTGTTTTTATTAACTTCAGATTGGAGAAGCTGCGTTCTCCACTGGCAACTGTTACAGGAAGTGTTAGACGTATGCGCAGAGCAACAAAAGCATTTGGAAACAGGGTGATCATCGTATTTGTGCACATATATTTCAGAACAGTCTTTGGAGTTGATCCTGCTGAAATGTATCTTGAAAGGGCTTTCAGTTCATCACCTAAATCACTCGCATCAATATATCACATGTCATCATGTGTCAACACTGTCTCTAGTGCCCTGCATTGCTGGTGTAGGTCTTCTTCAGGTATAGTGAGGAGTTTTGGAATATTATACAACATCCCAAATATATTGCTGTGTTCCTTGAGCTGCATGAAACGTTCTTCAACTGACTGTATTGCACAATCTAGCACCTGGTTAAAGAATTCAACTTTGAATTGTTGTTTGGGGTCTCTTATGGGATTATCCCGTGCCTCGTAACCAAAATGTCTTCTTCGGTGACTCTCTTGTATTCTTGAATGGGTGGGAAAATAGCTTCAGTGTGAAGTTCCTCTGCCAACTTCTGTGCACTCTTCAGAACTTTTTAAAATCCCTCATCTGACCGGTAAGACTGTAGGTATGACTTTGCTTTGTCCAGTTGTTCCATTGCTCCAGATATATCAAGGTCAATAACTAGGAGTCTCTTGCTTACAACATTTATTTCAAACAGTATGTCATGCCACAACACTAAGCCACACAGAAATTTGAAGTTATGTATGTTTCTGGTGATTCCATTTCCCTCTGCCACTGTTCTCTCACAAACAGTTCCTGTCATAGCATTATCCTCCATAATGGCAACTATGGCATCATCTATCTTCCCAATTTGCTGTTTGATAGGCTTTATCACCTCCATTCGACTTTCCCATCGTGTGGCACTCAGTGGTTTCAGTGTCAGAGGATGTTCCCAGATGTTGCTTCAAAATTTGCTATCGATGAGTTGATGCAGAGACAAATACATAGATGCTTGAATTGCATTAAAAAATTCAGCAGCCTCACTAGAAGCTGATGCTGCATCACTGACCACCAAGTTCAATGAATGAGAACTACATGGCACAAAAAAAGCTCAAGGGTTTAACTCTCGGATCCGTATCTATACTCCTCTGTTCTTTCCTCTCATGTTGGCACCGTTATCATAGCCCTGACCTCTCATGTCAGCTATTGCCATTCCCGTATCTTCCAGCTTTTTAAGGAGCCCATTTGTCATACCAGATCCTGTAGTATCATCAATGTCAATAAATTCTAGAAAATGCTCTCTGATAGTCACCATTGCAGGGATATTTTCACTAGGTTCTGTTGTTGTTACAAAACGCGCCATTAAAGTCATTTGTTCCATATGGCTGTCAGGTGTGCAGTCCAGAATAACAGAGTAATATCTTGCTTCAGATGTGCCACAATCTTCTGTTTGACTTTTGTTGCCAGTAACGGTATGATCTCATTTTGAATTGTTTTTCCAAGGTAGTGGTGAGTGTACATTTCTTGGGTGGTGACTCTTCTTAGATGCTCCTGGAATATAGCATCAAACTCAGTCATCAGCTCCACAATTTTAAGGAAGTTTCCATTGTTTGGCACATACAGCTGATCTGAAGTATCATGCAGTGCTAGGTTTTGGGTAGCAAGCATTCTCATAATGGCAATGAGCCTGTTCAGAACATTTTGACAGTAAAGAGACTCTGATGCAATCTTCTCTCGATGCTGATCATCGATGGTGGCCTGTGGCGGGGTGGATACCCCGCTTGGGCCCTGAGGGGCTGGAAACAGCCCTGGGACAGGGCTGAGGCTGAAAAGCTGAGCTGATTGGGGGAAGCAGCTGCAGCTGGGCCACGCCCCAAACAGAGCCCAGCTGGCCCTTATAAAAGGGCTGCTAGCCCGGCGCTCATAGAGACACTCTCTCTCTGCCTTTAGAGGGAGAAGGGCCTGGCTGCAAGGGCTAAGCAGGGTACCTTGAGTGGAGCAGGGCTGGGGAAAGGCTAAGGGAGCTGGGGAGCTCCGGCTTGAGAAAACCCCAGGCTGTGGGAAACTGGGTACAGAGGTTGCAGGGGGCAGCCCACGGGTAGGCCGAGGCAGCAGGTCTAAACCCCCTTTGCCTGTGATGAGTGGCTTATACTGCAGTCTGCCCCAGGATGCGGGGGCTAGCTGGAGACTGGCAGTAGCCTACGACTGAGGCGAGGTGGGGATAGTGGGTTGGGGGTTCCCCTGGGGAGGGGAGACCCAGATCTGGGGGGTACTGCCAGGGAGCAGCCACCCCAGTTATAGGGGCACCGGGTCCTGGGAGGGACACGGGGCCAGAGCGGTCAGGCGGATCATCGGCCTGCAGAGGGTGCTCCAGAGGCTGGACGAGCTAATTCCCGGAGAAACCAGCAGGAGGCGCGGCCGGGGTGAGTCCAACCCTGTTACATGGCCTTTAACCGTAGTCTCATCTCAAGCTCTTTCCACCTATGGAATGCTCTCTGGTGATTTGCTGCCTTCTCATGGCATGCCAGATTTCTAGCCAGATTTTTCCTGTCCTTTGTTCCTGTAGAACCCAATGTGGCTGGAACATTAGACTGGAAGAGTTTGCAAGAAAAACAGTATGCAGCATTCTGGGTTTTTGAGTACATAAGCCATGGCCTCTCCACTTTGTCACCATTGGGGATTTCACACCAGTAATGTGTTGGATGGAAACTTCTATTTGCATTGTCTTTGGGGAACATGAAGTTTTTCACTTGCTGTGGCCCATGCAGTACAAGGAAGTCCCTCAGGCTACTGCCCAAGTGGGTCCACAGTCCTGGATTGTCTAGACTTAAGGAACTAAACTCAGCAGCAGCTGTTTCTTGCGCCTTCACCACACTCTTCTCTGATCTACACTTTTCTTCAGGAATGTGCATGGTTACATCCATTTGAGATGGAGATACGGATGCTGCAGTAGCTGCCAGGTCACCTGCACTCTGACTAACTGGAAGATCAGGCATCTCCTCACCACTCACATCCTCACTGGGACCAGAAGGCTCACCGTGAACATTTTGTGTCTCTGTATCTCAGGAGAGCTCCTTCCTGCTTAGATAGAAAAGCTTTCTTTCTTTTTCTGAATGCTGTCCCAGAGGGACGTTTTCTTCTTTCACTCATGACTGCTGTTCTGTGCCAGCTATAGTGGTTCTCAACACTCAGTTGAAGGGGACAAATAAGCAGGTTGGTAGCAGGGCCTGAGTGAGGGAAGATATCAGTGGCTCATAACTGGCTCCTCCTACTTCAATTGACTGCCTGTTCTCCTCAAATGGGTTCAGGGAAGCAGCAGGAAACAGGAAGCTCCCTGAGAAGCTGGTGTTAATCAGTCCAGGCTCCTGAGGGTGCTAGAGAGGTACATAAGAGGCTCCTCCTTCTCTCTCTCCCTGCAGCGCCTGCTGCTTTCTGTTATTCCCTCTCACCTTTTCTCCTGCCTGCCTGTTGTCTCTCGTGCCCTCCTTCCTCCAGCACAGCACTCCACCATCTCTGTACATCTAGAGCAGAGAGAATACATATGCACCACCAGCAGACACAATTTTCTACACTCTGGGTCCTAGTGGTGCTCCCTCCCCCCACAGTCTGGCACCTGAGGTGGCCGCCTCAGTTCGCCTCATGGTAAGGCCAGCCCTGCCTATATCTTGACACTCAAGAGATGAAGCAAGTAAATAGTTTCTAATAATCAGATGGAAGATGCAATGAAAAAATCGAGAAGATACAGCTTATAAAAAATGCGTTCAACAACTTCCAAAAATTTCTGTGTTGCCAGAAGTTATAACAACATGTCCATACTAGATTGCTGAAGTGCTACATATTGTCAGCCCCTCCTGTGTGGATGTGAGAGCTGGACATTTAGGAAAGACATTGAGAGACAACTCAGAAAGTTCAAGTTTTGGTGTTATAGAAGAATGTTAAACATTAGCTGGATAACCAAAACTATGAACGAGAGGATGAATTTTAAAAACATAATTTCTTGAGACTGTTGGTAAGAATAACCTCTTCTATGGACACATGACTGATTGCAGAGTGACTCATTTCTTGCGCTCATACTATCGGGCATGATAACAGGCAAACTGTGAAGAGGAAGAAAGAGCCAGCTACGTCAGAAATTGACTGGTATCCAAATGAGGATGAAAGTTTTATAACTCTGTCATGACTGAAAAAGATGGAAGTGGTGATCAGCAACCTCCATATGAAACATGTGACTGGGACAAAAAAGTGTATCTCAAACAGAAGTTAGGAGCTTGACGCAAGCATTATTGGGTGAAATTCTATGGCCTATATTATGCAGGAGGTCAGAGTAGATCATAATGGTGCCTTTGGCTTTCAAATCTATGATTCTATAATGTATACCATTGTTTTATGTAGATCTTGATTGTGTAAATGACTTCATGAGGGTGGATCTCTGCACCTGCCAGCTCGGATCCAGTTGCAGCCAGTTTACATTACAACTTCTAACATGCCAGCATGGGGATCTATCACAGTTAAAGTATCCTTTTAGTGTATCTTTATCTTGCAACTGAAATGGGGTGGTTGAATAAGGAGCATTTGGCTAGAGATTTTAGGCATAATAGGCCCACAAGTCTTGGTGTAACTAGCAGAAACTTCCATCTAAAAATGGTTTTGCTTTTACTTACTGGCTGTTGACATTTTTCCTTCCCCAAAGCAGTAGAAATGGTGTTGATTTAAATAAAGTATTTTTTATAAAAGTAATTTAAGCTTGTTTTCAATAAAATATTATTCTGTCCATCTCTTCCCCCTTTCAGCAGTAATGTGTCCTAGCTGGTTGTGGATAATGCTTCTAATCTTGCTGGCTGGTGTAAGCACGTGCCATTGGGTATCTTCTTCTCTTGGTCAGTGTCGTCTTCTCTGGAATGATAAAGTGAAAGTTAATGAGGTGCATTTGTAGTGTCCACTTATTTCCCATGGTATTAATTGCTCTTTAGTGAAGGAATAGCAAATCTATGATACACCAGAATGACACTGTAATTTCACAAGTGGATAAAAGCATAGAGTTCCGCTGGTAGCAATATTTTTAGAATGAAGCTAGTTTTTTGTTTTTTGTTTTGTTTTTTAAAGCACACTCTGCTGCACCATCTTCATTACAGATGTGTTACTTTTGTTGAATAAATGAGTCTCTTCATCTGCTACTTGTGTAAATCTGGAAGCAAGACTGGATGTGCCAATATTAATTTTGATTTTAAAAATAGCTTGTCTCTTATACAGTCAATTTACAACACAAATCTTTTATTAGGTTAACAGCAAGCTTTTTGCTAGAGGTGCCCATATGGCCTTGCCTGGAAAAAGCTTACAAATTATCACTTATGCCAGCTGTGTTCTGGACATGATAGTTGCCAAAAACAATTCTCCTTTGTCATCTTCATCTTTCATATAAGGATCTCTGTGTAACTTGAAAACATTTATTAATGAAGCCTCAATGTATCCATGTGAGACAACTAAGTCGTATACTCATTGTATATATACACACTCACACTATATATATATATACACACACCTGTACCTAATTTATTTTTATATATATATATATAAATTAAATTAAATAAAATCTGGAAAAATTAAGCACAGGGCGGTTATGGATGGGATTATTAAAAGCACTCAGTATTGACCTGCTTTCACTGAGGTCAATGGGAGTTTTACCATCAGTGTCAATGGGAACAGAGTTAGGCCAATCCTAAGGACTTTGGAAAATCCCATGCTACGTGACTTGTAGCAAGATATTGATGGAACTGGGGATGGACCAGGAGCTGTACAATGATGTTTACTGAGCCTCCCATTAAACAATTTGGACAGTTTTTTTGTTTTTGTTTTTTTAACAAAAAATTATTTTTTCAAGGTGTAAGGCTCTTTCACACTCTCATATACGCCCTTGAAACTCAATTCGAGTTAGAACTATGTTAGTGCTACAAAAAGAGGGTGTTGCCTGATCCTCTCATTTCCACACTTAACATTAACTGTACTGGCAACATGTCCCTGTACTTCCTAGATCTTAATGAAGAGTATCCAGTTTTAGGCTTCTGGAAGCATGGCGGCTTTTTGTGTCTCTGGTGATTTTCTTGAATCAGCAACTGTTGTTCATAGTGCAGACTGAGTGCTTTTCTTCTGTTCTTGGTGCCATAAAGTACTACGTACTACATGGCGTATGAGGTAGAGTGAGCACTTTACAATAAGGGGCAATAAGTTAGAGGACAACTTCGTGGGTACTAAATCAACATATTTTTGTTTTTTCATATCACATTTGTCTATGGTTATGAAAACCTAGCCCCATTCGAAGATGCTCTATTGGCTTTAAAGATTGTGTATTTGTGGGAGCAGAAAGCACTATCTAGGAGCAGCTGCTTTTTCAAGAGTGAACTTGAAGTGACATCACAAACAGGAGATTCATGGATATTTTTTAAGGTCAGAAGGGACCATTGTGATCAACTAGTCTGACCTCCTGTATAACACAGGTTGTAGGACTTCCCTGAAATAATTCCTATTTGAACTAGAGGATTTCTTTTAGAAAAATGTCTCATCTTGATTTAAAAAAATTTCAGTGATGAACAATCCAATGGTAAATTACCTACACTATCAAAAATCTGCATCTTTTTTCTAGTGTGAATTTGTCTAGTGTCCAATTCCAGCCATTGGATCTTTGTCTGCTGGATTGAAGAGCCATCTAATCTAAAATTTCTGTTCACCATGACACCTACATGGGACCTGGTTGGCTGCCTCTGCAGAAACCCCTTTTCCAGTCCCCAGAGTGCACCATCTCAGGTGTAGGCCTTTGCCTCCACTTTTTTTAGGGATGGGGCCCAGTGGTCCAACCACTCCCCAGCAGGGTCTTCGGGATGCACCAACCAGTAGCCAATATCGATCCTTAGCAAGCCCAATAGGCTTGACACCTGCGTGAGTTTCCGTCTAGTCAATAACCGTATGCAGTGACCCAGAAGCAGCTTCTCCAAAACAAAGTATGATGTATTTTGCCAAAAGGTGCACAGCACTTAAAGAAGTAGATTTAAAATAAGAGACCTACATGTATATTGTTTTACACATGCTTAGCATTCCCCTTGAGCCCCTAGGTAGGACATGACATTTTATCTTGGGAACCAAGTTGTAGCCTGCTTGCTGCAGACCTGGGTTCTCAGTCAGTGTGTGTCAACCTGCATCATGCTCTGTGGGTGTGTGTCAGCCATGGGACAGGTGACTTCTTCCCCCCTCCCTGTCTGCCAGAGGCAGCTTTTAGCAGAGGAATGTCTTGATCTTTCTTCTCAGCCTTGGCCAAACAGCTGTGTCACCTGAATACTAACTGAGGAGTCCCTCTTCACAGCTTTAAACCTGGCTATTTTGTTTGAAGGGAGGCTCCTTCTCTGGGGCAGGAGTTGTTTTACCTATCCTGTGTAGTTTATTTAATACCTTTTTGAGATAACTATGCCTTCAGGCAGGGTAATACACAGATAAACTGAGGGAATTTATGTTGTTTATGAAAAAAATACAAACATTTCCCAGTTCTCCACAGTAGGTACTTTGAGACTGTAATTGTCACCCCTCAACCTTCTTGTTGTTAAGCAAAATCAGTTGAGCTCTTTGAGTCTATCACTATAGGTCACGTTTACCAATCCTGTAATCCTTCTTGTCGTAGCTCTTCTCTGAACTCTCCAGTTTATCAACATCTTTGAATTGTTAGCACCAGAACACAATATTCCAGCAGCTGTTGCATCATGCCAAATACAGAGGTAAAGTAACATCTCCGCTCCTACTCAAGATTCCTGTGTTTGTTCATCCAAGAATCTCATTAGTCCTTTTGGCCACAGAGTCATACTAAGGAGCTCTGATTATCCACCACAACCCCCAAATCTTTTTCAGTCACTGCTTGCCAGCATAGAGCACCCCATCCTCCTAGGGATGGCCTGAATTCTTTGTTCTTAGATGTCTAACTTTGCATTTGGCTGTGTTTGAAACATCTGTTAGCCTGCTCTCATCTTACAAACTATCCAAATCGCTTTGCATTAATGACCTGTCCCCTTCGTTATTTACTTATCCCCCCAATCTTTGTGATATCTGTAAAATTTATCAGTGATGATTTTGTTTTCTCTCTCAGATCATCAATAAAAATGTTGAATAGTGGAGGTCCAAGAACTAATTCCTTTGGGACTTCACTAGAAACACATCTACTTAATGATGATTCCCCATTTAGAGTTTCACTTTCAAACAGGCGAGTTAGCCAGTTTTTAATCCATTTCATGTGTGCCATGTTGATTTTTGTATTGTTTTTTAGTTTTTTTAATCCAAATGTGATATGAAGCCAATTGCCTTACAGAAGTCTAGGTATATTACATCAACACAATTACCTCTATTAACCAAATTTGTAATCTCATTAAAAAAAGATATCAAGTTAGTTTAACAAGATCTATTTTCCATAAACCCATGTTGATTCGAATTAATTGTATTACCTTCCTTTAATTCTTTATTAAGAGTCTCATATCAGCTGCTCCATTATTTTGCCTGGGATCTATGTCAGACTGACAGGCCTATAATTGCCATGGTTATGGTATTTACCCTTTTAAAATATTTGCACAATATTAGCTTTTTTCCTGTCCTCTGCATGGCTTATTTAAAATCAACCTTAATGGTCCAGAGAGCTCCTTGCAAGCTCATTTTAAAACTCTTGGATGCAAGTTATCTGAACTTGCTGATTTCAAAACGTCTGGCTTTAGTAGTTGCTCTTTAACATCCCTCTTAGTCACTGATGGAATGGAAAGTATTTCATCCTCGTATGATATGACTGTCGTCTGTTTTTTCCCCCAGATGCAGAACAGAAATAATTACAGAACACTTCTGCCTTTTCTGGAATTATTGACACTTTTGTTCCTGATATGCTTAAAAAGCTTCTTAACTCTGCTGGCCTTAGATTTCTCCTTACCCTATTGTTACCCTTGTCAATTTTCTACAGTTCCTAGATTCTGTTTTATATTAATTACTATCAATTTCCCCTTGTTTCCATTTGTTCTCTATGACGGCGTGTGTAGCGAGGCGGTCTGGTCCCCAGCCGCCCCAGAGAAAGACCAGGAACCTTCCCGGACGCCTAAGTGGGCGGAGCCAGAGAATCCTGTCCCCGCCCCTCAAGGGTCAGGGGGCGGCACAGGAAGTAGAAAAGCCGGCCCTCAGACCGCAGTTGGGCGGCAGCCACTGGAGAGGCCGGACGCCCGAGGTCCAGCTCCCCGCCGGGAGGCCCCGGCGCCCAGCCGCTACCCCGAGGAGCTGCCAGGCCTGCCGCCGGCCCGCTACCCCGACGAGCTGCCAGGCCCGCCGCCGGCCCGCTACCCCGAGGAGCTGCCAGGACTGCCGCCAGCCCGCTACCCCGAGGAGCCGACGAGCCTGCCGCCCGCAGACGCCGCCGAGGTGCCGATGGTCTGCGACCTCCTGGAGGACGCCCCCCTGGTCCAGGTACCCGGAGAGGGGGAAGGTGGAAGTAGCCCGGGGGCAGCCGACTCTAGTCTGGCTGCAGCACGGCCAGAGCCCAGGTCAGTGTGTTGCGGCCAGGATCCCCACTGACTCAGCAGTGGGCTTTTCTGCCGCTGCTAGGGCCCCGGGCTGGGACGCAGTGGAGTGGGTGGGCCTGCGTCCCCCCTGCCACCCAACCTGTGGGTGGCAGTCTCCCCCTCTCCCAGGTTCGCCAGAGCCAGGACCTGGGCTACTGCTCCTTGCCCCGCCCTGACCAAGGGCCCGGGGCCTATTGACTCCCTAACTGCTCGGCCCCTGCTTAAGGGCCTGAGCTGAAAACTGCGCTTATTCCCCAAACTACAATAGAGTAGCGGGCGGTCTGGTCCCCAGCCGCCCCAGAAAGGGGCAAGAAACCCCTACATGTGGTGGAGAATGCGGGCACGAGTCCCCCGATCCTTGTGAGAAGGGATCTGCGGAGGACCCGCCCGAGCGACCATGGAAATGGAGAAGCTCGTCAAGTTTTTGGCCGAGAGCCAACGGCAGCAGCAGGCCACCCAGCTCCAGCAGCAGCAGCAGCAGCAGTTGCTCCAGCAGCTCGGCACCCAACAGCAACAGCTGATGCTGGAGCTGGGGCGTCAACTCCAGGAGCAGCAACAACAAGGTCTGCAGCAGTTGGCGGCCTCGCTGCCCCGTCCGGCGGAATCCCAGCCGGTGGGTGCTGCTGGGTCACCCCACCTCGCACCCCCCCTCCGCCTGACCAAGATGGGCCCTAGCGACGACCCCGAAGCATTTTTAGTAACCTTCGAGAGGGTGGCCCTGGTCGCGGGCTGGGCCCCCGCCCAATGGGCGACCATTTTGGCCCCATATTTGACCGGGACGGCCCAAACCATATACCGGGGCCTAGCCACGGACGCAGCCCGGGACTACCCCCGGGTGAAGGCAGCGATTTTGGATGCCTTAGACATCAGCCCCGAGACCTTCCGTCAACGGTTCCGGAGCTTGGCCTACGCTACGGGAGCCCGTCCCCGGGTAGTAGCCCAAGAACTGAGGGAGGCCTGCAAGCGCTGGCTCCAGCCTGAAGGACGGACGCTGGACGAGATTATTGACCAGATAATCCTGGAGCAGTTCGTCTATATACTTCCGCCCCGCGGGAGGGCCTGGGTTCTTCGGCACCGGCCCGCATCGTTGGCTACGGCCATCACCCTGATGGAGGACTTCCTTGCCGCAGAGGCCCCAGTGGGACCAACCGCTTGGGCCGTCCTGCCCGGATCAGAGCGCAATCCCCCTGAGAGGAAGGGGGCCGCTCGGATGGAGCCCTGGAATTCACCCCGTGGCCCAGAGCCCCGACCCCGACCTGCCGAGGGCCCGGCTCGACAGGCCCCTGCACCTCGACTTGACGCCCGAGGGCCTGGCCGAAGCCCTCCTAGGAGCCAGGCCGGAACCTTGTCCCGGCCGGGGCGCACGGACCTTGGCCCCTGTTTCTCCTGTGGGAAACATGGCCACTTACAGCGGGATTGTACAGAGATGGACTGTAGCTTTGGCCAGGTTTGCACGGGAGAAGCTCGCGCCCGGCGCCCCTAGGGGGCTAAGATTACGGTCCCGGTGATGGTCGGGGAGCACCCCACCGTGGCTCTGATTGACTCAGGCTGTGGCCAGACCTTGGTTCGCCAGAGCCTCGGCCTTCAGCCAGACCCCCGCCTGGGGGCGATCCGGCTCCAGTGTATTCACGGCGACATACGTCCCTACCCCAGTGCTCAAGTCTGGCTGACCGTGGATGGAGTCGCCCGATCGATGGTGGTCGGTTTGGCCCCCCGGCTCGCCTACCCAGTAATCCTGGGGCGGGACTGGCCTGCCTTCACGGAGGTCCTCCAGTCAAAGGCCGGCGAGGTCCCCATCGCCACTCCAGTGCTGGAAGGGGACCTTCCGGGGACCCAGTCGGAGAGGGAGAGTGTACCCGACCCCGGACAACGAGACGAGGAACGCCCAGACGCCCCCCTGGAGACAGCTGCGGCGCCCCTGCTCCACACGGACTTTTGTCGAGACCAGAGGGAAGACCCCACCCTCCGTCACGCGTACGAGCAGCTAGCCACGGTAGATGGAGCAGTCATCGACCCTCAACGGGCAAAGCAGTGGCCCCACTTTGAGTTGAGGCAAGACCGACTCTATCGGGTGGAACGGGACCCGCGCACCGGAGAACCCCGGAGCCAACTGCTCGTGCCTCGATGCCACCGGCGGGCAGTCATGAAACTCGCCCATGATATCCCGGCGGCCGGGCACTTGGGCCTTGAAAAGACGTTGGCACGAATCGTGACACGCTTCTTCTGGCCTGGGGTGCACCAGGAAGTACGAGACTATTGCCGCTCCTGTCCAGAGTGCCAGCTAGCTGCCCCCCCGCGGACCCCAAGGGCCCCGTTGGTCCCCATGCCCATCATCGAGACACCCTTCGAGCGGGTGGCCATGGACCTAGTCGGGCCCCTACACAAGAGCGCTGCGGGGTTCCAGTACGTGCTGGTCCTCGTTGACTATGCTACCCGCTTCCCGGAGGCAGTGCCACTGCGGAGCATCACCGCCTGGACCATCGCCGGGGAGCTGGTGAAGATATTTGCCCGGGTAGGCTTGCCCCGGGAAATCCTCACGGACCAGGGCACCAACTTCACCTCACGGCTGCTGCAGCAGGTGTGTGGACTCCTGGGGGTTAAGCAGCTGCGCACCTCGGTGTACCATCCACAAACCGATGGGCTGGTGGAACGGTTCAACCGTACACTGAAGGAGATGCTACGCAAGTTCCCCCCAGAGGACCTGCGCCAATGGGACCAACTCCTCCCGCCGTTGCTTTTGGCGGTCCGAGAGGTGCCCCAGTCCTCGACCAAGTTTTCTCCCTTCGAGCTACTCTATGGCCGCCGCCCACGGGGTCTCCTGGATCTGATGCGGGAGACCTGGGAGCAAACACCATCACCAACCCAGGGTCTCCTGAAGTACGTCCTTCAGCTCCAGGAACCGGCTCACTCAGGCCGGGGCGCTGGCCCAGGAAAACTTGAAGGCTGCTCAGAAGGCCCAAGCGCGGACTTATAACCAGGGCACGCAGAGCCGCGACTTTAAACCTGGGGATCGGGTCCTGCTCCTCCTGCCCTCCAGCGAGTCAAAGCTCCTGGCCCGCTGGCAGGGCCCCTATGACGTGGTGCGGAAGGTAGGGCCCGTCACTTATGAGGTCAGCCAACCGGATCGACGGAAAAAAATTCAAAGATACCACGTCAACCTCCTGAAGCCCTGGCGGGAGCGTGAGGGCTTATTAATTAACCCCTACCCCCCCGAGCCTGAGTTGGGCCCCCACGTCGCCCTGACCCAGGACACGGAAGGGCCCCAGTTGGCGGGGACCCTCACCGACGAACAGCGGAAGCAAGTCCAGTGCCTCTTGCAGGCGTTCCCGCGGACCTTCACCAGTCACCCGGGCTACACCACCCTAGTCTGTCATACTATTCAGATGGAACCCGGGGTGGTGATCCGCGAAGCGACCAGGCCCCTGCCCCACCGAATGCGCCAGAGTGTCGAGGAGGAGGTGCAGGCCATGCTGGACTTGGGGGTGATTGAGCCCTCCCGGAGTGCATGGCGTAGCCCCATCGTGCTAGTACCCAAGCCCGATGGGACACGGCGCTTCTGTATCGACTTCAGGCGCGTCAACGCCATTTCCAAATTCGATGCCTACCCGATGCCGCGCATCGATGAGCTGCTCGGCCGGCTGGGGGGGGCCTGCTTCCTCACCACCCTTGATCTCAGCAAGGGCTACTGGCAAATACCCCTGGACCCTGAGTCACGGGAGAAGACTGCGTTTGCCACCCCCACGGGTCTATACCAATTCGTCCGGATGCCCTTCGGCCTCCATGGGGCCCCTGCCACGTTCCAGCGGCTGATGGATCAGCTCCTCCAGCCCCATCAGGACTACGCGGCTGCCTACCTAGACGATGTGGTTATCTACAGCCGCCACTGGGAAGACCATCTGCTAAGGGTAGCGGCCGTCTTGAGATCCCTGCGGGCCGCCGGGTTGACGGCCCACCCAAGAAAATGCCGCATCGGGTGGCAGGAAACGACATATCTGGGCTACACCATAGGGAATGGACGCGTGAAGCCCCTTGTGGGTAAGGTACAGGCCCTGACAACCTGCCCGCCCCCTACCACAAAGCGCCAGGTGCGACAGTCCTTGGGACTCGCCGGCTATTACCGACGGTTCATCCCCCGCTTTGCATCTGTCGCCGCCCCGCTAACCAACCTCCTAACTAAGGACAGCCCGCGACGCGTGGTTTGGACCCGGAACTGCGAAGACGCCTTTCAGGAACTTAAGGCAAGTCTCTGTCGTGGCCCGGTCCTCTACAGCCCTAATTTCGATGAGGGCTTCATCCTCCAGACGGATGCCTCGGAGGTGGGTTTGGGGGCGGTCCTGTCCCAAGACGTGGATGGGCAGGACCATCCCGTCTTGTACATCAGCCGGAAGCTGTTCCCGCGGGAGAAGAACTATGCGGTGGTGGAGAAGGAAGCCCTGGCGGTAAAGTGGGCTTGCGATGCCCTCCGCTATTACCTTCTGGGGAACCCGTTCATCTTGGTGACGGACCACGCCCCCCTGCAGTGGCTGAACCGAATGAAGGACAACAACATGCGGATACAGCGGTGGTACCTAGCGCTGCAGCCCTACACCTTTACGGTTCGCCATAGGGCCGGCAAGGACCACGCTAACGCTGACTTCCTGTCCCGCCTGGGAGGTATGGAAGGGTCTGGCCCCGATGAACGGGAGCCAGACTTGAGGGGGGGGTGTGTGTAGCGAGGCGGTCTGGTCCCCAGCCGCCCCAGAGAAAGACCAGGAACCTTCCCGGACGCCTAAGTGGGCGGAGCCAGAGAATCCTGTCCCCGCCCCTCAAGGGTCAGGGGGCGGCACAGGAAGTAGAAAAGCCGGCCCTCAGACCGCAGTTGGGCGGCAGCCACTGGAGAGGCCGGACGCCCGAGGTCCAGCTCCCCGCCGGGAGGCCCCGGCGCCCAGCCGCTACCCCGAGGAGCTGCCAGGCCTGCCGCCGGCCCGCTACCCCGACGAGCTGCCAGGCCCGCCGCCGGCCCGCTACCCCGAGGAGCTGCCAGGACTGCCGCCAGCCCGCTACCCCGAGGAGCCGACGAGCCTGCCGCCCGCAGACGCCGCCGAGGTGCCGATGGTCTGCGACCTCCTGGAGGACGCCCCCCTGGTCCAGGTACCCGGAGAGGGGGAAGGTGGAAGTAGCCCGGGGGCAGCCGACTCTAGTCTGGCTGCAGCACGGCCAGAGCCCAGGTCAGTGTGTTGCGGCCAGGATCCCCACTGACTCAGCAGTGGGCTTTTCTGCCGCTGCTAGGGCCCCGGGCTGGGACGCAGTGGAGTGGGTGGGCCTGCGTCCCCCCTGCCACCCAACCTGTGGGTGGCAGTCTCCCCCTCTCCCAGGTTCGCCAGAGCCAGGACCTGGGCTTGCTATTAACTGAGCTGGAAACTGCTCCTTGCCCCGCCCTGACCAAGGGCCCGGGGCCTATTGACTCCCTAACTGCTCAGCCCCTGCTTAAGGGCCTGAGCTGGAAACTGCTCCTTGCCCCGCCCTGACCAAGGGCCCGGGGCCTATTGACTCCCTAACTGCTCAGCCCCTGCTTAAGGGCCTGAGCTGAAAACTGCGCTTATTCCCCAAACTACAATAGAGTAGCGGGCGGTCTGGTCCCCAGCCGCCCCAGAAAGGGGCGAGAAACCCCTACAGCGTGGTTTCTTGTTTTGTTAATAGCTGCTTTCATTTCCACTCTAAGCTAGGTAGGTTTTGTAACCAATGTGCCCTTTTTCTCCTCAATTGTGGGATTGTGCCTCTCTGGGAATCTAGTAAAATATTCTTAAACAGTTCCCAATTATTCACATTTTGCTGTTTAAATTCTTTCTTCCATTTGATTTGGCTCATAATTGTTTTCAGATTTGTGAAATTGCCCTTTTTAATGCACCAAGATGGTTTAGTTCTCAGTCATTTGAAAATACAAATACCATGGTAATACATGTGATCCCGTTGTCTAAAGTTTCATTTTAATTTTTTTCTCCTGCAGAGAGTTTGTTTACCTAATGATTTCATTGGCATTTGCTGCTGCCTTTTCCCCATCAAAAGACTGAAAAATAATCAGGGATCTTTTAAAGACTACCAGTGCTGCTGCATCTGAGACGGTACTAAGAATATCTATCTAATGAACCAGCCTTCATGCTGTGCTGCTTCTCTTCCTGTACATCAAATAATTCAAACTTAATCCCTAGTTTATAGTAGTTTCCTGTTTCTTTAGGTCATTTTATAATAGTCAAAATAATATTTACTTTCTGCCATTAAGAGATTGAGAGAACCATTTGATATTCTCTATAGCTGATACAACTGTTTGGCTTATTTCCTTGGGAGTGTGTATATCATTGTAACAAGTAAGTTGCAGTGTGTCACACCTCTCTTCCATTCAGACCAAATAGTTAAGAAAGAACTCTACAAAAAATAATTGTCAATGTTTGTATAAAATTCATCTAGCCAGAAAATTCAGAGGTGAATTTTCTTCAGCCTTGTCTCATGTTATTGTGCCTACTTACATATGTGCTTATAGTACTGTATATGAAACAAATGCACCATCAAACCATAACAGGACATGATGGTTTGAATTCAGGGTAATTCTTGAAGCTCTGACATAAAATGTGCCAAGAAATTCATCTTTTTACTTCAGATGAATTTCAAGAGTCCTGTGCTTCATTTCCCTTTTCTCTACCCCCCTCCCACCCCACTTATCTGGTTACATATGAGATATGGGTGAAATTATCCCTTATCACTTGCTATAAAATCATATTTTCAACTTCATTGCTGCTTAATCCACAGATAATCGATGAGAGACACAAGACTCTGTTTATATAAATATAATATCTGGGATGTTTATATAAATAAATGGATCTGGGTGTCAACGTACCACAAAGGCAGACTGGATTGTCTTAGAAATGTGAATCATGCAGAAGTGTCTAATTTGGGTTAAATTCAGTCCTGTTGCAAGCATGTTCAGTATCTATCTAAGGTTCCTATATAACCCCCCGTCAAAGCTGAATCCCCACTCTGTCACTCTGAGTGCAGAAGGTGGAGCCCCGCAAGGATTTTAAAAATTAATACTTGCCATTCCAGGCTTGTATTACACTTCCAAGGTTACGGCTTTTCTCTGACCTTGGCTTGGTAAACGCTGCCACCACCTTAATGCAAAAAAACCCCCTTTGAACCCAGGAAGGAGCATTTGGGAATTCCTCCCTGTGGGGTACCCTCAAGCCCTTTCATCCCTCCTCCTGGGAAGAGCTGAGAAAGAAAACAAAGGAAATTAGCTGTGCCTACCAGATAATCAAACAACGTGCAAAAACCTCTTAGGTCACCAAAAATCCAATCCTGTTCTTAAAAAAGGTAAATTTTATTAAAAACAAAAAGGAAAAAATTACATCTGGAACTTAGGCTTTTGCTAGATTTTAAAGAACAATTCCAAAAATCAGGCACCCCAAATAGCTTTCTTGGGGGTTTAGCTTAAAGGTTACAAGCATCAGGGGTTGGCAAAGAGGAGACCCACAAGCCAAAATAAAAAATAAACCTGAGTTGTGTCTAACTAAACATTCCCTATCCAAATAATTTCTTCTAGGTATGGAAGATGAATTTTCATACCTGGTTCAAGCCTTGCACAGCATTGCTGCTCCGTCCCTGCAGCCCAGAGAACAACAGACAAAGAAAAAGTTTCTTTCCCAATTTTAAAAAGTTCTACCTTCCCATTGGCTCTTTTGGTCAGGTGCCCACTACTTTTCTTTTATCTGTAGGCTTGTTAACCCTTTACAGGTAAAGTAAGCAGAGAACAGACCAAGAGGGATTTTACAGCTAACTGGCTGGGTGTCCATCAAAGGTTGCTACTCCCCCAGACTTCATGTATCACACCTCCATTAGCATAGGGTCTGAGCACTTCTCATTCAAATGTATTCTCACAAAACCCCTGTACTATCATCCCCATTTTACAGACGGGGAAATGAATTTGAGGCACAGAGAGTCTAAGTGACTTGCCCAAGGTCACACAGGAAGTCGGTGGCAGAGAAGGTTATTGAACTCTGGTTTCCAAGTCCTAGGCTAATGCTCCAACACTTGACCATCCTTTCCCATTGTCTTTAATGAACTTACAATAGCTTATGCTAGGGCTGAATTTAGCTCTGCCCTGTGCTTTCAGGCTCTTTGTTCTTCAGATTCTTTCTTTAACTTTAATGCAGACAGACATGTAGGAGATTTGCTGCTGAGATAAAACTGATGAAAACTCAAAGCAAGCTAAAAGCAGAGTGAATCAAAACATTTTGCTGTGAAAAATAAAAGGGAGAAAATGCTATTGCAAACAAGTACTCTATGAATGGAGTCACTCTGCTGCCAAGAATGAGTGGTCTGTTATGTCCTGAATGAGAAGAGAATCCCATTTCTTAGATGTATGGGAAAACAGAGACTGATGAGACTGGTGGCTTGTCTACACTTAAAAGGTAACAGAGGCATAGCTGTAGTGCTTCAGTGTAGACGATACCTACACCAATAGGAAGGGTTCTCCCATCAGCGTAGGTAATCCACCTCCCTGAGAGGTGGTAGCTAGGTCAATGGAAGAATTCTTCTGTTAATCTAGCACTGTCTACATGGGGATTTAGCATAGTTAAGCCAACCTGCTCAGAGATGTGGATTTTTCATGCCCCATACTTGGATTTTTTGGCAAATCCAAGCCTAAGATGCACGATTTAGGTGCAGGGGTATTACCAGTTAAGTAGTGTTGGGAATCATGCTCTCGCTAGGAACTAGAGCTATTTGGAAAAATTGAATTTTCATCCCACAGGAAACTTTGCCATTTCAAAATGTGTTTGTTTTGACTCAGAAGGTTGGAATCTTGAAAAATTTCACAGAAAGAACATTGCAAAAAGTTTCCCATCAGAAATGTCAAAATTATTTTAAAAAACTTTTTTCAATCAAAATGAAATTAAAATTCTTTTGAATTAACTAACATAAAATGCTCTTTTGGTGTTTCAGGCTGGAAAGCTAAAATGAAACAATTTTATTTTTCATTTTGACATTCCCTTGACAGAAAATCAATTTTTTTGTTGGAGTCAACATTTTCATGTGAAAAATTTCAGTTTCAGCCCAACCATAGTTTTTGGCAGGAAAACTTTCTATGGGAAATTTTTTGACCAGCTCTGCTAGAAACAAAAGGTTGGTGAAATCTCAGTTAAGCAGATAATCCGTCATGACCTAATTATTTTGGCAAACAAAAAATATTTTTTCCCATTGCCGGACCTTTGTAAAGCACTCAAGTCAAAATTTTGAGTCAGACTTGATCTATGCTAGGAAATCAGACCAATATAACTGTTGCTCATGGGTGTGAAAAATCCATACCCCTGAGTGACTTGGTTACATTGTCCTAACCCCCGCTATAAACAGCACTAGGTCGATGGGAGAATTCACCTGTCAACCTAGCTAATGCCTCTCGGGGAGGTGGAGTACCTAGCTACCGCCTCTCAGTAGCGTTTTAAGTGTAGATAAGCCCTCGGTACCAATAAGCCTGTGCTTATTGGGAAATGGGATTCTTTTCTCACTCAGGACAAACATCCAAAAATGTGTGTATTAGAAGACTTGTCACTTTTTCTGAAGCAAGGTAGTCAAAAACTTAAAGCATGGTCCTACTCTGAAAAGTTAGTTTCTAATAAGGAGGAGTTTACTAGACCTGGTAAACAGATGTTGTTTCTGTAGATCTTGCACATGCTTATTTGCATGTCCCTATATCAGCTCAGTAGCATCTCCATGGAAAGACATCATTATTAGCCTCAGGGATTTGGTAGCAGCTGCTGCCCACCTCAGAAAGTAGAGTGTCTCTATTTCATATTTAGATGACTGTCCGATGAAAGTAACATCAGAAGCAGAAAGGGAATTTCAAAAGTGTCTGTCTACATTTGCTATACCGTTTTTGCTAATAGTTCATCATAGACTTCACATTGGAGGCAGGTCTGAATACAGTAAAAGGTAAATCCTTTCCTTCCAAAGAGAGGGCACAGAAGTTTTGGCTGATATAAGTTGATCTTAACTTATATACCAGCTAAATAATAAATAGTTTGTGAACAATCCATAGGCTGAAATATGTTCACATAAAGCATTAGTAGAACATAGCTACAAAAAGGCTGATTTGTAGCAAACTTGCAAACAGAAAACAGGGCTAGGTTTGGATAAAATGTGTGTCCTAATAGATGAACTATCTATAAACAGGACTACCCAGCCAAGGTATACTTTCACTCTAGTCCCCTGATCCAAAAGCTATTATAAAAGGGCCTAGCAAATGATAATTCTGCTTTTTGACCCAGGATAGCTCCTGAAAAAGTGTGCTGACTTGAGATTACTTTTATCTGCTCAGGCAATGCATTATGTGACTATTTGTCTAATTTAGGGCTTGTCTACATTTAAAATGCTGCTGCTGCTGCACTGTAGTGCTTCAGTGAAGATGCTGACAGGAGTGGACTGTCGGCATAGGAAATCCACCTGCCCGAGGCAGTATCTAGGTGACTGGGAGAATTCTCCTATTGACCTACTGCTGTCTACACTGGAAGATAGGTCTGTTTACCTGTGTTGGTCAGGGGTGTGGCTTTTTCACATCATAGTTATACTGACATAGTTATACTGACCTAATGTTCTAGTGTTAGACCAGACTTTATATCCCTTGGGTAGAGGTCTTGTGTTTTGCATTTTTTACAGCAATTATTACATGGTTGATACTCAATAAATAACAATAATATCATTATCTCCAATGTCAGCAGATATAGTCATTCAGGGACCATTTGAGTGCCCAAACACACATCCCGTGGAATTATTGGCTTAGCTCTTAAGCGGACAGTACTGAAGAAAGGATGTTTGTTCCAAAGGGGGTAGGTCTAGTATTCATTGCACAATATGGGCAACAGTCTTACACTGATATAAAGTCAAGCTATTATCACTGGAAAATATCTTGTGGCTCAGCAGTGAGTCTTCAAAGTTTAGACAACTGAACTGACTAAGGGGTGAAATGCAGAATTAAAACGTAAAATTGAAACCTCACTGTTATCCATGGCTTGTAATAGGCAACGCACTTCATCCACTTGAATCCCATTCTTTTTTGAATTTTTACCTTGAAAGATGGTATTGTTTTAGGATCAACTGTCACTTCCGTGTAATTATTGGAGGTAGCAGCTCTTCAGTCTACTCTTCATGATTTTTAATAAGAACAAAGATATTCTCTTGATCCCTGTACATTCCAATTGTTGAGTGGTTCACTGGGTTTTCAGTTATCTTAACAGATGATGATTTTGCTTTGTTTAAAGGGAGAGACTAAGCAAGTACTAATCTAACAAAATGAATCACCTTTTGCATCAGAAAAAACATACACAACAGTTGGAGGGAACAGTCCATGGAACATCTTAGCCAACTCATAACTGTGTCTGCATTACAAGGAGAGAGAACTCAGACTACTTCAGCAGCAGCTGAAAAATATCAAGCTACAGTTGTATCCAACCATTTTATCAAGAGTTTTAAATAAAATGGTTCAGCCTTAACAGATGCTGCCTTCAGCCACTGGATGCTGTAGTAGGCAGAGCGCCTGAGACATAAGTATTAGAGGCCCTTGTATTAAAGGCTTGATATGAGGCAGAACCTGCTCACAGAATCTGACAAGAACTGGGCTGATATTGCAAAAATACACATTCCTAGGAAGTGCTAAGCACAGAGTACTTACGCAAACATATTTCGATATCAAGTTGTACCAGAACATCCTGATATTAAGGATGGTACAAAAATATTCCCCAAGAGGGTGACCAGATGTTCCGATTTTATAGGGGCAGTCCTGATTTTTGGGGCTTTTTCTTATATAGGCTCCTATTACCCCCCACTCCCTGTCCTGATTTTTCACACTTGCTATCTGGTCACCCTATTCCCCAAGGATAATAGGAATACACTGACTCCCGCCTAAGAGATCAGGTCAGGATAACAGTACCTAATAAAGTGTTTTGATTGAACCAACATGTACAAGGTAATAACTAGCCACGTCAGGGGGCAGTAACTAGCTATGTCAGAGGCAGTACATAATTTGTTTGTATCAGGGTATAAAGATGTATCTCAGAGGGAGTATCTTTGTCTAGCCGAGGGGGAAATGGAAAGTCTCACCATTCACTGAGCTGTAGCCATTGTCAAGGGCACACATGTCTTAGTATCCGTGTAGAGTCTGCCAGGTGGTATATTGTGCTTTGTTGACAATAAACCTAGCCTGGCACCTTCATATCTTAACAGATCTTGTGGTCATTGGGAGGTTTGCTCGAGGTCTGCTATGCTGTCTGTCTGTGCAAAGCTGGGGCAGCGTACAGGAAAAACACACACACAGAGCCAAACATCTAACCACAGATGCTTGCAATTTTCTCTGTCGATATGAAGATCCTTGGAATACCAGAGTCCTGGAACTGTCCACCACAGTGGCCTTCAGATTTGACCCTGCTGTACAGTAGGTTATACTGGTGCACAAAGTGTCTCTGAATTTCCCTTCTCTGTGGGAGAAAAGCTTTGAGGATTTCTTCAGAACTTCTCTCCTGCCTTGGGAGCTCTACTTTTCTTGTAAATATAAGTGGACTATTGTCCCCTTACTAAAACTCAGTGGGGGTGTTTTGGTTGCTAGCTCCCAGTACCAAAAGAAAGGAGAAGGGTCGATGGGAAATCAGGACCCTGAGACTGACAGTCCTCAGGAACAATGGGGAGAGGCCAATGCTTCAGGTCAACCTGATTGACAGGGCAGGAAGGCAGGCTAATCAGGAGGCCAGGGTGGGTCCCGTCCTCAATGTGAGCTGGAATTGCCTCGATCAGACAGAGTGGGGCTGAGCTAAGGAGAGAGCTGGGGAGCAGAGCTGTGCCGGCCAGAGGGGCCAGAAAAGCAGCCCAGGAAGCAGATGAGTGCTGGGAGCAGAGTCACAGATGCAGCCCACAGAGCAGCCCTGTCCTGGGAGGAGAGCTGTAGCAGCCAGAGCCAGGGGGGCCAGAGAATCAGCCCAGGGGTCTGGAGGCGGAGAAGCAGCAGCCGTGCTGCGACAGAGTGGAGCTGGAGCTCGGGCTGGAGCAGTCCGGAGCCGGATGAGGTGAGCAGCTGAGGAGAGTGAGGGGGACCCTGGGCAGTGGGCCCAGCACAGGGAGATGCCCTAGCCAAGAGGTCCTGCAGGCCAGACTTGGGGGGGGATTGTAACCCCGACGGGGTGAGGGCGATGCTGGGAAGAAGGGTCCTGCCACCTAGAGCCTGAGAGTGTGTGGCCATTGCCAGAGCAAGTGTCCGACCCGCAGCATCCCTGCAGCACAGCCAGAGCCTGAGAAGTGGCCTGGGACTTGTGAGGAACAGACTGAACTTCCCTTACATCCCAGAAACGCTGTTTGTGATGTCCCCGTGCCACAGAGTGGGGTGATGTGTTTTCCTTTAACCTTTCCCATGTTTTTCTTTGTTTTTTTAATTGATTGCTGTTTAATAAATTGTATTTGCTTTGAACTGTATGTAACGGTCTGTGGGTCAGGGAAGCATCTAGTACAGAGAGAGCACCCCGGAGTGGGGACATCCTAGCCTCTGCCCTAAGTGACCGCTACAAGGTTGGGGGTCGAGCCCCCCCAGGAATCCTGGGCCCAGCCTTGTTTGGGTTACGAGGACTCTGCCACTCAGCCAGGAGAGTGGAAGGGGAGCCCTTGAGGTCAGGGAGGCCTCTGGGTAAAGGAAGTGGGAGCAAGGACTCAGATCCTTTTGCTAGCCCACTTCACCGGTGTAGTGTATCAGCCAGGAAAGTTCCCCACAATAGCGGGACTATTCCCCTGCTTACATAAGGAGTGAACCCAATCCTCACAAGCCTACACATCCCCTCATGCTTTCTGTGTCTCGCCCTGCTGCCAGAAACTATTTTTGAGGTGTGGAAGTACAGCAAAGCATTTAAAAACAATAAGATGTTTCTTCTGCCTTTCTAATTTTAAATTGTTCAAGCCGAATTTAGTTAATGAAATTTGCTTTGGAGTTAGGCTTTCCAACCTTTAGCCTGGAGCAAAATTTTATGGCTGAGTTATAAACCTCTGAGAAATGAGTTTTGTAATGGAACTGGTTAGAGAAAAATAGTAAGAATTATAGGGGTGTTTCTAGTATCACTGTAGTTCATGATCTCGCTTGTGCGGCTTATCGTAATGTTTATATTGTGCCACAAATCGTAGCCATTTCTATTACATGCACGCACATAGTCACCTACCTCTCTTAGATTTCTTTCCTCCTACCCAGGTAGCTGATCTCCATTACCATGGAATCTTACTTCCAAAACTACATGTTACTTGCACACTACATATTAGCTACTTTCACTATAATTTGCTAATATTACATTTAAAAAATTCCCTACTCAGCAACTTTCCTTCCAAGATCAGGTTCAGTTGTCTTAATTTTTTTCTGGTCATGACTGCAGTTAGTGGGCTCTTAGCCAATTGCTATAATCAGTTTTCAGTAAGTAATAGTAAAACTAGGTACAATAAGAGAGATTCTGCACTAGTTAGCTTGTGTGAAAGCTTGCTTTCATTATGCTCTAATCAAAGTGTTGCAGAGAATCACAGATGAAGCAGATATGAATTTAAGGTAGTGTCCAGTCACAGGGAAAATAAACTAGCAAATTTGTGCTTCCGAGTCCAGGAAGCATAGTAAAGCAGCAGACTAACAAATAATGTTATAAGACGGACTTTGGCTTGCATTCCCCTCTGATGCTGTTTCGGTTACTGCTGAAATAAGTGTATGAAACCAGTAATGTAGCAATATACCCTGAGTTCCATCATCAGGCTACATATTGCAACTTACTTGATGAATTTATGTAGCTTGGTTATAGGTAAGTGGTTCATCTTTGCTGCTGTGAAGTTTGGGGTTATATTGTAGACACTGATATTTAAAGGGCATTTTGAACCTTTCAGAGTCTATAGTTCGACACTGCATTCTAAAACACAGCACAGAGATGTTATAAAGGATTTTAAAATTGCAGTCAAGGACAAGAACCATTTGAAATCTTGAAAAGAGAATGGTTTTGTGTAGGCTGCCATGGAAAAGAGTGCAATGTGTCTTTCACTAAAAGTTACATTTCTGAGATGAATAGTGTGCATTCATTTTCTACAAGCTCAGGATAGAGTAAATCAAGATAGTTTAAACACTTTAAACTTATTTTATTACCTTAAATAATGACATTTGTATTGAGAAAATATCCAGTGATGCAATTGCAAATTGTTTCTTTTCAGCTATTTTATAATTAAAGATAAGACTGCATTAAAAATAGCCAGACATGAAGAGGTAAGTCATAAAAAAACAAAACAAAAAAATACAAGAAGGAAAAAAATGACACAATTTTTAGCTAGTTAGGAACACTGTCATGGGATATAATAAGCACATTCCACAACAACAATATTCAATATGGAAGAAGTTGTAAAATTAGAGATTTCTATGTGAAAATGTGGAATACAAGAATTTATTTGAAGATCAAACTCATTAAGCACTTCATCTCTCATTAAGAATAACTAACTTAAGAACTTTTAAAAGTTTAAAAACAAGCAATCTTCCAGCTTAATCAAACTTCAAAATGCACATTATTTGGTCTCAAAGAACACACAGGTTAGTTGGTAAAATATTGCTCTTAGTGCACCAACTGCCCAGGACAAACCTGCAGAAACACATCTCTCAGAATATTTTCTATGAAACAAAGCTAGTGGTGCCAACACTTTCAATTTAATCAGTTGGTAGTTGGGAGAAAAATGAGGACTACTTGGAGACTAACAAATTTATTTGGGCATAAGCTTTCGTGGGCTAAAACCCACTTCATCAGATGCATGGAGTGGAAAGTACAGTAAGACGATATATATATCCAGAGAACATGAAAAGATGGGAGTTGCCTGACCAAGTGAGGGGGGGTGGGTCAGTGCTAACAAGACAATTCAATTAAGGTGGAAGTGGGCTATTCTCAACTGTAGAATACCAAGGGAGGAAAAATCACTTTTGTAGTGGTAATGAGGCCAATGGAATCAGGGTGGCCCATTTCAAACAGTTGACAAGAATGTGTGAGTAACAGGGAGGGGAAATTAGTTTTTGTAGTGACCCATCCACTCCCAGTCTTTATTCAGGCCTAATTTGATGGTGTCCAGTTTGCAAATTAATTCCAGTTCTGCAGTTTCTCTTTGGAGTCTGTTTCTGAAGTTTTTTTGTTGAAGAATTGCCACTTTTAAGTCTGTTATTGAGTGTCCAGGGAAATTGAGGTGTTCTCTGACTGGTTTTTGAATGTTGTAATTCTTGATGTCTGATTTGTGTCCATTAATTCTTTTGCGTAGAGACTGTTCGGTTTGGCCACTGTACATGGCAGTGGGGCACTGCTGGCACATGATGGCATATATCACATTGGTAGATGTGCAGGTGAACGAGCCCCTGATGGTGTGGCGGATGTGGTTAGGTCCTATGATGGTGTCCCTTGAATAGATATGTGGACAGAGTTGGCAACTGGGTTTGTTGCAAAGAGTGGTTCCTGGGTTAGTGTTTCTGTTGTGTGGTGTAGTTGCTGGTGAGTATTTGCTTCAGGTTGGGGGGTTGTCTGTAAGCCAGGATGGGCCTGTCTCCCAAGGTCTGTGAGAGTGAGGGATAGTCCTTCAGGATAGGTTGTAGATCCATGATGATGCGCTGGAGAGGTTTTAGTTGGGGGCTGTAGATGATGGCTAGAGGCGTTCTGTTACTTTCTTTGTTGGGCCTGTCCTGTAGTAGGTGACTTCTGGGTACCCTTCTGGCTCTGTCAATCTGTTTCTTCACTTCACCAGGTGGGTATTGTAGTTTGAAGAACGCTTGATAGAGATCCTATAGGTGTTTGTCTCTGTCTGAGGGATTGGAGCAAATGCGGTTGTATCTTAGAGCTTGGCTGTAGACAATGGATCGTGTGATGTGTCCTGGATGAAAGCTGGAGGCATGTAGGTAAGTACAGTGGTCAGTAGGTTTCCAGTATAGGGTGGAGCTTATGTGACCATCGCGTATTTGCACTGTCGTGTCCAGGAAGCGGATCTCTTGTGCGGACTGGTCCAGGCCGAGGTTGATTGTGGGGTGGAAATTGTTGTAATCCTGGTGGAATTCCTCAAGGGCCTCTTTCCCATGGGTCCAGATGATGAAGATGTCATCAATGTAGCGCAAGTAGAGTAGGGACGTTAGGGGACGAGAGCTGAGGAAGCGTTGTTCTAAGTTAGCCATAAAAATGTTGGCATACTGTGGGGCCATGCGGGTACCTATAGCAGTGCCGCTGACTTGAAGGTATAAATTGTCCCCAAATCTGAAATAGTTGTGGAGGAGGACAAAGTCACAAAGTTCAGCCACCAGGTTTGCTGTGACATTATCAGGGATATTGTTACTGACCCCATCTTTTCACGTACTGTGTATTTATACCAGCCTACTGTATTTTCCACTCCATGCATCTGATGAAGTGGGTTTTAGCCCACGAAAGCTTATGCCCAAATAAATTTGTTAGTCTCTAAGATGCCACAAGTACTCCTCGTTGTTTTTGCTGATACAGACTAACACAGCTACCACTCTGAAACCTGTCACCATGATAGTTGGGATTTCTCTTGGAGCCTGAGCTTCTGGAGTCATGGGATTCCATGAGAATGTCAGCTTTCCTTTTAAAAAACAATTGCTAGCCATTGTGGCTGCAGAGAAAAGCTTGACAATGTGACCTCTAAAGACTTAAAAACTGAAGGCAAATAAAAAGGCCCCCAAATGTATTATTCTTTAAAATCTCACAATCTCTAAGTTAATCGATTCTGGGGGCTGGACACATGATTTTTGAACACTTCACATTAACAGTACTACAAAGGCCACAATTTATAAATATTATGAACCAATTCCATGAAAAAGGAATGGGAGAAAAACATAGCCCCCACGCCTACAGGATAATTGCTGTGCCTGGGCAAAGCCCCTCTAAAGGCTTCAGTGGGCGTATGTACCAGTTCAGCAGTCTCTCCCCATATTGTTGAATTTCAGGGTTCAGACCATAGTCTCTGCCTCAAGGAGTGGCTGAAGTTTCTGGTCATGAGCCACTCAGAACCAATTCAACAGACCACCAGGTCCACCTATGGCCACCTAGACAATTTTAAACTATACAATTTCCCCCTGCATATGTCTTGTTGTATAACAGCATGAAAAGGGAAGTTAAACATAAAGTCCTTGGCACGTTCTGTGAAAAATCAAATTTTTCACCAAGAAATTCTTCGAACGAGCCCAATAACCTTTTGTTTTTTAGCACATTCTGTGACCAATTTTAAACCTAAGTCATGGAGGCAGGAAGCTATGGCTTTACCCTCTTTGCCTTGAATAAGCTACTGTTCATTTAAAGGGTATATCAAACTAGCATTCAAAAGAAATCCTCATAAATATTGCATCATTCCCAAGTCATAATTTAAATCTAGTCATTAAACAATTCTAGCCTCTAAAACTCACTCTGAAACAAGTGACTCAAACTACAAGTTTTTGTGGACAAGAAGGGAGCAAGATTTGGTTTTGATTATTTTTGTTCCATTGATGTTTCTCTTTAAGTAGATTAAACAGACCTGATGGCTATCAAAAAGGTATACATTAAGGCCTTGATTCTGCCACGTGTGTAGATTTACTCCAACACCAGCCAGGAACCATGAAGGACATCCATACAGAAAAGAGTTCCTGTAACATCTTCTCCAAAAGGTGGCTCAGTGAGTAAAGAGGACTGGGAAGAACCATATAATACACCTCCCTTTTAACTATTCTCTTCCTCATCCCTTCTCCATCACCATGTTCTCTTACAGACATTTCCCTCATACTCAGCTAAGCGAGTAGAATCTCACTATTTTTATCTTCTTCTTTGATGCCTACCTGTTCTGTGATGCATGTCAACTACAGTGCCATGCCATTTCTGTATTGTATTGTGCTCACTTGGGCCTCTCACACAAGAAAGCCATTTGGAGGAGGGAACCTGCTGTTTGGTATAACATTATGCATGGCTATGTACAAATACAAATGATGAGTTCTGTGCAAATTAGTCAATACCCTTTTTCTGCCATGGAACTAACCTTGCTTTGCCCTTGTAACAAAACAGAAATTGTTCAAGAAGCTTTACAATGATTCTCCATCTCTTCTGTCCCTCTGGAACTGTTAATGTGTGCCTCAGGACTATAGCAGTAAATACATTATTTATTATTATTTAAAGAGGGTTCTTACTCAGAGAGGTAGAATAGACTGAAATTGTGTGTTTGTGAATATCCTGTCTTTGATTTCTCATTGCACACTGGGTCATTTTATTACATAACTGCCAAAAATACCCGCTCCCCCAGAAGGCTTTATACAATCCTGCTAGGTGCTGTGTGTCCCTTTGACAGCAGTGAGAGCTAATAGTTCTCAGCATCTTGAAAGCTCAAACTCTTTATGGTCAATTCTCTTTACTCAGATGTTTACTGTTGTGTAATATAATATGGATGTACGTAAGAGCTAGGTATTTCATTTTGTTATTGGTTATTGCTTTAACAAATTATTTCTCTGATAATTTATTAGTATTAGCAACAGATGCGCTAAAACCACCTATAGCTTTTCATCCATTCATATGTTCCATTCATTCATATGTTCTAAGCAAAATGCAGTGAGACCAGACAAATTTAATAACTATGAAAAGGAGCCTTTCATTAAAAACCTGGAAGCAGATATACAGTTTCATAAGTCTGTGATAAGTTTTTTTTTCTTTATCTGAGATGGGGCGGAAAAGTGACATTTTAATAAAACCTAAGTCCCATTGCGATTTTCCTCTTAATTTGTTTCTCAAGTTTGAATCAGTCCATGTTGATGTAATGAGCAGTTGTGGTTTAGGTCTATTTGTGCCAAACTCTCAGAAGCAGAGATCAGCCTCAGGCTAAGGACAGAGGTTGGAAGGAGACACTTCATGCTAAAAAAGAAAACAGACTATTTACTAACTAAATAAAGCAATTTTCTATCACACAGGGCTGCAGTCCAGTGAAGCCTGCTAGGTAGCTGATGGTATTATAGAATAAACCTGCCAGAAAAATAAATTCATCTACGTACAGTAAAAGCTTTGTTATCCGGCATGTTGGGGAAATGCAGGGTGCCGATTAGGTAAAAATTCCAGTTAACTAAGAGTTATACTTACCAATGGAGGGAGGGAGTTTGGGTGCAGGAGGGGGCTCGGGGCAGGGGGTTTGGGCACGGAAGGGGTTTCGGGGTGAAGATCTGGACGGCACTCACCGTGGGCAGCTCCCCACAAGTGGCAACATGTCCCTACTGCTTCTAGGCAGAGGCGCAGCCAGGCGGCCCTGTGTGCTGCCCCTGCCTTGAGTGCTAGCTCCGCAGATCCCATTGGCTGTGAACCGTGGCCAATGGGAGCTGCGGAGCCAGCACTCAGGGTGGGGAGGGGGCAGTGCACGGAGCTCCCTTGGCCATTCCTCCACCTAGGAGCAGCAGGGACATGTTGCCGCTTCCGTGGAACCACGTGGAGTCAGGTAGGGAGCCTGCCAACCCTACTGAAGATTTGTATTGGGAGATATCAGAAATGCCAGTTTCTAGAGCTTTCCGGTTGGCAAAGTGCTGGATAACAGAGCTTTTACTGTAATCAGTCTAAGCCGTGAGCACAAACCTTAGCAAACAAATAACCAATGAAACATGTCTAACAGAATAGCTATCTTATCAAATATTAAGTGGACATCCAGGTCTTTTACGTTGTTAAATCCACTTCAATGAATACTGATTTAGGTAATAAAGAAATCTTTCCTTAGGGGAATACTTGATAAAAGAGCTAAAGTGGGGAAGAGAAGGGAGGAATGGGGAGCAGTTCACACTGGAGCTAACTTGAATAAAGAGAATATTTAAACAAAAAGCTATTGACATGATCAGTCATTTTCTTCATTCCCTTTGCTGCAGTTTGTTATGTATTTGAGTTAAGAGCTAGTACCCTCACAGCCCAGCTGCTGCTTCTGTATTTAGCAGGCTCGTGTTTACTGGGCATGGTCCCAAATTCACCATCCTGATTTCTTCACAAGCGCAAGTCAAGGAAAGGATCTGGAGATGAGTTAACCCCTGTACAAACACACAGCTTTTCTAAAGAGCTCAGCTCCCATTTAGACACCTGAGTAAGTGACCAGAGTTCCAAAAAGAATAAAAAGGACAGCTGACAGCTAATCTTTTTTGAAAATGCTGCCCTTAAATGTCAAGACAAGGAAATGGAGGTGAATCTACAGTCTGGAAAAAGTAGGCCTCCTTATGGAGGATTAGTAAGAATTAAAGGAGGGTACTATAATTAATGCCAATCAACGTGGGCTTATGGAAAATATATCCTGTCAAACTAACTTGATTTTTTTTATTTTAATGAGATTACAGGTTTGGTTGATAAAGGTAATAGTATTGAGGTAGTATACTTAGACTCCTGTAAGACATTTGACTTGGTACTGCATGACATTTTGATTAAAAGACTAGAATGATATAAAATTAATATGGCACACGTTAAATAGATTCAAAGTGGCTAACTATTGGTCTCAAAATGTAATTATAAACAGTGAATCGTCATTGAGCAGGTCAGAGCCGTAACTAGAAATTTCTGCGCCCGAGGCAGGGGCACAGAAATTCTTAGGGGCTTACCTTCCGCCGAATTGCCGCTGAAGCCACAGCACCGGCGGACCTCCCGCAGGCAAGTGGAAGTGGCTTCGGCGGCAGTTCAGCGGAGGATATTTTTAGCAGCCGCCGAAGCCGCTTCCGCTTACCTGCGGGAGGTCCACTGGTCTGTGTGCAGAAGGCCCCCTCCGCCGAATTGCCGCCGAAGCAGCGGCACCGGCGGACCTCCCGCAGGTAAGCTGGGGTGGCTTCGGCGGCGGGGGAGGACAGGACACCCCTGGCAGCAGGCTTTTGCCCCCCTGCCAGCAGTGCGCCCCGAGGTGAGTGCCTCACTCGCCTCGCCCTCGTTACGGCCCTGAGCGGGCGTGTGCCTTTTGGGGTCCCGCAGGAATCGGTTCTCGGCCTATTTTATCAATGACCTGGAAGGCAACATAAAATCACTACTGGTCAGTCAAGATTGGATTTTTTTTTTTAAAGATAGATATGCTCTAGTTCAAATAGCAATTAATTCAGAGACCTATAGTCTGTGTTATACAGGAAATCAGGCTAGATTATGACAGTGGTCCCTCTTGGCCTTGGAATCTGTGAATCTGAAACCTGCTGTGAACCTTAGGGTAGGATTTTCAGATGCAGTCAGTGTTAGCCTAACTTTGCTTCCATTAAAGCCAATGGAGTTTTACCATTGACTTTGATGGGAGCAGACTTTAACGAATGCTGAGCACTTTTGGAAATAGCATTCCTTGTGCTGAGTTCATGCCAAGATATTAAGGTGATGGGCATGGTTGAAATACCTGATGGAGTGCAGGGGGAAGAGATTAGCAAACGGGGAAAAACAAATTTTCAATAAAAGTTTGTTTAAATGGAACACATTTTAAATGTAGCCCCCTTATTAAAGTCTTTATTTGAACTTCTGTAGCAGATTTCCTTGCAAAATTGAAATTATGAATGAAAAAACTACATATTTTTGAAGGCAATATTGTAATTAATTTACATAGTGCCACAGCTGTTCATGGAACTTTTCCTATCTAAGACAAGGATCTTCCCCTGAGGCCCGTACAGTCTAACTTACGCAGCTAATGCAAGTGAAAACAATGACCTATTGGGGCAGAGCAGGGAGGAAAAAGGATAGAGGATGTAAGGTCTTGAGGGAGCATTCTTTTAATACATGATGTCTTTGTATTGCTCACTTGCACTGTTGTTAACTTCCTGGTCTCTCTTGCTTTATTTTATAAACCTATCATGAGCATGGTAGATGTGGTAAAAGGAAAGGCCCAAACAAAGATTATTGGTGAAAGTCAGTGCACGTATGGATCTGAAGGAAGGAGGCACAAGGCATGGCAAGAGACAAGGCATACGTGTGAGGAGGAAGTAGAGGATGAATACAGGTGGGGTGGAGGAGGAGTTCTAGAAGATTTGCTTTGATGTAGCCAGAGCATCACCGTGGAGAGTCTTGCAGATGATGATGAAAGGTTTGCATGTGGTGCAGAAGGAGAAAGAGCCACTGAAGTGTTTCAAGGGGCAGAGTGACATGGCCATTGGGCAGGAGAGTACAATAATTTTCAAATCAACATTTCAGACAGATTGGAGGGGGAGGAGAGGTGAGGAGAAAGATGATGATGTGGCAGTCAACATAGTAGTCACGAGCACCTTTATGCTTTCTCCCATGCTCCCCCTCACACTTCGGAGGAATGCACCAGAAACAGCCCCCAGATTACCTCATTATCCATGTTCAAACCCTCCTCAAAACTCTCCTTTGCTGTGATGCCTTACAAAAAAACGTGACAATGGTTGGGTTGCAGGTGTGCTGAGGCCACTGCCTGTCATCCTGACACCTTGTACTTGTCCATTGGTCTGCACCCACCTGTTGCCTCTTGTCTTATACTTGGACTGTAAACTCCTTGGGGCAGGGACCATCTTTTTGGTCTGTGTTTGTACAGCACCTAGCACAATGGGGTCCTGGTCCATGGCTGGGGCTCCTAGATGCTATGGTAATAGAAATGGTAAAAAGATGGGAGAGGGAAGTAAGTCATGGACAACAGTTTAGAGATGGGAATGGAGAGGAAAAGGAAAGGATAAATTTTGCAATGCCAAACATTTATAGACTCTTACACATGGAAGATGAGTTGTGATGTTTGTTGGGGCATATATTAACTCATTCAGAATAAAATGTTTAATTTCTTTAAGGTATTTTGTTTATATGCCATATAGAAATATTTTGAGGCGGTCACAGTCTAGGTTCAATAAATGATCAGCTATTACTGATGTCTTCCTGAACTTTGTGATTCCTGCTATTTATGTGAGGGGGCTTATTAGGAGATGGGGGTGGAATAGGCCAACTTCTTTTACCTACTTTCAAAACTGCTTATGCATCTTAGGTTCAAAAGTTTTGTTTGCTCTTTCACATGACAAGGATCATGTTCTGGAAAGGAGAAATTATTTTTTTTAAATGACTACTGGGGCAAAATCCAATAAATATAAACTGAAAACTGACACTGAGCATAAAAACCAAATGAAGGCTGAGAAAAGGAATACAGAGAGATTCTACTGAATTACAGTTTGTACATTTATATACTATATATAGGGTAGCCACTGTGCCAGCCTAATTTGGGGAGTATGTGTCTTGAATCTCTAATAAATAACATAGGCTCCCATTAAAATATATAGCTTTAAATGATGGGGGAACATAAGTTGGCCCCATTGTACATTGGAAAAGGTGTGCTTTCCAGAAGTGCTCAGGATTAGCCAAACTTTGCTCCCATTGAAGTCCATGGGAATTTCACCCTTGACTTCAACAGGAATTGAGCCAGGTCAGTTCTAAGCACTGTTGATAAATCCCACCCAGCATTAATGCTATTAATAATAATACCTAGCTCTTAGATACTGCTTTTCATCAGTTGATGACAAAGTGCTTTGCAAAGTAGGTCAATATCATTAGCCTTTTACAGATGGGGAAACTGAGGTGCAGAATGTTGATGTGATGGAGGGGTCATGGGGCCACACCTGGATGGCTCTGTGATTCTCATGCACCATGTTGCTCAGCTACTCACTTAATTTTGGCTTCCCCTCCTCCCCAGTCATGATGGAGCAACTGGAGTATCAAACCTCAGTGTCAGCCAGTGCTGCTTCTCCTCAACGCTGCTGTGGGGCTGGCTCCTGCAACAGGACTCCCACACCCGGGCACCTGCCCAGTATCACCCCACTTCCTGCAGCCTGTGTCCCCTCTCAGGAATGGGGAGTGACATTGTGCCTGGGCCAGCCGGGCTGGAAGGTGGGAGCTGAGCATGGCACAGACCCGGCAGTGTCCCCAGAGCTTAGGTCTCCTGAGTCCCAGTCCAGTGCTCGCCACCTTGCCCTCAAGCCATCCAAAATCATGTGACTGGCTGGCTTAAAAATCATGAGTTTGGGGTTTTTTTAATAATAAATTGTGGGTTGTTTTCCCTTGGCTGGTTTCTGAGCCATTAGGATGCCCCGAGATAGCATTTTCAGGCTTTTTTCCATATGCTGGATATAGGGTGACCAAATAGCAAGTGTGAAAAATTGGGATGGGAGTGGGGGGCAATAGGCATCTATATAAGAAAAAGCCCCAAATATCGGGACTGTCGCTATAAAATTGGGACATCTGGTCACCCTACCCTGATGGCTAGAAACCCTTTTTTAATGAAAACTGGAGATTTAAGAAAAACACCAAATACAGCAAATGCACAGTCAAATTACAAGAGCTGGCAACACAGCCTCCGTTAGTATTGGAATGTGATTGTTTTGGCAGTCTTGAAATGGCTGGATCTCTCCTTATAGAATAGATTATTTTTACTTTGCAAATGTTGCCTTTTTACTGTCCCATCCTTTACATTTGTATTTCAGTAGATTGTACAGTATTCTAGAGCTTTTGGATGTACCTCTGTGTGGTGGGGATGGATATATGTTTTATTATTAAAAGGTTAGAAACTCAATCTGATTCTGTGAACCCAAAACTGGTTTTAAAACCCTCAAAGCCCATTAGGTTCAAGCTTTTGTTGCCTTTGAATAGATCTATCAAATTTCATTCTGTAATATTCCTTGATTCCCCCTTATTCTCCTGCTATGTGAAAGCATAACAGTGAGCTACACATTACTTTTGACTATAGACATCATCACATTGGTTTCTGTCCCACCTTAAATTAATGTAAGCATCTTATTTGCCACCACATGCTTGGAAGAAATCTTCATTTAGGACCTAATCCTGCATGTGGCTCAGCATCTGTAACTTCATTTGAACAGGGAACTCAATATCAGGTATGTTAAGTATCACACTAACTCCAAGTCTCTTGTTTCAGGTGATTCTGGAAATCCGAAGCTCATCAATATGTATAAGAAGTTTGACTGTTTCTGCTCATGTGCATTACTGTAATCGTATCCACGCTGAACTTCATCTGCCATCCTGCTGCCCAATCCCTTAACAGATCTTGCTGGATTTTGTCACAGTTCCACATACTTTTTACTAAGTGAAAAAACTTGGTATCATCAGAAAGCTTCATTAATTTGCTGACTCCTCCTCCTCCAATTCATTAATAAATCTATTAAATAGCCCTTGTCTGAACACTAACCCCTTGGGCACCTAGTTATTAACCTCTCTGCCCTCTGAAGAGTTAGGTATTCACCTACTACTCTGTTTCCTGTCACTTTATCATTTTTAATCCATGACCATGAGGTAAATGGAAGTGTCCTGACTTGTTTATTTTCCCTGATAGTCTTTTATAAGAGACCTTATCAAAAGCTTTCCGAAGGTCCAAGTAAATGAGGTCACCTTCACAAAGTTTAAAATGAGGTCACCTTCACAAAGTTTCTTTTGTTTGGAGTTGTTGTTTTTGTTCTTTTTGCTTCATCTTTTTGCTTCATGATGAAAACCCAGAGATGTAGTATACTGCTTCAATGGTTTCTTTGTACTGTATGTAGTTCACTGGAACAGGGAAGCATCATTCTTTCAGTTTGCACAACTACTTTTGCTATGCTCAAAGTCTCTCTCTCTCTCTATTAAAGCTCTTTCTACATGGTCTATTATTTTCACTAGATTTTTTTAACTGCTCAGCAAAGAAATAAACATTTATTTTGGTGAATCTAAATTGCCTTGTAAGTAATGCTCTGTGACATTGCTGTCCTCTTCTCAAGGTTGGAAGGAGACAACACGTATTCCGGTCCTACATATTTAAAGAGATGTGCAAAAGCATTTGTTTCTGAGACGCATCAAATTTGACAGTCGGAGGCATAAGTTTTCCTAAATGCTTTCTATAGATCTTTTGTATAATTTCTGAAGGTATTTTTATGTTACTGTTTTATGTAAAAGACTGACTTTGAGGAGATCAAGGTTATATGTGTTTAAATACACATGCAGAGGTGATGAGGTCCATAATGAAGGAAATATATATTTTGTATTGTATGACTGTTATAAAAGTGCCTTCCACTAAAATATGCCTAGGGTTTACAGCCTTGCATTCCCAACCTATCATGCTATCTGTGCCTAAAGAAATGTGTTTCGAGGCTAATTACATGAAATTGATTTAATCAAAAAGATTCAAGACTTGTTTCTCTCTGTCCTTGATGGAAAGAAGTTGTTGAATTAAAATCAATATTGTTTACTTTCTCAATTATCCTGTGTAAATTTGAGTTAATTCTGAGTTTTTGCAATTTAACTACCTCGAACTTTAGTAAGCCAAATGCCACACACCATAAAATAGAGATTTTCTATTTTTCATTACATTTATTTTTAATTTTTAAGAGTCAAAATGGGAGGATGAACTTCATGCTATTTCTAAATGTTGACTATTTGAAAGCATGTTTATTATATCTTTTGTGTATCTAGATTCTTCAGCAATGTGTACCTCTGAGAAATGTACATGCCAATGTAACTTCTACTCTGCTTTCACAGAGGTTTACCAGCTTAAAATGATGGATTAAAAAATAAACACAAAACAACCATCATAGATCCCAGGAGGCTTTGTATTTCAACCTGAATAAAGATCACAGGTGGGGTGGCAAGTAGCCTTACTTATAATTAGGGACCATAGAACTCAGAAAGAAACTTGGCAGATGCTTAAAATGTTCTTCACAATTGTACAGTTTAAAAAAATATTCTTGAATTGCCACTGCTTTTTGACACAGATGGATTAAGGGGAGTGGTTTCATAGAATATCAGGGTTGGAAGGGACCTTAGGAGGTCATCTAGTCCAACCCCCTGCTCAAAGCAGGACCAATCCCCAATTTTTGCCCCAGATCCCTAAATGGCCCCCTCAAGGATTGACCTCACAACCCTGGATTTAGCAGGCCAATGCTCAAACCACTGAGCTATCCCCCTCTCGCCCAAGCACTGCACGTTTGGGGAAGAGTGCAGTGCTGCTGCCTATGCCTTATCTGTCCTATTGAAATAGAGGGCTTTCGTCTCTAAGGTGGTTAGTCCAGCCCCTGTTATCAGTACTTTATTCATTTAAAGAATCCAGTTGCATTGGTTTTGCAGGTAAGATGTGGGAAGCTGCACCAACCAAGCTCACCTTTACTGTACATTGTATCTTTGGTTCACTTGGTTCCCTCCTGACCTCGTTGTTTTGGATGTAGTTTTCTGGCTAATCTGTCAGCCATAGACCTCTTGAAATCCTCCACATTGTTGCCTGTTGACTTCAGGGCTAGTCTGTGCTACACAGGCTCTGCTGATACAGTTACAGTGGTACAGCTATACCAGCAGAGCACCTTGGTGTCGGCAAAGGAGCTTTTCTGCTGGTGTAGTAACGCCACCTCCCCAAACGACTTTAACTATGTTGATGGACACCCTCTTCTGTCCACGCAGTTGCATCTACACTGAGGGTTTTACAAGCATAGCTATGTTTGGCGCTCTGTGTCTGTCTGTCTGTGCACGCGTGTGTTTTTCTCACCCTGGACAGACATAGCTAGGCTGACAAAGCTTTGGGTGTAGACTTGGCGTCAGAGAGTCCCCCAGAATTCTTAAGGAAAATTGCTGATCAGCCTCGGGCCTCTGAAATAATGCTAAGAGCCTGAGTTTCATGAAGCTCCATGTGTGACATTATATGCAAATATTTAATGAGATAATTTGCATATAGTGATAAATGTCAGCTTTAAAAATGTTGATTTAATACTGGTGAAAGGCAGCAAGGAAGACCGCTCTAGTGGAAGAAGTTTTGTTTATCGACAGGGCAAGCTTCCTGCTGCACAGTCCTGCGGGCACACCTCAACCTTGCTCTGGTGAGCAGTGGGGTGGGAGAGGGAACTTCCTCTAAAAGTAACAAGTAGTTAATTTCCATGGCCCATGCAGTTCTTGGCCTCGCTGTTCAGTCTGCCCAGTATTGCAAAGTGTGGTGATGAGAGTGTGATGTAGGAGCCAGAACTTCAAACTGGTGAGCTACAGGTGACTGGCTCTGAGGCTCATTAGGAATGCCCTAAGGCCAATAAGTGCTTAATTAAGAGGGGCTGTGCATCTATATTTATACAAAAAGCTATGTTAAAAAACATGAAGACTCTAAAGTCTACTGCTTGAAATCTAGAAAATGCTGCAATAAAGTTTGCCTCTGAGACCCCAAGTTAGCCCCCTTGTATATACATGCATCATAACAGCCTGTAATTATATAATCGCATACTATTCCCACCCGCCCACAGCAAACTTTCAGATCCACAGCACAGTTCACTACCACTTCAGTTAAAGCAGTAACTAGCAGCTGCAGTAGGTTATCCTCTAAGGAGAGTAGCCTGTAGAGGGGGACATGACACACACTTTGCTCCAAGAGCCATTGTGGTGTCCTAAACATTTGCTTAAGTCACTGGCAAAGTGTGGTCTCGTGGCTAGAAAAATTGATTACAGACAATGTCTGCAAGCACATTGATTCTGCAAAGGAGTACTGTATAGCAAAATGGATGACATTTGGGTCTGTCATATTAAAGGTCTGGTTTCAATTCCAAACTCTGTTTAAGTGACTGTGTACAACTCTTCAGCTAACTGATTTGTAAGTGGGTGAATGATTCTTGTCTGCTCTCTAGGGTTGGGGGTAAGAAGTCTTGGTCAGTGTAAGTGTCGTGAACTGCACAGAAATGTTTACACCAGTCAGTAGAATAGCCGAGAAGAATCCATGGCCTTCAGCCAAGTGACTCTTCACCTAGACCAAAAATGGGAGGGTTTAAAGCATACTTTGCAGATTTGCTGTTTTGCTTGTTTTTCTAAGGGAGCTTTTTAATTAAATACTGTACCTTTCAAATGAATTAAGGGCAAAAAAAGCCAAGTGTTTTTATGAAAATCTAGCTACATGTGTAGCATGTCAAGCGTTATGGAAATGTTAGTAATTTCTGAATCAATCTTCTGTTGATAGATAAAGGCAAATTCTCTGGTGCAGTTATTAGAGACAAGGTGAGTGAGGTAATATCTTTTTATTGGACAAACGTCTGTTGGTGGAAGGTCTGCCTTCACCCATGTAGTTGTTGTGGGGGTATTTGGATGAGGTACACCACATAAATATACATGTTGTGATAAGCACATGAATCTTGAAAGGTGTGTTGCGGCAGTGTTGATCATCGTAGCAGTGGAGATATGTCTGCAGGTTTTGTATCTGTTGTTGTGGCAAGGACTGGTGCCACTTTGAGTAGGTGTGTTCTGGTCTGTGAGGAGCTTGCCCCTGGTTGTGAGCTTGGCAAGGTTGGGAGGTTGTTTGAGGGCTAAAAGAGGGGGTGTGGGAAAGATTTCTTTCAGGATGTGGTCCCCATCAAATATAGGTTGTAATTGTTTGATACTTTGTATGGGTTCTAGTGTGAGGCAGTAGGTGACCACTATGAGTGTGAAGTCAGTGGGGCTTTTCTAGTTCAGATAGGCATTCTTTGTGCATTATTTTGCTCTCTCAACTCAAATAAAAGAATTTATTCATGTGTACTTCTGGGTTGAAGCTTGAATTCCCTTGGTCTCTTGTGTCATACACAGGCTCGTCATCAGCCCTGGAGCACTGTACCTAGCCCTGGGTTTTAGCACCTTTCTCCCAAGATTTTTAGTAGTGACCTTATGACTTCTACAACGTGGGGGAGATGATGACTTTATGAATGTGTTTCTCTTAAAATGTTGTGCCCTTCTGCAAAAGGCCATTTTATGTTCTTTTCTTTCTAAATGGAGAGATTCAACCATGCTTTGATTCTGTGAGGAGGAAGGGGAGCATGCGTCTAAGAAAACAACGATCTACTGTAGAATTTGCACAGCAATTACCATAAAAGTGAACAAGGAATCTGACAGAGTGTACTGAAAGAAAATTAAATATAAAACATCCATGGAGTTGGATGATTGTCAAGCAGAAGGAGCAATTGCTGGAACACTGCCACAGTCACCAATATAAACTCTGAATGCCCACAGCTGAAAAGGAAAAAGTAACTAAAGGTTATGTAAATCCTTATTCCTGCAGTCATGGAATGAAAAGTTGGCTAAGGTTAAAAAAGTTAGAATTGGAGCTATTCAGCTTGAAGAATAAATACATTATAATTGGTATGCAAGGACCTGAATACAACCTTCTCAAGTTCAGTGTGAGCATTTTTTTAGGAAAATGGGAATTTGAAGGAGAACAGTAATACAGTGTATGTTATCAAGGGTAGCATGCACTAGACGGTGCTACTATGTACAATCAGTAGATGAACATGAGGGAAAGACATAGAGAAGAGTGTGGCTCTTTCTTTCAGAACAATGTCATAATGCCCTGCATTCTCCTGGAAGTTGGAAGTACAATGAGAGTAGTAGTCGCATATGTGTTGAGAGAGTCAGAACAATGGCAGGCTATATTCTCTCACTATGTGTAGTGTACAGTGATTGAGTAGTATCCCTTTAATAGTTGTGGGCTTCCATCTGTTCTATAGCAGAAGCCCTGAAACCTAACAGAGTAGCAGTATGTTGATGTTACATAGCTAAGCCTTGTATGTTTGTATATAGCTAATAAACATGGTTATTTGGAACCCAACTGTATCTGTATAGTTTCCTCATATCCTTAACATTGTGAAGAAAGCAAAGACATAACTCTGTTATCCCACTGGCACTATTGCTGTGGCTGCTTACCCCTGCCTATAATGGAAAAAGTAGAAAGGCTGATATTTTTATCTTGGCTGGTTTCCCCCTCCTTCTGGATTTTTCTCTATCTGAATTTTTAAATCAAATTTAGTTTTTTAATTAGGGAAAAACCTATCCCCTACTGTGTGTAAACCCAGGTAATAGTGGGACTTGGACTATCACCATTAAGACAATCTGTTCTCATGATATTTTAAGATGCCTCCAGACCAAATGTAGATCAGGTCCATCAAGTCACCTTGGAGACATCTGAAGGAGGATGATAAGCCACTGGCCTCCCTGCCACTACCCAAGAGGCCATCAGCAGGTAGGCGGTATTCAGGGCCTGTTTGGGGCAGGAGGTTGTGGGGAGAATGGGAGAGGGATAAAGGAACTTCTGTCAAGACTCAGACAATCAACCATCCTTTTGGATGCTTAGTGGAATTGAACCCAAACTCCAACCCCTAAGAGGTTTGCCCAGCACTTATGATGGGTATTTTACTGCCAGACAGCTCAGTGGTACTAGGGTCTGGGGGTGGGGTGGGGGGAGAAGACATGGGTTACCCAACTCCAACATTCCTTTGCTTCTCACTATAAGGCAGATCTAATGAGTACTGTATTAATTACCACTGAGAAAATTGCTCCCAGCACTTGCCACCGCGAAACAGCTGGGAGGGAGGGTGGAGGAGAGGGAACGCGGCATGCTCCGGGGTGAGATTCGGGGGAGGAGTCCAATAGGGGTAGGGAGGGGGCAAAGTTGGGGTGGTGACTTTGGAGAAGGGGTTGGAATGGGGGCAGGGCAGGGGTGGAGTCGGAGCGGGGCCAGAGGCGAGCACCCACCGGCACGGGGAGAATTTGGCGCCTATGTTTACAGTGACAGTCTTAAGAAGCTGAATCTGATTAATTTATCAAAAAGATGATGGAAAGATGACTTGACTACAGTGTAGAAGTACATTCAACAGGAGAAAAAATGCTGAGTACTCCATGGCTCTTTAATCTAGCAGAGAAAGGCATAACAAGAACCAATGGCTACATGCTGAAGCCAGATGCATTCAAATTAGAAATAAGGCACATTTTTTTAGCAGTGAGGGTAATAAACAATTAGAACAAACTAGCAAGGGAAGAGGTGGATTCTCCACTTCTTGAAGTCTTCAGATTCAGACTCAGTGCCCAGTGGTGCCCAAACTGTTCCCCATGCCTCCCCCTTACCAGTAATGGAATGTAGCCGTGCCCCCCACTCCATCACTGCACAGTTGGCTCAGCAGAGGAGCTTTGGCTGAAGATCAGAACTAGGAAAGGAGGAGGAGTTGGTGCTAGAGGCGGAGCTGGCCTGGGGATGAAGAGGGAATGAGGGCAGAACTGGGCTGGGGGCAGAGCCGGGATGGAGTGGAGCTGCAGCTGGGGATGGACTAGAGTTGGCTGGTGCTCTCCCCCCCCCCGCCCCCTGTGTGTCCCGTCCCCTCCCCCCCCCCCAGAGTGGTGCACCCCACAGTTTGGGAACCACTGCTTTAGCCAGTCACAAGTTATTGACTCAATGCTGGAGCAACTGGATGAAATTCTATAGCATTTATTACACAGGAGGTCAGGTTAGATGATATAATGGTCCCTTCTTGCCTTAAACTCCATGGGTTGGTTTATATATAAACATTTTTTTTTGAATTGTGACTGCTAACTATACTATGACAGTAAATGACACTGCTACCCCAATTTATATTTTTTAAAGTTACCCAAAGACCTGATTCCAAAGGAGGGCTAGCATATGCAGTGGCGTAGCCAGATTCTAACACCAGGGGGAGCGAACACATAAAAAAATCGCCACCTGACCCGACCTGGGTGAAAGAACCCAGGCCAACAGCAGGACCCCGGCTGGCAGGAGCCCATAGGGGGAATCCTAGAGCGGCGGCTGGCTGAGCGGCTCAGCCTGCCCCGCTCTGGGATCCCGCCCACGGGCTTCTGCCAGCCTGGGTGTCTCAGCCCCCTGCCATCCTGGGTTCTTTCACCCAGGCCAGCAGCGGGCTCTTGGTGGGGCCAGCGGTGTTATTTTGTCGCTCCACCTCCGTCCACTCCGTCTCCACCCTTTCAAAAATTAAAAAGGCTCCACTTTTGGAAAATGCGCTCCCCCTGCCCACCCTAGCTACGCTACTGAGCATATGCAACTCTATTAACGTCATTTATACTTGCAGTATAAGCAATTTTTATTGGGTATGTACCTCCCAGAATGGGAACCTCAACAACCTTAATAACCTCCCAAAACCAGCTAGTAAGTGATCACCATACTTAGGAGTTTGCAGTTGTATTTTTCCCTGAGCTTTGTGTTTTGAGGCATTTTTGTGTCTTATACAGCGTCAAGGACACTATCCGCACTGACCAAATAATGTTTTTGTAAAGCTTGGACAGTAGATATCCTTTCCAAAAGAATCCTAGGAAATGTATTTTTCAAATAGTGAGGTGGCCACATGAAATGCCATGTTTTTGGCATTGTCCTAATATACAAATGTACTAGTTTTTGGTAAGCATAGTTAAATTTGGCATTGAATCCAGAGTTTGGAGTGTAACCAACAGAACATGACAGGCTATGAAGCCCCTTACTTGTTTGCTTTCTATTTGAGAAGCTCTTTCTAAGCTTTACTTCCACTCCTAATTGGAATAGCAGTGGCTGATGGTGTGTTTGTGGGGGAGAGGGGAATTTCAGATTTTTTTTAAAAAAAATTTTAAATAAAGGATTCTGGAGAGAGCAGGTAATGCTCATTTACAGTTTCTTGGCTAAAGGATGAGGCAGGATGGAGGTTATAGTGACCCCTATTATTTGTATATTATGCAAAGTAGAAAGAATGATGATATACTTGTAGCCCAAAGTTTTCTACAAATTACCAACCCACCCTGCAAAAACTAAATTGCACCACATCCTTGATAACCAACATTTGCTCAGTTACCTGGATAATAAATGCAGTATACATACACGGAATGATTAAAGAACACACTCCATGGCTATTGTGCACTTTTCTGTCTTCAGTTGTTTACTCAGCTAAGAGACACCCTCAACCTTGATATCAATGGAAATTCCTGGAAGGATGCAGATAGCATGTATAGAATAGAACAGGGATCGGCAACCTTTGGCATGCGGCCCGCCAGGGTAAGCCTCCTGGGAGGCTGGGCTGGTTTGTTTACTGGGCTGGAGGCGTCCACAGGTTCGGCCGAGCGCGGCTCCCACTAGCCGCGGTTCACCGTCCCAGGCCAATGGGGGCTGCAGAAAGTGGCGGCCAGCACATCCCTCGGCCTGTGCTGCTTCCCGCAGCCCCCATTTGCCTGGGACGGCGAACTGCAGCCAGTGGGAACCGCGATCGGCCGATGCGTCAAGTAAACAAACCGGCCCTGCCCGCCAGGGGGCTTACCCTGCCGGGCTGCATGCCAAAGGTTGCCGATCCCTGGAATAGAACCTTCCTTTTCTCAGTATTTGCAACTGTGTGTGAGGAGCATGTTCTTTAATGACATTTGCTGTGTATAAGTGGGGGGTAACTTATGCAAATATTTGCAAGACTGTGCCCTGCCATTCTTGGGCAAATGCTTCTGCGTGCTGTATCCTGCAACCTCAAAAAGAGGCTGCTTCTAATTTCACATATGTCCCGTATGTTTTTTAATAACGTATTGAAGTCTCTCTTACTGGCATCATTTAGTTGTAAATGGTTAAAAGTAAAAACACTAATATAAGAGAGAGACCAAGATTACACAAATCTCTGAGAAACAATATTTTTACCACACATAATTATTATACAATGGGCTTGACCCTATCCAAAAAGTTCCTGCAAAGGACATGTTATAACTGAAAAAGCAGAGAACAAATGGGATGCCTGGAGAAAAGCACAGGCTGGAGTAATATTTTTTTCTATTAACTCACAACTCGGTGAAAGAGATGAGATATTAAGAGGGGTATTAATGTGGAGGAGGTGCTGGCATAGGGAGATCACTCAGTGCACAGTGGAAGTGATTTTGACTTGACACTTGCCTTTCTCCTCACTCGCCATTCCTTTGGTTTCCTTTTTCCTTTATACCCTAACTTTTTCCTTGATCAAAGCTTTTTATTTTAATTTAAACATAATTCCTGTAAATGATGGGAAGCTCTCCAGCATATCTACACTAATGCTGGAGAGGGCTGCAACCCCAGAGCAAGGACACAGAATGAGTCACACACAGTCAGGGATGAGAGAGCTGGTGGGTTCAAAATAAGAAACTGTCACCCTGTAAAGCTTGGCCCCTTCCAATTTGTTCTCAGGTCTGGGAAACTTTCAGTGCATCCCTTTCAGTGTAGAAAGGGTCAAGGAGACAGGAACCAGCGTCAAAGGTTCAGCTAACATATTAGGGACAAGGATGCGAATACTCTTATTTTTGGAAAGCTAAATCAAAATACAACACTTACTCCAAAGAAACAGCATCCATGCTCTGACTGAAATTTCAAAAGATGTGAATTCAACCTGCTTTCAGTATATGTTTGAGTGTAGCCCAGCCCAAAAGGAGCCAATACCTGTGCTGTTTAGGGCTGTGTAACCAAAGGCAACAACTTAATGTTTACCTGGCAACGTTTACCAGGCTGCACTGGAGAGGCAGTATCCTGCCAATTTCCATGTAGTTGGATGGAAATGAGGCTAACCCTGCTTTTAACCTATTCAACCTTCTCTATCATTTTCCCCTCAAGCCTTTCTATATAGCATAGTGGATTGGGCAGTGGCTTAGGACTTCAGAAAAACTAGGTTCTATTCCTGGTTTGGGCATCCTGGGTGATCTCAGACAAATTACTTCACCTCTGAGCCTCAGTTTCCCTGTTTATAAAACACTGATTATAATAATAGTGATCTCCTTTGTGAAGTGCTTCAACAGATACTGACGATGAGTCCTAGATGATATTAACACTGATGGCAATATATGTAAAGGTACTTACCCCCAAACAGTTCATCCTGTGTGTGGTAATCAAATAGTGACAGATTTTAAGCAACAAGGACTGTATTCAGCAGCTCTTTCTGCCTAATCAAACATTTTTCCCTAGCTCTAATATACCTGTATTTCTTTCTCGCTCTAGATGTATGCTTCCTGGTGCTATCTCATTGTGCAGTTTAGAAAACGTATTATTGGTATTACAGCACTCATTTTGACTGGGGGGGAAGGGACTATTCAAAGTAATGTTATCTGGAAACATAAATCCTGATTACAGCAGTGAGATCCCATTCAGAATGTGCTCCAGTCACTAGTATGGCATCTACTTTATACCTTAGTGCAGGCCTGCACAACATGAGGCCCAGGGGCTGCATGTGGCCCTGTGGGCTCACTGTGCTGCCCGCGGGGGAGGGGGGGTGAGTAGGTGGGCTCACTTGCGGCCTGCGGGGGCGGGGGGGTGAGTAGGCAAGCGGCGGGGTGGGGCACGCTAACGGCCAGCTGGGGGGCGGGTGGGCGGGGTGGTGAAGAGGGGTGTGATGGTGGGGCTGAGCGGGGAGGGGGTCAGGTTCTAGTTTACTGCTGTGATATGGTCACCCTATGCATGCTGTTTCTTTCCCCCTCTACCAGCTTCCACACCCCAGAACTGGGGAAGGAGGGGTTGTTTCCGCGGGGCGGGTGGCGCTGGAGCGAGGCCGGGAGGTTTCGGCCCTCAACTGTTTTCTTTGGAGTAATATGGCCCTCACCGCTTTACGAGTTGTGCAGGCCTGCCTCAGTGTATCAACTTTGTGACAGAACCTGCTGTCCTTTTCTCAGGGGCTCCTGAGTTAAACTAACACTATTGTGAGAGAGGAGAAGTTTGTACATTTATAGGGCTGTTTAAGTTTATTAGAGTGTGGAATTAACCACCCTTAAATAAAAGAGACACTGTCAACTTAAATCTAGGCCAACATTAACATCTTGTATAAACAAGCTGTAAAAAGCTAAACCTGATAGAAAAAATTCAGTGTAAACAGTTATTTTTAAACACACAAATATTCCTCTGCACTCTCTGAAATCCAAATACTAAAGTATGAAGAATCTGACAGTGAAAGTGAACGGAAACCAAAGTGGAAGTGAATCGATTGATTGTTTTTTCTATTGTCCAAATGAGGAAGCCAATAAATAAAAACTCTTTCCCTTTTAATAATCGCAGGTGGTATTGGGGGACAGGGAAACCTGGCCTCCACTGCTGTTATTCAGGCAGGGGAAGGAAGGGCATTCTTCATGATGCCAGATGGGGCAGGAGGGGGTTTCCTTTGCTGCTGTTTGGGCATCTAAGGTGGTGTGGACATGACTATCCCCACCTCCTGTAGCTGGGGACCCCCTGTGGGGTCTCCTGTAATCCTTGCTGAGGTGGTAGGACACAGAATACTCACACAATCCATACAATCTCACACACAGAGGTCCCATTCCCCACCAGATGTAGTAACAGTGCTGCCAGCCAGTGGCTACTCTCAGCATCCTGTAGCTATTCTACCTTGCTCAGTCTTTCTTTTCCTTCACTGTTTGTCAATATTAAATGCACCCTGCCAGTAAGCTCCTCCTACCAGTTCGTGTCTCCCTTTCACCTTTTCTGCTCCTTTTATGCTCTACTTCTGGGGGTGTTCTGCGCCACTGCAGAATGCGGAATTTTGCAGAATTCCCTGTTTCCCCCACAGAATTTCTGGCTGCCACTAGGGGCCACTGGACTATGCAGAGGCCAGCTCACAACTGGAACTGGGTTGTCATCACGGTTTCTTTAACTCTCTACTCCTGGGGGAATCTGTTTTGATGTCTGTTTTGACATACTTGTTGACGGGTATTTTGAAATAAATTACCCAAATAATTGAAACTGGAGTGATTGTGTTGTTGTTTTGACAAATAAAATGTGCAGAATTATAAAATATTGTGCACAGATTTTTAATTTTTTGGTGCAGAATTCCCCCGGGAGTAATGCTCTTCCTGCATGCCTGGTAGCTGGCCTAGGTGTATGAGGAGAATGTGGCGGTTGGGGTGCTGACTCCATCACAGGTGTGAAAAGTGCTGTAGGGCAGATACTTTGTGTCTGTCTTAGTTCAGGACCCTGCAGAAGATGTAACTGGCACCCACTGCTTTAGTATAGTTGGCTAGAATACAGCATGGAAGGAATATTCTCTATACATACCGGATGCTGTAGAGTAACGGACCTCCAGCGCACTCCCGATATCTAATGCATTTTAAGAATGCCTAGTTCAATCTTTGATCATTCTACTTTAATTCAACAGGTGTATTAAGGGGATTGGGAACAAGTGGCCTAGCCCAAATTTGGGGTGATCGCTCTCATCATCTAAAACTAAATGGCATAGTAATCAACAGCTAGGTATTACCCAAACAGTGGCTATGAAAATGTGTTAATTGCTTATTAGCCTTCTGATCCGCAGCGATTCTACCCAACCAAGGAGCTGATCTAGAGGAGCTTGCCTGCATACATCATGGCATGATCCAGGGAGCCTGATGAAAACAGCTAACTGGTGACGCTTGGCATTGTGCGTCACGTGAAAAGGCAGAGATCAGAGCGCTTTCTTGCTGGGAGATGCACTTGTTCCACTTTCATGCTCCTATGTGCCTGCAGTTGATAGCTCCAACATTTATGGCAATTGGGCCATTTAATAGATACTGTGAATTGGTTTAAAGTGGTGCTGCTTTTCCGTGAAAAATCAATCACATGGAACATCCTCAGAACAGCATCGGTGAAGTGTATCATTGCAAGCATTAACCAGGCAATAAGTGTCTCCTGAAGAGAAGTGTCTGGAGTAATGCCCCTCTGTAGCTAGGAAGCCTAAGGCTGCTGTTACCTTGACAACTGTAGACAGGACATGATTCATTCTGGTCTGAATCTAAATCCTATTGTAATTCTTGGCACAGATCACATACTGTCAGTTTATCAAGTCTGTATCTGTGGAACACCTCTTCTTCAATGATTGTGAGAAATTAGTGTTTTGGGTGGACTTCTTTCCAGGTTTAAGGTGCGATGAAGAATGATAGCCTTGCGCTTAGGGCACAAGTGTGGGACTTAAGAGCTCTAAGTTCAATTCTTAGCTGTGCCACAAACTTCCTGTGTGATTTTTGGCAAGTCATGTTATCTATCAGTGCCTCAGTTCCCAATCTATAAAATAGGGACAATAATACTTCCCCATGTCACAAGGGATGGTGAGGCTAAATCAATGTTTGTGACACTCTGAGATACTATGGTAATGGTGCCTTGCAAGTACCTAGACAGAAGGAAGTAAGAAAGTGATTGATTTCCTTTTTAGAGCTTTTTCTCCATCCATCCCTTCCACCACACCCAGAAGAATATTTTATGCTTCTCTCAGGGATCAGCATACGGGAGGGTGGCTGCCTGGAAGGAAGTGTAGGCCTTACTGTTTAGTCATGATTTTCGTTTAAGGAAGGTTGCCCTCACAACCGCTTGATTTGTTACATTTTTCTATTCTACCCCTTTTAAAATGATTGAGGATCCATTATAATCGGATTCCTGTTGATAGTTGTGCAGTGACTGGCAAGCTTAGGGTTAAAACACTGTCTCATGGCTGCAGAAACCCCACAGCTGCCAGCTATTAGCCTTGGCAGCAGCCTTCTCCTCAGGAAACTGGTGCTGGCTCATCAAAGTTAATTGTCAGCAGCACCTGAGTTCCCTAGAGGCTGGAGATACAAACCCAGAAAGGACAGACTTAAATGCCAGATATGTTGGTTTCTTAGTGGATCCCAAGGAAGCATGATTTTCTAACCTTCCCCTCAAAGGAAACATTTATGTAATGTTGAAGACTAAACAGATTGGGCATACTCCTTTCTTCTCTAAAAACAGTTTGTTGTTTTCTCAACAACTGAACTCGCATCCTTCCTTTTAAGAGACACCTTAAAAAACACAGGACTACCAGATGTCCAGAGTTCACCAAAAAAAAAAAAAAGAAGTAATGTCTGATGATACAAGGTAACTATCTTTTTCATTATAGATAAGTTCTCATTAGATAGAAACTACAATATAAATAATGCATGTGGAATATTGCTCCCTGATGTTCTTTGTCAGTCTTGGATTCCCAGTGAGTGGAGCTATTTTCCCAGGTTTCCCTTAGATGTGGTTTAAGTTAAATGTGAAGGTTGATGCTGGATTTTTCTTCCTGTTACTTTGGGGTGCCTGGCATGTTAATGTTGTGATCATCTCTGCTGTATGCGTGTATTTGCTCTGAAAGGCATTTTTGTAACTGCAAATGCTTTTAATGTAGAACTTTTGTTTTCCTTAGGACAAATATATGTGTGAGAGAGAGGTATACTGGTGCTTTCCCTACAGTCACATTTTATAATGGTCTCTTGTGTTCACCTCACTCCCACCTCTTCAGATTTGCTGTTGCATAATTATATTCCCATCTTGGAGTCTCGCTGCTAATGAAGGAGGGGAGAAGCCACCTAGCTGTTTCGGAGAGAAAGAATATGAATTTTTAATTTAGCTCCAACATAGCTTCTTTCCTGGGTGTCAGCCCATTTCCATCATTACAGAGTGTGACCTATACCCTGTGAATGCGAGGATTAGCAGAAACAGGGGTGTTTCACCACTCAAGCTGTCTGAGAGCTTCCCATGCTCTGCAGCAGTGTGAAAAAGATGCCAAGAACAGAGTTGCAGAAGCCAAATGTACATTTGGGGGGAGGGATAGCTCAGTGGTTTGAGCATTGGCCTGCTAAACCCAGGGTTGTGAGTTCAATCCTTGAGGGGGCCATTTAGGGATCTGGGGCAAAAATTGGGGATTGGTCCTGCTCTGAGCAGGGGGTTGGACTAGATGACCTCCTAAGGTCCCTTCCAACCCTGATATTCTATGATTCTATGATTTCAAATCATGTCAATTAACAAATAGCAACAGCCTGGGTCTCTGAAATATATGAAAAGTGTGTTCACTGAAGAGTCATGAAGTACTAGATTGTCAGTAACATAAAAAGCACAACATTTTACTTAAAGAAAAGCCAAAAACCAGAACCTTGAACCCCTGTAAGCAGGTTACTGTATATCCCAGAGCAAAATTTGCCACAGAACCTCCCCCCGCACCCCCATTACAGAACTGAGTTCAGAGGGGAAGGTCTTGCTTTCCCAATAGAGAACCTTTCTAGCATTTATGGCTGCTAAAATCACCTTGAAAATATGAATGCAGAGCAAAGCGGTTCACTACTGTCTACTGACAGCCCGGAACCAATAGGTGGGTACTGCCCCAGTCAGTGCCTGGTGGTTGAATTTGACATTGAAAATGGGATCAAGGTCAACATTGCTAACTCTTGCACTGTGGGTCACGTTAGCAGAGACATCGAGTTTTGACACCCCCCCCCCCCTTTCCCCAGACTGTCTCCTATCACTCCCCAGGTGCCAAAGCCTCTAGCCTCTCTCTGGTGACTTGTTGTCGTGCGTTGTCCCACACCCCCATTTTTAGTAGGTAGAGAACTGCAGAGGGGAGCCATGGAAAACAGCGTGAGGGGCGGGAGTGTCCGTGCATAGTGTGGGACTGAGGGTAGGAGGGATTGCATTGCCCCATTCACTAACAGCCTCTTTTCTCGCCGGCAACTCTGCAACAGCTCCATTGAAACGTGCTGTGGTGGGCACAGCTGTGCAGAGGGCTGGCTGCTGCCGGACCTGGGTTGTGCTTGCTGTGGGGCACTGGGGGCGCTGCCCGGCTCTGCGCAGGGAGTTTTCTTTCCCCCGGGCGGGGAGTCTTGGAACGCACCGAACCGCAGCTGAGCCTGTTTGCGCTGCCTGGCTTCAGCCAAGCGGCAAGCTGGGCCCGGCCCGCTGATTGCCTGGCCCGAGGGAAAGTTCGCCTCAGGCGGTTTCTGACAGGGCTATTCTTCATCTTCCTCTTTGGGTTCTGACAGCACTGAAGCGCTGGAGGGAGCTTCTTGTTTGACTACCTGTGGGGGGGCTCCTAGTCACCTGGAGCTCCCTGGGAGTGTGCCCTGGACACTGCGCACACATCCTGTTGCTGGGGAATGGCATCCCACGGCAGCATTCAGTGTTTGTTATATTTGGCGGGAAGCCCCCATGCGCAGTGTTTTCCCCAGGAATTGAAATTTAGGGAGGGTGTTTGAATTTAGGGGGCGGGGGGGGGGTCAGGGCCGATGAGGGTTGAGACCGTGAGGGTGAAGGTGGGCTGTATGGCACCACAGTAAAAACTGGAATATGTTTTGTGACCATTTTATTAGGTTTAACTCCTGTTTTAAAATCATCACACAAATTAAAGTTGGCTACTCGAGCCTTCTAGGAAGCACTACATCTCCATCCTTCTTGGTTTCTTGTTATAATTTTGCACAACTCTGTTAATGAACTTCTTGAATGCAATGCATTCATCTTTGGTGGCTTCTCGTGTGTTAGGTACTTCAATTGATATGCTCATTAGTTCATTCACATGATCAGGCAGAAGGTGACTTCTTTCAGAACACAGCATTCTATTCAATGATTACAAAGAACACTCAACTATAGCTGTTGTGACTGGGAGAAGCAAGAGATGAATTCCTACTTCTTTCGACCCAGGAAACATAGCGTAAAGATCTGGTCGAGCCACTAGTGATGATAAAAAAGAAGTAAAATCTTCATTCATTTCTTGTATGATATTCCACTCTGTGTTCAAATTCTCTATTCTGTCCTGAGCACATGGCAACTCCATTGCTGGTAGTGCCTCACTCCGCTCAACTGTCAGTGTTTTATAGGACCGGGATCTGTAAAAGCTACGTAGAGGTTGAGTAGAATCTAGAAGTCGCTGTTGTAGATTTTTAAGAATCAAGTGTGTGTACTTTTTCAGTTGTCTTAACAAACACTTCTTGTCCTCTTCACTTAAGGATTCACTATAAATGCCTTCATTAGTCAACTGGACTGAAGTCTTTGCTTCTTCCAGTACTTTTGCAATGGATAGCTCTCTGATCCATATGTAGCTTCTATTGCTGGACAAAGATCTACTACTGTTATAGCAGATGCCTGGATGGCATTGTTTAATGACCCAAGTGGTTTCAACAGTAGACTTACAAGAGAGAGAATGGCAATAGTCTTCTCTGAACATAGTAGCAAAAGTAATTCACCAACCTCACTACTTAGATCCATCCCATCTTGGTAGATACTTTCCAAAGTCAGTAATAATGGCTGGAGTAACTTTAAGACAACAGCCAAGGATTGTTCATGAGAAAGCCAGAGGGTTTTCCCAGGTTGGACTAATTTTAACTTCAGTCCCAGTGTATCTTCTATATTTTCCAAGATATTTAGTCTTTTTGGACTCTTGCTGAAAAAAGAATACAATTAAGACATTAAATGTATAGCTTTTTAATGTCTTTTGAAGAGTCTGCAGCTTGTACTAGCACTAGTTGGAGTAGATGGCTTCTGCAGTGTTTATAGGAGAGATTAGGGTTACACTTTTCTCTGAGCAAAGCTTGTACTCCACCATGTCTTCCAGAGAAGTTTGCAGCTCCATCAAATGCACAAGCAGCCATCTGTTTGGGGTCCAATTGTCAAGCATTTAACTCTTCTAAGATGTGGGTTGTTACAGATGCAGCCAATGTGTCTTCATAACTTGAACATCTAGAAATGCATCTACTGGCCTATCGCTGACACCGAGATAACATATACAATGACTTAATACTTGATACCCATTTGCATCGGTGCATTCATCAGCCATGTATGCAAATTTTTTGAATGTGGTGAGGGAGTTTTTCAACTGTTGAGTCTTTCACTGTTGCACCACATGCTTCTAGCCAGTCAGTTGAGTTTCTTACAGAAAGATAATGAGCATTTGCTGGTCTTGTTCGGAACCAGTGTTCAACTTCAGGATGAACAAGTGACTATGCACTTAACATTGGCCTCCAGTTTGTATTGTGTGGTATCTCTTGCTTAAATAGAAAGTATGATGCCACAGTTATGTTTGTTCACATGAACTGTGTTGATTCTTAACAACTTCATTAACACTCACCGGTGTTGTCCTTGGTCAGTGGAGACTCACAGTTCAGAGGTTCTTTCACATGAGTTCACCTCTCAGTTGGGGGGCAAGAAGGCACCTTGCTCGTTCCTCCAGCTGCTCACTGTTCGCTCTGGCCACTGTTGTTTGTTGTACCACCGTTCACTCCATCCCTCCATTGCCAATCACCCTGCGCTGTCACCTTCTGCTGCCACCTGCCACTGTGACCTCTGTGAGTTGGTCTCTTGAGGTTCCACCCAGCTCTCAGTGATTTCAGCTGAGCTCTCGGTGGGGGAACCTCGCTGCTAGTGCAGGTTGGGCCATCTCTTCCACAGAAACACTGTCCCACAGTGGGTCTAAGCACTTAGACCTGATTATCAGTTATTTCAGTTGTAGTGGTCATTTAACAAAACAAGAGACTGACTATAGAGCCTAATAAGCTCTGTCTTTAAACAGTGGAGAGGGGCAGGTCATATAGCACTTGTGACTCAGGCAGACCATCAAGCAAAACACCTGTCCCCACCCTCTCTCTTGATGCCCTCAATCAGCACAGGCTAAGTACAGTCCTACTGCCCTTTACTCATACAGTAAGAATAACATTTCATTTCCCCTCCCCTCCTTCCCCTGAATTCAAGTGATTTGTAACCCAACCCCAGCCAAAATCTATCACTTGGGCAACACAGCTCTGTTTGCTGGATACCTAGGTAGATTAGGTGTGAATGTAAATACAATCTGGTCCTGAAGCCTTTCTCCCCAGCCCCCAGCTCATCACTAGCTGTCAGGGAGAGCTCATTTAGACTTTGCTTACAAATCATAATTTGAAATTATTAGGTTGGCCAACATCACCGAAATAAATGCACTGACATTGTCATAAAAACAAAAGCTGTATAAGGAAGCTAGTCTATGTTCATACTTTTCAAATCTATTATACTTTTTCTGATAAAATACATGTATCATATACTTTATATGCTTTTAAAGTGTGTATTCATGTTTCAATTTCAATTCAAATTTCCAAACAATCACTAACTGGCAACACTGCATGTAACTAGTTCACAAAACTGAGGTGGGTGTAGGAAAATCCCTACCCCATGGCGCATTAGTCCAGCTAGGATTTTTTTTCCCCACCTCATTCATCGGAGCTCTGGCGGGCATAGCGCGCCTTGCCTGTGGGCTTGTGTCAAAAAGACACTCCGGGAAAGCTTCCCTATGTCTGGTCTCTGGTGACAGGGTCTGTTCTATGACAGTCTGTTAAACTAAGCAGAAGTTTTGCTAGTTCCCATTGAAAATCTTTTATTCAGTCATTGCAACTACTGTTTCTCCCAGGTCTGCATCCCCATGAGGGGATGGCGCTGGGTGTCGCTAGTCATGTGAGGAAAAATCCTCTCGGATTTATTTTCTGTGTCTACTTTCCTGATGATCCTGTTGCCCACTCCGGGATTTAATCTCCTGTCTCAAGAACCCATGTGAATGTATTACACTGCACTTCTGTATATGCTAGGGTCTGATCTGACAGATATCTCACCTCTTCCCCTTCCTCCCACCTCCCCTCATGCAAGTTTAGTCTATTGCTCAGGACAATGACTTTTGTGCACCAGATGCTGCTAAATGAAAAGAAAATGATCCAGATGTGATGGAGAAATTATCCTCTTTCACATCTGTGCGCACCCTTCCAACCACCTGTGTTGTAGGCACAGATGTAATGCCTGTTGCTCCTATTGCACTTGCCATAACAGTAAGGATTTTCACTGGTCTTCATGACAAAAATGCCTCCTCCTGCCTATTGTGTACAGTGTGTTGTGCATTGAATGGATGATGTCCTGGGACAGGGTCTATCAACCCCACACCAGCAAGGCAAGGGTTAAGGAGCTTTCTGGATGCAGGAAGCCTTACCCCCTCATCTCTGCTGGGCATGCTCCTTCTTCAAAAGGGAGCAGCTCACTCTGGAGGAGAAGAGCAGTTGTGTGCAGCAGCGTCCTGCCAGGATGCCAAGTTGCTGGAAGCCCATCGACCATGGGAGCTGAAGGTGATGACTCGCTGTTGCCAATGGAAGAGACTCTGGAGACAGATCAGAGAGGAACACAGGAGGGACCCAAAGTCCAACCTAGGACTTGGTCTGCCAGCTTGAAAAGTAGCTGGTTTGGGGAGGAGGGAAGGTTTAACACTCCTTGTGGTGCATAAACACTAATCAAGACTCAGTCCCTTCTGTTTATGCCCTTCTTCTGCTCCTATCATTGATATCCACTTCTTACGGCTCACTCTTACATAGGACAGCCTCTTACGGATCAGCAAGCAGACATCCTTCTTCTTTTACTGGGTGGTGTGACGGCAGCTGAGAACAGTTTGTGTGACCCAAATTATCAAATGCCATTGAGCTAATGAAAGCAGAACTCAAGATGACTCAGCCGACTTAGCTGCAGGCCACAACAAGATCATTTAGGTTACAGTGTAGTAGCCATGTTAGTCTGTGTCAGCAAAAAGAAAGGAATACTTGTGGCACCTTAGAGACTAACAAATTTATTTCAGCATAAGCTTTCATGGGTTAGAACCCACTTCATCGGGTGCATCATTGTAAACGTTTTAAAATAAAAAATCAAAGTCTTTTGTTGCACAGGCTGCTTGAAGTGGTTTGAACTGAGGGTGGAGATGTGGGAAGGAATAGGTTCAGGGCAATGTGCTTGGAAGGTTGAAAGGAAAGTGACAGAGAACGCTATGTAAAGACGAGTTAAACAACTCCAATGTTGCTACGTAAAAGATGGGGGAAGGGGCGAACCATGTGTAACAATGGCCAACAATATCTTGTACAAGCTTCAGGAAGGACAAGACCAGCTCAAGAAGTGGGTGGCTTAGTTAAGAACCAAAACATGATTTTGTCAACAAATGATAGGGGGGAAAGGGCCAACTGTTCCATGTGGCGTAGCGGGATAAGAAATCTCATGCTGAGAGGTGTGTTATGGCTGGGTAATTCATCATGAGAATGGATAATTTTATTACAGGAAAGTCATAAAGACTTCCTGGTGCAAGCATGAGTTCAAGCTAGGAAATGAGGGTGAAGGATCTTTTACTAGTAAAGAAAAAAATATTAACTAGCTGCTGAAAGTTGTGGCTATTTACCTTAATTAGGGAAGTGTAAGAAGACAATTTAGGGAAGTCCAGTTTACCATCATGAGGAATGTACTTTATCAATTTAGCTACAGATTTCTGCAAAGTTTGTCCAACTGGTGAGTAAACTATTATAAAAGAGGAAGCCCAGAAGGTGGTGTGTGTGTGTGTGTGTGTGTGTGTGTGTTTTTAAGGTGTCTGGAAGACTTACCATCTAATATTATAGTTGCTGAACTATTGCACAGATTAACAAATTGGTTAATTTGCCCACTAACATCAGACAAATGCATAAACTCAGGTTCAATATAATCTTCACCAATCTTAAAATAATAGTAGACCACTGTGATGGGTTGGATCATAGAAACCCCTTTGGGACTGCCATCTGATGTGCCTAGACTACCTCTGAGCCCGTTTTATCTGCCAGCTTGAGACGTCAGTACCTTGCCTTGTTTGATCCAGACATGCTTGCCTGCTGCAAACACAGATCCAAGTCTGAACCACGTCCCCCACAAGCTGCAGGCATAACTGAAAACTGCTTAAGAAGTGCTCCTGTCTCCAGAACTCAGATACCCAGCTCCCAAAGGGGTCCAACCCCCAAATAAATCTGTTTTACCCTCTATAAAGCTTATACAGGGTAAACTCATAAATTGTTCACCCTCTATAACACTGATAGAGAGATATGTACAGCTGTTTGCCCCCCGGCCTCCCAGGTATTAATACTTACTCTGGGTTAATTAAGAAGTAAAAAGTGATTTTATTAAATACAAAAAGTAGGGTTTAAGTGGTTCCAAGCAATAACAGACAGAACAAAGTAAATTACCAAAGAAAATAAAATGCACAAGTCTAAGCCTAATACAGTAGGAAACTAAATACAGGTAAATCTCACCCTCAGAGGGTTGAGTAATTGCTGGACCCAGACTAGAAGAAGGGACTTATATAGTCTCTCGTGGGTGGAAACCCCTCTCCCCTCCTGTGTAGAATCACAGCTACAAGATGGAGTTTTGGAGTCACATGGGCAAGTCACATGTCCATGCATGACTCAGTTCTCTACAAGAATGTTCCCAGGAAAGCTCAGATGTGGATTAGCATCTATCAAGGTCCATTGTTAGCCAAGTATTTCCACTTACTTGAATAACCCCTTCACACTATGTTGATCAAATCTGCCTTAGGTGCTTTCTACAGCAAACACTTTAAATACAAGCATAGAGCCAACGCTCATAACTTCAGATATAAAAATGATACATGCATACGAATAGGATGAATACATTCAGTAGAACATAACCTTTGCAAAGATATGTTACATGGCATATGTAGCATAAAACATATTCCCGTTATGACATTTACACTCATAAGCATATTTCTATAAAGCATTATGGGGTGCAATGTCACAACCACAGCTATCTGAAGTAAAATAAAATGAATTGAAAACCCCCAACTAGTATCAGAAAATGGAAGCTTAGTTAACAAGAGTCTCAGTATAACAATGTTGCTAAATTAGGAGATAGATACACTGAGTGGTCCACTGAGTAGCATTGCTCCAAGTGAAAAATCAAATGAGGAGAGGGAGAAGTCAAGGGTAGAAGAGTGATTAAATGTGCTTAGAATGAATTGTGAATATACAACCACAGTGAAGCGAGAGACATTTGTGAAATTCTTCTGAAAATGTAGATGGTAGACCAAAAAGTTGATGATAGCTATGCTTAGACAATGCTGAGAACAGTTAGCTGATAACATAGTCAATTGAAGTTAAGCTACATTATTCATCTTGTAATACTGATCTGGAATCATGTCTGAATGGCTCAGTTCAGTACTTTGGAAGCATATGTCGCTATGCGCAGTCTTCAGCCCATGTAAATATGCATCAGACAAAATCTTAAGCTCTTTAATCTCAAAATATTCCAATACTGGTGCCTTTATGACAACATTTTTTCTCAAATGTCAAAATACTTTCCTCTTTCTACGCAGTCTTCTGAGTGGAGAATTTAATTGTGATAAAAGTACATTTATTTAGATATGTGGGTGGGCAAGATTCTGTGGCCTACAATGTGCAGGAGGTCTGACTAGATTATCACGATGGTTCCTTTTGACGTTAAAGTCTATGACTCTGTGTCTATGAATCTCTTTGTAAGGTCGTCTTGTTTTGTGATTGTTCCATTTATACAATTGCTTCCACATTTCTCAGACCCACTGGAACTCCTTTGTCACTGAGCCATGTCTTTCTTTGGCAGGCTGCACAACATTATGCAGTCTCTCATTGTGGTGTCAAGCACTGTCCTCTCCGCTCACAAGTAATCATTAAGTCCACTCCATTCAGATCCTCAAAAGCTTTGCAATATAATGCTCGGTACATCTTGGTTACTGAGGCAGTCCTGAAAACAAATCACTCAAATGCGTATGTACCAAAAGGGGAGAAGAAGGAACTGAGTTTCTATGTTGAGCCTGACCTGCCAAAACATTTGGTTTTCATCCAAAACTGAAAATACTATTATATTTTGAAAGTTAGACATAAAGTACAATTTTTGTAAAGCATCTAAATGACGTAGGAACCCAAGCCCCAGTCAGGCACTTAAAATTTTCAAAATGACTTGAGTGACTTCTCCATTACCTCCTAACTGTTCTTATGGGTAGCACTTGTGTTTAGTCTCTACAAATCTTTAACTTGTTGGATGTTATTATGGTGGCTATTCTATCTATCCAATCTGTTGCTATCTGACCTTGCTCAATGATCTTCCTCTTACTATCCAGAGAATTTCAGGTTTTATTTCTCAGTGCTAATATAACTTTATATGGCACATATTTATAATATATTTTTATCCTTTAATGAGTCTCTCAATCTGTTAAACACCATATGTCTTTTTCCATCGTGCTCCATACATAAATTTTCATTTGCAGGTTGTCTTTCCATGGCTGCTTAGATTGTACTTCTATGGTGCTTCCTAGGATTCCAGGTTGCTCACTACCACCTTCCCTTAGCATGAGGAAGCCTTGTCTGTGCTTGCCAAGGGTCAGCTACCCATCTTCACCAGCCATAGGCAGCACATATTCCCCTCTAGATATATGCAAGCTCTCTCTACAGGTTAGCCATAGGCACACTCGAACCCTTGAGCTCTCTGAGCATCTCCCTGGAGTGTCTAGCACCTGTTCTACTGGACACTCCCTGTATTCACAGATTCACTTCTCCCAAAGGAACAATACACCCCAGTTTCTGAGTTCCAATTCAGATCACTGGTCTGCTTAACACACAGCACTAAGATACATTTATAGTGACAACAAGTATACGTTTGCTTAAAGAATAGGGATCAGAGAAGAAGCAAGTAAAAGCACTGGAAACAAATGGTTACTTATAAAATAAAATCACAACATGCATTCTAGCACCTAGACTTCATTAATAAGATCTTCTTATAGTATTGTTCACCAGCACTGCACAGCCAGGCCAGGCTGTGATCCCTCTTTCAGGACAATAACATACTGTCAGCATGTCTCATTGGTGAAGGGATACTTGTGTCTTATTGCAACCCCAGATATATCAAAATAGTTCTTTGATATTTATTCATAAACTGAGCAGCCTCCTGCTGTGTGGTTCATCCTGTAGACTTCATGATCTCTTGTTGATATTGCAATCTTAGTTAGCTGGTGGCTCCATATCCAAATAGATTACACTGTGAGATACACAATATGCAATGACCAGACAGAGATAAACGCCTGACCACAAATTCCTGGTGACCTGACTTTAACTTCAAAGTTTTAAGAACATAATTTCCAGTATAGATACATAACTTTTTAATTATTATCCATACAAATGTTTCACAATGATTATGGTGACCACTGGGCTGTTTGGTGACCCTACTGCATCATGGTGGAGGGGTGTAACATTTGAAGTAGGGGATCACTGGTTGGAGCTATACCATCAATGATGAAGCGTGGTCCAAAATATTGTCTTGGGCATTATGTGAGAACCCTGAAAATGATGGCTAACATGGGTGGTGAAGACACAGGGCAGCAGCTGCACCTAGCTACCAGAGATGAAAGAAGTCACCGAGAGAGACCCAACAGCTCGGGTCGCAGAGCATGAAGCCATTACTGGTAGACCAGGAAAAGGTTTGTGTTACTGCGCCTCTGTCTTATCCTGGTGGGACAAGGTATTCTTTGAGACAATCGTTTGCTCTTGCTTTTGATCAGCATGAATAACTTAGCGCTCAGCATGCGGGTTAAATCCCATGCTCTACTCTCATCTGCAGATACCCTGCCAGCGTAAATGTGACAAGCTTGCACCAAAGCATCCTTAAGGATGTGTGTCCTCTGAAGTCAGCAGGCACATGTGCAGTATACCATGACAATGCATTTAATCGTAGCTGAGATCCCCACCAATTCATCACATTTTTTTTAACCTGGAATGTTGCAACTCTTTACAGGCATGGTCATCAGGTTGTTGTCCACTTTGCATGAGACCATCTTAGCATATCAATCACTGGCCTAATGGAAGTAAGGCTGGTAGATCACGGACGCCATGAGGTGGAAGATTCATTGCTTCTGTATGCTGGTGGTCCCAACCACTTACATGGGGTAGCATTACTACTGGGAGGCAAAGCCAAGTCATCTTTAATAACTTGGATGCCTATGTCGTCTTGACCACTTATTACACATTTTTAACATCAGCATGATCACCTCACTGTCATAGTAGTCTATGCACTGACAGAGGAATGATTTAGTCAAAGATCATTTCTATGATCAATTGGAATCTCTAGTATTCACTGTCCCTTCACATGATAAACTCATGATCCTGGGCAACCTGGATCCCTGCAAATTGGGCTTGAACAGGTACTTGGCCATTATGGTTCAGGTATACCCAATGATAACTCCTGCTGATTGCTCACATTATGTGCCTCTCAGAATCTCTCCGTTCTTGGGTTGTGGTTCAGGCGATGATGTATACACCAGATGTTCTGGATCTCTCACAATGGGATCACTCATGACGAGTTGGACCACATCATTTCACATGACAGGTGTCTCCACCTCCTGCAGAGTATATCATGGTGCAGAATGTGCCTCAAACATGGATCAGTGTGAAGTTCCTCTGCCAACTTCTGTGCACTCTTCAGAACATTTTGAAATCCCTCATCTGACTGGTAAGACTGTAGGTATGACTTTGCTTTGTCCAGTTGTTCCATTGCTCCAGATATATCAAGGTCGACACCTTGGAGTCTCTTGTTTACAACATTTGTTTCAAACAGTATGTCATGCCACAACACTAAGCCACACAGAAATTTGAAGTTATGTATGATTCTGGTGATTCCATTTCCCTCTGCCACTGTTCTCCCACAAACAGTTCCTGTCATAGCATTATCCTCCATAATAGCAACTATGGCATCATCTATCTTCCCAATTTGGTGTTTGATAGGCTTTATCGCCTCCACTTGACTTTCCTATTGTGTGGCTCTCAGTGATTTCAGTGTCAGAGAGGATGTTCCCAGATGTTGCTTCAAAATTTGCCATCGATGAGTTGATGCAGAGAAAAATATAGATGCTTTGAATTACATTAAAAAATTCAGCAGCCTCATTAGAAGTTGATGCTGCATCACTGACCACCAAGTTCAATGAATGAGAACTGCATGGCACGAAAAAAAGCTCGAGGGTTTAACTCTCGGATCCATGTCTGCACTCCTCTGTTCTTTCCTCTCATGTTGGCACCATTATCGTAGCCCTGACCTCTCATCTCAGCTATCGCAATTCCCGTATCTTCCAGCTTTTTAAGTAATGTGTTGGATGGAAACTTCTACTTTCATTGTCTTTGGGGAACATGAAGTTTTTCTCTTGTTGTGGCCCATGCAGTACAAGGAAGTCCCTCAGGCTATTGCTCAAGTGGGTCCACAGTCCTGGATTGTCTAGACTTAAGGAACTAAACTCAGCAGCAGCTGTTTCTTGCGCCTCCACCACACTCTTCTCTGATCTACACTTTTCTTCAGGAATGTGCATGGTTACATCTATTTGAGATGGAGATATGGATGCTGCAGTAGCTGCCAGGTCACCTGCACTCTGACTAACTAGAAGATCAAGCATCTCCTCACCACTCACATCCTCACTGGGGCCAGAAGGCTCACCGTGAACATTTTGTGTCTATGTATCTCATGAGAGCTCCTTCCTGCTTAGATACAAAAGCTTCCTTTGCTTGCTTTCTTTTTATGAATGCTGCCTCAGAGGGGCATTTTCTTCTTTCACTCATGACTGCTGTTCTATGCCAGCTATAGTGGCTATCAACACTCAATTGAAGGGGACAAATAAGCAAGCTGGTAGCAGGACCTGAGTGAGGGAAGATATCAGTGTCTTAAAGGCCTAACTAGCTCCTACTACTTCAGTTGATTGCCTGTTCTCCTCAAGTGGGTTCAGGGAAGCAGCAGGAAAGAGGAAGCTCCCTGAGAAGCTGGTGTTAATAAGTCCAGGCTCCTGAGGGTGTGTGGTGGGGCAAGTGCCCCACCCCCCTGCAAGAGTGGGCTAAGACAGGCTAGAGAGGCTGCGCAAGGTGGAAGCGAATCAGAGCCGGGCTCAGCCCTATATAAAGGCTGCCCAGGAGAGGAGCAGGCAGTCTGTCTCTGGCCTTCGACAGGGGAAGTTCAGTCTCCAGGGCTGGGAGACTAGCACCGCAGACAGCGCAGTACTGGACAGGCATGGGGAGCAGAAAGGAGCTCTGGCCAATAGCCTGCCAGGCTGCAGGCCCTGAATGGAAGGGCCTAGCAGGTGCAAGGGACCATAGGGGAAGTGGCCCAGGGAAGTGGACAGACGAGGGGAGAGAAGGAGGACAGCGAGGCTGCTGCCAGAGGGTCCCTGGGCCGGGACCCAGAGTAGCGGGTGGGCCTGGGTTCCCCCTTTTCCCCCCTTGCAGTACACCCAGCCATCGGCCGTGGGGAGTGGCCATCACAGACTACACCAGATCCCTGACAGGAGGGATTAGACTTTGGGGGTGTGGTTGGACATGGTGGCTGGGTCGCAGAGAGACTGCTGATCACCCTCACCCCCCCCCCAACCCCGGAAGGGGGTGTGGATGGACTGAGGGGCACTGCCGGAGGGCAGTGGCCATGAAGAGGATGCCGTGAGCTTGAGAGCAATGTGGGCTCAGACGCCAACCAAGGGCGAGATAATGGGCAAGACACCACCAGGAGAGGGCGCTCCACTGGACTGAGCTAATTCCCGGAGACAACCAGCAGGAGGCGCTGGGTGGTGAGTCCTAACCCCATCACAGGGTGCTAGAGAGGTACATAAGAGGCTCCTCTCTCTCTCTCTCTCTCTCTCCCTGCAGCTCCTACTGCTTTCTGTTATTCCTTCTCACCTTTTCGCCTGCTTGCCTGTTATGTCTCTTGTGCCCTCCTTCCTCCAGCACAGCACTCCACCATCTCTCTGCATCTAGAGCAGAGAGAATACATATGCACCAGCAGCAGACACAGTTTTCTACACTCTGGGTCCTAGTAGTGCCTCTCCCTCCTCCGCCCCCCCACACAGGCTGGCACCCGAGGCAGCCGCCTCAGTTCACCTCATGATAAGGCCAGCCCTGCTCTTAACACACAAGACTAGTCTAATGTGCAGGCTTTGGTCCCTTTCTCCCACCTTCCTGCTTCCCTAGGCCTTTGCTCTCTTTCAGACTGCACTGGAAACCAATGTCATTCTGTAGGTGCGGCACCAGTGGATCAATGTTAATGTAGTGCTGAAATTAAGACCTTAAGATGCATTTTAATCCTTCACAATCAGTTATTAAAATATAGCATTGTAGAACGAGAATGCTATTGCATTGCTGTGGACGAACTCGGCAAATACATAGTTACTGAAAAGTGATTTTTATTTCATGTGACAGTCAAAGAGAAAAATAAACAGGGGAGGAAGCTTTTGTAAGGGCTGGTCTACACTGAATAACGTAGCTGAAGTCGAATATCTTAGATCGATTTTTAAAAGTACTTACCCAGGTCCACATGGCAGCAGGCAGGCTCCCCCGTCAACAGTGCTTCCTCCGCTCGCGGAGCTGGAGTTCCGGTGTCGACGGGGAGCAGCTCTGGGATCAATTTATCGCGTCTAGACGAGATGTGATAAATCGATCCCAGAACATCGATAGCTACCCGCCGAATCGGGCGGGTAGTGTAGACATAGCCTAAGAAATTTTTTCCTGAGGGAGCAGAACCCAATGATTCCAGAATCTGGAGGCTGATGCTTGTCGTTTGCTTCAACATTTATTTTACATCTTACACATACACCACTTTAAAAGCAATGAGGCTGTGCTATATACTGTTCAAGGTAGTGACTGTAATTTACAGAGCACAGTTCTCAGTTCCTGTACACAGTGCTGTTGTGCATGTTCCCAGGGCCAGTGCTACCATTAGGCGACCCTAGGAGGTCGCCTAGGGCACCAGGATTTGGGGAGGCGGTGTTTCAGGTCCCTCGGCGGCTGCCGGTGGGAGAGGCTGCCGCCAAAATGCTGCCGAGATCCCTGGCGGCGAAAGAAGCTGCCACCAACACTTCAGCGGCAGCTTCTTTGGCCGCCGGGGATCTCGGCGGCATTTCGGCAGCAGCCTCTCCTGCCGCTGCTGCTTAGGGCGGCAAAAAAGCTGGCACCGCCCCTGCATGTTCCTCACTGTGGTGTGATACTAACTCTGGACATAGTATAACAACTTGGAAGACAGAGTTATAAAGAGCTGTAGTATTTTGGGATGGGCCTGTCATACAATATCAAGATGCTTCTCTCAAAACTTAGCCAATTTAGAGTCTCTCGTCTCGTCTCTCTAATGGCCCAATAGTCAGGAGTTGGAGATCCCATCACCATGATTCAAGTTCAATTCTCAGTCAGGTGAGGCTTTCGCTTGAGGGTTCAAAGGATGGCCTACCAGATAGTGCACTGGATTGAAACTTGAGAGACTTGGGTTAACTTCCTGTGTGACCTTGTGCAAGTCACTTAATCAGCATTGCCACCCCCCAAGTGTTCAAAAACCATGAGTTGTGTTGTGTCCTCCCAAATCATGAGATACTTAAAAAAAACAAAAATGGGGGAGGGGGATTGATGTCTTCTGGCTTTTCAGACCTTGGTATTCACTGTTTTTCAGATTTCCTCTCTAACCATGAAGGCTAGGAACTTTTTTTTTCTTCTTTTTTAAAGGAATGTTGAGATTCTCATAAAAAAATAATAATAAAAAAATAAATGGAGATATGCCTCTCTCATAGGACTGGAAGGACCTTGAAAGGTCATCAAGTCCAGTCCCCTGCCTTCACTAGCAAGACCAAGTACTGTCCTCTGACAGATTTTTGCCCCAGATCCCTAAATGGCCATCTCAAGGATTGAACTCAACCCTGGGTTTAGTAGGCCAATGCTCAAAAATGACTCTAGGAACTAGGGCTTCATGAACTCCCAAATCAGAAAAGTTGGCAAAACTGCTTAATCTACCCTGTGCTTCATTTTCCCATCTGTAAAATGGTGCTAATGCTATCTGGAAAGTAGATAACATCTTACTGATATTGGGGAAACTGAAACATGTATCAACTGACTTGTCCAAAGTTCTATAGAAAGACTGTGGCAGAACTAGGAATAAAACCCTAATCTCAGGATTCTGAGTCCACATTGCTTTAATCATTAAACCATTCTTCCTTGCTCCGAAATATAGTTTGTTTGGGGTGGTTTTTTTTCCCCATTAACCTATTACTCCAATCCTGGGGAGCAGAGAGAATTCAGTTGTGAGCAGGTATTGTAATGAGTACTTTGTGACAATATTAAGAGACTGATGTGGGTGGACATTAAAAAGGATATATTTGAAAATGAATTGTTACACTATTGACATTGGTAGCGCAATCTTTGTATTTATTAGATTATTTCAAAAGCATCTTTCAATCTATTAAAGGGTGTTTGGGATCTAACAAACAGAGGTAATTTTAAAGCTCTTAAGAAAGCTGAAGCAAAGGTACTAATTAAGGGGGGAAATGGCTTTGTCTACCATCTGTCCTTTTTTGAGACTAATTACAAGCTTGGGCATTAATGCATCTGGGTAACCCATGTTGATAATAGTGAGGCTCAAGTTCCCTGTGTGTTCAGGTTCACACCACATGCCCCAATTATCACTTAAATGTTTTCAGACATTAGGGTGTTTCCCCTCCCCTCTATGAGGGTAAGGAATGATTGTGGGTTTTTTCCACTTGAAAAATATTTGAAAGACACAGCACTATGACAACATCTTGCAGCAGGATATAATCTTTTATATAGCACTTTCTCATCAGTAGATCTCAAACCACTTCACAATCTATAATGTATTTATCATCACAACACCTCTGCGAGGTAGGGAAGTACTACTATTCCCATTTTTTTTAAATATATGGGAACAGAGGCTAAGTGATTTGTCCAAGGTCCCACAGGAAATCTGTGGTAGCACTGAACCAGATCTCCCATATCCTAGGCTAGTTCCCCAACCATAAAACCATCTTCTCTTAAGTAGTTGCCTAAGGCAGGTTCCAAGTGACTGGCAAATATCAGATTCCTAGCAGTGATGGCCTTGAACTGAGGTTACAAGTAAATAGTACTGGAAACCTTCAAGATAATTTAAAGCAGATCTTAATTTGTGCTGGGGCTTGCTGGGGCTCAGCTCTGGCATGTCTTCTCATGCCAGGGCACATCTGCGCACCCCTTTTGTTAGTGGTGTGTTGGGCAAGACATTGCTCATATGGTATGTGAGAGGTCATGTTGAGTGGAGAACACTATTATTGTTGCTTGAGGAGCCCTGTCACCTCTTTCTTTACAAATTTAAGCGCTGTGATAGTAAATTGCCTTTTTGAAGGCCTAGTCTCTCTCTCTCTCTCTCTCCCCCCTGCCCTGCCCCCTTTGATTGTACCAAAAAACCCTATTCCTTGAAAGTAACTTGATTCACTGGCTACTGCTAAGGAGGGCCCTTTATTCAGTACCTTTGCACTTAGATACGTTGTGACACAGTATGTACTATATAAAAATCTTCGATCCTGAATCAACTTTATCAAAAAACAGTTAGGTACTTAAAGGCCATGTTTGGCACTAATCTACAGGGAATGACGAGCTGGTCAGTCACCTAATCCTCTCTCTACCTTCCAATTCAACCCCACCCCCACAGCTGCTGCCTGAGCACAAGTCCTCAGGTACCTTGCAAAACCTTGCAAGGAGATGCTCAGGCTGGTGGGAGCCAGGGTAAGGCCTTTGTGCTGTGAGAGAGCTGCTGGTGTCTGGGCTCTGAGCCAAAGCTTCACAGCACAGAAGCATTCAGGATTATAGGGTAGGCGGTGATACAGCCCCTTACTGGTCTAGGTGAACCCCCAAAGCACCACAACTACAACATGGTCTAGCCCAGTCCCCACAAACAAGATGACACACCTGATCCTGATAACTGACACTGTAAATACTGGTGTGTACAGAGGTCATAAAATGACCAGCTTTATGGTGATATTCTGTGTGCAGCAAGGGCTGTGTCAGATCCATTAATTTTTCTTCTGAGTGCAGGCCAACATTATTTTCAAAGTCTTGCATGATCTCAGGTCTCTCACTGGTCAGAGCCCCAAAATGAATTTCCCCCCACGTGGAATGCCCAGAACTCCCAAGATTTGGACATGTGTCTTGGATTAGAGATTGAGAAAGTTGAGGCTCCCAGATGGATTTCAGCCACAGTGAGTGCAGCCTGCTGGATGACGAATACTTCTCCAGAAAGCATTAGAACAGATTCATGGTTGGCTAAAGAATAGGGCTGAGGTATGGGGCCTGATCCAATACCTGTTGAAGACAAAGGGAATCTTTATATTGGCTTCAAAGTGAGATGAAACACGCCCCAGGTGCATTGATTATTCTTTTCTGAGCAGGTTTGGCCATTTCTAATACCCTTTCCCATCCCCATAATAAAGATGCAATAGAAATGGGCAGGAGAAATCAAGTAAATTGTCCTGCTGATAAGATGGTCACAGCGGTTATTAGAACAGGCACAGTTTAGAGTTGTTTGGAATGTCATGGCTTCTAAGCTGTACATTGTGCTGATTTGTGTCTCAGCCCAGTGCGTGTGTGTAAAATAATTCAGCATTACTTGATAAATGTTAAAGCTTGTTTTTAATAACACACACAAATGTTAATTCTATTGTTATTCAGAATGACTCCACTACTGTGGTGAATGTCAAACACAGCACACTTCTTTAATACTGTACAACCTAGTTTACAACTGTCGTATCTTATTCCAAAGGTAAAAAACTACAATTAAACTGACCTGTAAGAAGTAATCATTAAAGTACAGTATTATTGCCTTTGTATTACTTATACAGTGTTATAGAAATCTAGTGCTAATATTCATTCTGAGCTTCTTCTTCAAGAAACCTTAAACAGGGTATTAATCCAGATGATTTTTCTCTTTGACTCTCTGATATTTTTTGAGCTTTAGGGATTAGTTTCTAAGGGTATGTCTACACCTACCCATCGGATCGACGGATAGCTATCGATCTATCGGGGGTCAATTTATCGCGTCTAGTCTAGACACGCTAAATCAATCCACGAGCGTTCTCCCATTGACTCCTGTACTCCACCGCCGTGAGAAGCGGAGTCAACGGGGAATCAGCAGCAGTCGACTCAATGCTGTGAAGACGCCGCGGTAAGTCGATCTAAGTACGTCGACTTCAGCTACGCTATTCTCGTAGCTGAAGTTGCATATTTTAGGTGTAGATCAAGGCTAAGTTTAAGCAGAGACCAAATGTCAGGGTTCCCTCCCCACTCTAAACTCTAGGGTAAAGACGTGGGGACCCGCATGAAGAGCTCCTAAGCATATTTTTACCAGCTTAGGTTAAAACCCCCAAGGTACAAAATTCCCTGCACCCTGAGAAATGCTTCTTCCACTGCCACCATCAAGTGTTTTAAACAAGAATCCAGGAAAGGAGACCACTTGAAGTTCCCTTTCCTGCCCCCCCCCAAATACCCTCTCAAGCCCGTACACCCCTTTCCTGGGAAGCTTGAGAATAATCTCCTAACCAATTGGTTACACAGTGATCTAAACCCCCCCCCCCCCCGGGGTTTTTACACCATAGAAAACAGTCAGCTTCTTAAAAGAAGGATTTTATTAAAACAAAGAAGGTAAAATCAGCTCTGTAAAATCAGGATGGTAACTATTTTACAGGATACTCAATTTCCAAACTCAGAGGGATTTCCCCTCTGGACAAACCCTTAAAGTTACAGGGGGAAAAAAAGGAATAACCCCTCCCTCTCACACAGGGAATGTACCAAGCAAAAATAAACAGAAATCTACTCGCTATGCTATCTAAACTTACTTTAGAAAAGTGAGGATTTGATGAAAAGATGACTGGTTCCTTCTGACTCCAAGATCACTCCGAGTCTGACAAAGAGCCACACACAAAGCTTTCCCCCTCCCAAGATTTGGAAGTATCTTGTCCCCTTATGGGTCAGATGCCGGCCAGGTCAGGTGTCGGTCTGGTTACCTGCATTTCTTAACCCTTTACTGGTAAGAGGATTTTATTTGCATCAGACCCTCTCCCCTTTCCCTTTATATTGATGACATGCCCCCCAAATCACCGATATTGTGAAACACTGGCTGTGATTTCTTCCTGGAGCTCTAAAAGAAAACAAAAGTAATAAGACACATGAATCTCCAAATATACTAATAACTGGATAAAGACTAACAATATTTCCCACATTGCAAGGACGATTTTAACCAGTTGGTTCTGGGAAACTGTCACGGGAGAGTGCATCAGCCACTTTGTTAGAAGCTCCTGAAATGTGTTGTATTTCAAAATCAAAATCTTGGAGAGCTAAACTCCACCGAAGAAGTTTTTTGTTATTTCCCTTGGCGGTATTAAGCCACTGTAGTGAAGCATGGTCGGTTTGCAGGTGGAAACGCCGTCCCCAAACGTATGGGCGTAGCTTTTCCAGAGCGTAGACAATGGCGTAACATTCCTTCTCACTGATTGACCAGTGGCTTTCCCTCTCAGACAGCTTCTTGCTGAGAAACATGACAGGATGGAATTCTTGATCTGGTCCTTCCTGCATTAAGACTGCTCCCACACCACGCTCGGACGCATCTGTGGTTACTAGGAACGGTTTATCAAAGTCTGGGGCTCTTAGCACCGGGTCAGACATGAGTGTTGCTTTAAGCTGGTTAAAGGCCTTCCGACACTCATCAGTCCACTGAACTGCATTTGGCTGGTTCTTTCTGGTTAGGTCAGTTAGCGGGGCGGCGATTTGGCTGTAGTGTGGTACAAATCGCCTGTAATATCCGGCCAAGCCTAAGAAAGATTGGACCTGTTTCTTTGACTTTGGGACAGGCCACTTTTGATAGCCTCCACCTTGGCCTGTAGGGGGTTAATAGTTCCTTGACCCACCTGGTGTCCAAGGTAAGTCACTCTGTTGAGGCCTATTTGACACTTTTTAGCCTTAACAGTTAGTCCTGCCTCTCGTATGCACTCGAAGACCTTCTGGAGATGCTCCAGGTGTTCAGCCCATGAGTCAGAAAATATGGGCACATCGTCAAGATAGGCAACTGCCGATTCTCCCAATCCCGCTAGGAGACTATCTACCAGTTTCTGGAATGTGGCGGGTGCATTCCGCAGCCCAAAAGGGAGCACATTAAATTCATACAGCCCGACATGGGTGATGAAGGCTGACCTTTCCTTGGCGGATTCCTCTAGCGGTACCTGCCAGTACCCCTTGGTTAAGTCTAAGGTGGAGATGAACTGGGCATGTCCCAGTTTCTCCAATAGTTCATCGGTGCGAGGTATTGGATAGTTGTCTGGGCAAGTCACAGCATTTAGCTTACGGTAGTCCACGCAAAAGCGTATTTCCCCATCTGGTTTGGGGACTAGAACCACGGGAGAGGCCCATGCACTGCTAGAGGGACGGATTATACCCATCTGTAGCATGTCTTGAACCTCCCGTTCTATAGCAGTTTTGGCGTGAGGAGCCACTTGGTAAGGTTGGGCTCTAATTGGGTGGGCATTACCTGTGTCAATGGAGTGGTATGCCCGTTCGGTCAGTCCTGGGGTGGCTGAGAACATCGGTGCGAATTTAGTGCATAGCTCCTGGATTTGCTGGTGCTGCATACGTCCGAGGGTCATTGAGAGGTTCACCTCTTCCACGCCACCGTCATTTTTTCCTTCATAGTAGACACCTTCAGGCCACTCAGCGTCTTCTGCTCCCTGGGCAGTAAACTGACAAACCTTCAATTCTCGGGGGGGAAAAAAGGCTTTAGAGAATTAACATGGTACACTTTAGGCTTGAGAGTTGTGGTGGGGAATGCTATGAGATAGTTCACAGCTCCCAGGCGTTCTTGGACCGTAAATGGCCCTTCCCATGATGCTTCCATTTTATGGGCCTGGAGCGCCTTCAAGACCATGACCTGGTCCCCTACTTTAAAAGAACGCTCTCTGGCATGTTTATCATACCAGGCCTTTTGCTCTTCCTGAGCCTCTTTTAGGTTTTCTCTAGCAAGGGCTAAAGAGTCTCGGAGAGTGTTTTGTAGGTTGCTTACAAAGTCCAGAATGTTAGTTCCCGAAGAAGGCATAAACCCCTCCCATTGCTGTTTCACCAACTGTAATGGCCCTTTAACTTCGCGGCCATACACAAGTTCGAATGGTGAAAATCCTAAACTGGGATGTGGTACAGCCCTGTAGGCAAAGAGCAACTGCTGTAACACTAGGTCCCAATCATTGGAGTGCTGATTTACGAATTTACGTATCATGGCTCCCAAAGTTCCATTAAACTTCTCCACCAGACCATTTGTTTGATGGTGGTAAGGGGTGGCAACCAAGTGGTTCACCCCATGAGCTTCCCACAGGCTTTTCATGCTCCCTGCCAGGAAATTAGTTCCCGAATCAGTAAGGATGTCGGCGGGCCAACCTACCCTGGCAAAAATCTCTGTTAATGCCTGGCATACACTTTTAGCCCGGGTGTTGCTCAGAGCTACTGCTTCTGGCCATCGGGTGGCAAAATCCATGAAAGTCAGTATGTACTGCTTTCCTCTGGGTGTCTTTTTCGGAAAAGGACCCAGAATATCCACAGCTACCCACTGAAATGGAACTTCAATATGGGGAGTGGCTGGAGAGGGGCTTTGACCTGGTCTTGGGGTTTTCCCACTCTTTGGCACACCTCACAAGACCGGACATAGGTAGAAACATCCTTGCCCATTCCCTCCCAGTGGAATGACCTCCCCAAATGGTCTTTGGTTCTGTTCACCCCAGCATGACCACGGGCTAAGCTCAAGAGCTTTACCCGGTACTTAGTCGGAACTACCAACTGTCTCTGAGGACTCCAGTCTTCCTGGTGTCCACCAGAAAGAGTCTCCTTATATAGAAGTCCTTTTTCTATAACAAACCGGGATCGATTAGAAGAGCTGAGAGGCAGTGGGTTGCTCCGTTCCACTGTCCAAGCTCTCTGGAGGCTTTCATCCGCTTCTTGCTCGGCTTGGAACTGTTCCCTAGATGCTGGAGACATCAGTTCCTCACTGGGGTGTGGACTTGGGCTGGGTCCCTCTGGAAGCGATGTAGGTGATGGGGTTGTTTCCGTTGACTGTGAACCGCTCTCCGCTGGTGCACGATGTGGTAATTCAGGCTCGGGTTGAGCCTCTTGTATTGAGTTATCGGCTGCTGCTGCCGTTGCAGGCTCGGTGGTGCCCTCTGGTGTTGGCACTGTAGATGGGGTTGCAAGCGCTGGACTCAGTGCTGGCAATGGTTCTGGTGCTGGTTGCTTCGCCAGTTCTGGTTCCGAGATTGGCTTTGGTTGGGTTTCTGCGACTGGATCTACGACGGCTGTTGCAGTCGTTGGCAGGGTATCCGGTTCCACCACCTCTATCTGGGTCTCTGGTAGTATAGATGGGGTTCTGGTGGAAGTCTCAGGAACAGAGCTAGGTGTGACAGCTTGCTTAGCCTGGCTGCGGGTGACCATTCCCACCCTCTTGGCTAGCTTCACACAATTGGTCAAGTCTTCCCCCAGCAACATGGGAATGGGATAATCATCATAGACTGCAAAAGTCCAATTTCCTGACCAGCCCTTGTACTGGACAGGCAACACGGTTGTAGGTAAATCAAAAGAGTTGGACTTGAAGGGTTGAATCGTCACTTGTGCCTCTGGGTTGATTAAGCTGGGGTCCACTAAGGATTGGTGGATAGCCGACACTTGTGCTTCAGTGTCCCTCCACGCTGTAACCTTCTTTCCGCCCACACTCACCATTTCCCTTTGCTCCAAGGGTATCTGGGAGGCATCTGGGCCTGAGGACCTTTGGTGTGACCCCGGTGCAATGAACTGTACTCTGTTGGGGTTCTTGGGGCAGTTGGCCTTCACATGCCCCAATTCGTTACATTTAAAACATCGCCAAGCTGACTGGTCAGTGGGGCGAGGTGGGTTGCTGGAGAATGGTGTAGTGGGGCAATAAGGGGTCTGGGTTTTTCCTTGTGGGGCCTTGGGCTGCCCCTGGTGTTGTGGTGTGGTCTCGCGTTTTCCTTTCTGGTATCTCCCCAAACTATGACCAGGGTTGTTCCTCTCTGCTTCCTGCACCCCTTGTGTGCCAAATGTCCTTGTCCCTCTGCTGATCTGGGACTGTTTGTATTGATCAGCATAAACAGCAAGACTGTCTGCTGAGTACCATTTTCTTATCCCATAAACACTGTTTTATCTCATCCCTGGACATATTCAGGAATTGTTCCTGAGCCATCAAATCACACACTCCTTCAAAGCTAGTAACACCCCTTCCCTTGACCCATTTATTTAACAGCTCCTTTATACGGTTTACATAAGCTACATTACTTAGTCCAGGCCCTCGGATAAGCATTCAAAATTTTACTCTGTAAGTTTCAGGTGTAACTTGAAATTGTTTTAAAACCAAATCCTTGAATTTCTCTTAGTCAGAAGCCTCAACAATAGGCATGTTATTGAATATGTCCAGAGCACTTACCGTCAACTTTGCTACCAATGTGGTCATTTTGTGATCATCAGGAATGTTATGGAGATTGCATAGTCTCTCAAAGGTGAGAAAATATTCAGCAATATCACGGGATTCATCATACAGTGGCCATAGTCGCTCCCATTTGTGGATTGTTGGGGAAGGATTGTTAGTGTTATCCGGTAGATTCCGCTCCTCCCTGATCTTCTCCATCTCCAGGGCATGCTTCCTCTCTCTCTCTCTCTCTCTCTCTCTCTCTCTCCCTCCCTCCCTCTCCTTCTCCTCTTCAGCATGCTTCCTCTCTCTCTCCTTCTCCTCCTCAGCATGCTTCCTCTCTCTCTCCTTCTCCTCCTCAGCATGCTTCCTCTCCCTTTCTTTTTCATCAATCTCCATCTGTCTAAGTTGTAGCAGTCTTGCATGTTTCCTCTCCTCCTCAGCATGTTCTTTATCTTTCTCATTGGCTTGCAGTCTAGCTAGCTCAAGTTTAATAGCTGCTTCACTGGCAGTCATTTTAGCCATTCTGTTTTTAATCTGTCTTAACCCGAGAGAGTTAGAAAAGAAAAAAAATTTGCTTGGGTGTTCCCTGCAGGGGGTTAACTACCTGCTTTCATATGTAGATACTCTAGCTCCTAGCAGCTTAACCCCTCCCCCCTCCCTGCTTCCAAGCAGCTACAGGGAAGAGCCAGAGAGAAGAAAAAAAAATACTAAACTCCCTGTGTCTGGTTCAAAAAAAATCTCTGGTTCACTATATCCCACCGCTACCACCATGTCAGGGTTCCCTCCCCACTCTAAACTCTAGGGTAAAGACGTGGGGACCCACATGAAGAGCTCCTAAGCTTATTTTTACCAGCTTAGGTTAAAACCCCCAATGTACAAAATTCCCTGCACCCTGAGAAATGCTTCTTCCACTGCCACCATCAAGTGTTTTAAACAGGAATCCAGGAAAGGAGACCACTTGAAGTTCCCTTTCCCGCCCCCGCCCCCAAATACCCTCTCAAGCCCATACACCCCTTTCCTGGGAAGCTTGAGAATAATCTCCTAACCAATTGGTTACACAGTGATCTAAAAAAACCCACCCCCGGGGTTTTTACACCATAGAAAACAGTCAGCTTCTTAAAAGAAGGATTTTATTAAAACAAAGAAGGTAAAATCAGCTCTGTAAAATCAGGATGGTAACTATTTTACAGGATACTCAATTTCCAAACTCAGAGGGATTCCCCCCTGGACAAACCCTTAAAGTTACAGGGGAAAAAAAAGGAATAACCCCTCCCTCTCACACAGGGAACGTACCAAGCAAAAATAAACAGAAATCTACTCGCTATGCTATCTAAACTTACTTTAGAAAAGTGAGGATTTGATGAAAAGATGACTGGTTCCTTCTGACTCCAAGATCACTCCGAGTCTGACAAAGAGCCACACACAAAGCTTTCCCCCTCCCAAGATTTGGAAGTATCTTGTCCCCTTATGGGTCAGATGCCGGCCAGGTCAGCTGTCGGTCTGGTTACCTGCATTTCTTAAAATCCTCTTACCAGTAAAGGGTTATCTGCATCAGACCCTCTCCCCTTTCCCTTTATATTTATGACACCAAAGTAATTCTCTCTTGCCATACTTTGAATGGATGATGGTTATCTTGAAATAAGATTTGTTTCAAAGACATTCACAACTGAGCTGGTTAATAATTCAGCAGTTAACACCTGAACTGAGTTGTGTTTTAAAGCAAAGCTTGATGGATGAGCTACATTGAAACACTAGGAAATGAAATAAAGGCATAGAGAGGTTCCAGGGATATTCTAAAACATGAGAACAGTGATCAGATGGTTAGATTATTGCCAACACATTGCTTATGCTGATATTACCTTTATGCATTCATTTGTTTTTTAATATAGGGAATGGAGACTGTCTTTAAGGTTCAACATTTTAAATAACATTTAGTTTAACATAAGGTTTAACATTTTAGTACTGTACTAATGAAAGGTGCTAAATTGAAAGCCCTGGAGATCAGTCCACCTACCCAACAGAGACCGTATGAACAATGCAGAGCAAGCTTTGTCACATGGACCACAGATAGGCCTTGACTTGGAGGTACTACAGTGAAGGCAAGAGGGCAATGTAACCTCTATCAAATTCCTGATTGGCTCTCTCCCTATCTAATTTAGAAAGGGAATTTTAATATTTACACTACAACCAAAATACTCACCTAATGTAACAATACTTCAACACTGAAACTTTTCACTTTACTAAATACATCTTCAACCAGAAATCATGCTTATTTATTTAAGTTATTTTCAGATAATTAATCTGGTGTATACTAGTAAATAGTGACTAGATCTCTCTACAGTTTGGGATTTTAGAGGCTTTCATTTCTATGTCACTGGTGCAAATTTGATCTGGGATGGTATCCTTGGAAAGTCATTTTTACCTGAAGGTGATTTGGTGATCTATGTGAAATGAACTGGTGAACTCAGACCAGATCCTAAATTACTGAATACTGGGAATAATCAAACACCATTCTGTGTCAATGGGGCCGCTACTGCTGTATATGAAGCCACAGCAGCATGTTTACAGTGTGTGCGTAAACCAGAGCAGATCTAGATTCCCTCCAAACAATGCTTTATCAGACACCACCTCTATCCTTCCAGCCCAATGCTGGGAAACGTTGTTCTAATCAAGGCTCATAAGGATTGATGGTCAGTTTCTATCTCTGTTTCCCATAAACCTGTTGGTAAACCCTTTCACACCCAAAAGTGATAGAGATAATCTTTCTAGTGAGGCACGATTTCACTTGTCGGCTGGTTACTGCTCTTGATTTGTTACCACATCCTCCCCAGCCTTGGCGTCAGTTTTGCTTGTGCCTCGCTGGTTTTGCTAATCTTTAATGGAATGCACTCTTTCAAGGAGCTGGCTTTTTTAATGACTTCCACACCATCTGCTGCTTTATTTTCTTCCTGGTTAATCATGGTTTTTATTTGTAATTTAATAACTTCTTCAGATATCTGCTGCTTTAATTAACATTGTGTGGTTCTCCTTAGCAATTATGTCTTCACACTAGGGTTATTTAGTACTACAAACCACCCTATTATTTATCTTGTTATGCAGGAAGTTAGACTAAATGGTAATAAAGCTCCCTTCTCACTTTAAAATCTAGGAATCTGTGAGTTTTCTATTTTGTATTTTAATCTCTCTCGCTTCATGGTATTACCTCTCATAAAACAAGATACAAGAAGTAGCAGTGACCTTCTTTTTTGCTTGACATACAGAGTAGCATGTTAACATATGTTCACAACATACATTAACTGGGCAAATTAGTTGAAATAAAAGTGTTCCAATCTTTAAATTGTGGAACTAGAGTCTAATCCACAATCTACTAGAATGGCTTGTGCTGCCTTCCTCTTTAATACAGAAGGCCTTATGCAGTGCTCAGCCCTGATTCAAAGGACCAGCTTCTCTCAGATGGAGCTCTGTGCCATGAAGAACTGTGATGTCTTCTACGTAGTGTTTCCATAGCACTAATCAAACTTCTGTAAAGCCACATCTGGGTTTTCTTTAATACTCATTCTTAAAGAGAGTACTCCCACCACATACTGAAACAAACAAGTCTTGTACTACACTGGCTTTTCTTCTGGCTCTATAGCCACTAAGTACACCAGAAATATTTTTGTCATAAACACTTCCTGTGAGGGTTAGCTTTAAAGCGGCTTTCAATTTTTCCCTAGTTTACTTGAGTTTGATTTCCCAAAATCATAGTGCTGTATTCAAGGAGTGGCCGTTTTGGATCCTTGTAATTATAGAATCATGGAATTGGAGTAATGTAGGGCTGGAAGTGACCACAAGAGTCCATGCCCCCACAATGAAGCATCCCTGAGGTGATTGTCTACCCTGGTCTTAAAAAACCCTTCAAGGACAGGGATTCCAGAATTTCCCTAGGATAACCTGTTCCACTGCTTAGCTATGGCTTAACTATTGTGTAATGTTGTCATCGACAGAGGGCACATGAATTGTCTAGCTGTCATTGCTACCTCATGGGGTTATTGTGTTGCTAAATTCAGAAATGTCTAGTAAAGACTTTGAGGCTCTCAAATGGAAGGTATTGTGGAAGTGCGAAGTATTTATTATTATTGTCTTCATTCCCTACTTTATTTTTAAGGGTTAGTGACACAAAGTCTTGCAAAAGAGGCATGGGATCTTGTCTTGATCAGTTCTCCTTTTGAACACTTTGTTGTGCTAAAACTCAGGTCTTGAACGGATAATTGCCTCAAACAATAAACGCCTTCTTTTAAATAAAATTTGATCCTTATGAGTCAAGATGCCTAATTATTGTTTTCCAACAGGGGCAAATTGAACCACTTCAGTGTCTCTGTCAGCGATACAGTGAGATTTTTTTTTAACTGATTGCAGCAGTCAAGTACTGATTGGTTCTAGTCAATATTATAGTGATCGTTAGCATTTATTATGTCTTGTTGAGCAGAAGGTAGCCAAAATGCATTTCACAGGCCAAATGTGGACCACGGATGCCAATTAAACTTGGACAGAGCATTGCATTCTGGGAACTGTAGTTTCCACACCTGGTACCTCTATGCTTAATAATCAAAAAAAAAAAAAAAAAAAAAAAAAAAGACAGTAACTTAGAGTAGGTTGCCAGTAGGGTAGCCGCCTTATCAATCTTGTATAGAATTATGGTGGAAATGGATGTAATAAATGTATTTAAGCATTTGAAAACTGCTTTCCTTATGAAGATTATTCATAGAGTAGAAATTAGTATTAATTCAGGAGCAATATGTTGACCTTAAAAAGCATCACCAATTTTTTTTTCAACCAAGAAACAATAGTTACAATGAACTTTTCAGTCCGTTCTAGTATTGAAATAACAATTTTGATAGTATTTTTATATCGGCATGTTATCTTAATTTCAATAGATCTACTGAAGAAAACTAGAAGAGTCTCATTCTACAGCATGCAAATGATCTATCAAGTGGCAAAACTGAGATCAAAACATGACTTTCCTTTCATTTGCATCTACCCTTATTTCTTTCGTTTTCTTCATTTCACTCATGAGAATCAGGGTTTTCTAGACATTAGTCAGTTCTAAGTAGCTACAATGAATCACTTTCATTTTACACAAAAGTTAAGTTGCAGGTGGCTGTTCTTGTGCAACTAAATATGTTTGAGTGCTATCCCAGATCTTTTTTATCAAATGAAAGATGACATCAGAATTGGCCTCTACTCTTGAAAGCTTGTTTGTAAAGAGAGAACTCAAATTCTAGACAAAAAAAAATAATCAAGAGGTGCTTATGTAGATTTCCACAAAACCCTTTTGTATTTGCCTTTGTCTTACACAGTTATTGAAATTCCTCTTCTCTTAAGTTTCAGTGTAGTAGCCGTGTTAGTCTGTGTCAGCAAAATGAAAACACTTCTCTTAAGTGTTTCTCATTTGAAAAACTTCCCTGTAATAAGAAATAAAATACCTTGAAAAATTATGGACCATGGATCAGCATCAAACACAATTTATGACTTAAAACCACTTTTTTTTAAATGTTCACAGATAATTTCCCCCATGTTGTGTTCCTCTATCATCAAGTAGTTTACCCACCTGCTGATATACTTGATTTCTCTCCACCCCTGCCATGGGGTCAGGCGGGACCACAGCAGAGGTAAATGCATGATACATTACACACCAACTCCTGCTCCCAACTGAGAACAGCTCGGACTAGAAAGACCCAGATTCAAACCTGGATCCAGAAACCTGAACTTTGCTGAAAGGGCAGATGAGGTTTTAATCTGGACCATTCATGCCAGTTTTGGTTGGAACAAATTGCCTCCCTAACTGCAATGTGCTCTTGGCTCAGCTGGGGAAGATCTTTCCTGAATTTTGTCTGGAAGGGCCTTTTAAAGCACATTTTTAATTTTAATAGCGTCTCTGTGGTGTTCTGACCAGTGGGACCTGCTGAAGAATGCTGTTTCTGTGCAAATTCTGTAAGCTCCCTCTCTGCAGGAAGCAACCTAGTGCAGGACAGATTTCCTGTCATTCCTGCAGAATCTCCCAAATTCCTCCCTGCAGAGATTTCACTCATCAGCCATTTCTACTGAAAACAGACAAAAGCCAGGAAGTTGAGTTAAAGCTGACCTTGTGTCCTTTACTCAGAGTTTTACGTAGGTGTTTCAGCCTATTGGATAGAATACAAGTTCACCCACTGCTCTTTCATTATGTTTCCACTGGAGAATCTTAACTGTTTGATCACCAGGCGTTAGATGCTCTCGACTAGCATGCATCAAGTTAATGGCAACATACAATGTTTGTGCCAAGGAATTAATGATGCACCTTCATTTTAAATTTCTTCCTGACCTTTTGTCAGTTTGTCATAAAAAAAAAATTTAAACACACTCTTAAATATTATGTTTTATATTGACACTGCTAGCTTACTTAGAATAGTATACAGTTGTGTTTTGTCCTGAATAATCCTACAGTAAAGTATCTGATACGCTACTGAGCAAATCCTGCAGTGTTTAATCATGCAAAATGCCTATGATAGTTAATAGGCACTCTCTGTGAATAAGGAATGAGTAAGAATGACAGTATTTGACCATATAGTGAAGTCACTTCATGTACCACATTGAAATGTAGCCACTTCCAGGGTGAAACACAGCAGCTTTTAACAATGAACAATCACTAAAGGATAGGAAGTGAAGAAGAGTACTGAAGCCATTTGAAACCACAGAGGAAACTGGTACGTAATTGGAATTTGTATTGGACGTCACCGTGGCTAGCACTCTGATACTTGTGAAAAGTGCCACAGGATCTCTAATAACTAATAATGGTTGGAAGGAAATTACAAATTTCAAACAGCTTTAACTCTTAAAATTTTTGATAGTGCAAGAAGTGGTGAAAGAATTTTGGCTTATACAGTGTTGCCAGCACCAGACATTAAAAAGAATCATGAGTCAGGCTTGAAAAGGTGAGAGCCCAGCTTTAAAATAGTTAAATAAAAAGAACCCAATTTTTACTCATCTTCTATGTTTGAGCATTTAGGTTGCATTCAGGTAATATTTTCAAGTTTGTTTGTTTGGGTTTTTTTGTTTTTTGTTTCTGCAATCACCAGAGCTTGAAACTTATGTTTCTCTCTCTCTCTCTCTCTTTTTTTTTAAACAGAAGCTTTGATTCTCACATAATCATTTTGTTTCCAGAAGCTGGAGCTTCAAGTATAACATCAAATATCATATAAGTCTCAATAGAATCCTATGAGTTGGCAACATTTGCTTAGACCAGGGATCGGCAACCTTTGGCACGCGACTCGCCAGGGTAAGCCCCCTGGCGGGCCAGGCCGGTTTGTTTACCTGCTGCGTCTGCAGGTTCAGCCGATCGCAGCTCCCACTGGCCGCCGTTCGCTGCTCCAGGCCAATGGGAGCTGCAATCGGCTGAACCTGCAGAGGTGGCAGGTAAACAAACTGGCTCGGCCCGCCAAGGGGCTTACCCTGGTGAGCCACGTGCCAAAGGTTGCCCATCCCTGGCTTAGAATCTAGTCAAATCTGGCCAGACTTTCAGAGGGACTGCAAAAGGCACCTGTTTGACCTCTGCATGAATCCCTTGCCAGTTTTCAAATTCCTGCTCCAACCCTCTGAGGCATTAAAGTACTGAACAAATTGGTACTTAGTTCTGTCAGTTAAAAATACACATATATATTTCCATAACTTCATTCTCAAAAATGGCTGAACTATTTTTGCTGAAACATTCAAAAAACTAATGGAAAATCAGCCCCTGAATGCTTAAAGTTTGCCAAGGTGATAAGGCACTGAAAATAGAGGCTTATAAGAAAAATTGTGGATAATCTTAATAGAGGGGTTGTTACCAGGTACCCATATAATTTATTCTTTGGTTTTAAAAAAATCAAATGGTTTTTATATATACTCTTGGTGCCCTGATAGCAGTTAAGAAAAGTAGTGTAAATATCACCCAGCAGACAATACTAAAAGTTCACATCCCATCCAGTAAACACACAACAAAATATTAGACTCTGTGCAGCCCCATCACCTTCAGACTACACCTTTGTTGACATCCGTGCAATGCTGTTTACCTTAGCAAATAATTCTATTGGTAGTGCCTCAGAAATAATAGAAAGCAGCACACTTTCTCCCCTTTGTTAGCTATTCTGGGGAAAGAGGAGTAAAAAGCAATGAACACTTCTACCCCTAAAGTCAACAACTATCAAGTGATGCTGAATCCACACAGGGAGCAGATACTGAGTAAGAAGGTGCCATTTGACATAGTCACTTTTCAGAGAAGAATCACGCTTGAAGGATTCTTTTAGTTTAGCGGTAGATCTTATTTGTGTAAAACAGACACTATCTGACCATTTTAACAAGTACCAAAAAAAGCATAAAAATGTATCCACCGATGCAATAAATGACTATGCTGAAATGTTAAGGTAAATTACTGAACATATTGTCTAAATTACTTTTTTTAGAAGAACAAAAGAGGACTGTGTAAGTGATGGGGAGTCATTCTGAGTTTACTCAAATCAAAATAAAACGTTTCTTTTTATAAATACAGAGCTAGCTACCCTCCTTTGAAGTGTGAACTTTTGACATACTGCACATAGCTTGTTCTTAAAATGTTTGACTTCTGTAAGTCTTCCCATGGGGCTTATACAAATTGTTTATAAACACACAGATTCTCCCTCCAACCCACCCACCCACCCACATTAGAACAATACGGAGTTGTTTAATATTAATGTCTACTGGAAGCAGAGACTCACATCCAAACACATTGGCTGGCAGACCTGCAGAGGGGAAGTAGATTAGAGGATTGATGCATTCGTAGCCTGCGGGAGAGATGGGAGTAGGGAGCTCTGATATCACTGCTGTAGAACGTTGTCTCCACATCCTTTGTTAATCTGCTTCATACAGCCATATTGATATTGCATCTGGGGCAGTCACTCACCAGCACTCTTAAAGAGAGCGAGCGAGAAAGAAAAGGCAATAAAAGAGGCCAAGAATCTATCATTCATCCTCCACTGCTTTCTTCGCATTTGCAGATGCGTACCACCAGTAATCAAATGCGTGCAAGGCTAATTGACATAATATTAGCAAAATTTGATGTGTAAAGCATCTCCAACTGGTAGTATCAACATAGATTTCTTTTAGGAAGAGGTTGCACTTTGAAGAGTGGAAAAACTGGTGGTTCTGTTTTTGATATTGAAATCATCATGTATTTTTTTCAACTGAATTGCTCAGAATTCATCCATTAAAAAAGGGGCAGTCTTTTAATTTAGAACAAAAACTTCAAGATGTAATTTTTCCCCGCCAAAGCACTTGCACAATATCAAACACATCTGAACAATTTCTGCAAAATTCTCACTACGTTCATGGTCCTCTTAGAAATGGAAAGGGAAAGGAAGACAGGGTAAGGAAGTACAGAAATAGTTTCTTATTGGAAGCAGACTTGCTGGCTGAAGTGGGCATCAGGACTGCTTAATGAATAAAGTATATTAATGCTGAGCAGGTGCTGAGTGCAGTACTGGGTCCTTTCAACTTTGGTGATAAAATTGGGTTGGGTATTGCGAGGCACAGGGGTGTTGACATAGCTGGTTGGGTAGTATTTATTCAGGATTAGGTATGTATTACAGTAGTTGCAGTTGTGTGAATAAATCCATGGTATGTTCACATCTTGAATAGTGTGTGCAGAGCTGGTCGCCCCATCTCAAGATATATTGGAATTGGAAAAGGTTCAGAAAAGGGCACCAAAATGATTCAGGGTATGGAACAGCTGCCATATGAGGAGAGATTAATAACAGTGGGACTTTTCAGCTTCGAAAATCATGACTGGTGTGGAGAAAGTAAATAAGGAAGTGTTGTTTACTCCTTCTCAAACACAAGAACTAGGGCTCAACAAATGAAATGAATAGGCAACAGATTTAAAAAAAACAAAAGGAAGTATTTTTTTTTCACACAGTGCATAGTCAACCTGTGGAACTCCTTGCCAGAGGATGTTGTGAAGGCCAAGGCTATAACAGGGTTCAAAAAAGAACTAGATAAGTTCATTGAGGATCGGTCCATCCATGGCTATTGTCATGGAGTCACAGGGCCAGTGCTCAGGAACTACTCCATACAAAGCCAGCCAGGACTCTGGTGTAGCATGCCTCCTCTCTCTGAGCATACTGTCACCAGGGCAAGAAGCTTACACAGCTTCAACCTTCCTAGGTCTGACCTCGGAGCATTCAGCATCCCCTTTCTCACCGTGCACTTCCTCCCAGCAAGTCTGCCCAGGTGGGGCTCCTGGGGAAGCCAGAGGGCCCTGCACCCCAACTCCCCAGTCAGCAGTGACTCTCAGCCAGCATGTAGAACAGAAGGGCTTATTAGTTGACGGGAACACAGCATAGACCAGAGATTGCTGGCATAGAAATCAGTGACTTTCAGCCAATCCATTTTGGGAGTCCCAGGCCAGAAGCCCTGGACTCCCCCTCTTCCACTCTCCCCAAGCAGACTGCCAGTTTCCAGCGACCCGACCTCAGACACCCCTGTTGCTCTTTCTCCTTGTCTTTGTCTTGCTTCCTGGGCGACGAGTCACCTGCTCATCACCTGGTTGCATCCCCCTCCTGGGTCTCAGGTTATGAAAGGCACCAGTCATAGCATACGTGCAGGCAGCTGGAGCAGCCTCACCTACACCAGCGGTCTCGGCTAAAGTCACACACCCCTGTTCCCACCACCGAGGTATTGGTGCAGCATACAGGGAAACTGAGGCACACACAGTATTCATGCAAAACAGTAAAGCCACATAGGCTCACATACAACATAATAAGGGAAAATTCCCACTTCGTCACAGCTATTAGCCAGGATGGACAGAGATGGTGTCCCTAGCCTCTGTTTGCCAGAAACTGGGAATGGGCGACAGGGGATGGATCACTTGATGATTACCTGTTCTGTTCATTCCCTCTGGGGTACCTGGCACTGTCCACTGTCAGAAAACAGGATACTGGGCTAGATGGACCTTTGGTCTGACCCAGTATGGCCTGCCTTATGTTCTTATGTGAACAAGAACCTGGATTGGGAGGTGATGGTAGATGGGACAGGAAACAGAAGTTACTGCTAGTGTGGGTACAGGGTTATGTCAATGAACAGATATGGGTGGTTAATATTTTGCTGGCCAGCAGAGTTGGGAGCCAATCCGCAGCTGGTGTAAATTGTCATAGGTCTATTGACTTCAAGAGAACTGTGAACACTCACAACTCCAAGGGGCCTGCCCTTGATTCCTTCGTGCTGGTGTAATCCCGAGGAGTATATTGCAGAGAGAGGGGTCTTATGCTTTTATCTATGTTTGGGTGTCAACGTTACTCTAAGAAACTATCTTTGGAAACACTAAATAGTTGAGGCCAATTATATTGGATATCCCAAAGTATTTGATTGTGAAAGGCAGTACTGCCAACCATAACACTCAAAGATCATGAGTTAAACCCCAAACAATCATGGTACTGGCTTAAAATGAGTTTTTAAAAAATAATACTTGTTGGGTTCTTATTAATTGCCTTATTGCTTTTGAGCAGTTAAGTTTCACTCTGGGTGCGGGGAAGGGGAGTCGTGTTTTCAAGCTTATCTCCACAAGCAGGAAGGCAAGGATTTTTATTTTTTATTTTATTTTTTTTAATGAAGGATTCTCACTTATTCACCACAATCCAGGAGCTGGCACTTTAGGAAAGTTGTTGAGTTTCATGACATTTTCCAATACTGAAAAGGTAGGTAACATTGTAGTGATGTAGAACTTGATCTGTGTGTGTGTACGTGTGCCAAGTCTGGTGCCTGCCCTGGATGTCTTGCAGTGGGATTACCCTGCCATGGTGGTATGTCCTGGCTGGGAATCAGTGTGCACTCTACCCCCTGCTCAGTTTTAATGTAGTTGAGGAGTCAGTTGGCCATTTTGTTCCAGGTGTCTGTACTTGGTTAAGGAATGACTCTTTAAAACTGTGTATTCAAATAGGATAATGAGTTACCAGTTTGCATCACAAATGAGTGGGGAGGAGGGTGAGGAAGAGGATTATAAAAGAAGCTTTATTACTCTTAGCTGAGAGCTGATGGACAAACTCCTCCAGTACAAATAAACTAAGGCGAATAACAGGAAGGCATGCTGAGGAACTTCTCCCTGTAGTTACTAGGTGATGCTGGCATGCACTTTGGAGTTACCAAAAGCCTGGTTCCCGATTTGAGTGGGGGTTATACATTTTTGTGTTGTGTGCTGATAGGCTATATGTGTCTGTATTTTCTTTATGGTAAGTAGAGCTGGTTGGGAATTTGGCAATGAAACATTCACGTGAAAAGTTTCACTTCTGAAAAATCAGCATTTTCCAACAAACTCTCTCCCCCCCCTCCCCCTTAGTTTCAACAAAACTTTTGTTGGGAAGGTTTCTGAGGCCTATGATTGAATTCTGGGTCAAAATGAGAGCACAGGAGACAGACATTAACATGTGCACACCACAGATTAGCCCATAGCCTGATGGTCAGGGCATTCACGTGAAATGGAAGGACTTGAATCTGGGTCTCCCACATCCCAGGTGACAGGGCTATTGGCTATTATGGAGAAAAGTCTTTGTCTGACTTTTTGTGAAAAATGTCAAAAGATCTTGGTTTTGTTCCAATGTGAGATGGAAAATCTATAGCTTGCCCAGCTCTAATGATATTGGTTATATTGTATCTCTGCATCCTTCCTGTGCTGTCAGATGTCTCTTAGGGCATGAACTAGACATTGCCATCTCTGCCTACCATGCGGTTTGCTGGAATGGTTACCTTGTTGTGTTTCCATAACTTAACTTTTTTACAAGGATAGGGTTTTGGCTTATTGCTCAACTCCCAGCCTGGAAGACCTGTGAACTGTGTCATGACTGGTCCCCACCCTTTGTCCTGTCCAGTGAGGGTGCCCCTACCGGGAATTAAAATTCACACTCACCTAGCTCTCGGGGTCATTGGAACACACACTCCTTTCCACCCCATCAATGTGCAATCCCCAGGGAAGCTTATATTGTATAGTAAACAATAAATATGAGTATTCCTAAATTGTGTTGAAGTGGCTTGTGATTTATATATTGCTGAACTATTCCTTATACCTATTTTTTTTAAAGTAAAGATAATTTTTATAGATGCCATCCCTGGTTCCTACTGAGACTTCCACCACCTCCTCTCAGAGAAATTTCACACCTCGCACCCAGTGCTCTCTGCCTTTCTTTGGCACCAATTCTGAGTGAAGAATGGACTTCCAGGTACCAGGAGGCCTCTTTCCTCAGGTCTGGTCTACCCTAGGTGGGAGGATCGATCTAAGCTCTGCAACTTCAACTGTGTGAATAACATAGCTGAAGTTGACATACTTAGATCTACTCACCGGTGTCTTCACTGCAGTGAGTTGCCTGCTGACACACCCCCGTCGACTCTGCCTGCGCCTCTCACTCTGGTGTAGTACCGGAGTCAATGGGAGAGCGCTCGGCGGTCGATTTATCGTATCTAGTCCCACTGGATCGATTGCTACCCATCAATCCAGCGCTTAATGTAGACAAGGCCTTAGTTTGCTTAGAACAACAGGAGATCCCATCACCTGCTTGTTGTATGGTATGCACCCAGGATTTCCTTGTAATGATTACTCCTGACTCATCTCTTCCCAGTCTCTGAAGATTTAGAAAGAACATTACCATCAAAGCCGTAATAAGTTGCATGTTTTTCCCCAGGCAGATGTGACATTAGTGTTACTATAATGTCTTTGCTTCAGAATTAATTATTTAGGTAATAGAAGTATATATTTTTATGTTCGCGTTTGGAAATTTAAAGCAACTTTTCTGAAATTCTTTGCTGAACAGATGTGAAACACAAAACACAATCTTAATAGTGATAAGGCATTTGGGTTGAGTGAAAATTAACAGCAGCACTGAGTTTTTCTTTAATCTTTCAGATAATTTTGAGCTGACTTTAAGCTGATCAGAAAATCTTGACTTCTCAGCAAAAAATTAAAAACTTGAAATAGTTCAGCCAAAAACTTTAATGGTTTGATTTGGAAATGCCATCATGGTGCTTCCTGGGAGTTGTAGTTAGGTTTTTCATGTTCCCATTCTCCTCTATATGCCTGGCTTACTGGTCAGACTAAATCTTCCATGATGCACCATGATCTTCCCTTCTATTCTTGAATCCACTTGTGGTTTCTTTACACATCTTCCAGGTGGAGATGGAAACAAACACTATGGGCCCAAACCTATAATCTATGTGTAACACAACTTGCATTCAAGTTAATAAAGTTTCAGGTGCTCAGTGACATGCTAGGAAAGTCCCACAAAGCACTAGCACTTTCATTAAGAAGATTTTGTGGAGCTCAAAGATATAAAGAACAGTTCATTTCCTTTATTTCAACAGGTTAGTGTCCTGTATGATATGTATATATAATATCTGATGAGCACTGATATATAGAGGAGAATATAGTTTACGTTATACTGTGAATGTGTGATTTCATCATCATACTTCCTAGGTTTATGTAACCTACTGATCCATGTGTGTTAGAGATCCCACTCAGCACTTGATCCACAGAGGAGATGAGTCTGTTACAGCCACAACAAAACCTTGTCTCTTCAGCTCAAGCTGTAGCAGCTCATGCTTTTAGATCTTGGGTTCAATCCGTGGTGTGTCGATCAAGATGGTGGCCCTCACACCTATAAACTCAGAACGTGTCTGTGGTAGACAAATCAACAGTTGTTGACAGCTGGTGTTTGCCATGGTATTCCCGCATCCTGTTCATGCACATAGCCTTTTGAATAGTTTTCAAAACTACATAGATGCTGGTGTAGAGGGTGCCAAACCCTTTTTAACAGTGGCTAGAGAACGCAGCTTCTAGACACAAGAGTTGGTACCACTTTGATCTTATCTGTACTAGAGGACCTGTGGCTGTCACCTGTGAACAGGTCACTTTCCTGGGCTGTAATGTTAAGGTTGTCTTTGTGGGTACATCTGCACTTGAGTTGGAGGTGTCATTTCCAGTTTGGGTAGACGTATGCGCACTAGCTTGGACTGAGCTAGCATGCTAAAAATAGAAGTGTGAGCACACTGGTGTGGGAAGCAGGATGGGCTTCCTGCCTGAATAAATGCCTAGGATCCAGGGTGGGATAATACTCAAGGCTGCTAGGCTGTCCTGCCTCCTGTGCTGCTGCACCAATGCTTCCATTAGCACGCTAGCCCAATCAAAGCTAGTGTGCATACGTCTACCTGAGAGGGAAGTTGCACCCCCAGATCAAGTGTAGGTGTCCTTGCGAGGCAGTTTATTTCAGAGTCTCTCCGCTGGTATATCAGCTACAATGTGTTGTAAATTATGTAGGGTTTCCTGGGGACCGTAACTAACTTTGTCATAGACGCTGCCAGTTTTATGCCCACCACACCAACACCATGTGCCCACATTAAACTGAAGTTTGTTGTGTACCTGTGTTTGCTGAAAAGCAGCAAAGTTTGGGGGTTATGGGTGTGTGAATTTTCTATATCTTGATTTAAAAATAGGAACCAATGTTAGTGTTTTTATCATCAAACCATATGACAAATAGCAAGTAATTCCACAGTGGTACTGGAAGGATAAAGATTTGCTATCCCCATTTTAAAGTAAAGTGAAGTGACTTGCCTAAGAACAGGGAGTAACTGTTAAAACAAGAATTAGAGCTTGTGAGTTTCTGGCTCCCAGTCCAGTGTTCACAGTGTTAGGCAATACTTCTGTGTTTCAAAAATGTAAAGACGGTTGTGGTTAATTCATTCTGCTGAATTTCAGTTGACAGCAATTTGAAGAGAGCTGCAAGGTTACACATGCACTAGGATTTTTGACACTTGGGCTGCTGAGTTGTTTTCCAAGGTGATATGTTCAGACTTGAGAAGTGAGAGAATACAGAAGGTTCAGAAGAGCATTACAGCTGCTGACGGGGGACAGCAGACACTTCCAGCTAGACACTTATCTAACAGACAGCTCAAAGGGAATGAAATGCAAGAGGGGTAATGCAATGAGATGGATAAATAAATATGTGATCAGGACTCAAGATGCTCTTTCATAAGCTATGAACATATGTAAAGTTGGGGGTTTTTTAAATCTTGATTTTTACCTAAATCCAGTGCTATAAGAAGACACTCTGTACTTTGGTTGGAAAATAGAACTTTGTGTGCAGCATCTGGCATCAAACCACATATGTATGCCTTAATAAAGCTCAAGAAATGGTTGAGCTCTTTTCTGCTGACCTAATAAATACCACCACCTGCGACTGCTGCATGGGAAGAATACAGAATGAGGAACCCCGGTAATTTTACATAATTATATTGCTGTTCTTTTGTTTAAGTAAACTTTTTAAATCTCTTCTCTGCAGCATATAATTCATCTGGGAGAAAAACCAAACTTTTATTTAAAGTAAGTGTTAGCAAATAATTGACAAGTGGCGAGATACACTTTGAATATAGCATATTTTTCACATGCTGTGGCCCTTAAACAGACCTAGAAAAACAGATTCTGAATCCTGATCACTGCTGCTCTAGGCAAACATTCAAATATAAATTCGTTCACCCTATTTTATCAGGTGACATTTCCACCTACCGACAAAACAACGAAAACTTTTCATCGATAATAAATTCAAGCATTTTTTAATACATGAATTATATCAAGTCTGTAGAGGCCAGCCCTGGAGAGCACTGACTTGCAGAAGTATAGGATGAAGGATTTGTGTGATTCAAAAATGTGAGCGATTGTAATTTATATACCGGGGAAGAAAACCACAGGATCGCAGACCCTCATGCTAAAAAATTTGCAACCATTATAAATAAGGGTTATCTTCAGCAGCTGATCTTCTCTCTCCCTCCCATTGTCACGACATTTAACAACATGAAGGAGCTCTGTCAATCTAAGTATTTATATGGCCATCATCACTATAGGCGTTGAGCATCTCCCAAGTACTGAAACCTAGAAATAACCATGTGTCTCTTCTAAGTCTGCCGGAAAGTATCTGGATTAGGGATTTATTGGTCTCTGTGAAAAGATGGAGGGAAACCTAAAATGAAGAAATTAGATTAGTTCCAGGGTCATTCTCTTCTCCTGTGTCAGTGAGTTCCTTAGTCAAAGGCCAGCTCATGAGAGATTCAGGCCTCCCTTGCTCATGAGCCTTGCCCTATTGGTTGACCATTGCATTGCACAGAGCTTTTATGGAGAGGGTCATGCTTGTGGAGGCAGGGGTGAGCACACTCAGCTAGCTAGGGGCAAGGCCCATGGGTAGGGTTACCAGATAGCAACTGTAAAAAAGAGACAGGGGGTGGGGGGTAATAGGCGCCAATATAAGAAAAAGTCCCAAAAAACGGGACTGCCCCTTTAAAAATGGGATGGATGGTCACCCTACCCATGGAGAGCTTTGACTATCTGTACAGAGAGACGCAGTGGCTCCCATTGAATAGAGAGGATGAAGCACCAGGATGAGGCATTCATGGCTGCCTGTACTACTAAGCAAGAGCATGGTTGCATTTTGCACCAGATTTTGTTCTCGGGATGTGTGGCTTCATTCCTCACTGTGGTTGCAAGAATCAAGCTCAGAAATAAATGGATCTCTCTGGCCAGCACTGGGGGGGTACAATCTTCTGACTAGTCACAGGTGGAAGTGGGTGACTTTTGCTCCCATGGCTATTTAGGCATCCAGTAGCACTGAGAAGTCCAAAAGGATCCCAAGGTTTCAGACAAGCTTAATAGTCTAAGAGCAGGTGCCCAGAGTATAAGGGTTTGTTACAGATGAGGAAGCTGCTGGAAGCACTTCATTTCACTATTAGTATCAACTCTTTGTTGCCTGGGTTCCGCTTTAGTCAGGTGCTGATTTTTGAAAGACTGAGAGATGACATGACTTTTTTTTAATCTAAAAGAGAGGTAGAGCAGAGTGTCACTTGCGTTCTGCTGGCATATCAGCCAGTGCTGTCTCTCCGCTCTCCCACCAGCTGTGTATAGCTGTTTGAAAAAAAAAAAGAAAAAAAAAAAAAGGGAGAAAGGACTACGCTTGTGGGCCTCCGCAGGAGTTGTTCTTTCTCCCCTCCGCATACCTCATGGACTCTACTTTTCTCGACAATTTGAAAGGACAGATGCAGAACTGGCTTTGGAAGAATGCTTCATATTCAGTTCTGTCTCCACCATGTGCCACTCTTCTGAGCAACGGTCTGCGATGGAGGACTTCAGTCCGACTCTTGAAGATTTGTCTGCTCACCTAGATCCTGGCAAAGGAACATGTTGTGAATCTTACATACCTGCCTAGGGTACGTCACCATATCGTCATGGGCACAGTAGATTTTCCCATTTTTTGTTCGTTTGAAGGCCTCTGGCTCCTAAAGCTTTCCACATCCCAACTCACTGGCTATAATAGAAACCTAGGAATTGCCATACTGGATCAGTCCTGTGATCCATCTAGCCCAGTATCCTATCTCTGACAGTGGCCAATGCCAGCTGCTTCAGACGAAGCAAAAAACCCTGCGCTAGGCAACTATGGGAACGCTTCCTCCATATCCCAATAGTTTGTCTGTTTTATGGCCTGAAGCATGAGGCTTTGCATCCCTTCAAAAACTCGTGGGTTTTTTTTAAGCTTTTGTTCTTATGACTCTACACATTACAGTAATTCTTACAAATGTCTAATCTCTTTGTGAATCCTGCTAATTTCTTGCTGTCGGTGATGTTTTGTGAGTTCCACAGGCTACTTGCTTTTAAAAGGTATTTCTTTTATCAGTTTTAATTTTTGCCACCTTTCAATTCCATTGAATTGACCCTTTGTTCAGACAGGGTGAATAGAATTCCCAATTGACCTCTATAGAATTCATCATTTTTTAATCATGTCAACACATGCTCATCTTCTCTCTAAGGTAAACAAGATCTGTCTGTATGTGACAGTCTTTCCAAGTTCTTGGTCGTTCTTGTTGCCCATCTCTGAATCACAGTTGCCAACTTTCACGCAGTAAATAAGCACCCGACTTTCATAACAAGCCAAAAATCAAGCTAATCCCATTTCAAAACAAGGCCAAAACAAGCCAGTCCCTAAGAACCCCAACACTCGATGTGACTAGATCCCTCCCCAGCATGCAAGCTGGGACTGTGGTGGGCCTGCTGTGCACCCCTGAGTCTCTCACCCACTTGCCTCTGCTTGCCAGGAGCCAATCAAAAAACAGAAACAACAAGCGGCAAGACTACAAGCTACAAACTAGCTGTGGCAAGGCACCTTCTCGGTCTCACCAGCCTGCGCTGTTTTTAGCCTTGGTGAGATGCAGGGCCGGCTCTGGCTTTCTTGCCACCCCAGGCAAAAAAGCCGCCGGCCGCCCCTCTCCTGCCAGGCACCGTCAGGGAGGGCGGCATGCCCGCTGCCCCGCGCCCCGGCCAGGGCGCCGGCAGGGAGCATGGCATGCCCGCGGCCCCGCTCCCTGAGCCGGGGTGATGCCACGCTCCCCGGCCGGGGCGCCGGCGGGGAGCGGGGATGGCCTGCAGCTCTGCTGTGCTGGCCGGGGCGCCGGCAGGGAGCGGGGCTCGCCCCCAGCTCCGCTGCCCTGGCTGGGAAGAGTGATTTTTTGGGTTTTTTAAAATAATTTACCAAAAAAACCCAAAAAAAACCACACCTCGGCGCCGCCCCCCTGCAGGGTGCCACCCCAAGCACGTGCTTGGTCAGCTGATGCCTAGAGCCGGCCCTGGTGAGATGGGCTTGGGGTAAAACAGTCCCTCTTGGCTGCACAGGGGCAGTCCGTCCTTCTCTCAGCCAGTCTTTTGGGCTTGTTTTTCTTCCTTATGGGAGGGAATACAGCCTCCCCTCCTGGAGAGGCTTACTCCCTTGCTGCTACTTGCTTACTGGTAGCTTGACTCCTTCTTTCTCTCTGCCCCCCACCCCCAAAGTTCTCAGGCAGCCTGTAGTTGGAATCAGCTGATCCTAATTGACCTCAGGTAACCCCTTCTCAGCTGAAACTGATTGACCTGTAGTCACCCCTCCCCAGTTTGATAGGGAAGAGGGACTTTTAACCTTCTGGGACTGTTTTCTACCCCTCCCCTTCCCCCCAAGCCATTTGTCCTGAGTTTATCACATAGCCAAGAAGCAACTCACAAGCCAATTAAGACAAAAGCAAGCCTAATTTCTGCATTTTTTGTGGGGGTTTGGTATATCTGCTCTGAATGCTCTTATTTTGCACTATACTTTGAGATAGAGTGACCTCAACTGATCACAACATCCCAAGGGAGGGCAAATCATGGATTCATTATAGTTTCCATATTACTCTCCACCCCATTCCTAAGTAGCCTAATTTTTTTCCTTTACTCCTTTGACTGCTGCTCAACACTGAGTGGAGGTGTTCATTGAGCTGTCCTTGGTGATGACCAAGTCGTCTTTTCCCCTGAACTGATGAAGTTTTAATTTTGAAAGTCTAAAATGTCAACCAGTTCTCCTTTACCCACTCTTTTTTACTGAAATGTTCAAAGAATTGTAATAGACTGGTCAGAAGATGTGCTGGTTGTTGCCTATCATGTGATCCAGGTGTGTTCAAGTAACAGCTACAAGCTTTTTGTTCTGTGTGATCCTTTATCTAGCATCTTAAGAGATTGTGATTACCCACAAGTGATAGGTCTTCCCCTCAAATAGAATTGTCTGTTCTTAATATCAAAACTTTTTTAAAAAGCATGAACGTTTCCTCTCCCCACCCCCTGCAGTCCAGGTCTGCTTGGTCCTCTTCTTTTTCTACTTCTAGTTAAATGTTATTTGTTCCAGACAGGTGGAAGGACTCCTCTTAATTCAGCTTCAGTTCTAGTGGGTGATCCACGTGAATAGAGTGTAAACACTGATGCTTTGTAATTTTAGTTCTGCTCCCTCATGGGGAGAAAAAGAAGAGTATGCCTCCAGTTCTTTGGGCTGATATGTCTTCATGGTCAACGAGACTGGCTTGTTAAGTTGCATTTCTAGGAGGACATTAACAGTGGAACAATCCTGTCTCAACTTGCTTTGAAAGTTTGGGTGATTTCAATTTAGATAATAGGATAAAAATTACATTCCTCCACCCCCTTATTTGTCTTATGTTCACAAAACTGAATTATTTCTAAATCTTGAACAAAAATGCTTTTTTATCCATGTTTCATACAATTTAGAAAATATGGTGACTTTAAAAAAAATGTATCTGCCTTTCTTTTTCTATTAAAATGCATTAGCAATAGCAATCTTCTGGTAGTAAAGATATATTTCTTGGGATTTTTTTTGAGCAAGAAGGGTAAAAAGTCTCACTTCTGAGTTGTGAGAACCTCGTTGTAGTGTGTTAACAGAAAATAAGTCACTGTTTAGTTTAAAGCTTGGTAAGTAATAACCAGTCAACACCTGCACTACTGACTTTTAGCAAGTCTCAAGTCAAACTGGAAGAAAGAAGCCTATTTGGTTTAAAGGTGACCAGATCTTGTCTCACACTGTTTTGGATTTTGCTGTTAGCAAACGCCCCCCCGCGGCGCGCACACACTGTTCCTTTGCGTGTGTTGAAGTGAACAATAAAACTTCAGGATTTTAAGTAACCTTTTTTCTGTTAAAGCATCATCTTCCCCTGAACAAACTTTTTTAAAGTGCCCAGTCTTTTTAAGGGCTGGGCATTGACAGCAGTGGGAGCTGTGGGTGTTTGGAACCAATCACAATCAGCCCAACTATAGAACACTGGGTGTGTTGTGGTTTTGGTCCTTCTCTACTGCATCTTAGAGAGCAACTTGATTGATTGATAGGCTTGTTGCCTGGTCTTCCTCTGCACATGATTCCCTGCTACTTGCTAACATTCTTCCCTGGACATGTTAACTAGTCACCTGATTGTCTTCTCTCCTGAACATACTGCCAGACACCTCACTTGTTTCTCTCCAACATATTTTTCTCTTGGTGGCTTCCTTCCCACTGGTGGCTCTGGTTTATTTAGCAGGTTTCCCCTCATTAAGCACAGGAAACTATGCTGGCAGGTTATTTGCAGTGAAGAGCCTGGACACCCGTAGGAACAGCTACAGACAAGGAAAGCAAGCTCTCTGTGACTACCCAGTTATTTGTGGACCACCAGCAAAAGCTATGTGGATCATATTTTAAGAACTTCTCATCCAATGCGTTATCCAAATGCTGCCTTAACTGCCTGATCCTAGCTGAAGTACTCTGTCCTCTCGCTTCCCATTGACTGCAGTGTAATTGTGTGTTCTTATGGTCTTCAAGGGGGCTTCAGGAAGTGCTCCGCACTTGCAGAATTAGGATCCTTGATTTACTTAACTCTGATCAGGCTGACTTTGCTGTATGTGCTGGGTTTCTGTTACCTTTAGTGTTTCTAGACAAACATTTGTGTTCCTAGCATTTGTAGTTGCATCTTTTTAAATATTTATTATGCTTAAATTAAGTCAATAACACTCCATTTAATCTGGTGTAGATAAAACCAGGGAATCTTAATACTTGCCATTCTTCCCCACTTCTGTAAAACTCTTCATCCATAGAAATTAACTTGCCAATTGATATTCTATCAGTGGAGAAACTGAAAGGCAGTATCAGTCAGGTGATTTTCCAAGGGGGCACACTTGAGCAATCGAGAGCCAATGATAAGACAGGTTTCCTGACTCATCCGGTAACCTTCATTGGGCCAACTTAATTGGTGTCTTCCTATATAAATCTGTTAAGACAGAATATGATGTCCTTTTGGGACACAAATGTTTTGATAACCTATTTATCTTTAAGTGACAATTCCGCTTTTAGCATCAGGAACTGAACCACAAAATCAGTATGCCTATTTTTTTCATGCTGGCCATCTAGAGTACTAAAGTTGGTTTTTCTGAGAACTAATGGAAAAGTTTTTGAGGGAAGAAAAGCAAAATGCATTAACAACATATGTTTGTACTTTAACTATGTATAAATATATATATTTTTTAAAATTACCTATTTGTAAGGTACTACTTTTTCCCTTCCTGTCATGTCTGGATGGGTTATATCTTAGCCAAAATGGAACTCCTGGCACAAAAAAACTGGCAAGGATTATGGGGGTTATTCACATTAGAAGTGGAGGAAAGCTGACAGGTGTTGAGGAGCACTCAGGTCATACAAAGACATCAATAACACAAGGACATCCAGTAAAGGAGAAAACAGAAATTACAGCTGAATTGAAGGATGAACAGATTGAGATCAGAGGTGATGTATCAGAGCACATAGGTAAAGTAAGTATCAGACTAAGTAGCTAAATAAAAATAGTCTGTCAGCCAAAATAAAAACTCTTAATGTCTGGGTACCAATGCGAGAATCTTGAACAAAAATAGGTGACCTGGATGCCTGGTGATTGTATAGGTTGTTGACAAAACAGGCATTACTGAAACATGATGGAATGACAAAAATGGATGGGTTACTGCAGTTACCTGACTCTAAACTATATAGGCAGAAGAGATTGTCATAGAGGTGGGGGAGTAGTGCCACGTATAAGATTCCATAGTATTTAAGGAGAATGCGTATGAAGTGGAATACCAAGCCTGGTTTCCACCTTAATGTTAAATTAGTATATATTTTTTCCATGGATTTAGTGTGATTGTGATTCTGCAGAAGGCTATACAGGAAGTCTGAGCTAGTGAATACAAGATTTTCTAGTATATATAGGGATAAACAGTTTGGTTCCATATCAACCAAGTGGTGGTGTATACAAGACTCCTGAGTATTGTGTGTCTCTCTCAACTGAGCAGTTATATCCATATTTTATTGTCATGGGGAGCCACTCAGCCTTTGTCACTGAGTTAATAAGGATGCTTTTATGCAAGACCTTTTACCCTGCCAAAGGAACTGTAATGTGCAATTAAAGTGGGAGCTGGAAAAAGGAGTCATGGCTAAACATATCTTTGGACAGAACTTGGTTACCTAGCAATTAGTGAGAATGGCTGTCCCATACAAATTAACCTTTTACATAGATCCTGCATACACCACAGGTGCTCCATATTATAGAATAATACTGGAGTGGCAGTAATTCTCCATTCTACATGAACCTTGATAACAAAGAGGTGTTTCAGCAAGGTGAAACCCTTTGTTTGCCACAAAAAGACAATGAATAAGGAGATTGAGGGGTGCTTTACAATTCTCTATCAGTCATTAGATGAGGAAAATGCAGATCTCATCTAGCCCCGGCTTTGCATCAGAAATGGATAAGATTTTAAATTCTCATCTTCTTTTTCTTTCTCCTATTGTAAGGAAGTTTGGGGGTCTCTACCCTTCTGACAGGGTGGGAGGCCACACCCCCTCACAGCTTCTCAAGCAGGGCGCAGCTCAAAACTAGCGAGTCCACCTGGTGATTATTCCAATTAGCAGTTAGTCCTTCTGACACATCCCTCAGTCAAGGCAGTGAGCACTTAGCAGGCCTGGCTGACACTCAGCCCGGGCCTTAATTAGTCTTTCCATCCCAATCCTTCAGTTAGGGCAGTTTGCCCGCCAGGCCTGCTAATGGCTATCAGCCCGGGCCTTAATTAGCCTTTCCGCCCCAGTCAGGGCAGTTGACCGTTTATAGCTCAGGCTGAGTCCATGCGATATAGCCCAGCAGTTCAGGGTGGGGAATTAGCTCCCAAGTGGGAGCGACAGCACATACACCTAGTGCCCTAGCTCCGGCGAGCACCAGACCAATTCAGGCCTCCTGGCCTATTAGTGCGGAGGTGGCCATCCTTCACAGGTGGGGTGCCTGGGGTAGGGAGGACGCAGGCCCTCCCACTCCACTGCATCCCAGCCCAGGGCCCTATTAGTGGTGGGGTATTGCGCCACTAGGTTAGCGGGGACCCACCTGCAACACGCTGGCGAGTTCACAATAACTCCACTGCCGAACCCTATTCAGCATCCCTGGGCTCCTTCCTACCCTCCCCAGTTTGGGGTACCTGGGTTCCGGGGTCATCCTCTGTCTCTCCGGGGTAAACGGCCAATGGCAGTCCCAGCAGTTCATCAGCGTTGCTGGTCTCCAGCTCTTCAGGTAACTCCTCCGGTCGGGCAGCTGTCTCCTTCAGCTCTTGGCCCCAGCAGCAAGGAAGAGACATCCTGGTCCTCTGGCAGCCCTCTCCCTACTGAACTAGGACGCTGCCTTTTATAGTCCAGCTTCCTGTCCCGCCCCTCTGCTTCCTGCGGGGCGGCTGCAGATGGCCTGGTTCTGCCACCAGGGGGCGATCTTGGGTCTCTCCCCTTCTGGTAGGGCAGGAGGCTGCTTCCCCTCGCTACACCAACATTCAGCTAGTGGCTTCTTAATATAAATTTTCCATAGTTTTTTATAGCCCTAAAATCTTCTTGTGACCAAAAATGTTTGGATAAATTGTAGATAAGCAATTAATCCTCGCTGTTGATGGCTGGGAATATAAGAAACTGGGACATTCTCTTAAAAACATGACTATCATCAAAAAAGAATTGGCATTGCAAATCGATGTAAGATCTCCTGCTATGTAAAATTATCCCTTATTTAAGCTCTATCTACGCTAAGGTTTAAAATTGTGCTAGCAACAAAATACCATTTGAGACGCAGGCCAGCCAAACTGCATTCCTAGCGCATTTTTACCATAATGTGGGCAGAACCATTGCACAACAGAATCCAGAACCCTCCTATGGGATAACTGTTTGCTGCTGCTACATGAATATTGAATTAAAGTTGAGTCATGTGACTATATTGCTATGAATGGCACTGAAAATTGCCCCAAATAGCAGGAGTATATTGAACAATTAATCTGTGCCAATTGGACAGCCCAACATCCTTATACAGACTGTAAAAGAAGGAAAGGTCAGGAGTAATTCTTGATATAGGCCATCTAATGTAGTGCAGCTGACACACTATGGGGTATTTACAGGTTGTGAGAAATAGACTCTGGTCTAGTTATTAGAAAAATAAAGATGCTGATTCAGCAGAATGTGGAAGTATGTAAAAGTGTTGGGTGAAATCAAGGGGATGGGGAGAAACAAGGAAGCAAATGACACTGAGGGAAATTAGAACAGAAGGATAAACTAGTGTATGCTCACTGGTTATTCATGCCGTTTAGCAATAACTACTTTGGGAATTAAAAGGCCAGTATGAATTAACAAAGAACTGAAACAAGTAATTAATGATGAGAATGAAACATGTAAGCAATAAACCATGATCTGCAGAAGAAGACAGAGATTACAGAAAAGGTAAGAGGCAAGGAAAGGGTAACAAAAGCAAAGGCAGAGAGTACAAGGACAATTACACTAGTGGTTAAAATAAATATTCAAGTATATAAAACGAATAACATTTTAATGCAGGAGTCTTTAGGGTGTTGGAGAAGGCAATGGTATCTTCTTGCCATCAAAAAAACTGCTAGACTCTCTCTTAAATATAAATTTTGTCTTTCTGTTCACATATAAGGGTAGGAGACAGTACCAGAAGCAGACATATGGGTCTGATTCTCCACTCTTTTATACAAGCGTAATTTCAATGAGGTCATGCCAGTAACAGAATGACGGTTCAGCCCCCATATATTTCTTACAGGAGGAAGACGGTAAGAAGAAACTGGAGAGTAGGATTAATCTAGAAATAATCAAGAAAAGAAAGTATTCAAAAAGGGAGTGAACTCACACCCATAAGGCTAACTCTGACTCTTAGATTGGATCTCTGGGCTGCAGACACCCTGGTGCCCAATCACGCCAACATGACGGGCCCAGCTGTGTTTCACACCAGGCACCTTTGACAAGCGAGGTGGTTAAAGCAACTCAAAACCAGCTTCTTTAACACAAATCATTATTTATTCATGCACCCAGAGGTGCTAAGCATGTAGAGAATGAGGGTAAAAACAATAAAGGACTACATGCATGTTGCAGCTAGCCCACTCACCTCTGTCTCTGGGTTGGGAGAAGCTGACTGCCTCTGCTGCAGTTTCTGACTCTCCTGCTCCTTGCCAGCCTGTCAGCTCTCACTGACACTTCTTGGGCAGTCTCTGGCCCCTTACTCAACCCCCATTCCCTTTCTAAGTTGCAGGGTCCACTAATGCTTAGTATCCCCGTTTCTCCCTAGACTTTGCCTGTGGATGAGTAAACCATTCTAGTCTGGCTGGAGCCAGGGTAGGGGGTATTCTCCAGTTATCCTCATTTTTCTCTCCAGGACTCTATGTCATTGTTTTGCCTTTCCTGCTTGGTTCCTTTTAATAATCCCTTTGATCCAACTCCATAGCAAGTAACCCATTTGTGAGCAAACACAGCAGCTTATTAATAAAAAATAATGCAGATATTTCCTGGTCTGCCACATCAAGCAAAGGTCAGATACTAGAAAATGGGGCAGGGACTTAAGGAAAGAACAGATCAAATGCTAAACTGATTTAATTGGAATTTATGCAGGAAGTAGTTAACATATGGAACAGGCTGCCAAGGACCATAATAGGAACAGGTCTGGTATTATAAACAGTGTCAACATTGAGTTGCAGACTCTGTGCAAGGAGATGGAATGAAGGCGCAAGAGAGACAGAGGAAACATGAGCAAATCTTGTATCAACAAAACTGTCTTTTTGGGGGCGGTGGGGAGGGATGTACAGAGTGCAAATGTACTGGAGAGAAACCGATGTACTGGGATCAGTTATATTTCACAAAACGTACAGGAAAGGAACCCCCTTTTCCAGCTCTGATGCCATTTTCCCTTCAGGGGAAGATCATCACTCAAAGACAATCTACGTACGGTGCACTCTTGATTAGCTGAGACACAATTAACCAAAACTCCTGTTCAACACAGGGTAGGTTATTATGTCCCTTGGGGTTGCACTTTCAATCCAGCTGTCTGGTATCCCCTTCTTTGGGCCCCGAGTCCTGTGACTTTGGAACAGGGTTTCCCTAGTAGAGGCAGAGAGTATCTGGGAAATCTGCTGGCAATGGGATCCTCCTGACTGGGTTAAACTGCTACCTTACTGGATCTCCATATATCTGCTCCCCTCTTGATATCTTTTGGGCCTGAGCTGTGGTAACTTGTACTGGGAATGGATAAACAAATAGTTCCTCTGCAAGTGACAGGGTCAGAGGGTGGTCAGAAATAGCTGTGCTATTTCCAACCCCTATCCAGATATGGAGAATAGTCAGCCTGAATGGCAGTTGTGGTTTTTATGGCTATGAAGTCCTTCCCCACCTCTGAGGAATTAGGAATCCTCTGGGTGTGTTTGGGGCCTCCCTGACATCCTTCCCAAATCCCTACTCCCTCTGCACTGACAAAAGGCAGGGACAGAATCAGGCTACCATCTGGCAACCCCTGGGGTTGTATGGGAGTCCCTCTTTGGGACTTGCTCAAATTACCTTGTCATTGGTGCAGAATTCAATGGTGCAAGAACTGCCTGTAAGTAGTAACACTTGAGAGAAGTGAATGGGCCAGATTCTTCTGTTATACTCATGTAATGGGAGAATTTAGCCCATTATATCTAAATGTGGAAGTATGTAGATTACACCATACACATTTGCCTCTAAGAGCCAGGGGAACCATACAGATATACTCAGTGAAAAATAAAATAAAGATTGAACGGTGGTGGGAAAAATGAACATACCAAAAGAACATCTTATTCTTACAATAGTCATATCCCCTTGAAGCCACCAAGAATAATTTGCCATACACATTATCTCCTTTATGGATAAATGCATGAGTAATGCAAAAGCCACAGGCAAGTAGCTTGATAACTCTAGCTAGCTATTCAAACACATAATATTATCTTCAATGTCTTTTTTTATTTAATTGTAATTGAAGAATTTTTGTAAAGGATTGTTCACTTGAATGTCAGCAAGAAGGATTAAAATGAGAAGGATCTACTTGGATATTAAGCAATATCACTTGCACTATTAATTACATAGCAGACAAGTCATAATTCATTTAACATCTCAGTCTCTATCATTTTAATGTGCCCACAAAAATGCAGGGGCAATATTTTAAAGATATGCTCCAAGTTTTAGTTTTTTAACTTCACTTACTATTCAATGGCTTCAAAATCCATTTTGCTTTCGGAATTGATTTATAGTAAATTTTCCCCAGCCTCAGATCCTGGCGAAGTTCTTGCATTGATGGTTGAAAATAAGAGTATCCTTCAATTGCCCACTTAATACCACTTGCCTGACTTGAAGATGCATTTCGATGAGACGCTTGAGCGCAATGTTGGTGTGAGTCTGAATGTGTATGAGGTGACGGGCATAACAGTGCTTAGATCATGAAAGGAGGCAGAGGAAGGACCTGTGGAAGGCAGAGGAAGGACTGTGCTGCTCCCTTCTGCTGAACTTCACTGTGATCATGGAGGACTCCACCTGTCATAGGACAGGTGATCATACTTCCCTGGCCAGCAGAGGAAACTCTTCTATGAAGAAAATTATCTCATTCATACCTGCAAGGAAGTGGGTATCTCTTTTTGTAGAATAGGTGAGGGGTGGTGCCACTTCTGCTTCAGTTCTGGGGCATGTGTTTTGTCCAAGGTGAGCAAGGAGCCGCATAGGCCAGGGGTCTCAAACTCAAATTACCACGAGGGCCGCATGAGGACTAGTACATTGGCCCGAGGGCCGCATCACTGACCCCGCCCCCTCTCTGCCCCCCACCCCGCCCCCACTCCACCCCTTCCATTAGGCCCCACCCCTTCTCCACCTCCTCCCCTGTGTGCGCGGCTTCCCACTCCTCCCCCCCTCCCTCCCAGAAACTGCAAAGCCGCCAAACAGCTGTTTTGGTGGCGGAACTTCAGAACGTAACTCAGCGGGGCGGGGGGAGCCCGGCGGAGCACTTCCCTGTGGCCCGTCAGGCTCCCCGCGCCCCTCCCCCCAGTTACATTCTGAAGTTCCTCCGCCAGAACAGCTGTCTGGCGGCTTTGCAGTTTCTGGGAGGGAGGGAGGGGGGAGGAGCGGGAAGCGCGCACACAGGGAAGGAGGGGGGGAGCGCCGCCTCTTCTCCCCCCTCCTCCCCTGTATGCGTACTTCCCGCTTCTCCCCCCTCCCTCCCAGAAACCGTGAAGCCACCAGACAGCTGTTCAGGTGGCGGGAACTGTCTGGGGGGTGTAAAAAAAAAAGGGGAGGGCGCGGGGAGCCCGGCGGGCCGCAGGGAAGAGCTCTGCCAGGCTCCCTGCGCCCCTCTCCCTGCCCCCCGAGTTATGTTCTGAAGTTCCACCACCAGAACAGCTGTCTGACGGCTTCGCAGTTTCTGGGAGGGAGAGGGGAGGAGCGGGAAGCCGCGTGTTTGAGACCCCTGGTATAGACCATACAGAAAGGAAAGTATAGTAGCTGCACATTGCAGGGTGGAGCTGGTGGCTTGCTCTGACCATGCCATGCTGAAAATCTGTCTCCAAGTCCCTTATGCATGGGAATGGCAATTGGAAGCTCAGTGGTCGGTGCCTACAGGATGAGGTGGTGCTTCAGAGAAGAGAGGCCTTTGGAAGATTGCAAATTAAACAAGGCGAATGGGAGCTAGTTTTAAAACAGGCGGGAGGGATTTTTCCAGCAGGTATCCAGGCCTACTCAGAACCCGGATTCTGAGTAGTGTCCAATGCTGCAGTGACACCTGTGGGTTTTTCACATTGGCAAACTGGCAGAGGAACTAATGAGAAGACAGGGAGTATAAGCAGGTGAAGTGGGAACTGGCTCACTTCTGGTGAAACGGGAACTGGCTCACTTCTGGTGAAACAAGTGTCAAGAGGACCAGTTTCAGATGGAACATAAAGTCACAGGAGAGTGATATCCTCTGGATATTTGTATAGTCTGCAGAGAAAGGAGGCAGAAGAGGCATGTTCTGGCATATTCCGGGCCTTCAGAGTGAATCAAGAGGCCGGGGAGCCAAAGAGAGTGGAGAGATGCAGGTAATCATTGAGAGACCTGAGATGGTCCATGGTCAGGACATTCTCTGTCAGGGCCAGAAGCAGTTTCTTTCATTCAGCTGGGAATATCCTCAGCTGCTGCCTAAAGACAACCAGGAGGTTTTGACTGGCCCAACAGAAAAGTGAGACTGGTGCTTCTTCTAGACTGGGCAGCTTGACCCCAGCCCGTTAACTGTTTTTACAGAGCCTGTGGCCCTGACATTTTCATCAACATACCGTTCAAGGGGGAATTTGAGGCAATCCCCATATGAGATGTTTTGGGGTTGCTGGCCGAGAGAAGGGACGTAACAGATGTCTGCAATTGGAGGGCCATAATCCAGCTCAATGAGTATCTTGGATCAAGTGCTTGGAAGGCGGCTGGGATACATAGCAGACCTGCTTCTGCATTGTAGTTGCCTAATTCAGTGCTAGGCCAGACAGTTCCCTTTATTGGCCCTTTTGTAGAATGCAAAAACTCTGGTGCAAGGGGCACAGTGGGAAGGAGGTACACTGGCTCTAGAACAATCCAAAGCATTTGATCAGGTCTATTTTCAGTATTTGTGACTAGTGTGGAGGAGGATCCTTGAGGAATTCATCAGCTGTCTGCTGGCACTCTATAAAGGTGCCTCACCTTCCTCTTTGACAAATACTGGGCAGGATGAAGATTAGTCTACTCAGGAGTACAGCAGGGTTGTCCCGTAAGCACCCTATTGAATGTGTTCCTCCTGAACTCTCTCCAGGGAGTGTTTTGCCGCTGCAGGGAAATTAGGGACAAAGGTCAATCAGAATGGAAGCCAGTAATAAAAGGGACAGGAGCTGAGCCTTTGGGAGCAGTCGCCCAAGTAGGCATCACCAGGAGACTGCCAGGCCTTGGTGCAGCATTTGGCACAAGGTGCTTTGGGTGTATCCAGACCTGACTTGATGTTTCCCTTTTCCACATCAGGAAATGTCCCCGGGTGTGTGTGGATATTTTGGGTGGGCTTCTCGGTGATGAGCAATGACATCAAGTTATTGAACTGGGGAAAGCAAGCGGCTGTTTGTAATGGAAACTGAAGATGAGCCTGAATCTGACCAATTTACTGTATGTCAGTAATTTCCTCACTCGTGTCTTCCTTTCCCAAGTTCTCACAAAACGTAATACCTTTGCTTTCCACTTTCTGTGGGGCAGTGCAGCCTGTTTGAAGAGCAGCATTGTTTTTCTTCATATGAATTGGCATGATGGGTTTCGATGATTTGGTTCCACCTTTATGTTCTTTCTCATCAGAAAACAGGGTTAATTGCCTTAACTCTCACTAAGATTTTGTCTTCACTGCCAAAAAATGTATGTTACCACAGGATAACTAATGAATGTTTCGCTCTCTGTGTTAGGTACTTATGACCCCCAACACCACAGTGTCTCATGAGCTCAATTTATTTATCTTTACAATACTCCTGTGAGGTAGGGAACTGCTATTATGCCCATTTTACCAATGCTGAACTGAGTCACAGAGAGGCTAAGTGACTTGCCCAGGATAAATAAGAGGTCTGCGGCAGAACAGGGAACCAAACCTGGGTCTCCCAAATCCTAGGCTAACATGCCCACCACTGGATCATCTCTCCTACCCTACTGTAAATACCTAGCAGAGACAAAGCACTAGTTTTACTATGAGGTAAACTAGGTGAGGTCAGCCATTGGCAGGGGTGGGGACTAGTATTGACCTCGCCAAGCTACCTCATGGAGAAAACTACAGGTGTCTTGTGTCTGCTAAAATTTTAAAGTGTTGTTATCCCACAGCTAAAAAAAAAAAATCCCACCTTGTTTGCAGTGAAGACCTAGCCAATCAGAACATCAGTTACACCTCTGTGAGCTGCAGTTCAGATGACCTGACCACGCTCCACCGATATGTAAACATTCACCTAAACAAGAAAACTGCCACATTGAAAGAATGGGAATAAGCTGACCAGTCATATGTTACACATTGGTAACTTGAAAAAGGGGGAAAGTAAAAGCAAAACTGATTGTGCAAAACAAAGAAGTTAACATTTTCCAGGTTTTGTTGAAAGCTTAAAAAACAAAAACAATTTTTTTTGAGAAATATGCAATTTTTTCCACAAAATTTGATTTTTTTTTTTTTTAAAAAAGGCCAGTTAAAAACTTCTGATCTGCTGTATTGCTGAGCAAGAAGCATACTACTGTTAGGTCTAGTTAGGAAATTTATTATTAGTTTTAATACTGCTCCCCAGAAAGAAAATCTTAAAGGTTTCTAATAGTAGCTCTCACAAATACATAGAGAAGCAGTAATTCTAAGGTACATTAAAGGTATGTTGGCTCAACCCCATTAAATGACAAATGTAGTAGCATCTCCATGCAGAAATCGAAGTTAGCCCTAGGTTGGCTGGTTAGTTTTGGGGCGAAGAAGGATGTCTAAGATGATGTAAAAGTGCATTAATTTCTATTTAATATTAAGTATAGAATAAGTGTGCTGACAGATTGTAGGGAAGAGTGAGCAGCAAAGATATTGATTTGTCTCATTTCTTCAGTTAAGGATCCTATGGGGGAAAGATTTTTAAATATGCTCTCATTCATAGTCCATCTTTGTATGTATTAACATCCAGCTTATTGAGGTTTTTGGTACTTATAAGGCAGTACCCAGCATGTTAGAGGCCCAATATCTCCCCAGGAGACTTTGAGAAATAAATGAAACCTGTGTGTCATCTTTTTTTCTCTTACATTCGCGCCCTAGGCGAAACGTCCTTGTACCAGCCCTGCGCGCCCCCCACCAGCTAACGCCACCTCCCCCAGCCAGCTCCCCCGCCCGCGGGAGCTGAGCGTGGAGCCGGGAGGCAGTGGGGAGGCTCGCCGCGGCTGCATCCCAGCTCTGGGAGGCAGGGGGGCGACTCACCACGGCTGCATCCCGGCTCCACGCTCAGCGGCTGAGCAGGGAGGCAGGAGGAAGCCGCCCGCTGCCCCCCAAATCCTGGTGCCCTAGGCGACCGCCTAGGGTCGCCTAGTGCTAGCGCTGGCCCTGGCTACACTTGAAATGGGCCCTTGTAGTGATAGTGAGGGGAGAAATGAAGGTGGCTATCTGCTATGTTTATATGCCCCGTTCTGGGACTAGTATAAGTCAGAGCAACCTCAGGGCAGCTTGATGCCAGCAACCGTCAGACATGTCAGGTACAACTCCTCCCTCCTCCACTCCCTCACCCCATGGCAGGCTGGAATGAAAGTAGTAAATCTCCTATTTCTACACACTTTATTATTGTTAACTTGTATTAGTGTCCAGGGCACCCATTTGGAATTGAGGCCTCACTGTCCTAGTTGCTGTACAAAAACATAGTAAAACAGGGTTCCTACCCCCAAGAGTTTACAATAGAACTTTGGAACAAGATGAAGGAGAAAGCGAAGGGAGGGTATAGGTAACACAGATAACAGCATGTGATTACATAGACTACTTAATGCACAACTTGAGTTTGATTAATTTACTGCTGTCCCTGTTTACTGCCGCTGTGAGAAATCTCAATGAGGCATGTTCGTAGTGTTCTTCACACTGTTTTCATCAACATGTTGTGTCTGACGACTAACAATGAGGCTGCTTAATAACACAATTGCCTGAACATGTATGGAGAAAGAGCATATGTGAATAATGTACAGCAAGTATGGAATGTGTGCAGAAAGAAAATTTTAGTAGAAAGTGCAATGTTTTTTCACACTGCATGATATTTGTGTGTGCTTGTGTGGATATCGTGGAGGCAGGCTCTCTGTGTCTCTGAATTTCTTAGGTATAGATAAGGGAAACATTTATCAGTGTACATAGTAGTATCTAAAATAACTGACAAAAATCATTTCTCCAAGATATAATTGCCTATAATTCTGTAATACTGTCACATCTCAACACTCTCAGTACTATTACAAGAAATATTGAAGAAATTTTCTGCTAGCTAACAGGGAAAGAAACAATTCTGAGAAAAATAGCTGACAGCGTTTGGGTGCTGCAAGTCACTGGCCCTGGCAATCACCACTGAGAGAAACATGCCTTTGTTAATGTTCTAAAAATCAACCCAGGATGCTGACTGCAAAAGCCAGATGCCTTCTCACTAGCGCTGGAAGCTGTACAATTGAAAAATAACCAATTCAAGAATGGAAAAATGATTAGCAACTGGGATCTTCTAGTACATGGGGTGGGGAAGACCCCTGATTTGCTCTCAGACTAAATATCCCAACAAACAGAATTGGAAAGTGGTTAAGCAGTACAGCCTTTCTTCTCCCCAATGCTTAGCAAGCCTGTTATTTTTTGCCTAAATCCATCTCAGGGTTTCAACAGATCTGACTGCAGCAAATTGGGCTAGGTACTATATTAGCAAAGGAATGGAATGTAGGGAGGAAAGCGAAGTATCTTAAACCCCCCAATTGTGAAGCCTGGGAATATAAATAAAATTGAATAAAATAGCTGACCAGAGCCCAGAAGAGTGTCTGAAAGGTAAAAGTTTGCCAAAAGTTGGTGACTTTAAGAATCAGACCGATCTGGTGATCATAGAGAGAAGAGTCAGATCAGGTTCGGCTAAGATCTGGAGGGGAAGATGATGTAGGGTGACCAGATGTCCCGATTTTATAGGGACAGTCCTGATTTTTAGGTCTTTTTCTTATATAGGCTCCTATTACCCCCCACCTCCTGTCCCGATTTTTCACACTTGCTGTCTGGTCACCATAAGATGATGTAGGAGGAAGGGAAGACGCCCAATGTGCTCAGAAAAAAAATGGAATATGTTTTTGATAAGTAGTTGAGCCCTTCAATGCCCATCTCTCTGGACTGAACCTCCCTCTGTTAGACATCTGCCTATCTATAACTGTCCTTTGAATACTGAACATTTCTTCTGTTTCCCCAGGGAACAAAACAGTATATTCTCTGTTTGGTTGTGTGTTTTTTGCAGATGAAATTCTACCTTGTGCAAGACCACACTCTACTGCCTAGAACTCACTGATATTTTTCATATAACTATGACTATTTCTTTGACTTCAGTAGTCATTTCAGTGGTATTTCTTTAAACAGGGTTAGCTTCCACCCTGTGCTGAGGAGCTCTGACAGCATGTTGCCTTCAGTGGAGTCCACTCTTGGTTCTGCTTAGAGAAAAAGACCCTGAACCACAACACTGCCATCTCTCCGAGTCTCTTGCTGTTGATAACAAAGCAAAAGAATGAATTGTGCCAAAGTGAGAATGTTGCTGCGTGCTCTACCAAGATTGTGGCAAACATGTTTTCAGGAAAACAGGACATTTGAAATATCTCTTATTGCCCTGAGAGAAGGCAGCCCAGAAGCCGACTGCAGGTCTAAGAGACTTTCTCTCAGTCATACTGCAGTAAATTAACTATACTCTTACTGAACCAGAGAAAATCCTAGATGTGGAGAGACTGCTTTTAACCAACACAATATAGTAGTTTTCCCTTTATTTGGGGAAGTGGGGGAGAACACGCGGTGGTACGTACCTTTGCCCAAACTCCTGTAATAATGCCCAGTTAAAGACCAGTTTAGGAGCAGGTATCACCACTGACATTCCTATAGACCTGAAGTTTAGCTCTCTTCCTGGAATCCATCCCTTGCTAATTTTGAATGGTCTATCATTGCCTTAATATCTGCATCAGCCTCTTGGCTGGGGAGGCTGGGTAGGGCACACCTTATGTGAAGGCTGGATTGTCCCCAGGCCCACAAAGCAGGAGATTTGGCAAAGAGCCGAATCCATTTTGTTGTGAGTTAACTTTGTTTGTTCCCGAAGTTGGATTTAATGGATTCATTTTGAATTTTTAGAGTGTGCGTGTGTGTCCCCACCACGGTAGTGAATCTTTCAGATGTTATTTACCTAGGGGGCGAGTAGAAGCTTTTGCAGACTTGCTCTTTAAAGGCAAGAGAATTACAATACTTTCTCCAATGTAAATCAGACACCATCAATTACAGTGAAAGGTGACCTGCAAGTGTGTTTGGAGGGGGCGGGAGGGGAGAGTCAGAGGCCTTTAGAAATATGTGCTGAGTGCCGAAAGTATCCAGGGAGAACAAGGGGCATTCAACACATTTGTCATGTACCTTACCTTTAGTTTTCTTTTTCATGTATGAGTCATCCAGACCTGCCACAGATCACTGACTCCAGCTCCATGTGATGTATTAGTACTGGTTATTTTGGGGCCATTCAGCACATAATGCTAAGGCACTTTTAATTTATATATTTTGTAGACAGGTGGCTTTTGCAATGGGTAATAGATGGCTCCTTTCACCTCTCAGGTTCTGGCTTTTAATCCAGCCTAATCGTGTGAGTAACTAGAAGTTTGTTACCCTCTGATGGCTGTGTGGCAGCCTGTGTGAAATGAGTTGTTGGTCTCGGTCCAATTCTTCGTGGACGTGTCTCCATATTATGAAACCACCACCATTAACTGACAATATTGTTGGCAGCATCAGCACAGAAGTCAAGATGTAGGATTGAACTATCTGCAAACTCATAGAGGTGTTTCTCTCCTCCCTCTACAGCTCCCCTCTTCTCATACGGTACTTATTCTGTGTATAGACTTCATTCTCCAGAGTTGTTAATCTGCCATGCCTTTCTGAGCACTACATTAACACACTCACAAAACTTGCAAATCAGTTTATGGCTTGGAGCTTTGGGACTGGTAACATTTCCATTTTTATTAACATCCAGTAAATGCAGGTGCTATTCTTATAAGTGTTGAGGGTGGGATTTTTGAAAGAGCTCAACACTGGCCTATCTCTGCTCTCATCAAAGCCAATGTCCACTGACTTCAAAAGGAGTAGAGTTAGACCATCACTGACCATGCCCTCCTCTCTTCCTTTTTGATAGCTCATTTAGCTATTTGTCATGTTATTGTTCTGCTCCAATAAGTTCCACAGTTAATTATATAGTGAATGAACAATGAATTTTCCTCCTTTAGTTTTTGGTGTTGCTTTTTAAGTTTGAGGTTCATGTGCTGCCAAGAATCTGTTCATGCACCTTTCCCAGGCATGCAAATCAAAGTCATTGTACAGGACCTGACCTTGCTCCCCCAATGGGAGCAAGATTGAGGCCATGATCCTGATATCCCCTGGTTTTTTATAGTCTGTGACAAAATAAACTGGAGCAGGTGACTGGGCTTGACTGTGCATTGTTCTATATCACTCTCTTGTTCCCTCTTACTTCGCTTTTGTATCCTTAAATTGCTTCATTGAGGTTAGACGTGGTAGCGGATAATGTCAGTCTCCTGTATTTTTAGAAGTGTGAAAACTGCCGCAGGCATAATAAGAGGGCCTTCTTCAGTCTTTGTCCTTGCTTTACTCCAGCAGTCGATTCCTCTCCCCCATCCCCCGTGCTTCTATCCAAACCCATGAGGCTGCCACTGCTCTTGTACATTCCATCTGAGGCCCAGTTTTAAAACAAAAGCTTCCAATCTCAGACCACTAGCTACTGAGAGAGGCCTGTACAACCTTAATTAACACTGCCCACCCCACACCGTGTGTGTGTGTGTGTGTGTGTGTGTGTGTGTGCGCGCGCGCATTGTGATAGTCTTGAATTACATGGTCACATTCTATTTTTTTCCACAGGCTCTCTGTAAACTGTAGCTTCCTCCTCACAGCCTGGCATTCAGCAGGAGCACAGGAGAGACTGGCACCCTGCTCTTACTTCTGGTGGTTGGACCTAGGGTGGCTCCTAGAGCAGCTAGCTGGGTGTTGCAATTGCAGGGAAAGTCCTGCTCAGCCCCCTGCAGTCCCAGGCTGGAGCATGCTCACTGCAGATGAAATCTTCAAGGGATTAAGCTGTGAAGCTCTAGCAGTCTGAACTGAGCATGTACAAACTGCAATTCTTCAGATGCTTAAAACTTGGACAAACTTGGGCGGGTTTTCACTGGGATGGCAAAAAGCACCTCCCACCAAATTTCAAGTCTCTTCTACACAGCAGTGTGGCACTAGAGCATCTCAAAGAAAAGGTCATCAGAATGTAATATGGCCAAAAACAATGTATTTTTCCCTACCCCTGTTTTCAGGAATAGCTGAATTTTTTTGGCTGAAATTTTCCAGAGAAGTTCAGCCTAAGGCAGTCACCTGGCATAGAAAACTTCAGCCTGTATGGTTAAAGTATGGCAAAGTTATAAAGCAACTGAAAACAGGGGTGTTATGATAGGACAGGGATTGGCAACCTTTGGCACGTGGCCCACCAGTGTAAGCCCCCTGGCAGGCCGGGCCGGTTTGTTTACCTGCCGTGTCGGCAGGTTCGGCCGATCGCACCTCCCCCACTGGCCGCGGTTTGCCGCTCGTGATAAGAAGTGTTAGGCACCCTTAATAATAGGATGTGCTCCCAGCCTGCGTATAATCACACTATTTTTTCAAGTGGTACCGGATTTATAAACTGCCATTTGGATTATGATCTGTTAGCATTATGATCTATTACAGTATACTTTTTAATAAATCACATGCTGGTAATTGACACAGATGACCAAAACCATGACGTTTTTGAACACTTCTGAACCACAGATTTACAGTGAAGCAGGGTTGGCGATCATGTGAGTAATAGAACAGAGAGTACATATTGATGGATTGTGTTCAGAACCACATTTCAGAGCAAACCCTTGGGCTCAGTTTTCCAGCATATTTTATTTGCCTTGACCTTTGCTCAGACTTTAGAATGTTGACTAACCACCTCATGCTGACAACGTCATTAAGCATTTTGGAGAGAAATCTATGCAAAGGCTGAGATCATCTGCAGACTTTTTAAAATGTCTTAAATGCTGCAAACTTTTATGGAATATTAACACCATGACCTTTCCTTCACAGCAACGGTAGCGAAGGAAATCTCATTATAGCCACTGCAGTCTAACTTCAGTTTGACTCTATTTTGTTTTTTCTTTCTAAAAACCTGCTGAAAGTGTAATTCAGCCCTTAAGGCGAGGTATTTTATCCTATGGTTTTATGAGGGTTTTTTTATTGCAATATGAGTCGTATTTCACAGAATGGTAGACAGCTCTGTAACAGCTTTTGGAGAGAGCCTGGAGTAGAAATACTTGGACCTCCATAGAAACCCACTTCTTTCTAAATGCTGTGGGTAATATGATAACCCAGCCCACGTAACAAACTGTAATTACTCACTTGTGCTATCCACAAAACTCCCGCAAACAAAAATTGATGAGATACCTTATTTACTGATAAAAGGTGATATTCTGGTCCTTGGTTACAATCATGCAACCCATTTAAATCAATGAGCTTTTATGGCTGTAAGAGCAGTGTTTGGCTCTAGTGTACTATATCAAGGCATCACGTTTGGATACTAACGCAGAGCCAGACCTTTAAATGCCCACCTCACAAATCTAGGGTTCTTAGAATTAGATTTTTGTTCACCCTGTTATAAAGGAACATCCTAGCCGTTATTTTGGCTCTGCATTCAGATTCTGTTAGTGAAGTATTCCTATTTTACTGGCCTTCAGGTAAATGCATTGGTTGTCAGTGCAACTAAATCCCATGAAATGAAAGAAAATATTTAAATCGGTTACTTAGAAGCAATTTAAGGAGCTGTCTTCAAACTGGCCAGTTAATGAATATTAAGAATCTTAAATCCTGCTACTTGTCTGTTTACCAGTGTTTAGCCTCTGTATCTTTACCTGGAATACATGATATAACCGTTTGGTGATTAACAGGAGAAACCATTAATAGTTTGTTACGATGGCATTACCATAGCCCAGTAAAATCATTACAAATTATTAAATCTAATCCCTTGCTAGTGTGTCAATTAATTTCCTCTCACCAATCCATGAGGAAATCTTAGAAGTTTTCCTTGAGTTGGTTTCTTCTTGAATCATCTTTGTTTTTCTTAGCTGTCTGTCTGTGATAGTTGGCATGCAGAGATGGGCAGGATGAGCTGAGGAGTGCATGCTGTTTGAGTACAGTAGCTGAGTGGCATGGGTGATCACATCAGAATTTTTTATACTCTTCTTATTTTCATGAAATTCTAGGAAAACACTCCTTTTCCAGGCTTGTTTAGATTCAAGTTGGCTATACTGTCATTCTTTCATCAGCTCCATGTCTTCAGGGGTTGATTTTGTTGACACTTTCAGCTTTTGATATGCAGTCTGCTTAATGAATGTGCAGCACACTTCTAATTGGCTGTGTTCTGTTGGGGAACATTTCAGGTAACTTTTAGTTTTTGAATTTCCTTTTCATTATGTCCATTTTGGAAAATGTTCCTTCAGTTTTATTAGCATTCAACAGGAAATAAAAAAAAAAAAGCTGAAACACTCGTTCTTTATAAATGAACGTTAGCTTTAAAAACAGTCTTTTAAAAAAATCAATAATTCTTAGAGTCTTTAATAACTATTTAAGCTAAAGAAGTTGTTGATACTTCATAACAATTTTTGGAGATATCATTCTTTTTGTCTTCCTGAGCTGGGAGAGAGAGTTGCTGGAGCACTGACAGTAATTAATTAATTCCCCGTTAATATAAATATTCTATACTTAAATGGCTTTTTACAGTAGTAATCAGCTGTACTAGGTGGAACGCTTCACAAATATGCGTGTCATCCTCATGCAGGGGCCATGCTATTCTTCTCTATATCGTTCCGATTTTAGCGTGTGTGTGCTGCAGATTACATTTCAGGTGGGTACATAAAGCATTTTATCACATACATAGCAGTGATGTTAAGAAACCACACACTCTCTTTACATTTAGTTAAAATACTTTCAGATATGCCTTTCAAAATGGTTTGCCATTTTAACATTTAAAAAATAATCAATGGTTTTTAACAAAATATTTCCCTACTACACACATTTTTCTCTAAAATTTTAAGGGCGCAGAATTTTTTCGAAAAGGGGTAGAGGCCATAGGCACTGGATTTCTAATCTGATGGGGGTGGGGGGGTTCTCCGCCCCCAACATGCTTCTTCCTGCCCCCGCCCTGCCTCTTCCCTCCCCGCCCCTTCTCTGCCGGGTTCCGCCCCCTCCCCCGAGCGTGCTGTGCCCTCACTCCTGCCCCCTTCCCCCCCAGCACCTCATGATGCTGCAAAACAGTTGATCCATGGCAGGTGGTAGGCACTGGAAGGGAGGCAGAGGCACTGATCGGCAGGGCCGGGCAGCAGGCCAGAGGCGCTGGGGGGAGGGGGAGGTTCTAGTAGGGGGGCTGCCGGTGGGTGCTCAGCACCCACCATTTTTTCCCCATGGGTGCTCCAGCCCCAGAGCACCCACGGAGTTGGCGCCTATGGTACATGCCCTCTTTACAACCTAGATTTATTGTTCTGATAAATCCCCGCATTCCTTTTTGGGGTATCTGCATAACAGAGCTGTAACAAGGAATTTCTGAGCCCGAGGCCGGGACGCAGAAATTCCTAGGGGCTTACTCTCCGCCGAATTGCCGCCGAAGCCACGGGACCGGAGGACCTCCCGCAGGGAAGCGGAAGCGGCTTCGGCAGCAATTCAGCGGAGGGTATTTTTAGCAGCCGCTGAAGCCGCCTCCGCTTACCTGCGGGAGGTCCTCCGGTGTCTTTGCAGAAGGCCCCTCCGTGGAATTGCCGCCGAAGCCGCGGGACTGGTGGACCTCCTGCAGGCAAGCGGAAGCGGCTTCAGCGACAGGGCAGAAGTGGCTTCTGCGGCTGCTATTAATACCCTCCGCCGAAGCCGCTTGCCTGCGGGAGGTCCTCCGGTCCTGCGGCTTCGGCGGCAATTTGGCAGAGGGGGCCTTCTGCAAAGACGCCGGAGGACCTCCCGCAGGTAAGCGGAGGCGGCTTCGGCGGCGGGGGAGGAGAGGGCACCCCTGGCAGCAGGCTTTTGCGCCCCTGCCAGCAGTGCGCCCCGAGGCGAGTGCCTCAATGGCCTCGCCCGAGTTACGGCCCTGCTGCATAAAGAACATCCTCACATTCTTTTTCAGAACCTGGTCTTTCCTAAACACTTTTCTTTACATATTTTCTGTTCCTGAGATAAGGAATTATATGTATCCCAAACTTATCATTTATACAAGAGGGAGGTGTCCTGGTCTAAATAGGCAGGACTGTCCTTAGGCATATGCAGCTGCATAAGGCACCCCTGGGTCTTAGTGTCCATCCTCCCGCCTCTTCCTATCCCTGTTATGACCCTTCCTGCAGGCTCCCACAGAGTCTGGTGATAGGTTTCAGTGTAGTAGCCATATTAGTCTGTGTCAGCAAAACAAAAATAAGAAAGAAAAACTTGTAGCACCTTAGAGACTAACAAATTTATTTCAGCATAAGCTTTCGTGAGTTAGTACCCACTTCATCGGATGCATGGAAAGAAACATACAGTAGACAGATATTTATACAGTCAGAGAAACATGATAAGGTGGAGGTGCATAGACCAACCTTAAGAGGCTAATTAATTGAGAGGAACCATAACAGCAGGGGAAGAAAAACCTTTGAAGTGATAAACAAGATGGTCACACAGGTGTGAATGAGGATTGTTAACTTAAGGGAAATAGATTCAATTAACGTAATGGCTGAGCCATTCCAAGTCCTTATTTAATCCTGAGGTAATGCAATCTAGTTTGCATATCAATTCTGTTTTGTAGTAGATGACTCCTGGTTACTCTTTTGGCCCTGTCAGTCACCTACTACAAGACAGGCCCAAAAAAGAAAATAACAGACCACCACTAGCCGTCACCTTTAGCCCCCAACTAAAACCTCTCCAGCGCATCATCAAAGATCTACAACCTATCCTAAAAGATGATCCCTCACTCTCACAGATCTTGGAGGACAGACCAATCCTTGCTTACAGACAGCCCCCCAACCTGAAGCAAATACTCACCAGCAACCACACACCATACAACAAAAACACTAACCCAGGAACCTATCCTTGCAACAAAGCCCGATGCCAACTCTGTCCACATATCGATTCAAGTGATACCATCACAGGGCCTAATCACATCCGCCACGCCATCAGGGGCTCATTTACCTGCACATCTACCAATGTGATATATGCCATCATGTGCCAGCAATGCCCCTCTGCCATGTACATTGGCCAAACCGGACAGTCTCTACGCAAAAGAATAAATGGACATAAATCTGACATCAGGAATCATAACATTCAAAAACCAGTAGGAGAACACTTCAACCTCCCTAATCACTCACTGACAGACTTGAGGGTAGCAGTGTTGCAACAGATTAACTCCAAAAACAGACTTCAAAGAGAAACTGTTGAACTCGAATTGATATGCAAACTAGATTGCATTACCTCAGGATTAAATAAGGACTTGGAATGGCTCAGCCATTATGTTAAGTGAATCTATTTCCCTTAAGTTAACGATCCTCATTCACACCTGTGTGACCATCTTGTTTATCACTTCAAAGGTTTTTCTTCCCCTGCTGTTATGGTTCCTCTCAATTAATTAGCCTCTTAAGGTTGGTCTATGCACCTCCACCTTATCATGTTTCTCTGACTGTATAAATATCTGTCTACTGTATGTTTCATTCCATGCATCTGATGAAGTGGGTACTAACCCACGAAAGCTTATGCTGAAATAAATTTGTTAGTCTCTAAGGTGCTACAAGTTTTTTTCTTATTTTCGTTTTACAGAATCTGGTGACTCTTACTCCAGGGGAGCGGGATCTTGTAACTTAAAAGTGAAAAGGCCTTCCAGCCTGCCAGACCTATTAGCACAACATTGAAACTGTTAAAGAGCCATTCAAGTGGTAATGAAGCCATTTAACAGGCATTTGCCAACCCCCAGGTATATACTGTCAGTTTCTGAATTTACTGACAAAAGCGGTTGCGCATGACTGTGATATTTACTCAGAACATGTTAGTCTACAGGACCTTAGTTTAAAATTTGCTTTAAAAATATTTCATTAGTGAGTTGCTGAAGATTATAAAATCACATCTCTAAAAAATCCTTGCATAGATTTTTAGATGCACAATTTGAGTATTCATCCTTAGACATAAATGCTTGGCTCTTCAGACATATAGTTTTTTAAATAAATCCTTCAAAAGACCACCCTTATCTAAAATACACATTTTAATTTTAAATACTATAATACAAAAAACTTGCTTCCAAAGTCTTCCTGTCCTTTCTGTCCATCCTTTTCTCCCTTCACATCCCTGTTGAAGAGAGCCCTTAAAGGGACAACACCCCTTTCCTTCCAGATAGCTGGACAAATGAGTTTCCCTTTCTTTACTTCTGACTATTTGATTAACTAGCTTTAAGAGAACCCTCCAGTAAAATCAGTACCTTAGTAAGATATAAAATCCTTTGTTATGCCTAAAATCTTTGGAAACATATTTTTTAAAGTTGGTGAAATTTCATAAACATGTCTGTTATGGAGATCACACAAAGTAAATTAGTGTTCCCTTTTTCTAAAAGCAGTGAAAATTTTTATGAACATTCTAAACCTCTGTGACTGATTAATTTAAAATAATGTCTTTGTTTCAGTGAGTTAAATATGTAGTAATCTGGAATGATTACTTGATGATGGTTTAAGAGTACATTTAAAATATAAAATCCGCTGAGAAATACTGATTAAAAAAATGTAAAACAGAGACAAGCTGCATCATGTATTCCATAATATTTGATGTTGTATTCAGCAGGACAGCTGATTTGCCTTTACTGCAAAGTTTTTGAAAATAAATCTTTGACAAACTTCAGGGTATATCAAAAAACCTGAGACTGCCATTTTTTATTCCCAAATTTAGTGCTTTTAATTAGGTACCTTCTGCATGTCCAGTCTTCACCATCTGGCATGCAGTGGAAAACATGTTCCATTTTTTTTAGAAAGAAATTGCAGAAGATTGGGGTTTTTTTTCAGCTGTCATTTGCTTCATTTGGGTTCAGGGATTTGGCTGGAAGGGGATGAGCAGGGAAGGGGAGGGAAGAGAGGAGGGAGACAGTGGGGAGAGGGCGGGGCCTGGGCAGAGTGGGGGTGGAGTATGGGTGGGGTCACAGGGAGAAGAGGTGGGCTGGGGAGCTAGCCTCCCCAAGTGGCAGCTTCACCTACCGCCCATGACAGCAGGTAAGAGTGGGTCGGGTCCCGCACACCCAGAGCACGCTGCAGTCTCCTTAGGCAGGGGCCGTATTCACAGAGCTGAATGTGCCGGCACCACACATTCTGTGTGAGGGAGAGGATATGGGGTTCTCTGCGGGGAACTGTGTCTCTCCGCTGCCATGAGGCGGGCTGGGCGGCTCGGCATCCTTTATAGACTCATAGACTCATAGACTTTCAGGTCAGAAGGGACCATTATGATCATCTAGTCTGACCTCCTGCACAATGCAGGCCACAGAATCTCACCCACCCACTCCTGGAATAATCCTCTCACCTATGTCTCAGCTATTGAAGTCCTCAAATCATGGTTTAAAGACTTCAAGATGCAGAGAATCCTCTGGTAAGTGACCCGTGCCCCATGCTGCAGAGGAAGGCAAAAAACCTCCAGGGCCTCTGCCAATCTACCCTGGAGGAAAATTCCTTCCCGACCCCAAATATGGCGATCAGCTGAACCCCGAGCATGTGGGCAAGACCCACCAGCCAGACACCCAGGAAAAAGTTCTCTGTAGTAACTTCTAACATCCCATCATTGACCATTGGTCCTATTTACCACTGATGGCAATTAATTGACCTTTGACTAAGATCATGTTATCCCATCAAACCATCCCCTCCATAAACGTATCTAGCTTAATCTTGAAGCCAGTTAGGTCTTTTGCCCCCACTGCTTCCCTTGGAAGGCTGTTCCAGAACTTCAATCCTCTGATGGTTAGAAACCTTCGTCTAATTTCAAGTCTAAACTTCCTGATGGCCAGTTTATATCCATTTGTTCTTGTGTCCACATTGGTACTGAGCTGAAATAATTCCTCTCCCTCCCTGGTATTTATCCCTCTGATATATTTAAAGAGAGCAATCATATCTCCCCTCAGCCTTCTTTTGGTTAAGGTAAACAAACCAAGCTCCTTGAGTCTCCTTTCATACGACAGGTTTTCCATTCCTCGGATCATCCTAGTGGCCCTTCTTTGTACCTGTTCCAGTTTGAATTCATCCTTCTTAAACATGGGAGACCAGAACTGCACACAGTATTCCAAATGAGGTCTTACCAATGCCTTGTATAACGGTACTAACACCTCCTTATCTCTACTAGAAATACCTCGCCTAATGCATCCCAAGACCGCATTAGCTTTTTTCACGGCCACATCACATTGGCGACTCATAGTCATCCTGTGATCAACCAGGACTCTGAGGTCCTTCTCCTCTTCCGTTACTTCCAACTGATGCGTCCCCAGCTTATAACTAAAATTCTTGTTATTAATCCCTAAATGCATAACCTTACACTTCTCACTATTAAATTTCATCCTATTACTATTACTCCAGTTTACAAGGTCATCCAGATCTTCCTGTAGGATATCCCGATCCTTTTCTGAATTGGCAATACCTCCCAACTTTGTGTCATCTGCAAACTTTATTAGCACACTCCCACTTTTGGTGCCGAGGTCAGTAATAAAAAGATTAAATAAAATTGGTCCCAAAACTGAACCTTGAGGAACTCCACTAGTAACCTCCCTCCAACCTGACAGTTCACCTTTCAGTATGACCCGCTGTAGTCTCCCCTTTAACCAGTTCCTTATCCACCTCTCAATTTTCATATTGATCCCCATCTTTTCCAATTTAACCGATAATTCCTCATGTGGTACTGTATCAAATGCCTTACTGAAATCGAGGTAGATTAGATCCACTGCGTTTCCTTTATCTAAAAAATCTGTTACTTTCTCAAAGAAGGAGATCAAGTTGGTTTGGCACGATCTACCTTTTGTAAAACCATGTTGTAATTTGTCCCAATTGCCATTGACCTCAAGGTCCTTAACTACTTTCTCCTTCAAAATTTTTTCCAAGACCTTGCATGCTACAGATGTCAAACTAACAGGCCTGTAGTTACCCGGGTCACTTTTTTTCCCTTTCTTAAAAATAGGAACTATATTAGCTATTCTCCAGTCAAACGGTACAACCCCTGAGTTTAGAGATTCATTAAAATTTTTTGCTAATGGGCTTGCAATTTCATGTGCCAGTTTCTTTAATATTCTTGGATGAAGATTATCTGGGCCGCCTGATTTACTCTCATTAAGCTGTTCAAGTTTGGCTTCTACCTCGGATATGGTAATATCTACCCCCACATCCTTATTCCCATTTGTCATGCTGCCACTATTCCTAAGCTCCTCATTAGCCTCATTAAAGACTGAGGCAAAGTATTTGTTTAGATATTGAGCCATGCCTAGATTATCCTTAACTTCCACTCCACTTTGCTGCCTCGTCCCTCCTCTCCCAGGCTGCAAGGGGCACCAGTTTAATAATACTGCGTAGGGCCCCATAAATCCTAAGGACGACCCTGTAGACAGGACACTCTTTTGGTTTGTTTGTTTCTTGACCCAAGCTTCTTAGAGTTCCAATCTGTGGTAGAAATTAAACGTCTATTAGGTATTTTGTACAAAGCACAAATTCCAATAAGCAGTACATCTTTTAAACATAGTATAAAAGTTAAGGCAAAGTAAAGTTAGGAAAGCTGCTTTTAAAAAGTCTGTGTAAACACTTGTGCGGGGGGTGTCATTTTTTGGTCAAGGAGGTGCTATCTTTCTGGCCCTTAGCCAGTTTCTTGGCGACAGAAGCAGAAGTCTTCTGTAATTTCTTTAATTCGCTTGAACATATAATATAACTAACGGATACACAGGTATTGTTTTCAAACATCCTGGCTATAGCATACTTGTAGGTTTATTTTAATATTCTGTAAAGGGGGAAACAAGTTTGTATTGACCAACCTTACAAAAATGTTACAACTTTTATTAATTGTTGCATCAATATCGAGGTCTGTCCCCCACAAGAGTGCAAGAAGAGACATAGCTTTAAATGTGCTCCTCTTGCTAAGGAGGAATTTAGCTAAACATTCCCATTGCTCATTAATGCAATATTGGTTCCTCTCCCTCTTTTTACCTTTCAGTTAAACACACAGCATTTTACACTTTTGCTGTGCAAGGTCAAGCCAAGAGGCAGCACTGCAGAGTAAACAGGTGAGACGGAGTTTATAAATAATTAAGAGGATAAATATGATCTTTAATACTGGAAAAAACCTTTGATCCTGGCAGTAATAGGGACTAGTGGGGTCATCTTTTTTTTTTCTTTTTTTTTTAAGTATTTTACTGAGTTTAAAACGTGTCTTCACAAATAAAGTGGAGGGGCCAGGCTGAAAAGGTAAGGGTGACAACTGAACAAGTTTTCATTTTCACCAAAGCGTCAAGCAATTTTTCATAGAAAAGAAAAATCGATGGGAAAGAGTTGGAGACAAATTTTATACTCGCCTTTAAAAAACATTCTGACATCGGTATAGAGTAGGGAGCATGTTCAAAAGAGACAGGGTATGTCTACACGGCAGCTGGGAGCTATTATTCCCAGCATGAGTAGACATAAACTCACTAGCTCTGCTCAAGCTAGCATGCTAAAATAGCAGTGTGGCCACGGTGACATGGGTGACAGCTTGAGCTAGCCACCTGAGTACGTACCCAGAGGGTCAGGCTGTACTGTAGTTGGGCAGCTAGCCCCTGCCACTGCGGCCACAAAGTGACTCTTACGAGCTATCTTGAGCAGAGCTAGCACATATATGGGAATTACACCTCCCAGCTGCTGTGTTGACATTTCCGTAGTCAATGGGACTATTCGTGATCATAAATTTCAGCATGTGCCCTATGAGATTGCAGTATCAGGGCCTTAGTAGCTGTAGCTTCTAAAACCAAAAGTTTTTGAAGAAAAAACAATTGGACATGACAGCTAGTGTAAGGGAAGGGAACAGAATAATCATCTTTTAATTATTTTCTGAGCTAACTGAATCTTTTTCATGTGTAGTAGATGCCTGTTTATCTGTATCAAATGAAGTTCTTGGGTTTTCTTCGGATAAATGGGAGTTTGATAAGGTCTCTCATATAGTAGTAAGTCAGTCAATCATATTGAATACTACAGCTGGTTGGCAACTTTTCAATGAAATGGTTTTTCATCAAAAATGCCCTTTTGTCAAAACTGAAACTTTTTGTGAAAACACATCACTTTCAGGAACATTTTGGAAAGGTTTCTCAGGCCCAGGAGGGAATTTCTGGTCAAAACCAGAGAGAGATTCAGAGCAGGGTCTTGACTCCTCCAGGTATCCCATCTAACAGGTGGATGCCCTAATGACCAGGCAGGTTGCGTGTGGGTGTGAATTTAAAAGCTCTGTTTTATCCAGACACGTTGCAGGAAAATCTTTGATATCTCAAATTTTCACTCAACAGGAAAAAAAACATTTCCCATTGTGACACTCTGTACCACAAAGTAGCACCCTGGAACCCCCATATTCACCATGGAGATATGTTTTGTACAAAGTATACCTTGTGAGGTATCATTTTAAAAGTCTTGATCTGTTGAACATGAATATCGTGTTGGATTGTATGTGGTGTCATTATGTGTGAAGTTATGAAGTATTGCCACTGAAATATGTTGTGAGGTTGGGAACACCCACAGCCAGCCTTTGTTACAACAAAGGAGTTGCCATCAATAGCCAGACAGTGTTAATGTCTCATCAGCGCCCATCAAGAAAAGAATCCACTATCCCAGAGACTCCTTAGAGAAGGCAGGTATGTAGTGGAGACTGCTTGATCAATGGGGACTATCTGATCCCCACATCACAGCAAGGATCTTTCCAATAAGCTGGAAGAAAGTATAAAAGAGGGGAAGTGACATCACTTGGCCTCTCCCCCCACCCCACCCCCAACTCAACACCTGGAAAAATGTCTGGAGGACAAAGACTTTGAAGGGAGTTTGATCCCAGGCCAGAAGGGAATCTGTGTTTTGAGGAACTGTAACCTTCTTGTAATGTCTGTCAGGATAAGAAAAGCTGTTTGATTCAATTCTTGCTTAGACTAAAAGTTTAGGATTTAGAAAGTGTGTTTACTTTTTATTTGCTTAAGATAACTGTCTCTGACATTTATGCCTACCACTTATCATCACAATCTATTTTTCTATAGTTAATAAATCTGTTTTACCTAAAACAGTGTGTTTTGGTTGAAGTGTTTGGGGAATCTCAGCTCAGGTTAACAAGGGATGTTGCATATCCACTACCCTTTTGTCGAAGTGGTGAACTAGGTAATGAGTGTACACTAGCCAGGCTTCTGACCACTGCAAGACAGTACAGTTCTGGGGTGCAAGGCTGGGGATCTGGGGGGAATAGACTGGAGTATCTTTATTGATGGTTCATGAGTGGCTGGGAGACTCAGTTGGGTGTGTCCCTGCCTGTGGATGTGTGTGTGAGTGCAGTACTTATCAGAGGTTTGTAGCTTGACATCAGCATCACCATGTGAGAGGCAGCCCAGGTTGGTGGGACAGAGGGCTCAGTGGTCCCAGTCCAGGTTGCACCCCAGGGACCCCATGACACCCATCCAGCTCTGCTGGAGAGCAAATAGAAATTTTGATAATACAGTATTCAATTTTTTAAAATTATTGGATAGTTAACTTTCCCTCTTTTCATGAATGGAAAGTTATCAGTAAAGAGGATTTGAAACAACTCCCACGGTTGTTATTCATCAGTATAAATAGGAAGGATATAAATGGGGGGAGGGATAGCTCAGTGGTTTGAGCATTGGCCTGCTAAACCCAGGGTTGTGAGTTCAATTCTTGAGGTGGCCATTTGGGGATCTGGGGCAAAAATTGGGGATTGGTCCTGCTTTGAGCAGGGGGTTGGACTAGATGACTTGCTAAGGTCCCTTCCAACTCTGATATTCTATGAATGTGCGGTTCAAAGCCAATAAGAAATGTTTAAACAATATTGTTGTTTTCCCTGCCTAACATCTAAGCAGAAGTCAGTTTAGCTGAGAAATGCATTGATGCAAATCCATCATACAGTTTGTGTGCATTATGTAATGTGGTCTGGTAGCACCCGTTCAATAGATTTGTCACCTTTTTCAGAGGGGTTAAAGACAGCTATAAAAATTCACTCACTTCAAATCCAACAAATCTGGAAATGTCATTTATCCCCTTGAAACAAATACATTTTTAAAATATAACTTTTTTTCTTTTTACGTTACTGCCTAACATCCAGGGAGCTGGAGATCTTGAATCTAATCTTTGGGTATCTAATCTTAACAGCAGCTGATAAGGTTGGAGACAACACAAGTTCTATAAATGAGAGAACAAGAAAAGACTTTTGAGTGGGGAAAGATGGTTTTCTGACTAAAGCACTGATTTGGCATCTGAGGTCTGGATTATATTCCCAGCTCTGTCACATTTTCAATGTGATTTGCTCAAGGTCACACACCCAATACTTTCAAAACTTCCCACTAAATGTGAGTGCTTTGATTTTTGGTTGCCCAACTAGAGGCACAGAGAGTCTGACATCTGAGACCAGAGCTGCTCACCACTTTATGATCTAGCCCAAAATGTCTCATCTTCGATAACCAAAAATGGAGACACTGAAAATGAGTGGATACATTAAAAAAAACTAAACCTCTCTGTGCCTTAGTTTACCAATTGCAAAATGTAGACTAGAGCTGGTTGGGACTGGGAATTCCCATTCTGTGGGAAATTCCAACTTTTCAAATAGAAAATATTTGATTCAGAACAAAAAGTGGAAATTTGGAAATTTCCCACAAATGGAAAATTCTGAACATTTTTGATTTGGGACCATTGAAATGTTTTGTTTAGTCTTCATATTTAAGATATACAAATATAATGTAAATGAATATAACATTAATATTTAATAAATATAAAAGTCACAAAGAAATGAAGCAACAAAGAGTCCTGTGGCACCTTATAGACTAACAGACGTATTGGAGCATAAGCTTTCGTGGGTGAATACCCACTTCATCGGATGCATGCAGTGGAAATGTCCAGAGGCAGGTATAAATATGCAGGGAAGAGTCAGGCTAGAGATAACGAGGTTAGTTCAATCAGGGAGGGTGAGGCCCTCTTCTAGCAGTTGAGGTGTGAACACCAAGGGAGGAGAAACTGCTTTTGTAGTTGGCTAGCCATTCATAGTCTTTGTTTAATCCTGAGCTGATGGTGTCAAATTTGCAAATGAACTGAAGCTCAGCAGTCTCTCTTTGAAGTCTGGTCCTGAAGTTTTTTTGCTGCAGGATGGCTACCTTTAAATCTGCTATTATGTGTCCAGGGAGATTGAAGTGTTCTCCTACAGGTTTTTTATATTGCCATTCCTTATATCTGATTTGTGTCCATTTATCCTTTTGCGTAAGGACTGTCCAGTTTGGCCGATGTACATAGCAGAGGGGCATTGCTGGCACATGATGGTGTATATTACATTGGTAGATGTGCAGGTGAATGAACCAGTGATGGTGTGGCTGATCTGGTTAGGTCCTGTGATGGTGTCCCTGGTGTAGATATGTGGGCAGAGTTGGCATCAAGGTTTGTTGCATGGATTGGTTCCCGAGTTAGAGTTGTTATGGTGCGGTGTGTAGTTGCTGGTGAGAATATGCTTCATCTTGGCGGGTTGTCTGTGGGCGAGGACTGGCCTGCCTCCCAAGGCCTGTGAAAGTGAGGGATCATTGTCCAGGATGGGTTGTAGATCACTGGTGATCCGTTGGAGAGGTTTTAGCTGAGGACTACGTCCATACTTACCGGCTGGTTCGGCGGCAAGCAATCGATCTTCTGGGATCGATTTATTGCGTCTTGTCTAGACGCAATAAATCGATCCCAGAAGTGCTCACCGTCGACACCGGTAATCCTGCTCCACAAGAGGAGTAGGCGGAGTCGACGGGGGAGCCTGCCTGCCGCGTGTGGACCCGCGGTAAGTACCTTTTAGTTCGAACTAAGATACTTCGACTTCAGCTACGTTATTAACGTAGCTGAAGTTGCATATCTTAGTTCGAACTGGGGGCTTAGTGTGGACCAAGCCTTAGTGATGGCCAGTGGAGTTCTGTTGGTTTCTTTCTTCGATTTGTCTTGCAGCAGGAGGCTTCTGGGTACACGTCTGGCCCTGTTGATCTGTTTCCTTATTTCCTCATGCGGTTATTGTAGTTTTGAGAATGGTTGGTGAAGATCTTGTAGGTGTTGGTCTCTGTCTGAGGGGTTGGAGCAAATACGGTTGTACCTCAGCACTTGGCTGTAGACAATGGATCGTGTGGTTTGTCCGGGATGGAAGCTGGAGGCATGTAGGTAGGCATAGCGGTCGGTGGGTTTTCGGTATAGGGTGGTGTTAATGTAGCCATCACTTATTTGCACCGTGGTGTCTAGGAAGTGGACCTCCTGTGTAGACTGGTCCAGGCTGAGGTTGATGGTGGGGTGGAAGCTGTTGAAACTGACACATTCTTATATAGCATTTTGATTTAGAAGAAATTGAATTCTTCAGCCAAAAAATGGTTCCGTTGAAAACTTTTCAGTCGGCCCTAATGTGAATGTTTATCTTCCTAGCTCCAAACCTGTTGTGAGTCTTAGCATTCATAAAGTGCTGTGAGAACTTCATATGGAAGGCTGTTATGCAAATTATTATTTTTATGATGGGCATGGATGGATGGATGAACAAAAATAATAAACTTATATGAAAACCCTACAGTAATACCAAGACAAGTACTGGAAGAGTACTGATCTTGGATATCTAATTTGGGCCCATCTTAAGTGTCCTGACACTTCTCCCCCTTTCTGACAGTTTTGGAGATTTTTGTTCAGCCTGCTGTGTGGATAGGCGAACACAAGAGTCATTTCTCCACAGAGTCCCCCACTCTTGGAAGGACTGAGAGTTATGAGAGCAGGAGTGTCTCAGATCTACTGCTTCTTGATCGTGGGAGATGTGTGAATGTAAGCAGCTCTTTCAAAGGGACAACTATAATTGAAGTATTAAAGGAGCTTGATATTATTAATGACCTCTGCTGAAAAGCGCTGTTGAATTACCATCTGTTAGCTCATCACTGCCAAATCCCTGCAAGACTGGGCTGGCTGAATATAAGCTGGTAGAACTGCTAGCATTGAAGGCTTGTGTACGGGGGAAGCTATTGTGAAATAAGCGATGTTGTGAATTTTAAAACACTAACTTTCCATGTGGACACTAAGAGAACCTTTTTGTAGTTTACCTTAATCCACAAAAAGGCAGATGGTGTGTCCATACAGGAAGCTAGTACTGAATAGCTATTCCAGGCCATTTCCTTGTGTGGACAAGCCCGTGGGTTCTGTTTTGTTAAGGCTGGTAGTGGTAACGTTGATGGTGTACAATTTGCACTGTTGTTTGTGTTAATGTTTGAGACCCTACTCCTGTTTAAAATCAATGGGAGCTCTGCTTAAATAAGGACTAATAAGAATTACAGGATTTGGTCCAGTATTTCCAGAACTGGGCACATTTCTTGTTGATCTAAATGATGAGCCTGATACTTAGAGAAGTAAAACAATTAGATAAGTTAGCTTCATCACCATTGGAAACATAGCAGAGCAAAACTTGCAGTGTGGAAAATGACAACATTAATAGGGTTAATGTCGCTTCTACAGATCCAGCCTAACACGGCTACCCCTCTGATACTTAACATTAATAGGAAGTGTTAGTTTGTCCGTCTCAGATAGAATTCCATATTATGCATTTCAAAGATGGCTATTTTTTCGCTTTCTTTCCCATATTGATCAGAGACTTTTTTTAAAGACATGCAGATAAGATAATTTCTTGGCCAGAAGTGAGTTACAATGATAGGAGCCTGCTGCTGGTAAAGCTGTTTTCTGCAATTATGTGACCTACCCTAGAAGTTGACTGTCACAATGTTCCACTGGAACATAACTGTTGTGGGAGATCTTGGTCTTGGGGGCAGGGCGACAGAGAGAGAGAGTCCCTCAGGTGCCAACGGCTGATGCTGTAGATGGCTTTGAAAATCATAAGAGATTTTACTTGACTTTACAGTGGGGAAACCAGTGGAGTGAACAGTGCACTGGGGTAGGTGCTGTTGGTGGCAAGCAATGCTGAGCATGCAGGCAGCTACATTCTCAGCTAGCTGGAGACTTTTCTATAGGCTCTGGCTTTGCTCCCTAGGAACAAAGAACTGCAAAATAATCAAGCCTGCAGGTCATGTACGTGGATCACCATGGCCAATTCAGAGTCTGATTTGAACAGGGCATAGTCTTCTGGACAGCCAAAGGTGGAAGAGGGCATTTCTAGCAGCTCCAGCTGTCTGGGTTTCCAGTAGTTGTGAAGGACCCAGAAAGCAACAGTCTTGATAGTTGAGAGGTAAACATCCTTTCTGGAGAGTAAAATGGAGGAAACAAATTCCTCAAAGCATCAGGAGTGCTCCATTTTGTTCAGCTTCAAGCAACTATTCTTCATCCAGATGTTGATGTCTCCCAGCCACTGGAATTGGTGCTGTCTGTTTGATGTAAAGGAAATGATGAGGTGGGTATTCTCCTGCATGCTGACATTTCAGCCCATGCTGTTAAGTATCACAGTCTATTAAGTTACTTGGCACTTCCCATTATAAGACCCTGTTTTCAGTGGCTTATACCTTTGCCAAACTTTAACTGTTTAGGCTGAAATTTTCTATGCCAAGGGTCTGCATCAAGCTGAATTGTTGGGGAAAATTCGATGGGTCAACTGTTTCTGAGAACCAAGCTAGGAAAAAACATGTTTTGGCATTCAAAAACAATTTTGGCGGTCTTCTCTTTGAGAAGTTCTAGAGCTCCCATACTTTGGAGCAGGAACTTTAAATATGGCAGAAGACTGCCTTTGTATCAAGGATGTGCCTTTTGCTCTTCCTATGAAAATCTGCCCAAATTTATCCAAGCTATAAATCTTTGAAAAATCTCATTCACCCACATGCTCAGTTGAGACTTCTTAGAGTTTAGCAGTTTAATTGTCTGAAGATTCTGTCTGCACTGGGCATGCTCCAGACCCCCACAACTTCTACATGTAAACAGACTGTGCATGCATCTGTCTCTAGTGTGCTGTCAATGACCTCCCTGCTGGCACCCAGCAGCATGGAGGAGGAAGCTACCTGGCTGAAATACAAAGTGAGCAAGAGTGGGACTGGGGGTAGGGTGACCAGACAGCAAATGTGAAAAATTGGGATGGGGGTGGGGAGTAATAGGAGCCTATATAAGAAAAAGACCCCAAAACCGGGACTGTCCCTATAAAATCGGGACATCTGGTCACCCTAACTGGGGGCAAGGAAAAGGAGTAGATTTGGAGGAGGATTGTGTTAAGATTGGCACTGGGCGGTGGAAGGGGAAAAGAGAGGAACTGGGAAGAAAGACTGGGGGTAGGTCGAGCTGGGACTAGCTGAGCAAGGAGGCTGGGACTGGAGGCACAGAGGGGAGTTTGGGATTGGGGTGAATGGAGAAGATTGAATCATCTTATGCCGGTTGGGAGGGACACTGAGAATTGATCTCTGTACATATTGTACACTGAGACAAGAGTCCTTTGGAAATTGTATGTGATCATGTAATTGAAGGCTGTATCATAATGCATATGCATAAAAGGAGCTGAATTAAGGTTGCATGGCCAACCTTAAATCTGGCATTTCCTAATCCTTTGCGTACTTGATTTTGTAACCACCATTTTTCTGTATAAGTGTAATTTCAGGAGGGTGTTGCAAACCATTGACAGAAATAAAAATTAGTATCTAGAAACAGGTGGCAACTTCAAAAATAAAATGGTAATTTTTAGTATGCATGAAATATGCTATTAGATATTTTTACTTAAAATAGTTTGATTGTTATATTTGCACATTACAAGTCAGAACATGCTGCTTTTTTATTGTTACAGGCATGGACATAAGGTTTGCTGCGATTCTGGACCATTAGGAATCAGGTGGGACCCTCTTTGGCATCTTATCAGCACAAGGTTTATGTTATTATTGAACTTGATTTGGGTATTTCAAATGCCAAGGCTCTTTGTGCTACTTGTGTGCTGCATCTCTGGGTTGGCTCTAGAATGACCAGCTGTTACAGTTGTGGTTTGATGCAAAATAGGCTGGTTATAACGAAATGGCCAAACAGTACAGTCTTTAGACAAGCTTGCTGTACACAATAAAAAATGCAATTACTGAAGGGAGGGAGTCTGGAAGCAAAGGGAGCAGCAGCATTTCAGGAACGTTCTGACTGAGCGTAAACATCTGTTTTGTATTTTTTTCCCCCCTGTCTTATGCTCACAAGGCACTTAAGAGCGGAGTTTTCCTGATCTTCTATGAGTCAGTAAAATCAGGCTGAACAGCAAAAATAAAGTCACCACATAACTTATTTCCAGCATCTGGGTCCTGAGTTCTGAGGGAACTTCTGAACTTGGCAATATGCAACATTGGTCCTCCACCTAGTCCCTAGTGCTTGCACGTATGTTAGGTGAAGGAGAGAGCTCCAGCTAATATGTGGTGGAGAAACCCATCTGTTTTGGGGCAGGGAGGTTGGGAGGAGTCTGGGGTTTGGAATAATTGTCATGTGACTTGGTGGGCAGGATTAAGAAGGTGGACATGCATTTTTACTGAAGTTTGTCTGAGACGCTTGTTTAAAATAATTCACTATGCATAGGTACCCTTTAGTAGATACAGTAAGAAATAAAAATTATTCTTTGAGTCCAGATGCAGATTAGATTATTTCTTTATTAAGAGAAATTAATTCAAGAAGAGGTGGAAGCAGGGGAAACTGATTTAGCCAGATTTATCCCACGCAAAATTATCAAGTGTATTAAGGTATTATATCTTCAGGTGAAGTGTTCACTGGCTGATCTGTGATCCTGACTACTCAACTTCTCAGAGTGGACTTTAACAAATGAACCCTTATACGAGTGTTGTGCTATAGGGGGCTCTGAATATTTTGTGGCTCTAACACCTGTGATACAGGAGGGCCAGGGAGCAGCAGTAGTAGAGTGTGAGAGCGGAAATATATAAGCCCTAGGCTAATTAAGGCGTGGTTCCCTGGAGACTAGGGAGGGTGGCTACAGGTTAATTGGAGCACCTGCAGTCAATTAAGGCCTCTCAGGAACCTAATAAAACCCCCTGCTTCAGGCAGACAGAGGAGGAGGAGGAGGAAGGAGTTGGAGCAGAGTGTTTTGGTGGTGGAGCAGAGAGCAGTTTGGAGGAAAGCAGAGGAGAGTTTGGAGAAGTGCTGTGGTGGGCTAAGACGACCAAGACCCTAGGTAAAGGGACACCTGGCTTGTGCAGAGGGAAGGCAGGAAGCCCCACAAGCAGGAGAGGGAAGGAGCCCAGGGGAAAGTATCACTAGTACAAGTGGTTTACCCACTAACCTAGGGCACCTGGGCTGGGACCCGGAATAGAGGGTGGGCCTGGGTCCCTCCTTCTCCATTCCCCTTCTCTTGGATACTAGTGGGATAGCTGATACCCCAGTTCAGGGGCAAGAAATGGTGCCCTGAAAACCCCCCACAAGAAGAGAGAGTGCGGGACCATCATAGTAGTGCCAGCAATTTGCCACACACCATTTGGTCATAATTAGAGCTCACTGAAAGATTCTTTGTGAATGTAGCCCTTTGTTTGGTTTTTAGAGTTGGCAAATAAATTGTGAACGCTGTCGTGTTGTCTGGAGTGGTTCACGACAATGACTGCCTACCTCAGGGCAGACGGTCAAAAACAGGGCAGCTACCTCAAACTAGTGTTATGTTCTATCATTAGATTTTACAAGCCAGTAATAAATGTGAACTTCTGGGTCACTGTTTGACCATGGAGTCACAAAACGTCCCCTTAGACTCTCCAGTCTATCTTGCCACTCAAGCAAACTGGACTTGAAATACCAGGGAGGAAGAGGAGTTATTTAAGTTAAGCACCAATGTAGACATAAGAACAAATGGGTATAAATGGACCATCAACAAGTTTAGGCTTGAAATTAGACTAAGGTTTCTAACCATTATAGGAGTGAAGTTCTGGAATGGCCTTCCAAGGGGAGCAGTGGGGGCAAAAAACCTAACTGGCTTCAAGACTGAGCTTGATAAGTTTTATGGAGGGGATGGTATGATGAGACTGCCTACAGTGGTATGTAGACGATCTTCAAGTGCCAGCAGCAAATATCTCCAATTATGGTGAAGGGACACTAGATGGGGAGGGCTCTGAGTTACTAGAGAGAATTCTTTCCCAGGTGTCTGGCTGGTGGGTCTTGCCCACATGCTCAGGGTTTAACATATTTGGGGTTGGGAAGGATTTCCTCCCCCAGGTCAGATTGGCAGGGGACTTGGGGGGCATAAGTGCCAACTCCGTGGGTGTTCTTGGCTCAAGCACCTATGGAAAAAATAGTGGGTGCTCAGCACCCACCAGCCAGAGTTGTTCAGTGCCGCCACCCATCAGCTCTTTGGCAGCTGGGAAAGGGGCTTGGGGAGGGTGGAGAGCAGTGAGGGGCTGGTAGGCAGGGTCTTTGGGAGAGGGGGCAGATCAGGGGCAGGACAAGATGGCTCAAGGGCAGGGCTTCGGGGGAAGGTGCAGAGTGGGGGCAGGGTCTCAGGGTGGAGCACTCCTGGGGAAAAATAAGAGTTAGTGCCTATGCTGGGGGGTTTTCACCTTCCTCTGCAGCATGGGTCACTTGCAGGTTTAAACTAGTGTAAATGGTGGATTCTCTGTAATTTGAATTCCTTAAATCATTGAGGACTTCAGTAACTCAGCCAGAGATTAGGGGGTCGATTACAGGAGTGGGTGGGTGAGGTTCTGTGGCCTGCAACGTGCAGGTCAGACTAGATGATCATGATGATCCCTTCTGACCTTAGAGTCTGAGTCTGACTCTATAAATGGTTACTTACACCCAAAATCACACAATTTTCAGATTGCTTCCAAGTCCCAAGAGACCAGTCACTTACCCCAGATCAACTGGTATCCTAGGTCTTACACCAGAGACAATGCCTGTAGCCAATCCTATAATAAACTAACTAAAGGTTTTTCAGCTAAGAAAAATAAATGAGTTATTGAGAGATTAAAGAGGCAAAATATACGTACGGGTGAGTGACAGTCTATAATTCCAAATGGTAGCAGAGGTGTAATAATCTGCCAGTGTCCCAAAAGTCTCTCAGGGCTACCCAGAATAATTCTGGGGATCTTGGTTTTCTTGCTAGTGATTCCGCTCTGTAAGAATCCAAACAGTCCAGAGATGCAAGATCATTCCCCGAATCCATACTTATAGCTGCTTCTTCTCCTCACGGAAAACAACCTGACAGGGTCAGCACCCACATGGGCTCTTTCTTTGATTGGCAGAGAGATGAGTGCATTTGGAGTCTTTGATCTCTGATTATCACACACAATGACCACCTGCCTTCAAATGTGAAAGAATTAGCACTTTCTGTTAGTTCTTCATTTGCATTACATGGGGCTTCTTTCGCCTTTGATGGGTTAGTTAGTTACCGGGGTATACACAATGTAAATCTTTGCTGTTGCATTACAACAAAATACAGAGAAGTGAGAACGGTGCATGCAGCATCCCATTAGTTTTCATGAAGTTTAAACACCAAATACACTCTTATACACTTAACAATCAGTTTGATCTGTACTAATACACAAGTCAATTGGCCTGGCTTCCAGCTGTGAGTTTGTCAGTTTTCAGCTGAACCTACAGTTTTGATCAGAGCTGGTATCAGCATCACAAACCCATCCTGTTTTCTTGGAAAATATTCATTATTCAGTGAACACTTGGGGTGAATGCTTATCAGCCTGCTGATTCTTAGCAAACTGTTAACTCTATTTGCTTTTCACCATTTGTAGTGCATGTTTGGTTACCAAAGTCACTTGGTATCACGTCTGCTCCCTGGTGGGATGAGTGAAATTTTTGAAACTAGGGAATAGCAAATGCAGCATTTTCCAGTATAAGTTTTGAACAAATAAACATTGCTAAAATCCATGAAATGTTTGAGGTGTGCAAACACAGTTACTCAGCTTAGTCATGTGCACATCCTGATGATTCTGTTTTTATATTCAACCAGCTGTAACCTTGATATCCTTCTATAATTGAGGAGGTGTCTTCACTGCACATTTAACCTGGGCTTTTACTTGCATTTTAGCCCAACCTCCTCCTACCATCCACACAGAAAACCTCTGACCTGGGTTTGGAGGTGCTTTAAGCCTGGTTAGCTGAACCAGCTGGGCATGTGGGTTAAAGCCCAGGTTCCACTTTTACCCAGGTTCGGGCATGACCAGTTTACAGTGAGGACATAGGCAAATTCAATTGTATGCTGCAGTGCCCTTCCCACAATTCCCTCCTGAAGGACAGACAAGTTCTACTGCAATTGACACAGTTGACTGGAGGGAATCCTGGAGCAGCTCAGCACAAAGTGCCCTGTGATATGCTCCCAGACAAGTGCTGGTGAGTGCAGTAACCGAGACGGCGCGCAGTAATGTGGAGGGAGCTTTCCTGTGGAGATGCTCACACATAGGCTAGGCTAACTTGAGTGTTCAGACCCAAGTGCCCATCACCTAGGTTAACTGCAGCAAGGACATAGCTGCCAAGGTATCTGTATGGTTCACAACGTTTTTCCTTCTAGCTCCGCAAACAAAACAAGATTCTATACTGAGAGTTCTAAAGCCCACAAAACCTGGATACTTTGCAACCCAATTCCTTATTAGAAAATAACTGCTGGGCCTGATTTTGCCCTGGAGAAAGCAAGTGCCATTCAGTTGATTTCAACTGAGTAACACCCATGTAGAGCAGTGCTACTTGGCCCGCTGTGCATATTGATAAACGTTGTACAATAACCACCTGAAACGATCTCACAGGAACTTCCCCTAGCCTTTCCTTGCTGTGAGAATGGATTCTTTAGGTATTTTAGCCAAAGACACTGAATTGCAAAGGCAGATGGTAATCACACGTTCAGATTTAAGCAGACTGAAGACATGAAGAGAGGGAGAGAATGAATTGGTGGAGCTTAAAAATGCCTTTGAAGAGTCGAAAATCTCCAGTTTTATATCCAGTGAAGCTGTGTGCATACACAATAAGACCTACTTCTTCTTGGACATGGAATCAGTGAAACAGCTTTTATCAGACCTTACATCTGCTGGTGCCCCAGGATATTCAAACAGTAACTAATGCCAGAAAGCCAGATATACGGCTAAATACAGGCAGATTGTGTTTTATTTGGTTGGGTTGTTTTGCTGAAATTCTGTGAAGTGTATAATAAACAGTTTTAATATACTCTAGCTAAATGAAGAAAAAATTACTGTAAATAAACGTATGAGACTCTCTGCTCCCCGGACTTTGTCTGCCCTGCAGCAAGGTGCCACGTATGTGTGGAGCATAGCATTTTGGATCATTATAATTGCTCTTCCTGGCATAAGTGAGACATCTGTTCCTCCCCAAACACTGGATGGACAAAAATACCCCACGCAGTAAATGTATAACCATTAGACATCATGTAGCTTCTGGTTGTATTTTCAGTTCTTAGTTGTTTCTCCCTCGCTCAAGTGAAACAGACTTGGACTTGTAGACTTAGGACTAAGGCAAGCTAAAACATGAAATCACTTGTTTCAAATATGTCTTCCACAAAAGGGCTCATCATTTTCCACTCTGCCCTGCAAGATCCATAGGCATATGCTCCCTCTCAGTGGTATGGTGCTGCAAAGAAGGAAAAGGCATCTACTCAGTAGCAGCCCTCACAGTGTAGCTGCAGTAGCGTAGGCAGGTCCGGAGCACAGGGGAAGCGGTGCTATAAAAAGGCGCCTCACCAGGCTCCCCCTGTACTCACCTGGCAGCACTCCGGGTCTTCAGCAGCACTTCGGCAGTGGGTCCTCACTCGCTCCGGGTCTTTGGTGGTACCCGCCGCTGAAGACCCAGAGCGCCGCCGGGTGAGTGCAAGAAGCGGCGCTTAAAAAGAAGTGGCGCCGTTTTTTAGCTCTGCTAAAAGAGCTTCATTTTTAAGGCCGCTCCCCCTGCTCCCCCCCAGCTACGCTACTGTGTAGCTGCATTTCTTTTTTTGTGTGCCAGGCAGGAAGGAATTCAGTGCCATGTATTAGGGAGCCTGAGCTGGGAGTCTGGAGAACAGACCTTCAAGAACAGACAAGTAATGTGGGCTGCAACTCTATAAGGGCCCTATCAAGGTTTCAAGCCCATCTCCCTTCCCGAGTAGGTTTGTTTCCTCTCATACCTGTATTAGACTTCGTCTAAAGAGGAGAAAATATATTTAGGAGGTGTGATGAATGTGGGGTTGCTTGGCGGAGAATATGGATCTCTACCCCACAATGTGGTTTATGTATAGGATTTCTGAGGTGATGGGTGGGAATGTCAGGGAAGCAGACAGTTTCAGCATACTCCCCCCACAGTCACAAGGCCTGTGATTGCAAGCCATTAAGGCTGATTGGGTCTAATTGCCAAACAATGGAACATGTCTTAGATCAGGGGTTCTCAACCTTTTTCTTTCTGAGGCCTGCCCCCTAACATGCTATAAAAACTCCATGGCCCACCTGTACCACAGCAACTCTTTTTCTGCATATAAAAGCCAGGGCCGGCATTAGGGGGCAGCGAGCCTGCCTCCCTTCCTGACTACTGTTTCTCATTATTTCAAGTTTTACTGGGCTGGAAAGGGCTAATGGCTGGGAGTGGTGTGTGAACTGGGAGTTGTCAAGGCAGTCAGGAAAATTCAGGAGGGGAAGAAAAAAAGATATATCTCATGGATTTTATATCATTTCTCTTATTTTTCTGTTGTTTTCTTAAACTGAATTAGACCCTGCTGCTGCCAACACTTATGCATATACTTAACTCTAAACACAAGAGTAGTCCCATTAACTACAAAAGGACTACTCATGCACTTAAAGTTAACATGTATAAGTACTGGTAGAATTCAGGCTCTGGGCATGAGAGAGCGATGAGCCAGCTCTCCGAAATATCTGCTCTATGCCTCACTCTTTGGGTTGGTCTCCTCGCTCTCAGGCCTTGGCTACACTCACGAGTTACAGCGCAATAAAACTGCCTGCAGCGCTGTACCTCACTAACGGTCTACACTTGCAAGGCACTTACAGCGCTGCAGGTACAGCATTGCTGGTACTTCACCTTCCCGAGAGGAATAACAGCTGTTGCGTAGTGGCTGATATGCTGCTGCTGGAATGTAGTTGGGCAGTACGCACTAACTGACCTCTGGAAGCTCCCTTTGTTTTGAAACGGCACTTCCGGGTTGGAGTTCAGAGCTCCGTTCTGGGGCTGCTTTACAAAAAAACAAACACAGCTACTGTTTGGAGGCAGGGGGGCTCCGTTAGGAGTGCCGGCAGCAAAGTTAGCTTGGAGAGAGATGGCGGGGCGGGGGGGAGGGGGTGGGGGTGGAGAGAAGGGCAGGAGGGGTTGGGCTCTGTTTCCCCAAGTGGCCTTTTATCTGTTCTTTAAAAACAAAGCCCCTGCTGCTTGCTTTCAGTGATTGAAAGCGAGGCGGTGGAGGTGTGAGTGTGTAAACTTAGGAGATAATGAGCTGACACTCTGTGGCTACCCCAAAAACCTACTCTCTCTCCCCACACACTCCCTGTCACACTCCACCTCACCCCTCCCCCATTTGAAAAGCACGTTGCAGCCACTTGAACGCTGGGATAGCTGCCCATAATGCACCGCTCCCAATACAGCTGCAAATGCCTCAAATGTGGCCATGACAGTGCGCTGGCAGCTGCCAGTGTGGACAGACTGCAGCGCTTTCCCTACTCAGCTGTACGAAGATGGGTTTAACTCACAGCGCTGTACAGCTGCAAGTGTAGCCTTAGCCTCAGTGCTGCTGGGTAGGAGAATAGCATGAAATTAACTGATTGCATGACAATCCTCTGTTAATGCTTTTGAAAGCCAAGAAATGTTTAAAATTATCTTTAGAAACTCATTGAAATACAATGAAAGGGAAATTCAGTATTTCTATCCTTATTGTCTGTCCTTTTGACTCGCTGCATCCCAAATAGGCATTGATCTCCTTGTTGCCTGGGGAAAAAAAGATGCAAGGAAAACACATCTAGAAATGTTTTTATCTATCTTTTTATAGCTCATTTCTCACTCCACCTCCAGACACTAATACTTCTGAGCTAATTAATTAAAAACCATTAAGGCATAATAGAAAACAGTTGCAAAAGCATTTTGGTTTTTTTTTAAATTATTTTCTTATCCTCTCTATACAAAACCTTCCCAAATCTAAATAAAAACCCTTTTTAGACCAGCAAAAAAAAAAAAAAAAAAAAATCTGAAAAGGATGATATTAAAAATATTTTCCAGAACATCTTAATCTTGTGTCCTTCCTCTGTCTCCCTGACTCAGTCCTTCTCATTTGTTCCTACACAGAAATTAACTCTTTATAAACCAGCAAACTAGAAATCAGTAAATTCCCTCTCTAAAGATCAGTACCAAGTGACACACACATTTAAGAAAACAGTTGGTCATTTATTCTTTTAATACTTTGGCAAATAACTATTTTATAAAAGCAATAACATACTTAAGGGTGTGCAAATGTTTTCTTCGATGTCACTAATCATTCAGATGAAATATGATTGTATAGAAAAAATTTTTTTTAGTTCTGTTCAGATATACAGTGTGGCAGATAAAGAATCAGGCAACATGCTTATAATAACTTCTTACCCTGGGACAATAAAATAAAGTATGTCCTAATAGACCATTTGTTATCCTGTGTTTATGACAGATGGGAATTGTATGGCACAACAAATATATCTAAAAAATAATAATTCATGAGTGTAATAAAATTCCAAAAAGTTCTCTGGTATTTATATCAAAGCAACATTTTCAGTATGCTTATATTTTTCCTTCAGCACTTGCCTCCCCCAGACTCCTTTGTCTCCCCATAGTTATCTAAAATGAATAGAAAGTTCTGAGACCTGTTAAAAAAAGATGATATAGTGAGGTAGACAAGAGCAATACATTTTCAAACCTGTAGAAAGAACTCTGAAAACTGATCTCTGCTCAGAGAAGAGCAAATGCCTTGATTTATAAATAGCTAAAAAGTGTGAATTTTTTCAAAGATATTTTAATTAAAAGGATAACTTTAAAAATATCGTTATTTGTCTTTTCTGTTTACAACTGATTAATTCTGATGTCATGGTGTTGGACCGTAGTGCAGCGCATATGAGCACAGAGTATATAATTTGAATCTTATTTAAAAGTCTCTGATGCTTGTCATTCTGTGGTGATAAGCTTCTCTTAAGATGTTGGAGTAAAGGAGGATACAGGACAGTACTACTCCCTCTTCTCTGGTAAGAGAAGGGAGAAGCTTTTCTTCTTCTTTCCCTGTCTTGAGAGTGGACTGATCCTATAGGACTCACCTTTGTTGGGGCAGTGAAAGCTTATCAGGTAAAAGCATCTGATATGGGGAATGGCCAGAGAAACTGGCACCTGGCTTCAGGAATTCCAGGTGTTCCCTTCCCAGCCATCCTACCACTAGATGGTGCAGCAACAGCACCGGAGGAAAGAATGGTTTCTAGCTGAGAATCCTTATCCACTTCTCCTCTTAAAGCTCTGTTCCCCAACTGGCTCCCTATCTCCACCAATGGGAGTGGGGAGGAGACACTGACACCAGCTTCCTCTCCCAAAGATGCATGTAATGATTTTTGTATGAACACTCTCCTTGATAGGGTCTTGTGAATATAGTCTCAGGTATTTAGATGCTTTCTGAGGAAAGATCCCTGAACCCTCCAGTTTCACTGTTTTACAGCAATGCAGATTTTTCTCTAGCGAGCTCTAAATGAAGAAAACTAGAGGTGGTCATAATTTCTTCAAGTGTTTTCAGTCCAGGAAAAGAGAAGGCCTTCCTTTCCCCTCCGAAACTACTCTTTTTTTTGCAAAAACAAGTAATTTCTGTCTAAAAGTTCTAGTTTTGTGATGGAAAAACTGAAAACTTGCTTCTAAAAACCCCCAAAAGCCCCAAATTTTTCAGTTGCTGACATTTCACAAAAGAACATTACCAGACGCTTTCTGTCTAGCTCTAATGATAACATCTGTAGAAAAGGGAATGGGTATAATAGAAGTATGAGACACAGGAGTGTCTGTGATCCCAGTCCTCAGTCACATGATATGGATCAGGGTTAGAAAGGTTACACTTCTGTCACACTATCCACCAGTTGGGGCAGATCGTACAGTGCGGAGAGCCAGCGTGGAACTTGACACCAGTCCACATTGACTTGTTGTGGGGGCTGTTTTTGGGTCCAGTGGTTTGGTTTAGGCTCATCTCTAAGAAGGACTAATCCACTTCTCACACCCAACCTTTTAAACCTTGCAGTTTAGAAAAAATTGGGGAAATTATTATAATAGAACCTCTGCAGGCTTTGCCAAAACCAGATACAGAAATACTAAAATATTGAGATTGGATTGGAAACCTGTGTCGACACAGCCTTGTCGCTAAACGTCAGCGTGTGTAAGCGCTCTTTGTCGGTACTTTGTCAGCACTTTTGCCGACAAAATACTTCCAGCCCCATGAGCAGCGCTAGCTTTGTTGGCAGGAGAGCGCTCCTGCCAACAAAGCCGCGTTCACACTGCCACTTGCAGTGGCAAAACTTTTGTCTCTTGCAGGCGGGCTTTTTTACGTACCCATGAAAGACAAAAGACCCATGAAACACAACACTGTGAAGTTGTTGACAAAACGTTTGTCTTTCGCAGGTACTTTAAAAAGCGTCCCGTCCCCCGTCCCCCAAGAGACAAAAGTTTTGCCAACACAAATGGCAGTGTGAACGTAGCTTTTGTCGGCAGGAGCGCTCTCCTGCCGACAAAGCTAATGCCTTTCGCGGGGCTGGAAGTATTTTGTGAGCAAAAGTGCTGACAAAGTACCAACAAAGAGTGTTTACACACGCTGACTTTAAGCGACAAGGCTGTGTCAACATAGCCTTGTCGCTAAAAGCTGCATGGTGTAGACAAGCTCTTCGAGAACACATGAAATGAGGGAACTAGAAATCCAGCAATAATATCTCCTCTTTTTTCTAACCAGATTGCTAGCCCACCTGGTTTGGCTAAAGCCTCAAAGTATGGACAACTGTCCAAACTGAATTTCTACAACTTTATACAGATTTGTTCATGACTGCTAGGTAAAGCTTGAAAATATGCCTTTGGCACATGTAAATTATTTTGGCCATTTGCAAGGCGTAACTTGTACTGCTGATTGGTTGATTGCTTTGTTAGTGAGCAAATTTCACCTCTCTGTCAATTCCCACCTCTTTTTTTTTTTCCCCTCTACAGACAAAGCCCAACATCTGCTCATATCTTCTTCATGGGCCTTGACTTGAATTGTTTTCACAAGAGGCCATTAAAATACCTTTTTGTTTAAATGAGTGACATCATTTAAGTTCACGCCTGTAAATTACATTGAGAAACCCAATACATGGTATATCCAATACAACAAAATTGGTATTGGGAGAAATTGTTACTGTTAAAAAAAAAATCCCTATCAGGAAAGGAGCTAAATTCTTAAGGGAAGATTTGTAAAAGTCCAGAAGATGCCAATCTGGGTCTCAAGAGTTTACTCCTTTCCACTAACATAATAGTTTGCTCACCCACCTCAAACGATATGCCAGGCAATTTAATCTTTTTTCCTGGAAATCAGAAACCTTGATTTGGTTTTATATTTAAATGGTCATTAATCAGAGACTATTCTATTCCTTCTGAGTACAATTACAGTACAAAGGGTTCAGCAGAAACTGAAAAATATAAACAAGATCAGTAAAGTTGCCTTCTTTTTTACTCCTCCTGCCTTTGCTGGCAAGGCAACAGTTGTATCTGGTTTAGTTTGGGCAGCTCTTCCGTATTTGTTGTGACATTTCTTTTTCCTCTTAAAGCCAATCAAATTATTGGACCGCATTCACAGATGACGTTTAAAGTGGTATAAGTGATGTGGGTTGTGTGTGTGATTTACATGCTAAGGGGGCAAAAGAGAGATGGTTGTTGGTGGGGAACAGGAAGTAACAGGAAAATATAAGAAGTTGTAAATTGCGGTGCTGTTCTATCCTGCCCCAAAGGGCCAGATTCAGTGTTTGCTCGGCAGTGCTCCATAAAGGTTATTGCAACAGGGGATACAAGTTCCAGAGCTTCCTTACCTGCACTGGGGGGGCTGCACCAGGTCCTGAAACTCCCGAATAAGGAAAGTGTAAACTGCCTCCCATCTATCCTTGTAATATAGAACATGCCTCTGCCTCATGCTCTTTAACTTAAATCTTTCATTGTTTGGGGGGTGGCAATTAAGGAAATAAGTGTTCCATTATGACTGATAAATCTAGATTTGTTAGACTTTGTAAGTGTGTGTGTGTGTGTTTGCAGTTCCCTTAGTAGGTGGTGTGACAAAGCTCTGTCCTTGTCTCCGTGGGTCCTGCGTTTCCTAGCGGATTTCACTAGCCTCAGAGGCTCACTGTGACTAGGGTGACCCGACAGCAAGTGTAAAAAATAGGGATGGGTGGTAATAGGAGCCTATATAAGAAAAAGCCCCCAAAATTGGGACTGTCCCTATAAAATCAGGACATCTGGTCACCCTAACTGTGATCCTCCACGTAACCCTTTTCTCTCTAGAGGCAAGGGTCGCAGTCTACTGAGCCATTTTCATCATAAGCCAGTGAGGGAGGGTAAGGAGAAGCTATCCTCCCTTGCACAGTCTCTGGTGTCTTCCAGTCTCAGTGATTAATCCAGGGGAAAGCTGGCGGGGAGCCCGGGCCCACCCTCTACTCCAGGCTCCAGCCCAGGGACCCTAATAGTATCAGCTATGGTAGCTGACCTTTTAAAAACAGAACACGTACAATTCCCTGGTCTACTTCCCCACAGCAGCCCCCACTTCCTCAAGCTCCACTTCACCTTTACCTCAGGGTCTCCTTCCTTGTGCCTATTATGGTGTGTACTGCTCAGTCACTCCACTAGCACAACCTCCTTCCACAGCTTCTAACATCCACACCTCACTGACTAACTGGGAGGCTTTTAACTAGTTCCAGCCAGCCCGTGATTGGCTTCAGGTGTCCCAATCAATCTAGCTATCTCCACTGTTTTTTCTAGAAGGATCTTAATTGGCCCCAGGTGTCTTGATTAACCTGGAGCAACTGCCATTTGGTTACCAAGGTATCAGGGATTTGTTTAGCCTGGGGCTGACATACTTGTTCCTCACCACTTTACTATAGCCATCTGGCCTTGCCCCGTCACAGTGGTTATTGTCTTTTGTCAATGAAGCTGTCATTTGGGAAAGGGGAAAATTTATATCTGGACTGGCTGCATCCTGAACAATTTAGAGGGAACTGGGGAGCATAATCCTTTGTCCCAAGACTGCCAGACAGAGTACCACACAAGTTTGTTTGAAAAGATGCCAAATTAAGTAATCTAGACTGAAATCACATTGTTAAATTTGAAGTCAACATTCTTTTCTGTCCTAGATAGTGAGTGTATGTGACTCAAACTTCATGACATTTGTTTAATTGTTTTTGAAGGGTTCTATATGTCAAACTTAGTAGAGGTAGCTGAGAAATTCTTATTTCTGAACTGGGATTTTAAGGACATTCTTATACTCAACAATTAGCTTTAAAAATCCTTCCTGAACTCATCCATAGAATCTCTGGGGCAACCCCAAAGAATGCACCTTTCTATTGGACCAAATTGCCTGTTTGAGCAAAATTCTATTTTGCCAAATGTGGCTCTTCAGTCACAGTGTGACCTGTACCTGAACTTCTGTACTTCACCCAGCTGTGGGCATGGGAAAAGACTGTAGGTACTAGGATATAGCAGGAGTCTCGCATGTATTATGAAAGCTGGAGCTCAGGAAAAAATATAACTGACAATGAGCTGTGTACTGCCAGATGAAAAGTCTAGTTCTTTGGACAATAGGATAGCTTCAGTTCTTTGAGAAATGTTATGTATTCACAGTATTCATGGATTCCAAGGCCAGAAGGAACCACTGTGATCATGTCATCTGGCCTCCTGCATAACACAGGACACACAAATTCACCAAAATAATTCCTGGAGCAGATCTTTTAGGAAAACATTCAATCTTGATTTAAAAATTGTCAGTGGTGGAGAATCCACCATGACTCTTGGTAAATTGTTCCAATGATTAGCTACTCTCACTGTTAAAAATGTACACCTTATTTCCAGTCTGAATTTGTCTAGCTTCCATTTGCAGTCATTGAATTGCTACACCTTTCTCTGCAAGACTGAAGAGCCCATTATTAAATATTTGTTCCCCACGTAGGAGTTTACAGACTGTAATCAAGTCATCCCTTGGCTTTCTGTTCATAGGGTGATCAGACATCAAGTGTGAAAAATCGGGATGGGGTTGGGGGGTAATAGGAGCCTATATAAGGAAAAGATCCAAAAAAACCAGGACTGTCCCTATAAAATGGGACATCTGGTCACCCTATCTGTTCATTAAGCTAAATAGATTAAGCTCCTTGAGTCTATCACTATAAAATGTTTTTTAATCCTTTACTTTTTCTCATGGCTCATCTCTGAACCCTCTCCAATTTATCAACATCCTTCTTGAATTGTGGGTACCAGTCCCGGTCACAGTATTCCAGCAGTGGTTGCACCGGTGCTAAATACAGAGGTAAAATAACCTCTCTTCTCCTGTGGACTAAGCAGCTTGAGAACCAGCTAGCCTTTTAATAGCTTTAGAGCATCATGTTCAATAAACCATTGATACTGCTGCCCACCATATGTAGACTAAGAAATATAAGTGAGAGAAAACATTCTTGACAGGCTTGCAGAACCTCCCTGCCCACATCATTCAGAGCCTGGAGGCTGGCTGTCGTGACTGCTAATGGCTATAATTGGATGCTGGAAAAAAACACCCTAAATTCCAAAGGGTCAGCGTACACTGAGAATGTTGCTAGGGTGACTCATTTGTAGTAATAATTATGATCCTCCTACCTTCAAAAGTGGAGGAAGAGGAAGGGTAAAAGGTTTCCAGGCTTTTCTTATTTGTGAAACATCGCACTGTGGGATTGTGAGCTTCTGGTAGGAGATCTACATCTGGCCCATTCCCAGGCCAGTAGTGCCAATGGAGACTGCTGGCATTTGAAAGTGGATAGGTGAAATTGACAAGTAAAGCTTTACTCAGAGCCAGCTTACTGCAAAGGCTAAATATCATAATGTATGTGAAATCCAGTAGGGGAGGTCCTGTCTGCCCAGAGGAGACTTCACTGCACAGGGTGGCACTTTCTTCTGCTTTTCACAAATGCTGTTTGTCCTATTGCTAGTTCTGTAAACTAGTTTAAACAGATTTATCTAAAATATGAATGACGTCGTTCATCTGTTTAAAGCAATAGTGCAACAAATGTGGACATATTGATTGTACTGTTGTGGATGCTGGGTCTTTCGGGAGAAAAAATATTCCCAGGCATTTGATTTGAGCTAGCACTCTATCAATATTTTAGTGCCTCTTCAGTTTTGCAGAATTTAAGATTTCATTTAAAATTCCGTGACTTGGGCTCCTGGGTGCTATGGTAATACGAATAGTTTGCATTTTATTATTATTGTTATTTAAGTATCTAATCTTTATTGCTTCAAAGAAAAACATTCTGACTGTAAGCAGATGCAATGCCTTGCTCCTGAGTTTCCAGATGGAAACCTTTAAAGGAAATGCTATGAAAGGGTGAGTTGTCTTCGTTTGATTTCAGTGATCTGTTACTTCTGGAGCCTAATTATCACAATCACAAGTTACCTATCAGTATTGTCGTTCTATTAATTATTGGCTCTAAATAGTACTTTACATGTTCAGAGTGCTTTACATGTTCAGAGTGCTTTAGAGTTGATAATAAACCCTCCTGACGATCCTATGAGATGGTTAGATAAGCATCGTGATCTCCCTTTTATAGAAACTGAGACAGACAGGCTAAGAGACTTGCTCAAGGCCACCCAGTGAATCAGTGACAGAGCCAAGTTTAGAATTTTCAGTCCCATGCACAGTGGGCAGAACTCAAGTAGGGCACTGCTTCTTTTTTCCTGGACCATCCCAACAGTTTATTTAATCACAGTCCTTCCAATTTTTAGTGATACCTGTAAAAATCACACATATAGTACCATGAAAATGGAGCACACTGGATTCCTTTATACCGGCATCCTTATAAAATATCAGAATAACAACCAGCCCATGTCTAAATAATTTCAATCTGTATTATCTACCAGATACTAGAGACTCTTAACAAATTCTGTATTGGTTTGTATTACATCCAAAGAATAGAGCACACAGAATCATCTCGGAACATAGGAATTGCTGTATTGGATCAGACCCAAGGCCCATCTAGTTCAGTAGCCTGTCTCTGACAGGGGCTGATACCATATACTTCAGATGAAGGTGTAAAAACCTTACAGTAAGTAGATGTGGAATAATCTGTGCCCCCACCCACATCCGTAATCCCTAACAGAGACTGGTTTAAACCATGTAGCATAGAGCTCTGAAGCATTTCTTCTTACCTGCTACCACAACTCTTTTATAGAAATCACCTTGATGTCACTTACTGTGGAAAAGTTACAGCAAAAAGCTCCCAACACAATCATGATTCACTCAGTCATCAAGCTCTCATTGACAAAAATGAGTGGAATCTGCTTTATTAATTGCATGGCATTAATTTAAAATGAAAATAAAGAGGACTTGGAATAAACCTAACCAACTCTATCCTTAAATGAAAATTAACCAAATGCAATACCTCCCTTTTGTAGAATCGACAACCATTTGGGGCATCTTCTGGACAAATGAAAAAATGTAATTGTTTCCCTTCAGCTCTGCTGGAAATAAGGTACATCTTGCTCTTTTCTCTCAGCACTGAAATAGTCTCCTCAAATTTTTTCAGTGAAGATATGCACACACAACTTCCATTCACTTCCCAAGAGGTATTTATGTGTTCCAGCAAAATTTAGCACTTGTGAGCCTTATCACTTCTATATGTGAAATAAATATAATGGGTGATATTTTCCCGTGTCTCAAAAAAATAGAAATAAAAATCAGGACCAGTACAGGCTCATGAACATAATTCCTTTTAATAGTATTATTGAGCTCTTACATTGATCTCCAAAAATGAAAGGAGGGCTGTCTTTTACAAAGATGGGGGTAATCCTTATCTCCGTTTAAAACATGGAGAAACTAAGACACAAAGAAATTTGTGATTCCCGCCCCCCTCAATGTCACACAGTGGCAGCCTAGGAGGGGAAACCAGGTCTCCCGATTGCTAGTTTTAAAGCACTTTCCAGCACACTTGCTTTAAGGAGCAGGGTTTAGCTGAATAATTGTTTGAGGGTGGATTTAAAAAAGGAATAATTCTTATGAAGTTGTAGTGGAATCACTGGATACCCTTTAGAATGATATTTAAAATAGATGTTAGAACTGTTCAGGATTATTTTTTTTCCCCATTGGAAAATGCTGATTTGTTGAAACTGAAACTTTTCATGGAAACGTATCAGTTTAGACAAAAATGTTTCTCAGGCCCAGGGTGGAATTTCTGGTCAGAGAGCAAGCGAACCCAGAATTTCCAATAGCCCGGCAGTCAAGGCACTCACTTGGCACGTGGGAGAGATCCAGGTTCAAGTCCCTATTCCAAATCAGGATGAACAGGGACTTGAACCTGGGTCTCTCCCACATGCCAAGTGAATTCCCTAACTATTGGCTATTTGGGGTGGTGCCCTCTCCTTTCATGAAAAATCTTAAAAGGGCTAATTTTTCTTTTTATGCTGAATGAAAGAAAATGCTGAAACCTCAATATTTTTTTGTGAAACAGAATTCTTTGTTTCTGGCCAGCCCTAGTAGATGGGTGATGCAAGAGTACAAATGAGCCATTTGCACGTGTAGACCAAGCGTTGCCCTTGTAGTTTATTTTTATGAAAGGTAACACTGAACACAAAATCAGTCCTGCTCCTAGACAAGAGAGCAACGTTGAGAGGATGGGTGCTGCAATGGTGGCCATCTATACAAGCTTGTGACCATCTGTATGTTTTAAAGTGTCTGAGAGCCAACTGCCCTTCTAAACTTAATGATCGCTTTCCCCAATTAAGGAGTTATTAGGGCTGCTCCACACTAACCCCGCAGTTCGAACTAAGATACGTGACTTCAGCTATGTGAATAGTGTAGCTGAAGTCGAAGTATCTTAGTTCGAACTGAAACACACTTACCTCGGGTCCACGCGGTGCAGGCAGGCTCCCCCGTCGACTCCGCGTACTCCTCTCGGCGAGCAGGAGTTCCAGTGTCGACGGGGAGCGGCTCTGGGATCAATGTATCGCGTCTAGACAAGACGCGATAAATCGATCCCAGAAGATCAATTGCTTACCGCCGAACCCAGAGGTAAGTATAGACGTATCCAACAGCACTCTGTAATGCTAAATTTATAATTACAATGGATCTCTATGTAGAAAAATGATAGTTTTTTAATTTTCTTTGTATTGAAGCTTTATAAAATAAACCATGGAAAGCCACAGCTCACCATTACAAAATGCATAAAAGAAGCACAATAAAAAACGTTTTGAAAGTGGAAAAACAAATTAAAAGAATAACTGACAAATGTGAACATATATAACGGAAACAGCCTAAGGATAAATTCTGTTCAGTTAAACGTTTTGCAACCCCATTGACTTTAATGGGAGTTTTTATCTGAGAGTGAATCAGACACAGAAAAGAAGTCAAATTCTCCTAATACACATTTATTCAGATAACTAATTCCGTGAAGGCTTTGTACATATACAATTTATCTTTGGCAGTCCAAGTAAATCTGAAAAGGCTGCCAAATTTGTCTGTATGAATCCCAATAATTTAATATGTTTCAGGGTATTTATTGAAAAAAGTGAGAGAAGGCATTTTATCTTAATAGGGTATATGGATAAACTATTTTAGAACAGAGTATAGTTCAGAAGAATAAATGTGAAAAATAGTAATATTTGTGAGGTCTTAAATGAAAACTGTCTTAATTGTATAGAGTGCCTTTCATTTGCAAGGCAGCAAATGCCAATAAGTAATGGTACAAATAAAATGCATAGAAATCATTCCACCAACCGCTGAAATATGGTCACCTGTGGGATGAAATATGGAAACCATGCCACAGCAATACTACTAAACTGTATGGAACAGATGGAAAGACTACCATATCCAGTTGAAACTGGGGTGGGAATTTAGGTAGGCAGAAGGTAGCTATCCAAAACAGGAATTTGGCCAGAAAAATTGAGTTAATACCACTACTCCTATGAAAAGTGCGTGGAATCTTTGAACACAAGTGATCAGAAACTCAGTTGTACATCTGAACCAAAAAACAGCACTGTCAACATCATAGTGCCCTCTAACATCAAAATGGGGCATTGTTACTGACTGGGTCAGCTGGGAGAGTTCCACCACCTGTTTCACCAATTCATTGAAGTACCTGTGTTTTCCCTGGAGGTCCCCCTCCTGGCCATGTTTACTGTGTAAAATTTGATACAATCACTACTTCAAATGGCGTGACTGCAAAAAAAAATTTACGAACCAAATGTTCATATTTTAAGTGAACTTCTTGCTTCTAACATGCCACTGTTGACTAAACTGGCGCCATTCTTGGGGCAAAAGATTTGCAGCATTTCTGGAGCACTAAAATGTTCTGATTATAGAAAGCTGGCTAGGGAGCAGCTTCTCTAAGCTGGCTCAGATCTCTGCCTTCCCTCTTCATTCTCCCCTGGTAACTCTCCATTCTCCTGCCTTCCCTCTTCATTCTCCCCTAGTAACTCTTCTTCCCCACCCAGTCTCCTTGCCAGCTGACACTCAGCACCTGCTTAGCTAGCCAGCAGCACACTTCATGTTCACTTCGCCTGGCCCTGCTATCTCCTGGCCAACAGGGATTCTCACCATACAAGTCCTCTTTCTATTAAAATTGCCTCTTCCCTCCACTCCCTCTACCTCTAATTATCTTCCTGCTTATCCTTTCTATATAACCCAAGTTGTTCTGCCCTCTCTCCACTGCCCTGTGCTGTCTACTTGTTTGCTTCTGCTTCTCCCATTCTGACTCCTCACTATTTCTTTTGCTCTTCAGCTACCCTTCCCCATTTCCCCCACATCTGTCCCATATGTTTTTCCATCTCTTCCCTCTCCCACAACTGTTCAGGATCGCCAAACCCCATCTCTTGACCACCTCCCAGTTGCTTCCCATCACCACTCCCGTGAATTGTAGAATAAAATCAAGGAATGAAGGAGTCAGATAATTTGGTTGCAACTGTATTTTAAAAAGTCCATCATTATTAATCTTTCTTGGGGATAAACATTATTGTATGTTTCAATGAGGCAGGGATAGTGGTTTCTGGAGGCTATTTATATAGTGGAAGTGGGAACTAATGAGCAAGAGGTCATTAATCAATGTGCAGTTGCAAGCAGAAAATTTTCCTGAGGCCAAAGTGTGGCCTTGCTTACACCCATGGTCCTCTTTTTTTTTCTTCTTTTTTTTTTTTTTCAAAATCTCATAACCACAGAATTGAGGCAACAACCTACACTCTGCATGTAAAGAAATAGCATATTGTCAGTTGAGCTAAGCACTTCTATTTCACTTTAGGAAAAGATCCTTTTTCTTTATACTTACTGGCTTTCATGTCAATAAGTCAAAGCTGAAGCCATTGCTAGTATAAGGCACCACCTCAGTAGAGTTGCACCCATTTATACTACCAGTAATGAATTTGGTTAATTGTCCTTAACTCTGCATTTATGGCTCAATTCTGCAAGGTGCTGAGCACCCTGAATTTCCTTAACTTCACGCAGTCTGAGTATATTTACTTCAATGCTCATCAGCTGTGAGACTGGGACCCTCACAATTCACTCATGGAAAATGTAGCCTGTAGTGTTAATGAGGAATTGTCATTTTGTGAAAAAATAACCTGAAGTTTTCAAGGCTCTGATTTACTAAAATCATTCCATTGTCATAGAATAATAAAATAAGCTGCCTTTCTTTTAGAATAGAAACAATAGCACTAGGAGTTTATAGAGAGATTGTTCTAAACTTGGTTGATTATACTTATTATATTTATGATTTGCTGCATGCAGTTGAGACTCGTGAGTTATTCTGTTCTGGCTATTTTATGCATCAGTAACGTAGGCGGCTAAGAATGCTAAGAAGGCAGTGCTTTGCATATCTCTGTGACATTATGAACTTGGGAACGTGCTTGCTAGAACACAGTAATCTTGCTACATTTTGGAAACTAGAGCATGATGTTTAGAAGATAGGAGCTTTAAGTGTTACCTGTATCACTAGTCTTCATTACAATTACATCTGCCAAGATAAGACATAAATCAACATGGCTTATAAACTTTAAACACCCATTTTTCAAGAACAAAACACCACCTGCTTTTGCTATTGTAATACATTCTGAAGAGATCATGACTCTGAACATGAGAAACAAATATAGTGGGAGCCTGTGTGTGTTAGGTTTTTATTTTAATAATGATTTTAAACTGAGTTTTCTAAAGTAGCTTTTTACATTCAAGAATCAAGGTGGTAAAGTTACATCAAAACTACTGTAATCCAGTATGAAAGAGTTAGTGCACTAAAACTGTGAATATTACCTCTTATGGCATGCTGTGAATTTTCCCTGTAACTTTACATTTAAGTGTGTGTGTGTGTGTGTGTGTGTGTGTGTGTGTGTGTGTGTGTGTGTGTGTTTAGAAACAGACTGAAACAAAATGGAATTCATTTGAGTTAGGGAGTCAAAGGGTGGATCTTGAGTAGAGGTGTGCAGAACCTCTTGCTGATCTAGTCGATTGAGTATAGATTTAAGAGCCAGCACCTCTTAAGTTCTGTTCTTAGCTTTGGCCCAGACTAGTTGTGGGGCTTTGGACATTAACCGTCTATTGTGTTTCTCCTTTTGTTAAATGTTGATTATACCACCTGCTGGTACTTATCTACCTCACAAAGATGCTGAGAGTTTTAATGTATGTGGTGCAGTGCTCTAAAGTAATAGATTGAGTTCATGTGGTGTTGGCGAATCCAAATAAGTTACTCGGGCTCACAGAGGTTTGTGACCCCAGATGTTCACTTTGAATTTAGGGGTTGCTTGAATGTGAAAACTCCAAGCAAAGCCTGGAAAAACACACAGCGTTTGAACCAAAACTGGTGAGTTTTCTGACTCCATCCCCTCCTGTAATGGAATGCTAAACTGTATTTTACTGTTCAGCCACTAAGTGGTCCTGTGTGTGAAATACCTTATTTAAGCTAACCTTAGCCAGACCTGGAAGAGCATTAAAGGATCCTATAGTGAACATAGTGTGTATCTCTCTGAGACGTAATCTCTGGGTCAGTTTATATCTGATACAGAAGTCTGACCTGCTAGTAGCAGCCCTGCAACCTACCATGTACAAGAAATACATGACATAGGATCAGAAGTAAACTAGTTCCAGAGAAGAACAAAGTGAAGGAATGAAGCAACAGAGGTTGTGAACTGAAGGAAAAGAGCAACAAAGGTTGCAGGATCTCATCAACATGCCACTCTTCAATGCCCCAGAGAACTTCAGCTTTAACAAACCTTCACAATGGACAGTCTGGAAGCAATGTTTTGCAAGATCTTGAATTGCTACAAAGCTCTATCAGGAAACCTGGAGATATTCAGGTATCTCGTTTAATTTATGCTCTAGGGAAGCAGGCAGAGTATATCTTTACATCCTTTCTTTACTGAAGACAGGCACAAAGATAACTATGAACAGGTTCTAGCTATGTTTGATGCATACTTTATATCTCAGAGAAATGTGGTTTATCAAAGAGCATGTTTTCACCAGAGAATTCAAGAACCAGAGGAAATTGTTGAATGTCATATAATAGCTTTAAAGTATACACTGGATGAAAACTGTCATTTTGAAACTGCAAAACATGAAAATATCAGGGACAGACTAGTTATTGGGTTAACTTATTAAGAAATCTTTCACAGCAGCTACAACTGAAGACCGACTTAATCCTAACTACAGCTATGCATACAGCAAATCAGTGTGAACTAGTGAAACACCAGAACAAAAGGCAAGAGCAAATTGAAAATCCTGAAACTAGCTTAGAAGCTGTAAACAGACACTTGACTGCTAAAAGTAATTATCAGAAAACATCTGAGGCAAGGGGAGAGAATTCCGGGGCTAAAAGGGACAAATTCCAGCTTACATGCACAAGATGTGGAAAAAGTCAGAACCCAAGAAATGATACACGCCCAGCCAAAGACAGAAGTTGTAATAAATGCACTAAATATGGACATTTTGCAGCTGTTGGCCACCCCAAGGCAGTCAGGAAGTTGGCCAATATTACAGACAATTAAGAGCCATAATTTCTGTGATCTATCTCTTGTGAAGACACAGAGCCTTCCTGGACAGTGAAACTGAATATTCATGGCAACCATATTGACTTTAAAATTGATTTAGGAGCTGACATCACAGTCATATCAGAAGGGACTTACAATTGCCTTAAAACTCTTCCAGAGCTGAAGTCACCTGACACAGCTTTGACTAGCCCTGGAGGTATTCTGAACGGTATGGACCAGTTCACCACAGAAACAACTTAAAAAGATGTATGCTATGCATTCAGAGTGCATGTGATCAAAAATTTAAAGACTAACAACCTTTTCAGCTGTAGTGTAGCAGCAATGATGGGCCTAGTGAGAAAGGTGGAAGAACTCAGAGGAATTGATGATACTGGACTCTGTGAATGGAGATCCAGTACAAATCAACTAAAGAGACAATGCTGAACCATACAAAACACAATCGCCCCTACCATAGACCTTGGAAGAGACTAGCTCCTGATTTATGCAAATTCAGAGGATGTTGTTACCTGGTTTGCAGTGTACTACTTTTCCAGGTATATAGAAATAATGTACTTGAAAGACATTAACAATAACATGTTGCAGTGTTCTTGAGAAACTGAAGTGCACTTTTGCTCATTTTGGTATTTCAGAACACCTAGTGCTGGACTACAGGCCAAAATTCACTGCAGCAGAATTTACATCATTACAAATGAAATATTATTTTGATCATATTACTAGCAGCCAACATTATCCATGAGCAAATGGAGAGGCTGGGAGATCTGTACAGACAGCCAAAAACATCCTACTGCAGAAAGATCCATTCCTTGCTCTTCTTAATTAAAAATCAACACTAATAGTATCTGTTGGATATAATCCATCCCAACTCTTGATGGGAGGACAATTTAGAACTATTGTTCCAACTTTGGAAAAGAATATATCCCCAAAGTGGCCAGACATGAAGAGAGTAACCATTCTGGATAAAAAGGCAAAAAGAGCCTACGAATGCTTTTTACAACAGACACCATTCAGTTAGAGCAGGGGTCTCCAAACTTTTTGGCTCATGCACCCCCAGGGTGAAGAGCGGAAGACCTACCGCAGACGCGCTGCCAACTGAAACAACTGTTGCCGAGGAAGGACCCTCCGCCAAATTGCCGCCGAAACAGCGGCAGCACATTGAGCTGCCGCCGACGTCCCGCGGCTGTCTTCGGCAGCATCTCCATCATTGTCATTGTGCCCCGGAAGATGTGCAGAGCTGCCGCCGAAGAAAAAGAATGGTGGAGTGCCATCTGGCAGTGCTCCTGCTGCCGCGCACCCCCTGGGATCATCTCGCGCACCCCAATTTGTAGACCACTGAGTTAGAGAACTGCTGGGTCTAGAACCTGATGACCATATTTATGTCAAATTGGATGGAGAAAAAGGATAGACAACTCCAGCTGTCATAAAGAAACAGAATTCAGCTCCCAGATCATAGGTGATTGAGACTGACAGCGGAGAGTTTAAGAGGAACTGCCAACATCTACAGTTTGTTCCTTAGAAAGAATAATCGGCAGAGCAAACTCTATAGATGATAGATGAAGAACAAGATGACCACTCAGAAATTCCAAACTGACCACAGCCACTAATGGACAGCCAGATGACAAAGTTGTTATGCATTCAGGTAGTGTAATTAGAAAGCCAGTATGATTCAGAGACACTTAATGGATTGATATATACTGAACTTCAAAGAGAGCATGATGTATATTTCCTAAATAATAGGCATGTAGAACTTCAAGGGGAGATGTAATGGAATGCTAAATTGTAGTTACTGTTCGGCCGCTAGGTGGTGTTGTGAGTAAAATACCTTATTTAAGCTAACCTGAGCCAGACATGGCAGAACATCAAAAGTTCTTATAGTCAGTCTATATCTGACACAGAAGCCTGACCTGCCAGTAGCAGCCTTGCAACCTACCACATAGAGGAAGTATATGACACCTCCCACATCTCCACCCTAATATCACTTCTTTGGTCCCACCTCTCATCAGGCACTTTCTTCTGAACCTGGGATCTTTTGAGGGCAGGTGACTAACCTGCTTCATCCTGGGGTTTTCTCAGATGAAACAAGTACATCTTCTGCCCAGTGACCCACTGAAGTTCTTTTGAGAAGGTTTTCTAGTCCCAGCTCTGTTCTAGAGAAGTAGGGCAGGAAGTAGTCCTCTTTCTAGTACTCCCACTGCTAAATTCAATCTGTGTCCCGGCTCTGAGACACCAGTCTTCTGTGCCGTAGGAGATGGGGCATGGTAGGTCCCAGAAGTCTTGTGTGGGGAGACAGAATCTCAGGCCAGTCTGGAGCTGATTCCTGGATGGCCCAAGTCCCTTCCAAGATTCAAGAACTTGTGTGACCTTCTGAGAGTGTTTCACTACAAAATGTTTCTTTAATCCTTATCTTAGTTAACAGACCAAGACAAAAATGGCATCAGCATGACTCATATGGGACATTTGACTCAAGCCGGGTGAGATTTCCAGTTATTCAGGGCTGAATTCTATTGTGCAGTATTAAGTCTGAACATTGCACATGGAAGAATAAAAACTCCTTTAATAACCTGCCATGCTCACAAACCTGAACTTTAGATTTCCCCGCTGCTGTTGGCAAGGGGAGTGGCTTTATGTAGCGGGCTGACTGTAATGTGTTTTGCACAAATGCATCATGAAGTTTTATAAACTTGTAGATTCCAAAAAGTGGTAGTGTTTTGAAATGAACAAATCAGATGCAAGTCTGCAGCTCCACAGGAACTCTAATTTACTGGACCGATGGATATTTTTCTTGATGTCTACATTAATTTTTCTTGTTCCTGGTTTTAGACTCTCTCTCCTGGTTGCTTTTTACTGCGTTTTATAATTTGAAGTATACAGAATTCTAACAAGTATCTGAATTAGCATTTGTCTCGTGTACTAGTTATATATATCCACCTAATAACTGCTCTGCTGCAGATCTCCTTATGCCCTCTCCACGTTTTTTAAACTTTACTTCCATCTTGAGCTGGCTGGGAAAGGGAAATTTCCTCCCACAAAAAAATTATTTTTTTTTCAGGGGGGGGGGGGGAGTTGTGGGCAAGGAGGGGAAATTCATCCTGTATCTCATCAGGATACAATTGTGGGAGGACAACTTGTGAAAAATTCTCTCTTCTGAGAGTACCAGAATGGAATGTTTCTACTTGATCCCCTGGTAGTTGGTTCCAGTGAGTCCCAATTCCCAGGCTGGTGGATTGCTCAGGTGCTAGGGAGACTGAAAGCCTGGCAACCAGTAAGGCAGGCAGCTGTGGAGCCTGAGGACCCCACCAGGTAGGCAGCCAGAGAGCCCTGGGAGCTTACCAGCTGGGGAGCCAGAGAGCCTGCTGGATGGGCAACCCAGGGAGCGAGGCAGTCCACTGGCAGCTGGTTGGTAGGACACCAGGCAGGTGGGCAGGCAAACTGGCTGGTCATCTTGCCTGCCTCCCTCGTTTCCATCAAAAGTTAGGATGGAATTGAAATAGTCTCGTAGAAGGTTTTGGTTCTATTAAATCAGCATCATCTGAAAGAACACAGTCTCATTGGAAAATTTGCAACCAGCTCAGCTTCCTGCAAGTCTATTATTATAAACGTTTTCCCGTTTAAAATAGAATGCTGAATCCTGAAACAATCAACTTGTCAGCAGAAAAGATTTAGAAATATTGCCACAGAAAAGGCTGTCCTTTGTCTCCTGTCCTTTTTTGGAAAATGTTGCCCTAGCATAAGTTTTTCCTAATGCTGTTTCTTTGCTCCAAAGGCCTGGCTACAGGTTGGCCTGCCCTAACTGTCTCCTACAACAGAAGGCTTTGTTTTGTAACAGTGGGGATTCTACCAGGAAAATTATGAAGCATAAAAATGTCATTTTCCAGTAAATAAACCTTCCAAAAGTTATGGTGTGCTGATGGCATTAAATAATGTCATGTTTGTAAAAGGATGAACATTTCAGCCTGTTTTTAAAGAATGACCCCACCCTCTTGCAAAATCATATGGTTGTGATCTGGAAAGGAAAGTTTCAGTCATCTGCTGTTTTTTCTCATGCTGTGATCTTTTTCTCCTCCCCACTTCATTTGACTAAACTGGAAACATGAAGGGTATGTCTACACTGCATTTTAAAACCCGCAGCAGTGACTCTCTGAGCAGAATTCTACAGATTTGGGCTTGCAGTGGGGTGCTAAAAACAGCTCTTCAGATGTTCAGGCTTGTGCTCGGGAACCTACCCTCCTCCCCGGGCTTCAAAGCCCAAGCTCCAGTTCCAATTCCAAATGTCTACACAACTGTTTTTAGTGCCCTAGCATGAGCCAGAGTCCATAGACCCGGGCCCTGAGAGTCACTGCCACGGCTTTTAAAACACAGTGTAGATGTGTCCTTACTGCCCAACTTTCCAACGTGGCCTGTGATTTGTGGTGCTTAGCTTTGAGACATCTTAGGCTTGATCTCCAGCAGTGGTGGGCAACCTGCAGCTCATACGCAGCCCATCAGGGTAATCCGCTGGTGGGCCACCAGACAGTTTGTTTACATTTGCCCGGATGCCTGCAGCTCCCAGTGGCTGGGGTTCACCGTTCCTGGCCAATGGGAGCTGCGGGAAGCAGCATGGGCCGCAGGGATGTGCTGGTCGCAGCTCCCATTGGCCAGGAATGGCGAACTGCGGCCTCTGGGAGCTGCGGGCAGCCATGCAAATGTAAACAAACTGTCTGGCAGCCCAACAGTGGATTTCACTAATGGACCACAGGTTGCCCACCACTGCTGGTATCTGGTGCTGAGCCCTACTAAAAATCAGCTTGTCATGTTCTGGGATGCAATTTGGACCAGTGAGAGGTTGTCACCACTTGTCCTGTAATGCCGAGTGCCTTAAAATGCTCTGCTACTGTAGCTCCCTATGTGGAGGCTCCCAGCCAGCATACAAACATGCACTGAATGTTGGTGTGGTGAGCAGCCCTGGTTCAGCACCTCTGACTCCAGCAACCTGCTTACACCACAGTCACACTCTGGTCTCCGTCAGCCTTGGTTACTACTAGCCAAGTGACCCCCCCAACACATCCCCAGTCCCGAATTTCTCCAAGACTGTCTGCCCTGAAATGTTCAGCACTCTCCTGATCATCAAGAGGAATAGTGAGGTCCATTATGCCTTTATAGAGGAAAAAAGCACAGCAGCTTAATGTTTTAACTTGAGTTAATAATCACTTCAAGTCAGACATAGTACTGGGTTGATATAGAATAAAAGAAAAACAAGTTTGTTTAATTTAAAAGAGAGAGAGAGAGGTTGTAAGTGAGTCCCAGTATAAGGGATAAAGTCAGAAATGGTGACAAGGAAATAAAAATGAAAAATGCTTTGTAGTGACTAAGACTTAGCAAAACTATGCTCTTGGTTTAACGTAAGATTCTTACTATACTTCCTTCCACCCGCTTGCTCAAGATCTCCCACAGAGTACAAAGTACCTTTGTCTTGGGTGAAAGATAACCTGAGGTTCTTTGCCCCTCTCTTGTATAGTCCAGTGCGCCTTTGAAATGTATCCTTCTCAAAGTTCAGTGCCCCTGCTGTGAGGAAAGGTGCTATGGAGTCTGATGGAGAAGGTCCCATGTCAGTTTCTCCCCCCCCCCCCCGCCCCCCGGTGCTTCCTGCAATACAAATTGTTCTGTCCCTGCAGTGTCTGACATGCCAATGAATGGCCACTTGACTATGATGGCCAATTGTTTGTGACTGCATCTGTATGGAAGGGTTGGCCTTTCCTTTGTCTGGAAAACACCTGTTTACCTGCTCCCCATATTTATCTGGGTCAAATACCTTTTAGTACCTATTTTCTTCACAGTTGTGCACAGTCCTTTTGGGCGTTTACCATACACACAACACTCAGGAATATTAATGATCACTGTGTTGTTGGTTTTCTAATGATAGAACACCAATTAGATACAGCTTATGACATAAGTGAATTGGGATACACTGAACTAGTGAGGCCAGCTGAAATGCACTACCTGATACCAGAGCCTCTTGCCTGCTGGCATTGGGATGCTCTTAGAATCACACTGGTCCACAGGGTACCAGGTTGAGCATCCGCTTCTGGAAATTCTGGCCTAAGGGCCCAATCCTGTAAAGGCTGAGCCCCTGTAAATCCCAGTGACATCAGTGGGAGCTGAAGGGCTCAATATCTCACAGCTGGTGTTTAACAGATTGCATGATTGATGCTTAAACATACTTCACACCTAAATACAGTTTAAGAAGAAATCGGTAATTATGCTATAATTTACACAATAACTGCTCTCATAAAATCAGCAGTAATTAAGGGCCCAATCCAACAATCTTTGTGCCCATTTCATTCTCAAAGGCTTCATGTGACTGTTCTGTATGCCTAAGGACTACAGGACGTGGTTACAGTTTGATGGATTGCTATATAATTTATTAGTACATTGCACTAAGAAGTGTTCTATAGTAATTCACTGAACCGATGGGAAAGAATCTCCATTTTAAAACATTTTCCCACTGTCTTAGCCTCAGGAATTTGCCCATGTCATCTTATTTTCTTACATCTGCATATATAATTGGGATTTCTCTCTCTTGATTCTAGTCTGCACCTTACACACACATCTTGCCTCACTTTTGACAGCATTATTCACAAGGGTCATAAACGAAAGCGGACTGCTCAGACCAGACCTTGGAGAACTGCTAGTTTTAGGGCACATACGAATAAGCCAGTTATAAATTTTGCAGGAGCCAGCTTCACTTCCAAAACAAGTGCACTGACCCTCTGCAGCAGGAGCTGTACTGTAGCTTTATCCCAAGCACTAATTGAAATGCTGAAAGCCACTGCACTGGGTTTCTTAGCCAGTGTCCTCGTTCTGTTTCTGCCTATAGTCTACACAGCAAAAAAATACACCTGAAAAATTCGGTTCTTTAACCAAACACAACTTTGTGTGCTCACAGAAATATATTTTAGAAAATTTTCTTCAAGGTATCTTTTTTTTATAGCTTTTTAAAAATGCTTGTTTGAAAACAGTGGTTTATCAGGGGAATGAACTACGTAGCTGACAAGCTTATTTAAATCCACAAGTCTAAAGGCAGGATTGGTCCCATTCATTTTTATTAAATGTCTGGATAACTTGGCCATTTCAAAATGTTATTTCCATGCTCTGAATGGAATTGTTTACCAGCTCGGTCTTTTTCAAATGCCAAAGACATGATGACTCCATTGACATCGTTTACTGATGTATTTGCACACTAACATAAAACATTAAAATACCAGTGCAAATGCATTTTATTCTCCAAACATGGGAAACCATGTTAGGAAATATTATAAGTATACTTAGAGTATTTTTAAAGTAAAATTCTGTTTTTCATATTATTTATTAATTGCTAATATAATATGGTCATTGTTTATGCTGGAATAGAAATCCATTCATCCCTCACACAATTGGAGAGAAAATCTGACCAGATTAATTATAAAAAATGCTAAATAATATTTTGTCGACTTGAGGAATGTAACTTTCCAAACATCAAGTGGGATTAACAGGCTTCTTTTTCTCTCAACGTAATGTGTAATACATGCTAGGAGACAAGCTTATTAGGTTTGACTCCTGAGGAGTGCAAGCCAATTACTCCATCACTAGGACTCTTATGTTACCATTTAAGGACCTGCTTTTGGAAGTGCTGAGCACCCACAACTCCAGCTGAAGCCAATGGTTAAAATCAGCGGCCTCTTTAAAAACTGGGCTAAATGTAGTGTTTTGTGTGGCAGGGAATTGTCTCCTGAATAGCACTATTCAGCAAACTAGCAATGATGATCAGAGAGGAGTGTGTCACTGGAAAATCATAGGGTTATGTCCTCAGAAAACATTCAGTGTTATTCCAGCATGCCAGCGAGAGGTGCTAATCAGGGCTACAGAGGGCACTGCTTTCCTGGAGGAGACATTTACTAATGACATGTATTTTGCCTTTGAGTTTCTAATTCCTGCTTTTCCACAAAATGAGGAGCATCCTCACATCCTGAAGTGAAAGTGCATGAGCTTTGCACTATGCTTCCTCTCTGTTTGGATTTTTAAGGTGCCTCCCTCCCCACTTACCGTGCCTGTGGAAGCCAGTGTTTTTGGAGGAAGAGTGGGAATCTTCAGAGAGGACATTGACAGGTTAGAGACATAAGATTAATGCTTCTTCACAGACCTTACCCCAGAGTTCTCACGTGACAGAAGTGGGTCAGTTTAAAATAAATGAGGCACAGAAATTATTCTTTCTGCTAGAGCTCATAATAATTATAATCACAATAGTCATTTCACCTACATTTCACAGCAGAGCCCTCAAGAGTCCCCTTTGCCTTGTCCTTTGAGCTATGAGGTAAATCTGGGGGCATGAAAGGTGGATGCTGTCTTACATATGATGCTTTTGATCTGCCAAGAGATGGATACATTGTTGAGCAAGGGATAATGTCAATATTCAGGGCTCAATACAAAGCCCGTTGAAGTCAATGGAAAGACTCCCATTGACTTCAATGAGCATGGGATCAGGCCCTTAAAGAGAGATGCATTTGCTGGCTAAAGATGGTGACAGCAGGACAACAACGGAACAGATGGCCTATAGGGATCCACATGAGGACCAGTTTACTTCCAGGGGGAAAAGAGGAATAACTGCCTGTGACGGGGCCTGCTTACCCCGCGCTAGCCCAGACAGGGTTGAGCCCATGTTATTAACAGCAGAAGTCCCGCCTCCCTGGCAAGACTGGGCATGCTCCAAGCGTTCTAGTTGTATAAAGGGAGGGAGCCCAGCTCATTCAGGGGAGGAGACCGCAGGGGAAGGACCTTCCTGGGGAGCTGGCAGGTCCTTCTGCAGAGGGCCAGTCACAGCCGCTGACTGCACCAGGAACCGAAGCCTTTCACGGCCCGCCTGGACCCCCGCGACTGGAGAAGCCCCTGACGACGACCGGCCCTGCTGAACACGGAGGACCCGACATCTCATGGGATACCCCAATGCAGACTCTGGTAGGGAGTGACCCAGGGAGGGTGACGGAATGGTACCTCCCGCCCTGGGGAAACTCAGAGTGTTTCGACAGGACTCCCCCTCCCCCTCCCCCCACTGAGTCAGGGTGGTGCTAGAGACCCTGGCCACTAGGCCACGCTGCCCTGCACTGAAGGGTTGCGTCAGAGACTGACCGGTAGGCCATGCTGCCCTGACCCTAGGGGCATGGACCGTCACACTGCCTCAAAACCGCAGTCCTCACCTGCTTGGGACCCTACAGTCTGAGAGTTGTGTGTAGAGAGGTGCAGGCCAGGGCCAATATTTGACAGATATGCGTAGTCCCCTGCACCACTGAGAGAAACGTTCAGCAAAGTCATTATAGCCTTTGGCTATAAAACTCTTCTGCAGAGCACCCTGTCCCTAGGCCATCCCCCTTAAAGGGGATTCATCCCCTGAATTGCTTCTTCAGCGGGAGAAGGGCAGTCCTATCCCAATGCCAAATCAAAGGAAATTCTGCAAGGGGAACCACAAAAATATTCCTCCCTCTCCCCCGCTTCCCTCCCAGGATCCTGTGGATAGTGTCAGTCAGGACCCCAATGTGTTCTGCTGTGTAGATTGTACAATTCCATCATTAAAATGATGTTACAAGCCAGGTGAGATTTGTGGGGCTTCAGGTTTCACTGGGAAACTTTCACACATCTCTAAATGTACAGTGGAGGTGAAAATTAATTCACACAAGTCAGGTTCCCACAGCAACATTAACGCCTCCTGCTTGCATACATGCATTACAACAGGGTCTTTCATTTTGAATGCACTCAACTGGGCAGTGTAGCATACTGTTTAGCAAATAACACAATATAATACACAATGGAGATTCACTGTTTCTGTAAATGTAGAGGTACTCACAGCATTTAATATTTTTTACATATTAACATACAATGAAAGTCCCTGCAGAGGGCCCAGTTTTCAAAGACTGGTGCCTTAAGTTTCACCTGCAAAATGTGAGTTGGGAGGGCTGGGAGGCGGGGGTGACGGGGTATAAGCAATCACTGAATTCTGTGTAGAAAGCATGCATTTGTGAATGTAGAGCAGGAGTGTGCAAAGCAGTTACTCCAGTATTTGTGCAATGCATTTATCAGTCTCACAATGCTTGGAAACAACTTTGCAGCAGCTAGTCCAGCTAATTGATTGATGAATTCCTCTGTGCTCCTTCCACATCCTGCCTTGGGGTGGAGTATTGTGAGGTCCCTGGTATGCCCTCCTTCCTCAGCCTGCTTTGCTGGCCCCCTAAATATTCTACTGAGGGAGCCCTCGCAGAGCCAGGCTTCACTCCACATGGGGCCTGTGAAACCCCTCCAAATCTTGAGTCCCCCCTCCACCTTGCTGAACAGAATCACAGCAGTTCTGTCCTGGGGGAAGATACACAGTCACAGAGACATAACAGGATCCGTGTGTGCAGCTGCATGCAGAGATTTTACATGGGCAGTTATTGATTTGCATCCACCCATGCATGTTTTAACAAATCTGGTTCTGGGCGTCTTGTCTTTGATTAAAACCCCAGCTTTAGCTTTGTTTTCGCATAGGGTCTGTTATTACAATCTCTTATCTGTGTAAGTAGTTTCACCAAAGTTAATGAGTCTCCTTCAGTAAGTAGAGATTTCTTGCATAAGTAACGATTTATTTTTTTTTAGTTAACAGTACATTTAATGGGGACTGTCATGTCAAATCCCCTTATCATTTGGAAAATAATAATGTTGCTAGACATCCTTCTCATTAGATAAATGGACTGAGCAATAGAATGGTCTACTGTCTGCAGAGAAGACCAATATATGCAACTTGTATAGCTGATTCATTCAGATTGAAAGTGTGGTTAGCAGTAAGGAATGCTGTTAGAACAATACGTTCGAGCAAATAGAAACACGGTAAAAGTTTCAAAAGTACCTAGCTCCCATTTTCAAAAATGAAGAGGTGACTGCCACTTTTGAAAATAGGAGTCAGGCTCATAAGTCACTTTTGAAATTTCTGCCCCCTGTTAATATGGAGAAGGGGACAGTTTCTTTATAGGTTTCAGTGTAGTGGCCGTGTTAGTCTGTGTCAGCAAAAAGAAAATAAGAAAGAAATACTTGTGGCACCTTAGAGACTAACAAATTTATTTCTGCATAAGCTTTCGTGGACTAGTTTAATCAGCTTTCCATTAGAAGCCCAGCCTTTGCCCCCATTCCATATACAATGCTCAGGAATGGTCCTATCTAGGTCAAATGTCAAACATCCTGGTCTATGATCAGAGGAGAATATTATGAGGAAAACAGGAAAAGCTGTCTGAAATCCGGGAGTCTGAAAGACTTGGCTTAATGTCTAGACCTAGAAACTTAAGTTATGGTTACAATTCAAAATTCCCCAAGCCTTGCAAGTATTGAAGTAGAGAGTTAAGATACTCAAGTGCCCTTAACTCTGTCCTATATCCCTGCCACTCTGTGCATCCTCCACATAAGGTAGATGCAAGTGTATGATAAATACTAGAGCTAGTTGACATCTCAAACTCTTGTATGCCTAGGTGGCTTGGCTACTAACATTGGTGGCTAGGGGCATCTTAAACCTCATATACTTTAGTGGTTTGCCTATGGAGCTTAAGAAGTCTGTAGCCTGCACCTGAGGACACTTTAACAACATCCAAGATCATTTCTGTTGCACAGGGCTGGCTCTACAGTTTTTGCCACCCCAGAGCAGTGAAAAAAACTGCCGCCGCGGATGGCAAAAGTGTGAAGCTGCCGCCGAATTGCCGCTACGGCCGGCAGAACTGCCGCCCCTTTCTAAATGCTGCCCCAAGCACCTGCCTGGAACGCTGGTGCCTGGAGCCGGCCCTGGTGTTGCAGAGTAGGTGTAGCTGAATTGTGAATATGCAGAGTTTTAAGGGAGTCTGTCCATTGTGAATAGTAAGAGGCTAATATGGTAGTAAAAATTCCATTGATTAGCCTGAGGTGACTATATTGGTACATTTCTTGCCACTATGCCAGTCTCGTCCACTTAATTGTCAGTATCTCACAAAAATGTCTCAGTGCTTTTTTCTATGCTGCCCCTTACACATGTAGTGCCTTTCCTGAACTGACCCGTAAGATGCTCTCCTCAAGACCTTCCTTTGTTGTGACTCCTTTAAGGAAGTAGACAGATAGTGATGGCTAGGCTAAGAGTCACACAAAAAGAGCTGACACTTACTGCGTGTATTTATAAGAATGAAGAACAATTGAAGATGTAGGTAAGTGTTTGATTATATTCTTCTCCCTACACCTGTTTTATATCACGTCTTCTCAGATTACAGTCCCTGACCTAGAGATTCCATATCTTTATTTGATTGTATGGCATCTGATTGCAGCATCTTTATCCTACAATAATATAAATACTAAGATTGGATGTGAACTGAATATGTTCTGTGTTGTGTATATGAAGTGGTGAGATGTTAATGTTGCTGCCTTTTCAATGGAGGGTGAATTAGAGGACAATATATGATTGTGTAAGTGGCACATACAATCTGATTATCTGAGGCATCATGTTTAGTACAGTATGGCACAATAGAGTAGGGATATGCACTGAATATATGCTGTGTGCGAGCATAAGTTTATTTCAAGAATCTGAGTGGGGGTTGGATTGGGATACAGGGCAAAATTAAAGTTGGATGCGGGAGCTTAGGGCTGCATCTCTTGCTTTCTAACCTTTTGATTTTTTAAAAAGTTTTACCTTAATTTAAAGTTTCCCAAACTTTTCAATACCTGTTTTTGCTAAACATGTAATATTTGTAAAGGTTATTTTCCCTTAACTTTTATTTACAACCTTCACACTCATTTAACAATTTATTTTTGGTCTGGAAATTTATAAACAGAGCTAGGAAAATCTACTACTGGTTCATTGAAATTCTCTGGATATTCCTACTGATGATAATAAGATAAGCACTCTCCTAATTACAACCAAAGGAAAATCGATGAGCAACTGTGGGACATATTGCTTAGGTAGTGAGAATCAATGAAATATGCAAATAAATATTTCATTGGAATGACCTGAAACCAGGCACATGTGAGTGTGTGCCTAAAGGACTTGCTAAGAAACTGAAGGACAAGTTGTTGGGCCATATATATTGACAGCTATCTTTATGTTGCAACAGCTGCAGTGCCAAGTACATCAGCAAAACAAAAAATACACAACCAGATCAATGGACATAAATAATGCTGTTTCTTAGGTGCATTTTTGAAAGTTAGACCATAAACTTTACTGTAGCTGAGTCAGTTGTCAAGGGGCAAAGAATAGTTGAGATGTTATGTTAATATTAATACATTAATAACTTGTTTGTCTGAACATGTCAGAAACCAAAGCTGTCAACATTCTGAAAATAGCAAATATGATGGCCAGAAAAATCTCACCAGGAAATCAACTCCTCGTTAGCATTGGGATGGTTTGTGCTCCCTGCCCACACACACAAAGTGAGAGCGTGTGTGTGTGTGTGTGTGTGTGTGTGTGTGTGTACACACCATAACAGTTGACCAAACATCACAGACATAAGCAACAGACATTAGAGAACAGCAAACAAAACGAAAACTAGACAAGGCATTGTCTGTAAAAACAAGACTGTGAAGCACTAAAGACCTAAATGTTGTTTTAAACCCTGATTCTGCACCTCTACAGAGGATCAGGATCTGTGCACAGGTCCAGCATCCCCCTGATGGCCATAGGTTAGGAAAATATACGTACACTAACATAGCAACAATTGTGAATTCCATTGCTTTACTTAGTTTTCTTATATAAAAAGGTATACAAATTTAAATTAGTTGAAAAATGATATTGGTCATTTCACAGCAGTACACATCTTAGATGAGGATCTTGAGATACAGTATGCCATCTTGAGTTACAGTAGGTTATGAACATACATAATTGAACCTAGGTTGGTCTAGTTAAAGGCTCAGATCTGAACCCTCTCTTTTGACTCTATTCCTCAATTTGGAATGCCAAATTACATAATCGCTCAATATGAACATATACAATTCATATTATTTTTCACTCACTTTCCTTTCTCTAGGGTTTTCCCAGATTCTGAGGATGATTCACCTCAGTTACAAATGTTCTACCTTATCAGAATCTTTCCCTACAGATTTATGTGCCCACCTGTCTGCAGGCTATGAATTTAAATACATCAATTTGTTATGTGTAATGGTCTCTTCATTTAATCCTGGGGATACTTTTATCCAGGTACCTCAGTAAGCATCTACAATGAGAATAGATGCTTTGGTCCTTTCTTCAGTATATTTTGTTCTGTGGGTTTCTGTTCCACTTCCTGAGTGAAACACATTACCCTACTACTCTTCTATCCCCAGGCACAAAATGTATCAAATTCTATTCTTATTTAGAAATCAACAAGGGTTTCATGGGTGCATTAGGTATCATGGATAGACACTTTATAAATGAATTAAACTTAGATTTCAGTTAATCTCCCCAAGAAACAGATTCCCTCAGTACAGCAGTGTTGTATCCACTCTGTGGAGCTAAAGTACTCACACATCTTTGGTGAGGTACTGGCTTCCAGAGATCCCTAAAAGAAAGCAGACAGGCTCTTCCACAATCACTTCTTTCAGGTTAGGGAGTAAACTCCATTGTCCCTAGCAATCAGTCCAGCTCAGGCACAGGGCCATGAAGTGATACCAAACAGGCAGAAGATTTGTGCAGAGCACCACTTCACTAGAGGCAGTTAATGTTTTGTGAATGAATATTGTAAACATGACGGTGAGTAATGAGACGCACACATCTTCCAGCTTGTCTAGGGCAGCAAAACCCTCATGTTACTTCTGTTCAAATCCCTGGCTGGTGTGTGTGTATGTGTACAACTGCCTTTGGCTAGACAGAGTATGCCAGACTTCTTGACTCCCTTTACTAGCCAAGTTAGTCATGGTTCCCTTGGCTCACTGGATCTAAGGTGGTTTATGCTTCTGGGCCTGAGGTCTGTTCTTGATTCTGCATCATGTGGCCAGGCACTGAGAACACTGCTCTACAGCCAAAATGCTTCTGAAATAAATGTAGTCAAACTTTACTAATTCTGGGTCACTGAGAACGAAAATGATGCTTAAAATTGTTGATTGGCTCTAGTTTTCAAGACATGCTATTGGGTCAGTATATACGACCCTGGACTTGGGAATGGCGGAGGATAAAGGGAAGGGATCTCAATTTAAACCAGAAATGACTAAAATACATCTTTGACTGGATCTATGAATAAATCTATGACTGGGTTTGGACAGTACTTGCTTTTTAGGCAAAACAATGAATGATGCAATCTGAAGCTGGTATTGCGTCATACATGATATGAATTGCATCATGTTATTCCTAGATGTCATGGATGATGCAATCATAACGAAGCTTACATCACTCTGCTGAACAAATTGCCCTATATCAGCTCTAGAAATCATACAGTGTCGTGATCTCTTATTTGTCAGTGTTTGATTTTGCAAAGGGACACATTTCTGTTTAGCCAAAGTGAGCAGAGATGCCTCGTACTTGTGTGAACAGTGCAGATAACTTCTGCTATGTTTGTGGTGAAGTGACTTTTGCGTCACAAAAGCGCAGTATAACCACTATGGTTAAGAAAGCCTATCACCTTTCTTTTGGCTGCAAAATTGGAGATCAGGACAAGAGGTGGGCCCCACACATATGCTGCAACACTTGTGCAACAAATCTTCGCCAGTGGTTGAACAGGAAAAGGAAATCTATGCCTTTTGCTGTGCCAATGATTTGGAGCGAGCCAACACATCATACCAGCAATTGTTACTTCTGCATGGTGCCTCCAGTTGGGAAAGGTGGGTCAAAGAAGAAAAAGTGGACTGTGCATTATCCAAACATTCCATCAGCTATACGCCCAGTACCCCACGGAGAAGGACTGCCGGTTCCTGATGCACCAGAATCATTCTCACTTGAGTCAGACGAGGAAGAGGATGAAACTTCTGGTCCTGAACCATCAATGTCACAGGACCCACATTTTCTCCCATCCTCCTCCTCTGAACCACACCTCATAACACAAGGTGAGCTGAATGACCTTGTCAGGGATTTGGAACTACCCAAGAGTAAGGCAGAGCTTTTGGGCTCCAGACTACAGCAGTGGAATCTCCTGGCAGGTGATGTTAGGGTTTCCATGTTCCGTGACCGTCCAAAGGATCTTGTCCCATTCTTCTTCATGGAAGGTGATCTTGTAGCCTGCAACAACATCGATGGTGTGATGGCAGCCCTCAACATCGTTCACGATCCAGATGAGTGGAGACTGTTCATTGATTCATCGAAGACGAGTCTTAAAGCTGTTTTACTGCATAATGGCAATGTTTTGCCATCAATTCCAGTTGGTCATGCAGTCCATATGAAGGAAACCTATGACAACATGAAACAACTTTTGAGGTGCATAAACTATGACCAACATCAGTGGCAGCTTTGTGGCGATTTGAAGGTTGTTGCTCTCTTGCTTGGTCTGCAGACTGGATACACAAAGTACTGCTGTTTTCTCTGCGAATGGGATAGTCGTGCAAGAGATTCCCACTACATCAAGAAAGATTGGCCACTCCGACAGTCATTGGAGCCTGGGAGGAAAAGTGTTCAGCATCCACCACTTGTTGAATCAAGGAAGATTTTGTTACCACCCTTACACATCAAGCTGGGTCTGATGAAGAACTTTGTCAAGGCCATTGACAAAACACAAGCAGCTTTCAAGTACCTCCGTGGAAAATTTCCAAGGTTAAGTGAAGCTAAGATAAAGGAAGGTGTCTTTGTTGGTCCTCAGATTTGTGAACTTCTTTGAGATGATGCATTTGACCATGCACTGCGTGGCAAGGAAAAAAAGGCATGGAAAGCCTTCCAGTTAGTGGCAATCAATTTTCTCGGAAACAAGAAAGCAGACAACTATAGGTTGTTGGTGGAAAACCTCCTCAAGGCATACAAAAGCCTTGGTTGCAACATGTCACTAAAGATACATTTTTTGCACTCTCATCTAGATTTTTTTTCCATCGAACTGCAGAGCAGTGAGCGACGAGCACGGCGAGCAATTTCACCAGGACATTGCAACAATGGAGAAACGCTATCAGGGCAAATGGAGCCCATCAATGCTTGCAGACTATTGCTGGACAGTGACAAGAGATGCTCCATTTAATGAATACAAGAGACAAGCCAAGAAGCGCCGAGTAGACACTGAATAGGACTAAACTATGTACATAATAGTTTTTTGCCTTTTGTTTCATAATACATTTTATTTATATAACCCCTTTGCTGATTTTTAAAGTGTTACATAAACAGGACAGGTGAAATAGTATCATGTAAAGCAACCATAAACACATGAAAAGACCTAGGTTTACAATTTATGATTAAAACTCTATCATCTACTTAAAAACTTAAATATCTTAGAAACAGTAGCCAATCAGTTGTTTTAATTGTCATATTTGAATTCAGCACATCAAAATACATACTAAATAGCACATTTTATCTCTGAAGCAGACGACCTCTCAAAAATTGTAGACCAGTGGAATCAGAATGCCTGGGCATGTAATGTGTGTACCCATGGATCACCATAATGGCTTCTCACAGACAGGCCTGTGCTCATCAGACATCTCTTGCAAAGAGGCCAGCCTCTATCATCCCTCACAGGTGCTATAAATAGCTCATTTTGCTTGGGAATATGTGCTTTATAAGTAGCTTTGAAAATATGACTGGGTTTAAAATGAGTGGTACAGAAAATGGTGACTTGGAATTGGTGTGAAAGTTGATTCTTTAGGGGAGATTGGAATAAAGGTTCTATCTATCTAATCTCTGTATTTATAATTACTATTCACCATGGGATCTGGGTAGCTGAGAAAAGTTAAAATCTTTCCTTAGTCAGCCAAAAATAAAAAGGCAGCAAGCAAGTGACAAAACAGGATGGCAAGTAAGGGGAGAAAGTGGCATCAGGAAAAAATGTGTGCAGGAAGCAAGGTTGGCAGGTAGCAGGGGGCAGGGGAGGGGACAGTTTTAGAACTGGGAAAAGCCTCCCTAGGAGTCTGCCAGCTAAGTAGAATTGCTGCATACAAACTGCTGTGAGAGGCTTAAGTAGGAGAAGGGAGAGTTTGCAGCTCCTGTGCATAGATCTGTGGTCAGCAAAATATATACTTTTCACAGATTTGTGAAAAAACAAAACACTCGTGTGTTACACTTGCTTGCCTCAATTTTTTTTAAAAGCCTTTTTCTCCCCCGTCATGTAGAGAACTGCCTTCTTCAGCTGAAAGAGACGCAGTGGGTGAGGTAATCTTTTCAAGAAGTTGGTCTTTTATTGGACCAGCTTCTTTTGGTGAGAGAGACAAGCTTTCACAGAGCTCTTCTTTAGGTCTGGAGAAGAGCTCTATGTAAGCTTGAAAACTTGTCTCTTTCTTTCACCAACAGAAGTTGGTCCAATAGAAGATATTACCTCACCGACCTTGTCTCTCTAATATCCTGGGACCAACACAGTTACAACAACCCTGCATTCTTCATCTCGGTAAGAAATTAAAAGGGGCCCATGAGGCTCAGAACCAAAGAAATGCAAACAAATCCCTTTTCCTGGGATAGTCTGATGTTATTTTGCCTTCTGGTTCTGCCACCTCATGATTCTGAATTGCCCATGAAGGATGCTCCTGAGCAGAGCTAAGAGAAGTTTTTTGATGGAAACTTTTTTTTGATTTAAAATGCAGATTTGATGACATCGAAACATTTTATCAGTTTGTTTGGTTTTGTCAAGTTCTTTAGGCTAAAAAAAGAAAAAGAAAGAAAAGCCTTAAAAAAAATTGGAAAAATCTAAATCTTTAGTTTTTTAACATTTTCTAAACAGTCATTTCAAACCAAAAAATAAAAACTTTTTTCGTTTAGAAAATCCTTTACTTTTATTTTTTTTTAATTGTTTTAAAATGATTGAAGTCAAAATGAAACATTTTAGTCAACCTGAAATGATTTTTTTCCTGACTTTTCAATTTGCTTGAAATTTTTCAAAATTTCAATTTGGGATTAACACAAAACAAAATTATTTTGGGGGTTTTGGAATTGCTAGAGAGCCAAAAAATCCATTATCCGCACAGCTGAGCTCTGGAGATGTTGAATGTCACTCTTTCAGACTGTCACCTGCTTGTGAGAGATTTGTACTGCAATGTCCATCAGCCATTTTATCTTTAATTAATCTCATGGTGATTTGAGGCTCCCACATGACGCACAGAGATTGATTGACACAGACTTGGCTGAGCTGGAGGCTGTGTATGTGTGTGTGTGTGTGTTTGTTTTGTACTTCGGTTATTTTATTCATTTAAATTTGCCTTGGGACGTGGGGTTCATGGCTCATAAACATCCCCAAACTGAGGATTTCATTTAATATTTCCTCTGGTCATGAGTAACATTTTGTCATGAAAAGCTGTGTATGTGTTCAGAAATGGCAATGTTTCTTGGACAAATTTGTGAGAACTCGCAAAACAAGTTTTTATTTTGAAATGCTTGTGAAATGAAAAATGTATATTGCAGAAAAAGCGAGACTATACCACACTGTACATTATCTATCGATAGGAAAGAATACAGCTGGAATAAGTACCAGAACACCAGATTCTCTTTATACATTTCTCTTGCACAATGCTAAGTAACTAGTAATACAGAGGGAGTCTATTATAATATTTTCATATGAAAATATGTACTGCCTGTCACTTCATGTAATGTCTCCCTCTTACCCTCCCTTCTGACCATATGTGAAATCTGTATGTAAGTTCATGTAGATCCAAACCCTGCCCAGCTTGTTGAGATGCTTTAAGAATTTTGGTGGTGATTGAAGTGCAGACAGAACATGGAAGATTTCCATAAAAAGGGGAGATGCTCCTCCATTCCTTGATTTAGAAAGAAAGGCCTAGAGAGACCAAATGGGTGGGGTAATATCTTTTATAGGACCAACTTCTGTTGGTGAGAGAGAGAAGATTCTTCATTGTGATGAGGTGTCTACCCCACACAAGGCTTGAAAGGGTTAAGGTGGTCAGGTAGGCCAATTAACTCTCCAGGCTGCACCAGGAGGAGACTCCAGGGAGCAGGGATTGATTAAATGAGGCTCAGCTGGGCAGGAACCTGAGGGTACAAAGCCAGGTAAATGGAAGGGGGGTAGTCTGCAGTTGCTCCCTGGGAGAAGGGAGGTGGGAGGCTGACAAACCCAGAGATGGGGCAAGCCAGGAACGTAGGAGAAGGCTCAGAGGGAAAGCAGCAAGGAATAGGATTGCAGACCTTGGATGCTGATTAAAGGGTCCCTGAGCTGTAACTCAGAGTAGAGGGTGGGCCTGAATTCCCCTAGCAGCCACTGAGGATGTGGCACATACCAAGCAGAGGACAGTGGACTGCCCGGATGATTTGTTCTGGGAAAGACTTTATTACATCTTGCCTCAAAGATGGAACCACATATGGTGACCCGGCCAGAGCGCCGAGTCATGAAGAAAAGGCTGCAGTTCCTAGAGCGAGAGGGGTGCAGAGGATGGGAGAGACACTGCTAGAAGAGGGCGCAGTGCCTGGCTGGAGCTAATCCCCCACACAGCCAGGAGGAAGTGCCACTACTGGTGACTGGATCCCATGACACTCACCAACAGAAGTTGGTCCAATAAACGATATTACCTCACCCGCCTTGTCTCTAATATCCTGGGACCGAGATGGCTACAACTACGCTACATACAGAAAAAGGCCTAAGCATTTATCAGGTTGTGACAAGTAAGTCCAGCTTGTCCTGAGTTTCATTCTAACGACTACATTTATCTGAATAACATTTTTGCTGTTGGTGTTTGGAATTGAGCTATCACTCCAAACTGCCTGTTGGGAACTGCCTCGTTAACATGCTAATCAAACCTTGCCTTGAGATGTTGTTTAGACTCATTAAAAATGTAAAGGAGCAGCTAATGATGAATGTGGTATAGAAGATTAGGGGAGAAGGTCTAGAGGAGCAATTCTTCTCTAAGGAGAAAAAATCTGTATCTCAAAGGGGCCTGTTGGCACACGTTATTGACACTTCTTATTTTTTAATACCAGAAGGAAAGAGATGGGGACTTTGGTATTGTTTGAATTAAACGAATCTATCCTGATTAAATTATCTATTCAAATGTCCAGGTACATTAGGAAGAGACCTTGTTCAGTGCTGAATATGTTCTTTGACTCAGTGTTAATGAGTAGATATCATTGACATTAAGCAGGATTCATTTGGGGTGGCAGACATCAGCACTGGGGAAAAGAAGGGCATATAACTGAAGAGTGAACACTACATATGAAGAAGTAATGCTGGCAAGCTGTAACCCGGAGCAACGGGCTGGAGCTGATTCCGGAACAGTGCTGCGAAGTAGAATTGGTCATAAAATAGAAGGAGAATAGCCAGCTCTACTGTGAAGCAGGGTTGAGGCACATTGATGAGAGCACATGAGGAAGCCTGCACTGTCTGTCTCTGTAACATTATGGCCTCCATCACCATAGTGTCTAAGCCCTTCACAGTCCTAATGTATTTGTCCTCAAACCACCCAGAGTGAGGGAATTGCTACTATCCCCATTTTGCAGATGGAGAACCAAGGCAGAGAGACTAAGGGCTTGTCTACATTACTAGTATAGCTAAAATGGAAAGTCTCCTTACCCTGCCTAGTGCAGACAGAGCTATACAGGTATCAGCAAGAACCAAAATAAACTACACCGACATAAGGCAACTTTATTCCAGTATAACTGCATCCACGCTAACGTTTATACTAATATAATTAGTACTGATAAAAAAATCACTGCCCTTCTGACATAACTACACCAAAGTAACTTTTCAAGTGTAGACCAGGTCTGAGTGACTTTCCCAAGGTAAACCAGGAAGTCTGCGACAGAGAAGGGAATTGACCCCAAGTCTCTGGAGTCACAGATTAGCACTTTGCATTGGGCCACTCTCCCTCCAGCGTTTCTGTACCTGTTTTGTAGAGAAAGCGAACTCCACTTCCTCAGGATATCAGTGAAGTACCTTCTAAATCCACTTAAAGGGAGATTTTTTCAAAGGTACAAATGGCAGTTAGATGTCTAGCTCTTATTGAAATTCCATGGGAGTTTGGTGCCTAACTGGCATTTGTGCCTTTGAAAATCTCTCTAAAATCACAACTGTAAAAAAAAAAAAAAAAAAAAAAAAACAGAGGGAAAGAGTAACATAAATACTATTAAATTCTCCATAATCATAGCTTTGTGGGTCACAATTTCTAATATAAGTAAGTTACAGCTATATATATATATTTTTTTAAATCCCCCAAGACTGAGGTAGTACCACGGTTAAATTAGGACCAAAATGAAGAATGTCCTTCATGATAAGGGACCGTTACACTATTCTCTAACCTCTTAACAGTCTCTAAGAGTAAGAAACTCCGCCTTTGAACACTACTGAAAAACCGGCTGCTTAATAATACTTAAGTAAAAAAATATTTGAGACACAAGGTGGATGAGGTAATATCTTTTATTGAACCAACTTCTGTTGGTGACAGACACAAGCTTAGAGCTCCATAGAACCTTGAAGAAGAGCTCTGTGTAGCTCGAAAGTTTCTCTCTCTCACCAATGGAAGTTGGTCCAGAAAAAAAGAGATTACCTCACCCACCTTGTCTCGCTAATATCCTTTATCCACATGGCTACAACAACACTGCAAACATACATAAAATATATACAGTTTAAACAGTAAATAACTTTTCTGATTGATTATAATAGCAGAACAGAAATGTGTGTGTATGATCCCTGACGGTGACTCATACTGCTGGTGTCCAGTTATGTCATTTTATAGCAAGACAATTGACATCAAGGCCTGTTTTTTATTTTTTAACTGTCTTCCTCCGCTGCAGAGTCTCAGTGACCTTCCCTATACCAGTGAAGGACTGGGTACAGATCCTTGCAGAGTCCATTCACGTTGGTTAATGAGTCAGCCACAGGGTTGTGCTAGAAACCTGCCACAAGGCCACTTTGTCCAGCAGAGAAGCAGATCACCTGAATTTGCATTTCATTTTATGGAAGGTGGTGTGCTGTAACTAAATCATTGGGCTAACACAAGAATGCCCAACAGTAATTACCGATTTCTATCAAATTGCGAGATGGTGGATGGGGACAGATGCTTCTTAACATATGAACTTCTCAAAATGTGATGAGTTGAATGGGCTTGTTATCTTGCTGCTAGCAATTCTGAGTCTTGTGTCTTGGTTTCTCTGTTTTGCATGTTCTTGCACTACATACAAAGCAGTGATAACTGAGGATCTGAATCATGAACAGGCTATTTCTGTCAGCGACACTTACACTCTTGTTTTAAAACTAAGTATACCCAAACCTAGCCAAATTTTGATGTAATGTCTTATTTTCTTTAGTGTGTCTAAATATTGTATTAAAATACATGAATGCAGACTATATTGTTACCTGTATTCCATACATACCCTATTATATCGTTATTTTATTTTCATTGGTAACAGTCTATGTACGTACCAGTTAAACAGTTGAAATAAGAAAGCATAAAAAGGAAGTGTCTTATAAAAGGTTTAAAGCTGGATCTGTGATGAGGCAGCTGTCTAAAGGGAATGAATTCCACTGCTTAGAGGCAATCATCACAAAAGCTGAATCAGCAAGTAACCTCCTTTTCAATGGTGAAAACTGTAAATAGTGAGATTGGGCCATGTGTAAGGGGACTGTTATCCCCTTACTAACATTCAGAGCTCCCAGTACCAAAAGGGGAAGGGTCGATGGGACTGACAGTCCCCAGGGGCAATGGGGAGAGGCCAATGCTCCAGGTCAGCCTGATTGACAGGGCGGGCAGGCGAATCAGGGAGTCAGGAGGTCAGGGTGAATCCCGTCCTCCGTGTGAGCTGAAGTGGCCTGAGTCAGAGTGAGTGGGGCTGAGCTAAGGAGAGGCCAGATCTGGAGGGGCCAGAAAAGCAGCCCAGAGACACAGACCTGCCCTGGGAGCAGAGCTGCAGCCCAGAGACAGACCTGCCCTGGGGGGAGAAGCTGCAGCCCAGAGACAGACCTGCCCTGGGGGGAGAAGCTGCAGCAGCCAGAGGGGCCAGGGCAGCAGCCCAGGCAGCTGGAGGCAGAGCAGCAGCAGCAGCAGCCGTGCTGAGGCAGAGGAGCTGGAGCTGAGGCAGAGGGTGGAGCTGGGGCTGGAGCAGTCCGGAGCCGGGTGCGGTGAGCAGCTGCGGAGAGCGAGGGGGACCCTGGGCAGTGGGCCCAGCGCAGGGAGACGCCTCAGCCAAGGGGCCCTGCAGGCCAGACTTGCAGGGGGATCGTAACCCCGACAGGGCGGGGGCAACGCTGGGAAGAAGGGTCCTGCCACCCAGAGCCTGCGAGCGTGTGGCCACCGCCAGAGCAAGTGTCCAAGCCACAGCATCCCTGCAGCACAGCCAGGGCCTGAGAAGGAGCCTGGGACTTGCAAAGGAACAGACTGAACTGCCCTGACATTGCAGAGACACTGTTGAGATGTTCCCTGCCACAGAGCGGGGCGATGTGTTTTCATTAGTCTTTCCCATTTTTCCTTATTCCTGTTACAAATTAATTGTTAATTAAATAATTTGCCTTTGCTTTGAATTGTATGCAGTGATCAGTGGGTCAGGGAAGCATCCTGTTTAGAGAGTACACCCCGGAGTGGGGACACCCTAGCCCCTGACCTAGGTGACCACAGCAAGGTTGGGGGTTGAGCCCCCCAGGAATCCTGGGCCCAGCCTTGTTGGGGTTACGAGGACTCTGCCAGACAGGAGAGTGCAAGGGGAGTCCTCGAGGGCAGGGAGGCCTCTGGGTAAAGGAGGTGGGAGCGAGGACTCAGATCCTTCCGCTAGCCCATTTCACCGGGGTAGTGCAGAGACAAGGAAAGTTCCCCACAATAGCGGGACTATTCCCCCGCTTACATAATTGGCGTCACGAACAGGATCCTATTCACAGGGTCCACCCCATTGGTTTACTGGTTGCATTCTGGTAGCACTGTCCAGGCCTGGTCAAGAAACCTACCATGGCTCGAATTGAAGAACTAAAGGCCCAGGTTGCTGAACTTCAGCGCAGATTGTCAGACCAAGCTGAGGCATTACAACAAGCTAGAACAGAACAGAGAGAAGCCTTATCACTGGCTAAGGCTGTAATAGACCAACAGGCAGCAGAAGCTAAGAAACCCCCTACTATTTATGTCCCACGGGAGCAGAAGGTCACAGAGTTTGGTGGCTTCCCGACCAGAGCAGGAGACATTACAGTAGAGGAGTGGGTCAAGTCTGTGAAGACGGCTCTGCGTGTGCTAAGAGTACCTGAGGAAGACCATGTGGACTTCATAGAGGAACACCTCAAGGGCCAGGCGAAGGCCACTGTAAAGTTCATGGCAATGGCAGACAAGAAAGATGTGAAAAAGGTGTTTGAACTCCTCCTGGAAGTGTACGGAGACAAGGTACCTATTGGAACTCGACTAAAGGAGTTCTTTGAGAGAAAGCAGGAGCCCGGTGAAACTATCCGGGCATACGCATATGACCTTCAGGAGAGAATGAGCAAAGTGGAGCGGCGAGACTCTCAACGAGTTCCAGACCCAGATATGTTTCTAAAAGAGCAGTTGGTGTTGGGGCTCCGGGACGACTCCCTCCGACGTGAAATGAAAAGGAGGTTTAAGGAAGAGCCCAGTAAAAAGTTCCATGAACTCATGCAGGCTGCCATTATGTGGTCAGAAGAAGAGGAAGTTCCTGGGGCAGAGAGGGCCAAGCCTAAACCCCATACACAAAGTGGGGGCCTAGTGAATGCAGCTGCTGGGGAAAAGGCCCTGCCCCAAACACAGCTAACATTGGAAAGCCTAAGTGAAGCTGTCCAAAAACTGGCTGTCCAACAGGGGGAGATGCTGAAAGTGATGACTGAGGTGATGAAAGGAAATACCTCCACTAATGTGCCAAAATATCCAAGAGCTCCAGGATCCCGAAGATCTCCACTGAAGGATGAGCTAGGGAGGTACATTTGTTACACCTGTGAAAGGCCAGGACATACTAGCCGAGATTGTACACTGAGAAGGAGACCAGAGTCCCAGGTACTCGAAATCGGTGGGGCACCAGGAGCGAGTGGTCCATCTACAGTAGAAGGCCAAGCAGTGGCAGAAGGATTCCTAGGCCTCTCCTTCGTGGAAAATCACTCTGCATACAGTGATGGGAGGAACATGGGCAGGACCAGCATATCTAGCGACTTCTGTAAGCGAGCATTTGGAGACTGTCTAACTGCTGAAGTATGTATAGCAGGGGTAAAAACCAGATGTTTGTTAGATACTGGCTCAGAAGTCACCACCATTACTGAATCACATTTTCAAAAATACTTGAAAGACAAGGAGCTGACCATGCACAACACACAGTTTGTACATCTAACAGCAGTTAATGGACTGGCAATCCCAGTGGTGGGATGCCTCGAAGCAGACATCGACTACATGGGCCAGACACTGCCAGGGAAATGCATCTTCATCCTGAAAGACAAGGCCTCTGAAGGGAGCCATATAGGAGAAGGAGTCCCAGGGATTCTGGGGATGAACATCATTAGTGAGCTGAAAGAGCTACAGTTGCCAGTAAAAGGAACCAGGAGGATGAACCGTCATGGGCACTCTAAGAGGAATGCTGTGCTGAGTGGAGTACTGGCTCGAGCGGAGAGGCAGAGTCATTCCCTGGGCCCCACAAGGTGGATTGGAAATGTTAAAGTTGGCAGAAACCGGAAGACCATTATTTCTCCTTGGAGAGAGAAGATCCTTCATGAACGCTGCTGGATGCCAGGAAATACCAATGAATATCGAGTGCTGGTAGAGCCTACAACTGGGTCAAGCCTACCTAAGGGACTTCAGTCAGCCAATGTATTGACTAGTGCCATCAAAGGAAGAGTACCAGTGAGTCTTTTAAACCCAAGCGTGAAGGCTATGGCGTTGCAGCCTGAGGAGGCGATCCCTCAGGTGAAGATAACATTTGGGGAGAAGGGAGAACAAGTTACCTTTCCTCAAGAAAGATGTGGTGGGAGACTGCCAGTTCCAGTTCAAGCGGTATGCCAAGGGCTGATTCCTGCACAGGTGGCTAACTTAAGGGTGTTGCCAGAGAAGCATCAAGTAGCCTTTTCTAAGGATGAGGTGACCAATTTTGATGACTGGGTCAAAGGTGTCCATTACAGGCCAAAGACAACCAGCAAAGTTGCTCTCAGTACAGCTAAAGACACAGCCCAAAGTAGGAAAAGGACTTATGATCGCAAGTCCAGTGGGGCTCTCATCAGGCCTGGTGACCGTGTACTAGTTCGTAACCATGGACAACAGGGGCGTAATAAAATACAGGACAAGTGGGAGTCAAATCCCCACATTGTAGTTGCTCACAACAATCCCGAGCTACCAGTTTATACCATCCGGCCTGAGCGAGGAGGTCCTGAGAGACTAGTACATAGGGATCAGCTAAAACATTGCACTCTTAGTCCAGTCAGGGACCATAGGAGGCGTACATCAGCACACCCTGAGGAGACGGAAACCAATTGGGGGATGGTTCTAGTCCCACAAACTGAGTACAGAGGGGAACAGAGTGGGGCAAACACAAACCCTAACAAGAATGGCCAGATCCCTCAAGCTGACCCAGTATTACCCGAGGACAGGGAAATAGAAAATATGAGTAATGAACCACCATTTTTAAGAAGGTCCCAGAGGGCTAATAAGGGTGTACTGCCTGTTAAATTTAGAGATGATTATGTGATTGGTTCTATGTAGTGTTTTAATTAATATTGTTATGTATAGTATGAAGAAGTAGATGTGAAATGTTTAATATGTTAAATGTTCTTTTGATGTTAATGGGTTTGATATGATGTGGGTATATGTTGTTAATAATGGGTCCGGAGGTATTAGTGTAAACATTGTGGTTGTGGCAGAATTTTAGCAAGGGGGAATGTAAGGGGACTGTTATCCCCTTACTAACATTCAGAGCTCCCAGTACCAAAAGGGGAAGGGTCGATGGGACTGACAGTCCCCAGGGGCAATGGGGAGAGGCCAATGCTCCAGGTCAGCCTGATTGACAGGGCGGGCAGGCGAATCAGGGAGTCAGGAGGTCAGGGTGAATCCCGTCCTCCGTGTGAGCTGAAGTGGCCTGAGTCAGAGTGAGTGGGGCTGAGCTAAGGAGAGGCCAGATCTGGAGGGGCCAGAAAAGCAGCCCAGAGACACAGACCTGCCCTGGGAGCAGAGCTGCAGCCCAGAGACAGACCTGCCCTGGGGGGAGAAGCTGCAGCCCAGAGACAGACCTGCCCTGGGGGGAGAAGCTGCAGCAGCCAGAGGGGCCAGGGCAGCAGCCCAGGCAGCTGGAGGCAGAGCAGCAGCAGCCGTGCTGAGGCAGAGGAGCTGGAGCTGAGGCAGAGCGGTGGAGCTGGGGCTGGAGCAGTCCGGAGCCGGGTGCGGTGAGCAGCTGCGGAGAGCGAGGGGGACCCTGGGCAGTGGGCCCAGCGCAGGGAGACGCCTCAGCCAAGGGGCCCTGCAGGCCAGACTTGCAGGGGGATCGTAACCCTGACGGGGCGGGGGCAACGCTGGGAAGAAGGGTCCTGCCACCCAGAGCCTGCGAGCGTGTGGCCACCGCCAGAGCAAGTGTCCAAGCCACAGCGTCCCTGCAGCACAGCCAAGGCCTGAGAAGGAGCCTGGGACTTGCAAAGGAACAGACTGAACTGCCCTGACATTGCAGAGACACTGTTGGGATGTTCCCTGCCACAGAGCGGGGCGATGTGTTTTCATTAGTCTTTCCCATTTTTCCTTATTCCTGTTACAAATTAATTGTTAATTAAATAATTTGCCTTTGCTTTGAATTGTATGCAGTGATCAGTGGGTCAGGGAAGCATCCTGTTTAGAGAGTACACCCCGGAGTGGGGACACCCTAGCCCCTGACCTAGGTGACCACAGCAAGGTTGGGGGTTGAGCCCCCCAGGAATCCTGGGCCCAGCCTTGTTGGGGTTACGAGGACTCTGCCAGACAGGAGAGTGCAAGGGGAGTCCTCGAGGGCAGGGAGGCCTCTGGGTAAAGGAGGTGGGAGCGAGGACTCAGATCCTTCCGCTAGCCCATTTCACCGGGGTAGTGCAGAGACGAGGAAAGTTCCCCACAATAGCGGGACTATTCCCCCGCTTACACATGCACTTACATATCCAAATGAAGGTCAGGGAGAAAAAGGTCTCAGAAAGAGCCAAGTCCCGCCCTATTAAGCATAAAATCAGCCAATAAGAAGAATTAAGGGGAGTGTAATGTAATCATGGCTGTTATAGTCACTGAGCGGGCATTCTGCTGCTGCGGGCATGCTGCTGCGCAGTGGTAGAGATACCCATATTTAATGGTTCCACATTAAGAACGGCCACACTGGGTCAGACCAAAGATCCATCTAGCCCAGTATCCTGTCTTTCGACAGTGGTCAAATGCCAGGTGCCCCAGAGGGAATGAACAGAACAGGTAATCACCAAGTGATCCATCCCCTGTCGCTCATTCCCAGCTTCTGGCATTAAAAGTAACTGTCTTTGTATCTATAATGCAGGTGTGTATTTTTAAAAAAACATGTCTAGGTGTAGAAGATGGATTGTAACAGCTACAAAGCAGTCATATTACAGGGGATCAACTACGTTTTTTAAAAAAAAAACCAAAAACCATAACTGTATATTTCCATAATTCAGCCTTCCAGTTAAAAAGACAAACCAAAACTGTACATAGTCCTTTTTAAAATAGGCTGTACTGGTGTATTAGCCAGCTCTTGCATACTTTCTTAACGTCATGGGTCAGATACCAGCAACACAGGAACAAGATAGCATTTAGACTGGGAGCCCAGCCTTAGCTTATCTTGTTAAAGCTGGAATTTCAGAGTTCTGACTTAAATGGTTAATGCTGTGTACCACATATGCCAGGCCTCCATGCAGAACACTTAGATTCTGTGACATAGCCCCTTGGTTTCTGCAACATGGGGCACTGAATTCAGCAACACTCTCAAAATATTACAGCATCTCTGGATAAATTATTAAATGAAGCCTCTTGCTGGATTAGAGAGAGAACTGATTTGTACAATCAGTGAGTTTTCCTTGTTGATTACTGTGATATTAAGTTACATTTATTTTACACTGAACAATTGAAGATTTAGGAACAATGTATTTTAGGAACAATTGTATTGGTGGTGCATAACTTTATTGCAAACTTTATTTTATTTTTTGTGGAGAGTGTGGGGGAGGCTACTGACTTTGGTAGCAGGGTAGGGGACAGTAGGACTTTTGGCAGCTAGAAAGTTTTGGAGGTGGGATGGGTGTTTGGCACCCAGGAGACAGTTGTGTCTTTTGGAAATGGGGACATGATGCATCTTCTCTTTCCCTTCTTGTAGTGGGCAGGATTGGAGATTGCTTTAGTGGGGATGGTAAACTCCTACTTCCCCATCTCAGCAATGCTTGATAGCCTCCCCGAATTTGCTTCTGCTCCAGTAATGGTAGATAATGTATGATGAAGCAACATGATTCTGCTAAAACAATGTTGGTAAAATAGGTGACAGTACATATGGCAGTGCTAGAATCATTAGGCTTCAGAGTTATCTCCCCCACTGTAATGAATGGGGACAGTCATGCATCACAGCTAATGTTCTGGGCTGGCTGCAGACTCGGGCAGACGTTGCTACATCACTTACACTTGAGTCACAGTTAGTAGGTTTTCATCACAATAAAGGCTAGAAAGGTGTGGAGGGGGGGGAGCTGTTAAAATTACATTAGATTTTGTTGCCCAAATCTGCAGTAGGAAGTGGATTTTTGTAGCAAATTCCATAGATGAAAATCATGTGATACAATTCCCAGAAAACAGAATTAATAGAGGATCAGGCACAACATTCAGACTTATCTTTCAAAGACTGGGGCTGCACTCACGTTCTGTACTACAGGTCTGAATTTTGCCCTCCCTGAACTTGAAATTTACCCAAGTTATTTGCCTCTTCTCTAGATTTAAGGTTATTTAAACATAGGATGGTTTTGGTTTTGGTTTTTGTCACTTCATTTCATTTTTATGCCTAGTTAAAAATAACAATTTACAAATGACATATAATCCCTTTTTCCATATCCATGTGCTTAGGCAAGAAATATTCATTAGTCAACTGGACTTTGGGAGTTGGACTGCTCCCCTAATGCTTCACTGATGGTAAGGTAGTTCCCACCCCAAACTTTTGTTCCATATCCTTCTAGGCAAAAATTAACCCTGCTTTTCTTTCTTGACAGGGAAGGAATAATTATTCTGCCTTTCTCAACAGCATGTTGGCCTATAACCAAGGCATGTCAGCACCAGGCATTACAGGCAATGATGTCACTTTCTGTGGCTTCCTCTCTTAGTCCTTTTATGGCTAATGTTAGCATAGTCAGTTCATCTTGTCTGTTGTCTAGCCCCTGGCTTACTTTCTAGTATCTGAGTATTGGACATCTAATTTGCTGATAGGTGCTGATGTTGTACCAATAATCCTTTTCACCTCTCCTCCCATTAACTTGTTATTCACCAGATGCTTTTAAATTTGTTGTATGTTGATCATTTTCTGTTTACTATTTTTTTTCTACCCATTCAAGGATTCTGGTACAAATGTTAACAGGTTGAGATCATTCACTGACTTCATTCTTTGACTGAAGAAAATATAAACATATTTTTCCCCCAATAGGCCAGTTTTAAGTTTTTTTAATCACATGATTATTTATGAACTGATAGATAATATTAATTCAGTTAACATGTAGTGATGTTACTTTTCCCATGTAGCTACCAGCAAGATTACAAAAGCATAATATTTAAGGGGATGATGCACTGAAATACCATGAGGAAATATGGCTTTAGCCAGAATAGTTTACTCATCTGGCTTCACAGAGCCTTTCCCAGCTACCAGTATTTAAACAGCTCTGGCAGGCTTGCGCCGGCTGAAATAGCTCATAATTTAAGCAGACATTAGTGGGGGACTAAATGGCACACCTGAGTGGTAGTGTGGGTATATGAAGTATTTTCAGATGCGCCCCAGCTCAATGTAGACTGCAGGATCCTATCTGGTGGCTTTTCAGTGCCTTATGTGAAATGAGTTTTTGGTCTCTTACACCTCTGTCAGTTGGGTGGAAAGTGGCTCATCTTCAGTATCTCTCCAGTTGTCAGTTCAGCCAAGGAGACCCATTTCTCCCATGGAGGTACATTACCACCTACAGCTGTATATGGGTCTCCGCCTCAAACGGCAGGTGGGGGGATCAGGGACAGAGCTCAGGATTAGAGTAATGCTTAGCTGATGTAGAGTTGGACTGTGGCACTCCTTGTTCCAGAGGGCAAACCCTTGCCAAAGGTCAGAATGGGCAGAGTTAAACATTTTTAACAATCTTTAACGTATTGTGACACTATGCAGCGTGAGTTAGGTCTGGTTATAAAATCATCTTTTATTATTTGAATTACAGAGCTTTTAGAAAAGAGTGGAAATTTGACTAGGAAATGGTATAGGAAACCACAGAGAAACCCACTTGAAAACAGTAGAGACAGCACCTTAACACTTACTAACAGGCCACAATGTGTTGATTAGATGAGCCCTAAAGAAACTAGCAGTTGTTCAGCTGTGTGGGATCTGGCTGCTTGTCAATGTCTGATGCCAGTGAAGAGCTCCTTGTTGCACACTGGAGGTTTAGACCGTTTTTTCAAACACATTTTCTTCTCTTCTCTTGCCCCATCTACCTCCCCCTCCCCAAAGAAAGCTCTCAAAAACACCTTAAATATAACCATATTTTATTAGAAAATACTGGTCTATATTACTGCACTGCTAGATTTAAAAAAAAATCAACATTTATTTTGGCAAAGTGCCTACGAATGCTGTCTGTCTCTATTTTTTTTAATAACTACTCACCACAAAAATGCTGATGTGTTTTGTCTTCTGGTGTGCAGCAGAAATATATCATCAAAGAGCTTTATTCTGGAAAAAGCCAGCAATAGATATTTTAGGCTTACAAGATTTTGCAGCTTATCAGCTACAAAATTCAGGCCTGATTCAGAGCTGAAAGGTTCCTCAGCCAGCCCCTTCTGTGCTGGAGCTCTGGGTGTTGCAAAGATTTTCTCCTCCTGACCCTTTGCAGAGATTAGCACCAGCCCACGCTACTTCAGCTAAGATGACACACAGATGGTAGTCGGTAATGATGAGAGTCAGATGTACAGTATATCATGCCCAAAATAGAAACCCTTCAGTGACCCATCACCCTGAAAGAGAATCATATTTCTTGTTTATAGGGTGTCCTCAGATGCTCTGTTAACAGACCTGTGCAGGGCCTGGCTCTTAAAATTCACACCCAGTAATGTGGGTCTGTTATTTCTACCTCTCCCCTGTCTGTGGCTTTTGGGACAGCTGTTCTAACTTCTTTCTACATGCAGCATCTCTATCCCACACAGATAGGGACTGTGCCTTCATTTTTACAGGACCTGGCACAATGGGCCCCCAATCCTGACTAGGACCCCAGAAAGTTACCGCAGTATTAATATTTAAGAATTTTACTGTGATGACTCGGTAAATCTGTCTGTACAATTTATGAATTCTGTGTGAGATAATGCGCTCTGTTGGTATCTTGACCAAGCCGCAGACTCTCTTTTGAAAGTGCAGTCTGTAGTCTTCTCTGTTTGCTTTTGTCTCCATGCTAGACTGAAATTCCAATGGGTAGTGATACAGGGCTGGCAACAGAGGGTCAATAGAGGGATGATCCTCTAGTCAAATACAAATGCCTAGACAATAGACTGCCTCCCACCCAGGACAAATGGTTTGTCAGTGGAGAGGTTGCCTGGCAATGAAGTCACCTGGTAAAAATCTAGGATCACCTGAGGAGGCTAATCTGGGAGTCACCTGACAGGGACTGGAAAGGTATAAAAGGACAGGAGCTGCTCTATTTGGTGTCTGTGGCCATTTTCAGTTGCTCAGGTAGAGTGAAGCTGCTGCAGGAGTCTGAGGAGGTATGTGGGGGACCCTGAACTCAGAGGGTCATCCAAGGACTCCCAACTGAAGGGTGAGCTAGGATGAGGGGCATTGCGTTCAGGATGTTTGTTGACTCTTTGTTTGGCATGCATAAGTAAATGGTGTTTTAGAATGCTGTCCAAAGTAAGTCTGTATGTGGTAAGTGCTACACCTGCTGTGTGCCCTTTGAAGAGGTAAACTGTGGGCCAAGAATGGTCACATGGCTGGAGTTCTAGGAGAGGTGTTTTTTTTTTTTTTAAGCTATGGTGGTGTCTAAGGGGTCATCAGTATTTCTAGGGACTAAGCAGTGGGTTGGCCGGTTACAGCTCTCAAGAGTGGGGGTGCTAAATAGAAGGTCTGCGCCCTGACAACATGCTTTAAGGCCCCAAGGTGGGGACAGCTCTGTTCAGACTCAGGAGGATTTAAACACTTTGCTGTAGGGGGACATCCGTCAGGTGAGTGGTCAAGAGGGAGTGCTCAAGAGTGTCACAGACCTGTGACCACTATTCAGCAATATTTCTCCAGCATACCAAACAGCAGTCCAGTGTTTCTGGTTCTGTTCTGCAGGCTCTTTGGAGTTTGTTCCTGTAGAACTATTTGTACACTCAAACATTGTACACGCCTTCCTGTTTTGGTGTTTGTCTGTCTGTTGTATTCAGAAAAGTAGCTCATTAGTACAAAGTTAAATTCCTTTTTTTTTTTTGTTTCTTCTGCTAAAATACTTATTTTTATTGTTACTCAGATTCAATTTGCAAGGAAACTGGGACACTAGGTTGTTTTGTTTGTTTTTGTTTTTTGCACATCTCCTGCTGTGAGGTGAAGCAAGAATTGGGCCCAAGTAGCCTTTCCTCTTAGGTCTTTCCAGTAGAAGACCTGGGGTAATACAAGATCCCTCTTCTCAGGTTTCTTTTTATTGCACGTGGTGATGTTCTATGTGGGATTCCTTGTGTCTGCTCCTAAGGGAGCCTAAAGGAAACTAGCACAGAGAGGGAAATATGCATGGGGAGGCACGGTCTCTCTTAAGAGAAATACATTAGCAGTGGGGGTCTTGACTAGGGAAAGCCTTGAGATTCCTGCACCCCCTTCCCTATGATCCTACTTTCTATGGGATAAATGGAGGGCTGATGCACTAGAACAGAGCCTGCTGATTCAGCATGGCTGCCGTGCCTCAGACTTCTTGCCACACACTGAAAGAGGTTGCCTACTTTTTCATTGATCTGTTGCATAGACATTGCTCAGAGCTTGGTTCTAGTGCACAGCCTCTGTCTTAAGCAATGCTTGATTGGGTCTCTTGTGGTACCATTTGTTCCCTGGTGTGACTGATCTGTATTCCCACAGACTTCCTGCTGGCTGTGCTTTCCTGTTGCAATGTGATGCTCAAGTGGCTTTGTAGTATTTCCAGGCACATGCTGCAAGAAAACACTTAGACACATAGGTGCTGACTCTGTGGGTGCTCCGGGCCTGGAGCACCCAAGGGGAAAAATTAGTGGGTGCTCTGCACCCACCGGCAGCCAAGCTCCCTTCACCCATAGCCTCACTTTACCTCTTCCCCACCCCAGAGCGCGCCGTGTCCCCGCTCCTCCGCCTACCTCCCAGTGTTTCCTGCCAGCCAACAGCTGTTTGGTGGCCCTTAGGACTTTCCAGGAGGGAAGGGGGAGGAGCAGAGGCACGGTGCGCTCAGGGGAGGAGGTGAAGAGGCGGGGCAGGGGTGGGGACTTGGGGGAAAGGGGTGGAATGGGGGCGGGAAGGGGGCAGAGACTTTGGGGAAGGGGTGGAATGGGGCAGGGTGAGGGCGGTGCAAGGGCGGGGCCAGGGCGGGCATGGGGTCGAGCACCCACGGGGAACAGTGGAAGTCGGTGCCTATGCTTGGAGGCAACCAAAACTGCCCAGGGATTTTGTCATCTCTTCCATGGGTTGACTTTGTGGGATGTATATGTCAACAGGTGCCATTAAGGGCCTGCCTCCTTGACAATGCATATTTATTGGTTTTAAGGCAGCCCTCCTGCCCTAAAGCAGCCAATTTACCTGTCTGCATAGATCCTAAAGCCTTGTCTGCACCAGCAATTTTTTTTAAAAAACACCCACTCTTGCAATTCTGCCAGCATAACTCCAGTGTTAATATAAAGAGGCTGGCAGGAGCACTGGAATTTTTTTTCTTATCAGTTCTGTAAGGTCCAGATGACTAGCTGGTTAAAAAAACCAGTTTCCACATGGGGAGGCAGCGGGGGTCAGGAGCGCCAAAATACAAGTTTGCCCAGGGCGCTATTTTCTCAGAGGCTGGCTCTGCCCGCTTGATCTTTTCGAACAGTTGGTAACACACCACACTGGAGCTCCTTTAGTGGCCCTGTTCTTTTCTAGCAGAATTTAAACTAACTTTAAAAAATCACTCTTCAGGTTGCAATTATTACCTGTCCGCTGTGAATCGATGCAGCGCTGCTTCACGGAGTTTGTAGAAAGACAGACAAATTATAGCTCTGAGAGGTATATTCATCTGAACTGTTTGCCAACATTTCAGTGGATGTTGGGCTTATTGGGTAACACCCAATCAAGGGCTCAATCCTGGGAGGTGTTGAGCATCCTGATCTCAAGCCAATGAAGTACTTAATTTCTTAAACATGCAAGTAGTCCTATTAACATAAAAACTTCTACTCATTTATAGTAATAATAATTACGTATTGGGGCAGTGCTTAGAGTTCCCAGTCACTGACTGGCTATTTCTCGGAAATGTTGCACAGGAAGAAGCCGCAAGATCTAGACGCCCCGGGATGTGTTGGTCTAGAGTGAAGGCAGAGTGTTAAAGTTAAGTATGTACTGAGGTGCTCCACTGAATCAGGGTCCGAGTGTTCAGTACCTGACAGGATTGAATCCCAATTAGTGGAAATATCTAACTTCTGGTGTTCTGTGGGCAGAGATTTTGTAGTGTGCCAGCCGAGATTTTGTAGTGTTTAACGTTAGTTCCCTTTCAGCTGGAGAGACAGCACAACAATATAAAATGGACAGTTTGATAGCACAGGAAAAGAGAGATCAGTGCTACTTGAGAAAACCCTATTAGCCAGCCATGTCTCCGATGTTCACTTACTGTATACGTGAAACTATTCCAGAATAGTATCCGTTTCCTAATCACCGTTATTAGACTGGTTCCCTTCCCCCACCACCATTTATGCAGTCATTTGAAGAGCCATAGAGTAAACATTTATCCACTTTACTGTCTCTCCTTCTACCCTTCAGTGCCTCTTTGGGTGTATGATTTGAAGTATATTTTCATTGTGGCACAACACTACAGCCAGCTATAAAATACAGCAATAATGGGATCTGTGCACTCAAATTCCACGCACCACTTTTGAAAATACACTTCAGATTCTGTGATTAAATCATTTCCTGGATGTCACATACAGAGCATTCTCTCTGTTGTCATGGGGCTGGAGACTGTAGTCAATCTGGAAATGATGGGATTTGTCATGTATCAATGCTACAGACAGGCATAGGCCCCAAAGTACAGATCCAGACAAACTTCCTATAGGGTTTTGATTCAGCTCAGTGTAGATATAGGGTTAGCTGTGAATTTTAGATTGGGTCTGAATCTATGCCTGCATTTTCTACATTTTAATCCTGGCATTAAAATCTGGGCCATCTCAAACTGATAAATAATTGAAAAACAACCCCCCAAAACATTACTTCAAACCCTTTCGCCTTCCCATTGCAAAAGGCTGGCTCAATAATAGACTATTGTAGTCAACATTTAAATACAATTCCGTTTCTAGGAATTGACTCAACCAGGTTGACCTTTTATTCTGACAAAATGTCTGGGTGACTTACCCCTGCTGTATGTGTGGTAACCTGCACCCTGCCAAAATAGCTATTGCACAGTCATGACAAAAATGAGAAATCAGACGTACATTATGGATGAAAAATGGGAACCATTTATACACACAGTCTCCCTCAATAAGTAACAACTTGCTATCGTAATGAGCACTTACAGTCAATTATGTTTCCAGGTGTTACTATTCTGATAAAGTTAATAGTCCAAAAAAAGACAAAGAAACTGTCATTTACAGCTGACTGATCTTCAGACTGGTTTAAAAGTATCCTTTTAATAATCTCATATAATGGTGGCTCCATGACATCTGCCAGCTACACAATTATGCCGGTGGGTGGGAAAAATTATCATTATCAATAGTCAGCAAAAGTAAAAAATTCCATATGCTGATTCTTTCTTCTAGTTCAAGACTGACTCTTATGGACATAAAACACCAGGAGGCCTGAACTATAATTTTAAATGTTTATGCAAATGGAACAAACACAGTCAAGGAGCTCAGGAAAGGCAAAATATGATAAAGCAATAAAAATATAAATATAGCCAATTCTAAACCAAATAGAAGCAGAAGAATCAGAACAATGTCTTAGATAAACAATAACAATAAGTACTTGATGGCTTCTGAGAAGTGTAGGCTATGCATAGGAATTCAAAACTGCCATGAAATCAGTGTCTCCCTCAAAGGCCCCAAATATTAGGGTTTGGAGTAGATACAAAACAATCTTAGGTATTTCTAGATTTATAGATCCCGAAACTAGAAGGGACATTGTAATCATGTAGTCTGGTCTCCTGCATAACACCGGCCATAGAACTTCCCCCAAATAATTCCTAGAGCTATCTTTTAGAAAAACATCAAATCTCTATTTTAAAAGTTGTCAGTGATGGAGAATCCACCACGACTGATAAATTGTTCCAATGGTTAATCTATGCCTTATTTCTGGTGTAAATTTGTCTAGTTACAATCAATGGCTAGAAGCTGAATCTTTCTCTGCTAGATTGAAGAACCCATTATTAAATATTTGTTTCCCGTGTAAGTACGTATAAAGTGTAATGAAGTCACTCCTTAACCTTCTCTTTGTTAGACTTGAAGATCTCAATCTAGTTATTTTATCACTATAAAGCATGTTTTCTAATCCTCTAATCATTCTCATGGCTCTTCTCTGAACCCTCTCTAATTCTTCTTGAATTGTGGACACCAAAACTGGACACCGTATTCCAGCAGGGGTTGCACCATTGCCAAAGAGAGGTAAAATAACTTCTCTACGATTTCTCGAGATCCCCTCTGTTTATGTAGCCAAGGATTGCATTAGCCCTTTTGGTCACAGTGTTGCATCAGCACAAAAACACCCAAATCTTTTTCAGAGTGATTGCTTCCCAAGATAGAATTGCCCATCTTGTAAGTATGCCTTGCCTTCTTTGTTCCCAGATCACTGCATTTACATTCAGCCATATTAAAATGCATATTGTTTGCTTTTGCCCAATTTACCTAGCAATCCAGATCACTCTTTACCAGTGGCCTGTTCTCTTCATTATTTACTACTCACCCAATTTTTATATGATCTGCAAACTTTATCAGTGATGATTTTGTTTACTTTCAGGTCATTTATAAAAATGTTAAATAATGTAGAGCCAAGAACCAATCCCTGCAGGACCCCAATAGAAACATGCCCATTTAGTGATGATTCTGCCTTTACAATTACATTTTGAGACCCATTAGTTAGCCAGCTTTTAGTCCATTCAGTGTGTGGCACATTATTTCTATATCTTTCTAGGTTCTCAATCAAAATGTTTTGTGGTAAGTCAAATGCCTTACAGAAATCTAAGTATACACCAACAGTATTACATTAGCAACCAAACTTGTAATCTCATTTTTAAAAAAATCTCAAATTAGTTTGACAGATCTGTTTTCCATAAACCTATGCCATCCTTTAATGTTTTTATTGAGTTCTGTAGCAGCTGCTCCATTATCTTGCTTGGGATCAGCATCAGACTGATAAGCCTATAATTACCTGGGACATCCCATTTACTTTTTAAAAATATTGACAGAACATTAGCTTGCTTCCAGTCTACTGGAACTTCCCTAGTGTTCCAAGATTTATTGAAAACAATATTAATGGTCCAGAGGGCTCCTCAGTCAGCTCTTTTTAAAACTCTTCCATGTGAGTTATCCAGACCTGGAGATTTTAAAATGTCTAACTTTAAAAGCTGCTGTTTAACATCCTCCTGAGATACTAGTGGAGTGGAAAGTGTTACCACCACCAAATACTATGACTATATCTGTTTTTCCCATATACAGAACAGGAACATTTATTGAACACTTCTGCCTCTTTTGCATTATTATGGATAATTCTAGCATTTCCATCCAGTAATGGACCATTACCATTGTTAGGATTTGTTTTGTTCCTAATATTCTTAACAATAATATTGTCCTTAACTCTACTGGCCATAGATTTCTCCTTTTGTCCCTTTGCTTCCCTTATCAATTTTATACAGTTCATTTATTTTGATTTATATACCTTACCATCAACTTTCCTTTCTTCCATTTGTTTTATATTTATTTATATATGTGTGTATATATATATATATCCACTGGCACGGAGATGGAGTAGATGACATAGTAGGTCTTACCCTCTCTAGAGTTTCTAATTTTAGGAAAGCTTGCAGGCAAGTAAATCCACTTGATAGTTTTTCTATTTTTGCCTTCAGAGTAAGAGGACAAGGGAAAATAAATTCCCAAGATATTGGTAAATTGGCAGTAATGTAGGTTTGTGATAAATTTTAGACCCTAACAGCTGCCTTCAATGTTAATATTATGCAGTCATTTTACATATCTATAGTTTGTTAATCCAAAACTTTGGCTGGTTTTGTAAAATCAAAGATCTACTGACCAAGTCTGAAATTAAAACCACTTTGGTTTGGCCCATCTCTAAGAATAATTTAGAGCACTTGAGATCTTTGCATGAAACACGGGTCTGATGTTTCTCCAGCTGTTATTACATAGCAGCTCTTTCACTCCCACCCCTTGGTTGTTTTCTGCATCTCTATTGGTCCCAGAGATTTTGGCCGTTAACTCACACTCCATTCTTTTGGTCAGTTCCCATTCTGAATTTGGCAAACTTTTTTACAGGATTCTGATCAGAACTTGGTTAAGTGTTTTTTCTTCCTTTTTCAGCTAGGAGGCTTACTATAAGGGAACACAATAGAATCAGTTATCCCCATCTCCACCCACTCAGGTTCCCTAAAGCATTCCTTTGCCACCGGAGGCCTGGAAAGCCCTACAGATGTCAGCTTGACAACCTTCCAGCACAGTACTGTAGAAGGCCAACATCAGATTAACTTGACTTAAAAAAATAATTTTAAAAAAATTCTTACCAGTCACTTGGTACTAAGTACTGCACAAAATGTTTAAATTCTCAAGTACTGTTGACCAAAAAGACATGCTTAAGTAACTTCCTGTTAGGTGTTATGGCATTTGCAATTGTGGAACTGTATACAGCACACAACACAGTGAAGATTCTAGTTCTTTCAGCAGCTTTTGTGTGTCATTAAATAACTAGGAAAAAGCAGGATCTCTTTGCATTTGTCACAAAATCTGTTTAGAATTGTGTTGCTTCACATTAGGGGTTATGGCATAAGACCTGACATAAATTGATGTGACCCAGCACAACATGCCTCTTTCGTTACATTACATCAATAATTGAAAAATCTATGTCCCTATTACAGTTTACTTTGGGCTTCCTAATGGTCATAATGGATATTTTGAACCGCATTCTAATCTCACTTACACTGGTGTAAATCATGAGTAATTGCACTGAAATCTCAATGGACTTAAACCAGTGTAGAACTGGTGCAAGTAAGATCATAATCAGGCCCTTCATTTCCACTTGTATGCTAAAGCCTCCAGAAAATGTGTTTAGAGAAGATCATGCCTGTTATCTATTCTTCAGGTGAGAACTCTCTGTAACTGAGTGAAACCCCATTCGTCTTGTACTGTCCCTAGAGGACAGTATTTCCTAGAATGTTGCTGCTAGAAATAGGCCTGAGCTTCAAAATCTGAATTTGAATTCAGATCTTGATTTGAAGTGCTCCCAAATTTCTGCGGTATTTGTATCTGATTGCAGACTCGCTGCTCCGTAAAAAGAGGCTCAGCTGCAAAAATCTGAAATAGATCTGGGTTTGCATTCGGACACACCCATCACATTCCGTTTGCTTTTGGATCTTTGATTTATAAGACCTCCATGGCATCATTGTTTCCATCACCGCAACATCATCTTTGTAATTTATATGGGGAGTCACTTCTGGGCATAATGACAAAAATGTGGTAATGCCCAAGGAGTCGGATAAAAATGGGAACAGTTGAATATTCAATCCTAACTCCTGGCCTGAGGGTAAATGTACTGATTATGGAGGAATCTGGATTTTCCAGAAACACTAGTTACTTCCCTCCTGCATTTGGATAAAGAAGTGTGTGCTGCTGAACTATAATATAACCCACTGTAAAATTTACTTCAAAATAAAATGGAAATGGGGAGAAATTAATACAGCAGTCTTAGCCAAACATGAGGAGTCTAATCATTATTCTGTAAAAATTAGAACGGCTGCGTGAAATTAAATTAATTTCAGTCATCAGCATTTTCTCTTTAAATTCATCACTTCACAGGATGCCATTTCTGGAACACAGAAGTGATTGAAAATAGGGGATTCGAATGGAAGTGCCTTCTAAGCCTTAGACACCGCAATGTTAGAATATCAGCCAATTTTCTCTTTGAAATGAAAAAGTAAAAAGTGGTTGATCATAGGATGGTTGTTCACCAGAGGGATATGTAAACTGTTGTACTCACTAGCCATACTCAGAGCAGGGCCGGTGCAAGGAAGTTTTGCGCCCTAGGCGAAACTTCCTTGCACCAGCCCTGCGCCCCCCCCGCTCCCGGCGCCCTCCCCTCCCAGCTAACACCGCCACCCCCCCCACGGCAGCCAGCCTCCCCACCCCCTGCGGGCCGGCAGCTCAGCCCCTGCCCACGGCCAGCCACCCTCCCGGCTGAGCTGCGAAGGTGGGAGGCGGGCGGCAGCCGTGGCCAGCTGCCCTCCCGGCTCAGTTGCGGAGCCGGACTGCAGCCACAGCTCAGCCAGGAGCGGGGGGCGGCTGACCGCGAAGCCGGGAGGCGGCAGTAGCCGCCCCCCCCCCCTCCCGGCTCGGCCACGGAGCCGGAAGGTGGGCGGCAGCTGCGGCCAGCCGCCCCCCAGCTCCTGGCTCAGCCGTGGAGCCGGGAGGGCAGGAGGCAGCCGCAGCCAGCCGCTCCCTGGCTCCCGGCGCCCTAGGCAACCGCCTAGGGTCACCTAGTGGGCGCGCCGGCCCTGACTCGGAATACTCTAAAAGTCTATGTCATAGTAAACTATGTGTGTAATATATAATATGTAGGAAATGTCTTTTGTCTGAGGGAGTTACCTATCTGTAAAGGATTCTGAGCTCCTAGCACCAAAGGCTGGAGCTCATTAGTGGCCAAATTTTGTACAAAAATTGAAGCCTGCTTGCTCATGCAAAACATTTGTCCAAATGTATGTGCTCAAATCATTTTGTATGCCCTCACATCAGATATTTGCACATGCAATCAGAACTTTGTGCACAGAAATATGTGCAAAATCATGCGCAAGTATGTGAGGTAAGTTGTGTATGTGGGCCTCCATTTTCACCTATTAACATTTTTGCTCTTGGATGGTGGAGTTTTACAGCAATGTGAATCCATGATTTATAATCTTAGCTTCAGTTTTGACTTTTCTGTCTTACTGGGGATTTTTACTAGGCTTTTGTAGCTTGTGAACTTTATCGCAAAGGTCCAAATATTTATTCTTCTTCACATTTCACAGTGCATTGTCTATTTTTGGTAGCAGCAAATAGCTGGATTTTTTTTGTTTTTAACAGGAATAAGATATTTTTTTCTCTCTGCGTGCTCTCTTTTCCTTCTTCCATGGCTTATTTACAACACATTCTAGAGGTCACTCTGACCTACTAGTAATGGGAACAAGGTGACCCAGCAACACTTGCTGCCTTAACAAGTAAAAGTCCTGAAGTCACTGCCAAATCTGAGTTCCACCTACCTGCTCTGCAACACAACATGTTGCCAAAGGCAATGAGTTGTCATCCTGCTCTGTGTGCACCTGAGAGGGATTTATTTTGACAAGACTTATGCTTACTGGTTGACATCAGATTGGCTTTTTAATAATTGTAACTAAAAAAAAAATCCAAAGAACTGATGCTTGCGCCTTGCCTCCTTGATGCCTAAGCAAGCCTGTAACTAACTACAGACCCGTTAAATGTGGGACTGGGAATGTCAGAGCCAGAAATAGAAAGGTAAAAAAGAGAGATGGCATTGTTCAGCCATTTGACAGCTCTCCTTTCCCCGTTTTTGGCAAGCACACTGCAAGCTGTGTCACACACACACACACACACACACACACACACACACAAAATATCAAGGCCACATTCTTAAGTGTCTCAAACCAACCTCTAATCCTGTTGCCACAAGTTAATGGCAGGAATGATAAAATTTAGCTAGCTAACTAATTTGTCAGGACAAATGTTGTTCTCTCCAAGCAGACAGTTTGATATCATTAGGGCCTGCAAAATTGCCTGTGCCTACCCGCAGACTCAAATATAGAGGTGGTTTCTGAAAATTTAGTCCAAAAAAACTTTCTGGGTCAAGTTTCCCCTTGAATATAAATCTACTCTAGAATTAAATTCAATTAAAATCCATTACTCAATCTCCCTGTTTCACAATCCCTGGATTGTCTCTCTCAGCTTTATATTTCATTCAAGATTTAGGATTTCATTGCTGTTGGCAACCACTGTGCTTTAAATGCATGTTTTGACATCCGCTGAGGTTGTATGTGGATGGCTTACCTGTAACCGTTTATTTTGATCATTTTGACTTTTACTGTGCCTTCCGGGGGAAGCAAGGGGTGGGGGGGAAGTGGATCTGATTATAGTAGATGTTCTAATGGAACATGCCTGTCGCATAATATAATTGAGCATGATTTTATTGAGTAGGCACATCATAACAGTGAACATTATGTACAATGCTGATAATTTATTTTGTCAGGGCACAAATAAGATACCCACTAACTGAAAAGTAAGAGCCTGACTGTGTCTTAAAATGTAAAATGGTGAAATTCAGCAGGAAAACCTAGAGACTTTCATTTCTTTTTTGGAAACCATCAAATGAAGACCTGATGAACCAGCATCTCTTCCAAAGTTTCAGTTCCTAGGACATACCCTATTAGAGAAATATTTTATTGGAGCAGCTGCACATAGCAGATATTTGGAGATGCACAAGCATATAGGTCAAGTAATTTACTGCCTATTACACACTCTGCCAACCATGGACACTGCCATCCTTTTCTGCCATTCCCCGAAGTACCATCTTTGGAAGGTAGAATTTATGAGACACACCATAACATTATGAGTGGTCACCATGAAGTTGTCACTTTCTGGGATGTTGTAACATCATACTGGTAGGAGTGCTTACAGCTGGGATGAGTATTTGGCTAGAGTCCAGAAGTATTTCCAAAAGATCCAGTTGTATGGACTTTACAGTAAATAATTAAAATGTTCTGTTGATTTAAGAATAAGATCCATTAATATTGAGCAGAATGCTAGGGATGGGCCTAGATTGGTGAAGAAAGGGGATAAAAGATGCAGGAGGAATGAAACGATATCTTGCTTCCAATCAATTCTGTCTGCGATCATGAGGATCGTATATTAGGGAAGAGGTGGACAGAGGCTGGGAAAGGATGGTTTTCAAGAGAGAATGAGGGTTTCACACTGGAGATTTAACTCTGCGTCAGCTGTGAGCTTTCTATTTCATATGCTGCTTGTTCACACATTAATGCTCCCCAGCCATGCTGTAGTCCTGCTGCTTGGAAAGGAATCTACCACGCCCCAGGGGATAGGGTGGATGCCAAGTTAGCGTATCTCACGGTTTACGAACCCATTGCGACTGCAATGAATGTGAACACCCACGATCAGTCACAACAATCTATAGATTATGGCTAAGGATACAATTTAGCCTGAGAGGTCACAGACTGCCATGACTACTTCGGCTTTAGCTGTCCATGGCTGCAGCCAGAGCCGAGGGCCGTGTGCCTGTGGCCGGGGCTGGAGCCAGGGCTGTGCCCCCACCCCCCACAGTGGTGAGGCTCAGAATGTCAGTCTCCCCACCCCCCATGGTGGGGATCCAGCTGTCAGTCCCCTCCCCCTGCTCACCTACCCCATCTGTTGTTTTTAGTAAGTCACAGACCGGTCAAGGCTCCTGTGAATTTTTGTTTGTTGTCTGTGACCTGTCCATGGCTTTTACTAAAAATCACTGACAAAATCATAACCTTAATGATGGCTCACCAATCCCTTTCCACAAGCCCTCTGGGCACCTAATCTTGCATAATATGTCATCTACCTGTGCTCTAACTCCTGTCTGGAAGTTGCCTACCTTCCTACGCCTCAGCTCAGAGACCTTGATCCAATGTTGCTTGCAGTTTTCTCCAGCTTTGATTATGTCCTGTCTCCAGTACAACAGAAGACTGTCTGTCTGGTAAGAAACCCATATATTGGCATGCAGCCATCTGGCTGGAGGTTGACACAGAGGCTGAGAAATCTCAGGTGCTAGTATGATAGGGTCTATTTTGACCAGTGCTGTGGATTGAACTGGAGGCCCAGCTCTCTAAAGTTAGGCGTTTCCTCATCTTGAGCTAAAGAGTCAAGCTCAATAGCTGGGGGTTTAATAGACTTTCTTCTTCTGTGAATCAGGCACAGTATGGGATGAATAACACAGGCTGACTTGTGGGTTTCAGTAGTATTGGTATAACTAAACCCGAACACAGAGAGCCTGTATTCTTATCCTCTCTTGTTGCAACCCTTCCTTGATTTTTAAATAAACCTGTTGGACTCTAGGGATTGCTTTAAGTCAAATGTTCAAAAAATGGACTTTTCATTCTGCTGGAAATTTTTGGCGTTTTGAAATTGAGATTCCATTCTGTATCAGAGCAGAAAATATTAATATGGGGTTGGGGAGTGGAAATCACAGAATAAAGTTCTGAAAAATTTAAAATAAGAAATGTTTTTAAAAAACAAACAAACCCCAAATGCCTTTTGGCCCAAATGAAACAAAACTTGTCATTTTGAACCAACATTTCAAAGTGAGCGAAAATGACATTTCCTTGCATTTTTGTCAAAACAAAAACATTGGCTTCAATGTTAGAAATGTTTTGAAATTACAATTTTTGTTTCAATGTTTCTTGTCAGAAATTTTTGTGTCTGAATCAACATTTTCCTGCCCAAAAAACTTCAGTTTTGACTAAACCATATTTATCTGTAGGAAAAAATTGACTAGCTCTACTATTAAGCTCTAGACCTGGCGGAAGCGTCTGGTTCCTGGGTGAATGTCTCTGATCAGATGTCTACGCCACACATAAGAACAGCTATACTGTGTCAGACCAAAGCCCATCAAGCCCAGTATCCTGTCCTCTGACAGTGACCAATGGCAGGTGCTCCAAAGCGAATGAACAGACAGGTTATCAAGTGATCCATGCCCTGTCACCCAATCCCAGCTTCTGGCAAACAGAGGCTAGGGATACCAATGGCTATTAGGTCCCTCATTCCTGCCCACCCTGGCTATCTTCCATAAATCTATCTAGCTCCCTTTTGAACCCAGTTATAGTATTGGCCTTCACAACACCCTCTGGCAAGGAGTTCCCGAGGCTGACAGTGCGTTGCATGAAAAAATACTTTCTTGTGTTTGTTTTAAACCTGCTACCTATTAATTTCATTTGGTGGCCCCTTGCTCTTGTATTATGAGAAGGCGTAAATAACACTTCCTTATTTACTTTCTCTATACCACTCACGATTTTATAGACCTCTATCATATCCCCCCTGAGTCGCCTCTTTTGCAAGCTGAAAAGTCCCAGTCTTATTAATCTCTCCTCATATGGAAGCCGTTCTATACTCCTAATCATTTTTGTTGCCCTTTTCTGAACCTTTTCCAATTCCAATATATCTTTTTTGAGATGGGGTGACCACATCTGCACGCAGTATTCATGGTGTGGACGTACTATGGACTTATATAGAGGCAATATGATATTTTCTGTCTTATTATCTATCCCTTTCTTGATGATTCCCCAACGTTCTGTTTGCTTGTTTGACTGCTGCTGCTCATTGAGTGGATGATTTCAGAGAACTATACAAAATGACTCCAAGATCTCTTTCTTGAGTGGTAACAGCTAATTTAGACCCTATCATTGTATATGTATAGTTAGGATTATGTTTTCCAGTGTGCATTACTTTGCATTTATCAACATTAAATTTCATCTGCCATTTTGTTGCCCAGTCACCCAGTTTTGTGAGATCCTTTTGTAGCTCTTCGCAGTCTGCCTGGGACTTAACTATCTTGAGTAGTTTTGTATCATCTGAAAATTTTGCCACCTCACTGTTTACCCCTTTTTCCAGATAGTTTATGAATATGTTAAATAGGGCTGGGCCCAGTACAGATCCCTAGGGGACATCACTATTTACCTCTCCATTCTGAAAACTGCCCATTTATTCCTACCCTTTATTTCCTATCTTTTAACCAGTTACCAATCCATGAGAGAACCTTCCCTCTTATCCCATGACTGCTTATTTTGCTTAGGAGCCTTTAGTAAGGGACCTTGTCAAAGGCTTCCTGAAAATCTAAACACATTATATCCACTGGATCTCCTTTGTCCGCATGCTTGTTAACCCCCTCAAAGAATCTAGTAGATTGGTGAGGCATGATTTCCCCTTACAAAAACCATGTTAACTATTGCCCAACAAATTATGTTAATCTATGTGTCTGACAATTTTGTTCTTTGTGATAGTTTCAACCAATTTGCCCGGTATTGAAGTGAGGCTTACTGGCCTGTAGTTGCCAGGGTCACCTCTGGAGCCCTTTTTAAAAATTGGCATCACATTAGCAATCGTCCAGTCATTTGGTACAGAAGCTGATTTAAATGATAGGTTACAGATGACAGTTAGTAGTCCTGCAATTTCACATTTGAGTTCCTTCAGAATTCTTGGGTGAATACCATTAGGTCCTGGAGACTTATTACTATTTAGTTTATCAATTTGTTCCAAAACCTCCTCTAATAACACCTCAGTTTGGGTCAGTTCCTCAGATCTGTCACCCAAAAAGAATGGCACAAGGCCTGAACAGGTAAAATGGGCCAATTATCCTACAGGTTGAACAGGGAGGGGAGCCAAGACCTGATAAGGCCTAATGGTTGATGAAGCCTGCTGGTATAGGTTATAAAGAGAGGAAGTTGGTGGTAAGAGGAGGGCTGCAGTGAAGAGCTCTGCAGTCATTCCCTAGAGAGGAGCGGAGTTAACTAGGTACAAAGAGGAGGTCTAGGGGGAGACTAAGCTCTAGGATCCTGCTTTGGACTACAGACTCTGGCAAGTACCCACAGGGTGAAGTAGCCACAGGGAGTAGAGGAAGGTTCAGTGGTAACGCAGAGGGGGGCCACAAGATAGGGAAAAAAGGTAGAAAAGAGCCCAGGCAAACAGCAACCAGGTCAGAGCTTGAGCAAATCATGATTGCTGGGCATAGGGTCACTGGATTGTAACCTGGAGTAGTGGACAGGCCCAGGGTCCCCTACCAGCCTCTGGGGAAAGTGACACAGCCTGGGCAGTGGATCAGTGCCTGAGACAGTTTGTCCTGAGGGACTTTCTTACCCCAGAAAGGGAGGACTGTAGTGACTTGGCCCTCGAAGAGAGAGCAACCTGAGTCCAGAAAGAGACCACAGGAGGGGACATCTGACCAGTTGAGAGCTAATCCCCAGATGAGCCACAAGGAGGCACCCCAGCAGTGATTATTAACCCCCTTGACAGTCACACAATGATATATAGTGCCCATCACATAGAAGCAACTGTGATACAACAATATTTTTTGATGTATTTGCAAACACCAAAGAGATTAATAGATCTAGATGTTTGCCAGAGAGTGGCTGTTCTCAAGCTGTTTGCATTCCCATAGTTATTCAAAACAGTTATGAATGTGTACTCTCTCTCATAAAGTGGCATCAGCTATGACATGTTATCATTTTGCTCTTGTGTTGCCAGTCCAGTGCTCCTCCTGCGAGTGCCACTTTGTTTCCTGTTAATGGTTGTTGAGGAAATCATGGCTCATGTGGCACCAATGGTGCAAGCACTTTCAAAGGAAGTTATGAGTCTCTGTTAAACCAAGCCAGCCACCATCTTATATTAGAGCCATAATAATAAAAATAAAAGCTTAAACAAGAAGAGCTTTAGTTATCCAGAGAAACTGGATTTTAAAAAAGAAATCTACTAGATTAGAACATTACTGAGTTTTTGCATTTTTCTCTGGTGGCATTCTTGTCTGCATTTTGTAATTAAAGGAATATGCATCTCTCACAGTGGTGGTGTGAGACTGAATGGTACTTTGAAAATAAGGAAGTAATATGAATACTTTCTCTTGTTTTAATCTTGTAAGTGACAGCTAGTTCAGCGCAAAGTTCACCTCTTCCCTTTCAGTTGCTTAATGAGGTGTTAGGAAAACACACAACCTGTTGCATTGTGTAATAATGCAGCTTTTTTTCAAGTGCAATTCTAATGTGTAATATTGGCCTCCTGGCGTCCCACGTTTTCTTTAGACTTGAATTCTGGATTAAATGTTCTCAGTTTGCAAGTAAAATGATCAATCCAATAGCCAGCCACTCTGAAGTGTGGAGGATGTTAAAAAATGTGGACCAGCAGAAAGGAGAGAAATCCAGGGATCCTCCTTTGGAAAATGTTGAAATACCAGGTACAGCTGCCTCCATTTTAGAAGGTTTAAATATTTCAAAACAAAGGGCTAGATTCTGTCTTAAAGTTACAGTCTTCGACAGAGAGAGTGTTGAGGAGCCATACCATACCATACTAGGAATCATGCTGGAGCAACATTTTGGCTTCCTTGGGGAAGGGTGTAGTGTGCATTCCTCTCTATTCCTTTCTAACTCTGCTGGCCAGTGCAAAGAGATGCCCCCACCTCTAACTTTTAACCTCACTCCAGTGGTGATGCTAGCCATGGACTGTGCCAAAACTACAGCCATGCTATAGATGCTTCCTCCTCACCATCTGCCCCAGAAACATTATGCCAAAAGTAAGACCACATGGTAGTTATTGGACATTCTGCATTAGGGTAACTTGCCATTGTGGCAAGTGAGATTATGTCAGAATATGAAGAAAAGTGCCACTAATTAAGTAAAATAGTAGTGCCCTGTGACATACTGGGTGCAATCTAGACCAGTGAAGGGCTGTCACCCCTGCCCTGCAATCTTTGGTGCCTTACAATGCTTTGCTGTAGTAGTATCCACCTAGGCCTCTCAGGCAAGCCACACCCTGAGTGTCTGTCGGCAACTGCAACCTGCCAGCCATACTTGGTTTGCACTCTGGCTTTTACCAGCCTTGGTTACTTCTGCAGGGGGACCCCAATACACTCCCAGTCCTGTATTTCCCCCCCAAAATGTATGTCTTGTACTGCACAGCCCTCTCCCAAACAGTCTGAATATATTAAGTCCATAATTCCTTTAAGGAAATAATATACACTAGCTTATTACCTTAAATGAGTTACCCAGGAACTTTAATTTAAACAGTGTGTTAGATAAAAACAAGTGTAACTATAAAGAGAACTTTTAAGTGAGTACAAGCAATGAGGTATAAAAGTCAGAAATAGTAACAAGAAAAATAAAGATAAAAATGCTTTCTAGTACCTAGCTTAACAAACTATATTAGATTCAAGCAAAGTTTCTCACCACATGCTTCCAGCAGCATTGCTGATCAAACTCTTGAAATCAGGACCCCTCTCCCAGAGTCCAATGGTGACTTTTTTTGTCTTTTCAAGTGCAAAGAGTGAGATGGACAGGGAGGAGGGGGGTTGTCTTGGAGTATTCACACTTCCTTTTTATAGTTTGTCCCCATCTTGAAAAGCATTTCCATCTGAGAACCAAAAGGCAAAGAATCTGTGTGGAAGGATGTTCCCTGCTGTGTTTTTCACCTGTTTAAGTTCACATGCATGATGCAGATTTCCTTTTGTTTCCTCTCTTCCCCCGTTCTGTTTGACTCTGCCTTAATTAGTGTTTAAGCAGTAACCAAACACACACTCCTTTTTATTCAAGACAGGTCTGTTTGACCAGTTTAGTGCTACTGGAGGCTGAACATGTATTTTTAACATCATACAAGGGGCAATTTATAACTTTACACATAATGCTGCTATATACATTTTGCCACGATATTACAAGTTATGAGTTGTCAGATAATACCTCACAAGGCATACCTTGTACAAAGATTATAACAAAAGTGTGGAGGGTGTGAATCACAGTCCCCCAAGATGCTTTTATCAGATTCCTATAGAAACATAGTAGGCCAAATTCTGCACTTACTCACTTGAGTGCAGTGCTTCAGAGCTTATAAATCTATGAAAGGCAGAAACAACAGTGAAAAACAAAGCCAAAAAACCCCCCAAACTGTTAAACCAAGACAAGCTATTCTCTGTCAGCTCTCATTCACAGCCAGGTCTGTCAGCCTACATATTTATATTTCCTAACGTCACCAAATATAGATATAATCAGACTGAGTGGGTTTTTGTAATGCTTTGGCACTCATCTTTGCATAAAATAATTAATTATAGTTTTGTTGGCCTTGATTTTATTCTCCTTTTTCTTCACTTTGTTTTCTGCCTCTTTTTTCCTTATTTACTCTTTCCCTTCTTATGCTTTCATATCTCATTCCACAGTTCAAGCCCTCATTTCCCCATTCTCCTGGTTGTCCCTGGAATCTGCCTCCTCTAATGGTCTTCATTCCCTCCCTTCTCTCCACTTACCCCATGGAATCTGTTTCCCATTTTCTCTTCCTTTCCCAGGTCTCCCTCTACTTCCTTGGGTCCCTCTCCCTTGAGTCTCTCTGAAACTGTCTCCCCCTCTTCTTTTTATGCGCTTCCCAATCTCCTTGTATCATCTAGATCACACTCTTCCTATCCCCTTCGATTTCTGCCTCCTCGCTCCCTCATCTATCTCCATCTCTCTCCCCTTGTTCCAAGCTAAAGTTTCTATCCAGTCTCTCTTGGGGAATCTCTCTTCTGCTGTGTCTGTTTCCTCTTAACACATCAGTCCCACAAAAAATCCCTAACCTCTCCACACATCACCCCTTCGTTTTGCACGTCCTCATACCTCGGGGACTCTGCAGCCAGACCTAATCTCACATTTTTTGATCAGTTTTCTGTTGGAAAATGCCATTTTGTTGAAATAGAAGTGTTTCACAGGAATGTGTTGATTTCAGCAGAATTTCTGATGGATAAATTACATAACTCACAAATCAAAGTGGAGTATTTCATTTCTGCATTCTTGTTTTGATTTTTATATTACGATAATATTTTATATTTGATCTATATATTGTACAAATATGATGTGTGAGCGCTGGTAGGACACTAACCTTCATTTCCTGTCCCCAACAATCATATAACAAGGGTCAGGGGTCTGAAAGGCTGTACAAATGTCAGGATCAGTTCTAGCCACTGACTCCAGTGGCAATTCTTACTACTTTTTTATTTTTTTAAATCCAATGTGTATCAAACATAGTTAACATAATCAACCACAAAGAACCCCAAATAATACAGTTTATGAATAAAATAGACAAATGGAGACTTTTAGGATGGAGGCCATCATATTGGATGTTTGTCAGTAACTATCCTCTGGAAACCTCAATATTTTTCTGATTGCTAGGCTGCTTCTTGTTCTCAGTAGTTTCTTCTTCAGTGACCTAATCAGTCACTGCATTTCATAGGGCTGCCTTGCCTTTTTAGATTAAGCCTAATGTATCTTCAGTATGACATCTGAAAGGAGGCTGCACTACCATTATACGTGGGCTCTGGGGATGCTCTCCTTAATCACACATCTTCCATTTATTTCAGTGGAAAATTTGCCTGAGTGAGGGACAGGCTCTTAGGCATTTCAGACTGTTGTGCACTTACAGAGCTTTTTTTAAAAAAGGCATATTTTTATCTTGTTTTGTTTTAAATGGCCATTCAGTGGGCCTTAATGAAGATTAATTACTTTCTTTGCTTAAAGAAAATAAAATAAACAGTGACTTAATTTAAAACTGGTGGCATGAACATGCACAATTTCAATATTGCACTAATATTTATTGTTTTCAAAGGCACCAGTTAAAGGTGGTGAGGCAAGAAGGGCCTTTTGACGCCATTACAGCAGTGTGGTAGCAGGGTGAGGACTGGAACATTTCAAAGCTTCAACTGTTCCTCAGAGTGTCTCTCTAGGCTGGTGCCTCTGCTCAGAGAGGCAAGGTTGAGGGGAGAAAAAAGAAGCCTTCATATGTTGTACGGTGGCTGTCAGGATTCACTCCTCGGAGAACTGAATCCTAATGGTCAGACATTGCCAGATGGTTCTCTGTAAAATCATGAGAAGAATTAGCCTCATTTTATATTTTTAAACTCTAGATCGAACTGAGCAAAATCATATGAATTTTTACCTTTATTTCATGTTTTGTAAGTTTTTTTGTTTTTTGTTTTTTTTGTTTTTTTTTTTTCCTCTCTGTAAACATTTCAAATGAAGCATTATATTGTTGTTGGGTGGCTTTATCCATGCAGGGCCAAATCTTACTGCTCAGATGAGTGGTCCCATTCACCTTGCCTATGTTTGAATTCTTAGGGCAATCTCTAGCACCGCACTATACTGATGCACTTCTCCTGCTGGTCACAATAGTGAGAGCACTAATGTAAGCAGTGCACTGGTCAGGGGCGGCTCTGTTTTTTGCCGCCCCAAGCACAGCAGTCAGGCAGCCTTCGGCGGCATGCCTGCAGGCGGTCCACCAGTCACGCGGATTCAGCAGCGTTTCTGTGGGTAATCCACCAGTCCCGCGCCTTCGGCATACTCGCCGCCGACTTGCCACCGAAACTGCAGGACCGGCGGACCTCCTGCAGGCATGCCGCCAAAGGCAGCCTGACTGCCGCCCTCACAGCAACCGGCAGGCCGCCCCCCCGCAGCTTGCCGCCCCAGGAACGCGCTTGCTGGCTGGTGCCTGGAGCTGGCACTGGTGTGTCAATACCTGTGTTGTCTAGACCTGTTCTGACCAGGGTTAGGCTACACTGTGGCAGAAGCACATGCCCTCTCATGGCTGCTACCTCCAGTGGAGCTACAAAGGTGGGGCACTTCCCAAAACAATTTCATGTAGATGCAAGCCATTGAAGCCAATGGGACTTGTCCGGTGACTAAGATGAGCAGGAGTTAGCCAGTGGCTGATCTCTACTTTTCTCTGTTTTAGGTCTCCTCCTTTTTGATTTTACTCACTTGTAAAAGTAAATGTAATGAAAATGTAGGTCCCCCCCTATATGCTGCTTTTTCCATTCGAGTTAAATTGTCATCCTTTAATTCCTCTGATGCTGGCTATATTTCAGAACATACTGTGATGGGGCGATTGGTTTATATTATTACTGTTTGAAATTACAAATGATTTCTGTTTCTAATAGAAGTAGTAAATGAACAGCCTTTTTATCTGTGTGTAGCAGCTGTGAGGCTAGAATTTCCCTAGCAGTGAAAAATCTTCAGGAGATCCAATTCCTATCTTCCATCCTCCCTCTAATCAGTACAGTAGGTTTAGCAACCTGTCATTATCCTCTTCTCTGACCGTGATTTTTGTTGTTGTTGTTGTTCCTTGCAGGAAAAGCCTTGCAAATAATACCAGCCATAAATTGAGCAAACAGAGCCCATTGGTTCTAGCTCAATATGATTCTATAAACCCTCTGTGCAAGAAACGTTTGTTGTTCTGACTGACAGGGCAATTTCGGAGAGTAATGAGTAAAGATGGATGTCCCTGAGCAATTAATCAGACTTCTGTTGGCAACTCTCTCTGTCAGTATTCAAAGCTGTCATCTTAGTTATTTCAGAAACCAGGTAAAAGAGGATCATACCCGTGGATTCCCCTTGTGCTAAATTATGTAAAACTTGATAGTGGCAGTTGGTGACAAAGTGAAAAAAGGTAGAATTTTAATACATAGACAAGGGCTCTGTTCTTTTATTTTTCATTCTGTATTGCTGCTGTCAGATAAAACCATGAAGGTGTCTAATTCTGAATTAGCGCACAGCATTTTTCAGCCTGAGAATGAACACACTAGTGCTTAATGACTGCCTGAGGTGAATGGGAAGAAGTCCCCCAGAACATAGAGTTTAGGTTTGATCCATTTTCTCTGGGTCTCTTGGAAATTTTGTTTCCATATCTTCTATTAAGGACCTCATCTTGCTCCTGCTGAAGTCAGTGGGAGTTTTGCTAATGACTTTTGTTAGGGGTAGGATTGGGCTGTACACATGGTGAAAGTTCCTGTTGTAGACTAGAACTCTGACATTTGTGAACCTTATTCCTTAGGCTCAGTGCTGCATCCTTAATCTTGCCTGTATCCTTTATGCACATGAGTCCTGTAGCCAGACTGATTACTCATTCCATGAAAGAGGGCATGGGGAGGTTCCAAGATCCAAGATTCCAAGAGGGGAGGGATAGCTCAGTGGCTTGAGCACTGGCCTGCTAAACCCAGGGTTGTGAGTTCAATCCTTGAGGGGGCCATTTAGGGATCTGGGGCAAAAATTGGAGATTGGTCCTGCTTTGAGCAGAGGGTTGGACTAGATGACCTCCTAAGGTCCCTTCCAACCCTGATATTCTATGATTCTATGATCAGGACCTAGTGCAGGGTTAAATGAGCTAGTCTGTGCTAGAGCGGATAAGAGACTTAAACCTGTGCTGTTGTGGCTCAGCCAGCTGAGGCTGGAAACTTTTTCATTAGAAAACCTGATGAGTCTCTCCACTAGGATTCATTATTATACTGCACGTATATTATAGTGCACGTCTCTGGAGCTCAGTGGAGGTGGGGTGGAGGGAGGCGATGAGGGATGCACACATCCCTCATCAAAGCAGTAGTACAAACAAGCCTTGTTACTCTGTTTTTCTGCATTCAGTGGATCCCTCAATGAAATATCCCATTGTTTGATTTTAATTTTCTTTTTGAGAGGGTAAGTTATAACCCCATGAGTACACTGACAGGCATGGCACGGTGAGGATACTAAATATCAACTCACTAGAGAACTGTTGTTTTTTTTTCTTTTAAAGGTACTTTATATTACAATTTTTTAACACTTGATTTAGCTCAAGAGTTCAGGTTAGATCATTAGGCAATCACTGGCTGAAAATGGCAGAGGAAACTCAAAAGTATCAAGAGGGATGGGGGGGAAAAAAGCAGAAACCAAAACTGTCATGAGCTATATTAGCAGATGTGGTGACTGCAAAGGGAATCAGGGAAGCAGCTTCATCATATTACTCAGCACCTGACTTGGCCCAACTGGACTTCAGCCATATTGCCTAAAAGCTTGCAAATTGATATCCGTGTCTAAAACCTGGCTGAAAAAATGGGAGATGAAGGGTCACACATTCTGTCCTCATTTGCACCCATTCAACCCTATTAGGTTTCATGGGTGTAACTGAGGGTGGAACTTGACCCTTAGAGGTGAAAGTGTAGGCAATGGAGGGAGCACTAATAAGTAGATTTGGTCAAATCATTTGTTGCAAGAAACATTCTATTTACTTTTAGCCTATTTTCTATTCACAAATTGCTTGCAAACATTTTGATTCTTATTAATTTATTTGCTATTTATAATTGCTCATGCAACTTATGCAAGCCAATTTCAGCCTGTAGATTGTCTGAGCTATTTGTTTTGACTAATGATAGTGTGTGGTTGGTTGCATAAAGTGAGTTTAGGTGCCTACAGGGTTAGGTTAGGAATCAAATGGTATTGCTTCCATACCCTGATTGGATGACAAACTTTTTAAAAAGCCAAATATCATCTCATAGTGAATAATGCATTCTTTCATTTTTATTCTAACCAGATGGACAAACAAACAGAAATCCACAGAGTTCTTCCCTTTCTAGGGTTTAATTTTGTCCAAGAAATTTTCCCTTTTCCATGGTATAAAGAAAAAAGCAAAACAACGTTTCCATTGGTCAAGCTGTGATGTTCAGTCTCCTCACAGACTGAGACCAGTATTTCTCTACTACCAGTGATGCTTCCTTGGCTCTTCCTTCCATTTTATATCAGGCAGATAAGCCCTCCACTTTAAGGCTCCAATTCTCCAAAGAATTACACATGCGCTTAACTTTATGCATGGAGTAGTCCCACTGAAGCCAATAGAACTAGTCGCAGAGCACAGAATTAAGCAGGTGTCTTAGCAGGATCAAAGCCTACATGCTGAAAGAAAAACTGGGTTTTGTGCTTTGGCCCTCCCTGAGTGACCCTATTCTAGCTGTATGGGTGGCCTCACAAGACCTGGGCAGGTAGCATACCGCAACAGAGACTGAATGCCTTTTGTTATACAAGTACTCATATATGTGAGTGTGGGTACTTGTATAACCAAGAGCTGTTCCCCAAACATTTGTCCAAAAAAGGTGGGGAGGTGAACATGATCAAACCCAGCAGCCATTTGAAATTCAAACAAAGGCATTGTGAACACTGGGTGGGATTCATGAAGGTAGCTAAATGTCTACATCCTGTTTTTAGGTACCACTGAGATCCACAATCTCCCACTCAGCTGCCATCTAACCCTGTAGGCTTCTAAACTCACTTGGCACCTCACTGGGTTTTTTTTTCCTTTGAGCATGAGCACTGCAGTCTCCTTCTAGGCATCTGGGTGCCTATCTCCTGCCACAGCATATGCACCCTAGTGCCTTTTGATAGGTGTCTATGTCCCACATAAGCTCCAGAACAATTCACAAACCAGGACAGGCAAGCATTCAGCCTGCCCAACTGGTGTATGGGAGCTGGATTTGTGAGGCAGGCTCTAAGCATGCCTACTGGATAGGGTCCATTAGGCAAGTTCACACAACAGCTGTGGGAGGAGGGGGAATGAGGAGGAAGAGGCCCAAGCTCCCTTATAACCTTTAGTCCAGTGGTTAGGGTACTCACAGAGGATGTGAGAGACCCCTGATTCAAGTCCCCACTCTGTCTGAGGGGAAGAAGTGATCTGAACTGGGATTTACTACCTCTCAAAGGAGAGCCCTCACCTGTAGTCTATAGAATATTCTGATATTGGTCTTTCTCAGTCTCGCCTATTGAAGTTGTTCCACTTTAAACAATGGCATATTTAAATATTACTTGGGCCAGAGAGAGAGAGAGTGTGTAAGAAGAACACTATACCGGTTAGGGCATGCACCTAGGAAGTGTCAGGTCCCTGTTCAAATCTGTTCTCCCCCTCAGGAGTAGGGGAGACTTGAACTGGGGGTTTCCCACATTCTGATTAAGTACCCCAACCATTACTCAAGATTATAAGGGAGGTCATCCTCCCACTCCCCTCCTGCTGTTGTGTTGTGGGTCTTGCACACTTCTTAGGCAGCCAGATGCCTATCTCTTCCCTGGTAGGTGGATTACTAGCAAAGCTAAGTGCCTTTTTGCAGCCTGGCCTTAGACACCTACCTCCAAAAGAAGGGTAGAGTTTAGCACACCTCTGACATGGCACCCCATATTCTTCATAGAGATATTATAATGATATGATTATGGCATAACTAAGATGTATTTTATGCAAGATAGGCCTTGTGAACTCATTGGAAAGGTTATGATTTACTGAATATGATTCTTATTTGTATGCATGTATCCTTTTTGTATCTGAAGTTAGAAATATTGACTATATATCTGTATTGCAAATGTGTTTGCATCTGGAGAAGGCCCACTAGTCAAAAGACTCTCAGTCTAGATGGCTGGCTGGGAAGGGCCCTTTCAGATTGAAGAGCCATTAAAAGAAAACAATAGGCCTTGGGAGATAAACCTCTTCTGGGGAGCCTTCCTCAGGATGCTACAGACAGCCACCAAGTTATGGTCACTGTGACACTACAGAGACATGTGACCTGGTCACCTGGGGCTGGCCTCCATCTTGGGATACCAGTGTTTTTCCACTGGCTGGCACTGGAACGAAGCTTTGAGACAAAGGTTCCTGCCATATGCAAAAGCTGTTTAAGGCAGGGGAGTGACACCATTGTGGTTTGTCACTGACTCCCCACCCAAAGAGACTCCTGGAACAAAGACTGCGGAACAAAGACTGAACTGGGGGAAGTGCTGGACCCAGGCTAAAGGGATTTTTAGCCTGAGAATGGAACACCTGGGGTTTCTAACCTATAAGCCAGCACAGCTTCCCCCTTAAGAACCTGCAGCCTGCTTGTATCATCATTTAGGGTGAGAATTTGCTATTCCTATCCAATCTATGTAGCATATTAAGCTTAGTTTGCGTGTTTTGTTTATTTGCTAGGTAATCTGCTTTGATCTGATTGCTATCCCTTATAATCACTTAAAATCTATCTTTTGTAGTTAATACACCTGTTTTTGCTTTGCCTAAAACCAGTGTGTGTGTGAAAATCATAACTTGGGGCAGAAAGCTGTGGAATATCCTTCTCCACATTGAGGGAGGGGGCAAATTTCATGAGCTTACGTTATACAGTTCCTTGTGCAGCGCAAGTTGGTATAATTTTGGGTTTACACACCAGAGGGGGGTGCGTGCCTGAGTGGTTGGGAAGTTCCTGAGCTGAAGCCTTCTCATGCAGAGCTGATCACAGCATCTCTATGTTTCTGCAGCTGGGGTTCTCCCTACCCTGTATGTGTGAAGGTGCAGACTGAAGCCTGGGAGAGGGCTTGGCAGGCTGGTCACAGCAGTACAGTGTAAAGGGAGCCCAGGCTGGTGGGACAAGGGGGCTCAGTGGTACCCAGTTCCAGGTGGCACCCAAGGGGGAACTCGTCACAACCTCCTTCTGGTCAACATATCCCATTGGCTAGTTTCGGTGGCCTGTGGGCTTTGTGGATTGCAGTCTAAGGCCTTCCTCTCCCCATTTATTGTATAGGGAGCCCAGGCATCTAACTCAGGTTTTGTGAATCCCAGTCAAGCCCGCCGACAGTAATTCTGGGCACCAGGGCCGTCCCTGCGGGGGGCAGGGCCTGGGGACAGAAGTGACGAATCCATTACTTCTGGGACCGCCCATGCTGTCTGGTGGGGGGGGCCCCCCCAAAGCGGGGACCCGGAGTGGTCTCATGCATCTAGTTGCCCTACAGCCCGCCCGAGTGATTTAAAAGGGTCTAGGGCTCCCAGCTGGGGCCCCCTGGGCCCTTTTAAAGTGCTCAGGCCCCTGGGCAATTGCCCCCTTCCTCCTCCTTCCCCCGTCAGCAGGCTTGATCCCAGTGTTGTTGCAGTGATTTTCTAGGTACCTAAATGTTAGGCCTAAGTCCCTTCATGGATCCCACCCTGTGATATGGTCTCTGTGATTATTCAACCAGCTCCATTATAATTAATGTGGATTCTATAGGTTATACATTAACACAGATTCTGTATATAATTAATCCACCCAAGGAGCACACAGGCGACAAGAAAAGTTTTACATCTAAGAGGGAAATCCAAGACCTCACAAACAGGAGTTCTAATATCCATGTCATAGCAGAAGGAAAAGGGTCAACCTCTAGAAATATAAAAGGTAGATACAGATGAATTAAAGTAATCCTAATAATAGCAGGCTCAAAATTCTGCAGTCCTTACTCAGACAAAACTCTAATTGAAGTCAATGAGCCTTCTCCAAAGTTTGAAAAGAGCTGAGAAATTATTTTCCCCACAACTTGGAAAGTATTTGAAAAGGAACAAATCTTTATCACTGAAGAATAAGGAGCAAGTTAAGAAACACCTTCAATCCTTGTCTGCCGCAGATGACCCTGATTGACTTTGAGGCAGTAACAAAAGCTTAATCTTGTTTGCAATATATTGAGAGATGGCTGGTGGAGATTGACTATGAAAGGGTAGCCTCTGCACTGAGCTCAAAGTGACACATGAAAAGCAAATTGTTTTAAAGGTTACAAATATCAGTTTTTCTCCTTGTAACTTTGCTTAAATCTTTGAATCATTGTCTGCTTCACAAAGGTACAAAGCTAATGCAATATTGCTTGGGTGCATGCTGAACAAAATTTCAGAAGTGAAGCTGAGATGGATGGGACAAGGGGCAAGAATGCAGTTCATAAAAGCAAAGCATTTATTTCAAATATAGTAATGAAAATAATAAATCACACCAACGTCAAAATAGTGACATTTCATCCATTTAATATCAAGAGCCTCCATAAGTCTGAGAACAGATGCAAAGTAGATTGAAATCCAAATGGCATTTTTACAAGACACACATGGCTCTAGAAAGACATATGTAAAGGTGAACAGACAAAAAGAGACTTAGCTGTTCAGTTAACAGGATTGTTCCTTCCATATTTAACACAGACCTTGCAAAGTCACTAGGCTAATCGTTTTAAGGCAGACGTTTGTAGTTTGGGGTGACTTCAAGTATAGCAAAACACACAACCACCCCATCTTGGCACAAACACTGAGAATCACCTGTCTGCCTTCAGGTAGCATAATAGATTAGCTTGAAATTCCGGAAGGTTGTGTGGGACACAAGACTGAGGATCTGTGTCAGATATCAATAGTACTTTGACAATTCTGTTTCCATTCTTTAATGATATATTAAAGCCCTTTATGGAATGACTCTGCAAAGCTAATTCCTTGTGTCTCTGTGCTGAACTGCATGGAGGGGAGCCCACAGTGAGCCTGGGCAAAGGGTGGCATAGTGGCAGTACTCGCAGGAGCCCTGAAGACATTGTTTCTTTGTGAGCGCTCCCTATCAGAGTTTGCATCTGTAGTATTCCAATGCAAGCTTGTCTTTAAAGTCGCTGCATGTGGCCCCAATGTTCTGTAAAGAACTCTTGTATTTCCTTTAATCTGAAAAGACGTCCTCACAGACCTTAAAGATATAATCTCTCTCATTCAGTTTCTACATTCGTAACTCTTTATCTAGCATGCCGCTCATAAATACCTTTAAATTCAGGCATAATTACCTCCCTTTAAAATTTTCTCAATATTACTATGCTTTCTTCTTGTTTCCAGCAGCATTTTTACCAGGGCATGAATTTGCACATCTCTTTATGAAATTGGGACACTTCAAGCTTTGCATAAAACACATTTTTGACCATTAGAAAACTTGTAACCGGCAAATAAAATTGAACGCAATGTGCTGCGTTTGGTTTTTTGCTGCTGTCTGTTGATTTTATATTTTCTCCTCTGCTCACAGCTCCTTTGAGTGGTTTGTCTCCTTCCTTCCTGGTTTCGCTTCTCTTGGTCCCAGAATTTCTCTGGCTGTATTTCCACTTCTCTTAAAAGTTTCTGCCTGCTGATGCTTTTTACGGTTTTATGGTCTAATCTAAAGCCTGTTTCAGCCAATGGAAAGACTTCCCATGACTTGGATCAGGCCTTTACTCTTTTCACCTCTCTCGTGTCTCTCATAACTATTCACCTTCTTCTTCTTTTTTTTTTTTAATATAGTCTCTGAGACACTACTCCCTTTCTGCTTACCCCTTTCTCTGTGTGTTGGGTGTTGTAACTTGCTTACAAACTCAGCTCTGCTGGGTGATGAATCTCTCAAAACTGGGTGACTGGACAACAAAATGTCAGCTGAAATTCATTGTTGATAAATACAAAGTAATGCGCACTAGAAAGCATAATCCCAACTATACATATAAAATGATGGGGTCTAAATTGGCTGCTACCACTCAAGAGAGATCTTGGAGTTATTGTGGGTAGTTCTCTTAAAAACATCCACTCAATGTGCAATGGCAGTCAAAAAAGTGAACAGAATGTTGGGAATCATTAGGAAAGGAATAGATTATAAGACTGAAAATATCATATTGCCTCTATATAAATCCATCTTGAATACTGCATACAGATTGGGTTGCCCCATTTTACAAAAGATATATTGAGACTGGAAAAGGTACAGAAAAGGGTAACAAAATTATTAGGGGTCTAGAACAGCTTCCAGATGAGGAGAGATTAAGACAGGGACTTTTCAGTTTGGAAAAGAGATGACTAAGCGGGGATATGATAGAGGTTCATAAAATCATGACTGGTGTGGAGAAAGTAAATAAGGAAGTGTTATTTACTCCTCAAAACACAAGAACAAGGAGTCACTACATGAAATTAATAGGCAACAAGTTTAAAATGAACAAAAGGAAGTTTTTCTTCACACAGTCAACCTGTGGAATTCTTTGCTGGGTGAAGGCCAAGACTATAACAGGGTTCAAAAAATAATGAGAAGTTTATGGAGTATAGGTCCATCAATGGCTATTAGCCAGCATGGGCAGGGATGGTGTCCCTTAGCCTCTGTTTGCCAGAAGCTGGGAATGGGCGACAGGGGATGGATCACTAGATTACCTGTTCTGTTCATTCTCATATAAATCCAAAAGGCTTTGTTTTCAGTTGTTTGCTTATGCAAAAGCAACCATCAAGAGAACAATGTGCTGGTGTAATAAACTTGTTAAATGTGAAGTATGTGACTTGTTCTTTCTGATTTTCAGTTAAGTTTGAGTTTTTCAGAAAGTTTTTAAAAATCCCTTCAAGGCAACCATTCACAGTCTTGGAAGATTGCAGGACCATGATCAATGACTTGAGTTAAACCAGGGAAGCTTTTTAAGCTGTCTATATATTCCTAATAATTTTATTGCATGGCTTGCTGCTTTCTAATTCTACAGCTATATTACCCCAAGTAAAGATTACAATGCATAATTAAACACATTGCATTGTAAATAATTAAGATGTGCCATGTTAAAACTTCTGATATAATGTAATTACTGTACTCCATAGAAAATCAAAGACTGCTTGAGCAAGGTAAATAAAGATATAAATAAATGTTTCCTGAAGGTGCAAAGTTGATTGTTTTTAATAAATGCATCTTCATTTATTCTCCCTAATATATAATATAAATAAATTTCCAGTTATGTGGTCTCAGTTAGACTGGCCTGCCAGCAGGAAAACCTTTCCCCAAAGTATCCGCCAAAAAGAAGTTCTGAATTTGAGTAAAAATGCTCTCCTAACACTACTGCTATGTGAATAAAAAAGCAGAAAACCAGAAAATTATTGTATTTTCATCTGATCTTGGCTGTTGAGAATTCACATGGTAAAAATGAATCTAGAGACAGCTTTCAAGGCAATTCAATTGAATAAGAATGACGTCAGTTGACTTGAATAAGATTTTTCAATTAAGATCAGAGGTGAAAGTAAGCCGGTACGGTCTGGTACGGCATACTGGCAAGAGCCAGTATGCCATGCCTTACCGGACCAGCTTCCCCAAGCCGGCGATTTAAAGGGCCTAGGGCTCCCAGCAGCGGTTGGAGCCCCGGGCCCTTTAAATCACCCCCTTCTGGTTAACCCCTGCTCAGGATTCCAGCGTACTGGTAAGTCCATTGTTACTTTCACCCCTGATTAGGGTGACCAGATGTCCTGATTTTATAGGGATAGTCCTGATTTTGGGGTCTTTTTCTTATATAGGCACCTATTACCTCCCCACCCCCATCCTGATTTTTCACACTTGCTGTCTAGTCACCCTACCCCTGATTAAGATACTTAAAAATCTAATTCTTCCAAGCCTAAGTATAGATGATAATCGGTAAAATGTCGATGTGTCAATTCCACCATACCCATACAAACCGAAAAAATATTTCCATTGATAATAATCAAAATTTACAGGTAGGCAAAGTATGAAAAATGCTGCTTGAGAACTTATTGGAGTTTGATTTAAGGATATCTACTTTGTATATATTGACATGTGATGTTGACAATTTGCATTTTTAGTGGTTATAACGCTTTTTTGAATCTCAATGTCTTCTGTCATTAAATAATTGTCTGGCACCCCCCATCACTTCACTCCCCTCATAATTTCCTGCAACTTTGAAAATTTAAATAGAAAAAAAATTGAAAAAAGCTTTTAAATAAACATTGATATTATCCATCAAAATTATATTAAAAAATAAAACCTGAATTCTTCCAAGCCCAGCTATATTCCACCAAAGACTCCAATCAGAATCAGGACCACTGCACTAGCCGTTGTATAAACACAGAAAGTGAGGTTTCTGCCCTGAAGCGCTTACAAGAAAAATGTTTCCTTTTCCCCCATTATTTGCTGGTCAAGATGAAATCCTGACTCCATTGAAGTCAATGGGAGCTTTTTCATTGACTTCAGTGGGGCCAGCATTTCACCCACAATGTTTATATAGAGAGACACATTTACCTATTTATACATCTTTTTATTTTTTCAAAAAAGCAAAGTCATTATTGGCTATCCCCACCAGTCCCTCAATTTAGCATTTGCTGCAGGCATTACAACGGAAATGGGCCCTGAGGAGGGGTTCGAAGAGCGAGAAGCAGCTGAGCTGACGAACGCTGTTCCATACCCAAGGGGCAGTAGGGAAGAAAGCACAGATGTGGTCATGGGAGACGCTGATAAACAGGTGGCTGAGGCTGAAGATTTTCTTCACAATCATGCAAAAATGTGAACCTATCATGGTCACCCGTGACATTTCATTGACTTGAGTGGGTTAGTCTTGGTGTTACACTGGTATAAAATGATAACTGGGCCCTACTTGTCTAGAGGAGATTTTTCTCATTTTAGAGTCCCGCTTTGGGGATTGCCTCCACTTGAAAGCCTAGCAGAGCCTGACTTTAGAGACTCCTTGGGACCCTCTGAGGCGTAGTGTTTGCCATTTGATTGGCTCATTTTGCTTAGTTTTTAGTTTTGTTTTTTGCAATTTTGTTTTTGGTGATTTGTGTTCATCTCTCCAAAGTGCCATGACAACAAGTATTGTGAAGATTAGTCAGATACATGAACAATGTATATAGTGTTCTTGTTTATTCACAGTTCTTTTAAAATGAATACTTTTACCAGTGTGGCAAGCATGTTTCAACAGCTGGCTAACATGCCAAAAGACTAACATACGGGCAGAGGATAGTTTTTTTGTTTCCAGCTCTGCTGATTTTTTTTGTTTTTGTTTTAATCCCATGAGCTTTAACCATTTTCATGCCTTTTTGTCATTTGAAACATCCAAAAAGCAAGCAGCATCTTAATTCAGTTGTACAGAGGTTCTTGTACTATCCTCATATCTGAGCACTTTCCAGCCATGTGTTAAGTAATGTGAGGTTGTCTTTCATTTTCTTCCCAAGAGGAAAATTGAGTTGTGTAGTGTAGTGTTTTGGCTCTCTGCATGTGAATGCATTATGTTTACTGTGCTTTGTGTTTATATTAGGTGAGGTTGAAGAAAGTTGATTTGCAAGGTGGTGGTGGGGCATATGGCCCTATGGTTGTATCACAAATACTTTTTTGATTTGTTGCACGGTTGGTGACCTGCAAAAGCTCATGGCCTGAGATGACTCAATGCATGTAATGCTCAAGGAGGTTTTTTCATTATTATTTATTTTTAAAGATTTCAACATTAAGCTCACTTTATCTCAGATCCATGAACAGATAATTAACACATCTCTACTCTGGTCAAGTACCTCTTCATGATACATTTTTCATTGAAGAAAGAAGATATATCATCATTTTCAAACATCCCTTTAATAATGAAATATTCTCACATACTCCCTTCTCCTTTTCAAGCCTGCACTACTGAGAGTGATTTTCCCCCCTTTTAATGCTCTTTTTTATGAAGATTGACATCGACGGGTCTTCGTTTAATTATTCTGTGATTACTGGAACTGTGAAGGAGGGCTGGCAGCTCATGTCAATATATTTTATGGCTTTATTTCATAGCATTTAATGCCATATCTTGAATGGTAATATTCAGTTAAACCTTTACACTACCCTAGCTTTCCTTTTGTTCATAATATAATTACTTTGATTTTGTTTTAATAAAGTCTGCAAAGACAAACGTTTCTTTGATCAGCCTACAGTCGATATGTGTTTTGGGGGCATTTATTTTTTAAGTCATTGAACTTTCATGTCCTTTTTAGCATCTGTTGTGTTTTTTTTTTAATTATTAGCCAAGCATAAAGTGGGCTTACTAATAAAGGTGTGTCTGTCTGTGTGCACACGCATGCTCCATGTTGGCACTAGAGCCATGCCAAGGGGCTGAGAGTGATTTAGACATTTTTTTTTTAAATTCTGTTTTGGGTGATTTGGTAACAGACATTTTGTGGGTCTGGTTATTTTGTTCAACTACTTTAAATCCCAAGCTTGCAAAATTAGCGGAAGTGATCCACTTTTTAAAATGTAAATCCTTAAAAATTACACTTATGTGTGGAAAGCAGGGTAGAATATGACAATACATGGACAAAGACACCATGTCACACTGGATTCATTGTATTGATCTTGTAGTCTGAGGCCATGAATCCCAGGGGGTGTGTGTGTGTGTGTGTGGTGTGTGTGTGTGTGTGTGTGTGAGAGAGAGAGAGAGAGAATGCGATCAACGAGAGCATGTAACATCTGAAAGGGAGGGCTGGCAAGCCTGATATTTCCACTCTGGGGCAGGGTTGCTCCCTCACAACTTTGGTAAAAATAGTAAGGAAGACCTGGCAGGCCCTCACTGGAGGCCACATCCCTGTCTCTCCAATGACATAGAAACACAAGAAGAAGAGAGAAAGCAAGAAGGGCAACAATATGATCCAACTGGAAAGAAGGGATCATTCAAAGCATATCCTTGTTTCTCCTCCAATCCTTTGCCCATCTTATCTATTTAGATTGTCAGGTCTTCAGGGACAGAGATTGTATAATAACACACATGTACAGTGCCTAGCACAATGGGGTCCTGACCTCAATTGGAGCTTCTCCGCATTTCTAGAATACAAATAATATGATAACCCATAATTGTTTCTGAAATGTTTGGCCTAAAGGGGATGATGTCAGAAAAGAACAGGTCAACTCAGACAATAAGCACTACCTGTGGCATATCTACTGTCTGAAGCCACTTATAGAAAGTCTATTTCAGACTCTCCGCTTATTCCATATGTTAAATGTGGACAGGTGCATATTTTTAACAGTGAGTAATTAACCAGTGGAACAACTTCCCAAGGGATATGGTGGATTATCCATCAATTGAAATCTTTAAATCAAGACTGGATGTCTGTCTAAAAGATATATCTGTTTAGGGCTTCTGTTCTTCAGGATTTGTTAATTTCATTTGTCAAGGTTTATTTTTTAACAATTTTTGAGTAGCTGTCCTTAAATCCGGTGGGAGGGGTGGTTGAGGGTTTTTCCTATGTATATTCTGTAATGAATAATCTCTCTGTAATGTTCCCTAGTGTGTTTTAATTTAGTATCCTTTCAACCAGCATTACATTAAAGAGCTTCGGGAACTTTTAGTGCACACTAGCAAGGTCTACATGGACCAATTAATGTGCAACATGTTTGTGTGCTTTAGAAATCATAACCCTGTAGACTGCTTTGTGTAAACAAACCCCTTAGACCCAAGTCACCATTTCTGGTATTTTTCTTCTGTTTATTGGATAAGCACGGATTTTTTTTTTTATTGAGGTTTATTGGCTAAAACTGAAAATCAGAATCCCTAGATGTGCTCTAGCTCAGACACAAGTTATGGGTTTGATGCAGAAATTACTGGGTGGAATTCTATGCCCTATGTTATTGAGGAGGTCTGACTAGATGATGATCCCTTCTAGCATTAAAATCTATATAACGCAGAAGTAATGGGAGTCTTTCCATTGACTTCAATAAGTGTTGGATGAGGCCTTGTAATAGCAGGTCAACAACATGCTCCCCACCACCACTTTTTGTGAAAATCCGTCAAGTATAACAAAGCATAACATTAGTGTATAGATCCCAATGAAATACTAACCCAAATTCACATAATGTTATTGAGTGTAAGCCCTGGAAAATTCTTGTTCCGCTCAAGGGCTTGGAACAAGGCTATATTAACTCAGGCCCTCTGCCTGTAGCTCATTGTAGCCAATTATGTAATAAAAAATACCACCAGTTAATAACAAGCATGCTCAGAGAAATCTAGCTGTAGGAGGTCGCACAATGGATTGCAAGCTTATGGGATAACTTCATCCTTACAACAGAGGGAAGAAAACCATCTATGGACTGTCCTGAGTGAGAGGGGAATTATATTTTTCCTGTCAGTTGTCTGATTCTTTTATTCATGTAGCTTCATGTGGCTTTCAGTTGAATAAACTGTATAAGTGGGAGTAATTGCAAATAAGTGTTGCTGAAATGATTGACTAATAAGGTGGCAATAAATTGACCCAGTTTCCATGTATTAAATTTATTTTCTGCTGCAAGCTAGAAGCTCAGTATATATTACTTATAATTATTTGTATAATCTACCATGTGTTAAGCAGATCAATGGAGAGGGAAGTACTGTAGAGGCACAGGCTATCAAACTGATAATATAAATTGGCTGAGGATAAATCAGACCATGACAAGGTCAATATAGGATATGGGGCTTGATTTAATTCACAAAGTAATTTCCAGTACATATTAAATGTCCAGCAGGCAGGGCCGGTGCAATGAAGTTTCACGCTCTAGGCGAAACATCCTTGCACCAGCCCTGCGCCCCCCTCTCCAGCTAACGCTGCCATCCGCTCGCGGCAGCTCAGCCCCCCACCCGCAGCTCCTCCCCAGCTCCAGGCTCTATGCTCAGCCGCTGAGCTTGGAACCAGGAGGCAGCCGTGGCGAGCCGCCAGTTTCCTCGTGAAGCCCTGCTGAGCCCCAGTGGCATGGCAACAGCCCTCGCCACAGCAGGGCTTCGCGAGGAAGCTGGCGGGTGCCTCCTGCCTCCCGGCTCGAGCGTGGAGGCGGGAGGCAGCCACCCGCCGCCAAGGGTGGTGAAATGCCGCCGCCCCTCCCCCCCAAATCCTGGTGCCCTAGGTGACTGCCTAAGGTTGCCTAGTGAAAGCGCCAGCCCTGCCAGCAGGATGCCAAGGTCTAGGGCTAGAGCTATAGTTTGTCTTGGAACTATGGGGATTTGAGATTTTGGGCAGTGTTTGATATTCAGATCTCTTAGGAATAAGTTTGCACAGAGTGCAGTACTACGCTTAACAATTTTGAGCATTACAAGATGAGGAAAGCATCTTGTCTTTAAGTAAACTGTGGAAACCATTCGTAAGAGCATCATCTTATAAGGCATATTGCGCAAGTGGAAGACTGCATCTGGATTAAATGGCTGATTGGTATAATTATATGAATGCTCTGGAGGATTTAGGGAGGATTTTATGTTTGCAAAATAGGAAGATGGTTTGGATGGGATTTGGTCCTGATTTCTGCAGCTGTATCATTACTATGTTAAATCAGGAATGGACATCTGGCAGCCTGGGGGTTGTATCTGGCCTCCCAGGTCATTTTATCAGGCCTTCCCATAGCCAGCTGGTGAAAATATTCTTTGGTAGGGCTGAGCCGGGCCATAGCAATGGGTGGGGCTGGGTGGGCTGTAGCACGCAGGCCTACCTGAATCTGAGCATCAGGCACAGCCCTTAAAGTGAGGGGCATCACAAGGGGTAGGGAGCAGAGCCCAGGACTGGAATCCTGCTCCCATATGCCAGGCCACAACGCCACTCATTAGCCCAACCACCTCTCCATCACTCACACAAGGAAGGGGCTCCACCCCATGCCACCCAGCTCTGGTTATTGCTGTCCCATTAGCTCCCAGCTCCCACAGCCAGACTGATTGTGGTCAGTCCATCCCTCCTTTCTCTCCCACCACGCCAGGGATGGGTTAAGGCACATCTCTGCCAATGCAAGGACAGTAGCCAGTGCTGGGGGGGTCTAACAGCAGAGCTGCTTCCCTGCTGGCATGACAGAGGATCAGCTGGACCATATTGAGTGGCGTTGTGACCTGGTACACGGGTTGTGCTGCTGCCAGTCTGTGCCTCTGCTCTGCTCAGCCATGGATACAGACTCTGTCCAATGGGGAACCCCTGGGCCTGGCTTCCCATCAACATAGGCTCTGGCTCCATCCCATGCCACCCAGCTCTAGTTACTTCCTTCCCATTGGCAGAGGTGTGCCCAGTCCGGCTCACTGGCAGATGGCCCAGCCAGAATCTGATTGGCTCTCCGCTCCCAATCAGCCAATGGGGAGGCACTACCTGGAGCTAGGTGGGGTGGGGCAGAGTTGGGGCTTGGGTTCATGGGGAAGCGGAGCCAAGTGGATCAATATGACTGGCAGCAGAAACTGTTCTAAAAGACTGTGACTTGCTTAATCTTAAATTCTGTATGGCCCACCAAAGGGTTTTAGTCTATTTTTGTGACCCAATACTACCTTACAGTTGCCCATCTGTGTGTTCAAACACAATACTCTCTCTTTAGCACATATAATCTGTTTGGTTCATTTTTTAATGTTTAGTTACATGTATTTATGATCTCCTACTCAGCTTCTCCTTTAATTTTGCTAGAAGTAGATGAGAAAGGAAAGTATTTTAATCATGACAAATATGGGCAGATTATTCTGCTCCTACATAATTCATGGTGTTTTCAAGGGAACCATTTTCCTCAGACCATCGTGTTTAAATTTCAAAATACAATGATGATACTTTGCAGGTGGATAGAATCTTCCATACAAACTCTTACAAATGTTGATTCATTTAGACCCACAGCACCCGTGTATGATAAGCAAGTATTATCCCTGTTTTAGAAATAAGATCCATGCAACAGAGTGAATCAGTGCCTTGCAGGTAAGCGCAAAGTAAAAAGTTTGAGGGAAAGCTGGGATCAGAACCCAGAGTTGTCCTGACTTCCTGTCCTGTGCCTTAACTACAAGACCTTTCTTCCTACTATGCACAATTCAGCATAAATAAACCACAAACAGTGAATATTTATTTCAGCATCTTTTGAAACTCTAAGATGAGATGAGCAAAGGCACGTCCCATACTTGCTGTTTGTACCATGCAACCTAATTTGAAGAGGTTAATAGGTTCTGTAGTTCCCAATGGAGGCTGCAGTAGTCTGTAAACAGCTGGAGAAAGCCCATGTGAGAGAGTTTCAATAAACCCTGTGAAAGCAAGAGCTGGTATACTTCAATCCAAGAGAGATGGTTTAATTATAATCTAAATTTACATTCACACATATTCGTTAAGGTGGTTTCAGACATGCAGCAGTAGTCTGAGTTCATGTTACCTTTCAAGGTTTAAAAGTTAAAATAAATAAACCCCAAAGATAAGGAAGCACTTATCTTAAGAACACCATAAACTACCTTAACTTTGCCCTTCAGAGAGGTCCATTAAGCACCAAGCTATGAGATATTCTGGAGTGGGTCTCTCCTGTTGAAGCTGTTCCACTTTGTATGAAATAATTAAATATTCACTGGGCCAGCAACAGTGTGAGAATGACTCTATAGCCCAGTGGTTAGGGCACTCATGGGTGGTAGGAGACCTGGGTTCAAGCCCCTCCTCTACATCAGGCAAAGGGGTAACTCTAACTACAAAACTTATTTTGTCTATGGCCCTATTTTGTAAGGTGCCTTATGTCGTCCTAGCTGTGGAACTGTCTGCACATAAATTTGGCTCCCACTGATGTAAGTGCCTCTCTATGCCGATTTAGTAACACCACCTCCCTGAGTGGCATAGAGTCAGTCAATTTAATTAGGTCGATGCAGTGTCATTATAGACACTGTATAGCTTACGTTGACTGTTACTGGCTTTCAGGAGCTGTCCCACAATGCCCCACACTGACAGTACAATCAATACAAGCACTCCTGGTGAGCATGCACACTGCCAACACAAGGAGCCAACTGTGAACACCCACACGTGATTTAATAACTGTGGCAGCTGTATATGCTGATGTAAGTAAAGTTGACTTCATTTTGTAGTATAGACATACCCTAAGTGGGAACTACCACACTAGTGCTGTCTTGGACAGGGCCCAATCCAGTAGGGCGGCCTACTCTAAGGCAGCCTCTGAGCTTACCTATGCCTAGTGAATCCCACCAGGGCTTAGGCATGAGGTAGGCACTGAGCAGCTCAGTGACATCAGAACTGAGGTGACTTTGTGCATGTGCACCAGCAAAATTGTAGGTGCCTATAGGATTAGGCTGCAGCTGAGCAGTGGTTTGTGAATGCCAGTACTGCCCAAATGTTGGATTTGGGGACCTAAAAGAGCAGTTAGATACTTAAGTCTTCCTTGTGAATCTAGCCCTGTGACTCTGTTTCCTGTGGATGGCACTAAAATAAGTAATGCAATTTCCAATTATGATTAAATAGCCCAGTTTTGGTCATCACTGATAAAATGAAACTGCTTGTGTTATGGATGGGATAAGGTAGTATGAATTTTTTATTTCCTGATGATATTCCTATGTAGGATGACTAGATGTCCCAATTTTATAGGGACAGTCCTGATATTTGGGGCTTTTTCTTATATAGGCTCCTATTTACCCCCACCCTCTGTCCTGATTTTTCACACTTGCTATCTGGTCACCCTATTCCTATGGGACATAACTAAGCTACTGTAGGTGCCTTGTTCAAGAAGTACAACTCTAACTTTTCATTTTCTGGGCTTCTGATATTATTTTTTTTTAAAACAACCAACTGTGATGGGTTCCCCCCAGGGTGCCACCTGGAACTGGGGTACCACTGAGCCCCCTGAACCACCGGCCTGGGCTCCCTATCACACTGTACTGCTGCGACAAGCTGAAAAGCCCTCCAGCCTGCACTTTCACCAGCCTTCATACAGATAGGGAGACACCCAGCTGCAGTTACATACAGGCTCTCTAACCACCAGCTTCCCAGCCTGGGACCGCAGAGCAGTACCATCCTGCCCTGGTCAAATCTGGCCAGTATATGGGTTTAATACCCAGTCTGCCTCTCCCTCAATGTGAAGAGAACAATGCACACTTGTGGTAACCAAGCAAAGATTTTTTCCAGACACTCCAGTCAAAGCTCACTGGTTTAGGTTAAAACAAAAAAGTTTATTAATTACAAAAGATAGATTTTAAGTGACAGCAAACAGATCAAAGCTGATTACCTAGTAAATGAACAAAAAACACAAACTAATCTTAATATACTAAATTGATTGGATATGAATAAGCAGATTCTCACCCTGATAAATGACACAAGCAGGCTCCAGATTCTCAAGGGACAAGTTGCACTTGCTTTACAGCTTAGAATCCCTGGATTTCTAGTGTACACAGGCTAGAAATCCCTTTAGCCTGGGTCCAGCACTTCCCCCTGTTCAGTCTTTGTTCCTCAGGTGTTTTTAGGAGTTTTCTTGTGTGGGGAGTGAAGAACCACAGATGGTGTCACTCCCTACCTTGTATGGCTTTTGCATAGGGTGGGAACCCTTTGTTCCAAAGCTTGGTTCCCAGTGGAAAATACTGACATCCCAAGATGGAGTCCAGCATCATATGGCCTGATCACATGTCCTTGAAGAGTCATAGCAGCCATCACTCACATGCTGTCTGTAGCGTACTCAGGAAGACTCACCAGGTGGGAGATAAACTTCTCCTAAGGCCTATTGTTTTCCCTAATGGCTCATTGCCCTGAATAGGCCCTTCCCAACCAGCTATCTAGACTGAAAGCATCTTGTCTATGAGGCATTACCCAGGTGTAACTACATTTGAAGTACAGATACATAGTCAGTATTTATAATTTCAATACAAAAAGGATACATGAATACAAATAGGATAATCATATTCAGCAAATCATAACCTTTTCAATGACAACTCACATGACCTGTCTTTCATAAAATATATCATTATGCCATTATCATATAATAATATCACTATGAAAAATATGGGGAGTGGTGTCACACCAACCCTATCTTTCTTGAAAGGAAGTACACACTCAGACTTTTGCCGTGACCCTGCAACCTTACCACTACTCTAACAAAGTGTTATTGTGTAGGAAATTCTTTTGATTTTTAGGTAGACCTAAATATGGGACTGAGGAGGGACATGGGATTTGATCTTTGGAGGAGACCTCCCTAATGTGTGCCTCCTAAAATTCTTAGGAGCACAAGCAGTCTGAAAAACATAGCTATCACTTGCTCGCTGCTTGTCAACAACTATCTATAACTGCTTTGTTTTTAATTATTTAATTTTTGATGTGCCCCATCAGACAACTCTAGATTACTTACATTAAGTATTTAAAAACTCAAGCCATAATCTGAATTCTTAATACCAATGGCTAACATGTTTTGAATCTTGCATGGATTTACATCAAACATCCTAGTTTTGTCCACTATCTATAATTAAAACTAAATGGTTTGGATCACAATGAAATAATGAATGACAGGCTGCAAATAAACACTTTTTGGGTTATCCTGTAACTCATACATACACTAGACAGGGAAGGTATACTTTAAAGGATAATACAAATTGCAATCAAAATGTTATATGCACAGAGTGAATACCTACTGCACACAGTAAATAACTTCATAAACAGAAGTACAGCATAATGGAGGTTTGCAAGCCATATAATACAACACTTGGCAAACCTTTCCTAAGCTTGTTGTGAAACATGTTTCAGTGTGCAAACATATCAGCTAGATGATGGCATAAAATTCTATTTTCCTCTGGAGCAACCCATCCTACAAATCATTTTACTACCAAAATGAACACACTCCTTCAATCCTGATGTCCTTTCTTTCACAGCATGAATCATTTTCACTGTTCACTTTTGGTTATGAGTCCCTGAAGTAGCTCGATTCCTCTGACTTGGCTTAAGCATCACTAGGGAGAATTGTAAAAATGAGTGTGTGAAAACTTAGTTTAAGGAAACTGTATTTTGGATATAGGAAAGTGCAGGTAATTGGGCAGCATGATTGCCTCATTTGTGTGTTAGAACTGCCCATGGGACTCAATGAGTCAGGAATATATCTTGTTGGAGCCTCTCAGGGGTGGTAATGTCATTCCCACCGCACACCATAAAATAGAAACCTATAGAGCATTAACTTCTCTACATTTTTTCCATGGAACAAATCTGAAACAAAGGGGAAATGTTCATTTTTTTTCCTGTTTAAAATACTTATTAAGCATTGTTATACAGTAGTACCACATATGAACATGCTGCTTCACAAAATATACACTGAGATAGAGTCCCTGCCTCAAAGAATTTACAATCTGACACAACATGGGACAGCAATTCAACTGAGGGAGGGTGTAGCAAGATCAGTGGTGAAGGATGTAGGAAGGTGGATGTAAGGAGAAATTGGGAGGGGGACAGAAGTGGTGTTTGGCCAAACAAAAATTGCAAGGCTGTTTTAACTGTAGGCGGCAGCATGACACACAGTTGAGTGGGTGAGGGCAAACCACCACTCTGCTCTTCACCACTATCAGTTGAATACTCTCAAAATGAGAGGGGGTCGGGAGCAAAAGTTTGAATAGGAGGAAATGAGAATAAAGATGTAGGCCAAGGCAAGAGCACATAGGACCTGTAAGGTTAGAAAGAGGAGAATGACTTGATTGTTGAAAAGGTCAGTAAGTCAATGATGGGATTCAAGGGCGACCAAGGGTGATGTGAGTGAAATGGTGGAAGAAGATTACTTTAACAGTAGCAATGTAGATAAAGGCTGGGATTTTCACAGGACACAAGGGAGTTGGGTGTCCTGCTTTTTTACGCTCCTTTGGAAATCCCAGCCAAACTGGAGAAAGGAGGAATGAGAATTGGGATACTGGACAGAGGAAGCTTAGAGTAATCAAGGGGCGATATCTAGAAAAACCTTCTATTGACAAGGGTTTTAGCAGTGGGCAATAGAATAGGATGGATTTCAGTGATATAATACAGCAAAAAATAGTGAAAGTGTGGGAGTAGAAGAGTAGACTCTGAGATTGCACTAACAGAGAAGAGAAGTAGAGAAGGGAGAAGAAAAAGCCAGGAGCTCCATTTTGGACTGGCTGAATCTAAACTAGTAGAGTGCTGAGAGGGCGGGGAAAAATAATAGGAGGAGGAGGGGAAGAAAGGAACAAGGGTACAAGGGAGTTGCAAGAATCAAAGACTGTAAGAGAACAGGGTAGACCTAGGATTGGGAACAAGGGGATGATGATGGATGAGAGAGGGACAGAGGAAAGTAGCTGCTGAATAGAGTTATGGATTGGTGTTTTGTGTGACTTTGAATAGACTAGGTTTTGAAATAATAGATTTTACAATAGCTGCTGCCAATGCATAATTTTTCAGATCTAATCTCTGTAGAAAAACTCAATGGAAGATTGTTGCTGACCTGCAGCTTTTGTATTTTTCCTTGAGACTATAATTTGAAAAATTTGCTAAATTTATGTCTAAAAGTAAATAACCTTCCTTTCCCTTATTGAAGGCCTCATCCCTGGCATTCATGGCTCACAGAGGAAATACATATAACTTTTGTAAATTGCTATCACTAGTAAATATTTCATAAACTCAAACATTTGGAAAAGAAGCATGATTGGCATGGATACAAAAATATGAATTTTTAACACTGGAGTCATGTCTGTCCTCCTTTATGGAGCAAAGTCATGGAAATCTACAACAGAAATGGCCAAGAAGATCAATTCCTTCCAAAGTAAATGTCTGTGGAAGATCTTAAAGAGTCCATTAGAAAGAGTTTATTGCAGCATCAGAAATTCTAAGTAGGGCAAACCAACCGAAAGCATCACACATACTAAAAAGGAGATTAACACATTTAGGGAAATGCTTTAAGAATGCCACCAGTGCCACTTACACGTCAAGTGATAATATGGATACCACCTGGAAAGAGAATCAGAGAAACATTACATAAAACAAGAGAAGACCAGTCCATCAACATGACCCTCAGAACAGACCAGCACAAGATCAAAAGAAATGGTGGGCACCCTATGCACCTGGGAGAATAAAGAAAGATATGTACAGAAGAGCACTTGGTCTCTCACAAAATGATCAAGTTTGGGATTTTTTTCTAACCTGAAAGCTTATAGCTCAACAGGACCATGGAAATCAAAGTTCATCTATAGTATATTATATGGGTATCCCTGGAGTCTTTAGCCCCCTTTCTCCCACCTAATTCTGGAAAGAAAAAAAAAACTTTTTTTTTGTTTTTCTCCAAATAGTAACTGGCCATTCACTGGGATAATATTCAGGAGATAGATATAGATATATTATAGGGGGAGAGAGGGAGACACACACACGAGGGGCATGTGTTCATATTATGTTCACTTTCATCCCAGTGACAGTGAAGTTGCTTTCACCCTAGTAATCACCCACCCCAGAATTTAGTGTTTAATCCATATATCTTTAAATGACCTTTCAAATTACTAGTGATAGCTATCCAAATATTTTATCTTGTTTTGGCCTAATTAAAATCCCATTACTAGACATGTTCCTGATCCATCAACAGGCTGATGGGTTTCTGTTTGCTCCAGATTATTTTATCATTAGAACTCTAGTATCTGAGATTTTATCTTCAAATGCCTATCACCTTGCTGGTGCAATCCATATAATACTAACAATAGTAAATAGCTGAATTTAAGGAATCAGTATTATCTCTGGTATTATTTTGTGTGGATCACCTGCAAAAATAAAGCGTTTGCATTTAGCTCTGTAAACTCTTCACCCTCCCATTTGATTCATTTGATCTTATCAATTGATCATAGTATTAGAGATAACGGATTTTATAGCAAAGTCAAATAACAGAGGAGAGATAGGGCATCTATGATATCTGCCTTTATGAATTGAAAAAAGCTTGAGTATTAGATCCTTAGCAATAGCCAAAGTCTCCAAATCTTATTCATCTGCACCAACTATTGCTAAATCCCAATTCAGCAAGGGTGTGAGAGAGGAAACCCTAGTGTCTACTTTCTCAGTGATGGAGACATCTGATCATTTTTAAATTTAATTTTTTACACCAAATGTATTACTCCAATAAAGAGTCTGAAATTATTATTTGAGGATCTCATTTTGAAAACCCCAGTTTTGACAAGAACATTATCAGATAAAATATTTAAACCTTATTGCCAATATTTTTTGCTAATATTTTGTACTTGGCATGAATCATTGAAATAAGCCTGTAATTGTTGCAATTTTCCATGTCTTTTCTTGGCTTCAGAATAAAAAGATCTAATAGCGCTCTTCAGAACTTCTTGCAATTCATCATTCACAAATGCTGTGCTAAGTAGCATAATACATAAAACTTAACCCAGATACTCTTTACTTTTTAAAATTCTGCAGGGAATGTGACAAATCCCAATTTTTAACCAGTTCTAAGAGTCAGTTGCTTCCAGGGCTTCTGCTGTATGAAATGTTTCTAATTTCTCCTTTTGTTGGCTAGTGTTTTGGGGAGCTTGTTAAAAATTATTACCTATCAAGGTCTCCGTAGGAAGATTATTTATCATAAAGCACACAGTATTTCTGATAGGTGAAAATAATTTTTGATAAATTAAGACTTCAAATATGTATCACTACAACACATTTAACTTTTATGAAGATAGAGTTCAGTCAATCCTATATAATGAATCAACCCTAGTCAGACAATCGTACATACAAACCTACATGTCTCTGCTTCGTTTCAGCCTTTCTGCTTCTACGGGCATGGCTACACTTGCAGATGTAGAGCGCTGGGATGTAAACCAGAGATGTAAGCCAGCCTTCAGAGACTGCAGCAGGGAAAACGCTGCCCAGTGTTTACACTCTCAGATGGAAGCGCACTGGTGTGGCCACATTAGCAGCTCTTGCAATGCCACAAAGAGCAGTGCATTGTGGTAGCTATCCCAGAGTTCAAGTGGCAGCAACGTGCTTTTCAAATCCAGAGGGTGGGGTGGAGTGTTATGGGGAGTGTGTTGTGTGTATGTGCAGGGAGAGAGAGTGGGTTTTTGAGGTGCTGAGAGTGTCAGCATGCTGTCTTTTAAGTTCAGACCCCCTCTCCCCTCCCCTCGCCTCTCTCTCACACACTCACAGCAAGCAGCATTCCACACTAATAGTTGCTTTGTCCCGGAGCAGATAAGCATGCCGGGTATCAGAAACGGAGCTTTGAAAGGGATATCCGCGTTCCTACAGCCGATTCCAAAACAATGAGAAGAGTGGCCACTTGATTTAAGGGGATTATGGGACGTTTCTGGAGGCCGATCAAAGTGCAGTAATGCAACACCTCGTTCACACTGATGCTGGGGAGTTTCAGCCGAGGTGCAACAAGCGTTATGCTTCTCGTGGAGGTGGATCACCAGGAGCGCTCCAGCTGCAGAGTCCAGGCGCTCTAAGTGCCTTGCCAGTGTGAACGAGTCGAGAGTTAGGGTGCCCGGGGCTGCTTTAATGCGCTCTAACTTGCAAGTGTAGCCATGCCCTAACACACACACTGAGATGCACACAATTGCAACCAGCAAGTCCCTCAGACCATAGTTTAGTTCTGATCAGGCCTCTCCTGGTACTTTGGGTAGTAGCCTTTGTTGTTTCCAGTTGCCTCACTACATAAAAAGGGGTTTAATTTTACCTTCCACTGAGCCTGACAAAGCGCTTTAGCACACCCACTGACTCTAACAAGGTCTGTGATTGTCTTTAGATCAAAGACTCACTTGATGGCAGCCATTAGCACCTTCCAGCATAACAATAGATAATCATTTCCTATGTCATTTTCCTGTTTTTTTTCCTCCCTGCTGCTTTTAAATAATTATTTTGGCTAGAGATGTCCTGAATTCAGAAATGGCTCTATACTGTGCAGGATCCTGCATATGGTAACATGCGGAGCCTTGCCCCATCCAGCTTCCACCCCTTTTATGACTGAGTTCCCCCTCCTGCTACATACTCCTGATCAGGGCTGGATTTATGGGCAGGCGACCCCGGCGATTTGTCAGGGATGCTGGGCTTAGGGTGCTGTTTTTGTTGTTAGTGACGAAAGAGAAAATTGAACGCTTGAAGTAACATGTTTCAGGTATTCTGTATGTGGATTCATTTTTCACTAACCTCCTGTCCTAGGGATGGGGGTTCCATGACCGCCACTCCCAAAAGAAGTGGTGGTGGTAGATGATTCAGTCCCCGACCATCTGCCATCCTGACTGGGAAAACAGAGAAGTGTGCTGCTTGCCAGGAGCTAGGATTCACGATGTGACAGAGAGACTGCCGAGACTCATCAAGCCCTCGGATCGCTACCCCTTCCTGCTTCTCCAGATGGGCACCAATGATACTGCCAAGAATGACCTTGAGCAGATCACTGCAGACTATGTGGCTCTGGGAAGAAGGATAAAGGAGTTTGAGGCGCAAGTGGTGGTCTCGTCCATTCTCGCTGTGGAATGAAAAGGCCTGGGTAGAGACCGTCAAATCGTGGAAGTCAACGAATGGCTATGCAGGTGGTGTCGGAGAGAAGGCTTTGGATTCTTTGACCATGGGATGGATTCCCAAGAAGAAGGATTGCTTTGCAGATACAGGATCCACCTAACAAAGAGAAGGAAGAGCACCTTCGCAAGCAGGTTGGCTAACCTAGTGAGGAGGGCTTTAAACTAGGTTCACCGGGGGAAGGAAACCAAAGCCCTGAGGTAAGTGGGGAAGTGGGATACCAGGAGGAAGCACGAGCAGGAGAGTGCAAGAGGGGAGGACTCCTGCCTCATACTAAGAAAGCAGGATAATCATCAAGTTATCTTAAGTGCCTATACACAAATGCAAGAAGCCTGGGAAACAAGCAGGGAGAACTGGAAGTCCTGGCACAGTCAAGGAATTATGATGTGATTGGACTAACAGAGACTTGGTGGGATAACTCACATGACTGGAGTACTGTGGATATAAACTGTTCAGGAAGGATAGGCAGGGCAGAAGAGGTGGGGGAGTTGCATTGTATGTAAGAGAGCAGTATGAAGTAATTACAAGCTCACAAGCTCAGAGCTCCAGTATGAAACTGCAGAAAAACCTGAGTCTCTGGATTAAGATTAGAATTGTGAGCAACAAGGGTGATGTTGTGGTGGCAGTGCAGTTTGCTATAGACCACCAGACTAGGGGGATGAGCTGGATGAGGCTTTCTTCAGGCAACTAACAGAAGTTACTAGATCACAGGCCCTGGTTCTCATGGGGGACTTCAATCACCCCGATATCTGCTGGGAGAGCAATACAGCAGTATACAGATAATGCAGGAAGTTTTTGGAAAGTTTAAGGGACAATTTCCTGGTGCAAGTGCTGGAGGAACCAACTAGGGGCAGAGCTCTTCTTGACCTGCTGCTCACAAACTGGGAAGAATTAGTAGGGGAAGCAAAAGTGGATGGGAACTTGGGTGGCAGTGACCATGAGTTGGTTGAGCTCAGGATCCGGACACAAGGAAGAAAGGAGAGCAGCAGAATACGGACCTTAGACTTAAGAAAAGCAGACTTTGACTCCCTCAGGGAACTGATGGGCAGGATCCCCTGGGAGAATAATATGAGGGGGGAAAGGTTTCAGTGTAGTAACCGTGTTAGGCTGTGTCAGCAAAAAAAAAAAAAGAAAGGAATACTTGTGGCACCTTAGAGACTAACAAATTTATTTCAGCATAAGCTTTCGTGGACTACAGTCCGCTTCGTCGGATGCATAGAATGGAACATACAGTGGGACGATATTTATACATTCAGAGAAACATGAAAAGGTGGAAGTAACCATACCAACTGTAAAAGGCTAATTAATTGAAAGGAACTGTTATTGCAGTTCCTTTCAATTAATTAGCCTTTTACAGTTGGTATGGTTACTTCCACCTTTTCATGTTTCTCTGAATGTATAAATATCGTCCCACTGTATGTTCCATTCTATGCATCCGACGAAGCGGACTGTAGTCCACGAAAGCTTATGCTGAAATAAATTTGTTAGTCTCTAAGGTGCCACAAGTATTCCTTTCTTTTTTTTTTTCTGATGCGGGGGAAAGGAGTCCAGGAGAGCTGGCTGTATTTTAAAGAATCCTTATTGAAGTTGCAGGAACAAACCATCCTGATGTGTAGAAAGAATAGTAAATATGGCAGGCGACCAGCTTGGCTTAACAGTGAAATCCGTGCTGATCTTAAACACAAAAAAGAAGCTTGCAAAAAGTGGAAGATTGGACAAATGACCAGGGAGGAGTATAGAAATATTGCTCAGCCATGCAGGAGTGAAATCAGGAAGGCCAAGTCACACTTGGAGTTGCAGCTAGCAAGGGATGTTAAGAGTAACAAGAAGGGTTTTTACAGGTATGTTAGCAACAAGAAGGTCCAGGAAAGTGTGGGACCCTTACTGAATGGGGGAGACCACGTAGTGACAGAGGATGTGGAAAAAGCTAATGTACTCAATGCTTTTTTTGCCTCGGTCTTCACGAACAAGGTCAACTCCGAGACTACTGCACTGGGTAGCACAGTATGGGGAGGAGGTGACCAGCGCTCTGTGGAGAAAGAAGTGGTACCAGTGAGGTACCAAGTGACTGAGGTTTACGATGCCCTGACGTAATGGTGTTGTACCATGACAATGACAATGCGAATTGGCACCCATATCTAGATGTATATGCCAAGTAGATCATGATATGAGGTTATGAGCTACAGATTCCAATAACATCTAGTTTGTAACCTGATATTAGGCACAGTGGTAATGCCTCCTTCATACACCAAGCCTGGATGTAGGTCAGCTAGTCTTAGCTGAATCTTACATAGTTCATCCATATCCTTCATCTCACTCTCTCCCTACCTATCTTTCCATTTTCTTTCATACTTCAGCTTTTCCCTTACTATTCGAGGATTTGAAACGAACCTTTAAAGGAGCTGTTAGCAAATCAATCTAATACCATAGAGTTACTATAGGTATTAATCTTTGCACCTTGTCATCAACTTGCATTATGCCCTATTGTTGAAGCCATACTGGCCCCAGGATATTAGAGAGACAAGGTGGGTGAGGCAATATCTTTTATTGGACCAGCTTCTGTTGGTAAGAGAGACGAGCTTTTGAGCTTACACAGAGCTCTTCTTCAGGTCTGGGAAAAGTGAGTGCATTTCCCAGACCAGAAAAAGAGCTCTGTGTAAGCTCGAAAATTTGTCTTTCTCGCAACAGACGTTGGTAGAATAAAAGATATTACATCACACACCTTGTCTCTTTAATCAACTTGTACTGGCATTTGGCAGGGTCACCTATTGAAAAGGTAGTTTATTGAATGTCATTTTCCCTCTAAGTCAGAATGGATCTGATGCCACGGCATGGTGCTTTCTTTCAGATGAGAAGTAAAGCTGAGGCCTTGCCTGCCTGTTGAAATTATAGTATGACATGTATTTTGATGTGTACACAAACCCAGGGATTTGAGAATTATTTATGCTTATTTTGAGCAGTGCTTCTTAAAGAGATAAAAATATTGAATGCCTACACATTTTCTTATGTGATCCTTTCCTGTTGATGTTGCCTTTGATCTTCTTGAGCATTACAGAGTGTATCATACATCTTGTGTTGCCCTTTAGCTGAGTGCTGTGATTGGGCAGTCGGTATTTAAATACACTGTATGCTGAGAGGCCTCCATTTGGAATGGGTGTGAAAAATGAGCAAAATGCACATTCCTATTAACTGTCCACATGTTTGTTTGAGTTCAGTCTGCAGCTTTGCATTTGCTGGTGATCACATGGGAATACCATTTCTAATGTTTATCTTAAATAGGAAAAATGGTGATTTGCCAAAGATGGCAGCCATGTTGTCCTCTGCAATGACTTCCCAGCACTGGTGAAAGCCCAATCCAAAACCAATTGAACTAAATGAGACTTTGTAAAGTTAAGTTCACTGGACATTGGATCAGTCTGCACTTTTCATAAGAGAAGAGTGTTATTCCCAGTGTCCTGGCTAAATTCAGTCTTGGGTAATGCATTAAACCAGCCTAAATCCCCCCTGCAGTTCCAAATGACTATTGTAATCCATCTAATCTATCACCTAAAACATTCATTCCAATTCTGTTATTGTGAGAAGGCAAAGCAAAAGTGATGGGATTTCACTTTTGCTCTGGAACAGCACTGCAACTTCTCTGATTTTGTCCAAGAGAGCCTGAACCACAGTATTCCTGACTCTCTCTTCTACGTGACTCTCAAATGTGACTATCTCTCTGAGTCCTTTGTAGGTATTGTCCTTCTTGTGCTGCCCTAAAATGGTGTGTGTTTGTGAGCTGCTAATCAGCTGTTTGTGTGGTGGAAGAAATGATCTCTGTATGTTTTATATATTACTTTGTAGAAACTTTGGGACCTTTCAAGGGAAAAATACTACAAAAATGTGAGATTGTCTCATGGCTCTAGTTAATCATAACATCTGACAAGAAGAAAGGTGTTAAAATAGATGAAATCTCATGAGGTTCTTCCCCCCCCTCCCCAACACACACAGACACGCACTTATCCCTGAAGTAATCTCCACTGTATCACTTCCTTAATTACTGCTTTTGACAGAAGATGGCAGCCTCTGTGTATTCTAGTTCAAGGAGATTTCTGTCCTCAGCATGGGGCTAGGTTTCATTTCTTTTAAACTTGACAGAAGCGTCCCAAAAAGAAAGTGAGATTGGGCAGAGAACTTGTGTCAGAAGCCTTTTGTTATTGGCAAAAACTAGAAATGGTACTTTCATCATATTACGATTGGCTAAGGGTTGGAAAGGTGAGTAAGGTTTTTCCAGTAGAAATTCAACAAACTGTGTGCTTGCTAAATCTGCAAAGTACAACCATTCATTGCCAAGCATAACCTAAGTTGTAAAATGAGGAAGAATTGGGAAGTCTGGACCTTTTTCTTTAAGCAAATGATTTTACAACTAAATTTGATCCACTCTTAGGGAAGCACTACTATTAAATATTTAGTACAATTTTCTCTAAATCAGTTTCCTTCTAGAACTGGAAGCTCTTTTGGACCCACAACTACTCTGAGAAGATACATGGCAGTGCTGAGCATTGTAGGAATATATCAGTGAAACAACTCCATCCCAATACCTGAAAATTCCTGGACTGCTAATTAGATGTCAGGTTTTCTAACATCAAGCATTGAGACATCAGTGGGAATAAGGGTGCTCCATGCCTTGCAGGACTGGGTTTAGTTTTGGCTTCTGAACACAAATCATCTTTTGAGTGTCTTGTCATTTTATATCTCATCCAAAATATTAAATAATATTGAACAGTATATTTTAAATAGATTTTTCCTTATTAGAAATTGGTGATTTGATTAGCCCAAAATCATAAAAGCATTACAGCATATCATCGGCTCTGAATTTTATGTGACTTCAGAGGCATTAGGGTTACCTCATTTGCAACGAAAAATTAAAAATGTTGCTAGGAATACAGGGCTACATTTTAATCCTTGTTATCATATGCCAAATTAAAAATATCAGTGTGTATTTGATTAAAAATGACTTTGCACTAAATGGTTTTCCCTTGGTATTAGCACATGTTAATATATTTAAAACATCACAAAACAGTTTTATATTTATCTCCCTAGAAATATACCAAAGTAGCTTTTTCCAACATAATGTTGCAGGTACACAGAATCCACTTTAAGTAGGATGAGAAGTATTTCTTAAACAATAGTGTAGACTACGGTCATATGAGAGCACAAGTGTTGCTTTAACAAGCCAGTCTTTCCACATGCACTACTTATCAGGAAAAAAAAGAAAGTTGGATACCAAATGTAATATATTTGTTGGTTCTGATCCAAAGCCCATTTAAGTCAATGGGAGCCTTTACATTGATTTAATGGCCTGCAGATCAGGCCTATATTACACAAGGTCCATCCCACATTTATACATATCACACTGATTGGCAAAATCTAGTTAAGGTGGCCACCTGAAACATATATGTATGTTGCGTTTAGGAGTTATCACACTTTTATTTCCCCAATTCAAAAGAAGAGCTGGCTGAAAAACTAAAAGATTTCCCATGAGAAATTTTGAATGGAAAAAAATCTTTGTTCAGTTTTCACAAGGGAAGTTTTGAACTGATTTTAAATTAAACATTTCATCTCCTTCAGAAATGTAAATTCAAAACAATTTCATTTCAAAACTGCATGTAGGAAAACCAGAATTTCTCAGCAGGATTGATATTTTTCTGTGAAAATGTTTGGTTTAGATTAAACTGTATTTTCTGTCAGGAAAAGTTTCCACATAAAAAGTTTTGACCACCTTTTGTCAAGAGCCAAATATGAGCTTTTATGACTTCCCTTTTCTGCTAACTAAAGGGAAGACTGGAATAACCAAAGAATAAAAAAGATTTAAGAAATGTTTTATGCACAAAATGAAGCCATCCATTCACTTTATGTATGAGGGATAAGCATGTATCCAGGAAGCTTCTCCTCAGAAATTTGCCCATGTATATTCACTACAGCTGCTTGACACTCAAAATTTCCATTTCATGGGAAATTCTGACATTTCAAAATTTTTCAATTCCAAATCAAAATGTTTCATTTTAGTTTTGAATATTCTATATTATATTATAACTTACAATATAATATAAAATACATTTTGAATTGAAAAGTCATTTCTAAATGAAAAATCCAAATATTCTGTTCTCATAAGGTTAAAACAGAAATGCTTAGGGGGAAGAAAACTTGAAGGAAACTTCATAGAAATCAATATGATCCTGTGGAATGTTTTGATTTTCATGAAAAGGCTTTCTCTGGTGGACATTTTTTTGACCAACTCTTACTTTAACCTGACCTGCAACTCCTTCTGCTACTATTCAAGACCTGGGCTGCTTTGAGTCAACTGTGCGAATCAACATGTTAATGTTGCAATGAAGACAAAATATTAAAAAGGACTAGACTAAACCCACTCATCTTTCACACATGACTTAAATATGCTTTGAACCCTGGATTCTAAAGATGAAATGATACTGCATTAACCTTCTGTGCCAACTAGAATCTATTTCAATACTGTGTTCATATAAATAATTCAATAGATATTTTATTCAACTGTTGCTTGATATGTCTGTCGCTCCAAAATAGCATGGAGATGGGCACATTGGAAATGCATATATGTACAGCACAGGGTGAAATAGTTACATCATACACCAACTAATGAAGCCTATGGGAAATGTAGATATGTTAAAGTGTATTTTGTGGACCAGATCCTACTCTCAGTTCTATGAGAGTGAAACAACACTGACAGTTGAATGGCTGGGACAAATCCTGTTTTTTCATGTTACCATCTGCATTTAATGTCTGCATTCAATTTAAGTTTCACTGGGTTTTATCCTCCCAGAATAACTCTGGGATAGATTACACTGAAATTCTGCATGGTGATGCATCCCCATTCAAACTGATGATTTTCATTGCTGTTCGAGGAAGAAAAGGTGACAATGAGATTAGAGGCTTTGGTAGCCCCCACACCAGAATTAATATTTATAACTTTGTAGCAGGACAAACAGGAGGGGATTAAAAAGAATTCTAACAAACAATTCTCTTCAGTTTTATCTATGATTTCCCTGTTTATTTCTTTCTTTAACTGGTTTAAAAAACACAATATAAGACCATAATGCTACCTTTATATGGTCAAGTCACATTCTCTACAGGTTTGATTAGGCATAATTAACAATTTATATCTTATACTTCTTCACCTGCAAAGCACTAATAATTCAGGAGCATGCTGTCTGGGCTCACTGATAGATTTCATAACTGCTTAACTCTTCTTTGAATGTAGCATCAAGGAATGTTTCTGACCCTGTTCTGCAAGTGAGAAATCACCTTGAAAATGCAGGTAGCATAACAATCTAAGGGATGTGGTCAAAAACATGTTGATAGCCTGTTATAAATATTCATAGCCTCTGAAAATTTAATCTCAGATTTGACATCAGAGGTAAATAGTAGGGCTGGATTTTATCCATGGCATTTGTAATGCATTCCTATTTGTTTATAAACCCAGGGCCAAGTCCTGTCCTTGATTACAGCTGTGTAAATCCATAGTAACTCCACCAAAGTCAATAGAATGGAGTTAATTCAGATGCACACTGATGTAGCCGAGAATAAAACTGGGCCCTGCGCAGGTACAGAATGCAGGGAACGTAGGGGAAGAGGCTTGCATTTCTCTTAATCTGTGGCCTTTTGGGGTTGTCCAAACATACACCCTGGCTGCCATAGCCCCTATGGGACTTTTTGCAGCAGTGGAATAGGAACACCCTAGCCATTCCTCTCCCACCCCCCATCTCTGGTACACCCTTTCTACCTCCAATCTTCCCCCAGTGAGTTAGGGTGGGGGGTGAGCTGCACCAGGGGATACTCCTTGGAAGCGGGGCTTGCAGGTGAGTGGCCCCCAGTATTAATTGTACATCTTTGCAAACACCTGATTTCAGATGGAATTAAAAATCAGAACAATAGGCAGCTCCTCACCACGCTGTCTTTAATCTAGAAATGGACAATCATCAGGCTTTGTGGGGGTGAACAGGATAATGAAATAGTCTTGGTCTGTTATCCTGATTAATAATAGTATTGTTCACCTCTTACATTACGGCTTCAATCAGGATTCGATCTCCACACGGCTGGACGGTGAACAAACACACAAAGGCACAGCCAGTGTCCCAAACAGCTCAGGAAAAGCTGACCGTTCTAATTGCTCTCCTGTGAGTATTTAACAATACCTCAGGCCCCTCCAGCCATCTCCAGTTGCTTTTTACTCCTCAGATCTCAGCTTTGATTATGACAGCTATTTGTCTATCCCAGATAAGCAGGCAGCAGGCTGTGTATCCAGACTATTGTTGCATAACTGTCCCAGCATGGCAATAGAGAGGAGTATAAAATGGAGACTGCATAGCAGTTCAGCATTTTATACATTGTGTAACCTCCAATGAGACCTTTCTCACCATGTTCTCTTGCCTTCTTAAAAAAAACCAACAGTCTAAAATTGATGTAGAGCAGCACAAATACTGTCTAACATTTTCCAGCCCCTGAACACTGGAAAGAAAAAGCTATTAATCACTATCATTATTAACGAATTAGGTTGATGTAGATAAACGGCTGGAATAAGAAATCTCTGCAGATTGAAAGGAGAGATTCCTGTAGGATAAGCAGAGCAGGAATGGATATGTTGCCTTCTAGGCAAATGAGAGAACATACAGCAAGAGTTTCACAGGAAATCTGATAAACTCTTAGTGGCAGGGACTGTCATGTCTAATGTTTGTACAGTGCCTAGCACTATAGGGACCAACCTCAGAGAGAGGAAGGCTGGTCCAGTGGTTAGGGAGCTCGCATGGGACCTGGGAGACCTAAGTTCAGTTCCCTAACCTAATTCATACTTCCTGTGGGACACTGGGCAAGTCACTCGGGCTCAGATCTTCAAAGATAGTTAGGTGCCTAGCTCCCCTTGAAATCAATAGGTGCTAGCTGCCTAAATGCCTTTGAGGATCTGGGTCTTAGTTTCTCAGTGCCTCGCCTCCCCCTGGGTAAAATGTGGAGAATAGTATTTCCCCACCTCAGAGGGATGACAAATACATTCAAGACGGTTTGGGCTCAGATTCTATGTAATGGGGACCAAAGAAATACCTTCGATAGAACCTGGTTGCAGTCTTTAGGCACTAGCCGGTATAACTGATCTCTACTAAGACTAGAGCACAGGTCTCTACAAGGGGTGTTTGGAGCACATTAGTGGTTTCTATGGCTCTATCTACACTGAGTGAGGGGTGTGATTCCCTTGCTCGTATACAAATAGTGGTGCTAACTCAATGAGAGCTAGTGTGAGTATAAATAGTAGTGTAGCCACGGTAGCATGGGCAGCAGCAGTGGAGGAATGGCTTAGCCATGCCAAATACAAACCCACCTGCACCAGTGAGTATGTACTCGGCACAGGTCAGCCATGCCCTTCCTTTTCCTCATGCTACTATGGTTACACTGCTATTTATATTTGCACAAGCGGGAGAATCACACCCCTCGCTCGTAGCACAGATAGAGTCTAGAGGAGGGGTGCAGGAGTCCTCACGTGTCTTTAAAAAGAGATTCAGGAGGAAAGTGAAAGTTTCTACAGGAAAGGAGCATTAGCCTGTAGGCAGATCTCGCTAGACAACATGGGGCCTTTACAAAGGAAAGGTGGGATTGCACCGGATTCCTTTGCAAGAGGACTATGGGAGAATGTGGCAGTTACTATGCAAGATACATGGGATCTCTGTAGCTGCATAGCATGTTCTGGTAGAATCGTTTCCAAGGGAAGTTGTGAACGACCTTTTGCTTCAGTTATTCAACCAGACTTGATAAAACACAAATAAACTAATGAAAAGGATAAATCCTATCCTGACAGGGAGGTGAATTGACTGATCTTAGAAGATGACCTATAACTTTTATAAAGCTATCGTATAAAATGACAGAAAAGAATCCATGACCTTTATCCCTTCTAGTAATAGAAATTAATTACACAGAACAAATTTGCCTCTCCACTATTCAGTTTTCCCCATCTGTAAAATAGGAATAATTATACCCTCCTTGGTAAAGCACCCTGAGATCTGTGGATGAAAACTTCCATATATGGGCCAAGGATTATAAAATGCAGTAAAGTTTGTCTGTATAAAAAGTTATATTTCATAGATCTGACTTCACAGCTGTGAAATCTTGCCTTTTGGTCACATCATAGCTGTGAAATCTGACTTTCTCCCACTAACTAGCAGTGGGAACTTTGGTATATGCTAATGCTATTAGCACAGAATGCTAATAACTGACAGTATTAAATCCCCAAAACACTGGCTTTTCCTTATAAAATTTGGCAGTGACATAGGTTTAAACATGAGAATGAGAGTTTGTTGCAAGAAACCTTAATCTGGATTGAATATGTACCCTTTGATATACCAGCTGCATGCATCATTTTTCCATGCAAAGGGTGGGTGTCCAAACCAAACCACAAGCCTCCCTCTACATCTGTTCTATCACACTAATGATTATTCATCATCACCCTATCACCATCTCTCAGCAGTTAGACTGTTACTATCATTTCCCTTACTATAAGGCATGTTGCAGGGTACTGCCAACCAGCTGCAACATGTTGATTTTGGGCTGCTGACAAGTTTGGCAGGAAAAGAAATGACTGGTGACTTCCAACTTTTCTCCAGTAGAGCTGAGCAAGGGGGTTCTAAAACTGAACATGACCCTGACAGCAAATTCAGATTGGGTTTGGAAACCAGGAAATAATATAACCTAGAATAAAAACTGGCCTATACGCTCAGTACTTTTAATCATGCATGTAAGGCTATTATCCACTTACTTGCAAAGCTGTTGTTTTAGTAAAGTGTTCCTATGAAAGGAATGAGAATGTATGGAAAACACATGGCTCTTACAAGTAATAATACTTAGTACTTGTGTACTGCTGTTCAGTTAAGTGTCTCAAAGCATTTTATAAACATTAATTTATTTAACTGCAAAATGTACTTAAAGTAAGTAAGTGGCATTACACCCATTTTACAGATGGGTACATTGAGGGTCAGAGACTTGCACAGGTGTAATGAATCTATATACTTTAAACAATCTGTTACACAGCACATTAGTGGCAGGTCAGGGTAAGAACTCAGAAGTCTTAACTCCCAGGTCCTTTCTCTAGTCACTAGACAATACAGCCTCATATACACTACTAATGTGTCAGCCTACATTTGTTCCTGTATTAGACGATATGATCATGTGATCACTAGTGGTATATGCTTAATACTTAAAGATACAATTTTAAATGTTACAAAATAATTGTTAATAAAAATATTGAATAATAGTTTACTAAAATCCCCTTAACTGTTTATCATTGCTGTATTTTGGAAGAGCAGTGTAGCATTTATTCCTGTAATATTAACCACTAAATGGATGTCTTTATGATTGGAGCAATTTATTCATATTATATGAATGATCATATTGGTCCACACCCATATTTTCCATCCAGCCCTCTTACTCATTCCCTCTGGGTTGATGGAGTACCATTTGCAATTTAGAATTGGCACTTAGCCTCATTTTTCATATTGCACTGGAAAAACGTAAATGAAAAGAATATTTCTAAATGCTCTATGTTCTTTTATTACTATAGTTACTAGCTGATGGCTGCCTATTGTCTGTTATCTTGTCTGTCAAGCAAGCTTATCATATGTACCCACAAGACATGTACAAATGGGGCTAAACTCAGCCCAGGATCTATGCTTTCTTCTGCATCACGCATTTTATGATAGATAATCTTCCAAAACCCCAGCCTGGCTCTATTGTTGAGCCTTCCAATTAATTTACGAGTAGATTTTATCCTTAAATCTGCCCCTGATGCTAGAAAGAAGGCAGGAACACCTAGTAGTCAGAGTGCAGAACTGTGAGCTAACAACTCCTACGCCCTAAACTTGTCTATATCATTGATTCCCTCTGTGGTCTTAAGCAAGTCTCTCTCTGCATCAGTTTCTTCTTCTGCATCAGGAGATATTTACTTTTCTGCCCTACACATTTATCTTGAGGATTGATAAATGTGAGGGTGGGGGGGGGAGGAGGGTGGCTGGGGTTGGCCCTGGGGAGGAGGAGGACCTCAGCCCGGCCCTGCATGGGCGGGAGGCAGGGAGGGCTCAGGACAGCCTGGGGGTGTCCTGTTTTCCCTTTGGGAAAACATGGTCACCCTACCAAAAGGAACCACCAGATCATCCAGTCTGACCTCCTGTATATCACAGAGCCCCAACACCACCCGCACGCTAAATCCAACAACCAAAACTGCATCACAATATTGCAGCCCACAGGATACTAAACTATTATGTGCCAGAGACAGAGAATAGGAAGGACTGAGGTGCAACAGTGCCCAACGCCCATCAAGTGGCAGGGAATTGATTACATGAAATATACTCAAATAATCCCAGGAAGTGACCTGCACTCACATGGTGCAGAGGAAGGAAAAAATCCTTCCACTCTGCCCCCCGCTAGGTCACTCCCAATTTGACCTGGAGTAAAATTCATTCCCATTCATAGTAGTCAGTTAGACCCTGAGCATGGGAGCAAGAAGTAGCCAAAGCTACACACCCAAGAGAGAATGCTTGTTGCCACCTCAGAACACTGGCCCACCCTTTCCACTGTTTCATCTCCAGCTGTGGAGATAATGCTTAGTGTTGCTAGCCTCAGAAATCATGGGGTATCTCCTCCCACTCAAAAAAAAAAAAGGCATCACAAGATTGTTTTAATCATGTCAAGAAATCTGTTTTAGACTCTGAAGATAGCATCAGATATAATGGAGTGGTGTCAGAGGACCTGTTGGGGGGATGGGTTTGCATGAATGATTTTTGGCAAGAGGAAAAGAGGGTAGCTATGGATGGTAGTTGTCTTGAACAAAATTCCCTCCCCATTCTGTCCCTTAAAATATGTAGCTGTATTAGGTTCTTGTTGCCATTGCATCTGGGTCCTGTACAAAAGCTTAAACCAATACCCTATCTACGTTGCTGTCAGTCAACAGAGTATAGTAACTTTGAAACAGAAAGTTGCAATTAACCTAGAAAATATAATTGCTAATTTCATATGGGATTTTTTTAAAACAGCCAAGATTTAAAAGACTTGTCTCACTAAATACAGGGAAGACTGGGGCTTCCTAATATGGAACTCTGATGAATGGTTCTCTCTGATTCAGACATCCCCTTTCTTTAGCAGTGAGGCTAAGCCCTCAGCATGAACGTGGGGCTAACAAGAGTATTTCTACTGACTTCAGTGTGCTTTGGATCAGGCTCTCTGGCAGCAGGGAGAATTTGATGTACACCTTTTCCTTTCAAAATGAATTTTATTTTCCTCATCAAACACTGGAAAACCCCAATATTACTGCTACTTCTTTTCATCTGAGCAGCTAGCAAAGTTTGAGCCCTGCAGGTTGTTTCTGTTAAGAGGAGAAATTGATGATGGAGTCAAATATCTCCGATGTAGTTCTGAATATTTGATTACTGGTGGGTTCAGGGGAACACAAAGTCCTACTCCCCTGAACCCTCCAGGAATCAAACAGGAAACAGTTTTTTTGCTCATGGCTCCAAGCCACTTTCAGTCAGCAGTAGGCCCAAACCAGGGTTGCCAACATTGTATTTCAAAAATAAGGGACTGTTTTCTTAGCACCTCTGTCCCATTCCTCCTACCGATATTAGTATTATCATTGTTTATTATTATTATTATTATTATTAATAATAATAATTAATAAGCAGTACTCACCTACATTTGCCAAGGATATTTCTTGCTGCTTTTTGTAGCATTCAGCAACTCCAGATCTTGTTGCACAGAGTTGAAAAAATAAGGGACGTCCCTTGTAATAAAGGACTGTTGGCAACCCTAGCCCAAAGCACTCTCTCTAGGCTTTTCTGGGGATGACACACTCAGTGTTTGTTCAAGGTGTGTCTAGGGCTTCGTTGCTGTTTTTTCCTTGCTTCGGTGGTTGTTTTTTTGCTGCTTCTCTCTCAGACACAGACACACATACCTCCATCAGACAATACCCAGCAAAACCCTTCCTTCCTCGTGATTCAAATTCCTGAGCAGACCAACGTGAGCCTCTGTTTTGGCCAATGACATGTGCCTATGTTTTGGGTTGAGGCCCTTAATATTTCTTACAGTTATCCCAAATGAAGGGTGGCTGCTATACTTACCAGTTTTAACAAGGTTTAACCCAACCAATAAAACAAGGTTTAACCCAACCAATAACAAAACAGGATAATATGGAAATTTAGAAAAATCTGAATTCCCTTCCAAAAATCCTCTCGAGCCTCTTTTGGGTAACATTCAGAACTTAAAAGAGAGAAGGGAGAGGGGAGATTGAAGAGAAGGCACCAACTGAGGTCCTAAGGTGTCACAGGATGGATTGGCCCTTTAAAGGGAGTTGAGCTCAGCCCAGTCCATCTGTGCTTTGTTAGCTGCCTGCCTTCCCCAGTGATGGGCTTTGAGGCAGATAAAAGGGAGTGCTCAGCTGAGCTGAGGGGAGGAGGGGCCTGGGAGGGGAGGAGAAGAGAAATAGCTCTCTGCATCAGACAAAAGAAAAACGAAAATAAGAAAGAAAAACTTGTAGCACCTTAGAGACTACCAAATTTATTTCAGCATAAGCTTTCGTGGGTTAATACCCACTTCATCGGATGCATGGAATGAAACATACAGTAGACAGATATTTATACAGTCAGAGAAACATGATAAGGTCGAGGTGCATAGACCGACCTTAAGAGGCTAATTAGTTGAGAGGAACCATTACAGCAGGGGAAGAAAAACCTTTGAAGTGATAAACAAGATGGTCACACAGGTGTGAATGAGGATCGTTAACTTAAGGGAAATAGCTTCAATTAACGTAATGGCCGAGCCATTCCAAATCTCTATTTAATCCGGAGGCAGTGCAACCTAGTTTGCATATCAATTCGAGTTCAATAGTTTCTCTTTGAAGTCTGCTTTTGGAGTTAATCTGTCGCAACACTGCTACCCTCAAGTCTGTCACTGAGTGATTAGGGAGGTTGAAGTGTTCTCCTACTGGTTTTTGAATGTTATGATTCCTGATGTCAGATTTATGTCCATTTATTCTTTTGCGTAGAGACTGTCCGGTTTGGCCAATGTACATGGCAGAGGGGCATTGCTGGCACATGATGGCATATATCACATTGGTAGATGTGCAGGTGAATGAGCCCCTGATGGCGTGGCGGATGTGATTAGGCCCTGTGATGGTATCACTTGAATCGATATGTTGACAGAGTTGGCATCGGGCTTTGTTGCAAGGATAGGTTCCTGGGTTGGTGTTTTTGTTGTATGGTGTGTGGTTGCTGGTGAGTATTTGCTTCAGGTTGGGGGGCCATACAACAAAAACACCAACCCAGGAACCTATCCTTGCAACAAAGCCCGATGCCAACTCTGTCAACATATCGATTCAAGTGATACCATCACAGGGCCTAATCACATCCGCCACGCCATCAGGGGCTCATTCACCTGCACATCTACCAATGTGATATATGCCATCATGTGCCAGCAATGCCCCTCTGCCATGTACATTGGCCAAACCGGACAGTCTCTACGCAAAAGAATAAATGGACATAAATCTGACATCAGGAATCATAACATTCAAAAACCAGTAGGAGAACACTTCAACCTCCCTAATCACTCAGTGACAGACTTGAGGGTAGCAGTGTTGCGACAGATTAACTCCAAAAGCAGACTTCAAAGAGAAACTATTGAACTCGAATTGATATGCAAACTAGGTTGCATTGCCTCCGGATTAAATAGAGATTTGGAATGGCTCGGCCATTACATTAATTGAAGCTATTTCCCTTAAGTTAACGATCCTCATTCACACCTGTGTGACCATCTTGTTTATCACTTCAAAGGTTTTTCTTCCCCTGCTGTTATGGTTCCTCTCAACTAATTAGCCTCTTAAGGTTGGTCTATGCACCTCGACCTTATCATGTTTCTCTGACTGTATAAATATCTGTCTACTGTATGTTTCATTCCATGCATCCGATGAAGTGGGTATTAACCCACGAAAGCTTATGCTGAAATAAATTTGTTAGTCTCTAAGGTGCTACAAGTTTTTTTCTTTCTTATTTTCGTTTTGCTGACACAGACTAACACGGCTACTACACTGAAACCTAGACAAAAGAAAAGGGCTGATTGGTGTTACCTGCAGTGAGGGGCAGAAACGGTGAGAGAGAGGCTTGAGAAAATACCAGGCAATAGGGTTGGGAAGGAACAGCTGAGCCCAGCATGGGACTGAAAAACTGTAGTCTCAGAAAAAATTGTTTTGATTTAAGTTGACATTTGCACTGCGCTGTTGTTTTCACAAACCAAAAGGGGTGTTATTTCTCTCATATGAGAGCCTGGGTGCAGTTATTGGGAAGCCCAAAGAGGGGAAACCGAGGCAGCAGCAGGTTTGGAGGCTGCATTAGATAAGGAAAGGGATTTCTGGCTGTAGGATCATCTGGTTTTATTTGAAAACTTCTGAAACATGAGCCTGATCCTTCTCCATTGAAGTCAGCGGAAGTTGGCTCAAACCCAATGCTTTCTTAAAGGGAAAAACAGCTAAAGATAGAGACAGTGACGTGAAAATAGCCAAGATTAATCCCACATAGCCCTGTTCATGCAAAAGCCCTTGACAATCTCCCTTAGTTTCAAAGCCTACTCCTTATCACTAGAACTATCATATCCAAATTCTGCTTCTCACTCTCTCAGGGTAATATGAATTAAATCTGCATTTTTAATAGCCATCATTGTTTAATGCTTTTAGACTTCACTAACAGAATAGCAAAGGAGACAGAACGGAAGATGATGCACTTTAAAATAGTACATAGGATGTGCTGGGTTCCTTCATCTGCTCTAAATGTGATTAAAGGTGTGATATATGTTTAGCAATGTGATAAATGAGGAGGAAGCTTATCCATATTATTTGCTCATGTCCTAAAATTAAAAGCTTGGTGTGAGGTGGTTTATGTGATACATAGAATCTACGAATATAAATTGCCACCTTTGCTGCAACTATCTCTTCTAAATGATTTTTCCATGTTTCAGAGTGCAACTAAAATCTCTTAAAAATGGGTGGCCATTGCTCTTTCTTGTGCAAAGCAATTGATTCTGAGTGGGAAACATCAATGTTCTAGTTATTAAAGGCTGGAATCTGGAAATGACTGAACTGGCCTCACATGAATGCCTAGTATATAACTTAGATTAATTTAATTCATTATGGTCAGAGTTCATCTGCTTTTTAGAGGGTAGAGGATATAGACATTCCAAGGGGATTAGAATTTAAATTATACTGTAGGTTTGTGACAGAGAGAAGAGCTGTGATGGAGGGGTGGGGGGGGGGGAGTGGAGCATTTCCATTTTTTCACAGATTGTCTGGGGTTTGTGTGGTGTTGGTTATACTGGATTTATTTTTATGTTGTATTTTGCCTTAGTTACAGCAGGAGTTTGTTGGTACCTCCAATAACAAGTTGCATTGAAATTGTTATGCTAACTCCATTTTCTCCTGCTCACAACTCCCTGAAAAGTTCTTTGGGGCTAAAATATTTTATGCCTTGTTTCAGCTCTCATATAACTTTTTTCTGGAAAGTTTGAACAAAATTCCTTCACCAGTTTCTTGAGCTTTGTGAGGTGGTGAAAAAGAAACATATTCCATTGTAAGAAAACATTAACTTTGCATGTGTTCATGCAACTTCAAAATTACTAATTTAAAATGTGAAATGTTCATTAGCTAAAAGTGCCCGAGTAGACTTTTCTTTCAATTTACATGGGCGTGAGGGTTTGGAAAATGCTTTAAAAATCTTTGTGCATGGAAGAATGAGGCCATGTTTTTGGCATTGGTGTTTGTTTATATAGACTAGAGTGACATTTAGATTTTAAAACATATTAAAACAATATTTAATTGAGTTTTGTTCCTAGATAAAGGTAAAAATGGCCAAAACAGTCCAAATTTGACCATAGGGGGAGTTGTTTTATGTGGCTTCCATGCTGCAGATGCCACTCTGAGAGGAAATATGACTCACACCACAAAGGAAATGTAGAGTAGTGAGGCTATAAGGACAAATAGAACTGTCAACATGATTGAGGGACCTTTACCCTTTGTTGGCTATGCTGTTGAGCAGAAAGGCCTTCAGAGAATTCCTGGGAGGTTCAGGGCAAGTTGCACTTTAGAGGAGCCTTGTACAGATAAGATGGTTTTGACCTGGGGAACTAACTGCAAGTGACTTTCAGCCTTATTACACTAATGCGCCGTTCATCTTATTGAGCATTTGTGCCTGTGTATTCCTCCCAACTCTCCCTTCTGTTGAGCGTGCAACACCTGCATGGGAGCTGCAATGCTAACTGCATCACGAAGCTGGATTGCCATTCTCAAACATTCAGATATCAGGAGTTAGGCCACAAAAAATCATGAGATTCTACTCTCTCTCTATTCTTATTCTGCCCTCATCACCATAGTATCTGTAACTTCTAGTAGTGCACTAAGTGACAAGACTAAGGTCTGTCAGGTGTGATTCACTTTCTCACCCATCCTCTCCTTTGAGATTGGCTTAAAAATCATGAGATTATTCTTTTTAATTGTGCGGGTGTGGTGTTTGCCCTCTTGCTTCTGAGCCTTTAGGGCATGCTTGCTTTATATGTTGGAGCTTTTTTTCTACAACCATGAGGGCTAAAATCTTTGTTTTTATGAAAGCTGAGATTCTCATGCAATCTCTTAAAGCCTCAGCTGCTGGAATCAAAAGAAAAGCACCAAGCATTGTGAGACTTATGATAAAATCATGAATTGGTAACACTGCAAAGGGCTTTTTGGGGGGGGAGGGGGGTAAGGCACTGATTGCCCTCAACTCAGCCTCTTGCAGGAGACACTCAGCAGGATTGGGCTCTATTTTTCTGTCATTCTAATCTCTGATAGAAAGTTTTCATCCTAAAGAAAGCTTTTGCTGTAGACTCTCTGCAATGCAGAAAGAGATTGCATATTGAAATCCTTATGCTCCTGGGGAGCCCGAATACCAGTCTCTCCTGCCAAATCTATCTGCTTCCCCCTGCTTGTAACAGCTCCACCCAGTTGTGGTTGCACTTCAGCGATGCTACTAAAGACAAGATATGAAAAAGCACAAGTCTCATTCCCCGTGTGCTTGTATACACAAAAATTAGAATGATCTCTTGCCTATACACCTTTGGATTTACATGCAATTGAGTAAGGTATGTTGAAATTCTGGGGCTATCCCTTAGAATTACATCTGAGACCCCAGTGTTATCTTTAATGCCTTGTACCGTGTAATTCAGTTCTAGAAATAAATCATAAATGAGAGGAGAGAGAGAGAATCAGAAAGAGAGGTAAACCAAAACTATACAGCATAAGAGATAAAGTAGCTTGGAGCCATAAGCTCTAGCTACAGTAATACAACTAAGTACCTCTGCCTCAATTTACAGATTACAGAAATACACATAGTCATCACCACCAGCAGCATAAATATTGGATGGTTTCACACCTTCCTCTTTTCCTTACTATTATTATTTAATGTGGTAACTTTTCAATATCTCCCTACAATGGAAAGACAAGAGGGACACATTTTCTTTCTTGTATAGTTGCAATCTAGTGCAGGAGAATGTCTGAGGAGAAAATTTGTTGGAGACCTACTGAGAAGCCAGAAACTGGACAATAGCATTGATTAATCTGTCATGAGTCTGCGGGCTGTCTTCTATGGTGAAAATCACTTTGCCTGCAAATGTTATAACCACTCAAGGTCTTTCCAGTCTTTGTACTTTATCCCTCTTTTTTAGACCTATCCTTACTTTGGCACACACTAACTACTAATACCCCATAAAACCGGGGGGAAAGAATCAAGAGCAGTATTACTGAAAGCCAAATCCAGTGTTATGTAGGGAAAAGGCTCAGTTTCAGCCACAAACTTTGTCAAATCTGGAACCTGACTAAATATTTGCAGCATAGGGCATTGAGATGAATCATGTGATAAGGCTAACCTGGTAGAGCTCACTCTTCAGGGAAGGAAAGCAGGTGTCAGGAACTGACCACTCACATGAGATAGCTTGCTCCATGAAGATTTAGGGTCTGTCTTTGCTCTTTACATGAAGAAATAAACATATAAGGCCTAGTTACATCTATAAACTGCTACTCTGGTATGGCCCTGATGGCTTCCATAATAAAACTCAGGGAGACCCCTGCGACAGTCCAAGTGTTGTGAGGCACCTCACCACTACCTGCCCTTAGTGTGAAGCAGTCTTGTCTGTGCCTGCTATAGTTCAGCTCCCTGAAGCCAACAGTCTCTGGCCAAGCAGTGCCTTCTAGATCTCCGGAGACCTTGCTCTCTCTGTCTGCACAAGCTAGTGATAGGCACATGCCAACCCCTAAGTCCTCAGAGTGTTTCCCTGCAGGGTCCAGTCCTTTGTCCACTGGACACTCTTAGAAATGACCAGATCTGCAAGGGAATAGTATACACAGCCTGAATGTTACCACTCAGGATCAGCTCCTTCATAACATTACAGCACGGAGATATATTTATAGTGATAACAATCAAGTTTATTATCAAAAGCTAAGAATTCAGAAAGAGTGAGTAAGTAAAATGGATCCAAAATGGTTACATATAAAACAAAATCATAACACGCTTTCTAGAGATTAAACTTAACTTTAAAAGGCTACATCCTTGTCTAAAGCAATTTATCTCACCTAAAGCAATCTCCCAGCATCTCCAACCAGCGCAGCTGAGATCCCTCCTTTTGTGCACCCAAAAGTGCTGTTCTTATGCTTCCTCAGTGAAGGATAAAGGGGTGTCTCCTTATTTTCCTGTATATCACCCAAAATTCATTGTTTGTCAAGAATCTGGTTGACCATTATGTTGGCTTACAATGTTCAATTTACATGTGAACCGAGGTAGATGGGGTTATACATCCTTTGGCAGAAACTTTTTCATCAGCCATGCCTTGATTCAGGCTTTAAAAACATGTTTTCCAGCATGTAGACATAACTCCTTACACAGTGTTAGTACATACATTTCACAATTATATAAATTACCAGGGTGATCCTGGATTTCATTTAAGATCTCGCATGACATTCTTTATGGATAACTACTATGAAAGCAGTGTGTTAGATGTAGTGAGTTTATCAGGCCTGATAGGAGTTGTTGTTATAGAACAGTGAATCCTTTGCCAGTTGGCACTGAGGTGCTTATGGGTCATAGAAAGATCCCAAACTATTTAAAGGGATACTACCCAATTCCTAGACACTACAGACTCAGTGCTAGGCTTTCAGATTTGAACTCGTGCAACCAGATCTAGCACTGGAAAAGTTGGCTGCCAGGAGAGTTGAATCTGCTTTTGCCAAGTCCTGACTTTGGCCTGTAAAGTTCAGGTCCAGTTCATCTGACTCAAACACAGCATGGTAGTGTTTATACAGCTTCATATTTTCCTTCCCCAAACCCTTTGTCTGACTCAGATGCTCTGTTTAAAGTGCAAACCTTCTAACTGCTGCTGAGGTTTCTTAAACCAGTGATTAAACCACTAAATGATTAGCATGGGATTGACATCCTTCTTTTGTATATGATTTTGTCAAAAGATTTTTAACACTCAATAAAGCATATGGTTGATTAAATACTTTGATTTTCTCGCCATCCGTATTCTTAAGTTAAAAATCTAATTACAACGACTTCTTGTCTTTCTGGAAAGTACCTGCTCTACCCACACTGCCGCTTCCACCCTGCTGTTGATATGATTTGCAACTATATGATTTACAACAGTGACTATGGCTGCCTGCTCATGTGTAAGATTGAGTAGTTGTCTAAAGTAGGATGGGTCTTTTAGATGACATTGTATGCTCATTATCACCAGACTCTTGCTCTTGATTGTATTATCTTATTAAAGACTTGGAATTATTTCTCAGGAGAAAAGCAATAGCCTCTTGCCCAAGTCTCTCATTTTACATAGGAATATAAGAATTTCTATATCAGATCAGACCTATGGTCCAACTAATTCCAGTGTTTTATCTTAAACAGTGGCCACTACCAAATGTTTAGAAGAAGGTGCAAGAAACTACACAATGGAATAATCGGACAGTATGGAAAATGTCTTCCTAACTGCAATCAATTAGACATGGGCTTATGCCCTGAAACAATGAAGGTTTATAACCTGTATGCACTATAACTTTGGATGTTCTCATTCTCTATATAAATATCTAAATCCTGCTAAGTAATCAGCCTTTCCAATCCTGCAGCAGTAATTTCCACAGTTCATTCGTTTTAAAAAAGTATTTCCTTTCATCAGTGTTAAATCTGTTACCTTTCATTTAATTAGCAGTCCCCTTGTTCTTCACTTATAAGAGGGCAAATAGGACAGGATTTATACTCTTTTTATACTCCTTATTTGGCATACTTTTGTTATGTCCCTGCTCACAAGAGACAAGTAACAATAATCTTTCCCCTTACCTCATAAAACTTTCCATGCCTATCATAAATTTTGTCACCAGTCTTTGGAGTCCTTTTTTGCCTCTGGTATTTTTTTTTCGTGAGGCAGTTACCAGATCTATTCAGAGGCTATCAATCAAAGGTTCTTAAATTGTTCCCCATCACTGTAGTGTCTGAGCTCCTCACAACCTTTCATGCAGTTATCCTCACAACACCCCAGTGAAATAGGAAAATATTATTATCCCCATTTTACTGAGGTGCAGAGAGAGGCTTAGTGACTTGCCCAGAGTCAGGCAGGAAGTCTGTGGCAGAGCAGGTAAGGGCACATATAATTTATGATTTATGTAACAACATTATCACAGTGTCAATATTAATGTGTATCCTGTTATTTATGCATCCAAACGCTTTCTATTGCCTCAAGGTAGTCTGAGCATTCGCTCCCTCCCATTCTAGCCTCTGACAGTTCATACATTTTTAAGCATTACCAACCCAGTGATCATTCAGGAAGCAAATAGTGCAACACTGAGATTGTGTTTGTGGCGGAAAGTATTTGTCTTGCTGAATCTAAAGCTACAGAAACAATTTGTATCTGCAAAGATGAAGGATCCTTAAGGGCCTTCTATCAGCCGTGTGAATAACTTCATTCCTCTGGGAAATGGTTCCAGAGTAGCCCTGCACTTCACTGGGCTTCTGACTTTCTGTTCTATGGTGCCCTGTCTGAGCCAGAGGAAGAGTTAATTGCCTGCCTCTGGGGAGGGGTGGAGTAGACAGGCAGGGCTAGTGACTGACTCATTAAACCCAAGCAGATGCTCAGTTAGAATGGGGAATCTTTAAAAAACGGCTCCTTGGCAGTCAGAAAGGGAGAATGTCTGTCTGAGCAGGAAGCGCTCCAAATTCAATAGTGAAAGTGCTGGGCAGTAGTCTGAAGGGGCCCTTTTCTGTAATGTAAAAGGTGGTGCATGTGTAGTGGGGTATTAATAAACACACAGAGCGTATTTATGTGAATTCACAGTTAAAACTGGAAATAAACCCTTTTTGCAAAGAACATTTTATTGCTGCTGGGCTGGGATGGCCCATTCCATCACCTTACAGGCAATAATTAAATTCACATGGTTATTGAATTAACATTTGTTCTCTGACTGAGACTGTGGAATTACTTTCTCCTCCCCTTCAGGAATTAAATTTGGAATCAATTGCTAATGGGGAGAAAGGGAAGGAATTCTCAAGTCTCACTGAGCACAGATTGAAAAGAGAGGTGGACTTGCAGAAATTAACTTAAAATCTTTCCCTAGACCATTCGCATCATATCATCTAAGTACCAGCAAGTGGTATGTTACTTATCACTGCAACAGACAGGGAGATCAGGGAGCCTCAATTCTGCAGCAGAAAAAAATAAATCAATAACCTTTTCTAAGTCGACAAATAATTTTTCACTAACTGGCGATCATCCCAACCCTAACTCATTATCTTTCTGAAGAGCCGTACTTTGCAATGCCATCAGTGAGTGTTTGGATGAATATCTCAACAGCACTGTGGAGAGTTCATTGATTTTGGACCTGTGACTAATGCTGAGGAAAATGGAGTACTTTAGACAATTATTTGTCTAAACCACTCTAATCTCTGCTGAAGGGTTTTCAGAGAGGCTGTTTGAGGTATAGGGAAAGGGCAAATGTGTCCCTACCCCTTGTCAGTTACCTCACATGATCCTTCACATGTGATGGGTTCTGTTTAGCTGTGGTTTGACTAGCAACAGTTAACGAATGTACCATCTCTCTTTGGTTTTTCACACAATGATATATCACAACCCCACCACTTTGGCTCTTATCTATTACTGAACATACAGAAATCATGAGGGAAAATATTCTGGCTGTAGAGGCTTTTCGGTTGACCCCCTTGTAACAGGTATGTTTCCATGGTAACCACACCAGGCAGTGCTCCAGGAATCCTTCCCACCCCTTTCCCTCTTGATTTTCCCAGATAAAGAGGATAACATTGAAAGCTAAATTAGCCTATGGATAAAAACAGGCCTCCCTTAACCTTTTTTTTTTTTAACTGGACTATGTTGGTCTCCCTGTGGCTCCTGCTTGCTGTCCAACCAGTTTATATGAAGTGGCTCTTGGAGAGCTGCCTTGTCACTTGCTGCTGGCTCTTCTACTGGCTTCCAGGTGAGAGAGAGCGACACAGCGGATGTGCATGTGGAAGTGGGTGATGAAATGCAGAGCAAAAGTAAACCCAGGCTACTTCCTTCTTCACAAACAGCAAAACACAGCTCACACTAAAGACATCGAAAAACACCTGCTCCTTGTAAGCAAGTGCCGTAGTTGCCACTTGACTCTGTATAGACTGGGAGGTAGCCCACATAGTAATGATGAGGGGAAAGCTACTCTGGCTGATTGTGGGGGGAGGTGCCCATGAAACAATCTCTGTTAAGATATGTTACCTGCGACGACCATGCTTGACAACATGTTATCTTAGACAGCTTCATCTCTACAGGAATCTCGGGGGGAATTTGAAGGGGTTAAAACACAACACAGTTTAAATGCTCTGAGTTGGAGCTGTTTCCCCAAAGCCCACAAAGAAACATACCCAGCCTGTAAGGAAATTCTATTGCCCATAAGAAACGGGTGCCTTGTCCGAAGTACAAACCTTCTCCGTGCAAACATTAGACTTGCATGTGCAATAGTGATATCTGATATGAAAGTGAAAGATTGGATTGAATTGAAAGATTCAGTGCTGCTATCTAGAAGAGTTGAAGTCCTAAACGAGTTGCTTACTTGTGACCTCAGTGTTATGTTGCAGTCTACTGAAAGAGCTTCCCGCTGTAACATGACCACATTCCTGTTGAATAAAAGTTAAGCACAGAGTCTCTACTGCTCTAACAAGGCTGTTCTAACTGATTTCATTCATCTCTCCTGGCACCAAAAGTACTGACGGAAATCAAAAAGGCAATGACAAAGGTGCAACACCAGAAGAGATAATACTTCAGTGCTGAGAGGGAAGCAATCAAGCCTCCAGCTTTACTGCCAATAGCAGGAAAGTTATTTCACTGCTCAAGGTGGAAGCACTGGTCACAGCCCTCTCTCTGAAGTGAAAAAAGATTTGGGGCAGCGCCTGTGAATCTGGGGCTGATGTATTGTATGAGAACAAGCAGGAGTACATGATATTGGCACAACATACATAAATCAACCAGTAGCTATGGTCTGATATTACAGATGCCAGGGACTGCAGGAGATATAGTGGCCAGACAGCAGGAACAAAAAGTGTGTAGAGTGTGCAGACCAAAACTAAAAAAAAATGTGCTTAGCTGTTTGTTGGAGTGCCAGGCAGAGGAGAGAATACGTTAGGCAATCAGGCATTTGACAATCCGGGGCTAGCTGTAAAAGAGCATACAGGATTATAGACACAAGCTGTGACAACGAGTTAGCTATGGACACAGCTATAGCTGTGGAAATATGTTTCTAGGTACAGCGTTTGCCAAGTGCTTGGTATATTAACAACACAGCTGGAGAGATTTGCGACACAAAGAGCCCAAGCTGCAGAGCTACAGAAAGGGATCTTTAATTTACAGCATGAGCGGCCCTGTGGTTAACACAAGTAACACAATCCATTCCAGAATGAGCTAGCACTAGGAGGAGTAACATCAGAAAACAGACAGAGCTCAGTCTAAGCAAAATGAAATCCTAGAGAGAATTCATTAGCTCCTCAGTTTCAGGCAGATTTGGGCTTCTGTGTTTCACTTGATTGGGCAGGATGTGATGGATACTGGGCCTGGATTAGTTGTGAAGTGTGCTAACTCCAGTGAAAAAAGGGCATCTCCTTGTCCCCACTCCATCAGGGTAGTGGGGAGCTGCTGCTGCCAGCCAGTACAGCTCATTAAGGGGCAGGGTGATTTAGGAAGAGGGTGATGCTAAGGCACCCAAGAAATACAATGAGGCATTTTAAAGCTTCCCTACCCTAAAGGAGACTGAAGCTGCTACCACCCCCTGACCTCCGCTGGGGTGGAGTTTTCACTTGGGTGCAGCTGCCCCATGGGATCAGAGGGTACAAACAGCCAAATGGGATTAACAAAGCCCCTTGCATACATGCTAGGAAATAAAGTACACCTCTCAAATACCCCTGCAGTAAGGGAGTGATATGTGGCTTGAATATTTCCATGAAATTTGGCTTGAATTCATTTTAATGTAATAAAGGCTGTTTGTTAATTATTAAATGCTATTCCAGTTCTCTAAAAATTGGTACACATGTGGTGGAGGGCAATGTACATTAATTTATATCCAGAATGCACTGACTCCCAGCAACAGCCACGGAGAATGGTCTAGTACAGGGATTAACAACCTTGGGCACGTGGCCTGCCAGGGTAAGCCCATTGGCGGGGCGGGCCGGGCCAGTTTGTTTGTTTAACTGCCGCATCCACAGGTTCGGCCGATCGCAGCTCCCACTGGCCACAGTTCGCCACTCCAGGCCAATGGGGGCTGCAGAAAGAGGCAGCCAGCACATCCCTCGGCCCGTGCCACTTCCCACAGCCTCCATTAGCCTGGAGAGGCAAACCGCAGCCAGTGGAAGCTGCGATTGGCCGAACCTGCGGATGCGGCAGGTAAACAAACTGGCTCGGCCTGCCAGGGGGCTTACCCTGGCAGGCCGCGGGCCAAAGGGTGCGAATCCCTGGTCTAGTCTATCCCATCTAAGTTTTTATACTGCGCTCATTACCATAGTATCGGAGCTGTGTCACCCAGGAATGGTATCACTTTCTTGTGCATTGCCAGTGTAAGCAGAGTCAGGATGAGCTCTACCCTGACATCTGGTGGTGAGTTGTGGAAAGGGATGTCAGGGGCTAATCTTGTTTGCATGGACACACCCACCCTGCAAAGCATGATGGACCACTTGCCCAAATGGTCACTTTGGCTGCTGTGGAATCCCCAGTTTCTCTGTTATTGGGGCAGGAAGAATAAAGTGTTGTTACCCTGATTATGTGAATCAAGGACAGTGGGCTTTTGTTATGATGGAGGGACTCGCCATCAACTAAGCAGCACTCACTAGGCAAGGAACATGGGTTCCAAAACCCAGTGAATTGAGAGAGGTTGGGGGACAGGTTTTTTGATTGGGCCTTTTGGCTATAGATCAAGCATAGTACCTGGTGGTATGGGCCCCCGGTGAGGGTCTGAGACCAATTGCATCTTCTTCTCTCTCCACTGTGAAGTATCAGAGCTAATGTTGAGTTCAGGCTGCTGAGTTGAAATCACTCTGGGCTAAGGGTGCAAATGAGCACTAAGGCTCCCCTAACTACAAGCTGAAATCACTAAAGAGCTAAGAGTCTTATGAGCTGAAATCACTGAGCTGAAACCACTGAGCACTGTGTTAAGTAGTGGGGGAGCCTGAAGATCTATTGCTGAGTGGCTGGTGGTGTGGCACTGCCAGCGGAGCAGTTCGTGGGGACAGCTGTAGCGGCTTGCGGGACGGCTGGCGGAGCCGAGCGAAGCCCCACGGAGGGGTGAGGCAATCATCTTCAAGCCACGTAAGGTGCCCCTTACCTCTCCCCTCCCCATTTCTGCCCAGACTGATGAACTTTTGAACTTTGGGACTGGACTTTTGGGTTCTTGGACTTTTTGGGGACTTTGGGGGATTTCTGGGTTACCGGACTCAAGAACCAAAGGGACAGGACATGGCCCAGTTGGCTGGGGTGGGTCTTGCTCACAGTTTGGTTTATAAATCCTAGTTGCGGTGTTTTCCCAATTTAATGCTGGTGTCATTTACCTGCTGTTATTAAAGATTTTCTGTTACACCAAAGCCCTGTGCTTGCGAGAGGGGAAGTATTGCCTCTTTGAGGCGCCCAGGGGGTGTGTGTAAAGATTTTCCCAGGTTACTGGGTGGGGCTCGAGCCGGTTTTACATTGTATTGTTGAAAAGGGAACCCCTATGTACTGAACCCAGCCCTTGCTGCTATCAACTCGTCCTGGCAGAAGGGTTACACCAGTTTCTGTAAGACAGAAGTCCACATTGCAAAATCTTGCTAAGTCAACAATTCCAAGGTGGCTGCTGTGGGAACTTCTGACTGGGCACACCAGAAGGAGTTTAGGAATGTTTTTCAGTTTGTGTCCTAGGGCCTTACTCCAACAGGACTTTAGTGACAGAGATCTTAGTATTGCTTTTTAAATAAGGTATCTGTTCCCAGTGTCTGGGATTGTCCCTACTGCATAATTGGACAGGATTTCCTGGCTCCAGTAGGAGCCTACAACATCCCATTTTTTGGTCCAACAGGATTACCACTCTGTCAAGTGACCTATGACATCGAGTTCAAATCTGTCACCCCCAGTCAAGGCCCCCATTGGTTAGTGCATCACTTTGCATCTAAATGATGAGGCAATCTCTCTCACACGCTCCTTATCCAGAAAAGCTGCATTGAATTTGGCAGCATTAAGTGGGAATGTTGATTGTGCAGATGCTGATACTCTGACTGAGGCTCGAGAGCAGCACGTGACTCTTTAATGTGTCTCCTGCAGCTCTTTGCAGCACATGATGTTAAAACGCTGTATGACCAATGTAAGTTATGAACCATTAGGATGCTTTTACTGTGTTAATAACCAACTGTAGCTGATAAAATAATAATAATACTCGGTTAGTCATTTTGCTGTGAGAATTATAAATATATATAAATAGTAAATAATGAATTCACACTACTGTGGCTGTTTTGGGTAATGTTGATCGCTAATTCGGCTCCTGAACCACTGAGGTCTGAGTATCACTGGTGTAGACAATCATTTAATATAGTGCCCAGCCGCTAAACTGGGAAGGAAAGAGGCAGGCAGTAGTAGACGGGGGCACCACTCTCTCTCAGGGAGAATAGCAGGAAGAGGTGGCTGCCATAAAGGGCTCCTAAGCTCCACTTCTGAACAACTCAGTGTCTACACAGATAGTCTACTATCTAGGCTCTTGAGCTTCAGAAGGAGAAGGTTCGTTTCCTTCAGGGATGGCAGCCACTTCTTTCCCAGAATGTGCTTAAGCTCCTTTTCTCCCTCTTTCTGAGGTATGCTCCCCACACAGCTTCATATTGCCCCTCCTGCAGAGCTCCCAAAATGTCAGGTGAACAAACCTGAGGAGCTGAAAGATGAAAATAAAATGGCAATAAAAAAAAGTTTGTGATATAAATCTTCACGGGTTCTTGGCAAAATGGTGAATTATGCAGCCATTTGTGCAGCTGTATAACCACACTTTACATGGGGCGAGGAGGCCTGCTCCTCATTCACTGTCTCATTGAGCAGTGGTAAAGAAGAAAAGTGGGTAGAGGGATCATCAAGGTGGCTGAAGAATAAACTGAAATGATCATGTAGATCCATATGTGGATGTGTTGGCACACTGCACAGCAAAATCAGAATGTGGCTATCTCCTGCAGCTCTAACTAGCAGCTGCAAATTGATTTCTTTGTGTCGATAACTCCAGCTATAGAGTCTCAAACCGGAACAGACACTTGGAAATGCAGCAACAGGAGAAATCTTCAGACAGATTGGCAGGGCGTCCTGTGCCACTGAGGGAGGAGGATGTGGGGCACAGAAAGGAACTTCAAAAAGCTCCCAGTTCTGAGGCGAGTTAGTATCTGAGCTGTGTTGATATCATGAATGGAAATGGAAAATTTTATAGATGGAGTAGGAAACGTTTTGTGAAAACTAATGATGCTTGTGAGTTTTGCCTGGAACTGCATACATGTGTTTCACTTATCTTCACAGGGCTTGACATATTTGACATGAAGTTAAGGACATCATCGGTACTGGACTTTGATTGTTGGGAAACTGAGTTGTGTAATAAAAATACTACTACCTCAAAAAAGGTGGTAAATAATTAAGACCTGCCCTAATACAAAGATCACCTTTTTCAGTAACTAAGACAGTCCGGATAACACGCTAAATACATGAAGAGACTAACCAACACGATGGACAGGATTTGTTGATGGTGCTACAAGAAGGATATGATTAGGAGCAGTAGCATGAAATTAAGCAATGGGACACTTAAATTGAACAGCAGAAAAACCTTCCTATCTGTTGCACTGTGGAATACTCACCGTTCTTAGATACACTCAGTGAAGCCCTGGACCAAAATAATCCCTAGTATAATTCCACTGATTTCAGTGGAATTATATCAAGAATGAATCTGGCCTGCTAGGTCTCTTCCAGTTCTAATTTCTGTAAATTGAATCCTTGGGGAAAAGCATACTGTGTAGCCTAAATATCTCAACAATTAACTAGCTAAATTATCCTATAGCCCCCTGTACTCCTAGGCAGGCAGGATTTAAATTTGGTAGGAGGTGTGAGTGCTTAACATCTCTGAAAATCAGACCACCTATTTAGCTGCCCAAATATGGATTAAGGCTTTGGTTCTCAAATGGGTTCTTGCTGTGGCTGCAGATGCCGCCGCAGCAAATTTACAGTGGCCACAGTTTTGACCATTAAAATATACTAGTCTAGAGACAGTCTAGTCACATGTTTATTTGGATGTGTCAGGAAACTAAAAACAATAAATCGTTTCAATGTAAAGAATAATCTGTACTACAAATAGTACCACAAAACGTATATGGTTATTACTAATTATATAACTCAGGCAAAGGGGGTAGGAATAGAGAACTGGTTTCCTCCCACAGCCAGAGGCAGAAAGTTGCATTATAATGAAATGCTGCTGAGCCAACCTTGAGCTGCTATAGGGAGCAGAGCTGGTGGCCATGGCAGGGAGCTGCATGTGGCCACACTTTAGAATCACTGGATTACGGTGCCTAACTTTAGGCACCTATTTCTGAGTATGTTGACCTCAGTGTTTAGCTATTAATCTAACTGATTATCACCAGTGATGGGAAAACCTCAAATTCAGAGGTTGAATTTACCATGTATGCAGCAATAATTGGTGACTTTTGTTTTCATTTGGTTTCTTTTAAAGATGAATTGCGTACATAAATGAACACACACAAATACCACAGGAACAATCTTTCTTCTTTTTAATATAGATTCTGGACTCAGGAAGTACGGAGCTGCACAAAATGTACTGAACACCAAAAAAGGGAGTTGAGCAACTCCTTTGTCAAAGGTTTGGTTTGGGTTTGAGACAAAGATTTCAGCTGATTTCTTATTTGATCAAAGTTGGCTTAGCTTAGTGACTTTTAATGTTGTTTTTGAGAAGTGGTTTGGTCAAGAATAGGCTCAAGGGGCATAAAACCTTGGGCTTTGCCATTCATTAAATGATTGACCTTGGGCAAGTCACTTAACCTCTCTTGCCTCAGTTTTCCTGTGTGTAAAAATGAGGTAAATGAGACCCTCGCAGAGACATTGTGAGGATTTAGTGCTTTGCAGATCTGAAATATTAAGTTTTGTTGTTTATTGTTCTTTAAAGAAAGGTGGAGTGCAAGAGTATGGTGCAAAAAGCTACTACAGTAACGTGCTGCAGTAATATTATTTCTTCCTGTTGAAAAAAAATCAGACACAGACCCTATTTTGTTGCTTTAGCTAATAAAACTGTTCTGATTGATTACTCACCTGGATCACCTGGATCGATCGGACTTCAGCTGTCATTAAGACTGCGCCGATCACAACACGTCTGCCATTCTTCTCGCACTCTTGCCTTTCTTCTCCACGTTCGTCCAAAATGTTTAACGATGTCATCTTCCCATCTTCTTGGAGGCCGACCGGGGGGTCTTTTCTGTTCTCGCGGGTACCACTCAGCAATGATTGCGGTCCACCTGTTATCTGTGAGCCGTGCTGTGTGGCCCGCCCATCGCATCTTGTTATGTCTGCTTTCCATGACAATATCTTTCACACCGTTGCGTTCTCTGATCATTTCATTTGGTATACGATCCAGAAGGGAGATTCCCAACATAGCTCGTTCCATTGCCCTTTCAGCTACCAACAGCCATTGCTCTTCTCTCTTCGTCAGTGCCCACGTTTCACTGCCATACAGCATGGCTGGCAGCACTGCTGAATTGAAAATATTTTTATGTGTGGTCCTTTGAGGACGTCCTTGATGGAATTAAATGCACACCATCCTGCCTGAATCCTTCGCGAGAGTTCTCCGTTCAGGTCTTGGCGCATATTAACTTCTTGGCCTAAATATATGTACTGTTCCACTTCTTCGATGTCTTCTCCTGTTACCGTTATTCGGGCTTTTCGTAAGACGTCTGATCGCATATATTTCGTTTTGCAGCGGTTCATTTTCAGGCCGACCTGACTACTTTTCTTGTCGAGTCTTTGTAGCATGCTCTGCAGTTGGTTGGTGCTTTCGGCAATTAGTACAATGTCGTTTGCAAATCTGAGATGAAATAATCTCTCTCCGTTTATGTTGACACCACTCCTCCAATTGATCTTGTTCATAACCATTTCGAGGCAGGCGGTGAATAGTTTCGGTGAAATTGTATCTCCTTGCTTTACGCCTTTCTCAATTGGGATGCGGAGGGGAGTTTCAAGGAGAATAATGTCTGTTGTACATCCAGTATTCGCTTCCTTCAACAAACTAATGTACTGCGTGTTAATGCCCTGCTCTGCGAGCGCCTTTAATATTGCGTTAAACTCAATGTTATCGAAGGCCTTTTCATAGTCGACAAAAGCAATGCACAGCGGGAGTTTGTATTCCCTCACTCTTTCTAGGAGCTGGCTAAGGGTAAATATATGGTCGATTGTACTGAAATTTCTTCGAAACCCTGCCTGCTCTCTCGGCTGTTGTTCATCCAGACTCTGCGAAAGTCAATTCGTTATCACCTTTGTGAAGAGCTTGTAGATGTGAGAGAGCAGGCATATAGGGCGGTAGTTCTTAAGATTTTCTCGATCACCCTTCTTGTGCAGCAAGATGGTATTCGACTCCTTCCAGCTTGATGGTATTTTTCCTTCTTCAAGATATCGACTGAATCTTAAAGCGAGGGCCTTCCAAAGTTTTTCGCCTCCTGCATAAATCATTTCTGACGTTATTCCATCTTTGCCTGGAGCTTTTCCCTTCTTCATCTGGTGTAGTGCGCTTCGGACTTCGCTGACGATTATTGGGGGGACGGGTTCGTCTGACTCTTCGAGGGTTGGGAGGGGGACGTTGATTCTTGATTTGAACAGTTCTGTATAGAAGTCCTTGCAGACCTCCTCCATCCCTGCTCTGTCGATTACTGTCTCTCCATCCTTGTTCTTCAATGCTGTTACGCTCAATCTATACTGCATCAATTCCCGCTTGCATGTCCTGAGGCTCTTGCGTGATTCAGCTGTTTTAAGGAGCTTTTCTTTCCGGAAATTCTCGAAGTCATCCTTCAGTTTTCGCCGTATAAGCTTGCACAGAATGGAGTACCCGAGGTTGTTATCCGAGCTCCTTTTCATGTTTCTCCGCTTCTCCAACAAGCTTTTTGTTTCAATCAAGATTCTTCCCTTCACCTTCTTCAGCTTTTTAATTTCAGCTGCTTTTATGCAACATCTCAACTTGTCAGCAAAGATACTATAGTCCTCATCACACTTTTCCATCTGGCTCCAGTCAAACCCAGAAATCGCTTTTTTCAGCTTTGCTTCATCGAATGTCTTCGGCTGCTGTTTCCTGTTTGCCATCTGTAACGCCTTCTTGTCCACCGCTTCGTCGAAAATCAACTTCGCTCTAAGCAGGTGATGGTCACTGCCGGTGTAGAATGGCTGCACCACAGAGACGTCTTGAACGATGCGCCTTTTATTGACTAAAATATAGTCGATTTCATTCTTACTCTTCGCGTTTGGTGCGATCTATGTCCACCTTCTTGAGATCTTCTTTTTGTACCAGGTGTTTGCCAGGTACAGTTCTTTCATTTCTGCCATCGCTACCAGCCTCTCTCCTCTTTCATTCCTTTCTCCGCTGCCGTATCTCCCTATGAACTTTTCGCCAGCTTTCCCTCGCCCGACATTGGCGTTGAAATCTCCCATCGTGACAGTGTAAGTGGACTTTTGCGCGAGAGCTCTTTCAAGCTCTCGGCAGAATTCTTCCACTTCTTCGTTCTCACTTGCACTTGTGGGAGCGTAAGCCTGGATGACCTTGAGGGTAGCTTTTGACTCCATCTGAAGATGCAGCACACCGATACGTGATGATGTTAGCTGGCATGATATGACTTTTGAAGACCAATCTTTATTGACGATAAATCCAACTCCTCCAACATTTCTAGTGCCATCTCCCTTTCCAAGCCTCACAGCACTTCCATCCTTCCAGTTGACTTCCAACTCCTTCTTTCATCGGGTTTCGCAGACACCGAGAATATCACATTTTATCCTTTTCTTCTCCTCCATCAGATGGTTCAACGTTTCCTCCTTTGCCAGTGACCTACAATTGTAAGTACACACAGCGAGGATTGTCCTTTTCCATGTTGGCCTAGCACCTGACATTTTTAGCAACCTCTTGTCGCTCAATTTCCGCTCCGCCACCGTAGAATGTGCATTTACTCGTGTTGTTTTAGCCGTTAACTTCAAGCCATCCCACTGGCTAGGTGGGCAGGCATGTGTACCTCCTCAAGCTTAGCTAGCCTTCAACCTCTAAGGAGAAGGAAAAGCCCTCTTTCCTCTGAGAGAGCAACCCTCCTCCCTGGATTGGATAGTCCGACACCTTTGTAGCATGGTAAAACCTACCAGGGCATACGCCCCGCTACCATAGCTGTCAGACGGCCAGGGTCACCGCTGCACCACGTTGAGGCACTGAGGTAGGATTTTGCAGCGGGACTGATTACTAATCTTTACAAAACCAGCAAGGAGTCCTTGTGGCACATTAGAGACTAACAAATTTATTTGGGCATAAGCTTTTGTGGGCTATAACCCACTTCATCAGATGCATGGAGTGAAAAAGAGTAGGCAGGTATAAATATACAGCACATGAAAAGATGGGAGTTGCCTTACCAAGTGGGGGGGGTCAGTGCTAACGAAGCCAATTCCGTTAGGGTGGCCCATTCCCAACAGTTGACAAGAAGGGGTGAATATCAACAGAGGGGGAAATTATTTTTTGTAGTGACCCAGTCTATCCCAGTCTTTATTCAGGCCTAATTTGATGGTGTCCAGTTTGCAAATTAATTCCAGTTCTGCAATTTCTCATTGAAGTCTGTTTTTGAAGTTTTTTTGTTGAAGAATGGCCACTTTTAAGTCTGTTATTGAGTGGCCAGGGAGATTGAAGTGTTCTCCTACTGGTTTTTGAATGTTACAATTCTTGATGTCTGATTTGTGTCCATTTATTCTTTTGCGTTGAGACTGTTCGGTTTGGCCACTGTACATGGCAGTGGGGCACTGCTGGCACATGATGGCATATATCACATTGGTAGATGTGCAGGTGAACGAGCCCCTGATGGTGTGGCTGATGTTGTTAGGTCCTATGATGGTGTCCCTTGAATAGATATGTGGACAGAGTTGGCAGCTGGGTTTGTTGCAGAGAGTGGTTCCTGGGTTAGTGTTTCTGTTGTGTGGTGTGTAGTTGCTGGTATTTGCTTCAGGTTGGGGGGCTGTCTGTAAGCCAGGACTGGCCTGTCTCCCAAGGTCTGTGAGAGTGAGGGATAGTCCTTCAGGATAGAATATAGATCCTTGATGATGCGCTGGAGAGGTTTTAGTTGGGGGCTGTAGATGACGGCTAGTGGCGTTCTGTTACTTTCTTTGTTGGGCCTGTCCTGTAGTAGGTGACTTCTGGGTACCCTTCTGGCTCTGTCAATCTGTTTCTTCACTTCACCAGGTTGGTTTTAAGAATGCTTGATGGAGATCCTGTTGGTGTTTGTCTCTGTCTGAGGAATTGGAGCAAATGCGGTTGTATTTTAGGGCTTGGCTGTAGACAGTGGATCATGTGATGTGGTTTGGATGAAAGCTGGAGGCATGTAGGTAAGTATAGCTGTCAGTAGGTTTCCTGTATAGGGTGGTGTTTCTGTGACTATCGCTTATTTGCACTGTAGTGTCCAGGAAGTGGATAGCTTGTGTGGACTGGTCCAGACTAAGGTTGATGGTGGGGTGGAAATCATTGAAATCCTGGTGGAATTCCTCAAGGGCCTCTTACCCAAGGGTCCAAATGATGAAGATGTCATCAGGCCCTTGAGGAATTCCACCAGGATTTCAATTGGGGAAGTGAAGAAACAGATTGACAGAGCCAGAAGGGTACCCAGAAGTCACCTACTACTGGGTCACTACAAAAATAATTTTCCCTCTGTTGATATTCACCCCTTCTTGTCCACTGTTGGAAATGGGCCACATCCACCCTAACTGAATTGGCTTCGTTAGCACTGACCCCCCACTTGGTAAGGCAACTCCCATCTTTTCATGTGCTGTATATTTATATCTGCCTACTGTATTTTCCACTCCATGCATCTGATGAAGTGGGTTATAACCCACGAAAGCTTATGCCCAAATAAATTTGTTAGTCTCTAAGGTGCCACAAGGACTCCTCGTTGTTTTTGCTGATACAGACTAACACCGCTACCACTCTGTAATCATTACAGTGACCTTTGGAGAGTCCCATAGTGATCCAGCCACTTACTTCAAGCCTAACCCTGTGAGGGGCTGACAGTCCTCAAATTGGATGAAAGACCCTTCAGCAGCATAGTCATAAAGGTCTGGTCCCCTTCTGAAGAGAGATTATCTGCAACTATGACACGTTTCAACTAGAAGATGGAAGAGGGTAAAACCTGGGGATAAATTGTGTTGGAATAGTAACATTAAGCTGCAGTGTGGGACGGGATTTAATTTTAAAATCAGAATAGTAAAGAATGTATTTCAGTGAAGACTGCAGAAGGTGAATGGGGAAAAATACTGAATAGCTTCCAAGCTAAATATTGAGAGAGAACCAAAGCTGTATTATAAAATCGTACATGGAGGGTGTGCTTTCCGATGCAGTTATACTAGATCCATCACAATGCTGGCACTTTTATTTTCATGGAACAGCCATTGCCTGATCAGAAAGTGAAACCTGAACAGCCCTGATCTTTTCAATCCTTGCAGAGTTATGACTGCATACTCCAAGCAGAAATTCAGACCTGGAGAAAGTAGCTGATCAGATTAGAGGAATATTTGAGCTAGTTTATTACAGAACTGTAGTTCAATGGATGTTGCCTTTTGTTTAGGCCAGAGATTGTAGTTTGTGTGTTTGTGAACTCAGAAGAGCTACTTGTGTACTTGTTATATCAAGAGTCTAAAAATCAAATAGTTTAGTCTCTGAAGAGAGGAAGAATCTCGGAGGGATTAGATGAGAATACACAAGTGGAAGAGGCAGAACAAATCGTGTTTACAGCAAGAAACTAGCTTGTGTTGTTCGCTCTTGGGGGGGGGGGGGGGGGAGGGAAATAGCTTTGTCCATGCACAATCTTTATGCACCATCACTTGTGCATATAGAAATTCTGTTATTTGTGCATACCTGTGGAAACAGAGCAGAAGTGGGGTTCATACATGTAAAGTCTGTTACATATTTTGGGCATAATCGATTATGCACATCCATGAATGGGAGTCCATTTCAAAAATGTGACCCATAACATTTAAATCATGCTGTATGGTTTGCAATATTGTCAAATATCTTTACATTCTGTATGCAAAAGCAACAACTATTACAATAACGTATCAATTTTTTTGACAAAATTGTAAAACATAATTCTTTTTCTTTCTTCTTATCCCTGTGGCAGCTATGTCGATCAATAACATAAACTAAAAGACACCAGACCTATGGGCTCAGATCCACAGACTTAGGTATGTAAACCCCAGATTAGGACATGCTCCTGAGAGGTAGGAGACTCCCCCGTTCAAATCCTTTCTCCTCAGGCAGAGGTGGGCATTGAACCTGGATTTCCCACTTCCCAAGTGAGTGCTCTGACCACCATTTAAAACAGGGATCTCAAACTCGAATCACCAGGAGGACCTAGGGTGACCAGACAGCAATTGTGAAAAATTGTGACAGAGGGTGGGGGGTAATAGGAGCGTATATAAGAAAAAGCCCCAAATATCAGGACTGTCCCTATAAAATCAGGACATCTGGTCACCCTAGGAGGGCCACATGAGGACTAGTATATTGGCCCGAAGGCCGCATCACTGACACACACACCTCCCACTGCCCCCGGCCCCGCCCACACTCCACCCCTTCCACGAGGCCCCGCCTCTTCCCACCCCTTCCCTGCCCCCATTCCAACCCCTTTCCCAAATCCCCGCCCCTGCCCCGCCTCTTCTCCCCCCCGTCCCCTGAGCGTACGGCTCCTCGCTCCTCCCCCTCCCTCCTGGAAAGTGCTAAGCGCCTGGAGTTAAGCAGAGGAGTGGGGACGTGGCGCGCTGCGGGGAGGGGGAGTGGAGGGAGGGGAGCTTGGCAGGCTGCAGGAAATAACTCTGGGGGGGTGGGGGAGCTTGGCGGGCCACATGTTTGAGAACCAGGATTTAAAAAGTGTGTAGTGGCCTCCCCCCATCCCCACTGACAAGTTTAGGTCCCAGCTAGCATGTTAGTTTTTGTGGATAACATTTTTTGTGAATAACATTGTTATTGCTGTGATTTTCTAAGTGCCTAAAAGTTATGTGTTCAGCATTGCAAAGCCTAATCCCTTTGTGGATCCAGGCCAATACTTACCATAGGAAACATATATGCATTTAAAGTACTTAATCCCTTCTGGGTCAGATCCTCATTCACCCTATTCACCCTGATGTAACTCAGTTGATGCACATTATACCTAGGTTTAGATCAGGATAAATAAGTGTAGAATTTGGCCCACTGTTTTTTAATCTCATTATAAAACCACTGAAGTCTGAAGGGAGAGGAAGAAGGAAGGTGAATAACAGAAAAGAAAAGAGCCAATGTTAAAATAATGGCTATTTGGACACATCACCCTTTTTGTAATTAGGGACTCTGATTTAATCTCCTCCAGTGATTGCACTGCTGTTAATTAGAAAGAAATCTTCCCAAACTTCTTGTTACCTTTCCAAATTATCATTCAGCCAGCATATTAGCTCCTCATAAAATGCTATCTCCATCATGTAGAGAGGCTAATCTGTAATCAGGGGTGGCTGTGAATGTTGCAGTTAATGCAGCAATGCTCTTCTCACGTACTGTATTGCTAAAGTAATTAATAGCTTGTTTGGATGTGGGAGACTATCCAAATACCTAGATCAGATAGTCTACCATTATATGACTAAGGGCTAGTCTACATTGACAAAGTTAAAGCGGTTCCACGGCAGCTCTCCCAGCACTCTAAAAAACCCACCTCCACAAGGGGAATAACTCCCAGCACTGGTGCACTGTCTATACTGGCATGTTACAACGCTGAAACTTGCGGCGCTCAGGGGGGTGTTTTTTCACACCCCTGAGCAAGAAAGTTGCAGCGCTGTAAAGTGCCCGTGTAGGCAAGCCCTGAGTTGTACAAAGTCATTGGTTTGACATTGCCAGCTCTTGTTATATGGAGAAAGGCCTTGTTTAAACAGTTTACTCACAGTTCAGTTTAGTTAGTGAAGAATTTTAACAGAATTAAATACAGACTTCCAGGCCAAATTATGAGGTTTTTAGTCTCCTCCACCACTGTTATTTCTTAAAATCGACATGTAAAAAAAGTCCCCACTCACCTTGCTGTTAATTGTCTAACTGTCTAGTCTAATCAGTCTTGTTGCTTGTCTAGTTAGTGGCCCTCCTTGGTCCCAGGACCTGGTCACTTACTTCGCTGCAACATGCCCATATAACATTACTGAGTAAGGAAACTGAGCATGGCCTACTCCCCCAGTAGTGCAAATCTGTGATGCTTGCTTCCGACTAGTGGCTCTGGTAGGACCTGAGAGCCTCACACTTTTTCCACTGTGTTGCTCCACAAGGATATCACCAAATGGAAGAGTCTAAAATTCCCTGTTTTTTTCAGCAGTCTGGTGTCTCCTAGAGTATCTCTACACTGCAATTAAAAACTCATGGCTGGCCCATGCCAGCTGACTCAGGCTCGCGGGGCATGGACTAAGGGGAGGTTTAATTGCAGTGTAGACGGTGGGCTCAGGCTGGAGCCTGGGCGCTAAGATCCTGCGAGGTGGGTAGGATCTGTAGAGGGCCTCTGTGCAGTGCAACTGGTGTGAGGAAGAGGGAGAAAAAATGAAAAAGAGGAGAAAGTTTTGCTTTCTGCTGTGCAGGATTTTCAATCCATTATTTCAAGAGAGTTTGACTGTTTATAGCAAAAAATCTTAATGTCTCTGGCTTGGGAAGGAAAGGGGCTGGTATCTCCTCCCCTGACTTTGCAAGAGATCAACCCTCTTCTCTTTAAAAAATTGACAGGTATGCAGAGTGAATGCTTAGTGTTGTGATTGTTCAATATACAATGAACAGCAGTGGGGAATAGGAAACTAGATATAGCATTCAGGTCTCTGGGAGACAGCCAGCTGAAAAAATTGGCCTTTCTATTTCTGGTTCAGGGGCGGGAGGGGAAGCTTTAAGTAATCAGGCCTTGGGGAAAATATTGGATGGGTGCCACGGGCAATTGTATAGTAGATTCATGAACCAGTCTTTTACACTTCTTCATGCCCAGGTGTCCCTGAAGAACTATCTCTAGGAATTCACTTTGCATAGAGACAGTTATAACTATTGTCTGCCATCTGGAATAGTTCTTTAGAATGCAATAATCTTAAACAGGTAATGTTATGTTGCCCCTTTTCTGAGTAGTAGCAGAATTTAGAACTTGCCAGGGCAGTTTTACTTTTGGAGCAGAAACTGGTGATGCATCGTCAGGCACTTTCTTAATGTAATTTTTGTTTATTTACAAAATGAATGCAAATCCTGTTTCCCTGAGCAAGGGTTGGAGACAAAGCACACAGGCAAATCTCTTATGCAGAAACCTAAGATCAGGCATCTTTTCCCTGTCCCATAAGCAAGTGTCTTATGCCTTTCTCTTTGTCCAAAGCCTCACACCATCTCATCGCTCAGCAAACTCTGTGTCCCTTTTCCATCCCTCATCACTAGAACTGGTTGGAAATTTTCTGCGGCAACTTCGTTTTGTCAGAAAATGCCAATTTGCTGGAGCAAAATGTTTTGAATGTGTAAGATTTGTGGAAACTCTTGCCAAAGCAGAGGCAGGTTTCCACTGGAATCTGCTGGTGTTCCAGGGTCCACAGCAGACAGCTTGGGAGCCATGGCTGGAGCTAGGTTTCATGGGGCTGGTAGGCTCCCTGGTAGCTGGCCTGAGAGCCTGGAAGCCCTGGGGCAATCCGCATGGACTGGTGAGGCTGCCCGAGAGCCACGGACCATAGGAGACTGTCTTATTAGTATTTCCAGGTTCCAAACTATTCAGCAGGGACTCTGGGCCCCTGGAAAGCCCCAGCGTGAGCATGTAGCCTACCAGCCCTGTGAGTCCCAACTCCATCCAGCGGGGATCCCTGGGCTACAGGCTTCCTGCTGCAGAGCAGCTGTGTGAAATTGACATGCTTGTCAGTTTCATATATTTTGTGTCAGGAACACCATTTTGGTATTTCTGAAACTAAACTTTCGGGGATCTCTGGTTTGCTAAGAAATTTAGGCAGATTTGCTTTCATTCCAATTTGGAACAGATTCAAATTCTGAAATAACTAAACTTCTCTTGAACTGAGAACCTCGAGTTTCAGGGCTTGTCTACACTACAAAGTTAAGTCAACATAAGGCAGTTTATATCGACCTGACCATGGATTTGTACACACTGCAGTGCTCCTGTCAGTTAAACTCTCCTGCTACACCGACATAACAGAACCACCTCAACAAGAGGTGTAGCACTTGGGGCGACGTAGTTAGAGCTACACAGTGTCAGTATAGATGCTGTGTTTCTTGCGCCATAAGTGACCTCTAGGAGGTGTCCCACCATGCCCACTCTGACCTCTCTGGTCACCGTTTTGAATTCCACTGCCCTGCAGTCAGGTACACAGGTATGTGCCTCTCCCCTTTTAAAGCCCCAGGGAGTTTTGAAATGGCTCTTCCTGGCTGCTTTGCATGGAGAACTCACGTCTCATCTGCCCACCTGAGAGCATGCCGGCTCCACGTAGCAAACACACGCCTGCCTGGAGTACAGGGAAGGTGGTGGATGTTCCGGGTCTGTGGGGAAAGGAGGCTGTGCAGGCACAGCTCCACTCCACTCCAGCTGCAGGAACTTGTTCAGGGCAATGATAGGGACATGCCGCAGTGCTGTGTAAAAAATCAAAGAGCTGCAGCATGCATGGAAGAAGGCAAGGGAGGCAAATAGTCGTTCTGGTGCGGAGCCGCGGACATGCCGCTTCTACAAGGAAGAGGCTGGGGTCAGGGTGGTTGTATATGGGTGGGGAGCTGGTCGGGCGAGCAGTCAGGGTGAGGGCTGTGGGGGGAAGGTGGAGGCGGGGGTCTTATAGACTTGCGTTCATAATCCATAGCACAATACTGAAGAGCAGGGCAGGATCCATGCTTTCTGTCAGAGATCACTGGCTTGCAGGTTACCATGGCTGTTGAAAAGCAGCTGGAAACCTGGTAGGATGCTCATGGAATAATGAGATTGAGAAACCTGCATCATGTGACTCTGAACCTGCAAACCCTTCCCAAAACGCCCTGTGGCCAGTTGCACAGTGAGATAGCTACCCATGATGCACTGCTCTGTGTTGATGCAAGAGCTGCTACTGGGGATGTGCTCTGACAACCCCAGGAGCACAGTGTGGACATGCAACAGCGATGTAATAACAGCGGTGGCTGTACATCGACGTAACTTAAGTGACTTAACTTTGTAGTATAGATGTAGCCTCAGACAGCTCTACTGTCACCTGGGAAACCCCTAGTCCAAGAACACATGGCCTGGAGAAGTGAGCCTGACCATCTAACTTCCTTTTGTGCAACTGCTTTGCAATACAAGGAAGCTGGGAATGGTCTAATGACACAGATAGACTGAGCACTTTAACCCACCCAATATCCTTTAATGCAGCGGTTCTCAAACTGTGGGTTGGGACCCCAAAATGGGTTGAGAGTGATGCCATTTTAATGGGGTTACCAGGGCTGGTGTTAGACTTGCTGAGGCATGGGGCCAAATCCGAAGCCTGAGCCCCACTGCCTGGGGCTAAAGCCCCTCAGGCTTCAGCTTCAGCCCTGCATAGTGGGGCTCAGATTACAGGCCCCTCCCCCACCTGGGGCTGAATTCCTTGCGCTTCTGCTTTCGCGCCCCCCCCCATGGGGAGGTGGGGGTCGGGCAGGCTCAGGCTTTGGTTCCTGTGGTGGGGCAGATGCCCGACCCCCTTGCCTGAGTGAGCTGCAGCAGGACAGTGAGCCTGCGTAGAAGGGCAGCCAATGAGAGGAGGGCTTATTGGGAGCCAATCAGGGCCCAGATTGGGGACAGCCAATCAGGGCCAGGCTCAGCCCTATAAAAAGGCTGCCCAGGAGAGGAGCAGGGGTCTCTCCCAGGCCTTCGGAGGGGAAGGCCTGTCTCCTGCTCAGGAGACCAGCACCCAGGACAGCGCAGTGCTGGGCAGATGCAGGGGAGCCTAGGAGAGCTCCAGCCGGTTACCTGCCAGGCTGCGGGCCCTGACTGGAAGGGCCTGGAGGGTGCAAAGGAGTCAGAGGGGAAGTGACCCAGGGAGAGCGAGCAGATGAGGGGAGAGAAGGAGGGCAGGGAGGCTGCCGCTAGAGGGTCCCTGGGTCGGGACCCACAGTAGTGGGCGGGCCTGGGCCCCCCCACCCCTTCCCCCTTATGGTGCACCTGGCCATGAGAAGTGGCCATAACAGACTGCACCATACCCCTGACAGAAGGGGATAGACTTTGGGGTGTGGTTGGCCACCGCGGCAGGGGCGAACCAGAGGACTGCTGTTAACCTCCTCCCGCTCCCCCCGGAAGGGGGAGAGCGTGGACTAGGGGCCACTGCCGGAGGGCAGTGTCCTGAAGAGGACGTCGCGAGCCAGGAGCAACACGGGTCCAGATGCCGGCAAGGGAGCGGCGGATGGGACACCACGGGTGGAGGGCGCTCCAGGACTGCTGTGAGCTAATTCCCAGACTGACCGGCAGGGGGCGCCGCGGTGGTGAGTTGAAACCCCATCACAGTTCCCCATCTTGGTGTCACATAGTAATTTTTGTTGTTAGAAAGGGGTTCAATGCAGTTTGAGAACCACTACTTTAATGGCACTGTAGGTGGAGTTACTGCAGGACAGGTTTAACTGTTTCTATGGAGAATTTTACCGTGGGTGCTCATACATCAGTGGCCCCCAAACAGTGAGCCATTAGCACTTTTTGCTGTAACAGTTATTTACATCAGCTTCTGGATTACAGTTGTACAGTGGTGCTTTTGATTTATTTGACAGTAATTTAATTACAGCATATAGTGGAGTTCCCACTTGACTAACAGGACAGGTAGGGGTAAGAAAGAACCCAAGAGAACAGAACAGGTCTGCCATATAATCAAGTACAACACAGTTCCTAATTAAGAAATCCAAGAGTCTAACTTTGCCAGTCCCATCATAAGAGGTGGCGTCTGTGTAATATAAAGTAATTCAACGCTGTCTAACTGTGTGATCATGTCTCCCTCTAATAACTGGCTTGCGTCAAAGACAAAAGCCTGCTACTTACATCCAGGTAGTAAAGTGACCCCTTTAGTTCATGTGACAGGTGCTTGTGTTTCACTAATGTACAGGAAAGGCGTGAGCAACACAGTAGTGTCCATCCTGCTCAGAAGGATTCTCTGAAATGTAATAAGACCACTGCTGTATCTGTGGGCTTCTGAAAACACTGGTTCAGAACACTGGGGCAATGCTACATACCTTATTGTGACAAATACATCAGACCATATGCAGCTAGCAGTCTAGAGCAGCTCCATGACTGCTCTATCCAGTGCTGGGACTGGGGCAAAGAATCAGGAAGCCGCAACTGGCTTCCTGACAGGCTCTCTGCTTGGCTGCCCTCAGCGGAAGCTGGAGAATCTGCTCCACGCTGAATATTTTTCCACCTTACATGGAAGATGCCGAACGTAATAATGGTTGGAAGCTGGGGACATTGAGCTCCTTGTAACAGATATTCTAATGAGTACACAGCACCAGTTACTCCTAACTATAAATCTTGTTCTGCCAGATAAACTGTATGATTCATACAATATGAAGAAGGAAGAAAGATATCTGGGCTTATTTGTTAGTTTCTTCTGATATGTCTTGATTTTTGGTTCCATTGTTTTACACCCAAATTATTGAAACGTCCACATTTTTACCAAGAAAAAGATGATATGACAGGCACAATACCGGCTTCCCATACTCTTCCTGAGGTGGTAAATTCCTGTGTTTGTGTTAATTAAGGTACACAAACTCTGCATTGTATGTCAGGTAAGATTAGTCTGCAGAAAGTGGACCTAACATAAAACCTAAATAGCAAGGAAATGTTTAAGGCAAGCAACATTACATACCCTCTTCTCCACCCAGAGCCACATCCTTCATGACTGACACACCCACTGTACATCACAGAGAATGCACCACTACTTTAACTCTGCCAGCCTTCCTGCACCCCTTTTGCCAAATTCCACCCCACAACCTTTCCCAAAACTCCCCCAAACAGACCAGACTTCCTTCCCTGCTTAACCCCCCACTATTCTCTTCTATGCAATTCTGAGAAACTGCATGTGGTAAGGTTTGCTATTAGGACATTTTTCTTTCTTTCTTTCTTCTGAAAAGCAGAAAAAGCTAAATATACATATATAATATGCAATAATATCCTGACCAGGATACCTCATAATCATTCATACTTATTTTCTAATCATAGCAAACAAGCAGAAAGTATCAAAGTGTGGGCTGTTTGGAAGCAGAGCACAATTTGCTTAATGAATGACCTGACCAATATAACGTACAGCTTATAATTAAACCTGTTACTAGCAGGTGGTGATTGCTGCCGTAAAAGAATGAGAGTGTCTTTCTGACCCCAATCTGCTGAGCTATTTGTGATATGCACTCAGAAAAGAGACAAAAGCATTTTTCTGAACATAGCTTCCAAACCATATAGAACACAAATAGCTCATCTAGCATCCTCCTTGGCAAGTACTGGGGACCAAATTCTGCTCTGTTATACTGGTGAAACTCCGTGGAAGCCAGTGGGGTTGCATCAGTGTAACTAGCCCACTGCTATTGCACCAACGTATAGCACACCATGTTGTCTCCTATAATTTCTAGAGGGTCACAGACTTTTTGTTGCTTCTGTAGGCCAGGCTCATTGCACACGAGTGTCTGCTCTATGGGCAGTAGAAACAGAGAGTATAGTACAATAATATATTTTCAATAGTCTATTAGCTGTATGCTTGGGCCGAAAATGTTCCTCTAGTACACTTCGAACCATTGTCAATTGCCCCAACTCCTGCCTCTCTAGCCATGATGAAGAATGTATTCAGAAAAATGAACAAGTGCCTATTACCTACATTCAATAGGAGGTCTCTGAACTGTGTACAAGTGAGGAAGAAGAAAGAAGGATTCCAGTAATGAGGATAATGCAGATAAAGCCTTTGTCACTAACTATAAACTAGTCAAAGAGAAGACAGCTGTGTGGATGCTGCTTGCTTTCAACACTGCCACCTACTTGAGCTTGGGTGAGTAAATAAGTATGCACAAGTAAAGAGTTTCTCAATCTTCTGCTTAGACAGATGGATGCTTTCCTCTGTGTAGTCCTGCATGGTCTGTGTTTCAAGCTCATAATGAAACTGAAACCAGGAGATTTTTGTGTTTTATTAAGAACATTCCAGTATCTAATTCCAAGCCTCTAATGATGGGGGAGAAGACACAAAGGTGGGAAACGTTGCTGGTATAACCCCTCCCCTGAGGTCTGGCTCAGGCTGAGTCCCTTTTCTGGCCCTACTGTTTGCTATGACCAATATTTGTCATTTCTCCTCTCTCCTCGCATGGGTCAGGTCTAGGGTTGTCAGGTGTCCAGTTTTTGACCAGAAAGGGGACCTGTACAGTGTCTGGTCGGATGTACTGACTGGACACCAAAAGTCCAGTTACCGTGCCAGCCCCTGCTTATCGGGAGCCATCTCATACCTGCTTCTCATTGGTGGGCAGGCTCTGGATCATTGGTGGGCTGCAGCTCCCGTCTCAGCCCCAGAGCAAAGGGAGCCCAACTGGGTAGAGTGGAGGGAGGTGGAGAGGATCTAGCGACAAGGAAGGGGAAGAGGGGAAAGCAGCAGGGGAGGGGGGAGAGGCGCAAGCAGGCATGGGGCCTTGTGGGGAAGAGGTAGAGCAGACAATGGAGGGAAATTCTGGCACTGCGGCTGTAGTGTCTAGTTTTCAGAAATTAGAAAGTTGGCAACTCTAGCTCATGTTCTGGGTTCTTTTTTGGTGCCTGGTGCCTCCACCCATGCCATGTACATAGTTGTCGCTTGACAAAATTGAGACTATTACTAGCTGGCAAGGATGGTAATGCCCATTACACAGGGAACAATAAAATAAATAAAACCAACCTCAGGAAAGGAATGAGATACCAATAATAATAACAGTAAGCAAAGGGCTTGACTTTATTGATATCAGGAAATAATGGTCTGGGGAAGGAACAGGATATTATTAAACATTGATAAATAAACAATTCCCCACTTCTTAACATTCACCAACCCACCAAACCCTAGCTCCCCCCCGGCTCCTTCTCAAGGTAGATTGAATGCTGAGGTTGAGTATCTGAAGACAGACTGGTGCAGTGCTGTGGTGTTGGCTGGCTTAAACAAAAGTCCCCTGAGTGAGACAGTGTCCTCTCCTGACTCCAACTGGGCTCACTTTTCCCTTGTCTAGAATTCTCCCAGGGTTTTGGCTGCCTCCTGGTAGGCAATGGCAGGCTGGATCTCTCTCTGCTAGTTACTGCAGTGCTGGGAACTGCCTGGTTCATGCTCGTACAGCAGTGCCAGAATTCCCTTTGGAAGGAGTGAAATTTAGCAGGGATTCCCCTGAGCTGTGCTGTCTCTCTCCCAGTTTCCAAACTAAAACTAAATTATCTCTTTTGTGTAAAGTCAGGCTCTCACCTTGCTGGGGTCTGTGCAGCACTAGTCTATCACTCATCCAGTAGACTGCTAGTCCATATCACACCATAGAGTCTCCCTTATTGTCCTCAGCAGGGTTTTCTGGTTCTTTTTGTCCCCCTGACTCCAAGCATGCTGGGAAATGGTGTCAGGGGCCTCTGGTAGACACTCTACGTAAGGCCCCCTAGAAGTTCAGTCTGGAGCTCCAGGTGTGGGCAAACTCCAAGTGTGGGTTACACTGAGAAGAAACCAAAGGGGAAAATTATACAAGCCTTTAATCATAAGGTGATTGAAAAACCTATAACCCTGTTCAGATCAGAATTGCATCTTAATTCTCTGCCTGTGGGAGCAAAAAGCGCTGCAGGGTCATTCATTCCAAATAAGCATATTGTCTTGTCAGTACTATACTGTATTAAATTTGTATGCGTTGTACATTTACATCTATCTCAATCAGACTAATTAGGTTGCTAAAGTTACCTCGCGGTGCAAAAATTATACCAATCTTCCTTATAAATCATTCTTACCTTGCTCTCCATCTACTGTATTTTGTTTCCTTTCTGACCATTCCTGCTCTTTGAGATATTTAAATCTGATCAAACCAGTTCTGATCTTGGTCACAGCATAGTAACTCCATTTAAATCTTTGAAGACACTATGGTGTTATCTTCATGTAACTGAAGTCAGAAGCTGACCCCACATGTGTATATCTCTCCGTGCCTTCCACATTTACTAAACTTTAGGGTTTTTATTCACTGTCCCATTTGACTCAATCATCATATGATGGTGTATGATCCTACAATCCTTCCTCAGACAAAACTCACGCAGCCTGATCCTGACTTGACTTCCCTGGGAATTTAGGGAGTCTATAATGACAGGATAATGGCCTCTCGTGGTATTTTTACTAAAGTGGTGACTTCAGGTCTTCTACAAGCCATTATTCTACCCTTTATTCCACATTAAATCAGCTCTGTGTGTCTAGTCAGTAGTTCATCTCAAGCAACTTCTTGAACTCTGTTTTATATATTTCTGTGTTGCTATCCTTTGATCAAATTAATATGCCTATTTTTTCTATTAATTTCCTGGATTAGTCTCCCCCCTCAACATGCATAGTAAACTGTGCTGCCACTTTGTTCGTTTTCTTGTCTTTGCTGGTTCACATATGTTCAGTTTGCTTCTAGGCCTGTTGTGTGCATCTGGCTAGGTATCTTCCACTGGTACATCCCTGTACTTTCCCTCCATCATTACGTTTTGGAGTTAGTGTAAGAACCTGCAGGGCTGGAAATGAGGACCATGGGGGTTCTGGACTGCTGACGCTGACACATTGCCTGGATGCTTAGGCTAGGCTCCCATGGGAGGTCCCTGTGAGGCTGGGCTCAGCAGCAAGTACCACCCAGCAGGACCTGAATGGCAGTTCCTCACAGCCCACTGATTGGCCACCAGTACTTAAACCAGGAAGCCACGAAGGGGAGCTGTCTGAGCAACAACGCAGACTGCCTGCCTGTCTCTGCTCCAGACCCTGCTTGCAACAGACCCTAGACTCTGGCTTCCCACCCTGGTTTGTTCTGGACTTTGCTCTTTGTTTGCTGTTTGTAACCTGGTGCCCAACCCGATCTCCTGGTGACCTGCCACTGCCTGACTCTTGGTTTGCCCTTTGGCCTATTTGAGGCTCTGACTTCCTGGTACCCAACTTGTGCTCTGACCACTCTCATCCCAGTTGTGGCAGTTAGAAGTTGAAATGATTGCAATGAAACCTGAAATAAGAAGGGGAAAAAGAGCTCTTGATTTCCTGAAACATAGGCCTAGTCCAGTGAAATGTTCACAAATCTGCCAAGCAAATCCAGTGTAAATTTTTTCTTCCAAACCACTTTTGAATGATAAACTAAGTGAAATTCAGTTATTTTGACTGACTTTTTTGCTTGAAGGTTATCAAGTTATTCAAATACAGAACTGAAAGTGAAGCTCTTGGGGTGCAAGATAACCCTCATGAATTAAGATTAATATGTGTGTGACCTGTTAAGACAAATTGTGAATATCCCATTTCTAGTTAAAATCCCTGATCTCACATTATTACTTCTATCATCATCATTTTATAGCTCCCAGATGTCTGTGAGACACTTGTAGGACAAAATGAGAGAGTCTGTCCATGCCCCTCAGAACTTAAAATCTATTTATAAACACGATGCAATGACTGGGGGTAATGAGGAAGGATAAGGGTTACGTGCCTAAAATTACATGGTTGCTATATTTAGGAATGTGTGCTTAATGATTTGAATCTCATGGTGTACAGAATACCATCTGACCACCTATCTGGAAAGTTGTGGACCAATTTCCTTGAAGTAATGTAACCGTATCAATTCAATTTACATTAGCCCAATTTAATTGGAAGTATACTATAGAATGGTTTTTAAAAATCAAAAAAACAGAAGTAGTTTAAAGTTCTATAGAACTTTCCATCTGAAGATCTCTGAGCACTTCACAGCACTAATTAAGCCTGACCAATCTCTCTGTGATTATCTAATAATTATCTAGTATTACCAGTATTTATCTTCATTATACAGATGGGAAAACTGGAGGTAGTGGAGAGGTACAATGACTTACCCAAGGACACACACAAGTCTCTCAAAAGGTGAGGGAAAAACTTTAGCCCATCTGAGTGCTAATCCTGTGCTTTAGCTATGGTCTGTCCCCCCATCCCCCCCCTTCATTGTGACTGGCTAAAACAGAGACATGAATGTGGATAAAATTTCATGATTTCAAACTTCATTTTATGTAGGTAATCTTTTCACAGGAATTAAATGCAGCAGGACTGAGTCCCTGGTGAGAACCGACGAAGGAAATGTGCCCTCGGACACTTTTTCCCTTAGAGACTCAGGAATGCTCTGTGTTCTTTTGTGGACTTACTGATGGTGTATAGACAGGGCCGGTGGAACCACTAGGCGAACTAGGCGGTCGTCTAGGGCACCAAGTGGTTGGGGGCACCAAAAAGCATTGGCTTGTGGGGGCAGCGAGCCCCAGCCATGGAGGAGCCGGCACGGTGCAGGGTGGGCAGCAACCCTGCAAAGGTGGCAGCACCGCTAGCGGGGAGCAGCTGCGCCCCCACCCCTCCTGCCCAGGCTGCGGCCCTGCACCCCCCGCACCCAGGGGCTCCTGCAGGCTGCAGGAGATGCATGCAGGCGCCAGTCCCCGTGTGCCCCCCCGGCTCCCCCCTTGCCACGCTCGGGCTCTGTGGCTCCCGGGCATGTGAGCCGTGGCCAGGGTGTGGTGCCCTGAGCCTGCTCCGGAGGGGCAGCGGCGACGGTGGCTCACACTCCCGGGAGCCGCAGAGCCCGAGCGTGGTGAGGGAGGAGCCGGGGAGTGCACGGGGGCCGCCGCCTGCATGCGTCCACTGCAGGAGCCCCCAGGGGGGGCGCCGGGCCGCAGCCTGGGCAGATACGCCCCCGTCTCCCCACTCACCGGGCTCAGATTCTGTGGCTCCCAGGACGGAGTGTGAGCCGCTGCTGCCCCTCCCGCTGCCTCAGCACTCTGCGGGGGGAGGGGCTGTGCATGCAGCATCCTGGCAGCATGTTGCCTACATGTGGAGCCAGCAGCTCCAGCAGCATGGGCATGGTAAGGGGAGTCCCGGGGGGCAGTCAGGGAGCAGGGTGGGTTGGATGGGTCAGGAGTTCTGGGGGGGCTGTCAGGGGGCGGGGGTGTGGAGAGGGATCGGAGCAGTCAGGGGACAGGGATCGGGGGGGTTGATGGGTCAGGAGTTCTGGCAGGGGGCTGTCAAGGGGCGGGGAGTGGTTGGATGGGGCGTGGGAGTCCCGGGGGTCTGTCTGGGGGCGGGGGTGTGGATAAGGGTTGGGGCAGTCAGGGGAAAGTTAGGGGGTAGGGTCCTAGGGGGGCAGTTAGGGTGGGGGGGTCTCAGAAGGGGGCATTCAGGGGACAAGGAACAGGGAGGCTTAGGTGGGGGTGGGGTTCTGGGGGGCAGTTAGAGGCAGGGGTCCCAGGAGGGGGCAGTCAGGGGACAAGGAACGGGGGGGGGGGGTTGAGGGTTCTGAGGGGGGCAGCCAGGGGGTGGGAAGTGGAAGGGAGTGGATGGGGCAGGGAGGGGGGAATCTGGTCTGAGGAGCAGCCCCTGGGCACGGCTGGCTCCTGGGGTCTATAAAGGCTCGTTGGGATTTGACCCTCAATGAATCGATGTGCGGCGGGGGCGGGGCGGGGCGGGGGGGCGCAAGGTGGAATTTTCGCCTAGGGCGCAAAATATCCTTGCACCGCTCCTGCTAATAGATTTTAGTTATTCATGTTATAGGTAAACAATTAACCTACAGGAAACCTTATGTGAATTATCTTAATAAATCTCACAGTTCAGTGAGTACAAAATTCCTCTCTGTAGGGCATCCCTTCACATGAAGACTTAATTTATTTCAGTAACTCTACTTGCTTGGCCTTAAAACTAGATTACAGAGTTCTCCTAGAAAACCTTCAAGACTGCCAGATACATGAAGATGTATTTAAGCTCCTCGTCCCTTTAAATTTTCATTTGAACCTGATGAAAATCTTTCCTTTGAAGCTCCCTGAGTAATTCTGAAAGATGGAAAAATTCCATGGTGTTCTACAGTTATTTTTATCTTCTTTGATAATGCCAGACTTTAATTTTAATAGTGAAGTTCTGTAGGCACAGAACAGGACTGAGAGACCTTTCAGAGTCCACTTGTCTTGGGATCAATACTCTTTGGGGTTTGAGTTTCAATTCCTCTCTTTACCATTTATTTTAAGTATTTCAGGGAGGCAGTGACGCGAGAGTCAGCACAGTTATAGCTTTCCACCAGCAGGATAGAAAAAAGAGATTCCAGCCTCGATCCTGAAAAAGAGCACTGTACAGGTGAAGTCCTGCACAGAGACCCATTCAAGTCATTGGGGTTCTGTGCAGAGACCTGTGGCTCCACCTATCCAGATATCCTGGCAAGATTGGGGTCTTGTTCTCTGTCTCTGGTCTTGAGCGTCACCCTTTCTCCTCATAAAAATCTGTACCTTGCACATGAGTGACAGAATCCTGGCTTAATCCCAGGGAGTTTTATCCACAACCACAGATCAATTATAGTTCAAAAACAAATTAAAATTTGGAACTAGCAAGTTGCATGCCATCCGTAGCCCGGTTGTATTACTTTTATACTACATTCTTTCTCCTCCCCTTCACTTGTTTTATTCTCCAATTTAGGGCCTTATCCTGCACAGACTAATTGCATGGAATTGCACTGAGGTCAATGGGAGTTCTACATGAGCAGGGCTTGTAAAATTGGGCCCAAAGACTCTCTGTGGCAGGGACCTTGTCATCGTACATGTCTGTGAAGTACCACACACGAATGATAGTAGAAAAATATTCATAATAGCTTCCAGCCTCCTCCTTCCTGTTGAAAAAGAAGCAACTCTGTCAACTGCTCTGAAGAAGCTTTTAAACAGTCAATGGCTTTGGGTCATGTGTTTCCATGAGCACCTCACATACCAGTCAAATCATCTGTTTCAGCATCAGTATTCCGCCCCTTTGATCCTAATCCAGTTTAATACACAGCCTCTACCACTGGTCTAATCCTTGCCTCATCTATTCGTTGGCTATTTTTCCATGGCGTTCTCAGTACTTTGCTGTACTATGTGGCCAACGCTTTGTACAGACATGATTCCCAAGCTCAGGACTTCTTAACTGAGTTTTAAAAAATACCATAAACTTCATAGCAGGGAGTTATTTCTTCCCTGTCACATTCCACTCCCTCATCTCTCATTCCCACTATAAATTGCACTATTTAATTTTTTCTAAATGCAAAATGACATCAAATAAAAAGTTGGCCTATAGGAGAAGAGTCCTGGGAAGGTGGGGAGGGAGAGTGTGATGATCTAGGTTGCAATCCAGAGCAGTGAGGAGTTGTTACCTCTTGCCCTGCAACCCTGAGTGCCTCACAATGCCTTGCAGCTATAGCTTCCAACCTGGAAACTAACAACTGGCTTACAAGCATGCAGATCACACCCTGAGAGTCTCTGCACTAGACAGCCCTGGTTCAGCATTTCTCACCCAGCAGCCTGTCAATAGCCCCACTCTGGCTTCCACCATCTTGGTTACTACGTGCAGGGTGACCCTAATACACTCCCAGGTCCAAATTTTCCCCAAAACATGTGCTCTGTAATGCCCCTCCCTTGCCTGGACAGTTCAGAGAAATAAAGGTTTGTTTATTCCTCTAAAGACACAAAAGCACATCACAGCTTATTAATTTAACTGCGGTAAATACACCTTCCCTTTAAACACAGCACTGAGTTGGTTTATAGTAAAAACAAAACAAATTTACTAACAACAGGTCATAGGTTAAGTGATGCAAAGTAAAAGGACTAAAGTTAGAAAGGATTACAAGCAATTAAAAGTTTAAACACTCATCTAAATGTCTAAAACATAATCTAGTAAAGTACAGCCTTTGTTCAATATGTTTTCTCTCACCAATCTTCTTTCTTTCCAGCCATGGCTGACTTTCTCTGTCAGCACATTCCGCAAAAGTACAAAGGGTTGGTTTCCCTTGTCTTCCTAGGTGAAAGATCTTTGCCTAGGCAGGTTTCTCACCTATGTTCAGTTCCATAGACTTCAATCCCTCTTGGCTGAAGGACTCCCGATCCTGGAAGGGGCACCACCTACCCATTTGCCATCACTATCTACAGATGACACCATTATGCCTCCTCCCCCTAATATAGGGGATGATTTCAGACTATTCCAGGATCTATTTAAAAGGATGGCTAGCTCCCTGGACATCTCCCTTGAGGAGGTCCAAGTGACACAACACAAACTAGTGGACATTTTGCATACATCTGCTTTGTCCAGAATCACTCTGCCCATGAACGATATGCTGATGGACCCTGTCAAAACCATTTGGCAGACCCCTGCAACTGCTCCTCTGACCTGCAAGAGGTCTGACAAAAAATATTATGTACCAGCCAAAGGAACAGAGTTCCTCTTTTCATATCCAGCGCCCAATTCCCTAGTGGTGGACTCAGTCCAGGAACATAGTAGGCAACAACAGCCCAAAACCACACCTCACAACCACACCTCACAACAAAGAGTGGAAAAGACTTGATCTTTTCGTCCGCAAAGCTTATTCCTCGGCTACACTACACCTCCACATAACCAACTACGAGGCATTACTGGCAAAATATGACTATTTACTACACAAAAATGTCTGAATTGACTGATTTTATTTCTGAGGACAAGGGAGAATAATTCACAGCACTTGTATCAGACGGATAACTCATCTCCAAAACAGCCCTGCAAGCCGCACTTGATTCTGCAGACACAGCTGTAAGATCAGTGGTGACGGCTGTTGTGATGAGAAGGGCCTCATGGCTCCATCTCTCCGACTTCCCTAAGGAGGTGCAATCCACAGCCGAAGACTTGCCATTCGAAGGTCCCAAACACTTCGCTGAGAAGACAAATGACTCTCTCCACTCGCTCAATGATTCACAAGCGACACTCCAGTCCTTGGGGAGTCCAAACCCAAGAAAAAACAGAGGAATTATTATGTACCCCAACGCTACCGCCAGACCATGTATTCGCAACAACAGTGATTTGAGTCACAGGGCTGCAAAAAAAAAAAAAAAGACCCCGAGGGGATGCCAATATACTTCTTCAGTAGCTGCGTCCCAAACATCAACCTCCAGACAACAAATTTGAAGCCTTTGGTCGAGGGCACAAGAACCCCAGGTCTATCTGTGCTGGTGACACCATCTCTCACCTGACCATACGAAGATCATCTAGTTCCATTTTATCCAATGTGGAAGACCATCACATCCGACAAATGGGTGCTAGAAATTGTACAAACTGGTTATTCCATCTTCTCTTTTTCCAACCCCCTACCCACTTTCTCTCCCCGTCCCTCTTCAGGGACCCCTCTCATGAGTCTCTACTATGCCAGGAGGTAAGCCACCTTATGCAGCTAGGAGCAGTAGAACAGAGGGAGAGGATTTTATTCCCACTATTTTCTCACGAAGAAAAAGTCTGGCGAGTGGAGACCAATACTCGATCTATGACAACTCAACAAGTTTGTCAAAACACAATGTTTCAAGATGGTCACACGAGGCACCATAATCCCAGCTCTAGAAAGAGGGGATTGGTTCTTGGCCTTCACCCTCCAGCATGCGTATTTTCATGTAACAATACATCCCTCTCATCGCAGATATCTCTATTTTACCTTCGGACAGAACCACTTCCAATACAAGGTCTGTCTCTTCGGCCTCTCTACTGCCCCTCAAGTGTTTTCGAAGATACTGGCCGTGGTTGCAACATACCTGTGCAGAAATGCCATTATGATATTCCTGTATTTGAATGACTGCCTGCTAAAAGCGTCAACGTGGCAGGCAGCAATACAATCCACCAAACAGACAGTAACCCTCTTCATGAGATTGGGCCTCCAAATAAATACTGAAAAGTCCATCCTAACGCCAGTGCAGGAGTTGGAGTTCATTGGGGCCCATCTCAATTCTACCGAGGCCATAGCCTCTCTACCAAGGCAAAGGTTTCTCACTCTCACCAGCCTCATATCCACAGCACGAAACAGTCCACAGATATCAGCCAGGACTTGCCTACAACTTCTTGGTCAAATGGGAGCCACAACCTTTGTTGTCAGACATGCCAGATTAAACATGCATTGCCTGAAAGGATGGCTCCGTATGAATGATGTCCCACACAGACACAACATAAACAAGCATCTTACGATGCCAGACAAAATAAAGGGGAGGGATAACCCAGGGTTGTGAGTTCAATCCTTGAGGGGACCATTTAGGGATCTGGGGCAAAAATCTGTCAGGCACAGTACTTGGTCCTGCTAGTGAAGGCAGGGGACTGGATTTGATGACCTTTCAAGGTCCTTCCAGTTCTATGAGATAGGTATATCTCCATACTCTTGTGGACACGACCAGACAACATATACATAGGGGTGCCCTTCCCTCAGAAGATGCCAGCACTAACCATCACTACAGACACCTCACTCTTGGGATCAGGGGCACACATGCACCCACATTCTATCCAGGGCCGCTGGTCTCCTGCAGAATCCCTTCTACATATAAATCTATTAGAACTATGAGCCGCCCACAACACCTGCTCCCACTTCCTACCACCCATCAAAGACAAGGCCATTCAGATCCTTATGGACAGCATAGCCTGTATATTTTATATAAACAGACAAGGGGGAGAACGATCTCACTCCCTATGCATGGAAGCCATGAGACTCTGGAAATGGTGCATCAGACACAATATCCACATCTCCGCATCTTACCTACCTGGATGCCAGAACATCACAGCGGATGCCCTAAGCAGGCATTTTCCTCAGGACCACGAGTAGGAGCTTGACAACAGAGTACTTCTACGCATATTTCAGCAGTGGAGGTTCCCTACAATAGACCTCTTTGCAACCGCACAAAATAGCAAATGCCCCCAGTTTTGCTCCAGGGCAGGTCTCAGCATACAGTCCTTAAGCGACACACTCCTCCTCGAGTGGAATGCTCCCCTCCTATATGCCTTCCCTCCCATCCCTCTCCTGACCCAAGTGATCCACGAGATCAGTAATCCTAATAGTCCCCGCATGGTCTCGCCAAACCTGGTATCCTTACCTCCTCAGCATAGCTGTCCGTCCATCAATCACACTCCCACTTCGGCCTCATCTGCTGTTCCAGGACTCAGGTCATGTCCTGCATCTGGACACGCAAAAACTCCATCTCAGAGCATGGCTCCTCCATGGCTTATAGGATCTGAGATGACCTGCTCAGAAGAGGCACAAAACATATTATTAAATAGTCGTAGAGCAACTACCCGTCGCACGTACATGCTCAAGTGGCGGTGATTTGAAGCGTGGTGCCAAAAAAAAAACAGATGGCATCCATCTCAGTCTCATTACCCTCAATATTAGATTATCTATTAGAGCTTAAAAGGTCAGGCCTCTCCATGAGTTCAATAACAGTTCACTTATGTTTGGGGGGGAGGGATAGCTCTGTGGTTTGAGCACTGGCCTGCTAAACCCAGGGTTGTGAGTTCAATCCTTGAGGGGGCCATTTAGGGATCTGGGGCAAAAATCTGTCAGGGGGACAGTACTTGGTCCTGCTAGTGAAGGTAGGGGACTGGACTCAATGACCTTGAAAGGTCCTTCCAATTCTAGGAGATTGGCATATCTCCTTTTATATGTATCCACTATCACAGCCTTTCGCCCCAAGGTGAATCAACTTTCTATCTTTGCTCACCCGCTAACCAAACATTTACTCAGAGGACCCAACAACATCTACCCAGAACAATGCGAGCCTATTACACCATGGGACCTCAACCTGGTCCTTCAGGCCCTTACCCCTTCCCCATTTGAACCCATGGCGACATGCTCACTACTACACCTTTCCATGAAAGGTGCATTCCTTGTGGCAATTACATCTGCCAGATGTGTAGGAGAGTTGGGGGCCCTTATGGCAGATCCCCCGTACACGGCCTTTTTTAAAGATAAAGTATCCCTGAGACTGCACCCTAAGTTTTTACCGAAAGTCGTCTCAGTTTTCCACTTTAACAAACCCATTTACTTACCAGTATTCTACCCCAAGCCCCACACAGATAGAAAGCAGTTCATGCTTCATATTCTCGATGTACGGAGGGCATTGGCCTTTTACATAAGCAGAACAAGGCCATTTCATAAATCACCCAGACCACTCGTATCCATCACCAAATGTTCCAAGGGGAGTGCTGTTACCGAAATATCGGGTCCACCTAGCTGAGAGCCAATAACAGCCAGACAGGGATAAGGAAAGAGGGTTACTTTATTCTGCAGAAAAAAGGAGAGTCTGTGCCTTGGTACAGAACTCTAATTTACACAGAAATTACAGGTCTTTTATACACAGTTAGACAAAGCCCTGGTCATGTTAACATCTGATTGGTGGTAGCCAGACCTCGGATGTTTGCTAGCTGGTCAGTAAAAACTGGTCTGGGACAGTGATTTCTGCCTTAGCGAAGGCCAATGTAAAAGCTCAGGGTCTTGCGTAGGCGAGGCATCTACTTCCCCCTAGTGGCCTCTGGTTGCCATAGCTGTTGGTTTTTAAGGGGGGTTCATTGTACCTTATGACTTTCACAGTCCCCCCTCGGGCCTGACAAAACCCAAATTGTCAGGCCCGTTCTGCAGTTTACGATCAAGTTGAAGGGACAGATACTGGGTTTTCCCTCGGGTAGTAGAGCTTTTGGTGACAACAGTACACAGACATTTAGCACATTGTAACATTACCCAAATAACACATAGAAAGAAAAGAAGGAAAATAATTAAGCCAGAGTGATTAACATAAAAACAGCATTTTTTTACCCTCCTTGTTCCCCTGCTTGTTTTATACCTGTTAAAATATAGTCTAAACATTTTTTTAGCTTTTTTTATGTTGGTTGGATTGTTCGGATTTTATTGGGTCGGATTGACGAGAGCTATAAAGGCATGGCCATCGCCGCCGGTCTCAGCAGCCTCCCGGGCCCCCCGAAGGACCCGCTCCTTTTCCTCGGTGCACAACAAGCAATCTAAAAGTTGGCCCACGTCCTGCCAATCAGGATTATGAGACTGAAAAATAGCACAGAATTGCCTATGAACGACGTCCGGATCGTCCCTGAGGCGAGGCATAGTGGATTGCCAGTTCATAAGGTCTGCAGTAGTAAATGGGACATGAACGTAATGGTCTACAACCTCCCCATTTGTTGTGGGAACTGGGATTGTTCAGAGGGGTGCTAGGATGTTAATTGCATTTTCCCCATAAAATGCTCCCTTTTTAGTATGGTGTGGGCTATATATGGGAATATACCCATTGCCAGTTGCCTTCTCGATTGGTTCTGGAGTTGTGATGTCCTTAAATTTTGTGGCTGGGGTCAGTTTTGGTCCGTCTATTGTCTCGGATTCCGGGGTGGCGCTGGAGGATGCCAGGCTTGCTATATTTTGTGCTGCCACTGCGGGTGGTAGGGGTTGTGGACAATACATGGTGGGGATATTTTCCCAGTAATTGGCTTTTTTAGGAGCAGAAGCTTTTGGGTATAGGGGAGCCTGAATCTGTACTTTTTTCAGGCGATGATGAGCTTCATCGTCCCACAAAAACCAATAGTTCATTTGCCCTGGTGCTTGGTTTTCTAGAACCAGGCGCAATGGGGTTAAGTAAGTTGGAATGTCAAAGGAGCCGTATTCGGGCCAATTAGTACCCAGGGCTGGCCAACCCTGAGTGCAAAGTTGTAAAAAGCGTTTTCTTGACATCCCTTTTTGAACACCTGGCAATGGCCATTTACTTAACATATAATTTAAAGGACTGCCCTTAGAGGGTTTTCTCTGAGATCCACCCATTTTTCTCTCAACACTTAAACAGAGAATTAAACAGAAAACAGAGGGAATTACGGTCTAATAAAAAAAAACTAGTACAGATTTTCCCCACTTACACTGACTGCTACAGGGGACGGGACAGAAGGATCTCAATTCGACCTCAGCGCTTCATCGCACGCTATGGCTTCCACTCTGAGGAATTATGAACGAGAGGCTCAGTCCCGCCCACACACCCAACACCCAAGTGTATGAGACAGAAAATATTAACCAGTTAACCAATAACAGAACCAGAACCAGAACAGATAGTGTTTCCTTATCCTATTAGGACTCACCTTATCAGAGCACGAACCCCAGGGGCTGCGGTGAAGTCAGAAAGAAGGGCTAAGCACCCCGTTGGTGCCGTTCCTAGTTCGCCGCAGCCATCCAGAGTCCAATGTCCGAGCTAGGAGGTCCCTTCGTGGTCGCCAAAAACTGTTACCGAAATATCGGGTCCACCTAGCTGAGAGCCAATAACAGCCAGACAGGGATAAGGAAAGAGGGTTACTTTATTCTGCAGAAAAAAGGAGAGTCTGTGCCTTGGTACAGAACTCTAATTTACACAGAAATTACAGGTCTTTTATACACAGTTAGACAAAGCCCTGGTCATGTTAACATCTGATTGGTGGTAGCCAGACCTCGGATGTTTGCTATCTGGTCAGTAAAAACTGGTCTAGGACAGTGATTTCTGCCTTAGCGAAGGCCAATGTAAAAGCTCAGGGTCTTGCGTAGGCGAGGCATCTACTTCCCCCTAATGGCCTCTGGTTGCCATAGCTGTTGGTTGTTAAGGGGAGTTCATTGTACCTTATGACTTTCACAGTGCCATATCTAAACAAAGACTCTCCAAGTGGATCTCCGATTGCATAAAACTATGCTATCATCAGTGCACCTGCCAACCTCCCAAGGGGATTCACACACATTCCACCAGAGCCCTATCAGCCTCCATGGTTTTCCTGAACAATGTACCCATCACGGACATTTGTAGAGCTGCTACCTGGGCCTCAGCCCATACTTTTACACAGCACTACGCATTGGAACAACGGGCAACATCTGATACCTCGTTCAGACTCTGTACTGTCATCTGTCACAACTTCAACTCTGAAGTCCCTCCTTCCACCAGAGGGCACTGCTCTGAAGTCCCCTAAAGTGGAGCACCCACCGAGACAGCACTCAAAGACAAAGAAAAGGTTACTCACCTTTTGCAGTAACTGAGGTTCTTCAAGATATGTGTCCCTGTGGGTGCTCCACTACCCACCCTCCTCCCCTCTACTTTGGAGTTTCTTATTCAGCCTCTGAAGTAGAGAAGGAACAGAGTGGGGGTTGGTTGCACAGCATCAGTTAACTGCCTGAAGCAGTATGAGACGGGGACCACACATGTGCGACCCAACTGGGCACTGCTACCAAAAGTCTCAGAGTATGAGCGTAGGGCCGCACAAACACCTAAAGTGGAGCACCCACAGGAGGGCGCATCTCAAAAAACCTCAGTTACTGCACAAGGTGAGAAACAACCTCTTCCTGAAGTCACCTCCCCCTGCTGTCTTGATGGTCCTTTTTATTGCTTATATGTTAAAAATTGGCCTTCATTGTCTTTCCCTTAAGACCAGGTTGGTTGGAGAATCAAATGCACATTCCTTTGTCTAGGGCAGACCTATTTACAAACTCCTCCTGACATGACTGGCTTAAACACATTTTAGTCACCAGTTTAGATTCCAGCATGTGTCCATAACTCTTAATATACACCGCATGCATACATCATTCAAGAATATTAATGATCAGTGAGTTGTTAGTTTTTCAATGACATATTACATGACGCCTTTTTAAATACAGATTATAACCATAGTGAGTTGGGGTACACTGACCAGCTGAAACTCATTACTTGATACAAATCATCTCCTTGCCCTCTGGCACTGGGATGCTTCTAGGGTCACACCTCTCCCCTTACAAGGCTGCAGGAGGACAAGCCACTGACTGACCTCAATGGAGCAGGTTAGAGCCCTGTTTCCTGGACAGGGCATCTACCACCATATTTTCATTCCCCTTTATATAGAAGAAATCTGTTTAGTCACCTTTTTGTGTTTCCAGTCTCCAGGACATAACATCAGAGAATATCCACAGTTTCACCTCCAGAGTTGTTACAAACATTTCCCTGTGACATTAATGACTAGTGTGATATTAGATTTCAAATCATATATTGTTATATGTCACCTTTTAAATAAATATGACACCAGTGTGTGAGGTGTAGTGAGTATGTCAGGCCTGACAAGAGTTGCCAACACAGGGTAGTTAATTGCAAATGGGCCTCTGTGTCACAGGGAGGTTGGTGGTATTTGGTCTGTATGACTTGATTTTCATTTAAACATTTGTAAAATGGCTGGTTTTCTTGCTATTATATCTATATATGGATGGGCAGCTCTTTCTCTAACTTCACAGTTTTGTTATAGTGAAAAAGTTCTGGATCAGCTATTTTTCTCCTTTACAAGAGTGGTAAGATTAATCTATACTTGCCTTGAGGAAATATCTGGTATCTAAGGGAACTCAGAGGTCTTAAATTAGCTGCAATAGGGCGCTCCTTGTTCCATGAATATAATGGATTGAGATAATGAGCTTTGCAAAGAATGATAGAACGGATACAAAGTTCAAATAAAGGATGTTCTCAGATTCAGAACAAGTTCTATATGCATGCCAAATAGCATGAAAATTTAAACTTTGGACCCAATTCTTCATTGCTTTCCTCTTTGGGTAGTCATTTACTCCATTTTTGAAGTGGGTGTAAATTGCTATTATTGGTATAAATGCATAGTGAATTCAAATTTTGTACTGTTTTACATGTTTGGAAAGTAGGAGTAAATGAGCATACATGATATGTAGGGCTGTAGAGTTTCAGGCCTTTTATAGTTTGTATTGTTTCTTGAACAAAAAGAGGCTCTTGAATCTATTTCCTTTCCAATTAACTTTTTATTATTTCAGATAACATTAAATTTGATCTGTGAAGAGACCCCACTCAGTGAGGTGATCATAATTCAAAATAAAAAACAGGATCATTTTATGGTGATATTTTGTAGGGCTTCAAAATAGTCCTACGAAAAAGAAATCTAGGGGGAGCTTTTTGTTTTTTAAATGTGAGTTGGTGTCACTACTGCCAGCTTTTGATTCAACAGTGACATGTGTATGTTTCTAAGTGGAGGATTTTTTCCAATAATTTCCTGTTCTGAAAAGATTTTATCAGGAAACACTGAAAATGTGCTGTTAACGTTTAATTTGAGCAAATGAGGGAGGTCTGATTTTTTTCTACTACATACTTCATCTTCCTCTCCTCTCCAAACACTACATCACCCTTAACAGTTGTCCCTCTGGACTGTTTGCTTCTGGTAAACACAGAGTAAATTCAACACATTATAGCAATATGTCTTGAATAGAGCTGAGTGCAATACTGCATCTGCCTAAATTGCCAAAGTGCTTCATTGGAGTTGTAATTCAGGTGCTTTATGCCCTCATTCATCCCTATGGACAGGGCTCCCTGGCCGAAATACATCTCCCATGAACAAACGTATGGTAGTTATTTCTAAGGCTACGTTTATATCACGGAGGTCATGGGAAGCCATGACGTCCAGAGACCTCCGTGAAATTTTCTGCTTCTGCCCCTGGGTTTATTGCCCGTGATCTGCCCATGACTTCTACTAAAAATAACCATGACAAAATCATAGCCTAAGTTATTACCAAAAAAAGATACTGTAATACTCACTTATAGAATCAGAGATTTATTGGGACACTGTAAGTTCCAACTCCAGTACAACGAGGCAGGAATGAACTTCCTGCTAACCCCCCAGCTCAGATCAACAACATAGTAACATACAAGACAACAGCTTAACATATCCTGGGACCAACATAGCTACAACAACACTGCAAACAATAACATAACACTAACATAAGGATATAGCACCATCTATTTGCTATCCACACTAACCATTACAACTTTCCCCCATCTAGTTAAATAAGAATTTAATGGTAACTCCTAGGAATCCAAGCAGTCTGCCATCCATGCAGCTTTCTGTGTTAGTCTGCACTCTTGAGTCCTGTATTCAGTCATGGACACTTTGCTCATGGTTGGCTCTAGATTATCAGCAAATGGAGGGTTCATATCTTTTAGGTCAGGCCTATCTGTTATGGTCAGCAATACGCTGAGGTCCCAAGAACACCCTGTGTCCAGATCATCTGTCCCTCCACCTTCTGGAAGGCTGTCCTCAGATCACTGATATGCCCCTCTCTGCATTGCCAATTCCAGATTCAGCGCAGCAGGTTCTACTTCACTCGAGCCAGGATGGTGCAGGGAAAGCCCTATCAACAGTCTCCTTAATGTATTCAAATAACTATGCAGGGGTTCCCCTTCCTGCCACCTCCTGGTTTGCCATTCCTTCTGGTATTTCAAAGGGCTAATCCCCTATCATAGTAGTCATTTAAGTGTTTGCATAACCAGCGATAAGACCCACAAACTGCACTGGGAAGCTGCTGGTCAAATGCTTTCACATCACTATCCAAAAACATGGCTAGATACTATGCTGCTTTCTCATCAGTCCACTCATTCACAGAGAGCAACACCTCAAAGTCTGTCAAATACTCACTGATTCCATCTGCATGCCTGCTCATTGAAATGGGTGGGGTGGGGACCTTGTTTAATAATAAAAGTGATTCTGTAAAAAAAACCTTTCTTCTCAGGCAAAAGTGCCATCTTGAAATCACTGCCACCAATTCGGTCTTGGGACCAATCTTATTTAGCATTTTTATTACTGACTTTGGCACAAAATAGTGAGTGTGTGTTAATAAAATCTGCAGATGACACAAAGTTGGGAGGTATTGTCAATAGGGAGGAGAACCGGAATGTCATACAAGAAGATCTGGATGACCTTGTAAACTGGAGTAATAGAAATGGGATGAAATTTAATAGTGCAAAGTGCAAGGTCATGTAGGGACTAACAACAAGAATTTTTGCTATAAGCTGGGGACTTATCAGTTGGAAGTGACAGAGGAGGAGAAAGACCTCGGTGTGTTGGTTGATCACAGGATGAACATGAGCCATCAATCTGATGCAGCTGTGTAAAAAGGCTAATACAGTCCTACAATGCATCAGGTGAGGTATTTCCAGTCGAGCCAGGGAAGTATTAGTACCATTATACAAGGCCCTGGTGAGACCTCATTTGGAATACTGTGAACAGTTCTGGCCTCCCATGTTTAAGAAAGATTAATTCAAACTGGAAGGGTGCAGAAAAGGGCTACTAGGATGATCAGAGGAATGGAAAACCTACCTTATGAAAGAAGACTCAAAGAGCTTAGCTTGTTTAGCCTAACCAAAAGAAGGCTGAGGGGAGATATGATTGCTTTCTATAAATGTGTCAGAGGGATAAACACTAGGGAGGGAGAGGAGTTATTAAAGTTAAGTGCCAATGTGGACACAAGTACAAATGGCTATAAACTGGCCATAAGAAAATGTAGGCTCAAAATTAGGCAAAAGTTTCTAACCATCAGAGAAGTGAAGTTCTGAAACAGCCTTCCAAGAGGAGCAGTGGGGGCAAAAAACCTAACTGGCTTTGTGACGGGGCAGGCTGGCCCCGCACTGGTATTGAGAGGGTTAACCCTTCCCTGCTGGTAGAGGAAGTCCCGCCCCTGAGGCTCTGCTGGGCATGCTCCAACCGGGAGCCAAGTATAAAAGCCTGCAGAGCTGCTCAGTCAGGGCTGGCGGCTGAGGGAGGAGGAAGCCCAGCGGAAGCTCCAGCCCAGGAGCAGCAGTACCTCGTTCAGGAGGGAACTGAGACCGGGAAGTAGGACCAGAGACTGGCAGCTGTCAGAACCCCAGGGAGCATTGGGGGCTGAAGAATCTGAAGACCCTGAGGACCCAGGGACTGCTACATCCGGAGAAGGGGTAGGAAGTGACCCAGGGAAGGGAAGGGAGTGGTATCTCCCACCACTCTAAGGGCAGCGTGTTGCAGTAGGATTCCCCGCTGACCCGGGGAGGACCACGCTGTTAAAGACAGGGCCCTGGGTCGGAGCCCGGTGGAGGCGGGTGGGCCCTGGGCTCCCCTACCGGGGGTCTCTGAACCCCAGTCTCCATCAGTGTGGAGACGTACTTCACCCACCCCCTTCGTAACTCGAAGGAGATAGATGGACTCCGGCCGCTAGGCCCCGTGATCCCCCGGGGAGGGGATTTAAAAGGACTTTGACCATTGGGCCAGACGGCCCTGACTACCGGGGAGGTAGTCGAACTGCCATAAGCGCAGGGAGGCGGGGTTAACCTCGTCCCCCCCTGGAAACAAAGGGGTGACGAAGTGCAAAGCCCGCCACAAGTGGTGGAGAATGCGGGCACTGATCAGGGCCTGCTAGAAGGACCCGCATGTACAAGATGGAGACTGACAAGCTCCTAAAATGGCTACTGGAGAATCAGCAACAACAGGCTGCACAACAGCAACAACAGCAGACGCAGCTGTTGCAGCAACTGGCGGCGCAGCAGCAACTGCAGGCTGCACAGCAACAAGAAGCCCAGCAACAGCTAGTGCGGGAGTTAGCTGCCCAGCAGCAAGTAAGCCAAGATCGGCTCTTCCAACAGGTAGCGACCCTGTTGAAGACAGCCATCACTCCTTCCCCCAACCCCACCGGAGGAGGGCCCGGGGAGGGCTGCGGGGGACTACCGATACGGCTGACAAAGATGGGGCCCGGGGATGACCCCAAAGCCTTCCTAGTAACTTTTGAACGAGTAGCTACGGCCACTCAGTGGCCCCTCGAGCATTGGGCCACTATCCTCGCTCCGTATCTAACGGGACCCGCGCAGGCCGCTTACCGCAATCTTGACCCCCAGGAGGCACTGCAATATGAGAAGGTTAAGGCCGCCATCCTAGATCAGACAGGCATCAGTCCGGAGACATACTGACAGAGGTTGCGTCGGGAGAAATATTCGCCAGGAGCCAGGCCGCGGGCAGTGGCCCAGAAGGTCCGCGACCTCTGCTGGAGGTGGCTAGAGCCGGAGCGCCGTACTAGTTGCCAGGTGGCCGAGGCGGTGGCGCTGGAACAGTTCCTCCGGATCCTGCCTACCGGGGGGAAGGAGTGGGTGCAACGGCATCGGCCGAAAACTCTCGCAGAGGCCACGTCCCTTGTCGAGGACTTCATGGCGGGGGAACCGGAAGAGCGACTGGGTCTTAAGACAAGGACTTCAGGAAGGGGGGACCGACCCCCAGAAGGAGTGGTGCATAAAACCAGCGGGGGAGGTCCCCATTTGCCCTCCCGACAGGCGGGGTCTCCGTCAAACCCCAAGACCTGGGGCCCCTTGGGGGCGCACCTGCCCCGGGACCGAGAGGGACCGGCTGGGGACCCAAGCCTACTGCAAGGCACCTTATCTACGGAGGGGAATCACGATAGATGCTACCAATGTGGACAAAGGGGGCACTTCAGGAGAGAGTGCCCCTACATGGACTGTAATTATGGAGAGGTCCTGACGGCGGACCGACGAGCCCGGAAGGACGGGCCATCAAAGATGGTAATCCCGGTGCGAGTGGAGGGGACCCCAACCCTAGCATTGGTGGACTCAGGGTGCAGCCAGACCGTCATTCGCTCGGGACTGGTAGAGGACACCCTCCCCACCGGGGCCCCGATACACTTACAATGTATACACGGGGACGTGAAGTCTTACCCCACCGTCTGGGTGCAACTGGAGGTCGCCCAACAGGCTGCGCGCTGCTTAGTGGGAGTGGCTCCTAGATTAGCGTACCCCGTGGTGTTGGGCCGTGACTGGCCGGGTTTTGCCGGTCTTATGCAGGGGTGGAGCCGACAGCCTGAGAAGAGGAAGAGAGCCCCCTATCGGAGGCAGGGCTTGTTGGGCCAATCCGGGCCACAAGACCCTTTGGAGGGGACATCAAGAGGGCCCGAGGCAGCCAGAGGGAGCCAAGCCCCAACCGACAGTTCGACAGAAGAAGAAACGAGGTGGCTGGAGATCGATGGAGATTTCCTGGAGGAACAGAGAGGGGACTCCAGCCTTAGCCGGGCCTGGGAACAAGCAGTTAGCCAAGATGGAGAGGCCCATCCCCGGCAATATCGGCCCCAAGGCCCCCATTTTGAGATCCACAAGGACTTACTTTATCGGGTGGCCCAGGAGCCAGAGACACGAGTCGAGGTACGGCAATTATTGGTCCCCCGAAGGTTCCGAAGAGGACTGCTCCGCTTGGCCCACGCGGTCCCCTGGGCAGGACATTTGGGGCGAGAAAAGACCTTCCTCAGAATAGCCCAACGGTTTTTCTGGCCAGGCATACACCAAGAGGTCCGCGATTACTGTGCCTCTTGCCCGGAGTGCCAGAAGGCCGGCCCGAAGGGGGTACCCAGGGCTCCCCTGGTGCCTCTACCCGTAATCGGCACTCCTTTTGAATGGATAGGCCTCGATCTGGTAGGGCCCCTGGAGAAAAGTAGCTCGGGACATAAATACATCTTGGTCGTAGTAGACTATGCGACTAGGTATCCAGAGGCAGTACCCTTACGAACAACTACGGCCCCAGTTATCGCCAATGAGCTATTACAGATTTTTTCCCGGGTGGGGTTGCCACGGGAGATATTGACGGACCAGGGGACTAATGTAACCTCCAAACTGATGGCAGAACTCTGCAGACTACTGAACATCCGAGCCCTTAAGACCTCCGTCTACCACCCTCAGACGGATGGATTGGTGGAACGCTTTAATGGAACCCTGAAGTCCATGCTGCGGAAGTTCGTGGGGGATGATCCCCGCCAGTGGGACAAGTACCTGCCAGCACTCCTTTTCGCCATACGCGAGGTGCCCCAAGCTTCTACCGGGTTCTCCCCATTCGAGCTCCTCTACGGGAGACAACCCCGGGGGATTTTGGACCTCTTGAAAGAAACCTGGGAGGAGCAAGAAACCCGGGTCAAAAGTTCGGTCCAGTATATCCTCCATTTGAGGGAACGGCTTCGTGCACTGGGCACCCGAGCCAGGGAGAACCTGTTACAAGCACAACACAATCAGGAGACCCAGTATAATCGAGGGACGAAGATGAGGAACTTCGAACCGGGAGACCGTGTTCTGCTGTTACTGCCCTCCTCGGAGTCTAAATTATTAGCCAAGTGGCAGGGGCCATTTGAGGTGGTTCGACGGGTGGGGCCCGTCGATTACGAAATCCGGCTGTCTGGGCGACGAAGGGACACCCAAATATACCATGTTAACCTGCTGAAGGCATGGAAGGACCGCGAGGGTTTTATGATTGCCCCGTACCCGCCAGAACCGGAACTCGGGCCCCTAGCCGGCGAGTTTGAGGAGCCGGGCCCGGTAGCCATTGGCCGAGAGCTCGACCCTACGCAGCAAGAAGAGGTACGGCAGGTAGTAGCCGCGTTCCCCATGGTACTGTCCGCTCGACCGGGGAAAACAACGGTGACCAGCCACCACATCGCCACTATCCCTGGCCAAAAGGTGAGAGAGAACCACCGTCCGCTCCCCAAGAAAATGTGGGAGACCGTGCGGAAGGAGTTGGAACTGATGTTAACCCTGGGAGTAGTGGAAGAATCAAGGAGTGAGTGGAGAAGTCCCATAGTACTGGTCCCCAAGCCCGACGGTTCAGTGAGGTTTTGTATCGATTTTCGCAAAGTGAATGCCATCTCTCGCTTTGACGCCTACCCCATGCCACGAGTGGACGAGTTACTGGAGAGACTGGGACAGGCAGAATTTATCTCCACCCTGGACCTAACAAAGGGGTACTGGCAGATCCCTCTGACACCTACCTCACGAGCAAAGACAGCCTTTCCCACACCTTTTGGCCTTTTCCAATTTACGGTGATGCCCTTCGGGTTACATGGAGCAGCGGCTACCTTCCAGCGGCTTGTAAACCAGGTACTGAGCCCCCACAGTTCGTACGCTGCGGCATACATTGATGACATTGTCATTTATAGCTCCAGCTGGGGAGACCATATTCAGCACCTAACCGAGGTACTGCAAGCCTTGGGCGACGCAGGCCTCACGGCAAATCCGGCCAAGTGTCATTTAGGACAGCGGGAAGTGACTTATTTAGGCTATACGGTAGGGCGAGGAAAATTACGCCCCATGGTAGATAAGGTACGGGCTTTAAGGGACTACCCCACCCCAAAATCCAAAAAGCAGGTACGACAGTTCTTAGGGTTGGCAGGGTATTATCGGCGGTTTGTCCCCAATTTCTCGACGCTGGCCGCCCCCTTAACGGACCTAACAAAGAAGACACAGCCCCAGAAGGTCCAATGGACGGAGGAATGTGAGAATGCTTTTCACGCACTCCGAGAACACCTGACCCGGAAGCCTGTGTTAACCCAACCCGACTTTACGAAGCCCTTCCTTCTCCAGACAGACGCATCTGGAGTAGGTATAGGAGCTGTACTATCACAAGAGGTAGAGGGGGAAGATCACCCCATTTTGTACCTCAGCCGAAAACTCTTTCCACGCGAGACGCACTACTCTACCATAGAGCGGGAGGCCCTCGCAGTTAAGTGGTCCGTCGACACACTGCGATACTACTTGCTGGGGAACCACTTCTTTTTAGTGACTGATCACGCCCCCCCTCCGCTGGATCAACAGCATGAAAGAAACGAATGACCGAATTATGAGGTGGTATTTGTGCCTCCAGCCCTATTCCTTTCAAGTGCTTCACAGGCCAGGTAAGGCCCACGGAAATGCGGACTTTTTTTCCCGGATGGGAGAAGAGAAGGACGAAGAAGAGGACAGGGCAGTGGAAACCCCTACCACCATTCTAAGGGGGAGGGTGTGTGACGGGGCAGGCTGGCCCCGCACTGGTATTGAGAGGGTTAACCCTTCCCTGCTGGTAGAGGAAGTCCCGCCCCTGAGGCTCTGCTGGGCATGCTCCAACCAGGAGCCAAGTATAAAAGCCTGCAGAGCTGCTCAGTCAGGGCTGGCGGCTGAGGGAGGAGGAAGCCCAGCAGAAGCTCCAGCCCAGGAGCAGCAGTACCTCGTTCAGGAGGGAACTGAGAGACCGGGAAGTAGGACCAGAGACTGGCAGCTGTCAGAACCCCAGGGAGCATTGGGGGCTGAAGAATCTGAAGACCCTGAGGACCCAGGGACTGCTACATCCGGAGAAGGGGTAGGAAGTGACCCAGGGAAGGGAAGGGAGTGGTATCTCCCACCACTCTAAGGGCAGCGTGTTGCAGTAGGATTCCCCGCTGACCCGGGGAGGACCACGCTGTTAAAGACAGGGCCCTGGGTCGGAGCCCGGTGGAGGCGGGTGGGCCCCGGGCTCCCCTACCGGGGGTCTCTGAACCCCAGTCTCCATCAGTGTGGAGACGTACTTCACCCACCCCCTTCGTAACTCGAAGGAGATAGATGGACTCCGGCCGCTAGGCCCCGTGATCCCCCGGGGAGGGGATTTAAAAGGACTTTGACCATTGGCCCAGACGGCCCTGACTACCGGGGAGGTAGTCGAACTGCCATAAGCGCAGGGAGGCGGGGTTAACCTTGTCCCCCCCTGGAAACAAAGGGGTGACGAAGTGCAAAGCCCGCCACAGGCTTGAAGACTGAACTTGATAAGTTTATGAAGGGGATGGTATTATGAGACTGCCTAAAATGGCATGTAGCTGATCTGTGACTGCTAGCAACAAATATCTCCAATGACCGGTAATGGGACACTAGCTGGAGAGGGGTCTGAGTTACTAGAGAGAATTCTTTCCCAGGTGTCTGGTTGGTGGATCTTGACCACATGCTCAGGGTCTAACTCAGGGGTCGGCAGCCTTTCAGAAGTGGTGTGCCAAGTCTTCATTTATTCACTCTAATTTAAGGTTTCGCGTGCCAGTAGTACATTTTAATGTTTTTAGAAGGTCTCTTTCTATAAGTCTTTAATATATAACTAAACTATTGTTGTATGTAAAGTAAATAAGGTTTTTAAAATGTTTAAGAAGCTTCACTTAAAATTAAATTAAACTGGAAAGCCCCCCAGACCAGTGGCCAGGACCCAGGTAGTGTGAGTGCCACTGAAAATCAGCTCATGTGCCACCTTTGGCACCCGTGCCATAGGTTGCCTACCCCTGGTCTAACTGATCGCCGTATTTGGGTTCAGGAAGGAATTTTCCCTTGGCTCAGATTGGCAGAGACTTTGGGGGGTTTTCGCTTTCCTCTGCAGCATGGGGCATGGGTCACTTGCAGATATAAACTAGTATAAATGGTGGATTCTCTGTCATTTGAATTCTTTAAACCATGATTTGAGGACTTCAGTAAGTCAGCCAGAGGTTAGGGGTTTATTACAGGAGTGGGTGGGTGAGTAAGATTCTGTGACCTGCAATGTGCAAGAGGTCAGACTAGATAATTGTGATGATCCCTTCTGACCTTAAAGTCTATAAGTCTATATGAGAAAATAGGGAAGGACTGTCCCAGTACACCTGAACATATTGTCACCTTACCAGGATCTAGCAAGGAGGAACTTATAACCCCACCCTCAGCAGCCCCTGAAATCTCACAGTCACATTAATGAGTCATGCTTGATTTCCTGAGGACTATGGGGGAAAGAGCTGGAGTGGAGAAGAGAACAAAGAGGTTTCTCTTTTAAAACTAGCAACGTTTTGGAGGATAAGTAAAGCACCCCTAACAGTTACTCCGTTAAGACCCGTGGGACTTGAACTGCACTCTGGATTGGCTGGATGTACAATGTTATGAGAAGCCACAAGAGAACAGGACCGTGGTAAAAAGCAAAGACAGAATGTACAAAATTGTCAAAGTTCGAAGAAAAAAAAGGAATGACAGCAACACGAGTAGCTAGAGAAATGGTTTGTGTGAGTTCCATGACAAAGATGAACTCCCAAGCCTGGATAAAGTGTCAGAGGAGGTCTGCAGAGGAAAGGACATTAGCAAGTTTATAACTAGTGTTAGACCAGCTAAGAAAACAAGTTAGTTGTGATTCCTGTATAAAGGCCACCAGCCAAGTGTTAGGTCATGCCTATCTAGTGAGCATTGGAGTGCTGTTGTGTTTAATACAGAAAATAATTTATTTCTTCTAACTGTAGTGTGAATACAATAGGAGGAAATGTGTGCATCAGGAAGCTTGATTCCTATTCCAATAAAAAAGTAGCCAAATGGGAGTAAAAAATGACCATCGGATTAAAAGTTGAAGGTCATGTGTCAACAGTACCTCATGCGTTAACATCTGCATGACAGACGTAACAGAAAAGTGTTCAAATTAGTTTAGTTAGGACTAGACAGGACACTAAGAAGTGTAGATCTGGATTAGGGTTAGACCAGGGTTGGAGTTTGGATATGAGTTTGAACCAGGTCTATATCACAGAGTGTGGATGAGATATCCTTGTAAAATACTGGTGCAAAATAGCCAACATCTTGAACTATCAGCTGTTTTCTTGGGATTTGCCTTCTTTAGCCATATCAAACTAGATTAAAAAATTAGTTTTCTTCTTATTTTACTTCTAACCCAGAACCCAAACTGCAAAAGTTTGGATTTAAGACTCCAGATCAGGACATGTCACTAGGTTAGACATAATTAAGGCTAAGTTTTAGTCACAAGTATTTTTAATAAAAGTCATGGACAGGTCACGGGCAGTAAACAAAAATTTACAGCCTGTGACTTGTCCATGACTTTTACTATATACCCCTGTCTAAAACTTGGGCATGGGGAAGCTCGGGATGGAGGGCAGGCACAAGTTCTGTGGGGGCAGGCACTGTAGGTGCTGACAGGGGCAGGTTAGCGGGGCTAGGGCAGGTTCCCTACCTGGCTCCTGGGAAGCGACAACCTACAGCTCCTAGCTCCAGGGGTGGCATTGGCCACTGTCGGTGGACAGGATACTGGGCTGGATGGACCTTTGGTCTGACCTAGTACGGCCTTTCTTATGTTCTTATGATGCAGGAGGGGACTCAGGGTTGGGGCAGAGGGTTAGGGTGCGGGGGGATGAGGGCTCTGGCTGGGGCTGGGGATAAGGGGTTTGGGGTGTTGGAGAGGCTCAGGGCTAGGGCAGAGCATTGGGGTGCAGGGGGGGTGAGGGCTCTGACTGGGTCTGGAGATTAAGGGTTTGGGGTGTTGGAGAGGCTCAGGGCTGGGGCAGAGGATTGGGGTGTGGGGGGTGAAGGCTCTGGCTGGGGGTGTGGGCTCTGGGGTGGGGCAGGGCTGGGGATGAGTTTGGGGTACAGGCATGCTCCCCCGGGACTAGGGCCAGAGAGGAGGACTCCCCCCAGCCCTTTCACTGCCGGCAGCAGTGAGCTCTGGGTGAGGGGTCCTCCTCTCTACTCCCCCACCCCGGCAGCACACTCTGGGGGTGTGGGATGGGGCTGCCTCTTGCCCAGCGTGGGACAGGAGTGGTGGCTGGGGGGAGGGGTGCAGATCACAGGGTCAGACACTCACCAAAGGTGAGTGAGGTCCACTGTGATCAGGTCTCCCGCTGTGTCTCCTCCTGGTGGGCGCTGGGGGAGGGGAGGACAAGCACGTGTGTGCCTCCTCTCCTCTTCCCCCTCCTGAGTGCAGCAGCAGCTGCCTGAGGCTGCTGCCGGTGTCTCCCGCACGCAGGCAGGCACGGGAGAGCCAAACGGCAGGGACGCTCCGGGGCCGCGGAGGGGCAGGGGGTCAGACAGGCGGGGCTGGGGCCCGCTCCAGGCAGGGCCAGGGGAGAGACTCAGCTCCAAATATTGGTGGAGCAGGGCCCCCAGCTCTGAATATTCCTGGAGCATGGACACCATCAGCCCATATAACTCGCCACCTACGCCTAGCTCCATGAGCTGCATCCGCTCCACCACAAGCCCCAGTTCTGCAGCTCCCATTGGCTGGGAACCATGGCCAATGGGAACTGCGGGGGCGGTGCCTGTGGGCAGATGCAGCACGTGGAGCTAGGAGCTGAGGGAGGGGAATTCCTGTCGCCCTTCTGGGGCGCACCCCCCCCCCCGCAGGTAAGCACCGTCCCGCTCCCCAAACCCCAGCCCTAAGCCCCCCACACACGCATCCAAACTCCTGTTGCTTGGGGGTCCTGACACTGCCCCAGCAGCAGCCAGTGCAACTGGCCCAGGGGCTACCCAAGCTGCTCAGGCCAGCTGCATGGGCCGCTGCAGAAGTCACAGAGGTCACGGAAAGTCACAGAATCCGTGACCTCCATGACAAACACGGAGCCTTGGACATAATTGACACCAAAGGAGATTTTGGTTGTTTCAGTTTATAACAATTTCCACAGTGCATATGCAATCATTATAAAATAGAATTTAATAAATAGGACCTAATATTCCTAAAACACAGACCTTACCAAATACGTGCAACTTCCACTACTGTTGCCGACCTACTACTACCTCACTGCATGCAAAAGCCTAGGTGAGCAGATGGGACCCTAAAGGTCAACAAATTCAGACTTTGAATTCCCTGCGGTCCCTGATGATTGAGGACGGTTAGCTCAGATGTCTTATCTGATTTTATCTGCTGTGGCATCACAGAAAGAGAAAAGCAATCTCTCATGACTAATCTGTTTCACTGGATGGCTGTGTTGCCCCTTATTCTAACGCCAATGTCCCATTTTGACTCCCGTGTTGCCCATCCGCTGAGCAGAAGCAGGTGTCTGGAGTCTTTGCGATCTTTACAGGCTTAAATGGTCGCCTTACATTTCAGATGGCTGGGCTACCTGCATGATACAAGTAGGGAAGTAGTTTGTTCTTTTTCTATCACAGCTGAAATACATTGAGCTACCCAGTTTTGTTTCTTCATGGGTTAATATTTTATAAGGAAATGAAAGGGGCTAGAGGTACAGAAATATAGTCATATTACAGTACAATTAACGAATGGGCAACCTTTTGTTTTCCATACAATTGACAACTGTCCAACAAACTGTAGCTGTATATGGCAAGTCACCATGATAAACATTGTTCTTCTTGCGTTCTTTGGCATGCACACAAAAGAGAGACGTCCCCTCCAGCACCCAGCGGCTCAGTTTTACCTTTTGTATATATGCATAATTCTCCTTTCTGAGTCTATAAAACCTCTAAAATCGCCATTAAAATGCACTGTAAACCTCCCCTCTCTGGGAGTAATATGGAGCTATGCAAAGACCATAAAGCTGAGCCAGAATAAATAAGCTTCATTCCAAATGAGTGAGGGTTGGCAAGCCTAAGAATTATTAGTTTCTCCCCAGTGAAACAAGAGGAGGATTGAAATCCACAGGAGGGAATCGAATTGGTTCCAGGGACACACCAGCATTATAATCCCATTCTAGATTTGTATGTAATATACACACAGAGAGAGAATACATGATGGTTTAAAGGTTTTATCAGCCTGAGTTTGGGATAGTTGCATTACTTGTGAGTGAATGAAGTCAACATGAGCTATGCAAATCATCCTAAATGAGTGTCTCTAAGATCTTTCTATCATGCCCCACCCATTCTACATGAGCCATATTTTACAGGAAAACTATTTTAGAAATATTTGGGAGTTGTTTCTTTTCTTGGGTCTGTTTTTCATATTCTTCCTCTGGCAAAGCCGGACTCCCTTTAGCATCAGGAGTCCTACAGTAAAGACCTCTGAGAGAGAGAGAGAGAGAGAGAGAGAGAGAGAGAGAGAGAGAGATCACACCCTTTGGATCTGCACAGAGTGAGATCTCCCACACCCATACAAAAAGTGGAGCAGTCAGCTGCCTCTGTTTCAGTCCCACTTCCCCTGGATCTCATCCTGGAGGGATGTGCTCTTCATAAGCTCCAGGAATCTGAGTGTGGGGATGGTGCAGCCTGCAGGCAGTGCGCTGACTGGAGGGAGGGATTAATGTGAGCTGGGGCAGTGCAGAGTAGGGATATGGGTTGTCCCACATGTGCACGCACTCAGCAGATAATCCTGAGCTAAATTAACACTGTCAGTGGAGTGGTCCTAGGGGCAGGCACTGGCTAGGAGTGGAATGGAGCCAGGCCTCCTGGGCGATAGAGGCCAAAGGAGACCCAGAGCCTGTATGGAGTTGCAAGGTTTCTCTGTGTGTGGTCTGGTGTTCCCACAGAAACTTCTGCAGGGTTTGTGGACTAGATACCAATTATGTCCCTCCAATGGGACAATTCCCAGGTGAGACAAAAAGGGGAACCTTTCAGAGTTTCCTCCACCCTGTGCAGGTGTTACCATGTAGAGATATGATTTCTGACCCATAATTTTTTTTTTTTTAATATCAAAAATATTATACTTTTTCAAAACATGTATGGCCTTGAATTTCAGTATTTCAGGACTTTCATATGTAGCAGCAAGTATTGTGCATCCTGTTAGGAAGCTGGGAAGCTTCCCCTTTCCAGTGGTACAGAGCTCCCACTGCTAGCCTTGAATGGCTGAAAGATTTAGGACCTTGAACCTATCACTGCTCCGGGATTAAATATAGCCCATCCTGGGCCTCAGGTGAGCGTGGGGGTTATTTTGTTGGGGACTTGTTGGGGGTGGCTGACAGGTCAAGTGGAGATGAATTTGTGGTAAGATTGCAGGTGGAGTAGTCAAAGGTGTGAGATAAATGTAAGTTATTGCCTGACTCGAAAAACATTTAGGAACATCAGTTGCATTTTATACAACAAGGCACCCAGTTTGGGCCTTTTAGTCCTTTCCCTCTCTAAATCTGAGATTCAGACTTTTCTGTGCTGCTGTTGGAGCAGTCAGTCTCTCTCATTCCTTTGGAGCATGAGGTAGCAAATAAGGAGCCTCCAAATCCTTTCATTCCACAGCAGCCATATCAGTTTGAAGACCACTCTTACCTTGGCACAACTCAACTCACCAGTTAAGCCGGGTCAGTACAAGTAAGTACTTTATATAGGTGCAACATGCTGAAGATTTTAATAAAGGTGGAGCAGAATTGTACTCAGTATGGGGGTGTTATGGGGTGGACTCTTGAGACAGATTTCCTAACAATGGTCTCTTGTGCAGATTTCGTTAGGCATATTTAGAGGTTTGTGACTTTTAAAAAACTAGCTAGCATCCCTTATCTTGTTAGAAATGTTTGTATTTTAGTCATTGATGTAACCCCTAAATCTTAAGGGTACAGGAATAGTGTAGAATCAACCATCCCTGCTGCTGTGACAGATGACACCATTTTGCAGAGCTCCCCGCCCTTGCTAGTGTGATGTGAGCAGTGCACTCTGCAAAATGGCTTCCTCTGTGCAGCATGTGTGGACTGCTACTTTGCAACCTTGAAATAGCACCCGAACAGTGTTCTGGGCCATTTTGGTAAATATATTTCTTCTGATTTTAGTAAATATATTTCTTCATTGACATTAAATATATTCTTTAATGTTCATTCTTTGGTTCTTGATCCAATGGAAATTGAGAACTTAAAACCACACCAAGTATCGCTTTCTGCTTTCTGATGTAGAATTTTTTTTTAAAAAATCACCAGTTGTAAGTAACAGAACAAATGATAAGAAATGTACTTTTCCTACTTCATAACTCTTATCTCCTTTTGGCTTCTGTATTCCTTAAAGAGAACAACTTTTTCATTCTCCTGTATGGTATGATTACATGTTTTGTGTTCCATATGACAAGAATAATAGATTTTTCTAAATCGCAGTTTGATACATATTATATTTTATGTTTCACTTTTAATGCCGAATACTTTTTGGTGCACATTTATTAGCTGGTTTCAGTGTCCTTATTGATCAAGTCAACTGTGTTTATCACCCAGAAAAAGAGAGCTGGCAGTATTGGCTCTCTAAGAAAATATAACCAGAGGTGGGGGGAGGAAATCAGTGTTCAGTCCTTATTCCTGGGGGGAGATTCTCCCCTGCTCAGGCACTGTACAATGCTGAAGCAGGGCTAAAGCACTGGGAAAGCCCCTTAGCTGGCCAAGGGCCCCTTAGGTGGCCCCTTAGGTGGCCAATTCCCCTGGTGCAGGCACTGCATGACACTGCCATGCAAGACCCCCTCCATGCCCTGGGTTGTGGGGCAAGCTGGGAGTGGGATGGGTGGGTCAGGGTGGGAGAAGGCGGGGCCACAGTTCATATCATTGCATTGATGCTGGCTGGCACTGTCATGCATAGGCAGCCAAGGATGACCTGCCACCCATAATTAGTCCAGAGGCCAGACTGTCCCATGGAGCAGCCCAGGATCAGGAACATGCAAAGGTGGTTTAAAGCCATCTTAGTCTTCCCTCCCCCACCCCCCCAAGACTCCTGGGCTATGTCTGGGTGTGAAGCATCTTCAGGGGGTGCAGAACGAAATCTCATCCATAGTATTTGCTGTTGGGATTGCAGCACCAGAGAACTCAATTTTGTTTTACTGGTTGAGAAATAGCACCCAGGATTTGGCCCCTGTCTGAAGCTTTTATGCTTGTCTAATATGAACAGTGAAAATCCTTCAGCCCTTTTAGTACAAACTTTGAGGCAACTGTAATGCGCACTGATATGAATACAAATGGTCTGCACCTTCATTTTAGCTAGGAGATCTGGGAGGAAGTTTGAGGATCCCTATTATCCCAAAAGGGGGACGCTACTATGCGACAAATGTTATAAAATCTCCCCATCTCTAGTGTCCCTGAACAAACCATTCCACCATTTGGTCCACCATCGACTAGGGTGACCTTGTGTGCCGATGGCCTAGTTTATACAAGGCTGTTATGCCAGAAAACTTCCCACCCTTGCTATCACCACTGGAACTGAAGCAGTGTTAGCAAAGGTGGGAAATTTTTGATGCAAAAAGCTGTGTGCAGACACAGCCTATGAGCTGAGGTAGAGTCTGCAAGGAATGTGTTAAACAGTTTGCTGCAGCCTTTTACAAAGCCGGAAATTTCCAGATGTGTATTTTGTTTGAGGTCTATACTATGTGCCAGCCTTATTTCTGTTTAATTAGCTTAATATTTAAAAGCTATTTGTGGCCTGTTAGTGATCTGGGAAAGGCGCAGCAGTTGTTAAAAGCGCAGCCAGCTGCTAACAGCAGCTATGAGTTCTCGGAGGAGTATGAATAAAACAATGAAAGCAGAAGAGTGGTGATATGTGGCTCGGGTCAGGACATGCAGGGATTGGTTTTGGTCCTGTCCTTACCTGAGAGGTGTAGTGGATCAGAGCTCCAAGCTGTATTTTTTTCCAAGAAGCATGTGCTTTAAGAGTGGATGCTACTAGCTCTTCCTGTTCATTTCACTTGGCTGACAGTGTGGTTAAAGGGTTTTTCTTCTCACCCACAACCACGCTGTCTCAAGAGCATCCCAAATACAAATGGGACTCTTAAAAGACTGGAAGGTGTCCTTAAATTGCTGATGGGTGCCCAAAGATTTTAAGGCCAGAAGGGACCATTATAACCATCTAGTCTGACCTCTTGCATAAGACAAGCCAAAGAACTTCACGTAACAATTCCTTCATCAACCTCAATAACGTATGGTGGAACTAGAGCATATCTTTTAGGAAGCCATCCAACCCTGATTTAAAGACCTCTGGTGCTGGAGAATCCACCACATCTGTTGGTAATTCGTTCCTGTGGTTAATATACTTGTTTAAAATGCACACCTTATTTCCACTTTTAATTTAGAATAGTGAATTTGCTGACAGTGAGAATTAGGGTTAGACTGACAGAAAATACTGATGTACGCTCTACATCTAGCAATGTTTTGGAACAATTGTGAGATCAAAAGCCTTGGAAATCAGGGGGTTTGGGGATATTGCTACAAGATACTCAGAAAAAAACATTCCTGCTGAAATTTTCAATTTTTTTTCACAAAAAAAAAATTCAGCTGAAAACCTGAAAATGTCTAGTTTTCGGCCAAAAATATGCAGCTTTTTGGCTTTTGATTATGTCACAGTAAATTGAAAGTTTTTGAGGAAAGCAGACTCTGCCTGAAAATTTTTGTTTGGTCAGAAAACTAATTTATTTCAACCAAGTTTTTGCCAAATAGCGTCAGACTTCACTTCCATCCATGCCAAAATCTGAAGCCTTTAGTTTTTGCTAAGCAGATCTCCTATTACAATTCTGTTTCCTGGCTAACTGATTTCTTTAGCCATTCCCAACACACTCTGTTAAGATGGAAAACACAAGCTGGGGGAAAGAAGAACAGAAAGAAAGGAGAGACAGAATAAAAGAAACAAAAAGAGGAATGAAAAGCGAAAACACTTTTTATAGAAAAAAAATAATTGAAGCATAGTTGATATGTTTTTTTCCCCAAAATGTTGTAGGTTTGCTTTGTGTTTTAATAGCTGGAGGGTAGATTTTTTTGGACAATCTGTTGTTTAGGTATTTTTTAAACTCCATCTTCTGCTGCTTTTTGGATTCATTATTCTGTCTCCCCATTTTTTCCTGCTGCTTTCTGTGTCTCTCCACCTATTTTTTTGAAGGTGATTTGAGATGTGGCTCTTCATTGCTTGCCTGCTAGACTCTAGGCCCTTGGACAAGTTCTGTGATATCCTGTATCCATTTATAATATGTAAAGAAGAACATTTTTTTAAATGTTGCCTTCCATTTGTGGGTGCAGTTTGTGTTCATATTTATTCCACTCTCAGTTCACTGATGGTTGCAAATTTGCATTGTCTTTCTTTCATTGTGGGAGGTACAACTGTCCACTTATGTGGCTGTGATTCATTCTACAGTTCGCACACATATATAATTGGACAATATTTTATCAAAAATTGGAAGCTTCCTGTAGGAGCTTCCCCAATCCTGTATCAGCAAATAGGTTATATTCAATGGTGAAAAACTACATTAATGTAGAGTTAAGTTGCTTGGCAGTCTGTCATCCTCTTGTAGAATGTTCAGCTGAGCAAAATGCAAACTTCTGAAAAACAAGAAGCTTTTCCATGTAACCTTAACTATTCCCTCTTTCAGCAATGCTCCAATATGCCCCATTAACACACATATGTTTACTCTGCCAACCTGACACTTGCTGAAATGTATAAGCTCTTCACCTCCTTTTGCAACCCATCATTCTTTCCCAGACCATTCCACCTAACACTGTTAGAGGGGGGGAAAGGTTGCCCAAGCCACCTTCTCGCTACCCTTTTTTGAGCAATGCCTTAATATGCACATAGCACATACTCAGACTGGCCCTTGGCACTATTAGATTCAAGACTTTCCAGAGCCTGGAATACGCTCACGCACTCAGCCAACTCTACAGAAAGAATAACACACGTGTACAATTTAATAACCACTTCACAGCCTTTTACAAGCCTTACACTTACTCACAGGATACCATCTCATTTTCACTTAACCATCATTAAAGCCTTCTCATATTCCACCTCACTGCTCACAGTATCCTTATAATAAAAGCCATATGCCATCACCAACATAACCTATGCAATTCTGCACAGAAGTGATGGATACTGCATCCTGAACGTGCAAATGCACCTCTTCCCTTTCCTCATACATGAGAGGGTGGAAAACATAGATCTCCTCATATCGCAGTCACAGCTCTGTCACACACCTCAGCGTAATCCACAGATCTCGTTAACACACTCCTACCAAGCACAGCTAACTACTTCTTCGACCATTCAGTACAGCTACACCTGACTCCGGGCACACCCACTTTACTTGGAGTGCATGCAGATAATGCTTAGATTGTTCTCACCACCCAACTTGCCTTTGTAATAACCCCCCTGGGCCCTGCTAATTGTACAGCGTCCACAACTCTGCACTAAAATTATGCCTACTGGAGCCAAAAAGTACACATGCTGCTCTTCCCTTTGCTCAGACTCTGGTGGGTGCAAAACATAAATCACAGCTGTCACACACCTCAAAGTAATCCACACATGTCCTTGTATCACTAACACACCTTGACCAACCAGGCCCAGCTACTGCTTCCCCTTCCCCCATTTAGCATACCTGACACCCTCACTGCACCTGGAACATATGCAAATAGTTCTCATTGACTACTGCTAGCTCCAGAGGAACAGAGGGAAGGTGGCGTGGGCAACCTTTTCTTTTCTTTTTCTTTTTTCTTTCATCCTTTAATAATGTCAGCTGGAATCCTGTGGGTGAGGGGAAATGAAGGTGAAGAGCTTTTACATTTCAGCAAATGTGGGGATGGTAGAGTAAAGGTATGTGTGTTAATGGGGCATTGCTGAAAGAGGGCAGAATTAAAATTGCCTGGGCAACCTTAATTGCACGTTTCCTGGTTTTCAGAAGCTTGAGTTTTGCTCAACTCAGTGTTCTGTAAGGGGACAACAGGCAACCAAGCAACCTTAACTCTGCATTAATGTAGGTTTTTGACATTGAATTTCCTAGGTGTTTGGGCTTTTTAAACGGGAAAAGATATGTTATTTGCAAGAGTCGGTACTCATTCAGGCATCTGTACATATCATATCCCCCAATTAACATATGCATCCAGTGACCCCCCCCACACACACACGTACATATCAGCGATGCCTCACTCCAACGTGGCCCCTACCCAATACTGTACCTAGGCGTCTGCACTGCAAGCAGGGAACACATCTCCCTGAAGTATTCACTTTTTGGTACACAAATGTTTCTCTTGCATTTACTTCCCTGCTTATATAACCCAGTTCACATGCAGTGTCTAGAGCAAAGGACAACTGTGTTACAGTGGGATAATGTTGGGGTGCAGGAAGGCTGGAGTGCAGGGTGGTTGGGGTCCACTGGCAGAGCTGCAGGTTGCAGGGAGGTTGGGGAGCGCTGACAGAACTATGGATGCAGGGGGCTGGGGTGAAACATCAGAGCTGTGGGATGCAGGCAGATGGGGGTGCACTGACAGAGCTGTGAGGTGCAGGATGGTTGGGTTGTTCTGGCAGTGCGTTGGAGTGCATGGGGGTTAGGGTGCATAGGCAATGCCGGGGCCCCAGGAGATTGGGATGTAGTGGCAGAGATGTGTGGTGCAAGGGAATTGGAGTGCACTGGCAGTAGGGTGACCAGACGTCCCGATATCAGGGCTTCTGCCCCTTTTTTTTTGTTGCTCGGAGAACTCCGGCGGGGATTTTGTTTGGTTGGTTTTTTTGCTCGACAAGTCCGGCGGGTGGGTTTTTTTTTTGTTTTTTTTTTTTTCGCTCGGACAAGTCCTGATTTTTGGGTCCTTTCATCTGGTCACCCTAACTGGCAGAGCTGGGAGAATTCAAGAGGTTCAGGTGCACTGGCAGAGGGGGGTGCCATGCCTCCCTCATCTGAGCCCCCAACCTCTCTTCCTTCCTCTACTGTCCATCCCTAGTTGTGCCTCTCCCCATAATCTCCTCCCCTCTCTGTAGCCTCAAACCCTTCTTCCTTATTGCCCCATTCCTCCGTCCCCTCGTACCACTTCCTCCCAAGAAGTATTCACATATCTAATTTTTTCTTCCAAAGACAGAGGCAACCCGTGCCTGCCGATGGTGCGGGGGCAGAGTGAGGGCTGCCAGCTTCAGTAGTGTTTCTGAGCATGCTCACTCCATGTGAGTGTGCTCAGTACAAGCCAAGCAGCAAATCTGGGGGGGGGCGGGCAACCCTGTCTGCCCCACCCCCACCCACGTGTCCCCTCTGCCCAAAGACTTTCACTACATTCCCCCCCACCAAAAAAATAAAAAATAAAAATACTATCCATTAAGGAACTTTCGGCCATCTCATCCAAAATTATTTTTGTCTTAGGTGTGTGTGTGGGGCGGGGGGTTGTAATTAATTTATCCTTAATTGTGTTAATTGCAGAGTATATTCACAACCATCAAGAGGTCTGTGACTGTGATTCATCCAGTGAGTCAGTCAGTTGAACAGTGCAAGGCAGCTGAAGGAAGGGAAACTGTTTTGGGGGGTGGTTGTAACTCAGGAACCTCATAGTCAAATGAGCCCACATTTGGAGCAGTAATACTACCCTGTTCTCCCATGAGGCACACTAAATTTCAAAGCAATCAAAGTACCCTTTCAGATTTTACGGCACTTACAAGAGTTGAATTTTAAAGCATATAATGGAATAGAAATCGTCTAGTCATTTTTCTGTATTGGCACATGTGCAGTGTAAAAAATGTACTTTTCCTTACATACCATTCACAATCTGGGTCCCCCAAAGATTTTGTGGCTGCCATACACTGCCTTGGGATGAAACTCAAAAGATAGTTCGTCAACGGTTTGATCTCTAGCTCTGAGATTAAATATTTTTTTAAAAACACCTAGAAACTTTTTGAAAATGGGTATTTTGGGGGACTCTCATCTCCAGAACCCCCTGGCTCACATTCACAGCTTTTGGATACTCTACCTGTTGCTCTGTAACATTGCTTGGCCTGAAAGAGACAATGCTTGGAACTCTGTCTTCTTTAGTTTCCTACTACTAAAACCATACTTCTAATGAAAGCAATGATTTTATATTATCTGGAGAGTCCAGCCTTCCAAAGTTTTACCTCTCTGCTCTCCTAGACTAGGAATGAATGTATATAATTAAATCCTCAATATTCATTATGCGGCACATAGCTGTGTGTATCTTTTAGCTTCTGCTGCTGCTCAGTAACACAGAACAGCTTTGCAGTCTTTCTCCCTCCCAGGCCTCACCTGTCACTGTGGGTAATCAAAGCAAAGAATCCTAGACTTTTCCACAGGGCCCAGAGGGAAGAATTGGCAGGACTGCCAGCTGCATATTCAATATCTATCAGTGTCATGCATGTGAGTGTAAGAATCACTTGGTCTTCAGGGGAATCAGCCTACTCATCTTACCTGTGATCATTAATGAAAGCTCCCTACAGAGTTAGAGAGCACTGTGGGGGAGAATTACCATCAGTCTTCACTGGAACCCCTTCTGCATGGCAAAACGGTGCCATTTTTCATTGGAGAGGTAGTGAAAGTCTATATACAAATTCGAGTAGCTGTCTCTTTTAGAGAATAACTTTTCTCTGTGTGTCTGGCTCTGAGAGACCTGAGAAAACCCATCTCTCTTCACTTTGTTGAGGGGAGAGGGGATGCAGACAGCAGAAGGAGAGAGATGTAGACATTAAAATGGAGAGAAGTAGAGATAAACACTGAGTGGGAGCAAAGTGCACAGAGAGAGGAGGAAGTGATGGAGGGGACTGGGAGAAGGGAGACTTGCATTGTGGAAAAAGGAGCACTATAAGGAGAGTGAGCGACTGGGAGGTGGAAAGACAAGGAGGGAAGAGTTGACTATAAGTTCCCATCATCAAGTGGGTCAAGCTTTAATCCTAAATAGATTTAACTATTTAAATACTGTTTAAATCTATCATTTCTAGTATGCCCTCCTCGTAGTATCTGGGTGCCAAATATAACAATTAAGAGATCTGTTTCTGTTCAGTAACAGAGAAAATTCTATGGTTGTCCCTTGGGTCATATACTTTAGAGGAAAGAACCCTCTCACCAAACATTTGTAGCATTTAAAAAAAAAAGAGAAAGGTCTTTGCAAAGACGTGTGTTTTTCATTGTGTTCTGGAGGACTTGAGCTCAATCTCCACTGCTAGGCAGCTATATAGCCAAGGGCCCTCTGCCAAAACATCCTGCTGCCATGAGTATCACCCTGGGATCTATTAATCAGCATCCCAGTATAGTGCTGTATTTTTAGTGGGGCAGAGAAAGAGGTGGCCCTTGAGCCCTAGCCTATTCAAAATTTTGAAGATGAGGGCTATTATGTTTCATGACACACAAAGAAATTAAATAAAAGCATAACATACTCTTGCTGGAAAGTTATAACGTAACACTACTTTATTTCTTGGTATTCAGAACAGTAACACACACATATAACCCAAAAGCAGAGAGAGAGAAAGCAGGCTTCTCCCTAAAACACAGAGGCACAATTCACCCCACCTTACTCCAGGCTGACTGCCTGATGACTGACTGACCAGTAGGCTCAGATTGCACATTTCCTCACAGAGCCACCTAGTCTATAAGCAAGACTAAGAAAACCTCCTGAGCATTTAAAGTGATAGCTTACAATTTTAATACAATTTTCAATACACCACAAGGACTAGCTCTTGAAGTGAAACCACCGTTTTGAGGCTCTAACATGAGATGCTATTAGCACCCTGTTCCAGTGTGCAGAAAAGCTTTCATGGGCAGCCCTAGGAAACTACAGTAGCAGGAATCTAGCCTAAAGCTTACAGAGGCATGGGTCCTTGACTGAAAGAAAGCGGTGCAGCCTGTTGGAATATGCAGCACGCTTTCCCCTCAGCCAGTGCTGTATAGTTGTCTACTGGGAGAGATGATTTGATGGTGAAGTCTGCCCCACTGGATGCCTGGAAGCCGTTGTCTGCTCCATCTCAGGAAGTCAGATATCACTATGGACCCTCAAAGGGGACTGGAGAGTATGTTAAGGTTTCCAAGAAATTTTATTTTCAGCCCCAGCATGTGCAGTATCAAACCTGGGGCTCTAGCGTGTTTTAAATAGATAGAGACAGTACATGTACATACTATCTGATTATATTTGCCTTTGTAATGCACCAAATTGCAACAAAATGGCATGCATTTTCAAAAACATTTCCTTAGACTTCTCTGCAATTAAATATTTCCTGGACTTCTCAAAAGACATTGCCTGGGATGCTTCCACCTACGAGCTCAGCCTTGCAAATCTGCTGTGCTCGTGGTGGTTGTGTTGCCTCAGTAATCAGGGCCGGCTCTACCATTTCTGCCGCCCCACGCAGCGCACCGAATTGCTGCCACGGGCGGCTGAGGATAAGATCTGCTTCCGCCGTGAAGAGCTGCTCAAGAGAGCTCCCACCGAACTGCTGCCGCCACGGGTGGCTGAAGACCTGCCGCCAAATTGCCGCCACCGCAGGCGGCTCGAGAAAGCTCCCACGAACTGCCACCGCCACAGAAGACCTGCCGCCGAATTGCCGCTGCCACGGGCAGCTGAAGACCTGACGCCGAATTGCTGCCGCCCCGGGTGGCGCGTGCTGCCCTGACAGCGCATGGACTGCCGCCCCTTCCAGATTGCCGCCCCTTCCAGATTGCTGCCCCAAGCACCTGCTTGGAACGCTGGTGCCAGGAGCCAGCCCTGTCAGTAGTTGCTCCTGAAACATACCTGTTTTTCTGGAACCACAGCTTCTTGGCAGGTTTAAATCCTCTACTTGCTGACAAGGTGATAACATAAGGCTTATCCTTCTCTAATTCCCTTCTCAGCTCCAGCACCTGTTCAATTCACTTTTCCTACTTAGAAAAAATGTACCTAGGAAAGCAGAAATTTCATCTTGCTGCTGTACAACTGTATTTCTGTTCTGTAGAAAACTGTGTTCAGTCTACATAGGTGAGGTTTTTAACTACTGAAAAGGTAACAGGCTAGGCATTTTCAATCATATTGTTGTCCTTTTTTGTCAGGAGACTTCTGCATTCTTTTGGAATACTTTACAATACTGTGACATGCAAGGTTGTTTATGAGTAGTTATAAGGTTTGAAAAACTCTCAATAAAAACTCTAGCTAAGTAGTGGTGAAAAACATTAAAATAAAACTTTGATAGACTCATAGACTTTAAGGTCAACAGGGACCATTATGATCACCTAGTCTGACCTCCTGCACAATGCAGGCCACAGAATCTCACTCACCCACTCCTGTAATAAATCCCTAACCTATGTCTGAGCTACTGAAGTCCTCAAATCATAGATGTTAAAGAGCTTGTCAAGTAAGTTGGAAGAGAATGCGAAAGGTTCAGTGTTTTTTTGGCAAAATGGTTATACGGATACCTCAGTTTGTTATTTCAAGGCAGACTAAAAAAAAATTCTGGGATGTAGATTTGTGGACTGCACAGAACATCTTAGTCCCTATTGTCCCATACTAAAGATCTGTATTTCCCTTTGAAGTCAGTGGGAGTTACTCGTATCTGCTGAGGGTGGCAAATTGGGCCCCTGTACTTTAAATCACATGTCTTTTGATGAGAAAAGTCATTTGAGTCTCTCTAAAGTTTTCCACATGGGGATTGGAGGGGAAGGGAGAGAAAGACACTTAATGTTCCCTTCTAGTTTAATCATTTACATGTTTCACTGTTGGGTTGTGGAATCTAAACCCAGCAATTTTTCATCCTTGGTGGTGAAGGGAAAAAAATGAAAATGACAACTGAGACATTGCTTAACTTCACAAGTAATCTGGTTATTCACATGCATAGTCAAACTGTAATGTTCCACCCAAGAAATACACTTGCAGGAGAGCAAATGGCAAAAAATGTAAAGAGACCTTTTGTCCTACAGCAGAGTTTCTCTGCTTTTGGCATTGAAGTGCCAACTCTCTTTCAAAACTTGTTTTGAATACACTGTGAGGTAATTTTTTAATGAAAACAAATCTTCAAAATCTGTCAAAGTGTATATAAATGAAGCCCAATGCAACAATTTAGCAGCATTTACTAATGATGTTTGTACAGGTATATTAGAAAAGGGTGGGTGCAGAAAATACTCTTGGCAAGCCAGCGTTTCATTTTATATATAATAATATGGAGGGGAAAAGTCATCCAAGTTCTCCAGGCTTATGGGCCTTGAGTGAATTTAATTAAAGTAAAGGGAGAAAAAAATAGAACTTGTGCTCAGAGAACATGAAAGCCTAAAAAATGTGAAATGAGGTGGTTTATGAACTTCGGAGCAGAGTTGTGTGAAAACGTCCAAATAAGTTTTGTGGTATTCAAGTGGAATTTAACACTGAAACTGTTTCAGATGTTTCAGGGAGCCCTTGCTTTTTCAAGTAAATGATCATTTTCAACAAAAAAGTAAATGACAAGGACAAACATTAACCTTGCTGAGTGCAAAGTGGGCCCAGCAAGAAATACAAGCAGGAGGTTGCCCCATGAGACTGCAGCACTGCCCCAACTAAGACTAGGCACAGCTAGTAGAGTGCCAGTCAATGTACTTAGAACCTGATCCTGAAGATTCTGAGTGAAACTAGTGTGAGTTGAGGGCTCTCAGGAGCCACTCAGCATCTCATGGGATTGGGTCCTTAAACTGCAGCAGACTCTGTGGCTTGTTAAATTTGACATTGTTCTATAATTGCCCCACCACTTTGGCTGTGGGTTTCTCAGATCCCAAAGCTGGCTCTGAATAAGGATATTTCTCTATGATGTGATTCAAACACACAACCAAGCCATAGAAATGCCCAGTGAAATATGTCCTAGTACCTGATTTCCCAGCATCAATACAGTAGCTCAGACTTGCATTTTTTGTTTTTGTTTTTTGAAAATGGATGATTGCATAATTTTACCTGTAAGAGGCAAATCACTGAAGATACACAAAGATGAGGGATTATCTAAAAACGTAGTTATTCTTAGTCAACAGGTACAACCTCCTCATCAGTACAAATGCAGTCCTTTCAATGTCCAGTTACAACCCCAAAGAGGTTCTAGAATGAAAGACAGCTCCAAATGGAATGCACAAAACAAGCACCTATAAAGCAATTTGAGTAGCACTAAATAAGTCTGATCAAAAAGCCACTTTTTAAAGTAAAAGTCAAGTGCTGGCACACCACCTCAAAAATCCCTTCACAGCACATCAGCAGTCCTCCAAAGCAGACTGAACCTCCTCACTGCATACTGGAGGTAAGCATAGGGGTATAATACCAATCTCTTTAAGCTAATGAAAGTCTTTCCGATGTGAGAGAGAGCCACTCCTGCTGAGATTTGAACTGGAAATCCTTGAATCCAAAAATCAGTAATTCCTTAAGCTGGGATAATGAAGAGTCTCCAATAACTGACACTGGTGCTAACAATTATATTCCCTGTGCAGATCCTCTAGCCGCTAAAGACAAGACTATCTATATGTACTGTTCAATAACAGGTTAAGGCTGAACAACCCAGTTCTGCCCACTAGAAGTACTTTGTCAGTTCCAGTCATTGAAGGGCGATAATACCACTCCACTGGTGCACTTTTGCCCAGAACCTCCCAGCAAACTCTTGTCTCTAATCAGAATCTCCCCAAAACCATGAGTACATGGTTCATAATGCTAGGAGCTGACATTTTGATTTCTTCTGTGAGGCTCTGAATCCACCCCAGTGAAAGAATTCCAGAGAAATTGTGTGGTTTCCAAATTCAGCGTGAAGTTTCCTTTTTTTCTGTGTGTGAATTAGCCCCATGGAAAAACACAGACATATGCTTCCTGCGGCCCATTTGTTATCACAGCCCCTGCAGCAACCATCCTGCCAGGAACCCTCCCAACAGATAACTACCCCCAGGATCCTCATTGCAGAATAAATACACGTGGCTGCCCCACCTTCCCTACCCTTTCTTTAAGCCATGGACCTGGATCTCCAGAGAGTCCTAAGAGTGAATGTTGTGGGGTCTAGAAGGTTGGGGGAGAATTCTGAAGAGGCACTACTCTGCCTTCTTCCAAGTCTCCCTGGCAGGTATCCAGTCCCGTATTGTGGAATCTGCAAAGAGCATGAGCACAATGTAGGTATGAATATATAACATATGAATTAGATATTTATATATCTTTTCCTATGAGATATAAATGTGTGTGTAAACCAATATACTATATGTAAGAAGAGTGTGATGTGAGGGAATTATATGTTTGAGATATGAAGGTTATATTGGCAAGCAGAGCTGGTTGAAATTAGGAATTTCCATCCTGCTGGAAATTCCAAGATTTCAAAATTTGATTTCATCCTAATTCAGGACAAAAAGTTGAACTCTTGGAATTTTTCATGAAACAACATATTTTGTTTTGACTTTATCAAAATGTTTCATAGAATCATAGAATCTCAGGGTTGGAAGGGACCTCAAGAGGTCATCTGGTCCAACCCTCTGCTCAAAGCAGGGCCAACCCCAACTAAATCATCCCAGCCAGGGCTTTGTCAAGCCTGACCTTAAAAACCTCTAAGGAAGGAGATTCCACCACCTCCCTAGGTAACCCATTTCAGTGCTTCACCACCCTACTAGTGAAAAAGGTTTTCCTAATATCCAACCTAAACCTCCCCCTCTGCAAGTTGAGACCATTACTCCTTGTTCTGTTATCTTCTACCACTGAGAACAGTCTAGATCCATCCTCTTTGGAGCCCCCTTTCAGGTAGTTGAAAGCAGCTATCAAATCCCCACCATGTTCATTTCAACATTATCATTTCAACTTTTATATTATAGTATAACATAAAAGATGATACAATGGTCAAAATGAAACATTTTGACCTAAACAAAACAATAATTTCCTATGAAAATTTCAACAAAACTTTTATGATTTAGTCAAATCAGCATTTTTTGATGGAAAACTGTTCCATCAGAAGATGTTCAGCCTGTTCTTATTGGCAAGTGTTTGGGATGGGCATGCTACTCACGAGTGACAAAGCTTTAAGGGAATTATCCTGGCCTTCTCAAATGAGTGCTGATAAAAAACATTATGCCACATCATTGTGTATTCTTCATATCACTAATATCTTAAAGACCGATGTTATTTTAGAAATGTTTGAGGGAGTTATTTTTAAGCCCCTCCCCTGTAAATCCAGGCTCGGTTGATACCATAGTGTAACTGCACAGGCCACAAAAGCATAGGAGAAATTCTAACTAGTAAATTTTAGAAGCCTCTCAAGTCTTGTTATACAGAGGTGATTTGATGGTTCTCAACACAATGCAGGACTAGCAGCAAGTCTGTTCTGACAGATTGTGAGATATTGGACATTGAAAGCTGTAACTGGTCCACAATTAGAGCATATATTGCCTATCCTCTGCATTAGACCTGTAGATTTCTTTCAGTGAGTAGGGGGGAAATTCTTGTCTTGGAGGAAAGAAGGAAACATTGCTCTGGCCAAACAAAATAGCAGGTGTTTGAGGCTGCTCAGGGGTTTGGAATGTTAGTATAAAGGAGCTGAATTAGTGGTCTGAGAGCAGGTGAAGTAGAATCATAGAAATGTAGGACTGGAAGGGACCTCAATAGGTCATCTAGTCCGGTCCCCTGCAACAGGTGTTTGTCTAACCTGTCCTTAAATACCTTCAATGACAGAGATTCCATAGTCTCCTTAGGTAATTTGTTCCAATGCTTAACTACCCTGACAATTAAAGTTTTTCCTAATGTCTAACCTAAATCTCCCTTGCCGCAATTTAAGCCCATTACTTCTTGTTCTGTCCTTAGTGGTTAACGAGAACAACTTAACTCTCCTCTTTATAACAATCTTTTACATACTTGAAGACTGTTATCCTATCTCCCCCTCAGTCTTCTCTCCAGACTAAACAAACCCAGTTTTTTCACTCTTTCCTCATAGGTCATGTTTTCTAGATCTTTAATCATTTTTGTTGTTCTCCTCTGGACTTTCTCCAATTTGTCCACATCTTTCCTGAAGCGTGGTGCCCAATACTCCAGTTGAGGCCTTATCAGTGCTGAATAGAGAGGAAGAATTACTTCTTGTGTCTTGCTTACAACACTCCTGCCAATACATCCCAGAATGATGTTTGCTTTTTTTGCAACGATATTACATTGTTGACATCATATTTAGTTTGTGATCCACTATGACACCCATGTCCTTTTCTGCAGTCCCTCCTTCCTAGACTGTCATTTCCCATTTTGTATTTGTGCAATTGATTATTCCTTCTTAAGGACTTTGCATTTGTCCTTATTGAATTTCATCCTATTTAATTCAGACCATTTCTCCAGTTTGCCAAGATCATTTTGAATTCTAATCATGTCCTCCAAGGCCCCCGCACCCTCTCCCAGCTTGGTATCATCCACAAACTTTATAAGTGTGCTGTCTATGCCATTATCCAAATCATTTATGAAGATACTGAATAGAACCGGGCCTAGGACAGCTTCCTGCAGGACCCCACTCAATATTCCCTTCCAGCTTGATTGTGAACCATTGATGATTAGCCTCTGAGTATGGTTTTCCAGCTAGTTGTGCACCCACCTTATGGTAGATTCATCTAGGCTGTATTTCTTTAGTTTGTTTATGAGTCAGTCATGTGAGACAATATCAAAAACCTTACTAAAGTTGAGATAAATGACATCCACTGCTTCCCCCATAGTAGTCAAAGGGTATACAACAAATATATCTATCACATGGATATCTCCACATAGATCTGTGTCTGAATGTATATATGCATACAACAATTGTGTGTGGATAGATTAACAAACTAGACATATTATCCACACAGAAAAAGACAACTATATGCTTATTTTTGACATAGGGATGTCATCTGTATTACATTTTGAACAAATTCATTTGCCCCTTTTTCCCTCTGCTGCCCCCAATCTGATATGTTCTGCAGACAGATATGGCACATAAAGTTTTGTATATCTGGCATGCATTCACTTGGCTTTATACTGACTATCTACTATAGCTAGTAACAATCAGATCTATCAAGAATTGCTGCATAGAGGAAAAATAGTCTCACAGCACTAATAAAAGCATCTTTCACAACAGAGTCTGACTGAGCTAGAGCTGCTGATCTCATTTCCTCTTTTCGGAGTCTCTTCTGCTTCACAACTAGAAATCTAGTTAACATGGAAGCAAGTGAATTTAGAATTCTCATGGCCTCCTGCAGGTTCTTTAGTTCTTACTGTGTTTACAGCAGCTCCTCTTGGTCTTTTGACTTTTCATCTGTTAGAAATGGAGAGGAAGAAAGGAGGAGTAGGCATTTGCTGCTAATGTTCAATACATATTTTTGCCTTTTAGCAAAGACCTACAATCATCTATTTTATGTTGCTGGTTCCAGACTTGCCACCAGGAAAAAGAGAACCAACAGAAGTTTGGGACATGAGGAGTTAAACTGTGGGAAAAGTTTAAGGATCTAGATGTGTGCCATTAAAGCTATTTAAAAGATGGCAAGAGACCCTTAAGACTTTTCTTTCTGGAGAACAATGACAGAATAATAATGAAATGTGATTAGTAAACTATCAAAGGGGATCTTTATTTGAGAATCTTAATGCACTATTACTCAATTGCCAGTCAGAGATGTGAGGTGGAATAGTCATCTGCTGCAGTGGCAAAGAGTAGGTCTTGGCTGGGACTGGAATATAATTAATTTGTTACATTTGGCCTCCTCCAGGCACGTGGGCCTGATTTTCCATTGCCTGGCACCTGGTGAAGACAAGTGCACCTGCACACTGTGTGTGTGTAAAACATAACTGTTCTGACCTGTTCGCATTTTGTACTCCCTTTGCATAGTTGTAAATTACTTAACTGCACAGGGCCCCTGTTTCAGATACCATTCCTGCAGTGTTTAATGGGAAGCACTTCGGTCCAGAGCAATTGGACAGAAGGGGTACAAATTAAATTTGTTCCTCATGAACTTTAAGGGCAGTGGATATTCAGTTATCATTATTTGAAAGAAACGATCTTCTATATCAGGGGTGGCCAAACGTACTGGTCCTCTGAGCTGCATACAACAATCTTCAGAAGTTCGAGAGCTGGGGCTCACCTGCCTGGAGCTGGGGCTTGGGGCTTCAGCCTCACTCCTGCTGAAGCCCCGAGCCCTGGCAGGTGTGCCCCACAGGGCTGAAGCCCTGAGATCCCCTCCCCGCTTGGCAGAAGCCCTGGCCCCATCACCCCACTGCAAGGCACAGGTTCTGAATTGTCCCCCCATCTCCCCAACTGGTATGTGGGGAATGGTGGGAGCGGGGGACTTGCGAGATGCACTTTAATGGTAAAAGAGCTGCATGTGGCTCGTGAGCCACAGTTTGGCCACCCCTGTTCTATATGGTAGCTACTTTAAGGGCAAATTCACACAAGATAAAATATCAAAGAGATCTAAAGTATGTAGTAGGTGATTCATAGGCTCATTTAGTTAATAATATCATTAAGAAAATGATAAAATACGGTTTGACAAATTCATTCTTCAAAGCACAATGTAGTGTCTTAATGGCCTTGCTTTGAGTCTCTGCTCTAGCTGTGCCTACTCACCACTTCTTCCAGAGTGTGTGAGATCATTCCCTCTTGTTCTGCTCTCATTCGTCCTTTGACTCTCCAGTCTCCCCTTTCCCCAAAGCACCTAGACAACAGTAGAGTGAGGCCTTCCCTGGTGGGTTCATTTGGGGGTGCCTGGTTCCACCTCATTGGTTCATTTCAAGCTTGATCATTCCTAGACAAACACCTCTGCAGAAGTGAAATTAAGAACCTTGCCTATCCTGAAGTACCAGAAAGGGCTTAGTCATTATAAGTACTTTAGATACTTTTATGCAGGTAGTAGCTTCTGTAAAGAACTGAGGGGAAAAAGATCTTCATCCTTCATCACCTGGACTGACACATGCATCTCTCAGTATGCTGTGCTTATCTCTTTGTCCCACTAGTACAATTCAATACAATGAACTTGACAGCTAAGCAAATGTGTGTCATTTCTCTGCCCAAGATTTTCAATTCACTGCAATCCTAACCCCATGATTTCAAGACTATTTTTACTTGTGTGTTTTGTTTTGTGTTCCTATGAAGGAGCTAGTCTCCACTCCTGAAAATACTCTGAGTTTAGTTATTTTATCCAGTGAGATCAGATGTGCTCAGGTAGACATTTCTGTTCTCATGGTATCCCACTGTGTTCATATTCAGGGCTGAGTCTAATGGCTCAGCTTGGCCCTAAACCAATATTGATTTAAATGTGTAAACACTAAGATTAAAACTTGATCACCAACATATCTGTATTGAAATTAATTGATATGAGGCAAACTTAGTTAAAAGTGAAAGTGTTTAATGTTTAAAGGCCAATACCAAATAATCATTAAAAAGAGGGTTCTGGGAAAGAAAGATGTGTAGGCAGTTTAAGATTAATCCATAACAGTGACTACACATACAGTATGGAAAGTTAATTGTAATATACATATATATCAATTCATTAAAATACTTGGAGGAATTTTGCTCCATTGATCAGGTTGACAGTAAAAGGACTGACTGGTTTCCATTTGTATTAAGAATGAGTCCATAAATCAGGAATCCATGCTCTGTTTCCCACTCTCCGCCTAGCTGTCTCTCTCTCTTTTTTCATCGATAACCTCCACAATTCATTGATTCTCTTCAAACACATTTCACCTCTAGCTACATCTCAGATGCTCTGTTTTAACTCATGTCCTTGTTCTTTGTACAAGAACAAGTATGTAATCTTGCACTATCTTAAGGAAAGAGACACACTGAAGGCAGAAACCTCCTCTAGCTTGACAAGATTTGAAGAAATCCTGCAAAGAGGAAGGCATTTCTGAACTGCTTGAAAAGAATCTATCTAAAAGCAGATAAAGAAAACAATATTGTAGTTTGGTATACTGAACTTTTGCCAGGAGAAAAAGTAAGTAAACATAAATATCCCTACCTAACCCTAATTCCAATCACTATAGTAAAGTATTGAGTCATCACAATAGTATCTCAAAGTTAAGTGAAGGGGGAAGGAATATCATTATAGGGACAGATCCCACTCCCGTTAAAGTCTATGTCAGTTTTCCCTTTGATTTAAGAGAGCAGGATCAAGCTAAGTAGCTATCCAAGTGTGCACTTGATGAGCCTCAAAGGTATTAAAAAGCTATTATTTGGGGGTGAAATTCTCTTTACTTGCTTAAAGCCTGAATAAGTGTGCTTTATGCAGCTAAAGTTCATGGAAGTTAGAGGGCAAAATCCAGCTCCAAGCCTAGGACCAGGTTGCAATAGCTTTCTGTGTAATGGTTCTACTTTCTGCATTTTAATACCAGTTTAAAAACCAAGCCTGTCAGCAATGGCTGCACGAATATCATATGAACAATTAACACTTTGTATTTATATAGGACTTTCCACTAGAGGCTCTTACTTTACACATTTTTAATACATTTAGCATCAAAATCCTCCAATGAGATGGGAAGCTTCCCAATTTACAGAAGGGGAAATGAGGCACAGCGAGATTAAAGACATTAGAGACTTTCCCAAGATAACTGTGGCAGAGCTGGGAATAGAACCCAAGTGTCAATGTGTGTTGATGGCAGTCAGCACCTCAAAGGATTGTGCCCCAAATACGAGGTATCAATCATCATAGCAAATATGGGGAATATGCATTTCATTCTCCCACAATTTAAGTGAGTGACTGCAGTTACTTTCACCAAGTCACTTTTGTCATTTTAGAATTAATTTCTTATTGCCCCTTGTTTTGAACTCTTGTTGATGTATACCTGGTGTTTAGATAATTCACTCTTCTGGAGTTCCTAGGTACTTAGGCTGGTAAGAACCCTGGGTTGTTTTCCTGAGCTAAGTCTATGCTAATGAAAATGTGTACTATGTGACGAGGCGTACTTGTGGCACCTTAGAGACTAACAATTTTATTTGGGCATAAGCTTTCATGGGCTAGAACCCACTTCATCAGATGCATAGAGTGGAACATACAGTAGGTAGGTAGATAGATAGATAGACAGACAGAGAACATGAAAAGGTGGAGATGGTTGCCGTACCAACTTTAAATGGCTAATCAATTGAGGTGAGCTATCATCAGGAGAAAAAAAAACTTTTGTAGAGATAATCAGGATGGCCTATTTCAAGCAGTTGACAAGAAGGTGTGAGTAACTGTAGGGGGCGGGAAGTTATCATGGGGAAATAGTTTTAGTTTGTGTAATGATCCATCCACTCCCAGTCTCTATTCAAGCCTAATGTAATGGTATCCAGTTTGCAAATTAATTCCAGTTCATCAGTTTCTAGTTGGAGTCTGTTTTTGAAGTTTTTTGTTGTTGCAGAATTGCCACAGATTGTCAGATTTGTGTCCATTGATTCTTTTGCGTAGAGACTGTCCGGTTTCGGCAGTGCACATGTGTGTCATTTTCTGGTGTGTCATTTTCTCCCTGTGTAAAGGACTTGGTCTAGAAAAAAGAGGAAAGTGCAGTGTCTGGGAGAACAGAATGAAAAAGTGGGTGAGGCCAGAGAGTTGACAAGTCATATAAAAAGCATGTTTTCAAATGGAATAAAATAAATGCTTTTAAAAGTAGCATATAATCAACTTGTGGAATTCTGTGCCGTAGGGTATTACTGAGGCAAACAGTTCAGCAAGAGTCAAAAAAGGATTAGACATTTATATGAATAATAATGGTAGCGATACTAGCTAGACTGAAAATTACAAGGGTTATAGCAAGCCTTTCACTTCAGGGCATAAACTGAGAAGAAGAGATTTTTTTATCTCATATACCATAGATTGCAGAGTTGGCCAGAAGCATTAGAATTGCAGTTTTTCTTTCCTGTCCTGTGAAGTGCTAATATAGATCACCATCAAAGGTGGGACTTTGGACCAGTTGGGCCTATTGCATGCTCCAATGTGTCATTTCCTATGTTCCTCTGGGTGGTGACTATTTTGAAAGTGATGAATATGGAACTGAGTTCAGCAGAAATATGGGACTGGTAATGGTTCATGTTTGAAACAGGATCGGTTTGTCTACATTTGGAACTCCTAGAATTAATACTCTGCCAATTGAGTGTTTTTTAAGTAGATTTGAATTTTACATGGTGAGCACATTGCTGATTCACTGGTGGCAATCTGAATCTTTACTGAACAAATCCACCAGTACTTACCCCAGCATACCACTTGTGGGTGAAGTGCCACTTGACTGGCATGATGTAAAATTTAACTCTTAAACATCTGTGGTCCTTAAAGTTCCAATTCTAGAGTGCAATGACTTCCAGTGTCCTGGTCAAATATCTATGTGGATAAGTACACTGATCCTACCTAACTCACTTTGCAGTTTCACCTGAATAAGTTATTCGTCCTGTCTTCCTTTCCCAGAACTATTATGTAGTTCTAGTGCATTGCAAGAGTTACCCTATTCCACCCCAGAGGTGACTGCACTTCAGTGGTGGATTAGATGTACTTTGTTTTTAAAGGACTTTGGATTTTTTCTTGAGGGTATATGGCAGGTAGAACTGCTCTGTAGCAAGTGTGGTATTGCAGGGGCTCCCTACCTTAGTCTACAAGTTTTGGCTGCCTACTGGGAGCAGGGTGGCCTGGGCCATAAGTTTAGAGTCAGTGTCTATTCAGTTAAATAAAAAATAACAAACTCAGAATTTCACTGCTTGCACCTTTAAATAAATAAACAAGAGGCAAGTGCTTACTTGCAGTTCTTGAAGGCAAGGCTTTGACCTGGCCCTGGGATATTCTGGGCTAGTTCTGAGGAGCTCCTCCTCTGTCCCAGTGTCACCCAGCACTGCCCCTGAGAAGAAGCAGGCAAGCCTTCTTAATTGGCCTGCTGGCTCCCAATTGGTCCATGTCTCCTGGCCCTTCCAAGCTTCTGAAGGACTAGGGCCTGGTCTACACTACGGAGTTAGGTCAGTGCAAGACAGCTTACGTTGACCTAACTCTGTAAGTGTCTACACTAAAATTTTGCTCCCGCTGACGTAACTGCCCCCACTACGCCGACTTAATAACTCCACATCCACAAGAGGCATAGAGCCAATGTCGATGTAGTTAGGTCGATGCAGTGTCAGTGTAGGCACTGAGTTGCTTACATGGACTGTTACTGGCTTTCAGAAGCCATCCCACAATGCCCCACACTGACAGTACAATTGGTGCAAGTGCTCCTGGTGAGGATGCACACTGCTGATACAAGGACCAAAGTGTAGACACATACAAGCTTGTAATTACTGTGGTGGCTGTATGCTGATGTAAGTTAGGTCAACTTAATTTTGTAGACGTGCCCTAAGTCTTGTTGGTAGCCTGACCTGCGCAGAGGCTCTCAGGGCACAGATGCCTCCAGCAGGGGGCAGAAAAGGCCTGATAGATGCCATCACAAGGTGCTAACGAAATAAAAGGTGTTTAGGTATCAGCTATTGTTCTCATCATATATAAAGAGAATATTGGCTTACTGACTCATGGCTAAATTGCAGTTTCATGTGTATTATGTAGAACTGTTAACATTCACAGAAATAGACTATGAATGTAAAGGGACCACTATCCCATTGCTTTATTGCTAAATGGTTGTGGGGGTTTTGTGCCTCTTACTGATGTACAATTCGGGGTTGGATTCATGGAGAGTTTCAAGTAGACTGAAAATTAAGCTGCATCCTGTTATTACCTGGTGATGGAATTTCATTGGTTTACAACAAAATATTACCACTAGGACAGCTCGTTTAAATGCTCTTCTAATCGCATTGCTTCATTTGAGTTGGACAGAAATAGTGGGCAGCAGAAGCAAGGTGAATACCAAGATAAAATGGTTGAAAATTTTCAGTTGGAAATTCTTATGTAATTTAATCAGAGCACTAATGATATTAGCCAGGTTAGACCTCAGAGTAGTGATCCACCAGAGGCTGACTTGGCAGTATTGGTTTTGTGGTGCATTTTTCCAGAAATTCTTCTTCAAGGTGGCCCATGAAGAGGTTGGGATATTGTGGAGCCATCCTAGTACCCAGGGTGGTTCCCATGGTTTGGACAAAGTGTTTGTTGTTGAATGAAAAATCGTTATGGGTGAGGATGGAATGGATGAGTCTGGTGATGTCTTTGGGGTGGATATATGAGGGTTGTCCATTGTCTTGTAAATATTTGAGGTGGGCAGATATGCCATCATTGCAAGGGATATTAGTGTTTAGGGAAGTGACTAGAATTATGTGGCTAACAAGGTTAGTACTAAAAATTCACTCACAGAATCTTGATATTTAAAGGGCTAGAGCACTGCTGCTTGCAATTTTGCTAATGTGAAAAACCCAGATCAAGTAAATTATTGCACCATAATTGTCTTTCATTTCACATTAACAAAAGTCTTGGTTTCCCGGACACCAATTGGGATGACTTTACAAATGTTAGCTTTTTAAGAATTTAAGCTTGAAAAGCTCTGCCAAGTGCAGGAAGTTCTTGAAAACAAAGGCCTTGAGTCTTGTTTGAGCACAGCACCAAATGTGAAACTTCAATTTATAAAAATATGTGATAATCGACCTTGACAATGCAGCTTACATATAGAAACAAGACTGGGGTAGACCTAATACATTGTATGAAAGACTCCATTAAAAAGAAATACACTGTGAATCACAAACACCAGCTTCACATCGCTAGAGAAAATGGTGGCCTTCTTTAAGGACAGAATTCAGGTGTCATCATACTCGAGAAAGTGACTCTTAACATGGCATTGTGGAGATCCATGTTTGTCAAGCATTTCTTTCATAAGTACATGTTATCCCTTGGCTTCTTTTTCACCATTTGCATTCATTCCACATCTGTTGTGAAGAAAATGTCAGATATTATTACAAAAATCTTGCCAAGTACAAGTCAAAGGCATTGGTTTAACAAAGAATGCAAAGTTCTCCCAGTTGATCTGGGTAGTGGTTGGCACGGGAAAAAGTATATTCAGGTTCTGGTCCTGTCACTGTGTCAGTGGCATTGTTTTTCCATTAGCCTTTTTAAACCTGTTAAGTTTATGGAACACCTCTGGTCTTGCCATTTGCAACCCTTTCAAAAACTGGTTATGTTTGGATATCTTTAATAAAATCCAGAGATGGTCCCAAAACAAAAACCTTAAATTTGAACCCCTTACAAGTTGAGTGTGCTCAGATTGGAATGCCCAGATCAGAACCTAACTCTGCTGTTTTAGTGCTGGGTCAGATCCAAAACTGGAAGGGATGTGCGGTCCTGTTCTGCTTCAGATGTGGCTGAAATTTCCCAAGAATGGCTAATCTCAAACTATTTCAGCCACCATGAATGGCAGGTATCTCATGATATCAGCAGATTCTAAGAGCTTTGTCACTTTGAGCCAAAGTATAACAAGAACATGCTATGAAATGTTGGTGTCCTAAAATCCAAATCCTAATCTAACCCTAATATACATCCCAGTGTTGCCTTCTTAGGGCTTGTCTACACTTAAAAACCTGCAGGGATGCAGCTTGCACCACTCTAGTGCTTCAGTGAAAACACTACCTATGCCAATGGAAGGGGTTCTCCCATTGGTGTACGTAATCCACCACCCCAAGAAGTAGTAGCTAGATTGACGGGAAAATTCTCCCATAGACCTAGTGCTGTTTACACCAGGGATTAGGTAGGTTTAACTGTGTTGCTTGGAGATGTGGATTTTTCACACCCCTGAGCGACACAGTTATACCGATCTGATTTCCTAGCGTAGACCAGGCCTTTGTCTACTTCTAGTTCCAGTGGGTTTATGAATTATGACCAAGAAAGGGGAATTTGTAAAGTCCAGAAGACATATGGTACATCATATCCTTATACAAGATGGCTTTGTTGTTTGCAGTGATATGTAAAGTGTGACTTTGGACTTGAAGTCCGTGGGAATTTTGCCATTGATTTCAATTAGCATTATAGTAGTGCCCCAAATCCATAGTCAGAAATAGAGTAAAATTGTGTCTGGACCTACAAAAAAAAGAATCTGGAGCAGGTCCATTAGTTATGTTGTGTAATATGGAATAGGTTAAATTGCAGGTGTGATGATGTAAACAGGAAACGTACTATTGTGACTTCAATATTGACAATAAAGTCCTAGATAAATTATTCAGATTTTTCTGAAGTCTCATACATTATTCACACTTCATCACCACAGATGTTTGAAAAAAAAACTCATTAGCAGCCAATTTCTAAATCCTTGTCAGTACATTACCAATCCATTAGCAGTTCAGATTTACAAAAGACTTCCATTCAGAACTAGTATATCTCTATAGACAATAAACTGACAATTGCATTGGAATTTGCATACTGGTTGTACTGTATTATGAACTGTGTGTTGCCATCCCCCTCTCCCATCTATTCATTAGAAACAACCAATTCGCCAGAATCATTTCATTCACAGCAGTGAATTCCGTTTAGGGTATGTCTATACGTACCGTGCTGCAGCAGCACAACTGTACCAATACAGCTGCAGCACGTCTGGCGAAGATGTTCTATGCCAAAGGGAAAGAGCTCTCCTGTTGGCTTAAAAAAACCCACCTCCGCAAGCAGCATACGCTCTCCCACCAACATAGCTCTGTGCCCATGAATGCTTATGTCACTGTAACTTATGTCACTCCACGGGGTGGAATATTCACCCCCCTGAGCGACATAAGTTTTGCCAACAGGCTGTAGGGTAGCCATAGTCTTAGTCCATTGTGGGGTAAAAGAGTGGAATACCTTTTAAAATACCAATAAGATCCATTCAATTAAAGGGTTATGTTTCAGGGGTATTTTAGAATAAAAGTGTATTATAGCACGGTACACTTAAAAAAACACAAACCCATTTTAATACAGACTTTTAAAGTCCAGAATTTGAGAGTGCTTTCAGATATGGTGAAACTCTACATTTGTTTTGGTAATTATCTGTGTTTTATCAGTGACTCACTAATATAATTTGCTGTGGCTCCTTCCAGCAGTGTCATGCCTGCTGCTGCCAAGCAAGCTCACCAAGCATGTGTTTGAGGGCAGCAAATCAGTCACCGAGTACACAAGCTCCAAGACACGTTTCTTAGTATCATGTACAGCAATATATATTTAATTCTGGAACCACGAGACAAGTGCCATCAATAAAGGGGGCAATGTTTTTGGAACAAAAATAATTTAAAATTGGCACTTGGGCCTTCTGCTAGCACTGGCCATGTAAGTGAAAGGATTCAATGAAAAAGACTGTTAACTAGTTAGCACCCTCTTTAAAAACTGTTTTAAAAGTAAGACGGTATTTAGCACTACATTTTTCAAAAGGGCCCTTGTGATGGGGTGTGCACCCCGCACTAGCTCTGACAGGGTTGATAAGGGCCTGAGAGGCCAGTTAGGTCACGTGGCACCATCTGACAGAAGGAGGGCCATGGTTAAATGAGAGTCTTGTCCAGCTGGGGAAGAGGTAGGCTGGCACTGTAAAGCCAAGAAGCCAACAGGGTGAAGCTGGCTGGGGTTTTTGAAGGAGTTGGAAGATTTTTCTGACCCAAAATGAAGTCACTTTGGGAACCGAAGAAGAGAATGGATACAAAGGGGCGGGGGAGGAGAGGAGTATAGAAGCAGATGATGATATCAGCAAACGAGCAAAGTTGAGGAGGGAAATAAACCAAAAGGTTATAATTGCAAGATCCCTAGCCAAAGATATAGATTAGGTGATGTTAATGCTGTTGATGTTAATGCTGTGAAAGTAGCTGACTGGATTTTAAAAAGTATTGGAGATATAGCAAGAGCCAGGAGGTTGCAAGGTGGGGATCTTTTAGTTGAATGTAAAAACAAAGAACAGACTGATTAAACTGCTAAAAACTAAAATGCTAGGGAAAGTTCAAATAAGTTGCCAGCTACCAAAGTATCTGTGTGAAATAAACACAGTAATATATGGCGTGCAATTCAAACTGACCAGGGCTGAGATAATAACAAGCATAGGAGAAGGCAAAGTGAGCAAGTGACTAACTAGTAAATGAGGAGGTAAAAGGAAGCCACCAACAGCAGTGCTGATTACATTTAAGGGAGGGACTCTACCGAAGAAAGTCATAGTAGGGTTTCAGATCTTTAGAACCAAGACATATGTCTATCCTTCCTAACTGGCAACAGGATGGGCATGTAGTGCATGTCTGTAAAAAGCAAACGAGATGTGGTAAATGTGGAGGAGAGCATTCCTACAAAAATTGCATAGAAGGATGGAGGTGAAGTGTAACTGTGGTGGTAATCACAGTCCAGCATATAGAGCATGTCTTGTGGCAAGAAAAGCTAAAGAGATACAAAAGGCAGAAATTATTAACATATCTTCTGTGGATCCTGTAAAGAGACTCTCAAAACATCAGACAGAGAAGGAAGAGAAAATCAGCACAAGAAAAGGGGAACTGTGGACACAGCCTCATTCTATAATAACAACACAGAGAAAGGAACAGGTGATGATAAACTAATAGTGAAAAAAGAAAGGTTTATTGCATTTATGATAGAAGTGAGATATTGCACATCACACAGGTTAAAAATCCGAAAAAAAACCCACAAAAATTATAGCAAGGGCAACGGGAAAATACTTGTATGTTAGCAGTCTGTCAGTGGACCATATTTATGTGATTTTGAATGAGGTTAATGGTGAAATATGACAAAAATTGGAAGCACAATCATTGCTAGAATGTGTAAAGTTTGATAGCACATGGTCAAGAACTAAAAGAGAATATCCTGGAAAAGAAAACTGAAACAGGTGTCGTATGTATCCAGGAAAGACGGCTGGATAAAAAGCTTGCTTTTAAAATTCCAGGGAATATTGCCTTTAGGCAAAAGCAAAACAAGGAAAAAGGAGGAGGCATTTGTACTTTCATAAGGGAGAGATTAAACTACATAGCAGGAGGGAACAAAGAAGAAAGTCTCGAATATAATGTTGTTGAGATTTCAATGCAGAAGAGAAATCTTTCTTTAAGGATTTATAATATCTATAACCCATGTAGGAAATTAGAAAGCTCAGAGTTACAAGAAATAGTGAAGAATGCTAAAAGACCATATATTGTATGTGGTGACCTAAATAGTCATAATAAACTGTGGGGCAGTAAGACAAATGATTAACAATGGTGTATTGTTAGAAAAGTGGTTTTAAACTATGGCAGCCCGACTAGATTTAATGCAGCAGATAGTAGTTTTTCTTGCTTAGATCTGGGAATTATAACTGCAGATACTGCAAGTTGATGCAACTGGGAAATATATAAGGAAGACAGAATGGGGAGTGATCATTTCCCTATACTTACTACTTCTTAAGGGCAAGGTAAGGTTAAAGGTAATAGAAAATTACTCACCAGGAATTTTAAGAAAGCTAACTGGGAGCCATTTACAAGTAAGTGTACTGAATTTGTGAATGGTCTTTATGTGACTGATGGCAGAGAATTTCAACAACAATATAATAAAACGATTAGTAGCAGCAGCTACAGTAGCCATACCTAAGATATTGAAGTACTCTAAAACCAAAACTCACTTCCATGGTAGAATGAGGAGTTCACAATGGCAATTAAAGAAAGGACAAACCTTATAAAAAGTGAAAAATACAGTGAATAGTAAAGATCTAATGAAGTGTAAAAAAAATAAGGCAATAGCACAAAGAAAAGAAAAAAGAGACGGAGAAAGTACTGCAGCAGATAAATAAAGATACCAAGACATTAAAATAAATGGGCAAATTAGAAGAACGAATGGAATGTCTTATTGGGACTGACAAAAATAGTTAGAAGTTCTGATAATGAGAGAGCAGAAGTTTTAGCATAAACTTTCCAAGGGGTGAGGAATGATGAAAATCGAAGTGTAGTTTTCTGCCAGTCTATTCACTGAAGAAAATCATGAACTATTGTGTACGTCGGGTAAACATGAAGATATTATACTGAATGAATGATTTTGTGTGTGGGAACTTGAGAAAGGTATTGATATCACCAACAATATATCCCAGGTAAAGATAATATATGTAACATAATGTTTAATTATGTCTCTGAAAGCAGTTTGAGGCGTCTCTTGGAATTATATAATACTATATAATAGTAATTCCAATATGAAAACCAGTCAAACTGTCCACAAAAGTGGATGCTTATTGACCTGTTGCCCTTCTGTCCTTTGTGGATAAAAGTATGGAGAGGACGATGAAAGTTAATTGCCTATTTGGGAAACAAAGGCATTATAGATAAGGTGCAGAGTGGTTTTACAAGGGGAAGATGCACCATTGATCATGTTGGTAAGTTAGAAAAAAATATGAGGCACACAGGTTTTTATGATACCTTTTCATTGCCTAGAAAGACAGCTATGTGACATGCTATGGAGGGAAGGCTTGTTGCACAAAGAAGGTGCACTAGTCACAAGGGTAAAACTATATGGGTGGATTAAAGACTTTTTGAGTAACAGAACCATGCACATCAGAGCTGGGAAAGTTACGCTGAATATAATATAAAAAATGGTAACTATAGGGAAGTGTTATCAGCCAAACCTTATTTAATAATATGATAAATGATTTCCCCAAACAAATAAGTGTCAGGGTAGGGGGTCACTCTATTCACAGATCATTGTGCACTGTGGTTATGGACAGAAATACCGAGAAAAGAGAATCAACACAGTGTTATAAGAGACCTCTGACTGGGGAAATGCTTGAGGTTTCAGGTTCTCCATTGCCAAACTGAAGGACTGATCTTTACAAAACGGAAAGCTTTACAAAGGAATGTAAACTGTATATGTATCAAGAACAAATAGATATAGTTAGAAGTTTTACATTCCTAGAAGTAATATTTTATACTAAATTACTTTGAAACGATCATATAAACTATGTTAAACATAAATGTACAAGAAAGATTAACCTGCTTAAGTCTTACTGGGACTACTTTGGGGTGGGGATAAGAAAACAGTGTTGATAGTATACAGAACCTTAATCAGATCAATTATGGTGGCCAAGCTTTTGGGTTAGCATCAAAATCAGAACTTAAAAAATTCTCCTGTCAACACCATAAAACCACTCCAACAAGCAGCGGTAGCTATGTCAGTGGGAGAAGCTCTCCTGCCACCATAGCGCTGTGCATGCTACCACTTATGCCAGCGAAATTTATGTCGCTCATGGGGGTGATTTTTTCACACCCCTGAGCGACATAAGTTTTGCCCACCTACGTGGTAGTGTAGTCATAGCCTTAGTCTCTTTGTGGATCTGGGCCCAGGTCCTAAGCGCCAGGTTGGACAACCAAAGTGAGTGGACACTTGATCTTTACTATGTACTATTAAACACTGTTTATTACATGTTAAAATTATTGTTCTGATTGTCATTCTATTAAAGCAGTATTATAGGACTAAAGACAGCAACTATCTGGTAAGATTACATGAAGACTACTAACCTTTGTGTTTACTGACTCATCTTTCTTCAAAATGTTCCTTTTGCTCTGAAACTTTGCATGTTTGGTTTTGACTCAATAGTGAGTTAAAGAAATAAACAGTCTGGGCTACATCCATTCAACTGTTTGAGTTCTGAGATGAGGAAAACATGTTTTTATAAGCAGAAAAAAGTTAGATTCAAACAGCTGATCTTCAGACTTCACATGTACATCTCACTGAAGAATAGTATCTGAGGGGGAGCATGCAGAGGACAGGATGGGAATTTTAATTACAATAAAATACTTCATAACAGGGGATTTGTGTATGCACAGTAAAAAATGTTAGTGTCAGGCCCTGATTCTTCAATTGACTGCTGCATGCTGGCTTAGGGTGTATTCCTGCACAGTCAGTTGCAGAAATTAAATCTCTAATTGTGCAATTGTCTGTGCCAACATTGTATTATATAAAAAGCTTCCCATTTGTAGCAGAACTGGAAAGAGCTTAGTACAAGTCTGTATTTAGTTCTCTCTCTAAGTACTGTTAGGCAAAAAATATGCAAAAATCCATAGTGTCTAGAAGGATTTGAAAGAAGAAACAGGGACTGGAATAATTAAGGATCTGATTTCTATACTGCATTAACACATTGATAAAATATGGGCTAGTTTCAGAAATGTGTGTACAACTGTGTGCTTAATTTGCAAGCATATTTACACAATTTTGTAAATAAATAAGGTAACGAAACAAAAATGGCCATTGATATATCTGATTAGTTATTGTGCATGCACAAATGAAATCTCTAAGTACAAGATAAGCATACAGTTGAAAGCCCATTTACAAAAATCAGGTCCTCTGAATCTAGGGGTTCAATATTCTCACTTCACACTGGGGTCAATCAGAGGAAATGTCACTGAAATGAATGGAATCACCTGTGTAAAAACAGAGAAACATGGCATGACCCTGCAATTCGTACTCAGGCCTTTAGTGCCATTGTGCCTTCATTTCCTAGTCAAAGTACTGCTGTAGCTCAGAAGCTTCAACTTCATGGTAAATATTGACTTTTTAACTATGACTACTGTGTCCTTCATCTTGTGGTATGAAAGAGAGAATGAAACCACAGGTATAGCTCCCTTAATAGTATGGATCTTTCAGGATTAGAGTTCTTAGAGTTGTGAGACGTATGGATAGTTGTTCCTCCTTGTAATTTCATACTGCTACAGATATCCTGGGTAAAATCCAGGCCACATTAAAGTCAATGGCAACATTCCTACTGACATCAGTGGGCCAGGATTCCCCCCTTATGTTCTTCCCATAAGACCCCATTCTCTTGCAGGCCCTGAGTCAGCAAAGAACTTGGGCATCTGCTTATGTCCCATCAAAGCCAATGTGTGAGTGGAAAAAGTGCCCTTATAATTATGCTTATCATCAAGATGGGCAGCATCAGCTGTGGCTCAGAGATGTCAGTTATAATTGAATCCTCTTTTGAACAAAACATTTTAGTTTATTCATGTTGACAAGCATATCTTACCTGTGAGCTTTTCGGCTGTTTGACTGAGTCCAATGGTGCAGTTTTCGTTTAGATTTACTCTATAACTTTTCATCCTGGGCTTCCATAGAAACAAGAGTGCTTTGAGAAATATCCAATGTGGAGATAATTGATTCCAGCATTGCATGAATTCTGGATTAAAGTAGAGGAAAGAAGGGACCTTAAAGATCAAAAGTGGAGTGTCTGGCTTGCTGAGAGCACATGGCTTGTAAAAAGTTTTAGCTGCTGGCATTTTGCTTCCAAAAAGGGATTAAATTAGTTGGATTACCTGTTCTTTTTGTCAAATTTTGCTATTGAAATTTATAAAAAGGGAAAGTTAAAATCTTAAAAATGCTGCCAGTCTATAGAAACTCACCCACTTGCCTACAATTTAAAAACTCTACCAATAGAGAACCTTCTAGAGAAAATGTGTGCATAAAAATATGAAGGTGTCTTTACAATAAGAAAAGGAACTACAAACTGGTAAGTGGGTCCTGGTAGCACATGTGGCTCCCCTCTTAAGAAGTTGCAAAATATGGACATCACAATATAGGAGATTGAGTCGGGGCAAATTGCCAGTAAAATGAAATGGTATCATCATCCATGTGAATTTATATTCACTCTCTGGAACAGGTTTTATCAGTGGAAAAACCTCACCGAAGAAGGTCCTTTATGTGAAACATTGTCAACATTTTTTTTCTGAGCTTCCTTTCCAACAGCTCTAGGTCCACGCATGTTTCATACAGTTCAGTCCTTACAAATGAATATTCAAGTGGATTGAACCTGATTTTGAACAGGAGGTCACACTAATTACAATTTCAGTTAAAGGCTTTAATACTGATATTAGAAAGACCAGTAGAGGCGGTGACCTCTGAAAGTGGATAGACAAAACTGACACATAAAAGCATGCTCACAGCCAGCATATATCAGGAGGTAATAGTGACACTGATTCAATAGTATAGGCCATGCCTACCTTGAAATATCTCCACTGAAAGAGACTACTCAGTATTGTCTAAGGTTCAAACTAGTAGTAGAATTTCAGTCACTTAGTCCCAAGCCTAATTGTGAGTCCATTAACTATTTTAAAAATATTTGAAGCTGTTTCCTGTTTATAGCAAACGCCACCATTAATTGATGCAATTTACCAAGGAAATTTTGATTTTTTTTTAATTTGAATCCACAAATTTGCAGCCCTCATCTGGAAACACGATTACTCTGCACAGCCCTTCTATGGAAGTACCCCTGTGCACTGAAAATGCTGTGACAGAGTGAGCTGCTGTAATTTGCATTCATCTCATGAGTTTGTTTATAGAATGCCCTGAAGAGAGAGTTTTTGTGAGAGTCAGTATGAGCAGATGGAAATAAGAGAGTCCGAGTGATAAAATGTGTGCTTAAAGAAGACATAAAAATGTACATGGAGTTGGAACAGACTAACTCCATTGCTCTCAATTACACTTGAAATTAATGGTGATTGCATCAGTCTAAATGAGAACAGAATCTGGCCCTATGGATGTTACTACTCTGGCTTAATGGGAAAAATGCAGAAACATTTGTAGCACAGAATATCAGTAAAGAGGACACTAAGGAACTCGATATCTGTTCTGACAAATATGAAATGTATGTAATGGTATATCCAAAGCTTGTGGCTATACAGACAATTATGGAGATGAACATAGTAAAGTATGACATTACTAAGGTGGTATGGACCCTTAAGCATTGCTAATTATGATCTTGGGGTTGGGTTTAGATCTTGAATTTATGAAATGGGGTAGAACAGTTTGCTTGGGATGCTGAAAACATCCTATCCTGTTGAGTAAATAGCCGGTACCATTGCATAGTCAGACATTAGAAATAAGTGTCCTACCATCAATATAAAATGTCAATCAGTGGTAGTCTCATCTTTAAATGTGAGAAAATAGTTAATCCTTAGATAAAACAAGATTTGCTTATATCTAGACTTCTCAAAATTTCATAGAACAGACTATATCTTTCCTTCCAATTCATGATAGTGCAGACCATGCCCCCTTCCACTTGCGATTACATATATTCCCCATGTCAGTTAAAACAATAGCTACAGTGCCATCAGCATCTGAGTGTCACTTACGATAGGATAGAGCAAATTCAGCCTTTGCATATGTAGCTGCAGCTTTTATTCAGGTCCATTGGGAGTTACAGTGGCTTATGCCACCAATAAGTTTGGAAGTGGAATAGTATTAGGAGACAGTTTGCTGTCTTTTAATGCCCTTATGGCAACTGCAAAGAAGGAGGGGAGGCAGCCAGCACTATGTAACCAGCCAGCTCTGAGGACCACCACCAACTGGCCCATTTACCAGTTTGAGATCCTCTGGTGAGCACTGCACCCTCCTGAACCACTCCCATCTAAAGAGACTCTCTGGTGTCTGCTCTTGGGAGGAGAAAAAGAACATGGAAAGAAGGATTCTGGTAACAAATTGTGCCTTCTGAATTTAAATAAGATAAGCATTACATAAACCTGATGGCTTCATGAGTTATATATAAACTCCTTAAAGGGTTTATCTCCTGAAGTACCAAGGTCTCAAACCTCAGATCTTTCCATACATGGTCCCTATGGCCTCAGAGCATTGATTGTTGCCACAGAATATGCATCTAAATTCCTGAAAGTCTAATCCAGAAGAATTTCTAGATATAATACATAGGACCAAACTTATTGCTGGCATAAGCCACTGTAACTCCCAATGACTTGAATAAAAGCTGCAGCTACATATGCAAAGGCTGAATTTGCTCTGTTCTATCGTAAGTGACACTCAGATGCTGATGGCACCTTTACACTGTAGAAGACTGTGTATTCAGCAAAGAAAAATAGCTCCAATGCGCCTCCCAAACCATTAAAAACATTGTTTAAAGTTAACTTTCCTGAGGCTACCAAGTCACAAGACTTTTCAGAAACTTGGAAGGTGAAATTTCTCTACTTCAGTTGCATTTTGCCTTAGTTTGGAGAGAAAAATCATAAGGCCTTTTTTAAGTGGCTGTAAATCATTAGACAGAGAGCAGTTTTGATAGGAGAGAGGTATAATAGCTTGAGAACTACTAAGAATAATTTCAGGTTAAAAATGTTCAGGAATTTTTCTCAATTGTGACAAAAAGACCACTGCCTCTATAGTGTTCGAATGTGTCTGAAAATGCTTCAGAGAGACTTTTCTAAAAAATAATTTTAGACTATGCTGCTGACACTTTTCAGCTCCTAACACAAGAAAAAAATGTTTTAAAAATGACTTATTTCCTCATTAGAGGCTGTGGAAAGAGAGTTTGATAGTCATCATTTTTTCTCTAACATCTCTGTAACTGATTAATGTGTCCTGGAGTCAAAATATTCTGATAAAGCATTAACTACTTCCTGACCAATGGATCTGGTTTGCTTTCTAATAGTGTGCAGGGAAAGAAATGTCTATTCAGTTTGTCTTAAAATCTGTAGTTTTGATGAGGAAAGAGGAGCATCACTTCTGGAATTAAATTACAGGTCTTTTATAAACTATTCAATATCACTTATTACCTTATATGTTCTAGTTTCTCCATTGTGTCCTCATCAACTCTGAATCTGAATCCAAGAAGAAAATATTCCCCATCTGTGAACTGCACTCTGCCAGGTCCTGCCCCTTTTTAGCCCCCAAAAATTCATGAAGGAGCATGATCATATAACCCATCCATTTACATCTCCTGAATTCATAACACATGGTTTTGTTACTCTTTCATTTTTTATATATATACAGCTGTCATTGGAGCTTGGCCTCAAGTTGACTTTCAAGTTAATAGTTTTCATAATACCTAAGGCAGCCAAATCAAAGTAGGATTAAAACATAACAGGAGACAAGCTCACATAACTTAGGAAGAACTCTAACTACACTGCCTCAAACACCCAAGTTCTAAGAAAAAACTAAGCAGAGTGAGATTTTCTAATTCTTAAGACTGCCTTGGGAAATATTTCCCCCAAAATGCTCATTTCCCAACCACACTCCCGACTGATCTTCAAAAAACTCAGACTTGGCTAGTAGAGGTACAAAGCTATCCCTTTTCTGTCCTCAGAAGAATAAAACTTTAGAATAAATAACACAGATTGTAAATCCACGAGAAACACCATTTTAAATCTAAATCTGCCTCTTGATAAAGGTTTCCGTAAGATCCAAATCAAGAATAATTTTAGAAACACCACTAACATATAATAAATGTGTGAATCTAGATTTTAATAGCACCCACTGCCTGTGTGGGGAAAAGGGAGGAATGTGCATGCACAGATGTATACATGCGCGCACGCACACACAGAGGATACTGTTCATGGAAGGAGGAGACCATGGGAAGAGATTGGGGTGCATCTGACTATAAGGCCAGGTCTACATTGCCACTTATATCAGCAACCTTTATGTTGCTCAGGAGTGTAAAAAACCACACCCCTAAGCGACATAAATTTCGCCCGCATAAGTGGTAGTGCGCACAGCGCTATGTCAGCAGGAGAGCTTCTCCTGCCAATGTAGTTACCACCGCTGGGAGTGGTTTAATTATGTTGATGGGAGAGCTCTCTCCTGTCCGCATAGAACGGTTACACGAGAGGTCTTACATCAACACAGGCTGCATCAGTACAGCTGTGTTGCCATAAGGTGTCTAGTGTAGACATAGCTTAAGACGGGGAAGAGCATCTTTGGACACTAACTCGCCAATGTAGTGAGGGTGGCTTTAAAATAGTTTCAAAGGGGGCAGGTGACAAAAGGCCACGGGTAGGTATATAAAAAAGGTGACCTTGAGAGGGCTAGGTGTTGGGGTAGAAACGGAAAATTACAATAGGGTGATAAGAGCAACACGAGGGAAACACTAGGCGAATCTGCTCAACATCTTAGTTGTCTATACACAAACGCAAAGGAGCATGGGAAATACACAGGAAGAACTAGAAGTCTTAGTACACCAGTTAAATTATGACTTGGTATCACTGAGACTTGGTGGGATAAATCTCATGACTGGGAAAAAAAATAGGGCAAAACACAATATGTCCAATAAGTTCTCAGAATGTGTGACTGTCAACTTCTTGTTTCAGAAGGTGGAGAAAGTAACCAGGGGAGAATCATTTTAGACTTGATTCTGACTAACACAGGGGAATTGGTTGCAAATCTGAAGGTAGACGGCAATTTGGATTAAAGTGATCATGGAATTATAAATGTCATGATTCTGAGGAAAGGGAGGAATGAGAAAAACAGAATAAGAACAATGGACTTCAAAAAAGCAGACTAACAAACTCAGAAAACTAGTAGATAAGGTCCCATGGGAAGAAAATCTAAGGAAAAAAGGAGTTCAGGAGAGATTGCAATTTCTCATGGAGACAATATTAAAACCACAACTGCAAACCATCCCGGAGTGAACGAAAGAGAGGAAAATAATAAGAGGCCAATACGGCTCCATCAGGAGCTCTTTAATAACCTGAAAATCAAAAAGATTTTCCTAGAAAAAGTGGAAACAGAGACAAGATGAATACAAAAGAATAGCACAAGCATGTAGGGACAAAAATCAGAAAGGCTAAGGTACAAAGTAAGTTATACCTAGTAAGAGGTATATAAGGCAATAAAAGGCAATAAAAAGAGATTATATAAATACACTAGGAGCAAGAGAAAGGTGAAGGAAGGTGTAGTTCCATAATTTAGTGGGGAAAGGAGAGCTAATAATGGATACCATCACAAAGGCTGAGGTGTTTAATACTTATTTTGCCTTGGTTTTCACTGAAAAGGTTATGACTAGATGCTTAATACAATTAATATTAACAAGAAGGAAGGAATGCACTCCAAAATACAGAAAGAACAGTTAAAGAATACTTAGATAAATTAAATGTATTCAAGTTGGCAGGGCTGGACAAAAGACAAAAGCATAGAGCATGGGATCCTTATGTGGCCCTATCTGCAGGCATTGAACCATTCACCTTTAGTGGGAGCAGTGGCATGCTGCTTCTACAAAACAGAGCTGAGAAGGATGCAAGGCTGACAGAGGAAAAGGGGGTGCACCCCACCGGCTAGTGGAGGGGGGCATGGAAAGAAAAGCAAGTCACAGCTCCTGCACTACTGAATTTTAATTTTTTGACTCAGTGACTTCATGTTTTGAGTTTTACTTTGATTTTATTTTTATTTTTATTATTATTCCTCAAAAAGGAAAATGTTTGGTTTGTTTGACCGAAAGCAATTTATTTATTTATTTCACTGAAAAAAAAATTAATTGTTGCCGGTAGACCTGCAATTAATTTTTTTTTTCAGTTTGGCCATCAACTGAAAAATCATTATTTATACAGCTCTAGTCAGAAGTAGAGTTGCGGGATCCTGCAACTGGACACAATATCAAAAAGTTGAAAGACCATCTGCTGATGGTGAAGTGCTTCCATTGGGTAAACCACTGACAGGTCTCCACAACCCATTCCCCGCCACTTCTAAAAAGTCTCATTTACCCCTCATGACAAGCATCTAACCCCGGTTGCCTGTCTGACACTTCACTTCTTGGCAACTTGCTGTTTCCCTGGGGTTAGCTTATTTATTCTTCATTAGTATTAAATATATTTAGCCCCTTCCCCAGATGATATTATGATAGTTTCATATCCACTTATACACCATACCTCCCTACACATCCTTCTAAAGACAGATCTTTATAAGATGCTGTAAATATCCAAAGGACAAGACAAGAGCTAGTGGAGTCTTCATATAAGAAACATCACATGGCATCAGGTATTGGGCCTTCTTGGTAGTATCTAGGTTCTGCTAGGAGTGAGAAAAATTGAGCCTCATCTAAGTCTATATGTTTCGATTAGCTATGCAGCTGTTAAATCTCAGTATTCCATTGCATATCTAGACAGATTTCTTGGATCTTGGTGAGATTGCAGACTTCAATTTTAGATACTCCAGGAAGTAACTAATGACATTTGGAAAAAAGTTTTAAAAATTCAAAACAGTTAAGTAAGCAGAATTAGGGATATGAAAGGAGCATGTTGTCAAAAAAATTTTTATGAATAAGGGTTTCAGCAGTTGTTGGAAAATTACGGTGTTGGTGCTTATACTATATATATATATATATATATATATATATATATATATATATATATATATACACACACACACACACAAAAGCATAATACAGGCTTGCTTTTAAAAATATATGTAAATTAAAGCAGCTTCTCCTGTCATCGGGGGGTCTATGTGTGCCCCTGTAGTAAAGATCACAGACAGAAAAGACTGTTGTACAAACTGTGATTGATTCCAGCCTTGGCCATCATCAATACATTAGATTTTTGAGAAGGTTATAGGAAAAGTAGATTTTAGACAAAGGAAATATCAAAAGGACCAGAGATAGAGAGAAGGGTCTGAGTTAAAATTCTTCAGGCAAACAGTGTCAGACAGCAACAGAGGAGGAGAATGATTCAGAAAGAAATTCAAAGCGAAAGAGCTGAAGAGGAAGGGTTGTGGGGCTGCAGAGAAAAGCATTTTAAGTAATAAGGACTGTTGCCTTAGACAGAGAACTGCTTCTTTTGGATATTAAATTGCATTTTTTCTCTTCCATTAGGCTTCCTCATTATAGTATCTCTGACCAATGTGGGAAATAGCAAAAGGAAGAGCTGGATGGAGATGAAAAATGCTATTTGAGATATGAGTGAGTTTGTTTGTTTGTTTGTTTTAAAGGGTTTTTTAGATACCTGTAACATTGTTTAGCTCACGGAAATTGCCACCGAAAGACTTGGCAGCTCTATGGGAATAGGAATTAATCTCATCAGTAACCTGTCAACTCAAGCATAACCAATATAGGAATTAATTAGAGATCTTTCATGTAATTGAAATCCATTACTACTACTTAATACATCACAGCACACACAACTACCCAGTTCGTTCTTTGTCTAATAAGGAAAAGTGTTGTTATTAATCATTTATAGGGCACTGTAAATATAGGCGACACTTGACAAACTATGGACAAGATTCTGGCTCAGTTGCCAGTGGTGTGCTCAGAGGAGGAATGGAGCAGGAGCTGCCACATGGCGGTTCTGGGGGGCTATTCTGTCTTCCTGAAGAAGAGCTCTGTGTAGCTCAAAAGCTTGTCTCTTTTACCATCAGAAGTTGTTCCAATAAAAAGTATTACCTCACCCACCTTGAAGTAGACACAAGGCAGAATAGCTCAGGAGCGCTGGGGCAGCACACTCAGCAAGATTTCTCTTACAGGTGTCTTTGAGGATAGTAGCATATGCTCCCCACAGTGCCTGCTGCTGGACACTAGCAGGTGGTCAGGGTACTCAGTTACCATGCCCCATGTTGGCTATGCAGTGGTATTGTGGATATTAGACTACCCCACAACCTAGTGCATCAAGAAACTCTAGGTGTGAAGTCAGGCTGACTCTTGCCCAGGTGTGTCTAGTCTCCCACCCAGTTCATTTGGGCCAATGCAGCCCGAATTTAGACTACAGAGCGAGATACATTCCCCACCCCACAAACCATACAATTCTATAGCAGGGATATGATATTCAATTACATTTCATGGCACTTTTTTATAAGAGTTTGCCCATGTAAGGACTGAATAAGGACTAAGGTTTGTCCCTAGATGTCCAGTTACGAATAGAGGATCCTGAAGACATCTGAGAGGAGGTTGTCCCTTGCAGGGCCGGTGCAACCACTAGGTGATCTAGGCGGTCACCTAGGGCACCAAGATTTGGGGGGCGCCAAAAAGTGGGGCCCTGCCCAGGGGCTGGTCCCAGCCTCCCCGCCCCCTGCCTGGGGCGCCAAAAGCCGGAGCGTCGCGCTTGCGGCAGCGGTGAGCCCCAGCTGTGGAGGAGCCGGCACGGTGCGCGCAGGGGGGGAAGCAGCCCTGCAAAAGTGGTGGCACCGCTAGTGGGGAGCAGCTGCACTCCCCACAGCCCAGATCGCCAGCCGGCCGCTGGCATTGGGGCCTCTGGCAACTCTAGAGCTCCGCCCCTCCCCTCCTCCTCCTCCCCTGCCCTGCCCTGCTCCCCCCTCCCCTGCATTCCAGCACGGCAGGGGAGCTCGGCCGGCAGCGTCTACGATAGCGTGCGGGTGGTTGGAGAAGGGGCAGTGAGTCTCTGGAGGGGGCAGTCAGGGAGCAGGGGGGTTGGATGGGTCAGGGGGGTCTGTCAGGGGGTGGGGGTGTAGAGAGGAGTCGGGGCAGTCAGGGGCAGGGAACAGGGGGGGTTAGATGGGTCGGGGGGTTCGGGGGGGCAGTCAGGGGACAGGCAGCAGTTGGATAGGTGTGGGAGTCCCGGGGGTCTGTCAGGGGGCAGGGGTGTGAATAGGGGTCAGGGCAGTCAGTGGCAAGGGGGGTTAGATGGGTCAGGGGGTTCTGGGGGGGACGTCAGGGAACAGGCAGCAGTTGGATAGGTGTGGAAGTCCCGGGGGTCTGTAAGGGGGCGGGGGGTATGGATAGGGGTCGGGGCAGTCAGGGGACAGGTAGGGGATGGGGTCCTAGGGGAGCAGTCAGGGTGGGGGGGTCTCAGGAGGGGGCAAGGAGAATGGAAGCTTAGAGAAGGGGTGTGGTCCCAAGGGGCGGTTAGGGGCAGGGGTCCCGGGAGGGGGTGATCAGGGGACAAGGAGCAGGGGGGGTTGGATGGGTTGGGGGTTCTTTGGGGGGCAGGAAGTGGAAGGGAGATGATGGGGGTGGGGGAGGGAGGGCGCAAAGTGGAAGTTTCACCTAGGGTGCAAAATATCCTTGCACCAGCCTTGATCCCTTGGGTTCTAAAGACGCAACAAGGAGAGCATGACTGCATAAGCATGTGAGAGGGGAGAGAGAGTAAAGCTGCATTGGTAGACCATATGGTAACGTGGAGATTGATGGAACTATAGACCAAGTGGGGAGTTTAGTTACTATCCATTAGCATTTGATTTGTATTTTTCTAAATAAATACAGTACTTTTACAAAGGATCCAAACTAATTAGCATACATTGAACACTTAAAAACCAGATGTTATTTACAAAAGGCGATAGACAGGAACTTATGAATAATAGTTTTGAAGGGAACAATAGTAAGAAAAGAGACCAGCAGCAAACAATCTGGGTTGGGGTGGGAGTCTTTGAGGTGTGGGGGTTGGTTTGTTTTTTCTCTCCTAAATTTAGAAGGGAATGCTAGATTTTCCGCCCCCCTAATGCTGTCAAAAGTGAAGTGCCTTATAAAAAGGCAGAAATTTAAAGTAATGTACAAATAAATAGCTGTCGTCGCTAGAAGGAAAGAGAAGCATAATGAAAACAAGAAAGGAAAAAAACCAAGCCTAGCCTCAGTGGGTGGTTTGATTTATTCTAGATATGGACTTGAATCTCAGCTGGGATAAATTCGTCTTTCAGTCACATCCATGCAGCCCCACAGAAGTCAGAGGGCAGAATTTAGCCCCAGGTCTTTAGTGTCATGAAGGTATTTAAGATCAGGACAGTAAATACTTTATCTGACAGTACTGGGGGTAAAATAACAAACTGGATGCACTATGACCTTCATCCACGACTTTGTAATCATTGGCTGTACTAGTTTGCAGTTGTTGTGCTTGGCTGATACTATGTTTTATTTGAATTTGATTTTAAAAAAAGGAAGATGTAATGAGTCTGTGAATCCTGATCTCTGCCATGTGACAAGTGTTAACCCAGATTCTGGCCCCTGACATATGACTGGGCCCAAAATTATAGGAGAGTTTTAGCTCTCCTCTGTTGTATCTTTATTGCAGACTATGGCTCCAGTCCTGCACACTGATCCATGCAAGCAGCCCCTTGCACCCACACACAGCCCCACTGACTTCAAAGGAGAACCATATGGGGGGACACCTCTATGGATCTGCTTGTAGAATTGAGGTGTGACAGACTGACAATATCCAGCAATATCCAGAATGAACTTCATTGAATTAAATTATATTTTACTGAATTGTTGAATATATTTTGAATCCATCGTATTAAAAATATTAATGTTTATGGACTCCTGTGAGATTGTATGGAACTTTTTTAGCAGGACAAGAAGACTAATGCAATCTCTGGAAGTTATTAAGAACTTCAAAAGGCTTTTTGGAATATTATGTGTGAAGTGGATTTCCTAGGAAGTACCTAGAGGTGAGGGGAATGCAAATTCTCCCCTCTGAAGTCAACCATATGAAGCTACATCCTGGGAAGAGACACCCATTGTGTACTACTTACCTGCTTCTGGAAATTTGAGATCAAAGACCTGAAACTCATGGAACCTGTGGAACTCATGTCATAACGGCCAAAAGTATAAGTGGGTTAAAAAAATTAGATAAGTTCATGGAGGATAGGTCTATTGATGGCTACTAGCCAGGACGGTCAGGGATGCAATCCCCTATCCTGGGTTTCCCTAAACCTCTAACTGGCAAAGGCTGGGACTGAACAGGGGAAGGATCACTCTATAATTGCCCTGTTCAGTTCGTTCCCTCTGAAGCATCTGGCACTGGACAGAGACAGAGTACTGAGCTATATGGACTATTGGTCTTTACCAGTATGACCATTTTTTATGTTCTTATGTTCTAAAGACCCCTTAACTGTATAAAGTCTGGAGTTAAACATGTTATGAATATGCTTGTTCTGAACTGAAGCTGTGATGAACTTCTGACCACAAAGGAAACTGTGTGGGTGGGGTGTTGAAGGACTGCTCCTGCCAGAGCCCATGTTGGGGTTGGGGTGATATCTGATAAGCTTATTAGCATGTGTGTAGGTATATTTTCTCTCTAGTGCTTTTACCTTAAGAATAAAATAGGCTTGTAGAAGAACTGTTGTCAGGGTAACTTATTACTGTAGCAGTTACACCTGTTAACTATCTGTAAAGAGAAAGCAAGCAGGTGTGCTTCCACAGCCTGCATCCGCTGGGAATAGCACAGTGAAGTCAGGAAACTCTGCAGCCTGAAAATACCCTGTTCAGAGGGGAGTGGGACACAGGCCTCCACCCAAGAAAGGCAATGGCTGGGGAGCTGGAAGCCTGAGAGTGGGTATCTGTGACATTCCCCAAGGTACAATCTGGACTGTTCAACAGTGGTGTCCCCTTAACTCTCTAGCCTGGGATGCCTTTTACACTGTCAGAACAGCCGAGCCTGCTCTCACACAGCCTTCAGCATTCAAATTCACTTCCAGTCACTCATGAATTACATATAGGGTGACACCAGCAAATTCCTAGTCCCAGACTCCCCCCATAAATCTGCATCTTGTCCTGTCCAGCACGTAACTGAACAAAGCAAGCTCATAGAAAGTCTGTCATTGCACCAAAGCAAAAATGATATATGCACCAACCTTGTTATCCCAAATGGAGTTTCCGCGCACACTTTAATCCAGACATACTGGTTAAGATAAAACAATAAGTTTATTAACTGCAGAAAGATAGTTTTTAAGTGTTTACAAGTGATGGTGCATAAAAGTCAAGATTGGTTATAAAAGAAATAAAAAGTATTAGCTTGCATACTACTAACTTAACAAGCTAAGTGAGCTTAAAAGCAAAGGTTTTGTCTCACCACATACTGTAGTAAATTTCACATGCCGGGTCTCCTTCTAGCCTGGGACCACTCCCCCTTAGTTCAGTTCTTTGAGTTGCTGATGTCATTAGCAAAGAGATGGGAGGAGGAGAGGTAAAATTAGGTGTTTTCCTCCCTCTTTATAACTCAATGTATTGCTCTAGAAACATCCTTGATGAGACACAGTGACAAGCAGTCCATTATGAACGTGAGCTTTGAATCGTCCCTGTGATGAAATGTAAATTTCTTGTTTACACGTTCCCATTGCTGAAGAATGGCTGCTTAAGCCAGAGACCGTCTTTAACACCTGCCTTGGGGGCTAGTCCAGCAATCATCCATACCTCTCATGGATTGTGTAATATGGACATCAGTACGATCACTGGCTGTGACAATGACATAGTCAAGAAGATGCCAGTCTTCTGAACGTGCGTGTTTCCAAATGGTCTTATATTTGTCCCTCTATCTAACGATGGTATTTGTGATAAGCAAATCATGCTGCACATATTTGCTGAGAAGGTTCCCATTAGAGTTAATGTTACCCACCCCTTCTTTCCCCATGGTGCCATTGTTTAGTCAGATCAATCATGAATGTGTGGCTTGCACCACAACACTGTAATCAACCAAAAGGAATTTAAAAGAGATTTAACATCAAGGCACTTCAAAATCACACTAGTCACAAGACTCTTCAGCAATGCCTCATTGTGAAGCTCTCTGGCCTACCTGACATCAATGACATCCAAACACACTGGAAGGAATTCAAGACCATTATTCATAAGTAAGGATAAGATGTTTTCACGGAGGTAGAGGAAGTCATGGAATCCGTGACTTCCAGCAACCTCCATGACTTCAGCCCGTTGTGGCAGGGCCCCCTGGAGCCAGTGGTGGTGATGGGGCCTCCCACAGCTCCCAGACCCCAGGGGTGGCAGGGGGACCCTGGATCTCCAAGCACCCATAGGCAGTGGGGGCCCCATAGCTCCGAGTGGGCCCCTGCAGCAGCCTAGCCACTGCAGGTGGTGTGGGGACCCCACAGCTGAGCTTCCCGTTTTGTCATGGATATTTTTAGTAAAAGTCATGGACAGGTCACAGGCTTCTGTGAATTTGTCTTTATTGCCCGTGACCTGTCCCTGACTTTTACTAAAAATATCCGTGATGAAATCTTGGCCTTATTCATAAGGCATGTGCTGAATCAATTGAATTTTACATTCACCACCATTAGGATTGGTTTGATGAGAACAACAAGGAAATCCTAGCACTTATTCATCAGAAGAGAATCACATTTTGCACTTGGCAAAATTAACCCTCAAATCAGCAAAAATGAGTCTTCTCATTGACTTAAAGCTGTAGTTCAAAGGAGGCTGCGTAACATCAAGAATCAGTGGTGGCAAGCAAAGACAATGGAGATCCAGAGTTTTGCTGATCAACATGACATGAGAAGCTTTTTTCAAGCAACAAAAGCCATGTATGGGCCAAATTCAAATGGCACATTCCCTCTGTGATCCCAGGACACCTCCACCCTTCTTAAGGACAATGTGGCCCTCAGACAACATTAGAAGGAACATTTCGAGACTCGAACCACGAATCTGAAGTCTCAGCTGCCACCATTGAATCCATTGCTCACCATCCAGTAATAAGACCTCTTGCTGACTCCCCATTTCTGAGGAAGTTTGGTGAGCCATCACTCAGACTAGAAACAATAAGGCACCAGGCCCAGATGGCATCCCCATGGAGGTCTTCAACGCTGAGGGAATAGTACTTGTGCAAAAACCTCATCAACTTCTTGTTAGAATTTTGGTTAAGAAGGAAATTCCACCCAACTTAGAGTGCCAATATTGTGACCATTTTTAAAAAAGGGGACACGTCAATGTGCGAGAATTACCAAGGTATTGCCCTCCTCTCCATTGCTGGGAAGATCCTTGCTCTCAACCTTTTGAACCATCTCCTTCCTCTTGCTGAAAATGGCCTTTTGGAATCCCAGTGTGGTTTCAGACCATCTCAGGGCACCAGAGACATGATTTTTGTTGCATGACAGATCCAAGAGAAGTGTAGAGAACAACACCAGCCATTGTTTATGGCATTTGTTGATCTAACTAAAGCCTTTGATTCCATCTATCATGAAGCCTTATGGAAGATGCTGTGTAGGTTCGGTTGTCCATTGAAGTTCATTCATGTTCTCAGGCTAATTCATGATGGGATGACTTCCATTGTCCTCTGTAATGGGTTGGAGCCAGACCCGTTCACCATCCGTACTGGTGTTAAGCAGGGCTATGTTATTGCCCCAACCCTTTTTTCCATCTATCTTGCCGTAATCTTGATTTTTATTCATGACCGCCTTTCTTCTGGAATTGGGATTGAGTATCGCATGAACGGCCAGCTCTTCATTCTGCAACATCTTCATTCTAAAACTGAAGTCACCAGTTACTATTATTACCAACCTTCAGTATGCTGACAACCGTGCTGTCGTCACTCACACTGAGGCTGACTTGCAATTCACCCTAGCGTTCTTCTCAGGTGCCTGTCATAGCTGGGACTTTCCCTCAATGTTGGGAAGACTAAGGTGCTCCACCAGCCTGCCTCAGCACAAGTTGCCCCCATTCTCCCTCAAATTGTCATCAGTGGTGAACGCAGGGAAAACGTTGAGCATTTCCCTTACCTTGGTAGCCACCTCTCCCAGACAGCCAATATTGATGTGAAGATTGAACACCGGATCCGTTGTGCCTGTGTATCCTTCAGAAAGTTGCTCCATCATGTCTTTATTGACAGAGATCTACGGATGGAAACTAAGATCCCGGTCTACAATGCAATAGTCATCCCCACTCTTCTTTATGGATGCGAGTCGTGGGTGACATACCAAATCCATTTTAAGCATCTGGAGTGGTACCACCTGCGCTGCCTTAGGAAGTTTCTCCATATCAGATAGGAAGACTGTCGCACCAATGCCAGCGTTCTCTCTGCAGCTAACATCACCAGTGTTGAGGCAAAGATTATAAAACATCAACTTCCCTGGGCAGATGGCTGATACTCGTTTTCCAAAGTGGGTCCTCTTTTCTCAACTTAGTCATGGCAGGAGGACTCACAGAAGACAGAGGAAATGCTACAAGGAAAGTATATCTTAAGAAGAGAGGCATTGTTGACCCCACAAACTGGGAAGAGCTGACTGGCAATAGAGTTCAATGGCATCACATCATACATCAAGCCTCAGCCTGTTTTGAGGAGAATTGCCTTGCTTAAGAGGCTGAGAAATGGCAGAGGAGGAAGGAAAGTGTACAGCATCCCAGCCAGCAGTTGTGCTCTTTCCAAGCAACCCCCTGTCACATATGCGGAAAGTACGAATTGGACTCCTCAGCCAGCTTAAGTCTCATCAATGACTTTTCCCCCGGCGGGGTGGCTAGTGTGTCTTTGTCTCTGAAAAACTGGTTCAGGCCTGCTTGTCTTAACCTTGGAGCATTTTATAACAATGATACATACTAGAAACTTATAACTTTACATACAATACTGATACACACATTTTACCAGGATAATAATACTCAGCAGATTATGACTGTAGCAGGGTGATCACCCTGCTCAGACCTGAAGGGCTTAAAAACAGCCCTGGGAGAGGGCTGAGGCTGTGAGAGGCCAGCTGCCAGGGAAAGCAGCAAGCCTCGGCTGATTGGGGAAACAGCCACAGCTGCAGCCACACCCCAGTCAGGGCCGAGCTGGCCCTTATAAGACGGCAGTGGACCTGGAGCAGACAGTCTCTCTCTGAATGTAGAGAGGGAAGGACTTGGCTACCTGGGAGCTAAAGAGGGACCTGAGGTGGGGCAGCACCAGGGGAAGGCAAGAGGAGCTGGGGAGCTCCCACCTGGAAACCCCGCGGGCTGCAGGGCCTTGTGTGGGGCCTAAACAGGTTCTGGGGCTGCAAAGCGGCAGCCTGGGGCTAGGTAAAGGCAGCAGGTCCAAATCCCCCTTGCCTATGATGACTGGCTGTTACAGACTGCAGTCTGCCCCAGGGAATGGGGGCTTGACGATGACTGGCAGTAGCCCATAGGCTGAGGCAAGGTGAGGATAAAGGGTGGACGGGTTCCCGTGGGAGGGGAGACGCAGACTGAGGGGGTACTGCCAGGGGACAGCACCCCAGTCAAAGGGGCACCGGGGTCTGGGAGGGACATGGGAGCAAGCGGGACACCGACCAGCAGAGGGCGCTCCGGGCTGGAAACTGCTAATTCCCTGGACAACCAGCAGGAGGCGCCGCTGGGTGAGTCCCGCCCCACTACAATGACTTTTCAAATGATACCTCACAAGGCCTACTTTGTATAAAACTGATCATAGTCTTGTAAAAGTGGTGACCATAAGAGGATAGACTGTCACAGTATCCTTGCTGGACAAGCAAGGCAGAATATAGATGCTATGAACTGTGACATGAGGCCTATGTGGTCTCTGTCCAACTCCCAATGGACAAGTGTCCTGTTTTCACAGGGCATAAGGAAAACTACCATAATTAATATTGATGGGAACCCTTTGATAGTCTGAGCAAAGAGGCCAAAGATTAAAGAGGCAGGGAATTTCGTTCTCAGAGTTAGTCCTTCTGCATCATGGTTAAGGCACCTTTAGAGGGAGAGTGCAGGGAAGCTTGCAAACAGGGTTACAGTCTCCTCCAGAGTTGTCCGCCAATCATCTTTCACAAGCACTAAATCCAAGTGATTTCATGACAATGTGGCTATGTCTGGAGTTTTAAGCCTTGCCCTCTCCTGCCTGCAACTCCTAGAGTAAACAAAAATGAGAAGCAAGTAGCTTCAAGATACTATGGTAGCTTTCATATAAGTGAAGACATGGAGCATTTATACACAGTAAGATTGGGAATAGAATTACAATGATATGAGGCATTCTCTGCATGACAGCAAAGCAAGCATTCTGGTAAGGTAACTGAAGGTAAAAGACATTGAAGGTAAGGTAATTGAAGGTAAAAGGTATCGCTAGCATGGGATTCACCAACTAGCAGAAACAACATTGCTCCTACTAAGACTCAAAATGCTTTCAGAACTGTGCAATATCTCCCCATTTTGGTCAAATTTTACATGTTAATAAAATACATTGCTTGAGTTTTGCTAATGTATTAAAAAAATCCTGAACCCAGTAGAACTATCAGAAATTAGATTGCTGTCTCTTCCATAAGAATTTAGAGTTTGCTTTTAGGGTGACCAGATGTCCCGATTTTATAGGGACAGTCCCGATTTTTGGGTATTTTTCTCATATAGGCTCCTATTACCCCCCACCCCCGGTCCCGATTTTTCACACTTGCTGTCTGGTCACCCTAGCTTCTCTACACGATTGAAATCAGTGGAAGTTTTCCATTGATCGAAACCGGAGTAGGATGGGACCTTTAATTTTCAATCCAAACTGACTGGAACTAATGGGAGCAACAGAAATGTACATATGTAGTGAAGGTCACAAGCCAATCAGTATTGCTCCTCTATAATTAAGATCCTGATCTCCATTTGTTAGGGAATTCTTGCCTTACACCTGGCTGCAGCCTGCACTACTAAGCTTGGTCAAAAAGCCTAATTCATTTAATACGGTTATTGGAAATCGTAGCAGGGAAGTTTTGATTCATGTCTCTAGAGCTTAGTTTGTAATTAGCAATACTTAGATAATGTGCCACAAATCCTTCTAATAAATCCACAGGGCCGGGTTTTGTTGAAAGCAGTGAATTGATAGAAGGCTGTTTCCCTCCGCACAAGTGCTTTTACAAGCTGAGTGTGCTGTAAAAGTGCCATTAATGTGACAAAATTGTTTACTCGCTCATTAAGGAGCTGTGTGCAAAGTATTACAAGGAATAATCTACAAATGAATGTAGTGGCACATTGCTTGGCGTGTGACTTTAGTGCCTTTGAAAAGTGCTGGCGTGCAGCCTGAAATTGTCTGTATCACAGGCAGAAGCTCTGCAAGCTTCCCCATGCTTACCTGCCAAAGAGTCTCTAAACTAACCTTCCGAAATCACCTCTGGGCAGGAGGGGAGGCCTAGTTCAGTCTCCAGACCTTTTTAATTCTTGACCTCTGTACTGATGCTGCCAGCAAGAAAGGCCAATTAGTCCCCACTGGAATAGTGTTTATTGTGGCAGTGGCCCATGTTCAATTGTCTGGTTCCCTTTTTTAACTCAGGAGAATCATGTATGCAAAGGTTGTAGACTCAGTATGGTAGAATGTATTATTTTAAAATTCATATTCACTCAAAACTGAGCATTTTAGATTTATTTTCCATATTTTGAAATAGCTTTTGAACCAGGATAGCCTGGCTTTTCTAAGATCCCAAGTCCGTGTACCATGCATCTCTCACTCAGCACCTCTGACAAATCAGGTCATCTTTGTCTAAGAAGTTGAAAGAAAACTTTGACATTGATGTTTGACATTTTAGGTGGAAGGATTTGTGTTCATCTCATGCTTGACTCTGCTCCTGGTCAGTTCTCTTTCATTTAAAAGAAGGATGTATTATAAGTTTAACCTTGGCTTTGGGTGGCATCTCCATCTCCCCAAAATCTTGCTTAAATATTCTAAAATATTGCATATAGCTTTGCTTTGAGCGCATATATTTACATAATCTGTTGCTACCATTGTTGTGTTAAAAGAAAATGAAACATTTTGCCCTTGTAACTCGTCTGGCATTTCACAAGAAAACATAGGAATTGACATCTGATACAAAGTAATGACCCATTCCTTTTGGTACCCAAATCTCATAGTCAGTGCAGGGTATGTCAGAGGAAGCAAGGAATGCCCTAACTGTGCACTATTACACCATTTTTCCTTAGAGCCACATGTGATCTGTGATGCTAGTAGAAATACGTTTCATCCGTGACTCTCTGCCAGTGCTTAGTTCCCATGTGGGCAGTTAGGGTTCTGCTTGCAATTATAGAAGCCTCACTTTGGGAGCTCAGAGAGAGAGATACTCTAGTATGGGTTTTGTCAAGAGAGCCGTTCCCCAGAGTCATTTTCCTTTGCAGGGGCTTTGTCTCAAGGCATCCCCCAGAGGCTTTTCCTCCCAACAGAGTGACACACTTACGGTATTTCTGGGAAGTCTTAAAGGAACATTCTATTTCCATTTCAGTTGACTTTTTGCATGAAACATACACTTCAGCACAGAAGAGTCAGGACCTTAAGATGCCTCCTTTCCCCTTTGCTACAGCTATGACAGGTGAGTGCTAAGATGTCTTGGTCTGTTCATCTTGGGCAATGCTCTTTGTGGGCAGCATTAACATCCAGTCTAGATGTTTGACCTTTTGAAATCAATTCTACCTTTAATTACACATTGTCATTGGAAACGTACCGCTCCTTGAGACTGAAAAGCCTTCCTCGCCACTCACTGATCCCACAAAAGGCCTAGATATGTTTCAGGGTGTTCCACCTTCAAGGTGGTGAGGGAAAGTATCTCATTCACTAGAAAGCAGACCCATTCCCGTCTGGTATCTAACCCCAAAAGAAAGCCACAAACATGAGATTCAAATTAAAAATCTCACCTCCACTTTAATTCAAAGTTACCCACTTCTGAACCCCCAGCAACAGAAACACATTTGCAGAGGGTAGTTAGGTGCATCTGGGGCATGTATCTTTCCTCAACCCCAAATGTTCCTTTGCCCATGCCCCTCTGTACTACTGTAGTATCCTGCAGTCCGGAGTGTAAAAAACTGGTAAAAGGGAGAAAGATTTGCCCTTTAATACCCTGTGCAGCTGATGGATGAATTGGACACATCCTGCTCCCTTCTCCACTCTGGATGTGAAACCAGTATGCTCACACTGTGTGGCTGGAAGGACAGAATGCCACACAGAGGTCAGTGGCATAGCTAGGAGAGGAAAACTGGGTGGGCCCTGGCTTTCTGGTGAGCGGACAATAACGGGGGGATGAGGAAAGGGGGCCACCTCCCCCCACGGTCCCAGAGGTGAATGACATTTATATGGGGTCCTGGGCCAGGACAAGTGCCCCCCCCACCCCTTCCACCTGCATTCCCACCCCTCCCCCTGCCCCTCTTGCTGGGGAGCAGGAACAGGGCCTGCGGGTGCCCATTTTTACTGGGGCCCCCAATTAACTGGAGCCCCTGGGCATGGCCCCATTGTCCAGGTGGCTAATCCGCCATTAACCCAGACCCTACTCCATGAAGCACATCCGCAGCTGGGGCCGGAGACCAGGGCAGCAGCTCGCAGCACCAGCAGGCGAGGGATGCGGCGGGACACCAAGCTGGGGTCTGGGAGTCCCAGCCTGTGGCTTTGGGGGGCTCCAGCCCCGATTTGGGTGGGCCTGGATGCTAAGTGGGGGCATTGTGGCCCACCCAGGCCCACCCATGGCTACGTCCACACACACTGTAAAACTATGTTCCATGGAGGCTTCTTCCATGTTTCCACAAAGGGAAAGCTGAGGAGTAAACTGAAGAAGAGGTTGTGTCAGTAGATCCAATACAGAACCCCAGCCATTTCCTCCTGCAATAAGTAAGTGTAGCCCATACAGGGGCAACTACAGTATATCAACCAGAGAGGAGCCTAGAGGGAGTATTACTCTCTAGTCCCCATCTATTAATCATCTCTGTACCAAGTACCTCTGCACCAAGCTGACATAGTCATAGCTTGCCTACGGCAAGAGGATTTGCCCCTAAGTTTGCAGAAAAGACATTGTACAAATCTAAGTCATTTTCATTTTTAACATTAAGACTGAAGGAGACAAAGCTCCAATGAGCAAGTTATCAGCAAGGCAAAAACCAATTTGGCAAGTATCACTTGGAATTAGTGGGATCTCTGTGACATACTTAAACTGGACAAGTACAGAATATTTTAAGCCACTAATATCTAACAGGAAAGCACATTACCTCTAAATACTCATTTTGTAATGATTCCAATCTAATACCGTGATAGCATAATGACAGCAAAAGTGATTAACTTTTCACTGTTTAGCAAATAAACACATTGTCCTCTGACTCAAGTTAAGGGAATAATGTTGCTGGGGGCGTGGGTGAATGGATGGATTTGATGGATTTCTTGAATTTTAGGTGGCTTGAAAAATACATATATTATATACTCGAGAAATCAAATAAATATTTTTTTTAAAAAAATAAGGACCTGATTCTCCACTGCTTTGCACCTTGTGCAGTCATTAGAGTTTGGACAAAGTAAGTGAATAATGCTCTCATTCTGATTTGATAGTATTTTTACATCCTCTTAGCACTCCTGTAAATCAGGCCCTTCAACAGAAGGATTATTTTTCAATGATTCTCGAGTGCCATTTCTTTACTTTAGTCTATATGGGAGAAGAAAGTGGAATGTTCCCTTGGAGACTAGGTGGCAATTACCCAAAATAGACATTGTTCCTTGTGTCTTGAATATGGATGTCCCATCAATGTACAGAGACTGTGAATGAGTGAGTGCTAAGAGGGTGTAGGGGAAAATATTGCAAACATCCTAGGCCACATTTCTGGCCACTTCCAGCTGTTTTACACCAATACAATTAAATGTAATTAGGATATTGCAGAAATAGAAATGGTCCAGAGAAATTAAACAAGAAATGATTAGTTACTACATGGGCCAGGGGCAGAAGCATAAATACACAAATACTTTTAACATTGTTTTGTTTCTGATTAGAATAAACCATGAGATCTGTATAGGTAAGAAATAGGAAAAACAGAAATGCAAAAATATTTGAAATAACTGCTGACTTACAAGAGTGCACACCAGATCCTGTGATAGAGGATGACCAAAAAGGCTCTCTGACACATTTCAGGTATGCATAAAGTTATATGTGTGAAAATGAATATGAAAACTAACACAAAACAGTCTTATCTGCCATTTGACTAGGGCTAAGTTGTTCGTGTTTGGTGCAGGAAGTGGGTTATTTTTGGCAAAACTCTGATATCCTAACAGCACCCTTTTGATTCTAGCGTGAATGGGGGGGAAATTGAAATGTATTATTATGCTGTTGCTCTGTCCAAGTGCGCTAGGTGAATCACAATGCAGAAAAGATTACATGATCCCTGCCCTGAAAAACTTACAAACTAAGGCCCTTATCCTGCACATGGCCTGTGCACATGGCCTGTGCAGGTACAAGGGTTTGCACAAACAGTTTTGTGGGACTATGTCTTAATTTAAAACGTAACAATGAAGAGGGGTGTGGCAGGGCCTGCTTACCCCGCACTAGCCCAGGCAGGGTTTAGCCCATGTTACTGACACTGGAAGTCTCGCCTCCCTGACAAGACTGGGCATGCTCCAAGTGTTCTAGTTGTATAAAGGGAGGGAGCCCAGCTCATTCAGGGGGAGAGACCGCAGGGGAAGGACCTGCCTGGGAAGCTTCTGCGGAGGGCCAGCCACAGCCACTGACTGCACCAGAAACTGAAGCCTTTCAAGGCCCGCCTGGACCCCGGCAACTGGAGGAGCCCCTGATGACGACCGGCCCTGCTGAACACAGAGGACCTGACATCTTGTGGGATACCCCAACACAGACTCTGGTAGTAAGTGACCCAGGAAGGGCGACGGAATGGTACCTCCTGACCCAGGTATACTCAGCGTGTTTTGGCAGGCGCCCTCACCCCCTTCCCTCCCACCCCTGCTGAGTCAGGGGCAAGCTGCTACGCTATAGGCTCTGGCCACTAGACCCCGCCGCCCTGCATCAAAGTGTGGCACTATAGGCTCTGGCCACTAGACCACGCTGCCTTGCACCAGAGGGTAGCGCTATAGACTCTGGCCACTAGGCCACGCTGCCCTGCACTGAAGGGTTGCTTCAGAGACTGACCAGTAGGCCACGCTGCCCTGACCCTAGGGGCGTGAACCGTCACAAGGGGTAACAAGTAAAGAGGAGAGAAGGAAGGATGAGCGCAAAAACAAAGCATTTCAAAGCAATCAAGCCCCAGCTATATCAAAAGACCAAATTTCAGGCTATGAACGACTGCACTCCTCTGGGATAAGGGAGATCACAAAGCCCAGGTTGGACTACGAGCTGGGGACAAAGCCTTCTTGGTCAAAAGGATCTGGTTATGGAACAAACTTCCAGAGGAGATCAGGTGAATTTATTTTACATGGAAGAGCACCCAGATACTACAGTGATGGGTGTCAGTATAAGATAGATAGAAGCAACATCAATAAGATTATGTGGTTATCCGGTGAAGACTAGTGCACAACATGAAGAAGTAAAGATACATAAGACAAAAACCAAGTCAAACCTTCAACCAAATCTCTGGCTCAATTTTTTATGTCCCATCTTTGAGATTCATTTTGTCCTGCAAATTCCAGTCCCCATACAACAAACTTAAGGTAAAGGTAATGTTGGAAATACAGTAATTTTAAAAGAAAATTATTGGAATGTCGTAGTTTAAAAAAAAATGATATTCAGAAAAATCTCTTCCACCAGTCGTAACTCTTTCTCCTATCCCACCACATTGTCCACCGTCATATAATGTAGATAAATGTAAGTTGCAATTGTTTTTTTCCACAATTTCAAACTGTGAACAGTTAAAGTAATACACTGTATGTGCTTGTCAGCTCCCCTCTGTCCTCTTTCTGAAATGGGTAAATGCATACATTGTCCAGTCTATTTTGAGGAACGAGTGAGAAACTTTGTTTGTATTTGTAGAGATGTCCGTGTCAAAGTGGATCTCTGCCTGGTAGAGTAAGTGACTCGCACTAAGAGGGTGCTTAAGATAGAGTGGTATTTCTAGCTTATATAAAAAGCATAGAGGAGCTAGAATGGATTGCAGCCATGGGCACCAGGTGAACCCTGTGCTCGGGGAGGCTAGCCCCGAGACCAGCCTGCCCCTTCTGCCCAAGGCCCTGACCCTCCCACCGGAGCCCAGAGCCCCCCTGCCCCAGGCTGCCCGAACTCCCCCAGCTCTGGAGCACTGGGAGGGCAGGCGAGTGTGGCCCTCCCTCCAAGTCCCAGAGCATCGGGTGGGCGGTGCGGCCCTAGCCCCAGATCGCCTGGTGGGTGGCACAGCCCCCAATGCCCCCATCCCCGGAGCACTGTGCGAGTCCCTGGCCACAGGCTGGCCCCCATTAGCCCTAGCCCAGGCTCCAGCCACGGGGGAAGAGCAGGAAGCAGGAGGGGGATAATGGGGGCTGGAGCATGAACGGGGGCACACAGGGCTGTTTGGGGAGGCTCAGCCTCCCCCTGCCTTTGATACCCACCACCCATGATTGCAGCAGATTGGTGGACAAAGGGGATATTTTCTGTGGACTGTATGTATAAGGTAAATGTGAAAATGTTGATGTCTCAGCTATGGTGGGATAGGGGACAGATAGCTCTCACCTGTACAAGAGGAGTAAGAGAGAAGAAGTTTGTGTAGCTGGTTCCTATACAGGACTGCAGATAGAATATAAAAGGCCAAGGGGATATAAAAGAGGTCACTTCACCTTTTTTTCCCCCAGATCTTTCTCTCTGCCACTATTCAAGGTTTTTAGCATTTCCAACTATTTAAACTAATTTAGCTTTCTGTACAGTAGCTAAGTATAAAAAGCAATAATAGCTCAAGCCATTAACTATAGCTGGCTGTTTATTCCCCAAAAAGATGCCCTAGATTTAAAGTCATTACATCTATGAAAATAAGTAGTGGAAGACAGTTTTCTGTCTTTTCAACTCTGTTTTGACCCCTGTTTTCCCTTTGCTTGTACATAAGGTGAAAACGTCTTATGATGCACTATTTTATTTTGTAGACTTCAGGCAAAATTCTGCTCTCATTGACACCAGTGTAATGCCGCTAACTCCAGTGGGAATTCAGAGCAGTATCTAGCCAATTCTGTTTATCCTCTGGAGTGTTCAGTTCCTCAGGGTCTGATTTTCAGAGGTGCTGAACATCCCCATGTCCAGTTGAAGCCAGTAGGGGCTGCAGGTTCTCAACACCTCTGAAAAATCAAGCCCATGTTGTTGTAACTGAATCTGACAATCTATCTGGTGTGTTTTTCTAGATGAAGGTCTGGTGTTTGTTTTAATAAGATGTGTTTTTTGTGGATGCTATTTTAAGTCTGTAGGGAAATACCAGCCAATCAGCCTTTCTTTTTTCCTGCAGATTTAGCTCATGTTAAAACTGTTCAGGAGAGGCAAATTAAGGTTTGCTGGGTCCCCTCCCCCGAGCAAGTGGGGGGCCCCTCCCCAGGTCCCACCCTTTCCACCTGCAGCCCTGCCCCTATTCCACCCCTTCCACCAGTGGACCCCCTCACAGCCCCATCCCTTTCTGCCCCTTCCCCAGGGCCTGCCCCTGTTCCACCCAGGCTCCCCCCCATTTTGCCCCCCCACTACAGCCCTGCAACTCCTTTTGCTCCTTCCCCCACCCCCCACTGTGGCCCCAAGACCGGATAAGCTCTGTCCCCGGGTCATAGCCCCGGGGTGCAGCTTCTCCAGTTCTGGGGCTGCAGCATGGGTCCAGATGATAGGGCTTTCCCTGCTACCCCAGTCCCTCCCCCTCCCCCGTGCTTCTGCAGGGGACCAGGGTCGGGGAGGTGGGTCTTCTCCTGCCCCTCCCGCCTGCTGCTTCTGCCAGAAAGTGGGGTTGGGCATGGGGGGCTTCCCCTGCCACCCTGCGGCTTCTGCCTGGGATGGGGGGTTGCTGCCAGGGACGGAGTCAGGGGCCAGTGAGGAGGATTCCTCCATCCCTCGGCTTCTGCTGGGGATGGGAGCCACTGGGGGGGGGCTTCCCCTACCCCGCGGATTCTGCCAGGGATGGGGGATGGTGGCTTCTGCCAGGGACGTGGATGGCATTGATGACTGTTGTGAGGTGGGGGGCTTCCCCTGCCCGGAAGCTGCTTCCAGGGACTGGGTCGGGGGCTGCTGTGGGAGGGGGGGGCTTCTCCCACCCAGTGGTTGCTGCCATCACAGCACAGCAGGTTTGGGGTGCAGGGGCTTCCCCCGCCCACATACCGGCTGGGACTCCAGGATTCCGCCACTGGCAGCAGATTTTTCCAGAGCCCCCTAGTTGGTGGGGGCCCCTGGGCATGGGCCCCATTGGCCCAGCGGCTAATGCACCACTGCTATTCAGCTACAGTCTGATGGTTGAAGAGACAAGGAACCGAGAGACAGGACAGTTGAGTTCTCTTCTCAACTCTGCTGGTTTTTTGCTGTGCTACAACATTAGGAATGCCACTTCAACGTTCTGTGCCTCAGGTCTCCCAGGTATAAAATTAGAAATATAATTCTCACTCAACTGCACAGGGCCCTTTAATATTTGCATCTGAGAAGTATTCCATGACTCAGATTCAGCAAGTGCCCGAAGTTAAGCACAGAAGTAGTCAGTCAATGGAACTACAGTACTCAGATGCTGTAAGTTAGGCATGTTTTTAAGTACCTCAACAAATCAGGGTCTATTAGAGGCAAGTATTCTCTGATTATTAGATACATTCACATGGAGAATAGGTCCATCAATGACTATTAGCCAGGATGGGCAGGAATGGTATCCCTAGCCTCTGTTTGCCAGAAGCTGGGAATGGGCAACACGGAATGGGTCACTTGATGATTATCTGTTCTGTTCATTCCCTCCGGGGCACCTGGCATTGGCCACTGTTGGAAGACAGGATACTGGGCTAGATGGAGCTTTGGTCTGACCCGGTATGGCCATTCTTATGTTTTTATGTTAATCTAATTTTGGACCTGCTGGACGAAATCTTCTGACAAGTTGTAGGTGATGCTTTTTTATTACCTAAAAATGTATTAGTGCTAATGTATTTATCTGTGAGCTGACACTAAATAACTCACATTATTGCCATTTTTGTCAACTTTTGTAACTCAGACTGGTAATATTACTCCTGGGGGAATTCTGTGCCACTGCACATACTCATGAGCTGTGCATATTTTTTTTTTGTGCAGAATAAAGTTTCTGCCAGAAAGTTACTGCAGTTCCACCTTTTGCCCATCAGAGGGCACTGTGGCAATAGAACAGAGAAAAAGCTCCCAGCCGGCTAAGGAAGAGAAAGAGCCTGCCTTCTTCACAATGCTGTTGGGCCAGGTCAGGAGATATGGAGAGACAGGCAGTGTGGGGTTTCTGGGGGGGTCAGACACAGACTCACATGGGCTTGTTGAGGAGGACAGACTGGGGCAGGGGCTGAATGGGAGTAGAGGTGCAGGGCCACAGGGTGGAGGGAGGTGCAGGCCCACATAGGGACAGGGTGCAAGGCCACATAGGGACGGGGCGGTGGAGTGGGGGCACAGAGACACATGGGGACAGGGAGAGGGGGTGCAGGGCCACATGGGCATGGGGAGAGTGGGTGTCTGAATGGGGGTGGAGGAACACACATGGACAGGGAGTACAAGCACACAAGGGGGTTAAGGGGCACATGGGGACAGGGGCAGATATGCCTGACTGAATAGAAGAGGCTAGGGGTCAGCCAGGGTCTGCACAGAGGAAGCTCCCTAACAATCCCCCCTCTCCCCCCAAAAATTGTTCCATACTTTTCCCACCCATACCCAACAACCCTCCAAGTTCACACCCAGGATCCTTCCCAGCAATTACTTCCCTCTCCCTTAGCTCCTCCATTACCATTGACAACCCCAAGCCTTTACACTGCTTCTGAGAGGTACAGGAAATACGGTTCTGTATTGTAGTTTAAATGAATTATTACTCAGAGTTCTGTATTAATATGCCTAGTAAGGAATCTATTAGTCAAAAAACATTTTCTGAATCCTTTTTGTTGTCTGTATTGCTACAGACATACTTGCTGACAGGTATTTTGAAATAAATGACCAAAAATAATTGAAAGTGGTGTGATTATATTGTGTTATTTTGACAAATAAAATATGTAGAATTTTGCAGAATTTGAAAATATTGTGCGCAGAATTTTAAATTTTTTGTAGCAGAATTTTTAATTTTTGGCGCAGAATTCCCCCAGAAGTATAATGTGTACATATGAGAAGGACAAGTTGGGGAATCATAGAATCATAGAATCATAGAATCTCAGGGTTGGAAGGGACCTCAGGAGGTCATCTAGTCCAACCCCCTGCTCAAAGCAGGACCAAACCCAATTAGATCATCCCAGCCAGGGCTTTGTCAAGCCTGACCTTAAAAACCTCTAAGGAAGGAGATTCCACCACCTCCCTAGGTAGCCCATTCCAGTGCTTCACCACCCTACTAGTGAAAAAGTTTTTCCTAATATCCAACCTAAACCTCCCCCTCTGCAACTTGAGACCATTACTCCTTGTTCTGTCATCTTCTACCACTGAGAACAGTCTAGATCCATCCTCTTTGGAACCCCCTTTTAGGTAGTTGAAAGCAGCTATCAAATCCCCCCTCATTCTTCTCTTCTGCAGGCTAAACAATCCCAGTTCCCTCAGCCTCTCCTCATAAGTCATGTGCTCCAGCCCCCTAATCATTTTTGTTGCCCTCCGTTGGACTCTTTCCAATTTATCCACATCCTTCTTGTAGTGTGGGGCCCAAAACTGGACACAGTACTCCAAATGAGGCCTCACCAGTGCCGAATAGAGGGGAATAATCACGTCCCTCGATCTGCTGGAAATGCCCCTACTTATACAGCCCAAAATGCCGTTAGCCTTCTTGGCAACAAGGGCACACTGTTGACTCATATTCAGCTTTTCGTCCACCGTAACCCCTAGGTCCTTTTCTGCAGAACTGCTGCCCAGCCATTCGGTCCCTAGTCTGTAGCAGTGCATGGGATTCTTCCGTCCTAAGTGCAGGACTCTGCACTTGTCCTTGTTGAACCTCATCAGATTTCTTTTGGCCCAATCCTCTAATTTGTCTAGGTCCCTCTGTATCCTGTCCCTACCCTCCAGCGTATCAACCACTCCTCCCAGTTTAGTGTCATCTGCAAACTTGCTAAGGGTGCAGTCCACACCATCCTCCAGATCGTTGATGAAGATATTGAACAAAACCGGCCCCAGCACCGACCCTTGGGGCACTCCACTTGATACCGGCTGCCAACTAGACATGGAGCCATTGATCACTACCCGTTGAGCCCGACCATCCAGCCAGTTTTCTATCCACCTTACCGTCCATTCATCCAGCCCATACTTCCTTAACTTGCTGGCAAGAACACTGTGGGAGACTGTATCAAAAGCTTTGCTAAAGTCAAGAACTAGCACATCCACTGCTTTCCCCTCATCCACAGAGCCAGTTATCTCATCATAGAAGGCAATTAGGTTAGTCAGGCATGACTTGCCTTCTTCCCTTTTTTAAAGATGGGCACTACATTAGCTTTTTTCCAGTCATCCGGGACCTCCCCCGATTGCCATGATTTGTCAAAGATAATGGCCAATGGCTCTGCAATCACATCGGCCAACTCCTTTAGTATCCTCGGATGCAGTGCATCCGGTCCCATGGACTTGTGTTCGTCCAGCTTTTCTAAATAGTCCCGAACTACTTCTTTCTCCACAGAGGGCTGGTCACCTCCTCCCCATACCGTGCTGCGGAGTGCATCCGGCCCCATGGACTTGTGTTCGTCCAGCTTTTCTAAATAGTCCCGAACTACTTCTTTCTCCACAGAGGGCTGGTCACCTCCCCCCATACCGTGCTGCGGAGTGCAGCCGCCTGGGAGCTGACCTTGTCTGTGAAGACAGAGGCAGAAAAAGCATTGAGTACACTAGCTTTCTCCACACCCTCTGTCACTAGGTTCCCTCCCTCATTCAGCAAGGGGCCCACACTTTCCTTGACTTTCTTCTTGTTGCTCACATACCTGAAGAAACCCTTCTTGTTACTCCTAACATCTCCGGCTAGCTGCAACTCCAAGTGTGATTTGGCCTTCCTAATTTCACTCCTGCATGCCTGAACAATATTTATATACTCCTCCCTGGTCATTTGTCCAATCTTCCACTTCTTGTAAGCTGCTTTTTTGTGTTTAAGACGAGCAAGGATTTCACTGTTAAGCCAAGCTGGTCGCCTACCATATTTACTTTTCTTTCTACACATCGGGATGGTTTGTTCCTGCAACCTCAATAAGGATTCTTTAAAATACAGCCAGCTTTCCTCGACTCCTTTCCCCCTCATGTTATTCTCCCAGGGGACCTTGCCCATCAGTTCCCTGAGGGAGTCAAAGTCTGCTTTTCTGAAGTCCAGGGTCTCTGTTCTACTGCTCTCCTTTCTTCCTTGTGTCAGGATCCTGAACTCAACCATCTCATGGTCACTGCCTCCCAGGTTCCCATCCACTATTGCTTCCTCTACTATTTCCTCCCTGTTTGTGAGCAGCAGGTCAAGAAGAGCTTTTCCCCTAGTTGGTTCCTCCAGCACTTGCACCAGGAAATTGTCCCCTACACTTTCCAAAAACTTCCTGGATTGTCTGTGGACCGCTGTATTGCTCTCCCAGCAGATATCGGGGTGATTAAAGTCACCCATGAGAACCAGGGCCTGTGATCTAGTAACTTCTGTTAGTTGCTGGAAGAAAGCCTCGTCCACCTCATCCCCCTGGTCTGGTGGTCTGTAGCAGACTCCCACCATGACATTACCCTTGTTGCTCCCACTTCTAAATTTAATCCAGAGACTCTCAGGTTTTTCTGCAGTTTCATACTGGAGCTCTGAGCAGTCATACTGCTCTCTTACATACAACGCAACTCCCCCACCTTTTCTGCCCTGCCTATCCTTCCTGAACAGTTTATATCCATCCATGACAGTACTCCAATCATGTGAGTTATCCCACCAAGTCTCTGTTATTCCAATTACATCATAATTCCTTGACTGTGCCAGGACTTCCAGTTCTCCCTGCTTGTTCCCCAGGCTTCTTGCATTTGTGTATAGGCATTTAAGATAACTCACCGATTGTCCTGCTGTCCCAGTGTGGGGCAGGAGCCCTCCCCTCTTGCACTCACCTACTTGTGCTTCCTCCCAGTATCCCACTTCCCCACTTACCTCAGGGCTTTTGTCTCCTTCCCCCGGTGAACCTAGTTTAAAGCCCTCCTCACTAGGTTAGCCAGCCTGCTTCCAAAGATGCTCTTCCCTCTCTTTGTCAGGTGGAGCCCATCTCTGCCTAGCACTCCTTCTTCTTGGAACACCATCCCATGGTCAAAGAATCCGAACCCTTCTCTCCGACACCATCTGTGTAGCCATTCGTTGACTTCCACGATTCGACGGTCTCTACCCCGGCCTTTTCCTGCCACAGGAAGAATGGACGAGAACACCACTTGCACCTCAAACTCCTTTATCCTTCTTCCCAGAGCCACGTAGTCTGCAGTAATACGCTCAAGGTCATTCTTGGCAGTATCATTGGTGCCCACGTGGAGAAGCAGGAAGGGGTAGCGATCTGAGGGCTTGATGAGTCTCGGCAGTCTCGCCGTCACATCACGAATCCTAGCCCCTGGCAAGCAGCACACCTCTCGGTTTTCCCGGTCAGGGCGGCAGATAGATGACTCAGTCCCCCTGAGGAGAGAGTCCCCGACCACCACCACCCTCCTCCTCCTCTTGGGAGTGGTGGTCGTGGAACCCCCATCCCTAGGACTGTGCATCTCATGCCTTCCAGTCAGTGGAGTCTCCTTCTGCTCTGTTCCCTCAGATGTATCATTCACTCCACTGTCTGCACTAGTACCTGTGGAGAGAACATGAAAACGGTTGCTCATCTGAATATGCGTTTCTGGTACATGGACTTGTCTCATACTCTTTCCTCTTCTGGAGGTCACATGCCGCCAATTGTCCTCACTGGCCTTCTGTCCCCACTGCGTAGCCTGCTCTGAATCCTCAGAACACTGTGCCCGCTGAAGCCGATCCTGACGTCTATCCAGGAACTCCTCATTTTCTTTTATGGAACGCAGGGTTGATACTCGTTTCTCCAGACCTTGAATCTTCTCTTCCAATATGGAGATCAGCTTGCACTTTGTACAGACAAAGTCGCTTCTATCCTGTGGAAGAAAGACAAACATGGCACATCCTGTGCAGGTCACGACAGCGGATCGCTCAGCATCCATAGTCCCTTCCTTCGAAGAGTTTCCTCACTTGTGGCAGAAGCTACTCAGGGAAGAGCATCTAAGAACAAGCGTTCATTGGCTCAATGCCATGTTCTCTTGTGATTAAAATGGCCTGTTTGAAACTGCAGTGTGTTTATGGCCACAATGCCCACTCTGTGACACCAGTTTTTACACAGGTGTGACTTCAATGAGTCCAGTGTAACCAAGGTGGAAAATCTGGCCTAAATCTTTTTATTTAGAAAGTAAAATATATTGAGACCAGAAACTGCCCAAAGGGAAAGTGACATGCTTAAACAACAAACTGTTCCAGGTACACCTGTTGCTTCAAAGGAAAGTGCATCCACTCCGGCAGTCACTACAGTGTTTGATTTCTGAGATTCGCTGAAATGATTGCTCAAAGGAATGACTGGATGACTCAGAGACTTGATGCCCTAGAAGTAACTGTTTCAGGTTTTGATCAAATATTTCAACAACTGGGCTCTCAATGAATGCTCAGATGGGAAAATCCCAAATGTACGAGTAGGAGCAGTTGGAGATAAAGGTATTACACTAACTGGCCTATTTAGACAAAATGAATTGCTTAAAGCTAAAATAGGCCACCTTGAAAATAAAATGTGGGGCCACCAGAGTTATGTAGCTGCCTCAAACTCCATTAGTCACAGGGAGATTATAAGAAATGGCTACCAGTGGCTCTAGGAGCAACTAGTGTATCTTGTCTATAACTTGATTCTCTTATTTCTTTGCCTATTAACTGAAACCAGATTTTAAGTTGAGATGGGCACAAACCAAAACCCCACATCTGAATAGTCTTGTATCTTAGTGGGTTCAGAATTCAGATCTGCTTTCAAATGTCATGGATAGCCCCTATCTCTATAATAGACAAAACCAACTCCTGTTTGAGCACCCTGAATTTGAGGGTTTGGTGTGGGGCTGAAATTCAGATTTTGTGACTTGGGCACATCTCCAACTTTAAGAGCAGGAAGGAAAATGGGAGGCTGCATGGACCAGCACAATTCAGCACCTTGATAATCTGATTACTCACGGAGGAACTGGCACTGTTCAGCTCCCTGAAAACCTTCTAGGGATTGGAGCTTCTCAGCAATTTAAGTCTCCACTGAAAAGCAGGAGCTGCTGCTTTGGAGCATCATTGTCTAAAGGGAGGACCAATACTTAGAGTCCACAGCTACTAGAGGCAGGAGCCAACTGATGCCTAGAGCACTCATAGCGAAGGTGACTGTCACCTGAAATGTGATCAGCAACTATTCAGGGCTATAGAACAGGAGAGCAGTTGTATTGAAACAGCATGGGGATCTTCCAAAATAAGAGGAGCTGCACGGAGTCGTGCCAGAGCTCTGAAGCACTGAGGAGAGCCACATCAGCCAAAACACCAAATCATTAGGGAGTGGTGCATTGCAGCTGAAGCAAAGAGGCATGGCAGTAAGGAGGAGGTTGTGCTGGCAACCACTGGGGCACAGAGGAGCAGCGGCAGTAAGGTTGTTGCCATGACTCCCCTCAGAGTAACATCTGGAATCGTCAATCTTATCTGCATTGAAGAGTTTTCTGCTTTTAAGAGCCAGAAACCATCCACAGCAGCTACTTTAAAAGGAAACCTATTGCTTATAGGGCACTGGGAATCATCTCAGCTAAGAACCTCCTGCCTTGAGCAAATGCAACAATTTCAAAGAGAAGGGCCGTACATTTCAAATCAGGTTTATCATATGTGACGGAGCAGAGAGCGAGATGGATTTGACCTGAGAGGCTGGCTGCATTGGGACAGGCTGCATCGGGAATGCGAGACTTTACCTGAGGCTGTAACATGAGCCAGGACGGGGGTTGGGAGGTGACACCTTTGGCTGGGAGAATGGTAAAAGGCTAGGGGAGGGGCCCCGGGGGAAGGGGAAGAGCCTGCTGGAGGTTTGGCTGGCTCTTGGTCAGTTTTGGAGCTGGGTGGTGAAACGCAGGGAGCCCCAGAGCTGGGGTCTAAGCTCCCTGCCCCCCAGAAGGGCCCAGCTGAGGGGTCCTGGTCATACTTACAAGCTCTGTTTGGACTCTTTCCTGACAACCCTAATAAACCTTCTGTTCTACTGGCTGGCTGAGAGTCACATTGAATCCCGGGAAGAGGGGTGCAGGACCTGACTCCCCCACACTCCGTGACAACTGGTGGCAGTGGTGGGATCTTCTGCACCCCATGAACGGCACTTCCTGCAGTAAGTGACTGGAGAGCAGTACAACGAAGGGGGATTGACGGGGAGCAGGTTGCTGAAGAGGCAGAGAGAAGCGGTTTCGGGGGGCGGAGGAGCTACGCTTAACCCTGAGGGTGTGACCAGTGAGAAGGGCTGGCACACTAGGGGTTCCTCCTGGAAGCCGTGGGGACCAAGACCGCACAGGCCTGAGAGTGGCTAGCAGGAAGATGTATGCTAAGCGCCGTAAGAACGACCTGGTGGAGCTGTGCAGGCAGAGGGGGCTGCGCATTGGGAAGTCCACCAAAGACCAGCTGATTGCGCAGCTGGAGGAGAAGGATCGCTTGGATGACCCGATCCCTGTCCCTGGGGGAAGCCGCCCGACAGATGCAGCATGGGCCCCAGGGCCCGACCTGGCTGGGAGGGGTCAGACTGCTGCTGAGGACATCCCAAGACCCCTCTCGCCTCTGCCCAGGGGAGAGGTTGGGGAAAGCCCAGCAAATACCGAGGGCACCTTGACCCCGGCGGCCAGCAGGGGATCTTCCCGGAGGAGCTCCCCATCCCAGCAGTGGAGGCGGCTGGATTGGGAGAGGGAGATAAAACTGAAAGAGCTCGAGTTGAGGCAGCAGGAACTGAAGGAGGAGCGGGAAGAACGGGAAAAGCAGCGTCAGCACGAGGAGAAACAACGCCAGCATGAGCTGGAGGAGAAGGAGAAACAACGCCAGCATGAGCTGGAGGAGAAGGAGAAACAACGCCAGCATGAGCTGGAGGAGAAGGAGAAACAACGCCAGCATGAGGAGAAACAACGCCAGCATGAGGAGAAACAACGCCAGCATGAGCTGGAGCTGGCCAGACTGAGGAGCAGTGAGGCCCCGGCTGCGGTGAGTGAGGGGGGACCCAAGACTACAGGGAAGTTTGATCGTAACTTCCTGGCCCGGCGTAAGGAAGGGGAAGACATAGACAGCTTCCTGGCGGCCTTTGAGAATGCCTGCAGGTTGCACAAGGTTGACCCTGCAGACAAGATCCAGTATCTCACCCCCTTACTAGACCCTGCAGGCCTGGACGTGTACGGCCGAATGAAGGAGACGGAGACTGGGGACTATGAACTGTTCAAAAAGGCCCTGCTCTGCGAGCTTGGGCTGACTCCCGAGATGTACCGTCAAAGGTTCCGGGATCAGCGAAAAACCCCTGAGATCACGTACCTACAACTGGCCAACCGGATACATGGATACGCCCGCAAGTGGACCGCTGGGGCCCAAACTATGGAGGACCTGCTCGAACTATTCGTACTAGAACAACTGTATGAACTGTGCCCATCAGACCTGAAGCTATGGTTGATGGACAAAAATCCAGGGAGCCCGCAGCACGCAGGGCGGCTGGCCGACGAGTTCATGAACAGTCGGTCAAGGGGTGGCAGGGAGGAATCCCAAAGGAGCAGGCCCACCCTGAGGCAGCAAGAGAGGCAGCATGGGACCTCCCAAAGGGGAAATAGGGAGAACCCCCTCCCGAGGGGAACCTCCGACATCAGAACCAACCGACCTGCTCGAGGGGACCAACGGGACATGAGCTGCTATCACTGCGGCCAGAGGGGCCACGTACGGTCCCAGTGCCCCAAGATCAGAGACAGACTGAGCAGACCAAACCCACACCGGGTTAACTGGGTAGGGACCCAGCCAGATGAGGGGCCGACAGCCCAGAAGAGGGGGGCTGGCAGCTTATCAACGGCTCCGGAGGGAGGAAGGCCCCAGACCAGCTCCTCGGGGGGGCTGGATGCTCCGGACTCAGGGTTCTCGGTTTATAGGGTGGGCGCGGGGCTGTCCCTTCGGAGAGAGTGCCTTGTTCCCCTGGAGATAGATGGGAGGAAGGTCACTGGATACTGGGATACGGGCGCGGAGGTGACGCTGGCCCGGCCCGAGGTGGTGGCCCCAGATCGGGTGGTACCCAACACCTACCTGACCCTAACAGGGGTGGGCGGGACCCCGTTCAAGGTACCCGTGGCGAGGGTACACCTGAAATGGGGGGCCAAGGAGGGCCCCAAGGACATAGGGGTGCATCAGCATTTGCCCACTGAGGTACTGATGGGGGGGGACCTAGAAGACTGGCCCAGTGAATCCCGGGATACCCTGGTCGTGACCCGTAGCCAGAGCCGGCAAGGGGCGCTACGCCCGGGCCTCGGAGAGGGTGCCTTGCACGGGGCGCAAGACCCTGGCCCAGTGGGGAGGGAGTACCCCAGGACCAGGCGCAGAGAGGCTGCGGCCTCAGACACAGACAGCACGAGAGAACAGGTTCCCATTCCTTCCCCAGCGGCTGAGTTCCAGGCCGAGTTACAGAGAGATCCCTCCTTGCGGAAGCTCAGGGACCTGGCCGACCGCAGGGGGGTACAGACCATGTGGAGAGGTTGCCAGGAGAGGTTCCTGTGGGAGAAGGGGTTCCTGTACCGGGAATGGGCTCCCCCCGGTGAGATGGAGACATGGGGGATCAGGAGGCAGCTGGTGGTCCCCCAGAAGTATCGCCGCAAGCTACTGTACCTGGCCCATGACATCCCTCTCGCAGGGCACCAGGGGATCCGGCGCACCAGGCAGAGGCTGCTACAGAACTTTTACTGGCCTGGGGTCTTTACAACTGTCCATCAGTACTGCCGGTCCTGTGACCCCTGTCAGCGGGTGGGGAAGGCTCGGGACAAGCGGAAAGCGGCTTTGAGGCCTTTGCCCATCATAGAGGAGCCCTTCCAGAAGGTGGCCATGGACATAGTGGGGCCTCTCAGCAAGACAACCCGGTCGGGGAAGAAATACATCCTGGTGGTGGTAGATTTCGCCACCCGCTACCCCGAGGCGGTGCCCTTATCCTCCATTGAAGCAGACACCGTGGCGGATGCGCTGCTGACCATTTTCAGCCGAGTGGGGTTCCCCAAGGAAGTCCTGACAGACCAAGGGTCCAACTTCATGTCGGCCCTGCTCCGGTGCTTGTGGGAGAAATGTGGGGTCCGGCACAGCTGGGCCTCAGCATATCATCCCCAGTCCAATGGGCTGGTGGAGAGGTTCAATGGGACGCTAAAGATGATGCTGAAAACCTTTATGAACCAGCACCCGCAGGACTGGGACAAGTACCTACCGCACCTGCTGTTCGCGTACAGGGAAGTGCCTCAGGAGTCTACTGGATTCTCGCCCTTCGAACTGTTATATGGCAGGAGGGTAAGGGGGCCCCTGGACCTGATGAGAGACGAATGGGAGGGGGAGGCCGCCCCCGAGGGAGAGTCAGTGGTGGAGTATGTCCTGACCTTCCGAGAGAGACTTACCGAGCTCATGGGCCTGGCCAAGGGAAATCTGGCCAGAGCCCAGAGGAAGCAAAAGGTCTGGTATGACCGCACGGCGCGGGCCCGCGCCTACGCCACCGGGGATCAGGTGATGGTTCTCATCCCCGTGAGGAAAAACAAGCTGCAGGCCGCTTGGGAAGGCCCTTTCAAGGTTGTCAAGCAGCTAAATGAGGTAAATTATGTGGTGGAGCTGTCTAACCGGGCACACCACTGCCGGGTGTACCATGTCAATATGATGAAGCCATATTATGACAGGGGGAATGTGGTGCTGGCCGTGTGTGGACATTGGGAGGAGCAGGGAAGTGACCCTCTAGTAGATCTATTCCCTGAGACAGGAGCTGGTTCCTCCCAAGAAACAATCCCTCTCTCTGATCAGCTAACCCCTGCCCAGCAAGCTGAGATCAGAGGGGTGCTGCATCTGTACCGACAGCTGTTTTCCAACCAGCCTGGTCGCACTAATCTGACTGTCCACCGGGTGCAGACAGGATCGCACTAACCTATAAGATGCTCCCCCTTCCGAGTCACAGGGAAGACAGCTCGGGACCTGGAAAGAGAGGTCAAGGACATGCTGGCTTTGGGGGTGATCCAGCCGTCGTCCAGCCCTTGGGCCTCGCCGGTGGTGCTGGTCCCCAAAAAGGATGGGTCGATCCGGTTCTGTGTGGACTATCGGAAGCTCAATGCCATCACTGTATCCGATGCCTACCCCATGCCCCGGCCGGATGAGCTCCTAGACAAGCTGGGAGGGGCTCGGTACCTCACCACCATGGATCTTACAAAGGGCTACTGGCAAGTGCCACTGGATGCAGATGCCCGGCTGAAATCTGCCTTCATTACTCCTCTGGGGCTCTACGAGTTCCTGACCCTGCCTTTCGGTCTCAAGGGAGCGCCAGCCACCTTCCAGCGCCTGGTGGATCAGCTACTGAAGGGGATGGAGAGCTTCGCTGTGGCATATATCGATGACATCTGTGTCTTTAGCCAGACCTGGGAGGACCATGTGTCCCAGGTTAAACAAGTGCTGGACCGACTCCGGGAGGCTGGGCTGACCGTAAAAGCGGAGAAGTGCAAGGTGGGGATGGCTGAAGTGTCCTACCTGGGACACCGGGTGGGGAGCGGCCGCCTAAAGCCAGAACCAGCCAAGGTGGAGGTGATCCGGGACTGGCCCGCTCCCCAAACCAAAAAGCAGGTCCAGGCCTTTATTGGGATGGCGGGGTACTATCGAAGATTTGTGCCCCACTTTAGCGCCATAGCCACCCCCATCACTGAGCTATGTAAGAAGGGGAAGCCAGACAAGGTGGTCTGGACCGAGGAGTGCCAGAGGGCTCTCTGTGCACTGAAGGAGGCTTTGATCAGGGACCCGGTTCTGGCAAACCCAGACTTTGACAAGCCCTTTCTGGTGTTCACCGACGCCTCAGACAGGGGACTGGGGGCGGTGTTAATGCAGGAGGATGAAACAGGGCAGAGACACCCCATCGTGTATTTAAGCAAGAAGTTGCTACCCCGAGAGCAGAATTATGCGGCCATCGAGAAGGAATGCCTGGCCATGGTGTGGGCCCTCAAGAAACTAGAGCCGTATCTATTCGGGCGACACTTCACTGTGTACACCGACCACTTGCCCCTGACATGGCTACACCAGATGAAAGGGGCCAACGCCAAACTCCTGAGGTGGAGCCTGCTCCTGCAGGATTACGACATGGACGTGGTCCATGTGAAGGGAAGTGCCAACCTGATAGCGGATGCGTTGTCCCGGAGAGGGGGCCCTGAACTTCCCCAGGCCACTGGTCAGAGTGACCCCGCTCAGTTCAGTCTCGAAGGGGGGAGCGATGTGACGGAGCAGAGAGCGAGATGGATTTGACCTGAGAGGCTGGCTGCATTGGGACAGGCTGCATCGGGAATGCGAGACTTTACCTGAGGCTGTAACATGAGCCAGGACGGGGGTTGGGAGGTGACACCTTTGGCTGGGAGAATGGTAAAAGGCTAGGGGAGGGGCCCCGGGGGAAGGGGAAGAGCCTGCTGGAGGTTTGGCTGGCTCTTGGTCAGTTTTGGAGCTGGGTGGTGAAACGCAGGGAGCCCCAGAGCTGGGGTCTAAGCTCCCTGCCCCCCAGAAGGGCCCAGCTGAGGGGTCCTGGTCATACTTACAAGCTCTGTTTGGACTCTTTCCTGACAACCCTAATAAACCTTCTGTTCTACTGGCTGGCTGAGAGTCACATTGAATCCCGGGAAGAGGGGTGCAGGACCTGACTCCCCCACACTCCGTGACATCATACATACAAAGGAAGAATGGGCCTGTGAGACTCAGCAGCTCTGCATTCTATTCCCTACACTGCTGAAGACTGCCTATGCGTCCTTTGGTAGGTCTTTTAGGGCCACATGTTTGAAAGTGACCCCTAACTTTGGTTAGTGCCCAGCTTCAGATGCTGGACACCTAGTTTTCAGAATTATTTACAGGGGCGGCTCTCACAATTTTGCCACCCCAAGCAGGGGCGGCGGCCCTGCTCCCGACGCAGGCAGTCCGAGTCCGTGGCTGCAAGGGAAGAGCGGCGGACCTGCCGCCACAGCAGGCGAGAATGGGGCGGCAGTCCAAGTCCCGCAGCGGCAATTCGGCGGCGGGAAGAGTGGACCTGCAGCTGAATTGCCACTGCGGGACTCGGACTGCCGCCCCATTCTCAATGCCGCTCCAAGCACCAGCTTTAGCCAGCCCTGATTATTTAGCACCCCAACTCCACTGGAAGTCACCGGTGACTGTGAATACTCAGCATCTCTGGAAACTAGGCTCTTGGTGTCTAAAGTCAAATATAAACTCATTCTGTATAGAGCCCACCTTTTAAAATGTGTGTCTCAATCTTTTTGTGTCTAACAGATGTTACAAGGTTAAATTAAATGCTGTTTGTAAGGCCCTTGAATATCCTGGGATAGCAAATTGTATGCAAGTATTCATAGGTCTTGATGGGAAATGCACGGCACTCTGGCAGTACCACGTGTGAAGTGCAAGTCAGAGCTGCTTGTAGCTTTGTCCCAGTGGTGTTCAAAGAAAGGAAAGAGGTGTTTGTTCTGTACGTGAATTTAATTCTGGTGTATTGAAGAATAACTAGAGAGCAGAAAGGAACATCAGATATTAGAAGAGCAGTTTACCTTTCTTCTGGTAAATGCTTTCTTTATTCAAACATGCTTTCATGCAGAGCATTCTTTGCATCTTGGCCATGTGTCTTTGATTTTTATCAGCCTGCCTCTAATTTCTGTATCAGTGTGGAGCACTAGGGACTGTGCATTTAATTCAGTAACTTTTGAAATTATTTTTAGCTTTGTGCATGACAAAAGAAAAAGGATGAAAAGAATGAGACTGGATAAACTTGCATAGTGACGTATGGCACCCAGATATATGCTCCTGAGATAGGAGCCCAGCCTTTGAGGGGTTCTGCAAATTCATCCCAGGGTTTGTGACCCTGCAGTCACCTCTGCACATCTGTGACTGAATTGAGTTCAGCCCTAGGAGCCTATAAACATGGCCCCTAGCTCCCTGTTGCTAAAGTAAGATAGGCCAATTCTACCTCTGGTCCTCCAGGAAGGAAAAGGGGATAGGATGGAAATGAGGGCTATCTGATTCCATTCTTTCCCCCTCTCTCAATGAGCAGGCAAAGCTGATGACTGGCATATTTCCCTGTCAGCAACAAAGTCACATTTCCAGGCTCCCCTGCTGTAATGGTCAGAGCCTCAGGAGCACTGTGGGACCAGTTCTGTTTCCACTGGAACCAGTGGAAATATATCCAGTGTCTCCAATGGGAGAAGGCTAACCAGATTACACCAAAATAAGTACTTTCCCAGGGAAAACTCCCCTGGATTCCCATAAAGTATTTGTCCATGTTTTCCCCATCTTTTGAAAAGCACTCAGTATAGTTTGTTCCCTGTGAGCTAGTCAAAAGATATTGCCTGACACCCTGCACTGGTCTGTGCAGTTAAATCTTGCTGCTTATTTTGTAACATTGCCAATACATCTGCCCCTTCCTTCCCATCCCCAATGCCAATGCCCTTGTCTATGCCTTGATAATCTCCCTCCACTAATAAGACAACCAGCGGACCAAATTCAAGGATGGATCCTGGTTATGTGCCACCTGAGGCAAGTTGTGCGTATGCTAAGAAGCCTACAGGAAGGACTTTCTGACTTTCCCATCCTCCACTTTGCTCACCCCTAATCTAGCTAAAATACCAATTCCAAACTCACCTTCTCCCAACCTCCCCTTTTATGACTCCCTTCCCTGGCTTTGCATCCCCGTCCACAGAAATCTCACACTCCTTGGCCTCACTATGGAAGTCCTCCACTGCTTTGTCCCTGTCTATGGTACAGCATCTCTGGTCAGCCATCACTCTCCTCTCTGAGAGAGCTGCACTCTTCACATTCTGCCTCCCTCCTCTTTGCTTCCTTCTCCCATCCATTTGGCTATGCTTTCTCCTATGCCTGAAATGTCCTTCTATGACCTTAAATGTCCAAACCAGAATAAGTCACACCAATGCAGTGCATCTACACCATTTGTACACAGGCATAGTTTGACTTCTATGTCGGGGGAGTGGGGGGAGACAGAGGGCTTTGCTATTAATAATAGGTATAGGTCTAACTTCCAGATTTGCCACTTGTTAATGGTACTTGAATTACAGTGTACTTGAAATCACAAATACAGTTTACATTCATTATTTAATCAATCTTAATTTTTTGTTTTAACTTATTTGACATGTTTACCAGCTACCACTTAAAAATCAACATTAGCATAAAAACAAATTCTTGAATAAACAGAACCAAGCATTTACATGCAACTATTAATCGTGTGTCCCTGGTTTTAGAGATACATAAACATTGTCTTAATACAGAAATACTGTATTTACTTTAATGTCGTTTATTTCAAAACAGATGACAGCAATAACAAGCTGCCCCCTTTTGTCCTCCCTCTTTACAGGCCCAGTTCATGCTGGCACTGACCCACAGTGATCCTCCAGCCCAGCCAACTGGGCCACCTGTGGGGAGCAAATTCTGTGCCTACCCTACGGTTGCCAACTTTGGTTGGCCGAATTCCTGGAATTTCACCACATGACATAATCTTTAATTAAAGATTAATCTTTACTTCCTGGAGACTCCAGGGCAATCCTGGAGGGTTGGCAACCCTAGTTGAGTACTGTTGCATCACTTTGCAAATACCAAAATACCTGCTGTGAGGGGCAGAAATCAGAAAAGCTGTTGGATTGCAGTTGGCTTTGCCCCTCACATTTGGAATCGTGGGTGCATAGAAAATGTTTTTTTTTAATCTGAATTGTAAACTACTGAAAAAATCAGCATATGAAGTCTGGAGGGGGCAACGCCCCTCCAATACCCTCCAATCTTTGCCCATGCATTTGTACCAGTGCGTGGAAAAATCCCGAATGCATCTAAGCCCTGGGTAAAGTTACATCCACACCTATGGTTCTATATACAGTACAAGTGTTCCATAATAAGTTATGACAAACAACCAAAGATCAATGTTGAACAAGAAACATTTACATGCATCTGAAGCAAGCGGACCACACTTGTGTCCATGAACCTTGTAGACACAGAGGGATCAAAGGGAGAAGGCAATTAAAGGGATGAAGATGACAAGGTTGCAGGAAAACTAAATGAATTATTAGAAGCAATCCTTGCTACAAATGGTGATGGGGGAAATCCCCAACCCAAGAGAACTCTTCATGGGAAATCTTGGTGTGGTGATAACAGAGGGAGAAATCTCTAAGGCAGAGATTATGGAGTAACTTGACAAACTTAATTACAGTAAATCACCAGGACCAGATGATGTTCATCTGAGAGTTGTGCAAGATCTAAACTCGAACCAGCAGTGTTACTGACAAACATAGCTAACTTATGCCTTAAAAGAGCCACTTTTCCTGGCTGGTATAAATCACTGCCTTGGTGCCTGCTTTCCAAAATAGAGCCAAAAGTGACCTTGGGGATTACAGGTGACTAATTAATACCACAGATTCAGGGAAACTGATTCAGAGCAGTCAGAAAAATACCTTTCGATTTGGAAATACAATTATGTGGTCAGACCAGCAATCCAGTTTCTGCTTCTTGTATATACATTTTTAGAGAGGTTTTGAGGAGGTCCCTTTGCCAGAAGGAATTTTATAATATAGTACAGGAGTAAAATTCTGTCTCCAATAAAAAACTGGCTAAACACCAAGAGACAGAGTTGTAATTAATGGCTGTTTACCAAAGTGTAGACAACTTAAGGTGCAGAGATCAGTACTGAAACCACTTTTGGACAATATTTATTAGTGACTTCAAGACAATAGATAGCAACTTGATGAAATTCGGCCATGACACACTAATATTTAATTTAGTAAAAAGTGAAAGAGGCACATAACAAAATCCACAAGGACCTAATTAAACAAGCCAAATGGCAGGTGGAATTTAACTTAGATAAATGCAGGGTAATATAAGGAAAGGAGAATAATTTAAGCTTCTCATATATGCTGATGTGTCTGAACAAGCAGTTTTCTCAAAGGGAAAAGATCTAGGCGTAATTGCTGGTAGCTCATTGAAGATTGCTGCCTGATGTGCTTCAGTCGGGGGGGGGGAAAGCTGGGGGGGGTGGAATAAAGATTTGCTTCAGGTATGCAACATAATGAAGGCTATAATATATACACTGTGAACTGGAAAAGCAGTAAAAACAAATTAAAGGAAATAATTCTGCAGACTTCAGTGCTGTAGCAAGTTATCAAGGGCATATTTTGCAAGATTTAAAGTATTAGATCATTTTATCACCATTAATAACTTTTGCAGCAATTATACAAGGAAAATAAAACATCAAGTTCTGGGTCATAAATGTATCTTCTGTGAAGGACAGTAAGGAAACTGTCTTCATAATATTGCATAGTTTGACAAGTGCTTTTTTGGTTGGGGCAGGGATCACCTCCCTCTGAAATATCAGGTATTGGCAACTGTTAGGATAAACCAGTCCAGTATGCAACTTTTGTTATCCTCTGATGGTCCACTGAGCCAAAAAGTAGAAAAAGAGACGTACATTGGGCGTTTCTGATTTAACAAAACTTGATCTTTAGCTGATGCTTATATTACAGCTTGGCATGTATTCAGTGTGCTTGGTCATTAAATATTAGAGCTGTGTGGAGGATGGAAGTTCTGTTTTGCACAGGATTTGAAATCTGGCTTCATTCTTAACTCCATGACAATCGACAATTTCAAAATTCTATGAGAAGGAAAATTATGAAAAAAATATAGTTTGAGGTCTCTCAAAATGTTTTGTGTTGGAAAAAATTGTTTTGTTTCAGTTTTGACTTTTTTGTTTTGTATTATGTCATACACAATAAAAACACCTAAACAAAGTCATTTCAAAATGAAAAATCCAAATGTTCTTTTCCAAAAATGTTGAAATGGCACATTTTGACATTGATGCAACTTTTTTCCTGGTGTTCTTCAGAAACAAAATTCCGGTGAAATCAACCTGATTCTATGAAGGGTTTTTATTTCAGACAGACTGCATATTTTGGTGGAATATGGCTGCATCAAAGTTTCTCTGACCATCTCTTAATAAACACAATGGGAAAATTTCATTCTATTATAATCCTATTGCACCAGGGATGGATCTGGCCCAATGACATTAATTCTCTTCTTAATAGTTTTCTTGAATGAACTTTTTCTTGCCAGTTATGAAGTCTGAAACATTTTCTCCTACTTTACCCACCCAACACTCAAAGCAGTGCATAAGAGCTGCTATCCTTCAGGTTGTTTTAAAGTTAGTTATTTTTGCGATCAGTCCATCAGTCTATGGTATATGAAATATAAACATCTTTGATATTTACCACTGTTTATCATTGGGGATTGATTGTCCCCTGACCCAATCCTAAAGAACAGCGTGGAGTCTTTAGCCACCACATTTAGCCTTTGGAAATATTTCTACTTTTTGCTTTTATTCCTTTTCAGGAATTATACAAATATCTTCCAGGGGGAATTTTAAGACATTTCATAGCAATAGAGGATTATTGGCATATTGTGTGTTGTTCTCAGTTAATATTGACAGGTTCATGAACATGCTGCATTTGGTAGCAGTGTTTCTGTTATTAAATTGAAACGGCTGAAATCTGATAAAATCCTTCCAAAGCAAAATAACTAGTCTAGGGATAAAAGTGATTTGGCATTGCAGTGTTCAATGTTGCAACATGTAACTGATTTAGGAGCCTAAATCTCATTTTCAAAAGGGATTTAGGCAGTTAAGGAGCCTGAGTCCCATTGACAGTCAATGGATTTAGGCTCCTAAGTGTCTAAATCCCTTTTGAAAATGAGATTTAGGCTCCTAAATCCAGGCATTGTAACAGTGTGCACCACAGGCCTATATGACTTTAAATATCTGGGCCTTTGGGGCTTAGAAGCCTAAGTCTCATTTTTCAAAGTCACTTTTGAAAAATGGGGCTTAGGCTCCTAAATCACTTAGGGCTAGATTCACAAAGGGGACTTGGGCATTGCAATGCCTAACTCCTAGGCTCTGTGGAATTCTTTGCCTTGAGTGAGGTGCCCAGGCTTCCCATACAATGCATGGAGAGAGTTAGGTGCCTAAGAAAGGGATCCTCAGAACAAGCAGAACAGGGAGCTGCCTAAGCCAGCCAGGAGTGAAAAGGAGGAGAAAGTGGTAGGGCATAGAATCCATATTCTCAGACTACTTAGGCACCTATTTCTAGTTGGCATTCTCAGCCGGGAACCCACTCCTGGAGTGACACACATATGCCAGGTGAGCCCTTCCTTGTGGGGATTGACTCTTTAGCCCAGTAGTTAGCGCACTCACCTGGGATGTGGAAAAATCAGGTTCCAGTCCCTGCTCCTATTAATATTTAATTACTATGTAAAGTGGAACAGGTCCAACAGGAGAGATTGAGAGAGAGACCCGACAGCCTGGTGGTCAGGGTACTCAACTGGGATGTGAGAGACCTGAAATCAAGTATCCGATCTAAAACAGGCAGAGCAGAGTCTGAGCTATTGGACATACATGCACACAGTAATTCCCGAGCTGCTCACCCCAACTATCTTTTGTGCTAGCTAGGCTTGCTGAGAGCATGCCTACTGGATCAGACCCCCCCAAGTGAGATAGATGGGGGAACACCTAGATCAAGGCATGAGTAAGGGCTCCAAGCAGCCTGTTAGCTGTGAGGCAGCATGAGGAGTTAAGCGGCTTTGTGCATGCCTACCAGCAGAAACATAGGTGTCTGTTAGGAGGCAGCTGAGCCGTGGTTTGAGAATGTCAATGGACCTGGGTGACTAAGGAGTGAGTTAGCCACCTGCATACATTTTGTGTATCTAGCCCTTGAGCACTTTTGAAAATTTTACCCTAGATCTTTATGAAAATATATATCCCAAATGTACAACTTCACCAGGGTTAAACATGGTTTAAGAGGGGTAAAGTAAAGTTCTTTATGTATCCATTTAAAAAAAATCAATATTGGCTCCAAAAAAGTAATTTGCTTATAAAAATCCTCATCACAAATGACAAACCTCTTTTATTAGTAATGAAGCAGGTGAATATGTGTGAACAACTATCAGATTTTTAAAACCACTACAAATACTATTTCAAATATAAAATACCCCAACTGTCCCATTAAAAATAGATCAAAGTTAGCAAGGTACAAAGGACCTAGCATGGACCAGGATCAGTCAACAGGATCTATCCAACTGATCTCTTCTTCCATCAGTAGCATTCTTCTGACTGTAAAGAGTAGTAGTGTAGTGAGCACTATGCATAGTAGAGTTCTTACTCCCTCTGTTTTTTTTAAATAGCATCTTGAAATTACAATCACTTTCTCTAGGTTGACCTATAGCAATAAGATATCCTTACAATTCAGTGTCAGTAACTAACATGTCTCAGGCCAAGTGTACACTACAGACCTATATCCATATAACTAGATTGCTCGGGGGTGTGGAAATCCACACCCCCTGCGTGATGTAATGATACTGCTTAACCCTCTCCCCACCCTCCACCCCCGTGTAGACAGTGCTATGATGATGGGAGAGCTTTTCGAGGAAGTGGATTAACTTTGCCAAAGGAGAAGTTCTCCCATAGGTGTAGTAACATCTTCACTAGAACACTAGAGGGGCACAGCTGCACCACTTTATGTGAAGACAAGCCCTCAGAGGTTAAGTTAGAAAACACTACAGAAAAATCATCTGCTGTGTTTAAAGCATTCCTGTCTGTTCCAGTCAAAAGTGTTGTGATAACAGTAATTGATTACTCTCATTCACTAAACCTAGTCACCCCAAGCATCAGTGGCAACATCACCAAATGTGGCCAATAGAAATAAAAAGCACAACATACTCAGTAGTGATTATGCATAACCATTTTCACAACTAATAGAGAGAGAGACCTCTTTGGGGCAGTTGTTTAGGATTTGGGGGTTTTTTTTCTATTCACACTAAAGCAATAACTTAGCTAACCAAACAGCTGGCGTTCTGGGTGTGGTTCTACAATGCTGGAGAAGCACATCTGCATTGTTCACAGAGAGCATTTCTTAGATCACTGAATACTGATGACTGGTCAAATTGTTTTGATTAGTTTATTGCAGTCTGGGGTGCTTTTGAATGATGCACTGCAATAACCAGGATGAATCCATCTGCTATTAATGTGAATGCCATACATATTTTCTCTGATACTTCCATTGTGACTGAGAATTAACTGGGCCATTATTTTAATAGGTTTCTTTACTATTCCCTCAGGATCCCATCCAGTTGGAGGGAAAGAGTGCGCAAACAAATAGGGAAAAAGTGAGAGAACCCAGTAAGGTAATACATAAATGTGGTTACATTAATAAGAGAAAATAGGCTAAGTAAATATAATTCTGGATTCCTTCCAAGGGTCTCTGAAGAACAGAGGAATGTTTTTGCTGTTCAGTTACACAGCTGACTAGGGCTATTGCCATGAAAGAGAGTTGTGTTTGTTTGCCTTTCGCTTTTCAGCATGAAATATAGTCTGGTCTTGTTTCCTTTGCCATTGGTGCTGTCCAAATGTCTCTTGAGCAGAGCACTGTCATGCTTATTTGCAAAATTACCACCTCCACCCTGGGACTGGAACATGTCCATTGAAAGTCTGAAGGGGGGAGCAGGAGGAGGAGGGCTTTTTATTATTTTTGTTGTTATTACAGCTTTGCCTTGTCAGTATCTAAACAGAGCAACTTTTATTATGCTAAGAGAGGTGACACGTAGGGGAGGGAACATTCAGGGTCAAGTGCCCCCCCCCCCCAGATTTCTGCAAGCACTGAGCTGCCCTTGCACTGCTTGCTCTGCTTGGCCTGCTGCAGGGGCGGGGGGAGAAGGGAGAGGGGTTCTGTCCTTCTTCCACTGCGCCTCCCCCCTGGCACGTTCAGCTCCCGGCAGGATGGAGCCATTTCTCATGCTGGCTGAGAGTCAGGGCCAGCGCGCCCACTAGGCAACCCTAGGCGGTCGCCTAGGGCGCCACGATTTGAGGGGGACCTGGCCCTGACTGTGCTCAGCTAGAGGTAGGGGCATTGCCTGCTCCCCATGAGGTGTCCACAAGGGCATGGGAGCTCCAGGGAGACATGTGGTGCTGTGAGTCTCCTTAGGCTGTGGCCCCAGCCCCCTAGGAGCCGGGGGATTGGCTGCCCTGGCCCAGGGAGGTGGGGCTGGAAGTCCCTCCCAGAGGCAAACGTGAGTCGGTCACGTCTCCCCCTCTACATTGCATTCCCCCTCAGTCTCTGGCTGAGACTTTTTCCAAATGTGATTTTTACTTCTGTAATTCCATTGTCTACACTGTCACATTTGATTCCACCCCTGTGTTGTGAGGAGGTGTGAACGGAGACGCCCTCACTCTGGTGGAGAGGAGACTAACGAACTCTTCTGGGCCTGTTCAGCTCTAACGAGGCGCACCTGCAAGGCTTGTTCTGCCTGGGAGGGGGCTTAAAATGGGATAACCTGCCACCAGTGAGGAGAAGGACTGCTCTGCCTCAGAGACTGCTGACAGCAGGGACAGGCCAGCAGAGAGGGAGGTAGCAGCAGGCCTCACTGCTCTGGAAGCTGCATGGCTCAGCTGCACTGCAACATGCCCCAAGAGGAGGGGCTGGAGGTAGACCCCATTAAAGACAATAAACGCGCTGATAGATTAAGCTCAAAGGGCAGAATGCGGGACGACTGCCTGATAGCCAGGCCACCTTTGTCTTTCTTTGTTTTCATACAGTCCCCACTCTCATAAGGGAAAGAGTGGGGAGGGGACCTTGCTTTTGTGTGTTTTAGTCAGAGAACCCCTCCTGTGCTATGAACTGGGGGGAAGGATGTTACAAATGACTGGAAGTGGGATCTGGAGGGGACTCCAAAGAGCCCCCTGCTCACCCCCCTCCGGATGGTTTGGAGCCTTTTGGTTGTACCTTGTTTTTAAAAAGTCTTATTTTAATAATGTGTGTCATTTTCTCACTGAGGCGTGGTCTGTGTTAGAGAAGCAAAACATGTTGCATCCACACGCCAACACCCAAATGCCCTAATAGCCAATTAGGACAAAATACCTTTTCAGTAAATTTAATAAGATCTTTGAAATGCAACCAGTTCAGTGCCACTGAGGACACGGACAAGCTGAAATGGTTCAACTTGTCCTCTCACTGCTGCTCTGTGGCCTTGAACAATCTCCCAGAAAGCAATGCTTTCTGGAAACTGTAGATAATTATCCAGAAGGTAGTGCCACCAGATCTGTTCAGGTGAGTACTGGTGTGGGCATGTGGAAAAACTTGCACTGATTCAGCAGGGCTTGCGTGGGCTTGTTGAACCATTTCTGCGTGAACTGGTTTTATATACAAGGTTCAGCTCTCTAGTAAAGACAAACCTAATGCTTCACCGTCCTTCTGTTCTGGTACTTCAGCCACGTAACCTCTTCAAATGCAGGTCACCAGGGTCATGAGACCCAATCCTACATTCCTGTGGAAGTCAATGAGAGGTTTCCGTGTGTAAGGAATAAAGGATTAGTCCCTGTGTGCTTTTTCCCATGCCATCAATCTGGCCGGTAAATGTGTTCTTTGAAAACAATTCCCCCTAAGGGCTGGACTGTGGCATTTAAGCACTGGCCTGAACTTGGAGGAGATGCAGTCATGCTGTACAGGAGTGGGGTGGGGGGAGGGGTTCACCAGAGGGACTGTCCTTCAGGAAATGCACTCCCTCGCCAAGCTTCCCAGTGTGCACAGGGAATGCCCAGGTTGTACAGTCAGTTTGGTACAGTGCAGTCTGCTCCTTTCTCCACATCCCACCACCTCCTCCCTGAGCCTTTTGGGGTAATTTGCATCCTGGGCATGCAAAGTCTACACTTTGCTGCATGCAGGACCAGACCTGACACGGCCTTTGGCCTTTTCACAGGGCCAGAGCTCTTTGTGCCATCACTCCACATGCACAGAGACCAATCTGGCCCTACTTCTCAGTAGTATTCTTTTCCAGTTCCTGAAAAAGCATATCACTAACAAACAATAACAGCTTCAGTAGATCAAGACTACTTAGTATGCCAGCTCATAGCATATGCTGTGAAGGACCAGAGAGGTTCAACAATTGCCAGAAATTTGTTATAGCAATAGACTGTGTTGAAGAATCAGACACACTACCAGGTGGCTACCTTTCGCTGATCAAAAAGGGAATTTGAGTCTGATTGAGTGACATCTCTTTGTAAGTAAGGGTATGTCTACACTCGGACTGTAGTCCGATTTTACCAAAATCGATTTTTGTGGACCGATATTATGAAGTCGAACGTGTGTGTCCATACTAAGTACATTAAATCGGCGTTGTGAGTCCACAGTATCGGGGCAAGTGTTGACATTCCAAGCGGTGCACTGTGGGTAGCTATCCCACAGTTCCCGCAGTCCCCGCTGCCCATTGGAATTATGGGTCGAGCTCCCGATGCCTGATGGGCCAAAGAATTTGTAGTGGGTGGTTATGGGTACATGTAGTCATTCAGCGGTCACTCCCCCCCTCCCTCCGGGAAAGCAACGGCAGACAATGGTTTCGTGCCCTTTTCCCTGGACTGAAAGCGTGGACGCCATAGCACCGCAAGCATGGAGCCCGGAGAGATCATCGCAGCAGTTATGGCCATTGTCAACACCTCGCGCATTATCGTGCGCTTTATCCTGAACCGGAACTTGAGAAATCAGGAGAGTAGTCAGCACGGTGTGTAGAGTGACGAGGACATGGACACAGACCTCTGTCAGAGAATGGGACCCCGCAAATTAGACATCCTGGTGGCAATGGGGCAGGCTCATGCCGTGGAATGCCTATTCTGGGGATGTGGAGATGCCTATAGTGATTCTTGGGGACCCAGCCTACCCCTTAATGCCCTGGCTCATGAAGCCATACACGGGCGCCCTGGACAGTAGTAAGGAGCTCTTCAACTACAGGCTGAGCAAGTGCAGAATGGTGGTGGAGTGTGCATTTGGACGTTTGAAAGGGCGCTGGAGAAGCTTACTGACTCGCTCAGATCTCAGCGAAACCAACATACCCATTGTTATTGCTGCTTGCTGTGTGCTCCACAATCTCTGTGAGAGTAAGGGGGAGACGTTTATGGCAGGGTGGGAGGTTGAAGCAAATCGCCTGGCCTCAGCTTACGCGCAGCCAGACACCAGGGCGATTAGAAGAGCACAGCAGGATGCAGTGCGCATCAAGGACGCTGTGAAAACTAGCTTCCAGACTGACCAGGGTAATCAGTGACTCTTACGTTTGTTTCTCCTTGATGAGAACCTGACCCCATTTGTTTACTCTGTTTATATTGCCTATCCTCTCTAATCACCAACCCCCATCCAACCCCCCTTCCCTCCTTCCAGCGCACCTTGCTTTGAAAGGAACTAAAGGCACCATTGTTTCACAAACAACAATTTTTTATTCAAGATTTGGGAAGACAGGGAGCAAACTGGGACGGTGGCCAGGGTCGGGTGCGGGCGGAGGGGTGGAGGAAGGAGGGAAGGAAAGGCCGTTTCAAAACTTGTTGAATGACAGCCTTCTACTGCTTGAGCAATCCGCAGGGGTGGAGTGATTATTCGTATGTTGCCTTCCCCCCCAAGTTTTGGGGACTGTGGGTGAGGAGGCTATGGGACTTGGGGAGGGGTGAAGGCGGTTACAGATGTGCTGCAGCGGCGGTCTGTCATCCTGCCTGCATTCCTGCAGACCATCCACCAGATGCTGGAGCGTGTCGGTTTGCTCCCGCAGTAGCCCAAGCATTGCCTCTGTCACCCTCTGGTCTTCCTGCTGCCACCTCTCAGCTCGAGCATCCCTCCTGACCTCACGCTTGTCCCTCCTGTCCTCCCGTTCGCTGGCTGCTTCCTTGTACTGGGAAATTCTGTCCCTCCACACATTCTGCTGAGCTACTTCAGTGCGGGAGCACTGCATCAGCTCAGAGAACATCTTGTTGCATGTGCGTTTCTTTCTCCACCTTATCTTCAACAGCCTTTGGGAGGGAGATGCCGGGGGATGCCTAGGGACAGTTGCAGCTGTGGGATGAAAAAAAGGGAGTGAATTTTTTAAATGGATACATTTTACAGAACAATGCTTATACTCTTTCGTGGTGAACAGCACCATTCACAGTACCTACCAAATATACTTTCAGTAAAAGGTCGCATTTTGCATCTTTATATTGAGTGCCTGGGGCTTTGGTGTACAGATCACACACTCAGGGCTGGGCAACGGAATTCGGCTAGCGGGCGGCCATGGTAAGCCGTAGACTTTTGGCTTCGGAAACCTTAATTAACAGCAGCGCCCTCCTTTCACACTCAAAGCCAAGTAACTCAAAACAAAGTAACTCCAGCCATTCCATTCTCTGGGATGCTTGCTTTTGCCGTCACCCAAAAGCGTGGCTGGTATCAGGGAAGCTCCCTGCTAGCCGAAAGCCAACTGCCCAGCCTGAACGGCCCCCCTCCACTCCCCCACCGCGTGGCTGGTATCAGGGAAGCTCCCTGCTAGCCGAACGCCAACAGCCCAGCATGAACGATCCCCCTCCCCTCCCCCACCACATGGCTGGTATCAGGGAAGCTCCCTGCTAGCCGAACGCCAACTGACCAGCATGAACGATCACCCTCCCCTCCCACACCATGTGGCTAGAAACTGAGGGGAGGATTTTTTTTCAGGAACAGGCAAACAGCCCAGTAGAAACGGCCACCTCTGACTGTCCCCGTAATTAAATTCCCGTATATCAAACAGGTCACTATGAATAATATCACTCTAATGAGGATAACACAGACAGAGAAAGAACGGATGTTGCTTGAATGCCAGCAAACACCGGGGCCGTATGCTGCCAGTCTTTGCCATGCAATGATACCAGAGTACTTGCTACTGGCCTGGCGTGGTAAAGTTTCCTACCATGGAGGACACAATAAGGCTGCTCTCCCCAGAAACCTTCTGCAAAGACTTTTAGAGTACCTCCTGGAGAGCTTCATGGAGATGTCCCTGGAGGATTTCCGCTCCATCCCCAGACATGTTAACAGACTTTTCCAGTAGCTCTACTGGCGAGGAATGCATCCCAAGTCCTCAGGGCAAAGTAACCATTAAAAACCAATTGCTTTACAACCATGTCTTTTCTATTGAAAAGATACACTCACCTGATGTGCCTTCTCCGGCTTCATGGTCCGGGATACTGCCTTGGGAGGGGATCTCTGTCAGAGTGAGGAAGAGTTCCTGGCTTTCGGGGAAATCGCAATGCAGAGCGCTGTCGACCACCTCATCCTCATCATCCCCCACATCATCTTCCCCATCCGCAAAAACATTAGAGGAAGCGACTGATGAGAATACCCCATCCTCGGAGTCCATGGACATGGGTGGAGTTGTGGTGGCGGCCCCCCCTAGGATGGCATGCAGCGCAGCGTAGAAGCGGCTTGTCTGGGGATCTGACCCGGAGTGTCCGTTTGACTCTTTGGTCTTCTGGTACGCTTGTCTCTGCTCCTTAATTTTAACGTGGCACTGCGTTACATCCCTGCTGTATCCTCTTTCTGTTATGGCCTTGGCGATTTTTTCATAGATTTTTGCATTACGTCTTTTCGATGCTAGCTCTGCTAGCACGGATTCATCTCCCCAGACTGCTATCACGTCTAACAACTCCCGTTCTGTCCATGCTGGAGCCCTCTTTCTATTCTGGGATTGCATGGTCACCTCTACTGAAGAGCTCTGCATCGTTACCTGTGCTGCTGAGCTCACCACGCTGGCCAAACAGGAAATGAATTCAAACTGGCCAAACAGGAAATGAAATTCAAATGTTCCCGGGGCTTTACCTGGGGCTTTACCTGGCCAGAGTATCCGAGCTGGGACCGCTGTCCCGAGAGGTCGCAGTGGTGCACTGTGGGATAGCTCCCGGAGCTATTAGCGTCGAATTCCGTCCACACTACCCCTAATTCGACACGGCAATATCGATCTTAACGCTAATCCCCTCGTCAGGGAGGAGTACAGAAATCGATTTTAAGAGCCCTTTATATCGAAATAGATGGCTTCGTTTTGTGGACGGGTGCAGGGTTAATTCGATTTAACGCTGCTAAATTCGATATAAACTCTGAGTGTAGACCAGGCCTAAGTCAGTCTAACACAAATTGGTGAGATCTCTCATCCAGAACTGGACAATTGGGTAATTTAATTGGACTCTCAAAGACTAGCTTGCTAAATTTCTCTGTGCTACAGCCAGTAAGAGGGATGACCTTCTAAGTCAAATAACACTTGTCCGCAATAGTAGAGTGTGCACTCCAGTACTGATTCACACCTTTTTAATTGGCCCAGGAAGAGAAATCCACCTCCCAGTGGGCCTGATATTTACCCATTCAGAGCAAGAAGAAATCTAATATTAATCATAGCAATTCCCACAACTATGCTGAATGTGTAGCAAAGATGCTGGAGGTCACCTGACCCTGCATTCTACCCGTTGGTGCATTCACACGAGCATCAAAAATCCTGCTGAGGTACCAGTAATCAGATTTACTTCTTCCAGTGTCAGACCTTTCGTTTTAATGAATGGTCCCACAATAGCCAGTGAAACATTGTCTCCGCATTATCATTTGAACAGCAATTCTCAAAATTATTTATGTAGTTCATTTGACAGCAGCTCTGAAGGCTGTACATAATTGTGAGAAGCTTGATCCATTACCTGAATCTCACCAGGCAAGTGTCCAAATGCTGACTTCAAATATAATTCAGAAGCAGAGGAGGATGAGAAGTATTACAGATAACGCTCATCGTGGACTCTGGGTATCACCCCAAATACTTGGGCCTCGTCCTTCAAAAAGGGACAACAATAAACTTGTTACATTCCGTGCTTTTAGTTTGCAAGAAGCTGTGTTGGAGTTGCTCCTCGATTTGTCAGCCTGTGTAACACTGGACTCAGCCATCGTTCAAAACCCCTCCCTAGAGATCTCACCTTGGACTTTCTAGTGAGGCAAGGACAGTTACATCTGCCATACCCCAGATGTATCTTAGAATCATAGGCCTGGAAGGGACCTCACGAGGTCTTCTAGTCCAGTACCCTGCACTTATGGCAGGACTAAATATTATCTAGACCATCCCTGAGAGATGTTTCTCTAACCTGATCTTAAAAATCTCCAATGATGGAGATTCCACAACTTCCCTAGGCAATTTATTACAGTGCTTAACCACACTGATAGTTAGGAAGTTTTTCAAACCTAAACTGCCCTTACTTCAATTTAAGCACGTTGCTTCTTTTCCTATCCTCAGAGGTTAAAGAGAACAATTTTTCTTCCTCCCGCTTGTAACAACCTTTTATGTACTTGAAAACTGTTATCATGTCCCCGCTCAGCTTCCTCCAGACTAAGAAAAAAAAATTTTTTTTCAATCCTTCCTCACAGGTCATGTTTTCTTTAATCATTTTTGTTGCTCTTCTCTGGGCTTTCTCCAATTTGTCCATATCTTTCCTGAAATGTGGCACCCAGAACTGGACACAATACTCTAGCTGAAGCCTTATCAACGCGGACTAGAGCGGAAGAATTACTTCTCAAGTCTTGCTTACAACACTCCTGCTGATACAGCCTAGAATGATGTTTGCTTTTTTTTACAACAGTGTTACACTGTTGACTCATATCTAGCCTGTGATGCACTATGACCCCCAGATCCATTTCCAAAGTACTACTTCCTAGGCAGTCATTTCCCATTTTGTATGTGTGCAACTGATTGTTCCTTCCTAAATAGAGTACTTTGCATTTGTCCTTATTGAATTTCATCCTATTTACTTCAGACCATTTTTCCAGTTTGTCCAGATCATTTTGAATTTTAATCCTATCCTCCAAAGCACTTGCAACCCCTCCCAGCTTGGTATCGTCCGCAAACTTTATAAGTGTACTCTCTGTACCACATCATCTGCTTCCCCCCTATCTACAAAGCTTGTTACACTGTGAAAGAAAGCTATCAGGTTGGTTTGACATGATTTGTTCTTGACAAATCCATGCTGACTGTTACTTATCACCTTATTATCTTCTAGATCAGGGATTCCCAAACTGTGTGTTGGGACCCCAAAGTGGGTTGTGACCCCATTTTAAAGGGGTTACCAGGGCTGGCTTAGACTTGTAGGGGGCTCAGGTTAGCTGCCTGGGGCTGAAGCCCTTGGGCTTCAGCTTTGGCCCCCTGCCAGTGGCGGTGGGGCTTGGGCTTTGGCTTGGGTGGCAGGGCTCTGGTGGGCTCAGGCTTCGGTCCCCCCCTTCTGGGGTCATGCAGTACTTTTTGTTGTCAGAAGGGGGTCATGGAGCAATGAAGTTTGAGAACCCCTGTTCTAGATGTTTGCAAATTGATTGCTTAATTATTTGCTCCATTATCTTTCCGGGTACGGAAAGATAATGGAGCAAATCATTAAGCTGATTTAAGATAAGCTGACTGGTCTGTAATTCTCTGGGTTGTCCTTATTTCCCTTTTTATAGATGGGCACAATGTGTGCCCTTTTTCAGTCTTCTGCAATCTCTCCCATCTTCCATGACTTTTCGAATATAATCTCTAATGGTTCAGATATCTCCTCAGTCAGCTCCTTGAGTATTCCAGGAGGAATTTCATCAGGCTCTGGTGACTTGAAGACCATCTAACTTATCTAAGTAATTTTTAACTTGTTCTTTCCCTATTTTAGCCTCTGATGCTAGCTCATTTTCACTGGCATTCACTATGTTAGATGTCCAATCATCACCAACCTTCTTGGTGAAAACCAAAACAAAGATGTCATTAAGCACTTCTGCCATTTCCACATTTTCCGTTATTGTTCTCCTCCCTCCCCCTCATTGAGTAATGGGCCTACCCTGTCCTTGGTCTTTCTCTTGCTTCTAATGTATTTGTAGAATGTTTTCTTGTTACCCTTTATGTCTCTAGCTAGTTTAATCTCATTTTGTTCCTTGGCATTTCTAATTTTGTCCCTACATACTTGTGTTACTTGTTTATATTCATCCTTTGTATTTTGACCTAGTTTCCTCTTTTTGTAGAACTTTTTTTTGAGTTTCACGTCATTAAAAATCTCCTGGTTAAGCCAGGGTGGTCTCTTGCCATACTTCCTATTTTTCCTGTGCAGTGGGATAGTTTACTCTTGTGCCCAACAACAACAACAATGTACTTGTTAAAAGGCATTTTTCAGAGTAAGAAACAAGCAGAAAAGTTGGGTGTGGAGAGGAAAAATGCGGGAGGTGAAGAAAGCACTTTGAGTTTACTCCCTGTGTTATAGTGTGTGGTCTGAATTTCTTCTCACTTCTAAATCATCCACTGCACAATTATCCTGTTGACATTGAATAGCTACTTTCAATCAAGCTATTATTCAGTACTCCAACATTATCTGAAAATCATTTAAATAGCCATTAAATCCTTAGCAACTATGAATGGACAAATAAAAAACTAACAGCTTGCAGCCCATCCTTCCCCAGCTAAGTCCCAAAGCTTCATAGCTGTTAATATGGCTGGTATCAATCAAAGTGTCATGCCATTCTTTCACTTGCTGAAGTATTTAGTTTTTAAGATCAAACTAAAAGATATACCTCAGGATCCTCTTCCCAGACTTCATTCAGAACACTGAGAGGGAAATATGTTAAAGTGTTCTGGACTTGTAGAAATTTGTTTAGCGAATAAATCTATTAAAGGCAGAAAGGAGAAATAGTTTGTCCAAATAACAAATCTGCATTGCTTAGACTTCTTGTGTGGGTTTTGAGTTTGATTTAAATAGTACAAAACAAGGACTGATGTGAATGGTGAGATGTGGATACAGATGGAAAGCTTACTGGAAAGAAACAATTGCACTGGGTTAACTTACATGAGGTAAAAGCCACAATAGGTCATACTTGTGATTCTCGCTGCTAAGCCAAAATCTTTCAGACATGAGGTAGCATTAATTGGAGCTGTTTCAGCTAAAACTGTAGCTCTTTGTCTGCCTTGAAAGAAATGACCAATGGAAATCTATAACTCACCAAAACCACCATCCTCTAGAATTTTCCTCTGTTTTAATATGGGCTGGGTCCCCCCAGTTGTGGTTTTGGTCAGCTGACTTAATTTACAGATGCTGTTCCAGCAAACTGCCTAAGCGTCTTATAAATAAATAAAGGGTACTCCAATAATCTATTTTTCCATTTTTCCAGGGGATTGTGGGGAAAGCAGTACAGTGATGTAGGGAAGGTTTGGGAAACTGTTTGCCAATAAAAGAATAAGAAGTAATCCTGCTTTGTGGTTTGAGGCAATTGAACAAGTTCACTTAGTACTTTCTTTTGAGGTTTTACATCCTTTTTGTAGGTAACCACTCTAGCTAATTGACTCCTCTGGAGTTTCATGTGCTGGGAAATTCATTTGCTATAGGGCTACAATCCTTCCCCTGACTCACTGCTGAACATGGAAGAAGGGCATGTTCATCAATGGCCCAGACTTCACGGATATCGAGAGGCTCTGTCCAATCCAAACCATCCTTTTGAGAGAGAAAATATTCCATAGGCAGACCTCTAAGGCTCTTAGGTCTACAACTGGCACTTATCCCACCATTCCTGACCTCCCTGCTCCCATCTGTACTGAAAAATGTGCTTTTGTGAGCGGAAACTGGATACCTTTGTGTGTATATTTTGTCATCTATGATCACAGTAACAGTTAATCCGGTGTTTAAAGCCTGAGAACCCAGCATGATGATGCCAGTTGTACATTTAATGGCCTTAAAAGTCACTATTAGGAATTTCTTTTGCCAATGAAAAGAATATAAAAGCTAACAGACAGCTTTGGAGTCAGGTGTGTAACCTGCTAGAGCTGAAAAGTGAGTTTAATTTTCAGCTCTGTCAGCCAGAAAAGCAGTAGTGGTGTTATTCTGAGTTAACAATTGGCCTGAAAGAGGGAAAGACTCAAAACCTGGGGGTGGAAAGACACTATGTGTGACCCTTCCTTAGGGAGGCTTCCGATGCATACCAGCGCTGCCAGAAGCTGTCAATGGGTTACTTTGAAGCCATTCTTCTTATTTCATATATAAAAGCATAATTTATAATTAAATTAATAAACAGGGGTTTGGAAAAAGATCTGATTTACTTTTTCACCAAAAGAAGCCTTGTAACTGCTATTGGAGCCGGACAAGATCTATCAGTTCTCCTTGCAGGGTTCATGCCTATTTGCTTCTTTACTCCTATTATCTTTAGTTTTCTAGACCTGTGGTTGAGGGGGGTGGGAGAAAAGATTCATGTGGCTCCCACACATCTAGGCCTGTGGGAAGACATGTAGAATATACCTCTGGCTCCCATCCGGGAGCACCTTCCTTCCTGATCCTCTCAAAGCAGGAGGGTGGCGTGGAGGGGGGTGTCTGCCGAGGTGGGGCATGTGTTAAGAGTGTAAAGCTGGGCAGAGAAGGCAGAAGTGAAGGGGGAAGCCATGAATGAGTGTTGGCCTTTTGTGGGGAGGGCCAGAAGAGAGGAAGGAGGGAATAGCAGTGTGGCCAGAAATGAATGAATGGGGTGGCTGTAGGTAGGAGACAATTGTTTGCATAAGACTAGGAAGGCAGAAATGAGTAGGAGGACAGGAGAGAAGGAGGAGTCAGGATTGAGTGATGGAAAGCTCCGGGAGCAGACTGCACAGGCAAGTGACCTGGCATTCTCCTAATTCATTCCAATAGATCCTTTGATGGCATAATTGCTGAGCCGGCATGTTAGCCATTTTCCTCATTGTTTCAAGCACTGCCCCACTAAAGGTCACCACGTTCTTATCCCTCAAGCAGCACCCCACTGCGATATCAAAACTAATTGCCTGGTGATGACTCACCTACTCCAGCACCTTAGGCACCTAGGAAAAATACTGTGATCCACACTGCCTGGGTTAGGAGCCTCAGCTCCCTAAGCCTGCTAGGCAGGGAGCTGCCTAGACTCGCCAATGGGAGATGCCAACAAGAGGGGAGTGTCTAAACCCTGCCCCTCTCACAGAGTTAGGTGCCTGAATCCAGTCTGCTAGGAGGCACCTAATTCTGCAATCCACCGCCAGGAACCCTCTCCTGCAGTCAGGCAGTTGAGGCTAAACTGTTTCTTGCAAGAATGAATTAGGCAGGCACCTAACTCCGCACACACTGTTGGGAGCAGGACATCTCCCTTATAAACTTTTGTAGTGGTTCCCTGGATGTGGGAGATACTGGTTCAGTTCCTCACTCTGCCTGGTGAGGAGAAGGGATTTGAACATGGATCTCCCATCTCTCAGCAACGTGCCCCAACTGCTGGACCAGGGCTGGCTTTAGGAAGTGCAGGGCCCCATGCAAACAGTGTCGACTCTTAGGCGCGGGGCCCAATTCGGGGGAATCGGCCTAAAGCCGGCCCTGTGCTGGACTATATGACACGCAGGTATAGGACACTTTCAATCTCTTTTGTTAAAGCCCTTCCATTTTAATTAAATAATTGTATAATTAAATATTAATTGGGTCAGTCAGCAAGTGAAAATCACTCTGTATTATTATTATATATGTGTATTATTGTGGCATCTAGGAGCCCTAGTCATGGACCAAGTGCTAGGTGCTGTACACACACAGAACAAAGTTGAAAGGGCAGGTTTCACAGTTTATTTTGCCTGTTAACATATCAGGCCAGGTTCTCAATCCCACTTTGGCCCCTTTGCACCACTCTGTGCTTATGGTCCCTTGAGAAGGGGAGAGTTCCTCTGGTGACGAGAGCCCAATATAGGGATTCTCTGCCACACTTTTTCCTGCCTCTGGCTTACAGGACATGGCTGGGGGAAAGACCATGTGGCTGGAATACAGCTGCTAGAGCAGCCCTTTGTATCTGTAAGCAGCCAGGTGCTACTTAGAAACTTAGCATGTTTCTCAATGACCAGTCTGAGGACCGGCACCAGTCCCTGAGATCTCCCTGACACAGTTTAGGAAGGCAGCAAGCCTGTCCCTGGAATCAAAAAAGGTTGAGAAACACTAGGATCTAGAGCATCGTCCACCCAGGATCAAGACAGCCACACAGATGGCATAAAGCCACATTTCCACAACCCGCACAGTTTAGCCAGACTATAGAATCTGGCCCACTATGTTCTCATGTGTGCTTCAGTACATCCTTCTGCCTGTCTGTATTACTTTCACCCATGATAAAACCATTCCACTCCCTGGTCATCTCCCCCATGAAATGAACATTCTATATTATCTTATGGTCTCTTTTGTGTGTAGGGCAACTTCCTATGAGCTAGCCTAGCTTCTGAATCCAGAGATCACCATTTCCCATTGTATACACTGTTTCTGAAACACCAACTATATTGACCCCTCTCACTAAAGCAAAACATTCCAGCTTCCCGTGTCTGACTTTAACATTCTGTCTTCAGTATAAGTATTTGTACTTTTGCTACAAACAGATTAGGGCAGCCTTTCTTATTAGCCCCATTTACTGTAGCTGAAACCTTGCCTTTGCTCGAATGGATGCCTGTACCACAACGTCCCTGCCACCGCCAATCAGTAGTTCCTGGCAAGTTCTTCTCCAGCAAATTCATTTTGAAAAGAGGAAAAACTGGTGAGAGTAATTTGGTGGTTCTAATTTTCAATCAGCTGCAGAATCCTCTACACAGATGTGGTAAAAGGCGGTCATGGGGAAGGGAGAGATTTCTAAGCTGGCTCCAGGAGCTGGGGGTTCCATTTCCAGCAAGGGATACTGGTTACAATGTCTGCTCAGACTGACAGATCTGATGCCCGCTGTAATGAGTGACAGCAGATGTCCTGTGATCATGTAGGCCTTTCTCTACTAGGAGGCTAGCCACACTAATTAGAACTGTTTTTAAGCGTGGTGCTAACATAGATTCATCAAGGTTTCCTTACCCACTGTGAATAGGCTTAATTGCATTTTAAATAGTGTAACAAAGCATGTTTTTAAGAGCTGCTCTCCCAGTCCTGTCCCTTGCGTAGCTTAAGGAAGGAATGTAAAGCAGGTGATTTTGTAACATACTTCAAGTTTAGGAGCATGATGACTGGAACTTTAAGAAGCATGTGTGTGCTTACCACACCTTTTAAGACCCAGGAAACTCTGGATACAGACTTTGAAAGGATGGTCAGTAGGAAGAAGTTTCAGCAGGTTGGTTGATGACTAAACCCAAGAAAGTAATAGGGCTGGGTGGGCTTTATAAACCCCCTAACTCTGCTAACTGGATTGTTTTGCTGTTCTGGTCCATTTAGGTTCATGGTAGTTAAACTAAAAAGCATTGAATTTTGGCCGATGGAATTTTGGGAGGCATAACAATCTTGGAGTTATATTTCAGTTTTGTCCATCATGGAGATGGTGGGGGTTTTTTTATTCTGTCTATGCCCTGTTAGAGACCTTCATTCAATAATTCACTCTTATTCAGACATCTCCCAAAGGCTAGGATTTCCAAAAGCCAGCGCCACAATTCTAGGATGTTGCTGATGACCCAGTCTCTGTTATTTAAAAAAAATCAATAGATAAACACCCAGAGAACAAGATCTATGATCTTATGGACAACTTTATTAAGTCAATCCTATGCCTTCAAGAGCTCATATTCCAGAACCATTTCCAGTTTCATATTCACATTGACAGTATCAGAGCCAATAAGGCTTCTCCAGGGAATGAGCTCTGTAAAGCCATGGTTTTGAAAACTAAGTTTTTAAACTATATAGAGTTATCACAACATTCCAGACATGATGTGCCCCTGGCTTGCTACCAGTCCTTCACAGTTATATAACTGAGACAAAACTATCACAGACGAGTGTAGGTCGCAGGTTGCTTCCCACAACACTAGCATAACACAGCCTGAGGACCATTCCCCGGTGTAACGAAGCTTCAGCGCAGGATTCATTGTCTCAAAGTTTAAGCTTTTCATCTTTGGACATTTGCACTTCCGCCTGCCGGACTTCAGCCCACTGCTCAAAAACCTCTTGCTGTAAATTCTCCATCCTTTTCTGTGTGATCCAAGTAGAAGGATCCCTTCCTGAGAAAGTTTGTCCACAAGAGATACAAATCATCTACATAACATGCCTGCCTGCAGAAAGTTACTTTCACAGGAGTACCAGAGGCAATTCTAGGGGGTCACACCTTTAAAATATAGTATTTCTAATCTGCAGATAAAGGGGAAAAAAGTGTTTCATGGCAACTCATGCCTCACAGCTATGCTTCAAAGGACAGAAACCAACCTTTAGTATCATAAGTCTCTCAGGACCTTTATCTCCTTGTCTAATGCCATATGTTCATTCTTGGAATGTGTGTCTATATATATATATAGACACACATATATATGCACATACTAAAGTATGCTTAAAGGATTAAATTCTGTGGTCTTGAGATAATGGAATTGTAAATAAGTCAGGATACCTCGAATTTAGTAGATACACATTATCATAGCCTCAAAGTCGGCAAAATGAAAACACATAAAAAACACTCCAGAATTCTCTTACACTTAGCTTAGAAATTGGCTCTGAAGAATCCCACCGATTTTCAAAGGTTTTTGTAATAAAGAGGAAAGAAAAGAGTATGTAACTTTTTTAACCAGTTCTAGTTGCATAATGGTTTCATCTTAAGTGCAGAACATTTGAGACCCTCGGCCACCCAACCCTCTCTGCAAAGGCATTTAGGGATCCCATTTCAACAGCCTGAACTCCAGGAATCACATTATCCAAGTTCACCTGTCATCGTCTGGGTTTGAATGCACTGTTGCGTTCATTGGGTGAGTGATACAGGGCCAATAGAATGATTTCAATATAAGTTTATGGCGATCATGAAGATTGTGTACATGTAAATGGAAATATTTCAAGGGTGGTTATGCTCAGAAAAGCAACTGAGCAAACACGGCAGCATCTTGCATAACAGATCGTCTCCCTAGGGTTGCTTCAAGCCTGCCGATATAAAGGAGACAAGGTGAAACTGCCTGAATCACCTGGGGTCACTGCATCCGCAGAGAAGCAAAACCAAAATCCAGACAGACCATGGGACTGGAACAAACCATTGTGATACTGGGTTTTTTCAAGGATGTTACTGATGTTCTGTGCTAAGGAGTTATCTATCCATGTAAATGAAAAAGGCAGCATGGTGGAGAATTAGAAGGCTGGAGAATATCATAGAGTCAGAGCAGAAATGTAGTAGGAAGAGATATGGGAGACAGGTCGCCATGGGAAGCAGTATGCAATTAGAGCAGGGGTGGCCAACCTGTGGCTCCAGAGCCACAAAACAGCTGATCGGGCGGTGCGGGGAGGGAGAGGGAGGTGCTGATCAGTGGGGCTGCCGGTGGGTGGGAGGCACTGGGAGCGGTGGGGAGGGGGAGCTGATGGAGGGCTGCTGACGTATCACTGTGGCTCTTTGGGAATGTACATTGGTAAATTCTGGCTTCTTCTCCGGCTCAGGTTGGCCACCCCTGAATTAGAGTATAGCAGCAGGTTAAAATGGCAAACATTTTGCAGATAAACTCAGACCCAATATGCAGACAAAATGTGCCTAAAGAAGATGAGCAATGGAGTGGCAGGGGCCATTCTGCTGAGGTGAAATGTGACATTCAAGTAAAGAGGGTGGATAAACAAATCGGTGGGATGCTATGCAGACACCATTGGCTGTCCAGTTCCTGGAAGCTGAAGGTGTCAGTGTGCTCCTTCCTTTGGAGCTAGGGCCTTCTATAGGCTTCCCACAGAAAGCCAAGAGGTGATAGAGCTGGGCCACATGGGTAGAGACCATTGAAACTTTGGCTGTAATGAAACAGGGAGGAGACAGACTCCAGTCTCTCCTCTGGATCTCTATTCCCAGAAATTATATTCCTACATGGTCAGTGCTGTGTGAGTCTGTTTCCTTATTTACCTGTTCTCAAAATTTATTCTAGCTCCTTCTCTTCACTATATTTTTGTTTTACTTGCCCTCCTGCAGTTGATTTCAGTGAGACTGCATATCCTTCTAATGGGTCTAAGTTCATAGGATCTAATTCTCCTCACATACATCAGTGTAAGTCAGGGGGGCTGCTTTGAACACAATGGAGCAACAGTGGTGTCAAAAAAATATATTAGAGGAGAATCATGCACATCATTTGGTACAAGGCTCATGGTCTGAGACCTGCTGCTTATCAGCCCTGACTCCATTACCACTCTGCTACTTCCTGGTGGGTTCTGTTTCTATTTACCAGGGGTGGCCAACCTGAGCCAGAGAAGGAGCCAGAATTTACATTGCCAAAGAGCCACAGTAATACGTCAGCAGCCCCCCATCAACTGCCCCTCCCCTCTCCCAGTGCCTCCCACCCACCAGCAGCCCCACTGATCAGCACCTGCCCCACACTCCCCACACCTCCTGATCAGCTGTTTCGTGGCATGCAGGAGGCTCTGGGGGCAGGAGGGAGAAACGAGGGCATGGCAGGCTCAGGGGAGAGGGCAGAAAGGGGTGGAGTGGGGGCAGGGCCTGTGGCAGAGCCAGGGGTTGAGCCGTGAGCACACACACACACACCCCGGCACATTGGAAAGTTGGCGCCTGTAGCGCCAGCCCCGCAGTTGGTGCCTATACAAGGAGCCGCAAATTAACTTCTGAAGAGCCGCATGTGGCTCCGGAGCAACAGGTTGGCCACCCCTGCTATTTACCAACACCAAGCACTACCAGGCTATTTCTGCAGTTTCAGTCTTATTGGCAGAGGCAGCACCCTAGACCACATTTCCTTCCTGGAGATGTGCCCTTCTGGTCTTCCAACGGAGCAGTCAGTTCTTTAATAAAAACCTCTTGTTGGACCCCAAAGCCAGTCTCTCCTCTCAGAGCAATGCTGGCATTGTCTCCTGAAAGCAGCCTGTTTGGACAGAATGGAATTTCCAAAGCTGCTGCTATTGTGTAAATTCCCTGCATGGGTTCCTTCCTTCCTACACTTCTAATCTCTTTAGTCGTAACAAACACAGGTTTTGTTTCTAATTCTCTGCTGACTCAGTCATGGTTTTTTTAATCTAAAAAGCCTGCCCATCCTTTTAATATCCCTGATGGCTCTACGCAAGCAGAGTACTGCAACAGCCTAACAAAACATGCCGCCTGGTGGCTTTCCCACTGAGCCAAAAGATAGTTGTGCTCTCTGCTCCAGCCATGCTAACTAGCTGCTGTTAGCAACAGTTCATGGATTGTTTTATGGTAATAAAATATTGGATTTCATATACATTTATTATCCACACACATGGCCAAGAGTGTTTCCTTTTAAAATACTTTTCATCCTCTTTCCACCTCTTTTTTTCCTCTTCTCCAGCACTTTGAGCCTATGTTTTTTTAAAAAAACATTTCCTCATTTCTGATCATTTCTCTCTTTCCTCCATTTGCTTTGGCTGTGATTAATTCAAGAGGTCAGCCCTCTATTTCCCTCTATTATACCAATGTCTCAATCAGTCTTCAATCATCTCTCTTCCGGATTTCAAGCATTATTACTGGGGTTTTTTCATACTCCTCCAAATGATGCCCATCTCCCTTCCCTCACCCCCTTTCGTCATGTATATCTGTTACATCACTGGAGTCTCTCCTGACTTCTCTTCCATTAGATGGTTGGTGGGCTGTGGTTTGAAAGACTTACTAAAAGATTCAACTCAAAGAAGCCCAGTCCCACTTTATCAGTCAATTGCTAGATTTCCTGTGCATGTGCCTGTATAAGTGGGTATGTATGCCTCATTATACCAGTAAGAGTCCCTGCAGTTCAATAGCTCATACAGCTGGCATCCTGCTTTACAGTTCCTTGCCTGTATTTGTTGTTCTTTAAACCTCAGAAAGTTCAGCAGTTCATTTCAGCTAAGTGCCTGGATTTGGAATATTTCTTTTGATTCAGGAATACTTTGTTATCAATCTGTTTGAATTAAGCCGTCACAGGAAAACTGATAGACAAAAAAAAACCCAAGCCCCTCAAGTTATGGGCTGCAAAGTTATGAGATATAATCATTGTTGAGAATTCTCCGCACCCAGATGTGTAAGAAGATTGACCATAGTGGAATGAAATAAATGTATAGAGGATTGCTTGGGTGACAGTTGGATGCTATCTTGGGGTATAATGAGGTAGGTGCTTAATGACAATGAGCATGGTGCATATGTGTAGTCAGTTTCCTTTTGTCTCCAGTCTTTCCTGTCTTATGTTAAACATCCAGTATGATGACCAATGCCATTGTAAATTCCACAGGTGTGCTCTAATGTAGGGGGAAGGAGAGATGTAACTAACCACCACACAGACGCTTCAGATTTCGCCATTAATAAGTAAACCGTTTTGATAGCACTGTAAATAGTGTGGAGAGTGAAATGTCAAACCAGCTCAGAGGGAGCGGTTTGAGGACCTTGTGGAAATGGTTGCTAAATCAAACTCGTTTATGAGCGTGAGTTTATAGGTATTAGGAAAGTTAAACATTTCACTAACAAGATGCAAATGATTGCACGGCCAGTTGGATTGCACAGCCTGTAAATATAAGGTGACCACTTTGGAATGACGTGTATTGTATTTAGTGGAAGTGTTTTGCTAATGAATTCCAAGCAGAAAAGAAATCATTTTTGGAATACACAAACTTTCTGCGGCTGATTCTTGTCCCACAGTGAAAATACACACAATTGAAGGCAATGGTGAAATGCTAGGTATGTCTACACTGCTGCCTCCCACTTTGCAGGGCCCTAGGGCCCAGGCTACAGCCCAAGTCTGTGTGTCTACATTGCAATTAAACAGCCCCTTCTCCTGAGCCCCATGAGCCCAAGTCAGCTGGCACAGGCCAGCTGGGGGGAGGGTTAATTGCAGTGTAGTCATACCCCCGTGGGACTGATTCTTAACTGCCTTGCACCTTGGATAGTCATTTACACTCATGCAAAAGGGGTTTAAAATGCTGCCATTCAGATATGGTATCTTATTACTCCCACTGTGAAGTGGGGGAAGGAAGAAATGAGCCAAGGTATTTAGACTCTTTCCAGTTGCACTGGGGCCTCTCCTATGAACGGTCTGTTTAATCGTTGAACTGGAATTCCTGAAACTGCATTCCTTGCCTCAGTTATGTGGCTCCTCAGGAAACAAAAATACAGCTTCCAGGAGCCCAGTGTCTTCATTAACCAGTGGTAATTGGTTTTGCTTAATTCAATTAAAGGGGCAATGTGAAGTCTCCTTTTGCTCACATCACATGTTTTCATGGGATTACCAACAAAAGCTAAGGGCCTAATGCTACTCCCATTTAATTTGTTACCAAATCAATAACAAAACTCCCATTGACTTGGATAGGAATCCTGCTCTCATTAAAGGTGCAGCCTACAGGTGCAACCTCATTGACATCAATGAGATTCTATGTGACCAGACTAGGTGGTAGAATGGGGATCTAAACTAGCACATAATTTCAATACCTGCTTACAGGTGTGACATATTTTTAATTACAGTTAAAATGAGCAGAAACAAAGTCCGATGAGAAGTTTGTTCCCTAAACTATTTCCAAAGAACCCGGAAGACTTGTTAGTGTCATGTGAAATACACCATACAATTTAGATTTGATTAACAGTCTCAGATTGGAAGCAATCCAGAAAACTGAGGTGAGCTGCAACTTGAAATGACGCTCATGGATAATGGCAGCTTCTCCTAGTTAATTTTTACAAGGCAGTTAGGGGAAATTCAAACAGCAGCTGTCTGACTGTATCTGGTTGATTTAAAATTGTTAAGAAGCAGTGAGTTTTCAGTCCCATCACTGCCATCCTATTCTCCTTCATCAGCACAATTGTTCAGTCAAAAAATAATTTAATAGAAATTTTAGAGGAACGTCCGGTTAATCAAAATACAGAATACTGCAGCATCACCAGCACAATGCTGTAATTCACCATTGTAATGTTTAATTCTGACACTTCATCCCCAAGACAGAGAGATTAACAAGAAGAGAAAATGGGTTATTACCATGACAAAGATTTTGACAGCACAGGGAAAGTGGCATATTATTAACCTGTTGTCAGTGCAGTGTTCATATAGTGAACTGGTGTTAGTCCCCTAATAATTATATTCCACATTCTGCATGATTCACAGTGCCCAAAATCTTCTGAGCCATTGCTTGGTTTTGTCTTTGTCTGAAAACTGTCCCTTTCCCATACATCAAATAACAGTACCTGAATAATCAGAAACACAAATGTAGTAGTGTAGCTTGCACAAACTATTAAAGGATCAGTGTAAGCATAGTTGAAATAAATGGAAAATGTAGATATTTCAAGAAAGGATCTCTTAATTCTTTTCCCAAAAGAAGTCCTGTTTATAGGTACAGCATCCAGTTAATGGGAAGAGGACCAGTTCTCAAGCAAGTACAGTTTAGTGCTTTTTCTTGATATGGAAATAAACAGTTTATTCACTTAATCTTCAATTCTGCTTCATTTCAGAACTCAGCCCTTCCAAGTTGAAGCCCATTGAGATAAACACCTATCAAGTGGTAAGTTATCACATATTAATGTAGAACACAGGTTTTGATTTTTAAGGGGTAGTCAACTTGAGTTGTAGTTTGAGGGTATATTCAAGGGACTGTTCAGTCTGGGATCGGGTTACTTTCATTTTCCCCATAAATAGTATTGTAAAATCAACATTATTTATTTATTCTTGCAGGCAAAATGTTGGAGCATGTAGATTAGTGTGTGACTGGATCAGTGTATACGCCCTTGGGGAATAAGCTACATTAACAGAAATTTCTTGGTAAAAATATATATATTTATTTCACAAAACACTGGAGGTTCCTATAAAAGGAGATCTGTTTGCTGTTGAGATCTAAGGGAGTCCCAGAAAGATTATCAATTCTGGTCACATTTCTCCTTGTTCTATACCTACTAGTGATCTGTACTTCAGAAACTGCTACGTCTGCTATGTGTCATTTCCACTATTTTATTTAGTCTATGATGCTGTTTTCCAGAACAAGGCAATAGTGAGCTATATTCATCCCTGAAGTCATACCATTTAACTGTGGAATTAATTGGGCCCAGCAAGTCTGGCTACATGAATCAGCTGGGCTCTCAAATGAACAAACAAAAACAACTTTAGACAAAACTCTGGAGACCTTGCCGTTATAATTTTAATTGCTATAACCCATTCCCTGAAGCCTATGTTTAAATTCACTCTGCTTGTGTATTATATCCCTTCTCCCCAGCAGTTGTCTGTATTGTCTGTTTAACTGCCAATTCTTTGAGGCAGGCACTGTCTTTTAATCTATGTTTGTACAGTTATTTTTACAATGGGGCCCTTATCATGGTTGGGGTCCCTAGGCCACACCTGACTATAAATAATAATAATAATAATAATAATAAATAATAATAAAATGCATTCTCATGTATGTTCATATGAGATTCTCCCTCTCAAACCATCAGCCGAATAACCCAGATTAATTCTTCTGAAAACCAGGGTAGCTATATGTCCAGTGACCTAGAAAACATTTTGCAGTTAGGTATCTGGAAAAACAGTCATAGTAAGCCCCCTCCTAGAGATGAAAGAGTTAACCAGGATCATCCCATAAACATGTCTAAAGAAAAGAGATGATTCTTTGGTGGTGGCTTTGCAATGAGGGGGAAGAGCTATTATATAACTACATACAAGATCTAATGATAGTTGTATTTTTAGATGGTAGGCTCTTTGGAGTAGTCTGGAGCTACATCTACACCACCAGGTAGGGATATGAGTCCCCTGCTTGTGTGCACATACTCACGTTAGCTCTCATTGAGCTAGAGCAAGTATAAGTAGCAGTGTAGCAGCGGTAGTGTGGATAACAGCCGCGAAGGCACAGCTTAGCTGTGCCACGTACGAAACCATCTGAAACCGATGGGTATGTATTTGGCATAGCTCAGCCATGCCTCCGCTGCTGCTACCCATGCTGCTACAGCTACACTGCTATTTAGACTATATATATTATACTAAATATTCTATATTTATACTGACCCTAGCTCGATGAGAGCTAAGAGGAGTATGTGTACACAGACGGGGAATCATACCCCTTGTGTGTTTATGCAGTGCCTAGTACAATGAGGCCCTGATCTTAGTTGGGATTTCTAGGCACTACTGCAATATTACTGTTGATTACAATGACAGTTGCAGGCAGGCTTTTTGTGTGTTTGTGTAAACTTGTTTTCTTCTTCTGCGAACAAAAGGGAAAGAGAAGGAAGTTATAGTAACTCGTGAAAGCATCTGTGAAAATGGTGAGCTACCATTTTCATGGGTTATGAGAGAGGAGTGCATCATAGGCAGTTGAAGAGACAAGTTTTCTCTGGGCTATGGGCCTAGCATAGAGCTGCCACCTTCCCACTGATATCACGGTGTTCTGTCCTAGGCAGGAGGGCTCACACCCAGCTACTAGCTGATACACTGGCTCAATGTGCTGAGACTGAACCCTAAAAGATACTGCTCCACCATCATGATGCCTTGCCCTGTAATCGTGTCGGCTTGGATGCCTGGTATTAGGATTCCATTCGATGTAACTGGGAGCATTGCTTTCCTTGTATCATTTTTAAATGGTACTGCAGTGCAATATACCTAAATCTGTATTCTTTTGGGAGCAGCAACAGCTGACAGTGTTCTCATTCATTGTTACAGCGCCACACCCTTAAAGGTAAGGCAATAACGTCAGCCTTAATAGTCAGAAATAGTCGGTTCTCACTTTGAATTAAACAGTAAGAGAAGAATGAAAGAGATGCAACTATTACAACACCTTTTTCCAATTTACTTTAGCCAGAAAGAAGAGAAAGATTAACTAGAGCTACATAATAATAACGATTGTGCAAATGTCTTTATATACAGGAGACACACCCCCCCCCGGTAGAACGCGCGTCACCATAGCGTGAATTCAGTATTAGCACGGGGGCGACCATGGATCCCAAAATAAAGTATTTACATTGGGATCCATGGTAACGCCCCCCCCCACAATAACGTGGTACTGCGCATGGCTCCCAAATCCTGCGTTCTAGTGGGGGTGCGGTGTATCACATGGATTAGACTACCCATAATTCCATCAGCGCCATACATAGCCCCATCAGCATATAGCACCATAGATGGCTATGAGTGGGAAGGAGCAATGTTCCCTCTAATTTCTGACAGGCCGTGTGCGCAAAAAATTTCTTTTGTGCAAAATATTGTGCTTCTGTGCAAATGTTTGTGTGCTCGGTGTTTCGCCGTGTGTGTGGGGTTTAGGATCTGTGTGTGCATGCATATGCGCACAGCTTGGAGGGAACAGTGGCGAAGAGTGAAAAGTGTGTGAAGTTCTTATAGAAAACCACCCTACTACCAATTTCACAGATCTGCAAAATACATGAGGTAACAGTTTAACTTTTTAATGCTTATCCTCAATGTATGCAGTAAATATGGACCAGAAACAATATTATCTATTCATAAATGTAAGTAAAGCCATCAGTGAATTAACAAAGATTAATGACAGGTTGTGCTTCATTCTTGCATGCATGCTTTGACCGTCAGTGAAATATTTAGCAATGCTGAAGTTTAAATAATCATAATTAGGTTTCAGAGTGAACATCTTATTCAGATGAATGGGACAGTTCATACCTCTCAGCTATCACTTCGGTATGTGATGCCTGCCAGTGTCTGAAGACATCTCTGCATCAGCTACACGTGTTCACGATTTCAAACTATAAGGACTAGGCGCTTAAAAAAAACCCTTAGATTCTGGAACAAGAAACGAAGGGAACCAGTTTATCAAGCTGCTTTGTGCCAGCCCAAATTCACCTCAGGTGAAGGCTCTCCACATGTATCAAACATTCAAGAGCAAGGATGGCCTAGTGGCTAGAGAGCCTGTGACTTGGAATACCAGCCTTCAGTTCGCTGCTCACAGATTTCCCCTGTGATCTTGGGCAAGTCACTGAGGCTTTCTGAGCCTCAGCTCCTTGTTTGTAAAATGGGGCTAATAATATTTCCCTACCTCATATAGGTGTTGTAAGGACAAATGCATTAAAGATACCATTGGGGCCAGATAGCTACCTTAGATAGACTTGGTTCTACTCTCCTGCAATAATGTAAGTCAGAAAGGGTGAAGAGAATCAAACCCATTATTGTATCCAACTTCGGAGGTGGCATTCCATATTGGAATAGAGGTAAACGATGGCAATCCATGGTGATTCTTTAAGAGAGCGCCATTATAAGTGTGAGAGTTCTCACAAGGGGACTCAGAGGAGAAGTATCATCTGGTAAAAACAGATGCATCTTTTAAAAAGTTAGACCTACGTAAAGTTGATTAAATGAATTGCCTTGATAGCAGCAATGATCTGTTGCACCATCATGCTGAGTCATGATTCACCAACCCATGATGCTGTGAAATTCTCAGAGTACAGGATAAAAGCTGGTTGCTACCTGGAACCCAGCACCTGATGAAGAAGCACTACGCGTCTAATCCTACATGTGTGTATATAGGGAGAAGTTACTCTTAATTGCCATTAACCCCAATACATATGGTGTGAATTCAACTGTGGGGCAATAGGAAAGTAGCTCTCCACAGCCCAGGTTAGTTATTCCACTCTCAAAGTAGTGTGCAAAGTTACTGGAACTACCCCCCACAAGAAGTGTCCCTTTGAAATCCACCATTAGAACTTAGCCATGGGCGGCAAAGCTGTCTGGAAATCAGATGGTTGGTTGTTGTTCTGTTTTTTTTTCCTGGATATTCAGTTTATAGAGTATGTGCAGCTGAAACCTATTATACTTGATTTAAAGTGACAATTGATAACAAGTTGAATCCAGACTATTATTGAACATAATTATTCAACAGAAGCCATCCTGAATCAATTAATCATACACTGAATGTTTATTTAGTGAAACTCCAACTCTTGGGAAAAAAACATTCACATTTCTGATTAATAGATTGTTATACAGTTTAGTTTACAATTTGTTGCACAGCAATACTTTCATCAAACTCACTGAAGAAGTGTTATGTCTTTCTCCATTAGCGGCAAATTAAAATGCTTCCATTTGTTTCAAATGAAAATGAGTCATTTGCAGGGGGAAACAAAACAGATTTGTTTTAATAAACTTATACACAACTGTAAAGTTCTTTCCAATGACACTCACTCTTCCTCCAGTATAAAGTTATGGCAGGCTGCTCTCATATGTACTAGGGTCAGATGTAATTACATCAGTATCACAACTTATTTTTATAAAGTTGACCCTTTTCGACCTGAGCGGCTAGTCTAAGTTCAGGGCCTGAGGATGTTCCAGTCGGAAGCAGAAATTGATGGAGTCTGGTATTTTCTTTGATGCAGTCTTGATTAGGACTTTGTACATTCCTTGTAAATACTTCTCTGAATGCAGGAGGGACCAAGAACTGTTAGGAATCAGGGCCTGTTGCAGAGCCAGTCTCCGAGCAACCTAGCGATCACAGCTGGCCTGTAGTAGACTGCCCGATTGACTACGTCGCCTGTTTGTTGGAAGAATCAGCAAACCAAATCTAAAGCCCAGCAGCTGCTCAAAGCATTCATCCACAGTTGTAGCTCCTGCACTTGTTTGTTCCCAGCCCTGCCCCTGCCTTGCCTCACACCAGGTAACTCAGCTCTGACCCTTGGTTCTGATTCCTGACTTCTGGCTCTGGCATCTCGCCTCTGACTCCAGCTCTGACCCTGGCTCCAATTCCTGACTACCAACTCCTGCTCTAACCTCTAGGCACGACTCCTTCTCTAACATAGTCCTGCAAGCTTACGTGGTGCCACCTTCATCTCCAACCCCTGCTCCTCTGACCTGACCAGTTCAATGGCAATCGAGACAAATTTCATGGGTTCCCAAATCAGTGTTGGCTCCTATTTGTGCTACACCCAAAGTCGTATTTCACTGACCAAGCCTCAGCAGGATTGATTATCAGCCTGCTTACATGGGAGGCCCTAGCTCATGTGTCTCCACTCCAGGAAAATCAGGCCCCGCTTCTGGGACAATTTGACGACTTTGGTGATGATCTTCAATGCGTGCGGCCAAATCTGTACTTTATGTGTTGTGGCAGGGATGCCGGCCAGTTGCTAAATATGCAGCAGAGTGCCAGCGCATAGTAGTAGATACTGAATGGAATGAGGCTGCCCAGCATTATCATTTGTGGCTCAGCCTTAGTGATGATACTAAAGATGAACTGGCATGGGTGGAATCCCCATCTGGCCTGGTCGCCTCAGTTGACCGATGCGTCAAGATCACTGACTGCCTGACCAAACACTGCCAAGGAAAAAGATGTTTCGGCCGGCCCAGCTGGCTCTGTCCCCCCAGCCCTCCTGTCACCAGTCCCTTCTCTGTCACTGGACCCCATTCAAGTTGATCAGGTCTAGCCCCGCCACTCTGACATGGAGAAGAATCAACACTAGGCATCATGCTTATTCCTATACTGCATCAAGCTGCCCTGCCAAGGTCCAATCTGCGCCCTGGTCAGTAAACATGAAACCCTAACCCCAATCGTGGGATCAGAGCTGGTTTGGTGCCCTTCCCCTTTCCCCAGCAGCCCACACCGACACATCTCCAATTCCCCCTCTCTGGCTCTGGCACCCTTTGGTGCCTGAATCAACCCAGAGGTGCTGGTGGCCTCAGGTGCCTCAGGCAATTTCATAGATCTGGCATTCACTCAAGCACACAAGACACCCACTCAGCATAAGCCCTCCCCCCATGAATTAGTGGAGTCCATAAATGGGTCACACTTTTTGTCAGGGCCAGTCACCCACCAGATGACTCCCTTAGAGGTAATGACCCTTTGAGCCACTGAGAAACCCTCCCGTTTGGGCTAATTCGTTCACCGACTCAAAAGCTCTCTCTTTCTAGCTTTATCCAGGGTCACACTCTTCACAGGCTACTGCTTGGTTCTCTTGCTTTTTGCCTCTCCTCTCTCTCTGTCTGTGTCCGTTCTCAGTTTCTGTATGTTCTCTCTTTACACACACACACACACACTCTCTCTCTCTCTCTCCTCTACCCAAAACAATATAATCCAATTTAATCCAAAAACTTCTGGGCACGATGCAGCTGCGCTGCTATAGCACTTTAATGAAGATGCTCTACACACTGAGGGGAGAGAGCTCTCCCCTCGTCCACGTAGTTAATCCACCTCCCCCAGAGGCTTGCTGTCTCTAGCACAAGGCTGATACCTGAAGCCAGTTTAAGACTTTGCTAATCTGCTTGGTGCAGATAGCTCTGAAACGCTGAAGAAGTTTGTGCACTGCTCCTTTAAATATCTAAGAATTCTGCAGCCTTGCTTTTCCACTGTCTTCCACCCTGTGTATTCAGTTACACCTATGCAGAAAGTGAAACATGGGTGTTGAATTCTGTTAACTGTGTCTTACACCTGGTTTAGACAAGTGTAGGTGGCTACACAAGTGCAGAGTTACAGAAAACTTTGCCTGAGTGCAAAGAACAGCAATTTTGTTCTGACTATTGCTGAAGCTTGTAACAGAAGAGGCGCGCGCACACTTCTTTCCAAGAGAGACTTTACATTTGTTCTCTCTTGTTGTTTTCCAATATTGGAAAACTATCTGACTAATCTTTAATTTAAATGTCGTTGGTTTTTTGTGAATGGGAAAAATGCTCTGCTTTTTTGGTTTCTTAAAGGAGACCTGCAGAAAAGAGGAAATGGAGATTGCACCCTACTTTGCTTCTTTATGATATATATGGGTAAAATATCACAGCCTCCCAAGTAAAGCAGTATCTTTCCTCTAAGGGATAGGTCTTGGTCTTAGAAGGTTTTGAAATATGTAAATATTTGTTTAAAACTTATTTTAATAATAGCAGTGTGATGCTGATAAATTAGATGTTACATACACCTTGAATGACCCAGTGTTGTAAAAATTAATTGGAACTTACTGGAACTCTCATTCTGTTTCCTTTGTTGGCTTACACAGAATATAAGCAAACGTATTCATGGTTTTGATTCTATATTAGAATTCTATGATTCTGTATTTCATATCTATAATAAAATCTGATACTGCAGTGATGGGAGCCATATAAGCACCTAGATAGATGATAAAAATGTTGTTAGTGAGTCCTTCAGGGGGTGCTGTCTGAGAGCAGGCACTTAATCTAAAGAGCACGGGGTTGTTAACTTTTACTGTATAGCATATGTAATACTCTAGTTTATTATTCTATTGTTCAGTGCTGAAGTTGCCGTGCTGTTTAAGTATTTTTCCCCTAAATCCATGGAGTTCAAAACAAAATACCCCAGCCTCTGTCTCAGTTTTCTCTTCTGTAAGATGGTATAGTAATACAGATATAACTCACCAAGAGTTTAGTGAGAACTAAGCAGTATGCAAAGCACACAAGGAGCTATAAATGGAAAGCAATTATATATAATAAAAGTTACTATTTTTTAAAATCGATAACTGATTTGTTTCCTAGCACAGTTACAATGCTATTGTTGCATAAACTAAATTTCACTTGCAACACTACACTATTATTGCAGCTGGCAATAACTAAGCACTCTAATTGCATTGATATGCACTGTGGAAATTTTCAGACAATGCATCAGGAAGCATTTTATAACAGAAATGTATCCTTACCAAAGGAATCTGTGTGTAAAATATTTGCAGCAACATCCAACTCTTATTAGTCTCACACTGAATCATGGCCATGAACAGGAAAAAATACACAGACCAGCCAAATTAAAAAAATGAAATAAAATAAAAGTTGACTCCACAAAGGATAAACACAATGCCTTATTGTTTTTACAGCACCCAAAAGCATGCTTAGATGCCTTATATCACATATCAGTACACATGGACACTACCCTGTGGACATGAAAAACAGGCATATCAAACAGTAAGGAAAAGAACTGGGACAGTACAGTGGTGGCTGTAAGTCGACCTAACATAGGTCAACTTAGGTTTATAGTGTAGACATGCCCTGAATAACTGCAACTTCCTTTCCCAGTTCTTTTCCTTACTGTTTGATATGCCTATTTTTCATGTCCACACTGCTCTTCTTCTGTCGGTGGTGCGTGTCCTCATCAGGAGCACTTCCACCCACTTAAGAGGGGCAGTTTGGGGGCCTGAGAGCCGGGCATCTCAGCTCTGCGTCCCGCTCTCTGCCAGTAGCCCGGCTGCCACCACCCCTTGGCTTCCTGTTGCACCGGCTTCTCAGCTCTCCATCCCACTGGGATCAGGGTAGCCAACCGGACTTAGGGTGTGGAGCTCCCCACTGGGCACAGCCATGCTCCCAGTGGGGAGCTGAGAGTCTGGACAGCAGCCAGGGTGGGAGCGGGAACCCGGGACCCCAGGGAGGCAGCAGGGCTACTGTCTGGGTGGGAGCCTGGGTGGCAGCCTGGCTTGGAGTGGAGATGAGGCAGCAGCCCAGCTGGGGAGCTGGGAGCTGGCTTTCTTGTCAATTTCACGGCTCCAGTGGAGTCATGAAATTGACAAGAATGACAGCCAATAGATGTAAGTAATGGAGTGTCAACAGGGACACTGCTTCGCCCTAACTTCCTATGCCTCTCATGGAGGTGGTGGAGTTATGTCAGTGTAGTAGGGCACTTACATTGGCAGGAGCAAGGCTGTAGCGTGTACATTGACATAATTAGGTCAACATAAGGCAATTTACGTTGACCTAACACTTTAGTGTAGACCAGACCTAAATTAAAATTACTCAGAGAGGCAAGGTGGGTGAGGTCATACTTTTATTGGACCAACTGCTGTTGGTGAGAGACAAGCTTTGGAGCCACATGGAGCTCTTCTTCAGGTCTGGGGAAAGTACTCACAGTGTCACAGCTGCATACATGATTGGACAGATAGTTTAGCCCAAGTAATTAGCACATATTCTAAGGGGTCGTTCAAGGTGACGTGGCTCATTAACACCCCTGTAGTCTCTCTAATATCATGGGACCAAATGGCTACAACACTGTGTACAACATTCAGATTACTCATTCTAGGAGGTTGTACAAACTGGTTGCCACATTTCATGGTAATTAGTCTAAAATGATGCCAATCAACTTTTTAGTCATCCAGAACAGTCTTATACTTGCTTTTGCAATTATAGTCAGTGTCTTTTTGAAACTGACTATAAAAGCACAGGTTTACTGCTTTCTGCGCCCTGGGAGTGGAGAACACCATTTCCGATATTGCCACAGCTTGAGGAAAAGCCATCCCCTCTTTATACAGAAATCTGCAATGCTGGCAAGTTTTAAAGTCTTTGTTGCTCAGTACTTGGCTTCAGTTTTCGGAAATTTTGAAGTGCCAGCTTTTCTCTTAAAGCAGCTTATCCTTGAATTGCAGTAACTTCAAACCGTTTACTTACAGAATCTAGAAAGCCCCAGCTGAAGTTGCTGGAATGGTGAGAGCTGCTACCGAAAATGGGAGGATTAAGGGCAAAATCCTCCAGTGATGGAGATCATCACATTTACATTCCCTTTCGTTGTTGATCTCTAAGCGGTTTTTAGAATGATCTATTCTTATCAAATTATTTCATGCCCTACAGTAAACCTGTGCAGATTGAGCTGTGACAGTGGGCTTTGCATTCTCCTTGTACATGATCTAGATTTAACTAATAGCTAACCTCCTCTCTGTAGCCGCACTTGCATGTGTTTTGTTATTTCACACTGCTTTGTGCTGGTTTATTTGTCCCTCCCACTTGGCTTCCGAATCCTAAAACCCACCATGCATTTATGTTTTGTTAAATCAGTAGAAAAGATGCAGTGAACTCTATTTTAAATAGTAAAAGACCAAGCTATGCCGTGCAGTGTGAAAGAATAGCGGGCCAATATGTTAATATCGCAGTTTGTTTTCCCTCTAAATTCAGAATATTAAAGTTTGGCTCACTAGCAAGCATAAACTTGAAACCTCTGACTGGCAGATATGCTGAAACTCAGTTCACTCCTCTCCCCAGCCTTCTCTTACAGTCACCATGCATGCCCTGGAGAGCTGGTTATACTCTGTATTAGGGGTGGCCAAACCATGGCTCGCAAGCTGCATATGGCTCTTTTACCATTAAAGTGTGGCTCGCAGACTCCCCCATGGCCTCCCCATTCTCCACCTACCAGATTTGGGGCGGGGGAGAGCTCAGGACCTGTGCCTTGCAGTGGGGTGATGGGGTATGGCCTTCTGCCCAGTGGGGAGATATATCAAAATATCCCATAGCCTGTGGTCAGAGCAGTGGCTGTCAACCTCTCTAGACTACTGTACCCCTTTCAAGAGTCTGATTTGTCTTGAGTACCCCCAAGTTTCACCTCACTTAAAAATGACTTGCTTACAAACTCAGGTATAAACATACAAGAATATCACAGCACACTATTAACTGAAAAATTGCTGACTTTCTCATTTTTACCATATAATTATAAAATAAATCTATTGGAATATAAATATTGTACTTACATTTCAGTGTATAGTATATAGAGCGGTATAAACATGTCATTGTATGAAATTTTAGTTTGTACTGCCTTTGCTGGTGCTTTTTATAAAACTAGGCAAAAACCACCGCTGGGTTAGAGCACTTCCCTGAGTAGTAAGAGACCCCTGTTTAAATCCTTTATTCTCCTGAGAGGGAGAGGGGAATTGAACTTAGGTCTCCCACATCCCCGCGCTAAGCACACAGCTAGAAGCTACAAGAGTGGCATTGGTACGACCACCACCATCGCTACTTCCTCCTCTGGCAGTTTTGTATGAAGTTAAGCAGGCCCCTAACTCATTCTCACATGAAGTATCTTAGGCTCCTAAGCCACCTGACTCCAGGAGAGGGTTCCCAGGTGTGGCTCCCAAGCAAAGATAGGCACCTCCTTGCAGCCTAGAGGCACCTGTTTCTCCACGCATTGCATATGGAGTCTAGCTACCTCACTCGGCTTTGTGAATCCTATTGTTATTCCAGTGATTTCCTAGGCACTCGGCCTTGCAATGCCTAAGTCCCTTTGTGGATCCAGGCCATTGTGCAATGAAATCGTCTATTGCATAGCCAGGACTTGGAACAATTTAGCATACCTATGCAGCATCAGGTTTGATGCAACTGCTCTGGCATGTCTATATTGTAAAACTATAACCATACCAGTGCACTGTGGTACTTCTTAAGAACCTAATCCTTAGTGCACAGGATTGTTATTGGGGAAAAGAACTTTTGGGTAGCTTACAGGTACAAAGCCTTATATTGTGGAATGGAGTTATATTGACTGACAGAACTAGTGCAGGTTCAAAGATTCATTGCTGGTACATTGCACTGGTACAGTCAGGTCTGAGCAACACTTGAAAAATGCCTACAATGGCTTGACTGTTGTGCGTGAACACAGAGTATCATACAAATGTTGCAAGCTCAAGGCATTTCAGTCAATGCTTTTCTTTTCCCCTCTTTTTAACCTAATGTGGGCAGAATACTAATATTCTAAAGTTAAAGAAACAGGGTTTACTTACTAGTAACTGAAACTGAGTACATTGTCTCTGCAGATCTCCATATTAGGAGCTATGTTTTCCCTCTGAATCATGAAGCATGACATGTGTCACCTAAAGAGGGGATCTGCAGAGGCAATTTCATAAAGATCTTGAATTTCAGACCTTTAAGATTCTACATAGCAGCCAGGCTGTGACTGCAAAGGCAATAAAGGAAATTCTAAAGATAGGCATTAAAACACCACAGATGAGATTCTGTGCTGAGCTTTTAAAAGGCACAGTTCAGAATTCACAGTCACGGGGGAGTACAGAGTAAGGTGGCTTTAAGTCACTTTTACACTTTCTCAACCTTGGGCTGTGCTGGGACTCCAAGGGTAACCCTTGGGGCCTGTTTAGGTTACAGCTGCCTCCCTGGCATCACGGTGGGGCTGGCCCTTTAAATTTGGAAGAGAGGAGCAGTCGCAGCCCTAAAGCTTCCATTTTGTAACTGGCTGCTGCTTCCTGGATCCCCTTCTCACCCAGCTGGTGAGTACTCTTAATTCTTGTTGAGTTATTTACTTACTCTTAATTTCCCTTTTCATATGCTTGAGGAGCTGGTATATTTTGTGATCCATTGTCTTTGCTATTTTATGCTTTGTTCATGTAAACTAAAGCTAGAGGCCACTGTCAGCCCATGCAATTGACAGATGTTGAGGAGAGCAGCAGAGAGGGATCTGCTCTTAGAGCCCTGTGTCGGGACTAGGTTATGGGAATCTTTATGCAGCCCTTCAACATGGGGAGCATGAGGGGATTTGCACAGCAGTGGATCCCCACAGCCCTTCCCCTGCCTTTTTCCTGTCTTACATGTATTAAACCAGAGAGGGGCCTTGCATAGCTAAGCACTGTACTGGGCAAAGGGTGTGCACTGCCTCCCACTATCCAATCCCTACCTTTCCACTCTTATGCAGCAGAACCAGGCCTAGGGAATCTCTACCCAGAAGAAGACATTGGCCATTGGCTTTCCTTGCAAATTCACAGTGAGTCTTCTAGTTATTGGGGCAACTGGTGCAAGCCAGGTTCTACTGTCATTTTCCTTCCATCTTATTTCCACTAATCAATGTCTGAGTTTAAGGTGCAGCATGGTGTTTTGAAGATTGATATAAGATGCATGAATGCCACCAGAAAACCCTCCATTCGGGAGAAATAGGTTACTATGTGTTCTTCTTATTTTACAGTACGTTTTTAAATGATTTTTTTAGATGTCTGTGGAATGGGAGCATGGCAGAGAAGGGAGGCCAACTGCAGAGAAACAGAAGAGACGGGAAATACTAGGTTCGCTAGCCATTAGACACAATGGCATAACAGGTAATATTAAGTCCATGTGATCATGAATGTTTCACACTGTCAGGCTGGCGACCAATTACTGCAGTTCAAATCACTAACCCCCAGTCTGTACCAGTGTGGGACGTGCTGTGGTTTGGCTCCAGTTTTTTGCAGGGTGAAGGGGACGTAAGTAAGCTTCAGAAAATCAGGGAGGTGGTAACACAAGGGAGTCAGACAGTGGGGTTTGGAAAGTCTGTGCTTCAAATCCCAAGACCAGACAGCAGGAAAGGGGATTCCACTGGCCTGCAGGTGGGCTGGCTTTCAAAGGCCACTCTCCAAGTATCATGGCCTATTTAAACTAGGCCCAGCTCCAACCATAACAGATTTTTTTCACTGTGCTCCAGGAGAGGGGACGCAGAACACAGCCTCTTTGAAGAGAGGAATGTAGCTTACAACCTGTGGGGAAAGAACTATATTTCATTTAACTTAGACTCAGCAAACTGGATTTATATAGTGCCACGGTTTAGTAATTCATCCATGTACACGCTGGTTGATGTTGGGACTGCTTGTAATCACATTCTTACAAACAATAATAAACAGAGGAAGATACAAAACCTTTGTGACCTTGGTTTTGGTTACCAGAACAGTTACCTAATTAAAAACATGTTTTAAACTGTAACTTCACTCCACAGTGTTATACAATAGTGTAATGAGCTTCAACAGTAGATAATTCAGAGTTGTCAAATCTTGCAATTTTATCATAAGCCTTGTGATTTTTGCAGTGTTTTACCTTCTTGTGACTATCTGGCAGCTTTCTGGTACATTTTTCCCTTTTACAAAATGTCTGTCATTTCCCATTCTTTTCAGCCAGACTGAATTACAGGCTGCTCTCAGCCAAGACAGACTTTTCAAAACAGCCTTTGCATGTGGAATTGAGACTGCTCCTAGTAAAGATAATCAGCATCTCCCATTGTTTTTAAGTGGGCTGAAGCCAGGTTGCTCTTAGGGAGCATGACTGCCTACTGGGGCCTCTGGATGGGAAACTGGAGGGAGCCCAGGTAGAGCTAGTCAGAAAATGGTATTTTCTGAGAAAATTTTCAAAAGAAACAACTTTTTTTTTTTTTTTTAAGTTTTCAGATTTTGATTGTGACTGGAGAATTCCCAAAGAGACTGAAATTCACTTAAATCTTTTTAAAGGCTATTTTTCAGTAAACGTTTTTATTGACAAAAGAATGTTGACCAGTTCTAGAGATAGGGGCATGTGGGAAGCAGAAGGGAAAGCTACTACAATGCAGAGGAATATGTGGAGGTAGAAGACAAACAATGGGGTACAGACCAATGTGTGTGGAATGGGACAGACTGGGAGTCACAGGGAAACTTGGGGTGCAGGAAGCAAGACTTCAGGGGCTCAAATGTAGGGAGATCTAGGAGGTAATACAGGGTAGAAAGGTGGGATACTGTAGAGGGTGCTGAGGAAAAGGGAGAATGTGAATGGTACATGATAGTAAAAGAAAACATGGGGGACAGATAAACATAAGGGGGCTGGAAACTGAGTCAATTAATTATTTCTTCAAATATCTCATTATTTTTTTAATCCAATTGTGATTTGTAGTCCAACTCATGATTTTTGAATGCTTGGTGTTGACAGTAACATTAATCTGCACCTTGTCACTCTGGCTTCAGGGTCAGTTCCACATTTGTACAGCTCTGGGCAGCAGTTCTCTGAGTTGGCCCTTGATCTGATTGTCAATGCAGGGCTGTGGTATTGGCGTTGATGGTGTCGGATGTGTTCTGGAGTGATTGTCATGTCCTAGAAGCATAGTGTTAATTGGAGTGGTTTGCTCAATGGAAAGTTAAATTGGGAGGCCCAGTTCCCAACTGGACCATAGGGGGAGCAGTTCATTGTGGTGTCCCTGGGCAGCCCAGCAGTATGAGTATGAATGGAAAGTATAAGTGAGTTGAGGGCAGGAATCCTGACATGGGAAATTAAAAAGGAAATGGAATGAATTGCAGGGGCTAGTGCGAGTCTGAGGAGACAGCTAGGTCCGTCAACATGACTGCGGGGGGCACATCCCCTTTATTGGGTAGCTTGCAGGGACAGAGAAGCCCAATCCAAAGAGGGTTCAAGGTAAATCAAGGTTAGGAATTGTTCTGTACAGAAAGCATGTGCACAGAGAAGTTAAGGAGGCACAGGAGCTGTTTCAGTCTTATTGCATAGCTGTTCAGTTTCTCAAGAAAATGTTTCTATGCCCGTATTTTCCTCCTGATCCTCCCTGCCATTCAGAATGCAACATAAACTTTTAATAGATCGTCATTATCGCCCACTGGAGTGTCTGTCCTCTTCCATCCTTCCATCCCATTTCAAAGTCAAAATTTAATTGAAATGAGACAAGGCAGACATTATAATGAGATTCTATAAATAGGGTGTAAAATGTCATCCATTTAAAATACCACTACAAAGAGAAATTGTTAAATACATAGCCTCATTACACACAAAAAAGTCTCCTCATAAGTGGTTTTATTCTTTTACAGTTATTTATTTAAGTTGGTTCCAGAATATGATTACATATTTTCTGGTTTGGTGCCCAGTAAATGTATTTTGCTAATAGTTTTATTCATTTTACACTTTGAATTGCTATTGAATTTGTTGTACAGATAATGCACTCTTTTAATAGTCTCCTTTCTTCAGAAGTTAGTTTTTAAAGAGTTTCATTATATAATCTATGGCCTGATACCCAGAAAAGGCATTCTTTTAACAGTTCTTCATTTGCAATACAAGAGTTTTCCTGATACAGTGTGTTAGACTGGCTATACCCTTTACCTGCCCTTCTGTCCCTTCATATGACTACCTAAATCATTAGAATAGGCAACCAGGGTTAAACTTCAGTTAAATAATCTCTTTTCAAACTATCAAATGCTATCAGACGGCTGGTTACCTGAGCAATGGTTTGGTGAGGTTACATTTTGTAGTACTTGACACACTGCACTGCATATTTTAGCATCTATTTTGGTCTCATTCTGATTGGTTTAATCATATTTGTATTATTGATGCACTGTAATGTGGCATACTTCAGAGAAAAATTCCTATAGAAAATATACAAATGTTTTCATTGACCTTATAAAGATGAAAAAAACACCAATAAAAACATTGGGATTTTAAAAAATTCCTCTTAGGTTAATTTTTTAATTACATATTTAATTTAATATAGAAGTGTGTCAGTGATGACTTCAGGTTGGGAAATCACTACCTGTAATCAGTCAACGATTACATCTAGAGCTATTAAAATACCAGATATGTAATGGCTGGTTCGTGCAAGTTCTCCTTAGCAACTAGTATGTTTTAAAGTTTGCTATATTTTTTTTAAATGCTCTTACACGCCAACTTCAGTTCTATGCAAATACCAAGCATTAGTGCAGCATTACGGTTAAGAATTCAAGCACTTGTCAAGAAATGTGGATTTAAGTTCTTATCCCTGATAATACGAGTTGAGGTTTTTAAATCTGACTAGAGGATTTAGAAACACCACTTACATTAATGGAAGTTGTGTATTTAAATCTCTTACTCAGCACTGAAAATACCAACATTGTCTCTCTATCATTATCAATTATTTGTCAATTATTACAGTGTAAAATATAATTCTGTATTTCCCAAGCTGCAATCTGCAGGCCATGAGCAGTCTGCTCTGAGTTTTCATGACCTGGTAAAAGTGTGTTATCCTGTATGAGGCTTATCTTCAGTACAGCTTCACTGTCAGTGAAATACAGGCTTTAATTTTACTAATGTAAACACATCTGTAACAGGGTGCTGGCCAGGAGATCCTGAGCCAGCCCTCTGTTAGCCCAGCTCCAATTAAGAAGCATTAATTAGGACTGGCTGAGTATGCCACACCTAATTGATAGAAGGGAAACACCTGCGGGCCTCATTAGCCAGGCAGCTATACAGGGCTGGCAGGAAGGAAGTGAAAGCGGGGAGAAAGGAAAGGGAGGAGCTAAGGGCTGTGTGTCCCTGCTTGCTGGAGAAGCTAGCTGTCCCCCAGGTTGCTAGTTTGGAGCTGTCTGTAAATAGAAGGCGGTGGGAGCTGACACTGTATATAAAAGGCACTGGTGATTGCACCCTGAAGAGGTCTCTGGCTGATTTCTGGGAGCAGGGGTCCCATAGTGCAAGGAACAAGCAAAGGCCCCGTTACACGTGGGGGCTCGTCCGGGATTTGCGAGCCAGCGAACGTGTTTGGCGGCCCGGATCTGGAGGAGACCCTGCAATGGCTGGTCAGACAGCAGGAGCAGATGCAGCAGGCCCTGCAAAGTTTTCAGCAGTCCCACCAGGCCGAGAGACAGGCCCTACTGACCTGGCAAGCCGAGCAACAGCAGCTCCTGCAAAGAGTGGTGAGTCCTGCGGGGCTGGGGACTCTGTAAAATGAGTCCAGCGGATGAACCGGATGCCTTTCTCTGGACCTTCGAGCGGGTGGGAGAGGGCAACCTGGGCCCTCCGACTGGCTCCATACCTGATGGGAGAGGCTCAAGCAGCCTATATGGCCTTGAGCGACGAGCAAGCCCAGAACTATGAGGCGGTGAGAGCGGCCATTCTAGACCGGGTGGACCTGTCAATGGAGCGGTACTGCCAAAAGTTCCGGGCGGCCCAATGGATGGTGGCGGTGTGGCCCTGGGCGTATGCCCAGAGACTAATAGACTGGGCCATGCGCTGTTTGGTCCTATGGCCAGTTTTGAGATTTACCAGTGGGCACAAAGTCAAAAGGCCTTTGTTGTTTCTGTCTAATGATGATTGTTCATGATGACAAAAAATGGGAGATGAGTAAATGTAGTTGGTATGTATGTGAAATATTGCTAGAAGAGACATCTAAGCAGGAAGTTCTCCAAACTCCCATTGAGTCAGTCTGGCACTGTGCCAATCAAATGACACGAACAAAGAGAGGTGACCACTGCACTTGTGCACATGACAAATAACTGTAATAAATGGTTGGCAATAATATGATAGAAAATGGAGTGAACTGATCCATTCAACCGGCAGGTATTTGAATATAGTGTATGGTGCAGAAGAGAAGAATGGGGGGGGGGGGGGGATTTGATAGCTGCTTTCAACTACCTGAAAGGGGGTTCCAAAGAGGATGGATCTAGACGGTTCTCAGTGGTAGAAGATGACAGAACAAGGAGTAATGGTCTCAAGTTTGCAGAGGGGGAGGTTTAGGTTGGATATTAGGAAAAACTTTTTCACTAGTAGGGTGGTGAAGCACTGGAATGGGTTACCTAGGGAGGTGGTGGAATCTCCTTCCTTAGAGGTTTTTAAGGTCAGGCTTGACAAAGCCCTGGCTGGGATGATTTAGTTGGGGTTGGTCCTGCTTTGAGCAGGGGGTTGGACTAGATGACCTCTTGAGGTCCCTTCCAACCCTGAGATTCTATGATTCTATGCTATATATTGGGTGCGGGAATAGACAGTTTCTTCCTGAGCCTTCTGGTCAGAACCCTGATGCTAAGGCAATTCAGCGAGACAAACTAGGATCTGACCCAAACCTTACAATGAGGACTAACGAAACACATGTACTCACAATTACTTGGTGTGAATGTGGCAAGAGAAAATGTAATATCTTCTAGACAGTCAAGATATCTGGTTAATCTCTTTCTCTCTCCTTCAGGAAGGAACCCAACTGTTTTACAATCTGGGTTCCAAATATACCCGTTCTTGTGCACGTTCTTGTTCAAAAATGTCGTGGGTCTGTCTCTCTCTTACCCTAGTGTTTCCCCACCATCATCTTGAGAGCTCCAGTCAGTACCTTCATGATTTCTTCAGGCACTCCTACTCTTTATAAAACTAAAATAATCAGGAAACAGAAACCATACCATGTGACTCAGGTGACCAATAACATAGCATGAATTTTGAGTTCTGAATGCCAAATATTTAAGGTAATAGAACAGTTCACAAGCAACCCATAGATTTAATTATTTTCATAAAAACTATTTGCTGAACAATTACAAATAAAGACTGTAAAAATCACAATGTTTGTGACCAGAAAAAGGACAAATTGTTCATAATGAATAGCTTGATTAGTTCTATCGACTTAGTAGTAAATAGTTGCTCTGACTTCAGACTGGAACTGCAATGTTTGTCGGAAATTCAAACAAGTCATTTAAAGCTCACTCTCCATCGCAAGATTAAGTGTGGCTATTGGGCTTGAAATGAAGTGTGAGTCCCCGCTATATTGAAATTCATGCCACCAAGCAAGTGGGAAATTCAAACAGTCCCCACGTGTGGGAGCCAGCACAGCAGCTGAGGAGCTGTTCAGAATGAAAGCACCACGTCACAGCTACAGTCTGAGCAGGATTTGGCTTTTGGATATTGTGGGAGGCAAGCCCAGCACTAGACTGGTGGCTCTGCAAGAGAAACTGGAGGGGCAAGTGAGCATAACATTCACTCCAAACCATGAATCATTTTTATCCTTAACCAAATAGCATTCAAGTTCTTGAGAGGAAGAGAAGGGAGGAGACCATCACAGTTTATTACTAAGAACTTTTCTGCCAAAAGCATTAGGACTTGACTCTGCTTTCTTTTCTTGGAGACTTATTCTCATGATTGCATCTAATGCTATTAAGGGGGAGTAGCAGACTTGTGAGCCTCAAGCAAAAATTTAAAGTCATTCTAAATTCTTTCCCCCCATTTGGGTACTTTGTGAGTGTTATACCAGAGACCAGACAAGCAGAAGTGAGAATTCTGAATTTCTGTAAGTAGGGTGTGAGCTCTTGGGGGAAGGACTATCTTTTACTAAATGTTCAGACAGTACCTACAGCAAAAGAACCCGATTCTGATTGATTATTCTTAGTGCTAATGTAATAGAAATAAATAATTTTATATCTGTATTCAATGTAACCTGAGAATCCATATAATGAAGTACAATTATTCCCCCTTGTTTATTATATGTGGTCAAGAGCTTCTATGCAGCTTACTCCCACTAGCACTGGAGTATTTGTGACATCCGTCACATCAGTTAGGCCCTTTGCAGACAACAGCTTGAACTGTGATTTTGTAACTACAAAATGTGAATAGCAGAAAGCTCAGCTTTAAATTACTTCAAGGGTGTTTTCAGTTTAAGTGGGTGCAAGTTACATTGGTCAGTTCACATCCACATAGTAGCTTTTCTGTCATCACAATCATGGTTTTTGCCCTTGCTTCTGCCTCATGTCTGTTTTTAGAAGTGGATCCTGGGATGTTCTGGGCAGGCTGAGTGACAGCCTGGAAGCAGAGCAGACCTGGTAAGAGCAGGTGGAGCGCTCTCCACTACTAACTGAAAAGAAGTGAATGGCAAATGCAGAAGTTTGTGTCCTTTCACACTGCTGAACCATGAGTAGGGCATAGTAGAGTTTGATTCTGTATTCTATTTGAATACAACTCTTTACATGAAATTAGAGATGGCACAAGCCATACACTTGGTTTGGGATCAAGGTTCTGGTTCTGGCCTATTGCACAGATAAGATCTGCATCTGATTTGCAAAAGTTCAGGGGGATGTTCAGATCCAGGCTTTTGATTTAGTTCATTGAAAAGGGGCAATTTTTCAAATTTAGATCAGAGCTGGTTTTGGATTTCAACTACCCCCAAGTTGGCGACACTGTTCCCTCTAAGCTGTGCGCGTGTGCACACGCACACAGATCCTAAACCCTGCGCACAGGGCGAAACACTGCGCACACAAATTTGCACAGAAGCACAACAATGTGCATAGAAGAAATTTTTTGCGCACACGGCCTGTCAAAAATTAGAGGGAACATTGGTTGGCGGGTATTTAGAGTCAGGGTTCTAGCTCAGGCCCATTATAGAGTTAGGGTCCATAGCTGATCTTACCAAAAATCTAAGGAAAGAGAAAGTTCTAGATCTCAGGTTCCAGTTTAATATAGTTAATTGTGCTAAAACTTATATAAAGGGTCTATAAAAAGATCCCTTGTAGTTTAGCAAATGATTGGGCCTAGAGTCCCAAATGAGCAAAATAGCATCAGAACAAAAGTTGGAAAGCTCCTGTGGATCAAATAGAATAAAATGAGGGAGGGAAGGGTTAACCATAAATCAACACAAGAGAAAAAACCATGATTTGAGGACTTCAATAGCTGAGACATAGGTAAGAAGATTATTCCAGGAGTGAGTGGGTGAGATTTTGTGGCCTGCACTGTGCAGGAGGTCAGACTAGATGATCATAATGGTCCCTTCTGACCTTAAAGTCTATGAGTCTGAGTCTAAAAAGAGAATCAGCGAATGAAAATATAAGTCAAAAATATTCAGACAGTGCTGAGAACTATATCCCTAATTTTAAGACCTAGATCTTTCAGCCAGCAGCCATAAAAATTACTCACTGCTATGGGTGGCAAAATAGTTGCTGTGTTCAGATCCAGACCCATACTTTCTGAAAGTTCAGGGGCATTTAGTACTGGGATTTTGGGTTAGCCCATAACAGAGAGAGTGATAATGCTGGATCGGAACTTCCCCAATGTTTTGAAGTACTGATCCCTACCTGGAGCTCATATGGGCAGATCAACGTCTGGGTGACTTTTAGGAGAAATGCACCCACTGTATTTGCTAGGAAAAGCAGCTTTAATATCATTTACCACCACCATTGGTTCCTCCCTCCTTCTCTGCTACTAAGAAAACTATTTAAAAAAGTTAAAGGACAATTTGTTGTAGATTCTACACTAACTTGCAATAGGTGGAACCACCTGTGCCTGTCTATTTCCAATGAAAACAATCTATTTCCCACTCGGGAAGAATGTAACAGTGACTCAGAGCTTGGAGGGGAAATAGGATGGTGCTGAGGAGAGGACATCGTGTGTCTGGCTCTGACTCAAGCACTCAGCTGGTTGTGTGTGCTAGTGACAGAAGACTGGTCTTTCCTGTGTGTGACAACAGTGGGTGAGTTTTCCCCCGGAAATCTGTCTGTCTAGCAAATGTAAAACCAAGTATCTGAATGTCCTGGGAAGTACAGCTGTGTGCGTGCCACTGCTGATTTGGTCATTAAATTGGCCTGCTGGTTTGGGAGGAAACCACCATTAATGGGAGAGTCTACTGCAAAATGTAGAAATCTGGTGTTTTAGCTATTTCCCCCCAGGGTTCTGTAGTTTCTTTCATTGACATTAATTAAGGTCGTGCTAGTAGAACATACACCCTCAATAGGAAAATATTGTAACTACTGTAGTAAATAGATGTGTATTGCAAACCTGAATGGCATTGTGTGTTCTCCCCTTCTCTGTGTTTTTCCTACCATGTGCTTTCAGCAGTGCACACATTTCCTATAGGGTGAAATCCAGCTTTCTGCAGGGGTCCAACACAAGACTGCCTGCATCACTTAAGTCCTGGCACAGCAGCCATGCAGGAGAGGGCCTCCAAAATACAAATCACTCTGCTGTAGGGGAGATGTCTCTGCACTTGAGCCAACATAAGCCCGGGTGGAAGGCAATGATGGGACAGGGCAGGGTGTATATAGTGACCCTGCATGCATCCGTTGACCCTATTGTTCCACCTAGCGTGAAGGTAATATCGTGCCACTCTAGCCTGAGTAGCTATAATGTACTATGCTGGCCCTAGGCTAGAGGGGCTGGAGTTTACAACCCTATCCCACCCGCTCCTCTCCCAATTCTAGCTTACTGCGGGGTAAGCTCTTTTCAGAATGTATGAACAGTGTTGTCTCAGGCTGTCTCGCCCCTACAAAACTCAGCCTATGAGACCAGTCCTTCAGCTTGAATATTCCTGGTTTAAGATTGTTTCCCTGGTGGACTCTGTAGGTGCAAAAATAATATAATCTGTCCATTCTAGAAGCAGAAAGAGAAATATACAATAAAATACAACGATTTCCTTGTTCAAAATACGTTAGTTGGAAACAAGTGCAGTAAATTATCTATAGAAAACTACAATCTTAGTCCTCGCTCCAAGACACTTGATATCATGATCCATCTGTTTTCATTTATTAGTTTACCAGCTGAGACTTTAACGAAGTTTTTCCATTGGGTGTACACCACCCTTGGTGTCATTTTCCTAATGATGGGTGTGTCATTGAGCTCCTTGAGACGTGCAAAACAGCAGGTCATCTAGTGAAAAACTACGGGTCAGTTCTCTTCTGCTGGGAGCCTAAGAAACCAGCATAAACTTGAAAAAATACACTGTAGATAAGACAGAGTGGGGAGAGTCTGATCATACAACGTGGTGTATTTCTCTGTCCTTTTAGTAAAAGTGAAATTACTGTATTTTATACTAGAGCTTCCCTCTAGATCCTGGTGTCCTGCAAACATGGTAGTAATAAATAATAGAATAAAGTATATTTTAATTTACTCAAATGCTTCCATCAACAACCCCCCATGTGTATATACAAATAGTTTAAAATATTACGCTACCAATTGACCAAATGCCAATAATTCTAAAATTCCCACTCACCAGCTGGAAGCAATGGTACTCAGAGTAAAAGTACTGGATGAAAAGCAGGAGGGACCACACCTGAGCCACTTTAACTTGTTAAACAATCATGGCCTACCAGTAATAAAATGAAATGCTTCTCTCCTCGGGTGGACTAAAAGTTAACCCAGAATAGTCCAATACTGACTTCCCCTCACTAGCTATAAATAAAACAAAGCTGTGCAAAAAAACCCACCATAGTTAAATCCTTATGGCCTCATGCTGAAAAATTCTGATCAGATTTTTGTACGTTACAAAAAGTTTGCGCGCGTTTGGAAACAAAGTTTTGGTTAGGATCAGCATAAAGCTAGGTGATCTTTACAAAACTTGGATTTCAAATACCTCCAAAGCTCAGGTGTGTTCGGACCTGGGATTTTGATCTAACCCCATCTCTAGTCACAAGACTGTGTGAATAATAGCTGTCAGTCTCTATATGTTGCAATCTATAGGCTTGTGCCTGCCTTTTTTGGAATCAATGGCAAAACACCCTTTGACATCTGTAGGTGCAGGATAATCTCCCAGGAGTGGTCCTGGTGCTGCCCAGTAAGTCTTACTCATGTAAATAGTCATCCGCATACACGCGTGGCCTAAATGAAGTCAAGAACTCAAGTGAGTTTGCAGGATTTAGTCCTAGCACAGCTTCTATTGTGTCACATGCGAGACTGGGTGGAACGTGGTGTGCCATGGCATAATGAAATCTAATATGGAGTGCAACAACTCCAGACAGAAACTGGAACAGTCAGCCCTTTGTAAAAATTGTCCCCTTTTCCTTTTTAAATGGCAAACTATTGTAAGAGTTTTTAAAAATGAGTTTCTAGGAGCAGAACCTAGAATGGGTGGAGTCATTTAATAATAGTTAGCACTTTTCATAGGAGGCTCTTCATGGTTTACAAAGCTGGGTAAATATCATTACCTCTGTTTTACGGGGGGAAATTGAAACCCAGAAGGGGTAAGGGGGAAATGTCCCTTGATTTGAATGGTGCAGGACCAAACCCCCAGTGAATCACTCCATAAGAATCAAGCCCAAGGTCTCAGAGTAAATAAAATGACAGAGCTATCAATGGAACTCAGGTCTTCTCAACCCCCCAGTCAGTGTTCGATCTACTGCGCCATGCGGCTCACTGCCCACTTAAGCATATTTGGTACAATGCCACAGAGGTATGTATATTTTCTTAATGATGTGTACCAAGGGAGGATTTGATCATTGATCCAGTCTTTCCTAGAATTATATGTATGGGCATTGAGGGTTACTTAGGAGTCGCATTTCATGCAGAAAGTCACATAAATCCTGGGACAAAGCCATGGACACGTTCAGAATTTTCCTCACGGGTGGACAAAATCTGATTTTTCTTTCCAACTTTTTGTTTGACTAAAGTCTAGCAAACCTCTCGCCGAGTTAAATGCAAATTTTGCTTGAGTAAGTACTGCAGGCTCAGGCTGTATCTCGAAGTCTGTGAGAGTTGCATGTGCTCATCTCCACTTGGGATCAGGCCTGTAGTTTGTCGGAGTTATTTAATCTCAGATTGGAGATTTGTTGACAACAGATGTCATAACTGTGTGAAGCTATTTCAGTGATGCTGTTTTTATTGCTTGATTTTTGTATCAATTTATTGCAGCAGTGCTGTTTTTATCACTTGGTTTTATCAATAGTATGACACCCACTGCTGCAATATAAATATACCAAACAATGAAAGAAGGTGAAAGCTGTACTTATCTAAATTAGTCAGAGTAGGACACACACAGTAACTCACTTATAGCAAAACCATGAATTATCATGAACTTAACCTCTCATTTGAAGATAAATGTTTTAAAGCACAACCCCATCATTACGTATAAAGGAATTCTTTTTCTGCAATCATAAGACTTATATACTTTCTAAGAGGTGGGTCTAACTTGTGGTTAAATACTGCAGACGATCGTCTTGCTGATCTCAGGAATTTCCAAAGATTAAAATGCAGATGTCTGGAGTTTCAAAACCTCACGAAACTTGTAAAAATATCAGATGTGTCTCCCTCACCTAATATCCGGATCAGTATGTCAATGAAGCATCTGCAAGTCACCTGTAGAGTTTTACTTTAATAGCCTGGCCTATAGAATAGCTCTTATCTGTTTATGGCATTGTTAAACTCTATCTTTTTGCAAGTTTAATCATGATTTATCTGCTAGATTTTACCTAACTACTATACTTTTATTTATAAGGCATTTATAGATAGAGTTGCAGTTGTGCTTTTTTATATGGTATTTTAAAGGGCTAGGTTCACAAAAGGATTCAGGTGCCTAAATGCCATTTTGAGCACCTAAATCCCAGAATCAGACCCCCACTGGGAAAAACCACTGCTCAGTAGCTGCCGAATCCAGTAGGCACTTAAACTCACTTGATGCCTACGTTTTTGCAGTAAAAGTTCCCTATGCACTGCAGCGTCATTCTAGGCATCTGCATGCCTTAGCTCCAGTGTGCTGCACGAACGGGGGGAAGACAGGTGCTCCACTGCCTAACTTACCTGTGGGGCCTGATCCAGTAAGTGCACTCTGAGGTCGTTTATCAGATCGGGCACCGATAGGTGAGCTCACATGAAATGTCTGGGGGCTGGGAGAGGAGGAGGAGACTTTCCCTTAGTGGGTTAGGGTGTTCACCTGGGATGTGGGAGATCCCTGATTCAAGTTCCCCCTCCACCTGGGTTAGTGAAAGAGCGGGAGAAGGGAACTGAACAAGGATCTGCCATCTCTCTCAAATGAGTGCCCTAACGACTGGGCTATGGGCTGTTCTGTAGTGCAGTTCCCTCAGTCTCTCCTGTCGAAGCTGTTCCACTGTGGATAAATAATTGAAGTCATTGGAGCAGTGGGATTGCAGCCTGGGTCTCCCACCTCCTAGGTGAGTGCTCTAACCACCAGGCTACAGAGTCATTGTCATGCTCATGCTGTCTCAGTGATTTTCACTATTTAGCCACAGTGGAACAGCTTCCACAGGCGAGTCTGAGGGAGCCCCTACATCAGAATATGCCATAGCCCACTAGTAGTGCACTCACCTGTGTGGTGGCACATCTCTGTGCAGATCCTTAGCAGGTGGAGGGGGGGCAACTTAAACCAGGGATCTCCCACAACCCAGCTGAGTACCCCTAGCCACTAGGGTAAAGGTTCTCCTGGCAAAAATGGCATAGGTGCCTAAGGCCAAAGGTGGCTTGGCAGCGGAGAATTCCAAGCAGATGGAGGCACCTCTCTCCAGCCTAGACTTAAGCAGTGAACTCCCTTAGGGAGGCAGGGTTCAGGATGCCTCCCTTGCCATGGCATCTTCCATTGGCTAGCTTCGGTGGGGAGCTGCCCAGGGTGCTGGCATCTGTGAAGCCTATTCTTAGGAACCAATCTCTTCCCATTCATTTTATAGGGAACCTAGGTGCCTAAAAATTAGGTGAGGCAACGCTGAGTATCACTATGCTTAAATTCCTTTGTTAATCTAACTCAAAGGGCCTTAAAACTCCATTTTAAATGACTCAGCCAAAAAAAGAATGTCAAAGCTAAACCTGTCGCTCGATGGGTCGGTCGACACTAAAAATGCTGTAGCTGCACCCATGAAGAATTGAAGGGAAGAGCTTGTCCCATGGGTGTAGTTAATCCACCTCGCTGAGAAGCAGTAGCTATGTTAGTGGGAGACGTTCTCCTGGCAACACAGCACCGTCTAAACACTGGGGTTAGGGCGGTATAACTACATTGCTGAGGGGTGTGGATTTTTCACACTCCTGGGCAACATAGTTATACTGATATAGGTCTGTAGCATAGACCTGGCCTACTTGCCACTGTCTTTCACCCACACTGTTGTTTCTAGTTATTGCAGGTGTCTGAGATCAATGTGCGGTGACAGGTACCATTTGTGCTATTATGTCTAGGGCTGATCCAGATGATGGAAATTTGCACTGGCAGAACTATATTGGTGTAATTTCACCAGCGCAAACCCCTAATGCCAACTTGCTGTATGTTACTAGGGTAAATTGCACCATGCTATCTATTTACATTGCTGTTGTTACACTGAAGCAAATGTCCCTAGTCTAGAGAAGCTGAGAGAGGGGTAAGACTGGGCAAAGGTGCCAGTGTACCTGATCATGCGAGGTGCTGAGCAAAACCTGAAAGAGTTTTGTCTTCAGGTTTTTTGGTTAAGTTTCTCAGATAAATAGTGAATATTTAAACTTGGGTAAATTTGTAACTGGGGAAACAAAAATGTGTTTCCTTATGTTAAACTATTCAATATATGCATTTACCTGATAAACCATTTTGTTTTCTGTTAAAATTATTCTCTTTTAAGCTTCCCTTCAATGGCCCTTCTTACAGATGGACTGACGTTGTTTATGCTCCTTTCCCCCCCCCCCCCCCCCCCACCATTGGCTTCACTAGGGTTTGGATTGCCATTAGTTGAAAACTAGCTGTGTGAGAAAAATTACCTCTTGAACCCTGCCAGCTACCTATGCTATTTTCTTTCTAGCTTTCCTGCTTCCTTTTTTGTTTACTTACGCGTGCCTTCTGTGGCTCTATAATGGTTTGCTTAAGTAGCTTGCGTGCCTATCTACAGATTTCAAGTTCCTTGTTTGAATTAGGGCCTCTTTTGACCAGCACTCATTTTGTACTGAAATACCCCATTTCTTAGGAGTTTAGTGTCACAGGGGACGAGGTTGACTCTAATTATATTTTGGTGACTATTACTTAGTGACTCAGTTATAATTACTACTTGAGCTAACTCATATGTGTTTTTTTAGGACTGAGTCTAGAATAGCTTCTCCTTTTGTGTGCTCTGAAACTAGCTTCCCCCTGCAGAAATAATTTTTAAGGTGTCAAGAAATTCCTTCTCTAACCCTTATCCTGAGGTGATATTTGACCAATCAGTGTGTGGGTCTTTAAGGACACCCATTATTACTGTTCTTCCTGAGACAAAAACAAAAACACAATTTTGGAGAAATGTATTTTAAACCTGGGAGTTTTAAGCCCTCATCTTTGATGATGACTTGTCCAGTTTATCTCAAACTTAACAATAATAATTTGTGTGACATTTCTAGCCTCCGTTTTGGAAAAGTTGACGGGGGAGATGACAAAATTGGGTTGATAACGGCCAACTAAACACAGCTTTAGCTAGGGAGAGATTGTCACCATTCCAAAGACAAAGTTTTATGGCCTTGTCTACACTAGTGGCCTTGTTTACACTAGCATTTTTTTCCCCTTAAAATTTCCCTCTTTTGCTACCACCAGTTCAGCTCCAAAACTGGTAACAATAGTGGGAGCCCTAGTGGACACAAGGTGTTTCATGGCCACTGTTGTTTCAAACCCAATATTGTGCAGACCTGTTCTGAATAGGGTTGGATGACTTGGGCCACAATGATCCAACGCCGCATAAAGTTAATGACAGATTTTCCATAGTCTTCAATGGACCTTAAATAAGGTGCATGGCATTTAAATGGGAGGTGCCAAATGGAATCTTCTCTATGCTAATCATTGCTATTCTGGTGGAGCTGCAACAGTAAGGGTTGTCTACACTGGCATGCTAAATCGGCGCTGCTGTGATCGAAGCAGTGGCATCGATTTAGTGGGTCTGGTGAAGATGCGGTAAGTCGATGGCAGAGCGCTCTCCCACTGATTTCAGTACTCCACCTCCCTGAGAGTCGAAAGCGAAGTTGGTGGGAGAGCATCTTGCAGCAACATAGCATGGTGTAGGCACCACCTTAGGTCCATGTAAACTATGTTGCTCAGGGAGTGAATTTTTTCTCACACCCAAGCGACATGATTTACATCAACTTAGGCCGCTTAAGAAATATTAAAAGTAACCAAATATTAAAAGTAAACTATCAAAGGAATTTAATCTCTTGGAGGTAATCGTCCAGGGTTGTAGAGAATATGGCTGCCAGTGTACGTTACCCAATTACTGTAAGAACTTAAAGGAGAGAGCTGGCCATATCCATTGCTTGCGTGTGTGAGATTTCACTGAAATCAGGGGAGTTGGACACACGTATGCCAGACTAATTTGGCCCAACATTTCTACTACAAAACAATATTCTTCACTGTAGTGCTGATAATACTTTATCTGTGGTTGCAAATCTGTGCACTAGAGGATTGTTCCCCCTTGTTCAATAAAAAAAAAGTTTCACATTCATGGAAAAAATGGTCTGTCTCGCATGCATTTGTGCGATACAGGTAACCTGCATTGGTGAGAGAGAGTTTTTTCATTCCTTTCACTTGGTGGAATTTTGTGCAAAGTGAAGGATACCAGTGACTCCCAGGTATAGTACATTGAGGAAGACTTCTGAAATTCCCGGGACCAGATCCTATTCTGTTAAACTAATGTCAGAGTCAAATAACTGAGTCCCTGCAGTCAAGTAACAGAGAGAAAAATCGACCCCAGAGGCACGATGCTGGCAACAGTAAGTTTAAAATATAAAAATCGTATTATATAGTCCACTAGTATTACAATTTATATGTAGTACTTATTGTTTAGGCTACAGCAGCAGGGAAAGTGATGTTCTATACTTAAAACCTGTGATCTCATAGGTTATAAACCTTATTCAATTACACAAGCAATACTTACCAGTACTTTAAACACAGTTTATTAGTTATTATTAGGTATCTCAAGAGATTACGCCTATTGTATTCTGTAGACTGTGATTTACAATAGTGTAGTCATCTGAAACTACTGGATTTGTTAAGCTCCTCAGATAATAGAAAACCAAGTCAAGCAATACATGGAGATGCCAAGTGGACTTAAACAAAATGCTTTTTCTTACAAGAAAATGTATTACATTCCACCCGCCTTTTAGCAGGCAAAGAAAAGTGGTTTGTAAACAGAACACACAGGCTAAAGTGAAAAAAATAAGCAGGCATTTTTATGAATTCTTCAAGTATTTATGGGATCATCATCTTTTCCGTGTGATTGAAGTGTTCTGCAGTAACACAGATATTACTTGGCTGGCTCTCTTTAAAAAGGGCTTTACATGTGACCTTTTCTGAATCTGATTATCAAATCTGTGAACTTTTCTCCTTCCCACCATATCTCAGAAAGGAAAATTACATGCTAGTCTGTGCATATGTAAACCACAAAAAAATGAGTTACAGATTCTAAGAAGCCTTGAAACCAGTTCATAAATTCTCAAGTGATAAACTGTCTTCACTTTACTACTAATAATTCATTTCTCTTTTTTAGGGGAATGGATTTCATGGGAGGTTTGAGCATTTATCTTCACAGAATAATTTATGAAACTTGTTTTAAAGTTGTGGCCTACTTGTTCACAGCGAAGAAACGCAAATATTCCCCTTTGCAGACCTGGAGAAAAATGCAGCTTCTTCTAGATTCTGTGACTACCCTTACGTGGGAGCTCCATGAGGATGCAGATTCCTGGATGGGAGAAAGTGAGAAACTGTTGGGCTCCTAGGGTGACTGCTTTCCATGGTACCCTTCAACAGGGCCTTAAAGGTCCCTAACGACACGAGTTATTACAAACTGTTCAGGTGGAATCACATCCCAAAGATGTTTCCAGGACAACAGTGAGTGGACACTTGGCAGAATGGAGGCATGGGGACTAGGCTGTTAGTGGATGATCTAAGATCTTTGAGTTTAGGTACAGAAGTCCTGGTTCTCTTTGGGGTGTTGAATTAAGGGGACCAGACTCTCCCCCTCAAAGAAGAAAGCTTTGAAAATTGAACCAAATTCCCACTCACAGGGGCCAGTCCTGCAAGCTGTTGGACACCCTAAATTCAATGGGACTTGAGGTGCTAAGCACCTCGGTGGATCAGGTCCTTATATAAGAATAATTATGTAGGGGAAAATGGGGTACTATAAAGGGCTGATAAATCATTCATAAATATAATAGAAACACATTTGAGACAAATAAATTGTGGCCTGTATCAATGGGTGACAACTTATAGACAGTGATGTCTTTACATTTAATAATTAACCCCTTCCAAGATCATGAGCAGACAACGCCGCACGTAGGGATGCATTAATAGTCAAAATCCATTATCTGAATAAAGTGTGCCCCCTACCCCAAAAAGTTTGCCATTTCAAAATGTCTTCCTTTCTAGGTTCTCATAACCTTATACATTTCCTTTAAATAGTAATGTTCTTACCAGTCTTCATCTCTCCTTAAGCTGCCCCAAAATATATATTTTTAAAACCACTTCTCAATAGCATGTATTAGCTCTTGGTTTGTTCAGCTTGTATGTAATTATAAAGATAACCCTGCTCTCACTGAAACCAGTGAGAACAGTAGCAGATCTATACACACAAAAAGACTGAGTGAATGACAATCAGATGTTGGAAAAGAGCTATAGTTCAACTTTCTACCAGTTCAAGTATATTTTGATTATTCCACATAGTAAACTGACTTTGTTCAGTTTAATATTAAATGTCCCAAGTGAATTGCTTCTTTCACTTCCTATCATGATTACTCCACAGCTTAATGAGTAAGTGAGCCACTTGGGATGAGAAAAAAGGGAAGTAATAGCTAACAAAGAACAGGGGAGAAGAAAAAGGGACCCTAACAGTCACTAAGAGATGGACCACCAAATATTGTTTTTTAAAAAAAACGCAGACCTCTGAACCTTACATGCCGCTAATAATTATGATCTCATTCAGTATGACACAAACTCAGGTTTTCAAACGTGATATTTAATGTATATACATAAATATATATGCTGTACAGAAGAAACTTTTAAACAAATCTGGTTACACATTGACATTGTATGATCCCCTACAGTTATGCCCCAACAGCCCTCCTGCTAGGGACTTTAAAGAGTTCTGGGGAGCTCAATAGCTTGTCCCTTCCATCAACAGAAGTTGGTCCAATAAAATATATTATCTCACCCAGCCTGTAAGTGGACTCTAAAAACATTCCTATGTGGATTTGTACCAAAAGAATTTTAAATATATTTGTGGGAGCCAATAACCTGTGCTGAAATTCAATTTTCTGAGCTGCTGTCTGCCTAGTCAAAGCACTACTGATCTTAAAGTAGTAACAGTAGTACTACAAGATTTCTTTTCATATCAAAGTTAAGCTTATCTTAAACACATTTTCAGTACATAAAGTAAGGAGAAAACATTCCTTTTAAAACACATACGCAAAGGGAATGTGGCCTTGATGTTTACCGGCATCAAGCGAGATATACTGTCTTATTATTTTCTGTTCTGGGATATAGTAGTGGCATTATCCAATATCCAAGGATTTGAGGGACCTGTTCTAAGCACGTCAAAAAGATTTTTTTTAATTGACTTAGTTTTGTAAATATTGGCTCATAAAAAAATGGGCATTTAAATCCCAGATACATCCTGTAAATTTGAAATTTCCCATTAATTAACTTTCCTGTTTAGGGCTTGGAAGTAAGCCAATGTTGACTACTCTGTGTATACATCCCTGCAGTAGAGAAAAATCTATAATAATAATTAGCACTTCCGTAGGGCTGTGTGTGCAAAACACAGTACAGACATTCATTAATGGGAGATTAGACTCCTGAGTACCATTAGCCCCGTTTCACAGATGAGGAAACAGACAGAAATGAAGCAATTTGCTCAAGGTAACATAGTGAGTCAGTGGCAGAGCTCTGATTAGAACAGACCTGCTAACATGAGCCCAGGCTCGTTCCACAAGACCACAATGATTCCATTCCTCCCTAACCTGGCCATTAACATTCAATAAAAGACTACAGGACTAAGAACCAGTGGTGTGGTGAGAAGGAGACAGAGCTGACAAGATTGGGTGCAGGGGGACAACGGGGACTAGCTGTGCAAAGAGAATGGGAGAAGGAGCCGGAGGCAGGGGAGACACAGACTAGCCAAGTAGCTCAGAGAGGGAGATTGGGACTGGGAGCATGTGTTGGGTGGGGTGTCCATGAGACACTGGAAGCCAGGGCTGGGGAAAGAATGACTGGCTGAGGAGCCAGAAGGGAGGGAACTGGGACTCACTGGGCACGTAGACAAAACAAGGAGCTGAGAGTGAGGTAGGGGACTGGGAATAACTGAGCAGAGACTTGTAGGGGAGGAGAGGAGAGAGAGAGACTGGGACTGGATGCCCGAAAGGGTGAGACAAGGACTTGTGGGGCCAGGAGGCTGGGACGAGGAGCCAGGCATAGGGAAGAGAGATAGGACAGAGACAGGTTGGAGAGGATAAGGCAGAGGGGATCATGCTTCAGGAGGAGGAACAGGCAGAACAGACTGTGCCCACTAGATCACACTCCCCTCTAAAACCTGGACGGGAATCCAAGATTCACAAGTCTCATCATTCCTCTCCTGTGAACAAATATCTGTGAAACCAGTTGGTAAAGCATCTAATACCCTTCTAGTGCTGATCCACAGAGCGGATGCCAACCTACTATTGCTATCAATTATTCCACTAGTTCACGCAACAGAGGTCAGTGTGGCGAATCTGAAGATTCCAACCCTGTTGATGAACCACAAGGGTGTTTCCATGATGCTAATGATGGAATTTCTGTTCTTTCAGTTTGCTTTTTTAAAAACCTAGGAAATTTCATACAAAAAACTACATTAAAAAGAACATTATTAGGGTTGCAAAGTCAAGTACTCAAAAGTTAAGGAAATGCCAGAATTTATGTAACTTTAATTCACCCCTCTTTTCCTTATTCATTATGATTGAGTCTTGTATCATAGTTTGTGTGTATAATTTTAATTACACTGACAGTTCTCTTGATTATCTGAAAGCTAAAATATCCCAAGTTATTCAGTGTCTGTTTCCCCACCCAGCACCCTGCCCCATATTAGGATAATTAAGTTTGTAATATAAATATTAGCACTTGTATAGACATCTTCATTTTCAATACGCTCAATGGACATTAACCAACTAATCCCCACAACAGTATTCAGAGAAGTATTTTACAGCGGGGGCAAACTGAAGCAAAGAGGTCGTGACTTCTCCATATGCAAGGCAGGTTTAGAACTCAGGAATTCTTGGTACTCCTGGGCTCAGATCACTCATTCCTCTTCTGAGATAAATATCAGTGCACTTAACAATAGCAAGGGTGAAATCCTGGCCCCACTGAAGTCAGTGGCAAAACTCAGACTGATTTCAGTAGGGCCAGGACTGCACCCTAAACATTCAGGATCTTTTGTTGACTACAACAGGTTTCTTAAGAGTCAGCAAGCTAACAAATATGCAGATGTATCAAAATTAAAATTAAATATTCTTTCGAATGCACATTTCAATACCAGCCACTTTCAGACATAAATATGAATATTAATTTGTAACAAACCCCCCTGCCTGCCCCAACCTCAATGCCACAATCAGAGTTTTATTTAAAACACTTCATGTTATCCCAATCCGTGGCTGGTCGCTCAAAGGCATTTTGCAAGTCTTAGGGAACTATACTCGTTGCTTTTCTTAATGCCAGGTAACCTGTAACAACGTCTGAAGGAAGCATCCGAATGTAAGCAAATTCTTCAATGCTGCTGAATCTCAGCTTGCTCTGTGGATCTGTATAATTTGCCTGGAAAAGAAACAATGGCAGAGATACCATTTAGAGAGAAATCTCAGTAAAAATGTCAAAACAAAACATTTCTTGAGTCCATAATAATGTGTATAACAACCAAAAAATGTATAATACGTTACCATGTGACAAAGTCGTTTCCTTTCTTCTCTCACATGTCAAAACTTTTACGAGAACTAAACAGTTCCCTGAAAAAGCTTTTACATCAAAAATGCATTAAACACAAGAGGGCTAAAATAGCTTCACATACAAATCTACACAGCAGAAAAAAAAACTACCACAGCTCTCTAACATCACACTAGCAACTCTGTGTCTGGTACAGTCCTTTACATGGTAGTTCTCCAAAGAATGGGGTTGTTGCCAATAAATTACCAACAAAGAGGCTGAATTATGGGTGGTCTGATAGCGTTGGCTTGATTTCCCTGCTTGTGTCGGATTGTTTGTAGCTTTAGTTTTCTTTAAAATGGCAAAGATTTTTTTGAAGAAAAAGCTTTTGGTTCTGTGACTGAACGGATAAGAAACGTGACCTCGGTGTTTTGCATTACTCCAGATTTCTGCTTTCAGTGACACAACTAACACTGGTCTTATATCCTCCACTTCTGCTACATTTGGATTAGGGCTTCCTAGATGAGGTTCCAGCTCCACCCCATCATCCTTTCCCTCCCTGTTGCCCCAGAAAGCTTGAGCATATGTTAGCTATCAGGCTCAGCACATTGGGTAGAACCAGGAGAAAAGCTAATCTCCAGGGTATTGTTTTCTCCACCCTCGACCCATATGAAAGAACTGTTGACCCTGTTCGTATTATCTTATGTCGTACCCACCAGTGATCCGAGACCTACCTTCCTTGCTCTCCCTGACAAGAGATTTGGGATGGTGGAAGGCTGAGGCATTGGAAGCTTGCTTTCCTTAAGCAGCACACTACCAAAGGAGCCAGGGGACAGGAAGCACTGCAGAAGAGCACAGGCTCTGTAGGTCTCCACAGATTCAGGGTGTAGTGTTGAACCCCCTGCCAGTTCCACGGTGAGAAGGAAATGTTCTCCATGGTGGAAAAATTTGGAGGGAACTCTAAAGTGAAAACTCAGTACGTGGCTATTGGGTAGGGAACAATGTAGTCAACTGCCAGGGCTGGTAAGAGTTATGTAGCAGAGTATATTGAAGACTATTGCCATATAGCATTTTATTGTTTTTACAACACCACAAAACATTAACTTAACATGGAAAATATTTTAGTGTTCAGAAAATAGCAAATGTAGGACTTAATGAAGGGCCAATATCATCCCTGATGTAGTCAACAGAGTAATCCTGGGTATATATTTGTAGGTACACCAAAGTTCTGTGACTTTGTCTCAAGGTACATAAGAAAATCTAAGCAAACGGGTTGATTTTTAACGGACATTAGCAATAAGTTTTTCAGCTAAATGGTATCTACTTATTTATTGCATGTCATTAAATGTTTCTTAAAAAAATTGTGACCCTGAGAGGATCCTCTACCAGTCTTACACTTCATACTGGAGGTCAAGACATTACTATATACTAGATGTAATTACCATCTAGTGATATTCAGATAAATTATGTTAGAAGCAATCTGATGATTAAAACTTTTTCAAATGTTTCTGCAATAATTAAACCAGATAAAAAGCAGAGCAATGCAATTTTGCAAGGAAAAAGGCCTCCACATTTTGTAAACTAAGTCAAAGGCCACAGATACTTTATCATGTTTTGAAATATATAATTATCTTAGTCTGTTTCTACAGCACCAAAGCTGATATGTTTTCAGAAAAGGCAGAAGTTCAAGCATTTGAGTAATTTTTTCTGTTAGATTAAATTACTTTGTTCTATATGCTAATATGACCAAAGGTCTACCTTCTAAGTTTCAACAGAAGAGCTTAAATGTCTAAAAATGCAAATGCAATCCATCAATACAATTCTTTTTGAACTTTTAGCATATGCCACATTAAAACTATAAATTGGCTGCCTTATTAGACTATTAAGGGATATAATTCCATCTGTGTTACCACACAGAAAGAGACAAGAATCAACAGAATTCAGTTGTGGTATTTAACATAACTGCTGATGTACTGATGGGAGAGTTTTAATGCACTCCTCATTTTATATAAGACAGACCATTTAATACTTCCTTGCATGAGTAATGCTAAAGAATTTATTGCACATAGCATTTCTTGGGGAATCCCGCACTCTTCACAGGAAATGTTCTCATACAAATGCTATCAGATTTCTCACAGAGAACAGGGGGACATTTTTTGGACTAGACTGCTAAAATATTCCCTTACGTACTGTACCTTCCCATTAGGAAGTGATTTTAAGAATAAATGTCGTGCATCTTATGAACCAATTCTGACTCAGCAATTTAAAGGACACATCGTCTCCTATTGTAATGAGAGGTTGTTAAACAGGATATTTTTATCAGTCAAGAGAAAGCTTCCAGCCATAAGCAAGATAGGAAATTTGTCTCAAGATGGATTCAGAAGATGAAAAATTGAAAGAGCCAAAAGTGAATGAAGTCATCAGAGAGAGACTAGCTGGATCATGCTAGAGTAGTTATATTTACATAGCTCATTGACAGTGGGGGATGGGGGGAAAAAGAAGGGAAGAGCCTGCTGAAGTCAGTAGGAAACCTACAGGCTTCCTTCCCAAGGGTAAATTTGGTCTCCTCTGGCTAATTAAGAGCCAAACTCTGACACATCTTTACGTAGCCGTGGGAAATAGTAGCCTCTCTAATCTATGTGCTCACTAACTGACCAATTCTGAAGAGGGTCTAGGCCAGTGTGGACGGGAATTATAGAGCTGCTTTGGGAGGTGGAAGTGGAAAAGGCTTATGCAATTAAGCTCCTTCAGCAGCCGTTCCCTGTGTTATGCCAGAGATGTTACTGCAGCCCAAGTAACCACAATTAGGGCTGCTGTTAACACCTGCAAAGCAACTGTAAGGCGAGGGGATGGGGAAAAGACAGAGGGGGATGAAGACACTAGGTGCATCCTCTGTTTTTCTGCTAAAATCTGTTTGTATTATTGTTACCTCGCCCTCCCAAACCACGCCCCACTTGTCTATTTCATCCACCTGTTGCGCCCTGTCTTTTCTATAGAATGCGAGGCTTCTGGATTACTTGTTTATGTGGCACGCAGTACAACTAAACCCGGATCCTTCCTTGGGGCTCCTGGGTGCTACCATAATATAGATAATACTCTAGTTAAAAAACACAAACTGGCTGGAGGGGAGTGGTTTTATTGGGTGGGCGAGCTATGTCCCAAATGACCGGGGAGAAAGGCATGTGTTTGAATCAGTGGTCTGATTGACCCTCTAGATTTAGGAGTTACCAGCCGAGATCCAAGTGGCAGGTATCACTCAGAGACGAAGGATCCCATGGGAGACATATTGTTAAAAGAAAATTAAGGTTGCAAAGTAAAGGTCTCAAAAGTTAGGAAATGCCTGAATTAATGTTGTTCGTACAAGCTTAATTCCAGCTCCCTTGCGTGTATGCATTATGATACAATCTTTAATTACATGATCACATTCTATTTTTATCTCAGCATTCCTGCAGCATTCAGTGCCCAGAATGGATGGTGCTCACTTAATGAGCAACTATTCAATGCTTTGTTTTCTCCTCATTGTTCAATGTGTGGCCCTCCAACTTGTTTACTGCACACTACTCTAACCCTGTTCTGAACACAGAATTATTAATTTCCCCATGCAGTCGTCTATGACACTCATCACTACAGTATCTGAGTGATTCACAAACAATGAATTTCTGTTCACAACATCCTTGTGAGGTAGCGAAGTATTACTATCCTAGTTTTAGGGATGGGAAACTGAGGCACAGAGAGATTAAGGTCAAAAATGTCCATCAATTTTGGGTTCCCAGTTTGAGATGCCCAGGACCTGATTTTTTAGAGTATTTAGTATTATATGGCACTTTCCATGTTCAAAGCAAAACTTCTATTGACTTCAGTTGACGTTTTTCTGCACTCAGCTCGGCCCTTCCGCAAATCAGACTCTACATGATTAAAGTTGGGCACCCAGAAATTGAGGAACCACACAGTTAATTTAAAAATATAGTTTAAGTGACTTGACTAATATCACATAGGAAATCTGTAGCAGAGACCAAAGTAAAATCCAGTTCTCCAGGACAGCATTCAACTGCATTAACTATGCTCAGTGCAGATGGAGAATGTAGCTGCCGAATTCTAACAAGTCTCTACTGAACATATGGGAACTGACATTTTAGAAAGTCTTATAATTTGGCCAAATGTGGGTGTTTTTTTCATAACAGCAGCAAAAGGTATATCCCTGAGAGAAAGGCTACCCACTGCCAAATTTCAAGTTCCTACTCCAAATCATAAGGGCATTAGAGCTTCTCAATGAAACAGTTGTAAGAATATTTTTGAACGTCAGCCAAACAACATATTTTTCCCTAATCTTATTCTCTGCAACTGTTGAATAATTCTTCCAAATAAAACTTAGGGCTGGTCTACACTGGGGGGAGGGGGGAATCGATGTAAGGTACGCAACTTCAGCTACGTGAATAACGCAGCTGAAGTCGACGTCCCTCCCTCGACTTACCTGGCGGTGTGGACCCTGTAGAGTCTTAGTCTGGCGCTCCCCCGTCGACTCCGCTTCCTCCTCGCGCCGAGCTGGATTACCGAAGTCGACGGGGAGCACTTCCGGGTTCGATTTATCGCGACTCGATGAGACGCGAGAAATCGATCCCCAGAAGATCGATCGCTACCCGCCGAATCGGGCAGGTAGTGTAGACTAGCCCTAAGAATAATGAGCTGGAGACAGACACTGGACATAGAAAGTTTTAGTCTGAACAGTGAAGTTTGGAACAATTATAAGCAACTGAAAACAAGGTCCTTTCCTGTAATGGGAAATGTGAGCTAGCAGCTCCACCTATAGTGTCTGTGGGTGGGGGAACCAGACTCTACCCCTGGGAAGAGGCAGGAGAGAGGGACTTGTGCAGCTATCTCAAGGGACAAGGACCTTAATCTGCTTTGGATCTTTAGCCATGGAGTCCACCTAAGTCTTAGGACAGTGATTCTCACAATTTTTTACTGGTGACCTCTTTCACACAGCAAGCCTCTGAGTGCGACCCCCCCGCCCCATTCAATTAAAATGCTTTTTTATATATTTAACACCATTATAAATGCTGGAGGCAAAGTGGGGTTTGGGGTGGAGGCTGACAGCTCGCGACCCCCCATGTCAGAACCTTGCGACCCCCTGAGGGGTCCCGCCCCCCAGTTTGAGAACCCGTCTTAGGAGCTATGTGATACAGAGGCAGTTTAGCTCAGGGTTTGGCTCTAAATCAATAGGACATGTTTAAGTGCATTGCTGAAGTGGGACCTACCTGAATACATCTTTATTTTGTGTTGTGAGAAATGAGATGCCAATTTAGACAAGTTAAAAAAAATACTTACAGGAAGTCCTGAAATATCAGAGTATTTCTTGGCTGGTTTAAAGGAAGGAGGAGCTTCGATATTAAAGTCTGAAAGTATGTCAAAGAGAGAAAGGAAGACATTAACTTCTGCATTCTATCCTTTCAGGGTCACTCTTGTGTTGTTTTTTTAAAATAAAAATAACACTTGAAAAGGTAAACAATTGTTGAAAAACAATTATTTTACTACATGAAATTTCTACTGACTAGCAACAGTAAGGCAAAGAGACATGAAACAGAATTAACTGAAAGCATTTAGCTTGCTTTCTTTGTACACTACGGCCCTCATCCTGCTCGCCTTACTGACGCGGTAAGGTGAGCAGGATTGGCCCCTAAAAGAAGAAAAATGCAAGAGAGCTATATGTACTTCATTACAAACACAATGGTTTCATGTAAGTCTTAATGACAATATTTCCTCTACAGTCAGAGATATTATATCTGCAAGAATAGTCACTATGCCTGCTGTACGTTAAGACCACCAAACATTGCTCAAGACTGAAGCTTTGAAATACTGTAATCCAGAAAAGCAAAGTAATCTTGTAAATCAGATAAGTCTTTAAGCATGTGCCACTTTAAGCCTGGCCAATGACCTAGAAAATTGTCTGAATACTTACATGAAATGATAGAAATTGCTATTTTATTGGTGTTCCTTAGACAGTAATAGCATTGCTCTTATATGTAAACGTTTACTCAGACACAACGCGGTATGTTTCAATAGTTAAAAAAACCACCCTAACTTGATGAAGCACTGATATGCACAAAATATCTTGTACATGGCTAGCTTCTTTCCTCCCCACATGCATCTGATTCAGATTTTATGGATGAAGGATTCCAATTTAGCAAATCAGATCCTTTAATCGTCATGTGCACTATAAGGCAATAATTCAAAAGATATTAATGCCATAGGCAGCTGTTTTAAAATATGCAATTACATTTGTTTTTCTATCTTTTTTTAAAATGTGTACATTTACTTTTACAAATAGAATGTAGTGGAAATAGCAACCTCAGCAGATTGTCAGTTATAATAGCCAGGAACACACGGTAGTCTGCATTTTTCTATAACAGTAGTCTCAAAACCCCTTTTAAAAATGGCAAGTTATTTTTGGATAAAACACTGAAAACACTTGGTATGCCTAGACTACCAAAAAACCAACCCTGCAGCAGGGAGTCTCAGAGGCTGAATCAACTGACTCGAGCTTGCGCTACAGGTCTAAAAATAGCAGTGTAGACATTCCTTTTCTGGCAGGAGCCGGGGCTTTGAGACCCACCCCTCGTGGGGTTTCAGAGCCCAGGCTCCAGTCTAAGCAGGAACATCTACACTGCTATTTTGACTCCCATGGCGCAAGCCCAAGTCAGTTGACCAGGCTCTAAGACTTGTTGCCACAGGGGTTTCTTTGCAGTGTAGATATACCCTGACGGGCTGACAAAATATAAAAAAATGCAAACACTGCCCAGATAAAAACTGAGGGGTAGATTCTGCCTCTCTTATTCATGTTGAGCAATTCGTTACTCCATGAGTAGATTATGGCAGACGGGGAGCTACTCATACAGTACCACTCAGCATGACTAAAGGTGACAGAATCTTGACCTCACAAACTTTTCTCTCTCAAACGCGCACAGACATTCTAACACCACTCCCAATTACACACTTCATGTTCCTCTCCATTTGGTTGTGGGGTCAGGCTATTCTTAAATAGATCACTGGAATTTGTTCAATCAGAATACCGCATGCATAGATAAAATTTGGGTTCATTTTAAAGAAAGTAATTTGTGTGGATTTTATTATTTATAAATACATGCAAAGCATCTAAGCAGCTTACAACTAGGATCATTGAGTTGCCATGGCAATGCCCTTTCAGAAGCAAGAATTTGTTTTAGGTTCTTCCAAGTTCTGTTCTTCTTGCCAGCTGCTGCTCCACCAATGCCAGAGTGCTAGAATTAAAACATAGTGTTTAAGAAAAAATAAAGATGACTATTTCAAAATATGACATTTTTATTTCACAGCCTTTGCGATACGCGTCATCTTGTCATGAACCATTTATCATGCTCACTTATTTAATCAATAGTCTAACACACTGTACACTTTAATTTCAGTTGCAAAAAAAAAAAAAAAGATTTTTTTGAACTGTGTCAAAACTACTATGTTTGGGATTAGCCGAAGGAAATTAAAATCTGCTTTTTACATGGAAATAGAAAATCAGTCTGGTTAGGGTTAGTCTGAGATTACAGGATTCAGCACTTGTATGCACTTCCCATCATATTAAAACTGTTTACTATGGGGTTGTATCTAAATTGTGATTACATGTCTAAATTCTCTTTTGCATGGCATATACAAAATTACAGGTACAGCTGTATCTCCAGTAAGTGAAAAGTGATTGTGCAAAAATACAACTGATCCTGTAAAATGTAATCAATGCTATGAGAAGCCTTGTGGAAATCTTATTTTTCTTTCAAATGAAAGAAGACAGCAGAATAGAAATGGGGTAACAGAATGTTGTGCTGGAAAGACTACTTTGCATTTTGAAAGCTATACTAAAGGAAGCCTTGCTATAGTTATTATAACAGTAATTTCAGTTATCAAATGTGATTGCTATGGAGTAATTTATTTATGTCCCTCAAGAGGAAGGAGATATACAACATACTGTACTACTTCTAAATGATGAAAGGACTCAGCTTCTCAGTTTTACTTCAAAAAAGAACATTTTCTTATAGCTAGAAGTGTTATCTCTGTTAATAATTACTACCTATCATGTCAGCCTTATCAAAACTCTCACAAAGTTCTGCACACACATTTTGGCTGTATTTTATAAATTGGTGGGTAAAGTGCTTGAGAATGGGAGGAGGTGGGAATGGTAAAGTAGATGAATAGGATTCACTGTGAAAAGATTTTTTCCATAGAGGTGACTGTAAGATACTGTATTCAGGAAGGATGTTCATGAGTTAGTGATACATCAACTTTTTTTTTTTTTTTTGGCAATGAATATCCAAAGTGGAAAGTAGATGGAACATTTAGCTATATGAGTAACACCCTGGTAACCTAGATAGCACTGAAAGAGAGAGACTATTGACAGATACCACAGCCATTTCCATCCCAACACATTTGTAATTCAGATTCATTACATGGATTTTTCCCCTACCTCATCACGTTTAAAGTTATCCATTTGCCCTATTGCTGGCAGTTATGACATGATCTAAAGCCAGTGGCAAGACTCAGCCAAACTGGAAATATAATAAAAGGAAGAAAAATCAGAAGCTATCATTTTTTTCATGGTATATTTTGCTTTTAAATCCACTAAAGCAAGATTTAAATATCTGGATTTAAGGCCTGATGTTGCAAGGTGCTCTATACCTTCTGGCATCTGAACAGATCGAGGGATTGAGAATGGGACTGAGAGCGTTTCCAAATGTTTAAAAATACCAATGGGGATGGGTGATGTAACAATGATACTTGTTGATTATACTTCACTTAAATAGCCGGAAAGTGCTATAAATTGGATTTACATAAGCAAGAACAGCACAATTTCAGTGCTATATGCTTGAGAAGGCCCTGATCCTGCCTGTGGATTTATGCAGATGAATCCTTACACCTGCATGGGGTGCCTTAGAAATTGACAGGGTTTTCTTCCTAGGCCTACCCACAGAGACTCAAACGCAGGATTTGGGCCTAATGCACTTGTGTATTTCTTGTAAAAGGTATTGGACTGATAGCTTTATTGACAGGAAAGGTACAGTAGAGGCAGAGATAGAACAGTACAGCGAGCCTTGTACTATGAATGTGCCTCCAATTTGTTCTGGAGGGATCACCTCTAGGAGTTTGAATGAGTGATACAGAAAAGTACTCTCTATCCTGGTTCTTCCTGCTGAGACTGCCAACAATTAAACTGATATGAATTATGTCTGCTAGGACCTGGAGTGAGTCTCATCTTACATGATAGCAATCAAATGGAAACAACTCTCAAGTGCAAATGAACTCAGCTGCATGTGAGCTGGTGACTTATGGGAGAAAGGCTCTAGATCCCATTATCAACCCCTTGATCCATTCAGTTGCCAGAAGCACCTTGCAGCATCAGGCCTTAAATCCAGATATTTTGGGATTAACAGTTAAAGGGCAACTTCTTCCTTCCAGCTTTTTATTTTTAAATTTGCAACCAAAAATTCTCTCTTGTGCAGCGAACTAACAGTTTCTCAGTTTTTGGCATACTTTTAGAAGTTAAGCATACTTTTAAAAAGTTAAGTAATTTGACTTTATTTTCTTCGCAATGAGATTACATTAAAATAAAATTATTTTAAAAGTCCCAGAATTGTTAATCGCAGCTCATGGAGATGTGGGTTCAGAATAAGCTCCTAGAATTTCCCTCTGATTAATTTTTGTGTCAAGTGTGAGACAATTCTGTGGTAGTTTTCAGTACAATTTTACAACTAATTCTGCAACAGTGGGACTAGATTCTATACATACCTCAGATTTCATGCCTGTGGATATCAGCAGTTTCAATTCAGACATGGTGAAATTCACCTGAGACATGGAGGGCCAGCACAATGCATCTGCACTACCCAAATTCTCTACTCAAGCTATGTGGAAAGGCTCTGGGCATGTGAGAGGCTTCTGCATAAACCATGCAACCCAAAGAGGCTGGTGCTTAGAGGAGAGTTCAGAGGAGCAAAGGATGGTAGTGGTCTAAATGCAGAATCTGAGACTCCGGGGCAAATTTCAGACCCCTGTCAAGCCCCTGCTTAGCAAACTACACAAAGCCTGAGTACTCAGGCTTTATTCTGTGGGATGGTTGCATCTGATTCATAAATTACAGGGCTCAAATCTTTCTTTTTGAGCAATGGCTTAGGACTAGCACTCTGAAAAGGTTATTGGTCCAAAGAACATTTGGTAGAGTCTGCCAACAGGGTCGAGCCCCAGCAAGTAGCAAGAGAGCAGATATTAAAACAAAACAAACAAAAACCTCACCACAATCACATTATCAGCTATTATCATCTTGCTATGCCTCTACCCACAATTTAATTCTGACGTTATTTTAGCAGCCTGTACATCACAAATTGCTAGAGTTTCCACCAGTTGAAAGCTGGAATGCCAAGATTTTAGCAAGTAGTAAGTATTTGTTTCTAGCTCTAATGATTGAGAGAATGGCCGCTAACATTATGTTGGAAATGAAATTACTAAGGGGAAGTATAATGGTGATCACTAATGATAATGATTGATTTTTAGTTCCATTATTTTGCAACCTCACTGGTCTTGGGAACAAATGCCTCATGCACTTGAACGGATTGGATTCCCAGATTTACAATGGTATAAATTGTTCATTTCTAGTCTTGGTGGCTTGCGAGATACCAGACCATAAAACCATTACAGGTACCTTGATCTAGCAGCAGTGCTTTTTTGGCATTGGGTCAGGACTGAATATAAGAAGTCTTGCCTCTGAACTAGTGTCATTTTCATTTTCTGTAATTTAATGCACACTTCGGCCATATCCTGGCATGGATTTTGAAGCCAAATTTCTTTAAAATTGATGGTATTATATAAACCCTTGACGTGGCTCCTAATCTTACTTTCTTAGTAGGAATATTAGCAATGTAGTAATATAGTATCTTAGTTATTATTTCATTTAAAGTTTGAGAATTTCTAATTGTTAAAATACTTACAATGAAGTTTGGATCCTTAAATGGCAATGGGTTGATGGCGGCTTCCATTGGCCCGGTATTGGGATCCATGGTCATAAATTTATTCTCATTCATGGTCTCTGTACCTACACTCTGCAAAACAAACACGCTCTCATTGCTTATTTGTTAATCTGAATATATTTAAAAGAAAGTGAACAGTTTTCTTTGTGAACATTAACTTTTTAATCCATTTCTTGTGAAGTAAGCCTTTTTTAAACTTTGAAAATGTTACCTGCCATTAGTAGGTGTAGCATTAAAGGGGACACTGTCAAGAAAATAAGCACCAATACTTGATTTTTTTAGCTACCAGATTTTAAAATTGGGAGAAGGGGAGAGGGGTTACCAAAGTCTACTAAATAGAAATGCCATAGGTTTTGTTTTAATGTCACTGAAAACAATCTGTCTAAACTGGAAGAGAGCACATGAGCACATCAATGGACAAAAGTACATAACATTTGTTTCAAAATGAACAGTATTAATAAAGTATCAATATCAACACAGGAAAGAACTTCAAAACTTACACTGGGCTTATTCCACAGGTTCTTAATAAACTTTTCCTCTATTTCTGACTTCAGTGGGAATCATGTCTAAATAAGGACTGAAAAAAAACTAAAGACCTTTGCATCAGTTCAAAAATATATGAGCCTTGCAAAATTCCACATGCACATTGGCTATGGGCTTGGTTTAAAGGAGCGGGGGGAGAGGGGGGAGAGAGAGAAAAGGGATGGGTATGTTCTTTGTTTTTTTAAAGTCATGATTGTAAGGAAGAACAAGGACATTTGTGTCTAGGCTAGCCACTTTTTGTGATAATTTTACAAGGCTGATACATAGCTTTTTTTTTTTTTTTTTTTTTAATCTTGACAGTGCCCTGTTAAGTTTCTATTCAGTGTGTATCACAGGTGTCTGAAATATAGCAAATAATAAATACTCAAAAATTCCTAGGTGAAATTCTGGCCATATTGAAATCAGTGGGAATTTTGCTACTGGCTTTAATGGTCCCAGCATTTCACTCCCTAACTCTTCTTTCTTGAAGACCAAAAGGACTAGGTAAAAAGCTAACAGCACTTATAGAACAGGCTGACAAGTATTTCCATATCCTGCCCAGACACGGATTGTGCTCAGACGATAAAAAACTCTTTCCATAGAAGATGTACATTGCAAGACATTTCATGTTGATACATGTTCTTTTAGATGGTATTCAAGGCTCATTAGTGTTAGTGAATTACACAAAAGCACCTAGAAGATGAGAATATATATATCTCAGGCTGTGATCCAACAAATCTTTATGCATGTAATTACGAAGGGCTTATTTGCATGCTTAGATAACCACATGCATAAGCAATTACAAGCTTAGGACCTAACTCTGTGAGGGGCACACTTATTTGGGGAAATATATCACTCAGTGTCAGTGATGGATTTTTTTTTTCTTTCCCTGCTTCTTATGTGGCATCTCCTTTCCTGGAGGTTTGCAACCATGGTAGCCCATTCTGTATAATGATCTGCTAATCTCTTTGTGGAAGAATCATCCTTTTGATCCCAGGATACCACATCATTCGTCCAAGATCTTTTTTTGCCTTATGTTTTTCTGCCATCAACTTGCCCTTCCACTGCAAATAAACACGCATTGCCTGATGAACCTCTTAAAATGTGCCTTGCAAATCAAATAATTCTTTTCTTAAGATTTCTGACTATTGTTTGCTGAGTTCCAGTCTATCCATATCTTCAGAATTCTTCTATAACATAAATCAAAGGATTGTAATATCTTTATTACTGATTGTTCGAATGTCTATATTTTCCACAGCTGTAATATGACCCAGACCCAGTGCAAGTTTTTAAAAGTTAGGAACTTATGTCTTTAGTCTATTTAACTAATCAATCAAACAGATTCATGAAAGAAAAATCTGAGCATGTTGAGTAAAAATGCATTCAACAAGTAACACTGAAATTAAATATTCTGTCAAATATTTTAATGAAATTAAAAATTCAACTGTTATGACATTTTATTTTTCAAAATTACACAAGGTATCAGTTCATGAACCTGTACAACTGGAAATATTATCATTACAATGTCAATCCTACTACCATTAAAGTCAATGGCTTAAATCCAGTTCTGCCTCCACTAAGGACAGTGCAGGTAGAACCACTAATAGACTAGGACTATGTCATAGGAGTGGAATTAACCCAGAAACATATGAGAAAGGCACAAGCTTTTATGTGTATTTATGGAGCAGTGAAGAGAATGAGTCCCACTCCTCTCAGTCCTTAATTGGTAATGCTAGTGAGTTGCTAGGTCTCAACCTCTCTTTCTTACCTTGGCCAAAAACAATGCCATATTCTTACAAATATTTATACTTTCAGCACATAGTTTTAGTAGTTAGTATTTCAGGTTTAAAGAGCAAGGTTTACTCTAAAGTTTTTCTTCAGAAAGCTGGGACTGAAGTTACAAAATAACTGTTGATTAATAAATAATTAATATCCTGCAACAGCATCTTTTATCTGTCTTTTTGTGTCACTGCAAAGTCTTTAACTGAAGAAGTCAGCACTCTTAACAAACTCCTGTTTTCTTTCAATTTTGTATGTTTTTGTTAGTGGATTATAGTTAAGAGCTTCATAAATAATTGATGTTTCAGTTTGCTGGCATATCTGACAAATCTCAAAAAAACTGTTTTAGGTCAAGTGAAACACTTTCAATTTTATCATTTAACTATGTTTAAAAATAAAATCAAAGGAAACTGAAACAAAGTCATTTTGAATAATATAATCTAAACATAATAAACACTAGTCCAATATTTAAAGTCAAAGCAATTAAAAATATTCAGAGGACATCAGATGGAGGAAAGAGGGTATTATTACAAACATAAGCCCTGATTCTGCAACCAGATCTGTGCAGAGCCCCATTGGATTCAGTGGGGCTCTCTGCATGGACACAGGGGTTCACCTGCTTGAATTCAATTACAGAATCAGGGAATTGGGCCCAATATTATAAACACTATTGGGTCTAGTGGTTGACATGAAGGGGATTTTCACTCACAATGGTCAATACTACACCTAGCACGTTTGCAGGATCAAACCCTTAAGAAATTACAGGTTCTTAGTATCAGACTAACTAATGCAACAGCAAGCTAGACTGAGAATGATGATCAAAACCTAAAGTCCTGGTAACTGTGAGATAAAAACATGCTTGCAAGACATGACCGTTTCACATAATGAACAGTCATCACTGCTTGTATTAAAGCTTTAACTTACAGCAGTACTGGGATAGAAGAGGAGTATTTAATTTAATGTTCCTGTCTTTCTGGAAGAATGTAAAGGAGTTTCCAGCATAGGTTACGTTCTTAGAAGAATTGTCTAAGCTATCTCCCGAGTTCCTCTAACTAGAAAGCCTTTCAGCTCCCTTTTCAGTATACATTCTGAATTAAAATCCTCAGCATTTTAACTACGAAGTCAAATATTTTCAACAATTCTAAAAATTGTTTCAAAATGTGCTTCAAAATGCCAGTGATTTAAATCACAAAAACTATAATAAAAATCACAAACATCACTTATTGTTTCAGACTATTTTTTTAAGTTTCAAGAGGTGAAATAAATTAATTTTAACTAATATGATCCTGTTTTTCTATTATAATACCTATGCAACTTGAAATTGAATAATGTAATAATAAACAAGAACAAACCACTGCTAAGAACCTGAAAGACCTCAAAGGATAATTAGGGCTCAGTAAAGGTATCCTCTCCCTTTCTAACATTAGTGAAACAAGTCTCTCAGTGGTGTAGCTCTGCTTGGATGTAGAGTTTGGGGCAGTAAAAAAAATTAATTGCTCACTTTCGAATGTTAGTAAAACCAGAATTAAGAGTGGGCTTGATTCTCATAAAGCTCCTTTCAGTCTCAGTTTTATTAGATGGTCAAGTTTTCATCAGCACAATGAGGAAGTGTATATCTCAAAGAGAAAAAACAACGAGGAGTCCTTATGGCACCTTAGAGACTAACACATTTATTTGGACATAAGCTTTTGTGGGCTAAAACCCACTTCATCAGATGCATGGAGTGAAAAATACAATAAGCAGTACATACATCACAGCACATGAAAAGATGGGAGTTGCTCAATCTGTGCTGCTAACCCTATATCATGCAGTAGCTAAATTCCTGCTAAATTCACACATCCTCCCCAGTTTACTTCACTATTCACCCAGCATTTGGACTAGAATAACCTAAAAATAGCAAGTACTTTGTCATAAATATAATCAAAAATATATTGTAATAGGCTGACAGTGTTTGCCTGAAACAACCTAACATTAGCAGATGTTGATCCTGCTGGGAAAGGATTAGGTAGGTTTTTCCGACTTGGGCCCCAGTTCAGCAGAACATTTAAGCTCATGCTTAAATTCATCCCTATTTGGTGGGAGTTAATTATGGTTTGAGTGCTTTGATGAATAGGGATGGACTGCTGCCCAGTGAGGGAGATGAATAACTACCCCTCTTGGATAAAGGAGAGGTAAGAGTCTGGAGGAAGAGGGCCTCTGGCACAGGCAGAGCACTCCCAACAAATGGGCCACAGGAGCAGACAAGTCTGGGGAGCAGATCTGAGCTGAGTTTGCTACCTTAATGTTGGTTTCTTTGTTAATAAAGCCAAACCCCAGGAATGAGTCTAGTTTGGACTCTAGATAACATCTGGATTGTACTGGTAGAGCAGGCTGGGAAAGCTGCCTACTTGCACATTAGTTTCAGTCCTAGGTTTTGATAGATTTATTCATTTTCTACATATTTTGTTCCAGATTCCCTGCCTCTGATGTATTATATTTCACATCTCATCCCCAAAGATTTCTTCATCCATCTGGTTTAATTTTGGGAGAGGACAGCAGAAACTTGTAGAACATGGTAGCAGAACTCTTTGTTTTGGCTGTTTTGAGGTGGAATCAGCAATGTGGGTTTTTGGGGGGACTGAGTCCCAAGTCTAATTAGTTTGCTGTGAAATTGCTTGTCTGCATTTTAAGTATTTCTTTAGTGAAACTACATAATTCTCTAACTTTTTAAAAAGGGGATGACTATTCCATATTGGAATAACTGATTTATGCTGACGACGTCATTTCCCAATCCATTTGGACTACATTTAGTTTGTGTATTGTATTTTATAATTTAGTTTCAACATTATTGTAGTATTTTGTGAAAAAAATATTTAAAGGTGTTTTGTTTTTTTTTAACAGCAACAACTATCACACCCATAAAATGCTGGCATCCTACTGCTGAACACAAGGAAATTGGTGATATGGATTGGAAAGAAACTACATGTATACACTATTGTAGGTAATTTGTCTGATCTTATGCCCCCCTTCTGCTGGCTGTTCCAAACAGTACCTCAGAAACTGCAATTCCAAATGGGAGTACTTGAGGATAAAAATTCCCAATCAAATCAAAGTTTTGTTTGTGAAACTTTGACCTAATATTAAACTCTATAAGAAAACGAAAGATGGGAACTGTTTATGAAGAAAAAAATACTGTAAACATTATTTTTAGACAATTTTTACTATAGGTCTTATGTTGAGAAGTTCAGTTATAAATAAAGATAATCTTCTATGTAGTATTTTTGTTTTCATAATATTTCTTATTGTGTAATACTTTTAGTATTATGGTTTTACCTCATGTAGACAACCAGTGTGAACAGTAAAGGAGCTCTGATGCTGGATCAGGTCCTGGAAATCAATGGCAAAATTGCCACCAACTCCAATGAGCACATGATTGGCCCTGCAGAGGGCAGACCTGTCTCTGACCTCTGTATAATGAAGAGTATGTACTGTATGTGGTATAGCTGAAGACATGTCAGTCCCAGGATATTAGAGAGACAAGGTAGGTGAGGTAATATCTTTTATTGGACCAACTTCTGCTGGCGAGAAAGCTTGTCTCTCTCACCAACAGAAGATGGTCCAATAAAAGATATTACCACACCCACCTTGTCTCTTTGGTTATTACAGTAGTCTTTAGATAGCTGACTCCCAATACTTCTCTTTCAATCAGGAAATTCTGCATTGGAATTCTGAAGTTCATTGATTTTCTTGTTTTCAGCAATTCTTGACTCTGATATTGTCCACTTCTTGTGAGCCATTTGATTATCTATAGCATCTTTGGAGTATAGGTTACACTTCAAAGCTGTGATACTCAACTTGTCACATTCTTTACAGGATTACATAACATCCGGTGACATCCTGATTACAGTATAATGATGTTGCAACTGGCCAGGGAGCAACATGGTAATTAAAAACTGAGGGATGGGTTAAATCTGTATTTTCACTGGTAGCAAATTAAGGTAACGAAAAATATATATTGAAATACACCAAAGAATGTCACTGGGTGATAGCAACAACAATAGCAGTGGACTTCTCAAAACAGGGAATAGATTTTGAATGTCAGATATTTCCCTGAATCCCAACTAATACTAATCATACTGTAACATTTATTAAGCTGTTTTAATATATTAGCTCTCACTTTATAACAAGCTTGCTACAGATTTTTTTGCTTTCTGAATATTTAATTCCTTTAACTCTGAGTGGTGAAGTGACTTCAGATACTGAAAAATTGAGCACCCATACTCCAGAAGAGGAAAATTTAGCACTATATATCACTGGAGATGATGTGGGGGCGAGTTTGTCACAATTAGATGGGCTTTATTCTTAGATAAAATGATAGCTTTGCAATGTTGGTGGTAGGAAAATTTAGAATAGTGGATGTCCCAAAACAAATGCACTGAAGTCCCAGTAACAGCATCAGGGTGGGATAGTAGCACTCTCTCGTGAGAGTCAAGATTAACACCATCTATCCATTTTTGTGACAGAAAAGGGGATAACTGTAAAGATTTATTCCGTAGGATGGAGTCCTGGTCCATTACTAGGGCTTTTAGGTATACTACAGTATACAAATTTGTATACTACAGTAATACAAATAATAAATAATAATGCACAGACAGAACAAGTCTTCCGCATCTGGTCGAATGTTATTGGTTCTTGGGTTCAGTGGAAAACATTTCTCCTTCCTCCCTATTGTAAAAGGAAACCTGATGCAATTCTCCCAACCTTTACTTTTTCAGACTTCTGGCATATATTGTGTGAGCCCTGATTCTTAAGAGCACTCTCCTTTCAAGAGGATCAAAGGATTTCACGTGCTTATTTTGGATGAGGAAAAGAATTGTGAACCAGAGATCTCAGTTTGAGACTGTTCACCTACCAGGAGAAAATACTGCATTTATACAGCAAGTTTTGTTTCGAAGAACCTCAGAAAGGTAGCCATCTCTGAAGTAGAGGGCAGCAGTGAGGCTGGCAATGGGTACTAAGTACATGGCTGAACAATATTCTTATAAACTGCAACCAGCCAGTAGTATGGGCAATATGCTCATGCATACAATATAAATTAGGAGTAAATCCATTTAAGTCAATGGAGTTTCACTGTTGCTACCTCAGCGTAAATAAGATGGAGAATCAGGGCTCACACTACCTGGTCATACTCCCATCGATTGACATCAAAGGCAAAAATTTCATTGGGAGCAGAACTGTGTCCAAAAAACTCACAACAAAAAATAATACTCTTGCTTAATTACAAGCTATTTTCTTCAAATACAGCCAGTGCACTAGTTAGGAAGGAAAGATGAAGGGGTATTAACAAGGAGACAAATCAGATTAGTTTTCTTTTCTAAGTGACTTATAACTGAAAAGCAGTTTGACCAATTTCCTCCAGACTTTCTATAAACAATCTCCTTTGCCTCAGAGAAATATGGCAATATTCAAGCCAAACCATTTTTCCAAGCCAACGTTACCGGGAGGCTAAAATAGGCTTTATATTGGAAGCTGACTGCTGCTTTGGCTATGGAGAGGTAATTGTTCCTCCCACTTCCCTCCTTAACTATAGTATTCCAGTAAGAGTCTATTGAAGCAGATGCTTCATTTATGGGAGAAAAGCTTAACATATTTTTCACTGCTGGTGCCTGAATATATTTATAAAAGCCTTGAAAAAGAATGGAAAAAAATCTGTCCTTCCTCTACCGTCAAACAGCTGAATGGCTCAGCTGAATATGAAGTGTTACTCTATGCAGATTAACTAAAAAAAGGTGACTGGAGCTTAGAAGTAATTTAGCTTGCTGTAAAAAGCATTCTCTTGTTTGGACCATGGCATGAAAAATAGTTAAATTGCAATCTAAATAAACAAAGTGAAAAAAGGTTACACACTGTAGAGAAAACGATCTGTACCATATTCCTTCAAACTTTTCTGTTTTGAAATGGCTTGAAACATCTCATATTCCATCTGCCTGAGAAAGGCTGACTAAAATTTTACTCATCCACTAAAAGATTGAACTGTCACAAAGTGATGGATAGCTTTTCTATGTTCTCTGTAGAGCATTTGAACACCATAGACTCCAAGTGCTCTTGATTAAAGGGCGACATACTCATTTAGTGTCCCATCACTGTCTGAGCTTCAAATCACTAACATTCACCTACACTGGTGCTTTCAGTCACAAAATACTTGACCAACACGTATAAAATACTAATTACTTTAGTCACTTAGATGGAGATATAAAATACCCTGAAGCAAAGCTTTATTAAACTGCATAAGGGTTTGAATTTAAAATGCAGCCAGAGAGAGAATAAGATTTTAATTACATTTCTAGTCTTCAGTCTCTCAAAACCTAAAGGAAAAAGAGCCAGCAATTTCATGACACAAGAAATCCCTTTTGACTGGTACAGTTTATTTTAAAAAAAAAGAAAAAGAAAAAACTTTAATAATTAAAAAAAAAAGTAAATTCAACTTTCAAACACAGAAACAGACTGACAAGCTTTAAAAAAAGCTTTGGTTACTTCTCAATAGATTTCAGATGTCAAATGTATTTTTCCATTTAAAAACTTTCAAGCACTGTGCTGAACAAAGTTCTTATAACTTACAGATATTTTAAGAAAACACCATTTTCTAGGAGGAAAAAGCCTCAATAAAATGTAATTGGGAAGCAACTGTGGATAGCTTCCCACAATCCCAGGAAAGCTTGATTCAATTTGCATTTGCCACAAACCTCCTTTCAGCTTAAATGACTGCAAAAGATTTCTCACTTTTAGATTTCATTTGGTGGGTTGGGACTATTTCTTGTTTATAACATTTGACAGTTTTCTTTATTACAAAAATTGTAACTCAGAGGCAAATGCAGGAGCTGAATAGCATACTAAAGAAGCTCTGCAGTTAGGAAACTTGGGACATTTAGAATGAAAAAAGTAAAGTATATGTTACGACATACATTACCAGGAGTAAGACTGAGCCCAGTAAACAGAGAATAGTTAGGGTTCTTTGAAGAAAATATAATTTCTCCTGAACTGTTACATTTTAAAAATAAAAGCATAAGGAGTCATCTTAGTGATTAAAAATTATTCAATTAATAAATTAGGACTGAATATTTGATAAAACTTATCTGTTCCTATGCTTCTGTGAACAAAAAATAACCTTCGTTGTTCTAATCTAATCAAGGACTTAGAGGCTAAATTCCATAATAAAACTCTTTAAATCTATCATTTTACATATTGCAGTTCTTTTAAGGAAACAAGGTACAGGAAGAAAAGGAGGATCACAAATTGTTGATGTGCCCTCAATGTCATAACATTTCTCAGAGGGGATATCAAATAATGGATTGCAACCAAGGAAAGAGAAGAGAGAGAACACTAACTCTAGTATCATAGTCCATCTGCCCACTAAAAAGCTTTATGTAAGATAGCAGTAGAGAGATAAGGAAAGAGAAAGCAGAAGAGTATTGATTATTAGGACTGGCTAGAAAACAAAAAAATCAATGTCATGAAAATCTGAAATGTTGACATATGCTTAGTTCCAATGCAGAATGAAAACGAGACCCGTGTTGAAATGTTTCATCAAGAGAGCGAGCCACCTCAGAGTAGCCAATACCCTAGGTGACTAGGGCACTTACCTGAGATGTGGGTGTCCCTGTTCCAAATTAGGTAGAGAGCCCATATCACCTAACTATTTGGCTATTCTCCGATGGTGCTCATTCGCTCTCTCCCCTCCTCCCCCCACCTCCCCGCGCTTTCCTCCTAGACCTAAGAAACCTTCCCAACAAATGTTTGGTCAAAACCAATATTTTTTCCCCAAAACATTTGTGTTTCAACTAAATCATATTTTTTGACAGAAAAAGAGTTGTTAATTTTTTCAACCAGTTCTCTTGATTATACCCTTCCTGAAATCAGCAACCAATTAGTCTCCAGTAGTAACTTCTATATACGTCTTACCAAATTCCTATGAGCGCACATGGACCCATGGACCTTGAGCTAGTGTCCAAACGTAACCTCTTCCATTATTTTACCTTAACTAGTAATTCAATTACAATAAAACAACATGACCCACAGGCCCTTTCCTACGTTACCTGTTTTTAGGCTTTCCTCCAGCATGACTCAGTGGTAACTGCAGTGAATCTTAATGCAGAGTTTTAGCATTATATCCTAGGGTAATTTAGCGTACATCTACATTGCAAAAAAACCAAAATGGCAGTGAGTCTCAGAACCTGGATCGCCTGACATGGGCTTGTGCTATGAGGCTAAAAATATCAATGTAGATGTTCCCGCTCAGGCTGGAGTCCAGGTTCTGAACCCCAGTGAGGGGGTGGCTCTCAAAGCCCAAGCTCCAGCCCAAGTTATTTTTAGCCCTGTAGCATGGGCCTGAGTCAGTTGATCTGGGCTCTGAGACTCAACACTGCAGTGGATTTTTTGCAGTTTAAACATACCCTAAGCAGTAGATTCCGTCATTCCTGCACAGGAACAAACTCTGCAACACCCATAAGATGCCCACAACATCCTCCACCATCCCCACCACCCCAAAATCAATTGTGACATATGAAGAATTTCATTCTTAAAGCAATTTACAGAAAACAAACAAACAAAAAAACAACAGTGCTGCCCTTGAGTTCCACATCATATACTAATTCTTCTGACAAGTAACACAAGCTTCAAAAGAGCTTGCCAAAGGTGCACCATATCAGCGATGAATAACCCTACCAGATACCCAAAAGATACTTGTAAGAGGACAATAAAAGGAACTACACGTCCATTTTTATATTTTCTAATCTCAGGGCTAGAGATTATGTAAAGAAAGCTTGTGTTATTGGGAGGGAGAATCTTTTTGTACATTCACCAAATATTGTAACCTCCCCTCCCTCGCCTTGTAAACTCAGAGAGCTTTCTGAGGACCTGGTCCTTCTTCTCTCCTTTCTCCCCCTTCCAAAACTATGTTAACTTTTCCCATGGTTTCACTTCCTCAAAGACAGCGAAACTTTGAGTAAGTGGTTTCCCCAACTGCTCAGAAGTTTATCCCTCAGGACTGCAGATATTTTTTTAAGTGATGGCATTTAAACAAACTCAGATCTTTACATAGTTCATGCATCAGGAAGGTGTGCATGCGGGGAGCTTGGGGGAATTCTCTGCATAATATTTTCTGTTTGATGAAAATTGGTGAAATATGATGCAAATATGAGAGACCAAACAGTTCCCCCCCCCTCCCCTATTAATATGAAGGCATAGATACATTGATTTCTTTCAGTATGACAAATCCTATGATTCAGCTAGTTTGGGATCCTGTTGCTGGCCTATAATGCCTCAGAGGAAGATTTAAAAAGATCCACAAAATGTTTCCCATCCACTGTACAATACTATAGCAAGTGGGGAGAAAATTTCTTCCTGAATGAAGCTGACAGCTTATGCCCTGAAGCATGAGGACAGAAAGCCTTTGTAAAAATTTTCATAGCAATGTAACTACAGATATTTGGTCTTCCTAAAATGATGGAATATGTGGACCTTTCTGCCACAGCTTGCTTACTCATTATTCAGAAAAACTAATTATTTTTATCTGTTCCAAATTTCTATTTAACAGAATGTTTCATTTTTATTATGGGACAACAGAAATAGGAGTGACTAACTGGCCTCCACTATATTATTAGCTTATAATTTTGTCCCCGATTTTAAAAACTCTGTCCTTTATATTCAGTTTATTATTAGTTTTACCTTATAATTGTCCAATAATTCTCTATCTCCAGAGAACAAAGAGAGAGCCACTCCTGCAGATAATTTAGCACCTGTAAATATACATGGAATGTAATCATAAAATGAATAACCCAATGGACAAGTCTCTGCTTTGCTTGCTTCTTAATACAAAACAATTAAGTTCAAAACCCTGTTAAACTACAAAATTAAATTTTCTATTAACTTCCGTACCCCAACATTGACATGTTTATATAATGTCTATCACTTTTCTGAAGCAAAAACTGAAATGCTATCCAGTGCAAGCTTGTAACATGTACTGAAGTGTGTAAAAGAGCAGTTCAGATGTATAAAGCTGCAGTATCTAGATAGTCACATTATTGAGTCTTGTTTACCGTGACCATTTTAAACAGCTAATTTGATTATAACATGACCATTTTTATGAGCGTCACATCTTAGGTGACCTATATTGCTAATGTGTGGAGTGTTTGAATCAAATTTTCTATACTGTATCACTATCATATCGCCTCTTACATTTCTCTTTAAAAATCAAATAATCCTAGTACAGTATTATTATCTCCTTCTGACAGAAACATCCAATCATTCTCCTTATCCTTTTCTGAGTCTCTTGCATTTTTGTTATACATCATGAAATGAAGTGCAGCAGTTGCTAGATCCTGCACAGATTTTTAAAAGATGTTGCATGCCCATTAACTAAAGTAAATTATTTTAAACCTTATACTGGGAGAAGGGGAGAAGAAAGAGGGAGAAAAATCTGACACCAATTTACGGAGATCCATAGTAAAATTAATACACATGTGCTATGATGTAGAAAGAAGGGTGGGAGCACATCTGTGTTTACTCTGAATCTCAAATCAAATCACGGGGGGGCGGGTAGCATTTCTCTGGGATTGGCCTAGGTTGATTTGGAAATACACATACTTTTGTGATTACAGATACTCTAAATCCTTCCGTATGTGACAAACGTCAAGCAAAATCAATTTTTAGACCTCCCAGCCTTAATAGACTCCCTTTTAAAATGACTAGTTTTAAAAATTATTCTCCTTTTATAAAGCTGAATTAAACCATGTATATTATAATCTTGGCCAGATGATATTATAAACATTACTGATAAGTGTTTGTTAATTGTGTGTTATAAACATAATCTTCCTTTCACCAAGGATGTGGAGGGATGCTGGTTCTTTAAGAGATTGGATGGATTATACATCAACAGATATCTAAGAACAGTCCTGGTTCTCATTTTTGGACCTCTAGGAAATAAAGCTACTCTTTGGGAGAGCAATAAAAGAACTTGCTGGTATTTAATACTCATATTTAATATTTAGCTGTTCACTGTCTGCTTTGTTGAAACACCTAACTTTGCAAGGCGTTCCAGGGCCTTGCCTTGACTAGGATTTGAAGGTGTGATGATAGAGTATGTTAGCTAGCTCAATCTAACTAATATTGTCTAAAACTCTACCTAAACCAAGGTAATTTGTGCTAAACTGGTTGAGTTAAAGCCCAGTGAAAGCCTAGGCTTTACTTCAAAAGGTCCTTGAGGCTTTTGGTACTAATGAGGTGATGCATCTCCGCCATACTTCCTTCCTTGTGGACAGACGTGACCGTGATTGAATTTGAGAGAGGGAAGTTGAATTCCTCATCCCAGCAGCCCGTAGCAGTAACTAGCTAACCAATATCCCCACTACATCCAGCAAGATAGATATTTAAATTGACTTAAGTAGATTTGAGTTAACATCCTATGGGAACACTTCACATCTTCCAACAGGTATTGCTTCAGGCTGCCTGCAGATTTAGGGCTTGTCTACACTTGAAACAATACAGTGGCACTGCTGCAGCTGCGCCATTGTAGTGCTTCAGTGGAGACACTGCCTGCAATGACAGGAGGGTAATTCCATTGGCATAGATAATCCACTTTTCCGAGATATAGTAGCTAGGTCAGCAGAAGAATTCTTCCGTCTACCTAGCGCTATATACACAGGGACTTGGGTCAGCTTAACTATGTAGTTCAGGGGTGTGGATTTTTCACATCCGAGTGACGTAGCTGGGTTGACCTAGCTTAGTAGCGTAGACCAGGCCTGAGACAGACATTGCTTCATCATTAAATTCACATTTTTACAGTTATCTTAACCTTAAAAGCTACAGAAAATGAAAGTTTAGGCTCTAGAGCATAATGATATGGCAGGTTTTTTTAAATCAACAACTACATAACGATTTACACTCTCACATGATCGTAACTATCATGGCAATGGATTGTTCAGAAACATGCTTTGTTGTTTTTTATTTTAAATTTCCAACAATAGAGGAGAACTGTTATTTTTATCACAACAAATGTTATTCTAATTAGTGTAACATTGTCTTATATAAGTTTGGAGACCTTAACTTTTTTGAGTTCATTTAATTTAAATGAGTGATTAATTTTTAATTGCCTAGTGGGAACTCATTACAATGCAGCATGCTGTAAGGGATACTCAACCAGAACATGATAGCTATGGTGGCACTCACTGCTTCTGTAGTTAAGGATAGTTCAGCTTTTCCTCTATAACCTTATTTTTTCAGGGAATTAAAGTCAGCTTGAACATGAAATTTTTTTAAACAAAATCACATTAAAATTTGATAGTTTCCTATTTACAGTGAGGGTATTTTTATGGCTTTGAGAAAATAGCAGTTTTTTTATTATATTTGGTAAATGGTTTAGGGTCCAATTCTGTTCCATTGAAGTCAGAGGGAAAGCGGTCACAGTGGAGCAGGCTCTTGGTACACAATGGTAATTCATATATATGTATTTTTAAAGGCCCCGATATTGAGGTTTAGAAAATATGACTGTCTATCAGATACCTAATTTGATGATCATCTTTGTTCAGTCATGCTTTACCATGAACAATATTTTGTGTTTATTTTGGAGTTTAATCTCTTTGATTATTTGGGTGAAGCAACCCTTTAGTAAGGGAATGATATTGTCATTTTAACTTGTATATGTTTTAATACTATTGTATGACTCCTAGTTACTTTTGTTATAGGCACTTGACATATTAAATAAAATAAAGTGTTTATTACATGACTAATTATATAAAAACCAGGAGGTTTCCATTAACTACATTCACTGTTTGAGACAAACATCATATCAAGTAATTTATGTAACCAATTCTTAAATGCCATTGCAACACTGGAGAAAACAGTTTGCAAAATGAAGATTAAAACAAACTGTATCAAGACTTACTACAACATTAAAAATAGGAAGAGAACCTACATATGCCGATGCATAGAGAAAAAAAGTGCGGGAAAGCTCTGCCATGAAATTTTATGAAGGGTTTTCTATGTATCCAAAGCATAGGACAAACTGTGGTATCATTTTCAAAGCGAAGCATTTATTTAAAACTCACCTTATTGTATGTTACTATACCTGGAGCAGCCTTTCAACTAATGACAACCCTTCCATATGATAATATTTAGCACTTAAATAGCACTTTCCATCTTCTGTCAATCATCTGCAAATGTCTTCTGACAAACCTACAGATGATAATGTTTTCCCTATCCCTAGGTTACCTGCACTGCATTTTGCCTTTTAGCTTGTTAGCTCTTCAGGGCAGGCATTCCATTTGGTGCCAAATTCTGTGAAAGTATTTGGCTTAGGTTATACCCCTCTCGTTAGCATCTCTGCTAGGTTAGCTTAGGTTGCTCCATGCCTAGCACACTAGCTTTTGTGGATCCCATTCCAAAGTGCTTATCTGCATTGTATGAAGCCCAGACACCTAACTGAGGCTTTGTGAATCCCAGTAATTTTCCAGACGCCTAAAACTTAGGTGTTGCGCTTAAAAAGACACTAGGTGCTCAGAGCACACTAGGACTCCCATTGGTTCTGATGGAGCTGAAACAACAGGAGCAACAGTGGAAATCCTTTTAGCAAAAAAACCAAACAACAAAAAAATCCTCTTGTAGACAATCCCTAAATGAATGGTACTATATCAATCAATAATAAAAGCAATGGTTTTCTACTGATTTCCATCACTACTTCATACGCACGTTAATCCTCAATATTGAAAATACTAAACTCCAGAAAGATGGAAGTATTTTTCAATGAAACAACAGTATGGGAGGAATAATTGTGTAAGACTAATAAAAACGACGTAATCAAACTGCAATCACGCTCTCTTGTAAATTCATTTTTAATTCTGCATTTGGTAAATACAGGCATTATTTCCAAAAGGGCTGTGTCTCTTATTGCAGACATGACTGAAGAGCATTATGTGCTGTGGCCTTCCAAAACAAACATGACAAACCTTTCACAAACAGTGAACAATATTTTGTTGTTCATGTTTGTGAGACGTCCAAGTCCAGTATAGAGCTGCATTGATACGTAGCAAGAAACCTGGTCCTTCTTCCAGGATGCACAAGATCTACTTTCCCAATAACCAATTATTTTACCAGGCAAAGTTGATAAAAATTTTTATAAACAAAACTTCATTTGCTCTCACTGCTTTCTTTACTCCCTTTTTTTGTTTGAAATCTATATTTCAACCATACCAACATTCTTCCCAGTTCAAGCACAGTAGTAGCTACTACTCTAAAGCATGCAAAGGGAAAATAAGGCTTGTGGGGCACCACAAAAACAGTTTTTGTTTAACTTCATGGAGACTGACCCACAGATGTGGGGAAAAGTGCAGACTAAGCACATCATGTGAAATACATCTATGGTGACAAGGGCCAAGCACAAAGTCCTGTGCATCAATAATTATTTACACAATTCCAAAAAGTGTGCTGGGTGCTTTAAAAAGAGCTTGCAATCTAGAGCCCCAAGCTTGCAGACATTTACATAAGTGTGCAACGTATGTATTACTGACTATAATTTGCTGATTTAAACTGGAGAATGTTAACTCTATTTTTCTCCATCTGTTTCATAGTGTCTGTTTCTTTACAAGAAAAAACATTCCATATTGAGACATATGACTAATGATATGCTTAGCATGCTAAGTTTTAAAAAATAAGGTCAAGGTCAAAAGAGGTTAACTTAGAAAGTGAATGGTATGAAGAGTACTAAGCATTCTCACAAAACTTGCTTTAAAATTGGATTGTTTAAAAGGTGTATCTACCTATCAGACTGTTGGACAGGTGAATCTCATTCAGTTAAGTTTAAAAAAGTCCCACAATTACCAGCTAGTCAGCAAGCAACTTATTTATATATAGTACTTCATACACTGTGTAGAGAAATTACTTCATCCGCCAGTGCAAGGCAGTCACCTCAAGGGAGGAATGCAAAAGCTGTTTAGCACAAAATACTACAACCCAATTTAGGGCAGGAAATGAAGGATTCTTTCACTTTACTAGCAGCTGTCTATTGACACAGAATATATCTCAAACATAAAAATAGATTGTTTCTTATAAGCAAGTCATCAACATATAAAATATACACTTAGCCCTTACCATCCTTGAACATCCAGATTGCTAGCCACAACAGCCCTTGAAAATGGTTGTCAAATGTGATAATGGTTGGCAATCATTTTTAACATTATTTTAGCTAACAGCCAGTGTCACAAATAACGGCGGGCCAAATAACTCATTGTTTATTGATAATACCACAGAAGAGGAAAGGAAGATCTGTAAATGCCACAAGCTGAACTCATAGGAGTTGCAGAGATGCTGTCCAGCGGAGGGAGGACTTATTGTCATACAGAGGAGAACAAGGATGGTGATATTCAAGTTACAGGGTCAGAGGATTTGCTGGGAATTCCAGAGATATCCCCATTGATCTCCCCAAGGCTTTTGTGAAAATAAGCAAGCTATTGGCAGCATTGCTCAGTTAGAAGCTGTGATACCACTAGAGCTAATCAAAAAAGTGTAGAAGTAGATACTTTTCTATGAAAAATAAGGACCAACTTTTGTCATGGTCATGGAGACTTTTCCTGTTTTTGGACTAGCTCTAGCTACTGTTATGCCTCCTGAAAAGGGAATAGAAATCATTGAGGATATATACTATATACTCACAAAGCCTACAGAGACTCAACTTTTCAACATTCACATGTAAAGACATGCATGCTCCATTGGCCCCACTCATTTGGTAGGCATAGCTCAAGAGATGCATGACGCTACACCACACTATGTAATAACTCTGCAGTGAAGATACCTAACTCCTCTTGTGCTCGTTTAACTCAAGTGAGAGCAGCCCACCCTGTGAAATAACACTCAAGATGCAAAGCGTAATTGTATTAGCAACTGATAAGTTGTGCTAATTCAGCATGTAACCCAACAGGCCATCTTGAGTTAAAAGCAACATCATACTTGAGTTAAGAGATTTGTATATGGTGGAACTCAAGGAAGGGCCAATTATATGAATTATATTGGGCTGAAGACAAGACCTTGAGCATAGTACAGGATTCTGGGTTTGCAGCAATCACACCTAAACCTACCTTCTCCAAAGCAGGGTCTGATTGGGAGTTCCAACATGATTACAACACCTTTTAGTGACCTAGATACATATAAATTGGTTTTAAACATGCCTTTATTGCACCTATGTGAGGCTACATCCCTTAAACTATGGCTACAATACACAGTTAACCCAGGTGATTACAATACACAGTTAACCTGGGTGGGGGAGGGATAGCTCAGTGGTTTGAGCATTGGCCTGCTAAACCCAGGGTTGTGAGTTCAACCCCTGAGGGGGCCATTTGGGGATCTGGGGCAAAAATTGGGGATTGGTCCTGCTTTGAGCAGGGGGTTGGACTAGATGACCTCCTAAGGTCCCTTCCAACCCTGAGAGTCTATGATTGGGATCTGGCTTAGCGTAGCTCAGGTGTGAGCATTTCCATTGCAAAGCTCCATTTGCACTACTGTGGCCTCCATTTCTGTACTCACCCATGTGTATTGGGGGACATATCCCTTGATTTTTTGTGCTGAGATGCTCTAGGATTGTATGAAAACAGGTCTCAAGGTGCTTTACAAGTGAGGCCAGTGTCATTAGCCCCATTTCACAAATGGGGAAACTGAGGCACAAAGGTACCCCCGTTACCCAGGAATAGAACCTAGCCCGAAAGTCCTGATCCAGTGCTCTGCCTGCCAGGCCACGCTACCTCACGCAGGCTTATGGGGCTCAAGGGCACCAGGGGTGGGGTGGGAGCCGGGTCAGGGCACTGGGAAATGCAGACTCAGGAAGGGGGTTAGGCTCAGGCGGGGGGGCGGGGCGCTACGACTCTCCGCACATGCGCACTCCTTCCCTCCCCCCCACCCCCGCTGCACATGCGCACTCCTCCCTCGCCAAGCCTCACCACGCGCACTCACGGGTAGCTGGGGGCCGCTCGGCGCCGCCGGCAGCTTCTTCTTCTTGCTGGGGCCGCTGCCGTTGCCCGGGCTCGCCGGGCGCTTCTTGCTGCGGGCAGCTCCCGGGGCGGCGAGAGCCGCTGCCCCTGGGCCCAGACTGGCCATCCCCCCTTCTCCTCCAGTGGGCCGGATCCGGCTACCCGCCCCTCCCCGCGGGCATGCGCAGTGCGGCCGGCGGGCTGCGGGCCGATTCCGGGGCCCAGGTTAGCCGCCGCGCATGCGCGGCTGCCTCCTGCCGTGTCCGTGGGGGCGGGGCAGGCGGCGGTCGCTGGAGCCTCCTTCCTTCAGCTCGCAGGTTCCCCCGCCCGGGGCGCCCAGGCGCTCCTTGGAGCGGAGACCTGCGGCTGGCCTGTGGTGGGGGAGGGGGGCCGGGACCAGAGGCCTGTGGGAGGAAGGGCAGGGCCCTGGGAGCCCTTTGGCATGGACCTGGTGCGGCCTCGGGCAGGTCTGCCCTGAAAATGCTGCTGTAGCACTTCATGGAAGCGGCTGCTTTGAGGACAGGTGCGTCTCTCCTCGGTGTGGTTAATCCACCTCCAGGAGCGGCAGTAGCTACGTCTGTGGGAGAAGCCGGACCCTCACGATAGCGCTGTCTACGCTGGCTAGGCTGACCAGATATCCCGATTGTATAGGGATAGCCCTCTTTTTTGGGCCTTTTTCTGATAGAGGCTCTTATTACCTCCCACCCCTGACCCGATTTTTCACATTTGCCGTCTGGTCACCCTAACACTGCGGGTTAGGTTGGTATAACTGTTTCAGGGATATGGATTTTTTTACACCCCCGAGTCACCTAATTATACTGATGCAAATTTAGACCTGGCCTCAGTATTTCACGCCTAGTCCAGGAGAACTGTTTTTAGGGGTAGGAGGTATCCACAAAATATGCCCAGTCCTGTGTTCACCGATCAGAAGCAAGTACTGAACTGTTGGTGTATCGGGGGCCAGATTCTACACAAACAGCTGCATAACCCTGTATACTCAGTGGAATTGCAGTGTGAGTAAAGGAAAATAAAATCTGACTCCCAACAGTGATTTAAAACCTTATTTGCAGTGGAGTTGTAGCTGTATTGATCCCAGGGTATTGGAGAGACAAGATGGGTGAGGTAATATTTATTGGACCAACTTGTGTTGGTGGAAGAGACAAGCTTTCTCTTCAGCTCGTACATGGGTAAACTCGGAAGCTTTTCTCTTTCACCACAGAAGCTAGCGCATTAGCAGATATTACCTCATCACCCATCTTGTCTCATTTAAAAACCCTGAAATTCTTTAGGATGAATTTCTAGTTAATCTAGTATGAAATGGCTATACAGGAAATTTGTTCCTTGTCAAATCTTTAAATGAAAGGAGCAATAAGATTAGGTTGAAAACCTTTTGTTTGCAAACCTGAGGAAGCAGAATGGTCTAGTCAGGACTTGATTTGAGTAAAGTCATGCTGTTTTGGCTACCAGGTACTGCCATCTTGTTCTCCACAATTTCTCTCTTTTAAATGAAAGCCTTCTGTTGTTAAGATTTTAAAGCTTTCAAAATCTGATCCAGGTATAATTGATGTAGCAATATCTACCTTCGTTTCCAGGGACACTGAAACAAGCTCTAGGACAGGGGTCGGCAACCTTTCAGAAGTGGAGTCTTCATTTATTCACTCTAATTGAAGGTTTTCCGTGTCAATAATACATTTTAACGTTTTTAAAAGGTCTCTTTCTATAAGTTTTTAATATATAACTAAACTATTGTTGTATGTAAAGTAAATAAGGTTTTTAAAATGTTTAAGAAGCTTCATTTAAAATGAAATTAAAATGCAGAGCCCCCCCCCCGGACCAGTGGCCAAGACCCGGGCAGTGTGAGTGCCACTGAAAATCAGCTTGCGTGCCACCTTTGGCACGTGTGCCATAGGTTGCCTACCCCTGCTCTAGGAGGTTCGAGTTGTCCCAATCAGCTCAATAGGTGGTTAATTAATGGCTTATCTAGATTATTAATTTGCATATCAGTGCAATTACAGTGGTGTAAATTTCCCTAACCTTGACAAGACCTCAGGTGCCCACCGATGATGATTTAATTTGAGAGGCTGGGTGGTTTTGTGATTAAGAGCACGTCTACATTGACAAAGGGCTTGTCAATATTGGCAATTTACAGGGCTGCAACTTTCTCGCCCGGGGTGTGAAAAAACACCCCTCTGAGCGCAGCATTTTTCAGCACTGTAAAGTGCCAGTGTAGACAGTGCACCAGTGCTGGGAGCTGCACCCCTGGTGGAGGTGGTGAACTCTCCCAGCACCACGACCACACAAGCCACTTTAAAGTGCTCCTGCGGCAGCACTTTAGTGTTGCCAGTGTAGACTAGCGGAAAGTTACAGCACCGGCAGTTACAGCGCCGCTCAGAGAGCACAGAAGGAAAATCGCTGTTGTGTGTTCACACTGACAGCTGCCTGTGCAATAGCATATTCACACTTGCAGTGGTATTTGGAGCGGTGCACTCTGGGCAGCTATACCCACAGAGCACCTCTTTCTCTTTTGCTGCTGAGACTTGTGGGAAGGCGGAGGGGGTTGCATGGCATCATGGGTCCTGTCCCAATGCCCTGTGATACATTGCTTCACATCCCAGCAATCCCTGTGCTTCTGTCCGCATTTGGTGCCATCTTTCAACGGTTTCTGTACTGCACGCCCGGCTTCTTTCGAGCTGCAGGAATGGATCCCAAACTGCTGACCAGTATGCTGCTCGCTCTGACCAATATGTCACGAGTGGCAGTGGAATTATTCCTTAAACTACAAAGGAAAAATGAGTGTGACATTGATCTCCCCATGCGTTGTGACGTTGATCTCACCATGCGTAGTAGCTTCTACACGAGATTGCATGTGGCATTTACAGAGGTGCTAACCACAGTGGAACGCCGCTTTTGGGCTCGGGAAACAAGCATTGAGTGGTGGGATCACATCGTGATGCACGTCTGGGATGACGAGCAGTGGCTGCAGAACTTTTGCATGAGGAAAGTTACATTCATGGGACTGTGTGATGAGCTCGCCCTAGCCCTGCGGTGGAAGGACACGAGAATGAGAGCTTCCCTATCGCTGGAGAAGCACGTGGTGATTGCACTGTGGAAGCTGGCTAGTCCAGACTGCTACCGATCGGTCGCTAACCAGTTCGGAGTGGGAAAGTTGACCATTGGAGTCGTGTTGATGGAAGTGTGCAGGACCATTAATCACATCCTGCCCCGAAAGATTGTGACTCTGGGCAACGTGCGTGACGTTGTGGCTGGCTTTGCACAAATGAGCTTCCCTAACTGCGGAGGGGCGATAGATAACACGCACATTCCAATTCTGGCACCAGACCACCTAGCCACCAAGTACATTAATCGCAAGGGGTATTTCTCAATGGTTCTCCAGGTGCTTGTGGATCACCGTGGGCATTTCTCAGACATTACCACAGGCTGGTCTGGAAAGGTGCATGACACATGCATCTTTCGGAACACTGGCCTGTTCAAGAAGCTGCAAGGAGGGACTTTCTTCCCCAACTAGAAGATCACTGTAGGGGAAGTCGAAATGCCCATTGTGATCCTGGGAGACCGCGCCTACCCCTTAATGCCATGGCTTATGAAGCCATACACGGGGCAACTTGACAGCAGCACGAAGTGCTTCAACAACAGGCTGAGCAAGTGCAGAATGACCGTGGAGTGTGCATTTGGTCGTTTAAAATCCCGCTGGTGATGCCTTTGTGGGAAGCTGGACCTGGCCGATGACAATATTCCTATACTTATAGCCTCATGTTCTATGCTCCATAATATTTGTGAAGGGAAGGGTGAAAGCTTCACTCAGGGCTGGACCGCAGAGGCTCAGTGCCTAGAGGCTGAATTTGAACAGCCAGAGACCAGGGCTATTGGAAGGGCACAAGGCAGGGCCATAAGGATCAGGGATGCCTTGAGGCAGCAATTTGAAGCTGAAAGTGACTAATATTTGTTGCTATGCTCGGGATTGCAGTGCTTGTAATGCTAGGAGGTGATTGGTGCACATGGTGCAAGAAGGGGGCTTAACATAATTGTATGTTGCTTTGCAGTGCTCTTTTTGCTTTCACTTAATAAAGATTGCTTTCAAACCAACACAATTCTTTTATTAAAAGACAACAACTGGAGGAGAGAGTCAAACGAAAAAATACATCAGCAGGGAGGGGGATGAGGGAAGGGAAGGTCTCAAGAGGAGGAGGGGTCCCGGGATGGCTACAGATTTGTGTATGTCCAGGAATCATACCCAACCTTCTCCTTTGGAGTACAGTGTTGCGGGTGCTCTACTTCAGCAGGGCCAAACTGCAGAGGGATGGGTGTTGAGTACAGTGGGAGTCTACACTGCTGGACTGTGAGGAGGGAGGAGTGGAATGCTACAGGTAGAGAGTGGAGCCAGGAGGTTGATAACAGTGTGTTGGCAGTGTGTGTGGGGCACATGGGAAAGAGTTTTGCGACAGCAGCTGCAGGGAGGGCGGGTGTGGAGCTGCTCTGTTTAAAGAGCTAGTATCTCCTAGAGCGTGTGCATTTGGCGCTCCGTAACATTTAAGACCCGCTCTGTGGCTTCTTTCTGGTGTGTCGCATTCTCCTTTCAGTCCCTCTCCTTGCTGTCCCGCCACTCCTTCAATTCCTGTTTTTTGGCGGCGGAGTGCATCATAAACTCATGGAGAAAGTCCTCCTTAGTTCTTCTTGGCCGCTTTCTAATTCTGCGCAGCCGTTGTGCCACCGATGATAAAGAGGGAGGCTGGCCTCCCGAAGTCATCTCTGTGAAGTTTAAATGCAACATTTTACAGAAGCAGTATTGTTTGCAACACAGACAACACTGATTCAGTGCTTTTAAAATACAGCCAGTACTCACACACCTGTCACTAACTGGCTGACCCCAGGCAAGCACACATGAGCCACAAGACCCTCAAAATGGTGAGTAGCCACAGGGGCAGAGTAAATCACTCTTCCTGGACCCTGCTGTACACTGGGCACGTGGCTCTTGGGGAGAGCCAGCACTGTAGGGGGGGCCTGATAATCATTCCTCTCCTCACACTTTCCACAGGATGTGATCATTACGGAAGATATCTCGCTGCTGAGGGTGTGCAGGGAATCAAGGTAGGGTCTTCTCCAAGCCTGCGGCTTCCACCCTGGCCCCTATGCGGCTCGCCTGTGTGCGGCAGTGGTCCCTCCCCACCCCTGTGACAGCACAGTGGCACAGGAAACTTACCGTTAATGGGGCAAGAAACAAAGCCCCTCTGCTGAGGAACCTACAGCAGCGGATTGCCCAGTATCTCCATGAGAGTTTCCTGGAGATGTCTGAGGGAGATTCCCGTGAAGTGAGGGAGTCTATCAACAGCCTGTTCCACCGCTCAGACTAGGCGTGTGGTGGGAGACAAGCCTGCTTTCTGCAGCCTTCCTGCCCCCAACAACTCGCTTCAGCAATTCCCAAAATCAGATTAACTTACCAGGGGCCTCCTCTCCTGCTTGTGCTTCGCCACGATCCGACTGCTTTGACTGGGTAGTTTCCTCCGGGGTAGAAAAGAGCTCCTGGGTGCATGCATGTCTGGCCTCTGAGTCGTTCAAGATTTCTTCCTCCTGGCTCGGTCCACTCTCAACTGGCACGCGAATCCAATGAAATATCCACAGGGGCCTTCGCAATGGAGGTGGGGTCGCCACCGAGTATCGCGTCAAGCTCCTTGTAGAAGCGGTAGCTCATCGGCGCAGCACCGGAGCAGCGGTTTGCCTCCTGCGCCTTGTGGTAGGCGTTTCGCAGCTCCTTCACTTTTACTCTACAATGCAATGTGTCCCGATCATGGCCCCTTTCTATCATGCATCATGAAATCTGTCCGTAGGTACCATAGTTCCGATGGCTGGAGCGCAGCTGTGACTGCACAGCCTCCTCTCCCCAAATGCTGATGAGGTCCAGCAGCTCGCCATTGCTCCAAGCGGGGGATCGCCTGGTGCATGGAGCAGGCATGGCCATCTCGAAAGGTGCGCTGAGACCACTGCACGCATCACCGAGCAAACAGGAAGGGGACTTTCAAATTGGCAAAGGAATGTATGGGGTGGGGATGACGGCAGTAGAGGTCAAATCGATGACCAGAGAGGTGAGAACAGGCATTGTGGGATACCTCCTGGAGGCCAATTGCAGCGCTGTAATCGCCACGGTGTGTACACTGGCACCGCATCGCTCTAGCTCCGGTGCAGAAAGCTCCATGCCTCTCTTCGGGGTGGTTTTTCTAGAGCACTACAACTGCGCAGTTTCTGCGCACTAAGTGGCTTGGCAGTGTGTACACCTTGGGAGTTACAGCGCAGAAAGCTGCTTTGCTGCGCATAAACTTCCCAGTGTAGACAAGGCCTTAGACACTAAAACTACTTAAATTCAAATTCTAGCTCTGCCATGAAGAATAGGAGTGCTACTTCTCTCTCCCACTTCTTTTCAGAAGGAAAAAATGGGACAGTTTAGAGTAAAAGGCAGGGTGAGGGAAACCAATATTTATCTCTGTCACCCCTTCACTATACACTACTAGGCACAAACTCTCCCCATCCAATCCGGCTTTATCCTACCATTTCTCCTTGTTGTCTCATTCCCACCCTCATTGACTAGTCAATTCAATTCCTTTCCTCCGTTACTCAACCCTGCCAATTCAACCCAACCCTCTCCCAGCTCAGAAATTCTTCAGGCACCCTCAGCTCAAACCACCCCCCACTGGCTCAGAAATCCCTTCTCACACTCATTCTTCCTGCATGCTGAGGCTTCCCCTTTGCTACCTAACTTCTCCAAAGCTCAGAACCACCTCTCCACATAGATAGCTATGAACCCTCTTGCACTCAGCACTCTCTGGCTTTGTCTACAGTACTAAGTTTTGTCGACAAAACTTATGTCGACACCCAAAAGTTAACAAAACAAAAATTGCCAAAGGGTGTTAACACTTCCTCCCTCTGTTAACAGATCATGTCCACATTGTGGGCACCATCATCGACAGTGTGAGCAATGCACTGTGGGTATGTATCCCACAATGCAGTGTTGTGGGAAGGGGGAGCTGATCGCTGCGCATCATGGGAGGATTCCCTTCGAGTTCTTCCACAGCCTCCTCAGCTGCTGTGAGCGGCATCAGGAGTAGCTCCCCATGCTGAGGAATGTCAAAGCAGCACAGCAGTCTCTCCTCGCCCCCACCCTGCCACAGCAGTCTGCCTGCCGCTGGGTTCCTAGTGTAGGGCAGAACAGGAACATTCCAATGATTTGCTCTTTGTTCCTCAGATGGAGCAGCACACTCAGCTGTCAGATACTTCCCGGAGCTTTGAAAGGGGAGGGGCACATGTCTGCAGGGCAGCAGAGATCAAAACACTGGGCATTTTGATCAAGGTAGGCATTTTGGGATACTGGCAGAAGCCAGTTCTGTCGACAAAACAAACAGCAGTGGCTACACTGGCTCTTTGTCAACAATAAAGGGATGGGAAAAGATAAAAGTGTCCCAGAGGGGTGGAAGTTTTTTGTTGCCGAAACCGGGCATTTTTCCCGACAAAAGTCGCATTGCAGTGTGTACCCTCTCACTGTTTTGTCGCCAAAAGGCAGTTTTTGGCAACAAAACTTGGTAGTGTAGACCAGTGGTCCCCAACCTTTCCGTTGCAGTAGCATCTTCATGTTCCCAGAAGACTGTGGCGGGCGCCGGACAACCAGCCACCGAAATGCCGCCAAGAAGTGGCGTCATCGAGAAGCGTCGCCACCGAAATGCCGCCGAAAAACAGCAGCAACGCTTCTTGGCGTTGCCGCTTCTCGGAGGCATTTCGGCCGCTGGTTGTCTGGCAGCCGCACTCCTCAGTGGTGGGTTGTCTGGTGGAAGCGCTCCCTTGTCGGTAAGCGGGCGCACATAAATGCCCTGGCGGGCACCATGGTGCCCACGGGCACCACGTTGGGGACCACTGGTGTAGACAAAACCTCAGGCTAAGAATACACAAACCAAACAGACTCAGACAACCAATTTCCAGGCTCAAAACTCTTTCTCTTCCTACCTGTTGTCCACTACCACCAGGCTCGGAGGTGCTCCTTACACTGCTTTCCATCTAGCAAGAAGTACGTAAGAGGAAGCATGTGCATCTGATCTGAAATAAGCCCACAGAAGCCTGTAGTCCCTGCTGTGTACATTCTCAATATGTATGCTCCATGAACTTTGGGGGCTGAAGGTTACCAGAAGAATGTGTTGAAAGTCCTATGTGCAACCTCTCTGTGGAGCAGAACAGAAATAGCCCCACATAATTTTGTATTTCCTGCGCTGTAGCTTCTCCCTCTGCTGCTGGCATTCTGCGTGTTACGGGGCCAGAAATCCTTGTGAACATGAGTACTGCAACTTCCAATGACTGGAGCACCTCCAGGACTCCTTCACTGGCATCAGGCGGTATGCATCCTCCCATAGATCAATCAACACTATACAGTTGAGACATTATAAGTGGAGCGTAGTTCCATTAACTCTTAATACGTGCTACCCCTGGAAGGAGGAAGGCCTGCTGTTGTTTTGGCAGTAGCAGATCACCTCTGTCCAGTAGACCATAATTTATGAACTGGCATTTAACATTCACACCACACTCTTCCTGATGGGCCAGTGTTGCAACATTCAGTGGTGCCTCTGAGCAGTTGATTGGTTTTGGTATTGATTACTGAATTAAGTCTAATTGATTAACCAGGTGTAATGTGATAAACTGATGTAATGTGACCACAAGGGAATTTCTACCTGTTTAAGTTTATTTTTTTTAATGGTTTTAGTTAAATTGGTACAATTTTTGTGTTTAGACAAGGCCTTAGTTACACACTTTAAACATATTTATTGGTGTTACATTTTTACAAATTTGCCACAAAAGATGAAAGAGCAGCTTTGTGGTTAAGGTACTGGACTGTATTCAGATCTAGTTCTGTTTCTGGCTTTATAACTGTGATGATTTGGGGCACCTGACTGTACAACATATGAAGTCTGATTGTTATTTTGACATTCCATTGTTACTATGAAAATTGCCATTTCATAGAATGCTTCCAGGTCTGTGTATCCTATCACTACTGGCAAGTCACATCCCTGCAGACCAGGGACAGTGGTGGGGTTTTAGAACACAGTGGCCACCTGTTCTATTTTCAGGGGGAAATACCAGACTGACAATGGGTTGGCTGGAGCCTGGAGAAGATACTTCCCCCAACTTGTCTGCCGGAAGGAGGGAAGTGAAAAGAGTGGAAAATTCCCAAACTGGGCAGAGGTGATGACAAACTAGGAGTTAAAAAAAGACTTCTGGCTGAAGACAGAGAGCTATGCAGAAAGTTTTGGGCAGGAGAGGAGATGGACCAGCTAAGCTCAGAGAAGGCTCCATGTTTTAGAACACAATCCATGCACTTCAGCAGAAGGTCCTTGGATGGCCCCAGAGGACCCTCACCCCAGCTCAAAGAATGTTCTAGAGTGGTGAAGAAACTGAGGCAGGGAAGTGCATATAGGGTTTATTATTTTATATAGATTGTGTGTTTCTTGTGTGGTTAAGAGCAACAGTGCTAGAATCCTGTGCAAAGTGTCTGTGCATTCCATGTATTACAACTACCATGTGCCCCAGAGGTAAACTCTGGGCCCAGAATACTCACTTGGCTGGAGTTCTGGCGAAGGGAGTGTTCAACTCTGGGAAGAGTCTGAGGGGTCACCACTACTTCTAGGCCCCCAGGAAGAGATAGTGTATGGACTCTGTTCAGACTCTGGAGGTTAAAATGCACTAGCTCCAGCAGCTGGATTCCCTCACGGCAGTCTGGTGAATGGCCAAGGGGGGTGCTTGACTGGGAGCTGTGACTATAACCCCAACGTCTTTCTGCCTTTGTTTCCATATCTTTTAAATGGGGATAGTATTTCCCTATTTAAAAGATATTCCCTATTCCCTAGTATTTCATAGGGGTTTTGTTGGACTAATTCACTAGATGACATGCTCAGAATTTAAAGTGATGAATACCATAGGAATGCCTATAAAATAAATCATAACTATATGTAGTTATTTCACATCTACAATTTACTGGAGCTGGCATCAGACAACTAATTTTCATTAATTTGTCAATCCCTGATAACACGCTGAAGTAGGATGTTGTGTTTTTTAATGGGATGGTGCAAGATATAAAATGATAAACTTTTTTTAAAAAATGTGTATATGGTTAGACTACAATATTCAACACATTTTTATATGGGCTCTGCAAAAGGAGAGAAGATTGAAGTTCTTAGCTTTATAGCACTATCAACTAAAAAGCATTGGATTCCTGCAGTGCAGCTTGTGAGATCTTGTCATATTTTGTACATCATTCCTTACAAATACTTAGTGGCTTTGATTACTTTGCAGAGCCTGCAGTACAAACTCCTGCAATTTGTTCGCTGCAGGCATTGTAGTACCTTTGTTTAAGTATAGTGACAAGTACTTTTAAAATAGGTATTTGAACTTTGGATTATAGATGACTACTGAAATGCCTTTAACATTATAAAAGTACATCCACATAATATCTACTTTTCAATGCTTTTCATGTTATAAGCTTTGAAAACTCCATCTCTAGACTTTTAGAAAAAATAGTATAGAAAATTAGTTCACTAGAAAAGCTTTTTATACCATTTTCATGGTCGTCTATATCTTATTTTGAATGTATTTTAAAATTTGACAACTTTGGCACATCAAAGTTGACTAACGAAAGAATTAAAAAAGCTTGTTCTATGTAGATGTTATGTAGTGGTTAGTTGAATTACTTGTCTACTAGTAACCTAGTAAAGTTGTGACTTTACTTTTCCAACTAAGAATGTTTAGCCATATTTCCTCTTTATCAATACAATTACTGAAAATGTTCTGTAATGGTTGCCTTTTGATTGTAGAAATTGTATGGACAGTATAACCCAGCAAGTTTCACCAAAATACCATGTCAACAAAATTAAAGTACATTTAAAATACATAAAAAAATTAAAATCTGTTAAAAAGAAATTGAGTTTCTCCCTTGCTTAAAAAAAGAGTGTAAGGGTAAAATGTCATCTTAAATTAGATGCATCTCTAATACATACTGGGTAATGATGCAGCTACCACCCTGCCACAGCCCTGGTGGAACCCTATATTAAATCAGTTATTTACTAGTCAATTTAATATGGAAAGTCTATATCATCATTTTAACTTTCTCATAAATTAAGATTTTCTATATTCCCCAATCGAGAATTTTATCTGCATTCTGATAACTTTGAATTTGTTTTCTGCAAACATTCATACAAACAAATATTTAGTTGCAAATTATTTTGTAGAAAGAAGTGTTGTGCTATTCTTTTTCCCATGTCTTCATGCTAGACATGTTTACATAGCCATTGTAAAAGCTCTGTGAGTTTGTGAGGGGGAAAAAATGAAGTAGCTAACCAGTCATACTCTGCAAATTATGAACATCAGATTCTTGAAGTGATCGTGAATACTTTGCAAGCAATCCATAAACTGACATGTTCATATAAACCAAGTGTTGAATAATTCTGAAAAAGGAATTAATAAAAATCTAAATGTTCTTAGATAGTTCCCTAACAGAAAAACGGTTACATTTACTGAATAAATTGTTCACTTCAGTAGTTCACCCAGCTTTACTTGTTACATGGGTTTTGCTATCATGACAAAGTAGTGTAAATTGCTTCCATACTATGATTGTAATATTTTTATTGCAACTAGTGTAGAACTTTAAATAAGTTAATATTCCAAAGATTTTTATACGAAGCAGAAAAATTAGCACGTATTTCATTAGGGAGTGTAGCTACCTTTTGCTGATTGTTCTTAATTGTTGGAATAATATGTTGCTCTTGAATCCCTTTAAGCTTTTGAGCCAATAGCCTATCACTTTTATTTGCTTTTTCATAATATTTTTGCTTTGTATATCTTTTTCAGTGGCATCTGTCATCAATATATTCAACTTCCCTCTAATACTAGTTGTTATATTTTTTCTGAACCTGTGTTTTTATGAATGTCTTGTAATCTTTTTGTCTCCTGTTCTAGTCTTGTTTTTTCTTGAGCTTTTTTTTTTTTTCCAATGGAAGGGTTTGCTTATCAACTGACCCCTAAATACTGCTTTACCGGCCTCCCAGAGAAGACCTCTTTTTATATTGTCCGTATCATTTATCCGAACAATGTTTTTAATTGCTGCGACCGGATCTTTGTCTTAGAGAAGCAAGCAGTTCATTTTCCAATAAAATAATCTTTGGGATCCAACCCAGTCATCAAATATTTCCAGTGGTGCAAAATGTTGCCAATTTCTGCAGATCTTGTCTGCTTCATTAAGGATTCAGAGATTAACAGTAAATCTATTCTAATATATAACTGATGAGGGTGTGAATAAAATATGTAATCTCTTTCCTGTGTGCCATTTTCTCCAGCAATCTGAAAGATTTAATTGTGGGCACAGGAAGTCAATGCTGTGCCTGCTTCCTTATACCCCATGTCTTTATCAGATCTGTCCCCATAAGGCATTGATGTGCAACTGAAGTCTCCTCCAAGTATAATTTCCCTTTCCCCAAAGTGTTGCAGTGTTTTAAAGAAGTCCTTAAAAAAAGTGTGTGTGTGTGTGGGGGGGGGGGGGGTTGCTTTGGGTTACAAGCATACACTGATCTCACTTTTATTAATAAACCAGAAATTGTGCCTTTCAGCAATATAAATCATCCTCATCCTTAATTTGATCTTTAATCTGAAAAGGTACATGCTTAGCAAATATTATGCCCACTCCTCTTTTCTTTTACTGAAGCAAAATATGCCTGTTGAAATCAGTTACCTTTCATGTCCATAATTTGCCCCTGCTGAAAATGAGTTTCTTGAAGTAGAATAATCTGGGACCGTGTTTTTTTTAAATTCTAATTTAATTTAATTTAATTTTTAATTACTTAAAATTAATTTCCCCTGTTTGAGGACATTATTTAGCCCTTTAATATTCAAAAGGTATTACTTTTAAAGGAAGAGACATTCAGATAAACTATTTATTTTACGGAAAAACCTGAAATTATTGTGATTCTTTAGATGTTTGATTACATGAACCCTTGTGTTGCCCATATCTCTTGTTTCTAATTATATTGCATGCACTATGTTTGCCTGAATATGGCTGGTTTCTGTTTGTAAACTTCCATAGCTGCTACTTGTGTTATTTCACCCCTGCCTCACCAGTTTCCTCCACTCTTCTGTATTCCCCCTTATTCTAACTCCACAAATTAAGTACTAACATAACCCATAGAACAGTACCCCAAACAACTCTGCTTTGCTGAACTCTAAACCCTTGTTTTCTCCCCATAAGCACTTGGACTGCTTTTCTTGCAATCCAAAGGAGGTATATTCTCTACCTATGGGACATTGACCTTCCCCCTAAAGGTTGGATTGCCATCTGGTCATTTGAGTTATAGGAAGAGCTTACACAGACATCCTAAATGCTCCTTCCCCTCTCTCTCTTTCTCCAGTCTGCTCCAATCTTGAAATCATTCCCCCACTCCACTCTTATAGTCCTTGATTTCCTCTAGGTTTTAAAATACAGAACACAGCTATTACTGATCACCCCAATTGCAGTAAAGGTTAGTTACTGTCTAGTTGTTCATTCCTGGTGACTCCCAAGAAGTCCCTTCTGATTAGTATTTGGATTACTACTCAGGTATCTGAGTTCTCTTGGTCAGCTTCACTTCTGCCATTGCCAGTATGGTTTCTAGAGTCTTTGTCTTTTCTTTTCCCGTCTTCTTTTTTCTGGGTTTCATCATTTGCCAGCAGTTTTTCAGCAGCTTATCGTTAGTTACTACCTCTGGAGAGTCTTCTCGTACGTCTGGGATTTGGATTTTTAGCCCAAGTGACAGGAGTGTATTTTTTCCTTGTTTGCAGTCTCTTATTGTATAATACTGATTTTGAAAGCTGAATGAGAGTTTAAATGGGAATCCCCATCTGTAGTGGATATCTGCCCTCCTGAGTGCTGCTGTAATTTTCCCCAGCTCTTGTCTCTTTTTTCAAAGTTAGGGCAGAGAGGTCATGGAAAATTGGCAGCTTGTGGCTTTTGAGTATGAGCTCTGAATGCTCTCTGGCTTTTTTCATAATTACTTTTTTTTCTGTTGATAATCATGCAATTTTACAATTAAGTCTCTGGGTTTATTATTAAGAGGCCCAGGTTGGGGGAGCAGCATTCTATGTGCTCTCTCCACTTACACCTCTTCCAGAGAGCTCAGCTGTAGTAACTCCACAATTACAGGTTTTACATACCAGATTGGGTTTCCTCCTTCAGCATTTTCAGGCAGCCCCTTAATTCTGATGTTGTTTCCTTTTGATCTGTTTTCTGTATCATCCAGTTTAAGATGCATTTCTCTCTTCCTTTCTCTCTTTGCTCCATCAGTACCATGCAGCTCTGCAGATCTGTTTAATGATTACTTGCTTCTCTTAGGCCAGTCTCTAGCATCGTGACACTGTCTTCCAAGTCAGCAACTTCCTTCTGTACTGCGAGAAGCTTGGTCATCAGATCATCTCTCATGGCCTTAAACTCAGAAGTCATCTCCAGAATGTCTGCTTTGGTAGCCATTTCATTTTCTTCAGTTTTGGCATTTCTGCCTGATTTGCCTGCCATGTGCTCACTTGGACTCTGAGAGGTTTCTCCACACTGTGAGCCAGAAGTATTCTGAGTGAGGTATCTTTTTAAATTTCCAGGTTTGCTTGGAGAACCCATCCTCTGCAAGTCTGTGCTCTGTTGTTTTGGGGTGTTTAGTAAGTTTGGGGGGTTGATAGAGGAAGGTTGCTTTGCTATCCCCCCCAGAGCTCAGGCTCCAGGAAGCCATGTTATTGTGGCCCCCAGCTGATCCTCTGAGGTAGGCTTTTTAACAGTTTATATTACCTGGTCTTCAGTTATCTTAACACTTTTTTTTAAAGGAATACTGTTAGATTAATTGCTATTTATAACTTATCACCTGACTGGAAGTTTCAGTGAAGTACTTCTAATGGGTATGATGTATATGTAGTTTAATAAGAAAGTGGGATAGCATTGATTCATGGTACAATTACATGCAAACGTGGCAAGGTATTTGAACTTGATCAATATGAGTAATTAATATGTATATATGTAAATACTGTTTCTCTTTCAAAATATTGTTGTGTTGTATATTGAGATTACTAGTGGAAAGAGTAATATTTATTTGGGATTGTTGTGGTATGACGAAATACTCAGTTCTTTATACTGGATAAGGGTAATGTCCCAGATCTGTGGCTGACGATAACTCAGCAAAGCTGAGCAGGGAGGAGAAAGGGCAACTTTGTAAGATGTTGTGCTGCCTTGACTTGGAAGGCTGCTCTGGGCACGGCCAATTCCTTGGTGAAATTAGAGCAGCCTGAGGAAGAGAAGCTGAAACTGCTTCCTTGCACTGGCTTTATATGCACAGCAGCACCTTACAAATGTGGACTTCCGCAAATGATTTCACCGCCTAAGTGGGATTGTACCCCTACTTAGCAAAAGGGAGCTCATTGTTAATGACCAGAGAAGGTCTTTTTTGGTACAGTCTGAACATTCTTCCCCTCCCCCCATTCCTTCCTTCCTCCAGCACACTTTTGGCACAATGATAATTTTTGCTAGAGGAAATCTAAGTTAAATGCCAGTATAAACACAGAAGATATAATTGGCTTCATCACCTTTCACCCTATTATTACAAGTGCTTTCTGTATAATTTTGCTAAACAAGTGAATATCGTTTGAACTCTACTTTGGAAAGCTTGGAAGGGATCTATACACTAGCAAAGGAATTGAGAATGCACGTAAAATGCCTAATAATTTCACCACTGTCAGATTAGATTGAGCTTTGGTCATTCATGTAGATTAGATTCAGCTCAGGTGCTCAAAGTGAAAGGAAGTGCATTAATCGGCAGTGACACACTGTCTTTACCAATTAAGTGAGTTCTGAGGGCTATCGAGTGGGCAGGATGCTGTGAGGCATTTTGCACTCATCTCCCACTGACTTTAGCAGAGTTAAGGGCATTCAGCCCCTTGAAGGAGGCATTCAACAATTTGAAGCACTGGACCCTAGAGAAAGCACAAGAGATTAGGCAAAATAGAGGTTTCTATGAGTATTTTAAAAGTTGAGGACAAATGATTTTAAACTGACATTTTGAGGGAGACTTTTTTTATGAAATCTTTGAAATGTATGCCTACAGTGTACATCTTTGTGTGATCAAAATGTGTCTGTCAAGATTTTGATTAGCCAGTTGACATTTAAACTGAATTAATTTGGTTGTAGTGATTTTCTAAAGCTGCATATTCTTGTTTTTTGGACATGGGTGAATTTCTGTGCAGTGCTGAAGGTCATGAACTAATAAGTCTTTAAAATCACATATTGAGAATGCCATGATTTAAAGTATTTTTAGAGAGGCATAACAAAAGTAATAGTACATTAGTATTAGAAGTGAACAATGAAGGAAGGCCAAGGTACTGAAAAACAAGATATAAGGAAGTTCTTCTTTGATGTATATGTAGCATCTCTTGTGATTTGACAGTAATATAATTAGTTTTGGCAATGCTTTGCTAAAGCTCAAAGTATACATTTATTGCTTAATTATCTGAGTTACTGAATGCACCCATTACATAATCTAGGGCAGTCATTCTCAAACTTTTGTATTAGTGACCCCTTTCACACAGCAAGCCTCTGAGTGTGGCCCCTCTTATAAATTAAAAACACTTTAACACTTTCAGTGCTAGAGGTGAAGCGGGGCTTGGGGGTGGAGGCTGACAGCTCACAACCCTCCATGTAATAACCTCACGACTGCCAGTTTGAGAACCTCTGATCTAGGGGTGAGTCCATTGCTGTAGAAATTTTGATGCCGTCGTATTTTTCACTATGATGAAATCTTAAGTGGTTTCTTTTACCATGTACTTTACCAAAGAAACACTGGTAGTAAGTGCGATGCAAAGTTAATTGAAAAGTACCCATGTTTTCTCTTTATTTCTCTGAAGATAGTCTAATGGGAATTATTTAAAAAGATGCTTTTCATTTCCTAGTTAGGCTTACCTCATCTTTGTTGAATTATTCATTGTGATAATTTTTTTTAAAAAATGTTGGCATAGCTCAGGTCAAGAAATCTGTCCTTTTTTAGTAGTTTCAGAAGACTGGACTTTGGTGATGTGAAGGAGATATGGGAAGTAAATTTAATTGCTCTTCAGCAATTAAAGTCGTGATGATTTTGTCAGAGCCGGCGCTAGGCATAAGCAGACTACGCAATTGCTTAGGGCCCCAAGGAGCTCAAGCCCCCCGTATTAATTATTACTATGTGTTTGGGGGTGGGCATTGTCCAAAAATAGTGCTGGTGGGGGGTCCCCAATGGGCTAGTACCTGCTCTGCAGACACAAGTCCTTACTGTATCACAATTTTCAAAAATCCTGCTTGAAAAAGATGTTCATCTCTGCTGATAAAACTCATTCATACATCCCAGTTTAGTAAGAAAAATGAAACCAGGTAGGATTTCAACTATTAAAACAACAAATAGAATAGAATTGCTTCCCCAGTAATAGGGGTTTTCCTTGGCAGTCATAGTGCCTATTAACTCTTATTTCTAGTTTGAATTCCTTACATTGGATTTGCCATACCATTAGCCCATCTACTCTTGCCTCTAGCTGCAGCAGTGGTCAATACCAAGTTTCCCTACACCAGTGGTTTTCAAACCTTTTTCCTTGTGATCCAGTTGAAGAAAATTGTTGATGGCCGTGACCCAACATAATTATATCTTTTGACTAGAGTTTTCACAAAATCATAATATTGCAGTACATTCCAGTTTAACCCACTTTACGTAACTAACACTAGACACTAACCTTAGTAAGCCTATGTTAAGGAGTGTGGGAGGTGGCCCAGGGGGTGCGGGCTCTGGGGTGTAGGAGGGTATTCTGGGCTGGGATCGAGGGGTTTGGAGAGTGGGAGGGGGATCAGGGCTGGGGCAGGAGGTTGGGGCGTGGGGAGAGGCTCAGGGGTGCAGGCTCCGAGCGGCGTTTACCTCAAGCAGCTCCCGGAAATAGTGGCATGTCCTTTCTCCGGCTCCTGTGCGGCCAGGCGGCTCTGTACGCTGCCCCATCTGCAGGCACCGCCCCTCCCATTGGAGTGTTGGAGGGGGCCATTCGAGTGCATAGGAACCGGAGTGGGGCCATGCCATGGAAGCTGCGTAGTGCGGCCCCCAACCCAGCGCCCCGGCCGGAGCGGAGCCAAGCCACGTGATGCGGCCCCTGACCAAGCGCCCCAGCTAGAGAGTAGCTGAGCCGTGTGGTCCGGCCCCCAACCCAGTGCCCCGGCTGGAGCAGGCCCAAGCCGTGTGGTCCACTGTTGTTTTTCTGTGGGTGCTCCAGCCCCGGAGCACCCACTGAGTCGGCATTTATGGTGTGGAGTGAGTTAGGCACCTAACTCATTAACACAAGAAACTGCTTAAATGCTTAAGCTGCCTGAGTCCATGTGAGGAGTTCCTGGTTATTGATCGCAAGCAGAGATCTGTGCCTCCCTGCAAACTGGCCGTAGGCACCTAATTCCATGAGCGGGGAGGGGCTTAGAACACACCCCCTTTTTGTTGGCATCTTCCATTGGGTAGCTTAGGCAGCTTCTGGCCTACCATGCTCACTTTTGTGGATTGTATTCTTAGGCATCTATCTCTTCCCATTCATTGCATAGGCATCTAACTCAGGCTTTGTGACTCCCATTGTTATTCCAGTGATTTCCTAAGTGCCTAAAAGTTAGGCACTACAACGCTGAGCATTACAATGCCTCAGTCTCTTTGTGGGTCTCGGCTTAGGTTCCTTTATATTGAAGACCAATCCATATACTGGAAAACCAGAGAAAGAAGGGATATACATACCCTGTGAGATTGTATGCAGAGCACGCTCCTGTCCACATAATTATTTCTAAAATATGGGCTATTTCAGGATTTCTGGAGATACGGTGAATTTTAGCATTGTATGCAAAGAACAGCAGGGAGGACTTCTTTGTAAAGGATGCCTCTACCAAACACAATGGTGTGGTTTTGTTGGGTTTTTTTTTAGAGGTGTTGAATCACTGCAATATCTTAGATATACAGTACTTTCAATGATAAATGTGCCCCAAAGCCCATCTTACTAGACAAATTTAGGATGAATTTGTTCAATGGAAAAAAATGATGATGAAAAATGGAAAAAGTTAGACTTAGTTATATTACTATATGGGATGCAATTTTGAATATGCTACACTTTAATATTCTAAATTGAGTAGTTTGAATCCCACTTAAATTATTTCAGAGCAGAGATTAGAATTGTGAATCCATGTCAGAGATGCCAAGCAAATAAAGGAGGTAATTGATGCATGATGTGGAATAGTCCAATAATAGAAAATTAATAGAAAAATGTAACACACTAGAGAATGACAAAATGTAAAATCTAATCTATTCCTGCATTATATCAATTGAACAACCATTAACATTGAAAGGTTTTATAAGTACTGTTTAAAAATCTCTATTTTTATCCCTCAGAATGAAGAAACATTTTTCTATAATAGACAATCCATAACCGAGACCTGCATAAAGGTCACTATGTTGTATAGGCTGCAAGAAAGCATGGACAGTTTTAAGAAACTGTAGCAATCTTTCTTAGAATGCACTAAAAAAAAGACTACAGCATGGTCTATACATAATTTTTTGTATTGGTGTAACTTTCAGTTAGGGGTGTGATTTTTAAAAAAAACAAATATAGTTATACCTCCCTACTGTGGATGCAACTACAGTGGTATAAACAATACCATATAAAGTTATAGCTTATTCTCATTTCTATAATGGGATAAATTGTACTAGCATAAGCACATTTATACTGAGGGTTGTACTACTTCATTTATACCAATACGGCCCATATCTTCAAAGGTATTTAGGCACCTACCTGCTACTGATTTCAATGAGAGTAAGGCACCTGCATACCTTTGAGGATCTGGGACTACAACTTTTGTATTTAGATGAGGCTAGTTACTCTAGATTTACACTGATATCACTGAGCTGAATTTGGAACTGCTTTGTTTTGTTGTTTTTAGAAGAAGGGAAAGGCTAAAATTAATGTTTTTTAAAAATATTTAAATGTTACTAATAATACCTTTGATTATTATACCTGAAATCTATATTGCTTTTCATGCTATTCAATGGCCCTGATTTAACAAAGCACACAAGCATGTACTTACCTTTAAACACGTGACTAATCCTATAGAGGTGGGAAATTCATATGCTTAAAGTGCTGCCCGGATAAGGGCCTCATTTTGGACAATGAAATGACACACATTTTGCTTTCTTTTCTAATCAGATTCACTTTCTAGTTTTCCTGAATCAGCACAAAGTTGTAATGTTTAGGGGGAATACTTCAGGAGAGAGTTTCTATACAAACAAAACAAAGTGATTTTATCAAAACAAATAGACAAAAAGACATTTCTATTCATATTAGGTTTTCTAAAACAATTTCCCCACCTATTACAAACCTCAAGTTGAGGCTAACATGCATACCCATTTAGCAACATTCATTTGGAAGAATATACACTCCCACTGGGAAACTATACATCTTCTACAGGTGTTTATCTCAAGTTTTGCTCTGCTTGTGTATTTCACCTTTGATATCTTTATTTTTATTTAATAGAAGAAAGGAAAAACAGCAGAAAAAATATAAATACAGATTAAAAAACTAAACCAGCCCATCATCATACAAGAAAATTAGGTGAAGATAAATAAATTTTGCTTATTAGTTTTCTCTTTAAAACTTTATATAAACAAGAACAACCAGAAGTCCGGTGGCACCTTAAAGACTATCAGATTTATTTGGGCATAAGCTTTCGTGGGTAAAAAACCCACTTTTTCCATGCATCTGAAGAAGTGGGTTTTTTACCCACGAAAGCTTATGCCCAAATAAATCTGTTAGTCTTTAAGGTGCCACCAGACTCCTTGTTGTTTTTGTGGATACAGACTAACACGGCTACTCCCTGATATATAAACAAGCACATTATGTATGGGACTGATTTGCATATTCTTATAAAAATTGCTCTCTACCTCAGCAGTCTATTAAGAGGTACAATGTGTCTCCTTCTCATTAAGCATAATCTTTTTCTCTCCATCTGGCTAACACAGCAGTAAAACTAGTTTTCAAACAGAAAAAGCATCAGTTTTGTATGTTTTCTTCTTTTACCGCTGGATCTGTATTCATCTAAATGTAATCAGATTTTTAGAAAAACATCTCTAGGTCTGTGACAGGGTGTACTAGGCCCATGATGGCTCTTCCTCCTGGGCGCCCCATGGTCCTACTATTACAAGGTCAATGACCCTTATAAAAATGCCACTCAAAACATCAAGACCCAGAGTTTGGGCTGAAGCAAGGAGATGGGGAAGTAGGATCCTAAGAACTCATTTTGCAATAAATGTTTTGGATAAGCAAGGGAGTGAAGCTGTTTGCCTGATGGAAATATGAACTGTGGTTGATGGACCACATTGCTGGAAGAAATATTGAAAGTGAGGTATTTTCCTATTCTGTTTGGATAAGCGAACAAGAGTACACCACAACGTAGACATATTAGAAGTGTGACACTTCATGCCCAAGAAAGGTGATTTATAAAGAATGAAGTAGCTATGTACCATATAAAAGGGAAATGGTTTTGAGGTTATTTGATTCATTATAGGAGTGTTCAAAGTAAGGGCCTGATCCAACATAAAATATTTACCACTTTTCTAGCTGAGCAAGCTCCAGCAGACCGTAGATACTGGCTTTGCAGAAGGCTGAAAAAGCCAGGAAAAAGCTCAGCCTGCTGAAAAACAGCAGCAGAAACAAAAATTGGAGTTATACTAACAAAATGGACCGAGCTCGCAATGCACTGTTCTTAGAACAGTTATTTTTTCCACCAAGAACCATGTAGCCTGTGGGAATCATTCCAAGGGCTGAACTAATACCTGTTCGTGGTCCCCAAATCATCTTGGCACTATCTCCAATCAGCCAAGGAAAGGTGACATAGCCAAGTCCAAGACCTTACTGCCTTTTGCAGGACACCTGGCATGATTGAAAGATACAAGAGGGGTTCATCTTGAGACCTTACACTGGTCCAATATCCCCACATTATATATATGTGATGCAGTTCAAATAGTTGGACTATGTAATGTATAAAGTATGGTCACTTTAAAAGTTAACCTGTTTGCAAAGACAAAATGAGGTTCCACACAATGCCCTATGCACCTCTAAAGTCCCACATCGAAGGCTGAAATGAAAATTAAGGGGTGGCTTGGTGCAGGATGGAGGTGAATTTCACTTAGAGGATTTGAAATGGTATACAGGAGAACGGTAGGTAGCTTGTAATGTTTGAAAACTAAACTTCAAAACAAAACAAAAAAAAAGAGCAAAGAGGTCAGCATAAACTTTTTATTTTCTGCCTTATCTTTACATGTTTAATTCTTTTGTTACATATTTAATTTTGTTTGTACTAAATATGTAACAGAAGAATTAAACATGTAAATATATTTTAGAAGACAGATCAATTAGAAATTTGCCATGGGATGTTTAATAATGTGAGTATAATAAAAGTGATTTTCAGGAAGAAGAATTTAATGTATCTTGGGTTGTGTGCATGATAAGATGCATTATAAATGGGACTATGTTACATTACATTGAAGGCATAAATACTCAGGTTGTATAGTGTAGCTTTTTGGTTAAAGTGGTCTTGCAGAAATCACATTTCATTGACCATTCTTTTTATGCAGAGAGGATGTTTTCAAAAAATGAAGAAAGGCCCACAATTAAAATTGTGCTAAACAGTGAAAGAAACAGGAAGCATGTGACTAAATTTGAGTGTGATCTAGGAACGGGGACAGACGGGGGTCAGGAGGACTTCTAGGTTTCTTCTGCCATTTCATCACTGACTTGCCTTGTGACTTTGCACAAGTCACATAATCTCCCTGTATCTCAGTTTATACCCATTTTTATGAGAGACAATCTTATCTATCTAACCTGGGTATTCTGAGGTTAATTTAGTGCTCAGTTCAGCACTCGTTGATCTCAGTGTAGTTTTTGCCATTGATCCAACAGGGAGAGGATTGGGTCCTTAGTGTTTTAAAGCACTGCAAGATCCTTAGATAGAAAAAAGGTATTGTGGAAGTGTGACATTTGTTTTTATTAATAATATTTACACTGACATAAGTGCCAGCATACCCAGCATTTAATATTCAAATATTGATGACAGTAAAACAATTAGACTTGCAAGACATAATTTAGGTGGCAAGGAGCACTTTTAAAACACCCTTACATTTCAAAGCGACAAAGAGTCCTATCGCACCTTATAGACTAACAGACGTATTGGAGCATAAGCTTTCGTGGGTGAATACCCACTTCTTCAGATGCATGTATCACCCACGAAAGCTTATGCTCCAATACGTCTGTTAGTCTATAAGGTGTCACAGGACTCTTTGTCGCTTCTACAGATCCAGACTAACACGGCTACCCCTCTGATACTCTACATTTCAAAACATTTCTCAAGGTAACAGCTAATTCTTTTTGATGATGATAAAAAATGAGTGGTTAAACCCTGTACAACTCTATTGAAATTAGTGTAGTGTTTACTATTGGAATACAAGCATCTTCCAATCCCACAAAGCTGCTATACATCATGCCTTTCACTTCAAGACATGACACCAAATATTGCACTCCCATTCACCATATCAGACTGGAGAGTTTACCAAAAGGTTGTCAGATTTGAAGCACCTGATATAAGGATGGTTTAGCAAAGGAGCCCTGCATTTCTATGCCTCCATTTTCCTTCTCCAGTCAACTCTTTTCCATATTAGTCTTCAACATCCCACCGGGACTTGTGGTATTTGGGCATTGCACTAATGTCACTACTTATGTCAGTCTCTTAGAAATATCTACTACTTGCTATGTTCTCTGCTTATGTACCTACGCTGTTCACCTGAAGTGGAATGCCGGTAGACTTTTAACACTTTGCATTATGGGGGAACTTCTCAGAAATTGCACTTTTGGAATATAACCCCTTTCTACAAAAGACTTAAGGAAAAGTATAAAAATAATTAGTGTATTTAATTTGAAATTAATCTTAATTTAATAGATTAATAGATTCTAAGGCCAGAAGGGACAACTGTGATCATCTAGTCTGACCTCCTGTATAACACAGGCCATAGAGCTTCCCAGAAAAAAATCCTAGAGCATCTCTTTTAGAAAAACATCCAATCTTGATTTAAAAATTGTCAGTGATGGACAACCTACCACAAGAAGCCAGAATTGAAGTGGGGACCTTCAGATCTTCACTCTAATGCTTGTCCAACCGAGCTAGTTAAACTAAAAGATTAAGGATTTGCCTTAGAAGGGGCCTCTTTCTCCATTACTGTGGACAGCACCATCATCCTTCCTGCAACTCAGGCCAAGTCATTATTGTTGACTCAGCTGTCTCTGTAGACCCACACATCCAGGCCACATCTAAATCTTGCTGCTTCTTGCTGCAAAACATCCCTATGATCCAGCCTTCTCTCTCTGCCCATAGAGATAAAACTCATCCAAGCTCTCCAACATCTCAACACCTTCCTCTCTAGTCTTGACAAATGCAATCTTGCCCCCTTAAATCCACTCAAAATGCTGATGCAAATATCTTCTTGGCTCATCCCTCTAACCACATTACCCTTCTCTCATCCCTCCATTGGTTCCCTCTGTATCGCCACATCAGACACAAGCTTCTTGTCTTTTAAAGCCAATCATATCAACCCCCACCTCTGCTCTGCCAGTGATGTCAACATTCATTATCCATCCCTGCAGTTTTTCCTCAGGCACCTTTGTGCTTTCTTACATGCCACCACTTTTGCATAGGAGAAGCTGCACTGCGATGGTTTGCTCTTGTGGGGAGCATTGCCTAGTGGTCAGGATTTAGGACCTTTGACACGCAGGGGGAATTCGTTCACTGTGCAGATCCTAGAATATTTGCTTCAACTTGATTTCAGACCTGTATAGGATGTCGCAGTATATTTGCTTGTTATCTTTGATGAAATAATCTCTCCGTACCTATTCCACATGCCACTCACTCATGCTCGCTTTTGTTCGTATCTTTAAAAGTAATGCATTTTTTAAAATTTAACAAAATATGAGAGTGGACAAAAAGAGGGAAAGATTTGCCATGTATTTTGGAGCCTGCCCCCTTTTCTGAGGGTGTGGAGGCTCTGAAGGCAGCAGGAGTTGAGTGGTTCCATGTGTAGGGGAGAACATCCTACTGAACCAGCAAAGCTGTGTTCCGTAGGAGAGCTCTCTGCATTGCCATTAAGGAAAGGTTTAGAAGAGGTAGGCAAGCCCAGGGGAGTAGGGGTCAGTGGATCAATAGTTAAGCAGTTCCTCCAGCACTTGCCTCCACTCATGGATGAATCTGTCTTCTGATCACTGCATATTGTCCCTGTACGCCGTGCTGGTGTGGGGTATAGGAATTATATTTTAGGCATTAAAATGGTTCCAGATGGCATCTGTTTTCACAAATGTGAAATCTGAGCTAAAAATCACTATGCAGCATTGTTGTTAAAAATCTCTAGCACATTCAGCTTCTGTTCTTGGCACCTTGTTTGATCTCACCTTTCTCTCTTGGCCTCCTCATTTCATTTGGAATCAGCTGCAGTGGTGATATCAGTGTCGTCATGATGACTGGCACAGGCCTTATTAGTTCCTTTTATTGTTTTTAATAGTTTTTTTTATAATGTAATGAACATATATATCTTGGGGGGGTTGAGAGGGTACTTAGAGCAGAAATGGAAGAGATGAATGGTAAGAGGGATTAGTGAGTAAGAAAAGGGAGGGGAAAAGTGAGGAGGATGAGGAGCGCAATGGATAGGGAAATGACCAATGGCAATCAAGCAAACAGGAAAAAAATATCCAGAGACCAAATTTCAGAGTTGAATGAGCAATTATGTCTCCTGCAAGCCTCTCTGTACAAAGAGGAAATTCTGAGCATGGTACCCATTCTACCTTTCCTCTGCATTCTAGCTTAGACCCTTAACCTGTAATTGATGTGTGTCCCTGAAATGTGCCATCATCACTACTTAAGAGGTTGTACGACCATTTGAGAAAAACCTGTGAAATAAAGATTAACACAATTTTTAGCTGTGTTGGCTAAAGTCAGTGTGTCCTGTGACTTGTAGGGAGGCAAGAACAAGGAGTATAGTAACACCAAGATCATACAGAGTCCTTATTACTCACATGAACGTTGGTTAAAAGATTTTATATTTGTACTAACAGAATGAGCCAAAGGAAGTGGAAAAGAGTCAAGACTAGGAAAAAGAGCTGTGATACTGTGAAACTATTTAGCAAAAGCTGAAAATCATTAACTCAGTAGTTCAATGAGACCAATTATCCCAGAGTTATAGAGAAGGAGATCTTTATACTTTGGCAGAATTATTCGAATGCCAGTTTACTCCTGGGGGAATTCTGTACCAAAAAATTAAAAATTCTGCACACAATATTTTCAAATTCTGCACATTTTATTTGTCAAAATAACACAATATAATCACACCAGTTTCAATTATTTTGTCATTTATTTCAAAATAACTGTCAGCAAGTATGTCTGTAACAATACAGAAAACAAAACATATTCAAAAATTTTTTTTGACAAATATATTATTTACTAGGCATATTAATACAGAACTCTGAATAATCATTTAATCTTCAATACAGAACCATATTTCCCACATCCCTTAGAAGCAGTGCAAAGGTTTGGGGGAGTCAGGAGTAACAGAGGAGCTGAGGGAGAGGAAAGTAATTGCTGGGAAGGAGTCTGAGTGTGAACTTGGAGGGTTATTGGGTATGAGTAGGAAAAGTATGGAACAGGTTTTTTGGGGGGGGGGCGGGGAGGGACTGTTAGGGAGCTCCCCCCATGGAGACCCTGGCTGACCCCTAGCCTCTCCCATTCAGTCAGGCACATGTGCCTCTAACCCCATGAATCCCTGCACCCCATGTGTCCCTCCATCCCCACTCAGACACCCCCCAAATCCTATGTGTCCCTGCACCCCCTCCCCATGTGTCTCTGTGCCCCCACTCAGCCACATCCTTCCCCCTGTAACTCTGCACTCCTCTCCCCCTCTGCCCATGTGGCCCTACGCCTCCACTCCCATGCAGCCCCTGCTATATGATCTTGGTGTTACTATACTCCTTGTTCTTCCCCACTAACCCTTATGAGCCCCTGTGTGACCCCGCAACAGCCCAACGCTGTCTGTCTCCCCATAGCTCCTGTCTCCTGACCTGGCCAGACAGCAGCTGCAAAGAAGGCAGACTCTTTCTCTTCCCTAGCTGGCTGGCAGCGGCTGCTGTGTTCTATCGCCACAGCACCCTCTGATGAGCAAAAGGTGGAACTGCATACGTTATTTTCTGCTGGGAGCTGCTGCTCTATGCTAGCGCCACAGAGCCCTCTGGTGGGCAAAAGGCGGAACTGCAGCAACATGCCAGCAGCTTTTTCTGCGCAAAATTTTTTAAATATGCGTGGCTCATTAATTATGCACATGCACAGTGCAGAATTCCCCGAGGAGTAACCTGTTCCAAAGACCAAATCCCAGGAGGGAATAGATGAGTTCCTTAGAACTGACCAGACAATGAGAAGGAAACTGAACCAAGATGTAGTGGGAAAAGATGACAATTGCCATTTACCTTGTGCCAACAATCACCAACTGTAGAAAGCTTATCTGAAGCAGTTAATTATTGCCAACACATACATTTACAGTAGTCACATATTTCAGCCCACCTGTCTATCTGAGATACATCCACCTAAAATGGAAGTAACTTTGGTAAAAACAGAGATAATTTAAAGATGTAATTTGAACTCCTGAAAATTACAGGAAAGAAAAGAGATGAAATACAAATTGACCCTTATACTGAAAAGAGGAGCGTGTAGAAATAACTGACCTTAAAAATTAGCCCAAACCATATTTAGTTATGATTGGTTTGGTAATGCTTTTATGTAAATAGCAAATGTGATGCAGTCTAGATGATTTGGTAATTGTTGTGTTGTAATATGAACCTACCCATTTGACTTCTTCATATCTTGTGGGCAGTAAAAGTAGCATGTAGATTACTTTATGGGTCCTCTGTCTTAAATATGAATGCTAATCAATGCAGTCTTTACTGTAGAAAAGGCAGCTAATGATATTTGTTTCAAGTGTTTATTAAGGTGCTGTTCTGCTCTGAAAAGTTATTTTAGTTACTAAAATCATCAGGTATCATTGGTCAAATAAAGAGAGTAGATTTTCCTGCTTTTTTTTCTCCTCTAGCTCTGCAGAGTCAACACAGCAAAAAAAAAGAGTGAGCGTCATGTGCATTATCAAGTGCTGATTACTAAGTTTTAATCACTAGCCTCTGTGCAAAGTCATTGAAGGCAAATGGGTTGCAGAGTTGTCACTGAAGTTTCTGAACTAGTGATAATGCATGAGAAGGAAAGAACCCAGATTGACTCTGCAGACCAGGCAATTGGGGGCAAACTTTTTTTTTACTTGTAAACTGAGCATATTTATTCTAGAAACAGAGAGACAAAAATGTAAGCTTTGATGGCATTTTACAGTCACTTTTCAGAAAGCACCTGCACTTTAAGATGGTTGTTCTCCAAGTTGATTTCCCAGAAGCCTCCAGTCCCTTGTTTCAGGTTCAACACAAGCCTGGGTATTGAACCATTGTGGCGTAACTATGGGTGAGTAGTGATGAATGGATCTGGTGGAGATGTCAGTGCCAGGCCCTCATGTCAAAATATTTGGTGGCTACTCCAGTTTTAATGACTCATAATGCCTTTCCACAGGGGACAGGAACTGAGACTACCTGGATCCAATCTGCTGCAAGGACAAAAGTTGCTAGAAAATCCTTCCTATCAAGTACTGAAATACTACATATTATTTTAATACTGCATGAGAGAAGAGTTACTTTTATTAACTAGAGTTAGAATTATAAACTTTTTAACAGCTACATACAATCATATTTTGTCTTTGTTTATTCATAAAATAAAGCTTAAATGATACAAACAAAGCAGAGACTTCATCTTTCAGTGATTTATTACACATTTATGTTGCCCTAAGGCTACCTATTTTTACTAGCGAATAGCTCAGCTAGCTCGTTGACAATTCTTCAAGGATAGAATCAATCAGTTTCACTTTGTCTAGACTAGAACTGTTCGGGATAAATCCTATTCCCCTGAGGTTACAGGATATATTTGTATAGGAGTTATTTTTCTTTTATAGTTTAAATAGCTATATTTGTTAGTTGTGGATTGTCTCACTACATGAGTGTTTTTTCAATATATGAAAGCATGTTGTCACTCTGCCAGAAACATCCTGGAAACACAGCTCTCTCTTCTTGATGTTTTCCTTGTTTAAAATAAACTTTGAAATAATTATCAAAACAAACAATGACATATGGAATGAAAATGCTTAGGCACTCCATTGAGATCACTGGAGATGCTATAGCTGCAGGCACTTTTATGCCAACACTTTTTTTTAAGAGCTTATAACTTTCTGAAAATTACTGTTTAAAACTGAAATTCTTATGCCCGCAGGTAAACTTGCTTTTTTGGAAAATTTGGTTAAATTACTGTTGAACTGTAAGGGCCCACTCCTGCAAAAATTTCTACATGTTCTTAACTTTATTTCTGAGAGTAATCCTATTGATAACTCATCAAGACCACTCATGGTAGTAAAATTAAGTACGCACTTAAGTGTTTGCAGAATTGGGGCTTTGTATTTTCTACCGGCTTAGTCAGGAACTAATGCTTCAAAATGCAGTATCAGTCTATTAGACAAACAAGATAGTGGGGTAGATTGTAATTTAAATCAAAGAGCCAAAATTGCCGGCAGCATTTTCTCTTACCATGTGCTTACACTAATGTTTCAGGACCTGCTGTAACTCCTACCTCTTATGCTACATGTGATGGAGTTCAAGATATGCTGGGGCAAATCAAGTCAGAGCAAGAGGACATGCAACACTCAGTTCTCCCTCAACCTGAAAAGGAAGGAAAGCTTCATGAAAACCTCTAAGTGGGAAAAAATAATCAGATAAATGGAAGCCCTGGATACGTACATAAAAGCTGTGCAGGTCTGCATCACACATGAATATCTACTCCTGAAAAACTGGTGAAAGATGACAAATTGCTTTTTGGTTGAAGAAACAAGTAAGAGCCAGAAATGATGCAGGAGATCCCAGATGAGCAAGGAAAATCAAATCATACTCTTTTTTTGTAGAAAACTTTTTACCAGACATACTAAGTTTAAATCTGAAAGATGATTTTATGTGGAAAAGTCCTAACTCGTTTTCAGTTAGTAGTCCCAAAAAGGTTGGAAACACTGTTTTAAAAATTGTTCCCAGTCAATAGGACCATGAAAGACTAATGCGGGTAGCTTGTGAAATTAAGAATCTCTAAAATAAACAATGTTAATAGTTATTTTCCTCTGCCATAACCCAGCCTATTTCAGTTAGATGGAATCCTAAAGGCCAAACTGACCTTCAATGCTTGCACAGCTCCCATTAATAGGAAATGTATGTCATGTCTGAAGGAGCAATATGACTATAAAACTCAACTGAGAGCAAAAGTGATGCAATGGAAATAATTACAAACCAATAGAAAGAGGTTTCTTTAAAACAGATCTATTTTTCAGCTCCAGTGTAAATGCAATATAAACATTAACCAGAGAACAACACTTTCTTATAAAATATTAAACTAACAGATTGCAATACCTTAACACTAAATCTCAACACTTTTCCTAATACAAATACCATAAACTTGTTACACTATTCCCTAAGGGCTGGATCCACCAAAGTACTTAGGTGCCTAAACCCCAGGCAATCCACAATATCCATGCTTGGCTGCTGCCTAATCCTGTAGGTACCTCCACTCACTTGGTGCCTAAATTTCTGCTGTAAAAGTTCCCCAGGTACCTATGTCTCTCCCTCTGGGTATGTGGACTGCTGTTTCATTTGAGGCATGTAGATGCCCGTCTCCCATCTAAGCCCTATTACATGCCACAAACGGGGAAGACAGGTGTGCCTCCACCTATCTCGTCTACAGGGCCTGATGTGGTAGGTGTGGGCAGTTGCTGCCTAACTCCATACAAAACTGGCCAGAAGTTGCCCTCCCTTGTTACCTGTAGCCTACTGGTTAGGGTATGCAGTTAGGATGTGGGTAACTCCTGGTTCAATTTTCCCCTCTGCCTGATAAGGAAAGAGATTTGAACAGATATCTGCTAACTCTCAGGTGAGTACCCAACCACCAGTCTATGGTATAATCTGATGTGGGGCTTTCTCAATTTCTGCCATTGAAGTTGTTCTACTTTAATTAAATATTAATTGGGTCAGAAATAGTGAGATCCACTCGAATCTAGTGGTTAGGGCATGACCCTGAGGGGTGAGGCCCCACTATTCAAATCCCCTTTCATCAGGCAGAGGGGAGAATTCAACTTGGGGTCTCCCAAATGAGTACCCTAAAAAATGGACTAAATGCTCTGAGAATGGGCCTTCTCCTTCTCCACTGCCCGTCCCTCCCATTTTGTGTGGAGTTTGGCAGTTGCCTAACTCAATCTTGGAAGAAACAGTTTAGGTTTCTAAACTGCCTGACTCCAGGAAAGGGGTTCCCAACTGTGGATCCCAAGCAGAGATAAGTGCCTCCCTGAAGCTCAGACTTAGAAGCCAAAAAATCCGCCTAAAATCCACCCTAAAATCCGTGAGAGGGAGGGGGCTTATGATGCACCCCTAGCACTGACATCTTCCACTGGCTATCTTAGGCAGTTCCTTGCCTAGTGTGTTGGCTTTTGTGGCTTGCAGTCTAAGGCACCTCTCCCTCTCCCTATTCTTTGTATAGGGAGCCTAGGTTCCTAACTCAGATTTTGTGGATCTCATTGTTCAGTGATTTTTTTCCTTAGGGCTGGTCCACACTGGGGGGGGGGGGCGCACGGGGGTCGATCTAAGATACGCAACTTCAACTACGTGAATAACGTAGCTGAAGTCGAATATCTTAGATCGATTTTAAAAGGTACTTACCGCTGGTCCACACGGCAGCAGGCAGGCTCCCCCGTCGACTCCGCTTACTCCTCGCGCGGAGCTGGAGTTCCGGAGTCGACGGGTAGCGGTTCTGGGATCGATTTATCGCGTCTAGACGAGACGCGATAAATCAATCCCAGAACATCGATCGCTACCCGCCGAATCGGGCGGGTAGTGTGGATGTAGCCTTAGTGCCTAAAAGTTAGACATTGCAATACCTAAGGCCCAGATCCACAATGGGATTTAGGTATTGGAATCCACTCTCTCTCACTGGCCCAGTGCATGTTTAATTATACACAGTGGAACAGATTCAACAGGAGTGAGGCCTGCTCTAGAATACCCCATAGCTCAGTGGTTACGGTACTCTTTCTCCTCCCCGCCCCCCAAAAAAGGAGAGAACCCTGGGTTCAAATCCATTTTCCACAGCAGGGAGGGGAGTTGAAACTGGGTCTCCCACACTGTGGGTAGGTGGGCTAAAGGTTATAAGAGGGGTGACATAACAGCTATTCTATTTGTGAGAAGGACCTTAGGTGCCTAATTACTGGAGATGGGTCATGGCCATGAATCTCAAATGGAGGGACATACTTTCCTCTGGCCTCAATTTAAGTGCTTAAATCTCTTTGGGTGGTACTTAGGCCCACACCCCTCATTGGCATTCTCTATTAACTATTTTAGTCAATGCTGGCTTCTGTGAATCCCATTCTTAGGGCTTGTCTACTCTTAAAATGCCACAGCAGTACAAATGCACTGTTGCAGCTGCATGCTTCAGTGTAGACACTACCTACGCCAACGGGAAGGGTTTTTCTGTCAGCAGAGGTAATCCACATCCATGACAGGCAGTAGCTAGATTGACAGAAGAATTCTCCCATCGACCTAGCGTTGTCTCAGTTTAACAACGCCGCTCAGGGGTGTGGATTTTTCACACCCCTGACTGATACAGCTAAACTGACCTAATTTTTTAGTGCAGACCAGGCTTTAGGCACCTAACTCTTTCCATGCATTGCCTAGAGAGCCTAGGCAACTAACTGAGGCCTGTGGATTCCAATAGCCACTAGGTTCCCTCTGGTTAGGCCAGAGCTTCCACAGGCCAAGAATTTAAGAACAGACAGTTAGAGTCCAACCACTATAGAACCTTTTTATTCTATCATCCAACCCTTAACTCTTAAAGAGGCACATTTCATCTAGTGATTATCTTAAACATATTCTGGAATGTTTCCAAAACCAGGGCTGTATATAACCATCAACTGTGCATGACAAAAAAATATTGAGAAGCGTGATTCTGCAAATACATGTTCACGGTATGTTATAAAATCAACATCTGTAGAAGTCTATATAGATTCTGAACTTGCATGGTTTGTCTCTCATCTTCAGTAAATCCTTATGAAGAGACAAACTTCCAAAATCAGTGATTGGGAAGCATAAACACTTACAGTGGCCTGTTTAAAAAGACCCCCGTTTCCTTCTGGAAAGAGAGTCTACAGCAGTGACATATACTAGGAGTAACAGGTAGCAAGGACTATAGAATTATAGAAAAGAAAATATCTCAGGTTATGTGCTATATTAATTGGGAAGGGGCGCAAAAGTGCTGAATGCGGAAGCTTGGAAGGAAAACATGAAGAGAATCATTAGGAAAAAGGGGACAAAATTGCTGATGTTCTTAAAGTAGCAAATCTAGCAGAGAACTATCTAATTATATATCTGTAAAGCACTTAGCACATTTTTGGGTGATGTAAACAATTTTAAAAGCTTTATATTGTTTAAAAAAAAAATTAGAAGATTTGTTTACCAAGATTCTAATATTTTCTTCACTCAGGTTTTGATTTGAAGACAAGATTTTTAAAGAGGGCATTGAAACGAGCAATTTAGAAATGTATGCAAGCAAAAGTATGTGTGCAGGGTGGATAAAAATCAATGATTTAAAAAAAATAAAATAAAAAATTGGGTTTTTTAAATTTAAATTGTATTTTTTTTGATAAAAAGATCGTTTTAATTAAGATACATTATAGCTCAAAGATATCTCATCATGGAACAGGGATTACAAATTCTAATTCTATAGTATGAGACAATATATTCATGTAATGTTTAAGAAAAGTTTTGTAAAGGAGTTCCAATAGTTCATGGATTAGGGACCCAAGCTTATGGGATTCCAGGGGCTTCTGTATAGATTATTTAGGTTAATCTTTCTATCTACCATAGGTGTGCGCAGCACATTTCATTAGTGGGTGCCTCCCACTTCCCATCCTCTGACTGCCCCCCTCAGAATCCCTGACCCATCCAACCCCCCCCGCTTCTTGTCCCCGACTGCCCCCTCCAGAGACCCCCCCATCCCTAACCACCACCCCCCCGAGATCCCACCCACTATCTATGTCCCCCTGTTCTTTGTCCCCTGACTGCCCCCTCCAGAGACCCCTCGCCCCTAACCACCCCCCCTGGAACCCCACACCCTATCTAAGACCACTTGCCCCCTGACTGCCCCGACCCCTATCCACACCCCTGCCCCCCTGACAGGCCCCTGGGACTCCCATGCCTATCCAACCTCCCCGTTCCCTGACCGCCCTCCCACCCCCCCGAACCTCCATCCCAGCCAATCTCCCACTGCTCCCTGTCCCCTGACTGCCCCTCGGGACTCCCTGCTCCTTATCCAAACCCCGGCTCTGGCCCCGGCCCCCTTACCACGCCGCTCAGAGCAGCGGCCGGAGCCAGAAAAGCTGCTGCGCTGCCCCACTGGAGTGTGCAGCCCCGCCCACAAGTGCTGCCCACATGGCGGCACGTTGCGGAGGGACAGCGGGGGAGGGGCCAGGGGGAGCCTCCCCGGCAAGCTGAGGGGCCGGATGTGGCCTGCGGGCCATAGTTTGCCCACCCCTGCACTAGGGTGTGCCTGAGCACACCCCGTACGCATGCCTATGCTATCTATTCAATGGGACTCAGTGCTCAGTCTAGAACAGGGGTCTCAAACATGCGGCCCGCGGTCCACATGCGGCCCGCGGAGTTATTTCCTGCGGCCCGCCATAGGTGCCGACTCCACTGGCAGCCAAGCTCCAAACATTACTGAGTGTTTATATTTTATTAAAACCCCTCTTTGCATTAGTTTTTAAAAAGTTAATGCATTGACTTTTAATTGAATACGATATTACTCTTCATTTTTTTCATTTTTGACTATACTTTTGTATCATTGTATGAAAAGGTGTCAGTGATGCGGCCTTCGGGCCAATTTACTAGTTCTCATGTGGCCCTCGTAGTGATTTGAGTTTGAGATCCCTGGTCTAGAAGATACCATTAGAGATGCTTAGTTTTGCAGTTCTCAAACTGTGGATTTGTGTCTCCAGAGATAACATGCTTTTTAACAGCAAAAATGTTTTAAATAAATAAATAATATATAGAAATGAAAAATAACAGACCTCAACCCTATTGTCCCTCTGCAAATTTGTGTACACTGAGTCAATCCCTTACCTCTCTCTAAAAGTGCAAAGTTTCGAAAAGTTCAATGAATAGAAGATAGTTGGGGGCAGAATAGAGCTGGACAAGGAGAAGTCTGAAGATAAATGTGAGAAGGGAGGGACAGGCAGTAGAAACAAAAGTGAAACTGTTTGGGCAGCATATTCCAGAAGTCTTGAGGTCTTTCTGAATGTAGCCTTCATTGATTCATTCTCTCACTAGAAGGGAAAACCTATTATGGCAGCAGGCCATAAAAGAGACCCAGTTTGGGAATAAGAACCATTCAAGAAATATATGTTTCCTGATGTTGTTTTAAAGAAAGTCACACCAGTGAACTGGTGGAACTCACTTAACCAGTTGGATTCAGAGACTGTGGAAGTGATAATCTCACTTTTAACAGCAGTAGCTTCTTCTGCCAGTGTAGAAAGAATATTTTCTTCCTTTGGACTAATTAATTCCAAATTGAGAAATCGTTTGGGACCTGAAAAAGCAGAAAAGCTTGTTTTTCTTTTCCAGATTATGAACAAACAGGAAAAAGAAGGTGAAGACGACTGAGTTAACTGCAGAAGCCAATATTTTTAGTTTCTTATGTTGACCTGGCTGACAAAGTCGATTTAATTTTTGTTTTTTTTTTAAATATTTCATTTAACTATTTTAATTAAAAACAATTTTAACAAAAACAAACCTGATTTTAAAAAACTTGAATGTTTAACTTAATTCAAAAATTCATATGCTTGTTTTGTTAAAATATTATATGTTTGCTGTTGAAGAAAAAAATCCAAATACATAACGTTATTTTAGTTAAAGAAAACAATTTAAATGTCTGTCTGGAGATGTTCTCCTCCTAATACAGCATGGCAAGAAAATCCTCCACATATTAATGATTAACCTGTGGAATTGGAGATAGTTCACCTCCCAATGACTTCATAAATATCTGCTTCAATTACCTCTGGTAAATGAAATAACCAAAACCTCATTCATTTTCTGATATAGCTGTAAAACTAATCTGAAAAATTTTCAAATAAATCACTTAAAAATGTATAGTGTGTACCTTCTAAAAAAATGAAACCTACATCTATCTCTGAGTTGTGAAGAATCTGTATTAAGGTTATTATAACAACCAACAAGAATGCACTTTTATGTAGAAATCCATCATTAAATCGAGTCTTCCTGACTAGTGATTTAAATAATAATTTAAATCAATTTGATTTAAATCAAATCCACCCTGATAAAAACTAGAATCGTTTTCAAAAGCCCTGTTCCAACTGGAAAATATCACTGCCTAATGACTTGTTTTACTCTTTGAAGTATCTTTCTAGTTGAATTAAATGCTCTCTACATAAAAATCTCATTACCTGCTATATGTGTCAAAAGTAGGGGACCAGACAGCAAGTGTGAAAAATCAGGACAGGGGCTGGGGGGTAATAGGAGCCTATACAAGAAAAAGACCCAAAAATCGGGCCTGTCCCTATAAAATCGGGACATCTGGTCACCCTAGTCAAAAGCCCTAATCCTGCAATGAGCTCTGTATGGGTAACTCCCTGTGCCTAGGCAGAGATCTTTGTCTGCAATGGGGTTCCACATACTTGCAGGGGTTTGTCTCTACAGAACTAAATGCAGGATCAGAAACTTACGGAGTAATTCTAAAACAACACTTTCTTCTATCCCATATATAATGCTTGCACACTACATCGATCAGCTGCCTTCTGGAGCTACAGTAACTTGCTGCACACAAGTGCGGCTGTACACTGACTTAACTGAGCTGAGATGGCAACGATTATATCGGAAGTGCCATACGTGCTGATCATCGTATTGTGACATCTATAAAGTATGCATGCGCAAGTACAGTACCTGCCTGCAAAAATGTGTTACTTTCAAAAACTAGTCTAGAAGATTACATAAAGATATTTGCGTTGCATATATTAAAAATACAGTTGCACAGTTAAAGTATCCAAAACAGATTATGGCCCCATTTCTGTGGTGCTTTGTAATGCTCCCTTCCCTATACGTTAAGTTTTTGTGTCAAAGAAAGTGCATGTTTGACCAAAAAAAAACAACCCCTTTCCCCCCTCCAATCTGAAAAAATTAATGTGCAAAATATATGCCTGACAGCTGCTTCCAATTAAACACAGTATGCAAAGGGTGCGGTCCAGAGCAGGCATCTTGAGTGTCCTGCTCACCCCCTATGGGCTGTCCTGCATCACAGCTAAAACCCTCCCCTGAAACACCCTGCCCTCAGTCCCGGGATGGAAAGGACGATGCGCAGCTATGAATACAGACTGAGATATGACTGGTTTATACAGAGTAGCTTTATACTCTGCCTCCATCACACCGCAACTCCACCCCGCCCCAATCCTCACACCACTCACCTCCTCAGGCACAGCGGCACCGCCTCCCCATCACGAGCCGAGCCGAGCCGGGCCAACCCAACCCCGCCCGCCCCGCGCGCCCTCTAGTAGGGCACCACGTGGCTACCCTGGAGATCCGGGTTACCGGTGGGCGGGGCCGGACGGGTGGAGGGGCGGAGCCCGGGCCGGGACAGCGCGTGGACTCCGCCTTCCACCGAGCTAGTCGCAGGAGACGCGTTCGCGCGCCGGAGCCGTTGCCGCCCCTTCCCCCCCCCCCCCCCACCCCGCGAGGAAGCCGCCGCCCCCGGCCGGCCATGGAGACGCGGCGCTGAGGAGGTCTCCGGAGGCAGCGGCGGGCGGGCGGGAGACGCGGCGCGCGGGAGCAGCGCCGGGGGGCGGCGGAGGCGGCTCTGTGTGTGTAACTGCCTCGCGCTGCGCCCGGAGCGGGGCTCCCGCGGAAGGAGGGGGCCGGGGCGGCGGCGAGCGGTGCGATTCGCCTGCGCCGCTGGCCAGGGAAGGCGGGAGCGGCCGCAGGCGCCGGGGCTCGGGGGTCTCCGCCGCCGCCGCCGCCGCCGCCGCGGCGAGCCGCGGGGCGGACCCGCGATCAGCCGCGCCTGAACTTTGCGAGCGGAGCGGAGCCTTTTCTCCCCCACCACGCCGGGCACCGGCGGAGTCACCCCGCGGATCGCTCGCGCCTCGCCTCGCACCTGGGGCCCCCCTGCGGCCGGGCCGCGCGGACTCTGCGCTGTGGCTGCGCCTTCCCCCAGTGGCGGCTCCCCGGGGCCGCGGGGCTCGGCGCTCTCCGGGCGGCTGCTGGTGCGTCCCCCGGGTGTGAGCGGCGCGGCCGGGCGGGCCGGGGCCGTCGCTTGCGGGCGGAGAGCCGAGGTGAGTGAGGGAGGGAGGGAGGGAGGCTTTGGGGAGGGGGCTGCTCCCCCACCCCCGGGGGCTGAGCGGGGGCCGCTGGCTCGGGCGCTCTCCCGCCTCGAGGAAGCGAGTCAGTGAAAAGAAAAAAACTGGGTCTCGTTGGTTCCCCTCGTCATCGCCGGGGAACTCAACTCAGCAGCCGCTGCTCGTAACCGCCGGCGGAGCGGGGGCAGCCGAGCCGCTGGGGTGGGAACAACCCGACTCGCCCCTTGCGTGGGGCTTGCGGGAGTGCTGGGGTGAGAAGGGGACGCGCGCGCGCGGGGGGGGGGGGGTGTTTAGGGAATGGGGGGAGCTGCTGCGACGGGCACGGAACTTGTTCTGTGCCTGGGGTCGGGAGAGTAACAGCTGCATCCCCCAGCTCTTCCCCTTTGCACCACTGTCACATGAAGTTTGATCAGTTAATGGTTATTACATAATGTGTGGCTAATATCTCAGACTCTCTCATCCAGTGGACTCTGAGGCGGGTTTGTTTTATTTCCTTTTAATTCATGAAGCTGAAGAGGATAAAAAAACCTAACGCTTTTGGTTTTGGCAGTTGCTTTAAAACAAGTTAGTTTGCCTGTGACCCCACTGATTATTTTAATACAGGGCTAGTATTTTTTTAAGAAAGACGGACCTTTCTTCTTTTCCCAGACTTATTACTAAATATGGCCAAATCTTTTAGGTCACAGTAGCTCGTTGCTTTCAGCAGCGTCTAGAACCTGTTACTGCTACACTTCTGGGGGTGAGACACAAAATAAAGGCTGTCTTTCTGTGCAGCAGCTGCTTTGGAAAATATTGTTTGTGGCAGTGAAAAAAGTGAACCAGATTTTTCTATTCTCAGTATAAATTGTGTTGGTTCTACATGAACTGAAAATGTACAGCAGCCAACAGCTGTGCAAACCAAAACTATGTAACTAGGTATGTATTTTATACACTCTCCTACTCCTCGCTAGGGATCCTTTGCAAAAACAGTGGCAACCATGCTGCCTGTTACATTTCTGACTTGGGGCACCAGAGAATCCATTTTTATTGCAAAAGCTTGTTTATACTGGAGGAAGCATTTCACTTCCCCCTGCCAGCTTCATCATTTTCTGGGGGTTGGGATTTTATTCAGGTTCTTCATTTAGTGCTGGATTGTTACGTTTTAGTAAATGGTTTTGGTAAGGCTGTATAAGATTTCAGAATATATTTATCAGTTTTGCGACGTTGTCTACAGAATCTGAACACAGGTCAGCAGGCAAACATTTTTAGAACCAGTGGCGTTAGTAATATTGTATATGCACAGTTAACAGGAGGTGATGTGAATGGTATCCTTGGTGCTTTTTCAGCATAGCAAGGGGGGCATCACTTCTGAGCTGAGACTTCTGGGATCCAGGAGCTAGTGTTTTTTATTATTGAGCACTGTTTTCAGAATGGTAGATTATACAAATAAAGACACTTACTTGAGATGGGCAGTATACTTTAGAGATGTAAATAAGTGTTGTGGAAATTCCATAAATACTGTATGACAGGCATTGGATGGTTCAATTTTGAGATGGTGCAGCTGTTTTACATATACACTTTTTAAAATGCCCCTGTCATCTCAAATTAGATTTGTTGAAAGGTATCATGGGAAAAACTCGTTTTTGAAAGTATTTAGCCAGAAGGTGGTGGTGAATCTTGTGTGCCAAACTGTTGTGCTGGCAGAACAGGATACTGCTATCTTGTCAGTAAAGGCTATTTGTCTTTGCTACCCTTTCATTTGGGAACGCTGGTATTCAAGAGCCCCTGTATATGTAAACCTGCATGTTACATTATTTCCCTTTTAAGAACCTCCAATTGTTTATTTCCCAGGGAAATAATAATAAAGTGTGTATTAATGGGTGCATGTCTAATAAATCTTAGATCACTTATTTTAATTAAACTTGAATTCATCAAATGTTTAGTGTATCAGTTAAATATAAAAATTTAGTGGTTTTGTGTATACATATTAAATTTGTTTTAGTGACATTAGTACTGGTGAAAGGTATTTGGTTAACAGCAGACTGAAGTCATCAGTTCACAGCACCAATACAGTATAGACATCCACACTGCAGTCTTCTCCAAGTTGCTTTGTCAATGCACGTTTACACTGAACTACAACGACCTTCTCTACATACCTAATTGCTGTAATCAAGCACGACTCCTTTTGAATTCAGTAGGAATTTTGTGAGAGTACACTGGATAGGATTTGGCCTAGAAATTAAAATTAGAATCTAGCTTTCTGTACTTTTTGAAAAGTGTTCATTTGAGTATCTCTGTTTTCTAGAATCATAGAAGTTTGTAATGGCATTAATATTATAATATTGTCATAATCTTGGGTTAGGTGACTTTTAACTGACAATATAAAAAATACTATTGCCTCTTTAAAATTCTGAATTCTCATCTTAAAGTCTTTCATCCTCTTTATTACTAGCAACTGTCCAATGTGTTCTCGTCTATCTCCTAAAAGTAATTACTTAAGTATTGCACATTCATTCTTAATTTGCGGAAATAAGTCTATTAATTCAATAAGGTCTCTGAGTATCTTCCAGGATTTTAGGAAAGTGTAAGAAGCTAGTAGTTTCAGTGTATTTACTAATGCTTGAAAATTTAAAAAGCTTAAGACATACAAAAAACACATTTTCAGGGTGGCAGTAATACTTTAAAAAATGGTACTTCAGTTAATGAAGGTGAAGGTTGGAAAACTTCTCAGGATTTGTATGTCTGTGTTAAACTCTTGCAGATAGCTTGCAATCCAGATTCTCGTATATCTTGATATTAAAAACTTGAAGGTACAATTGATGTGTGTGTTTTTGTCCAGTAGTGCTGCTAGAGTTCAGGGCCTGTTGATCCTTACATTTTCTTTAAAAGTTTTTAAACAGTTCTATTGTCATAATTATTGGGATCATGGAAATTGACATACTGGAGCATATCCATAGTTGATCTAGTCCAGTATGCTGCCTCAGACAGTAACCTGCACAAGATGCCTTATAGGAAATGTAACAAACCTCACGTGTGGGATAATGTGCACCAGTTAACATCTCATCCTCCTGTAGTAGTAATAGGTTTAAACCCTGAAGAATGTGGGGTTTTATTTCCCTTTCAAAAATTTTAGCAGTAACTATTAACTGGATATTCTTGTACACATAAATGTCCAGTCCTTCTTTGGATCTTCTTACATTTTGGCCTCAATGACATATGGCAATGAGTTCTGAGCTTTAATTTTGTATAGTGTGAATAAGTAGTCCTTTTATGAGAGTTGAATTTGCTGCCTTTCATTTTCACTGAACGTCCCCTAGCCTTGTGTAAACGGCTCATAAATGTGTGCACTTCTATCATGTCCCTTTTTTTAGTTTCCTTTCTAAGGTAAACGGTTCCAATGTTTCTAATCTTTTCATATGAGTTTTTCTGTGCCCAGCTCATTTTTGTCAGCCTGTTTTGAACATCTTGTTATCCTGCAATATCCTTTTTGCTGATGCGTGCGATATTCCATATGATTTATATAATGTTATTTCAATTTATTTTCTCTGTCATATTCATGGGGTATCCTAATATCTTCTTTGTCTTTTTTTGAGTAGTTTCACATTGTGCAGAGGTCTTCCTTGAGCTGTCCAGAGATGCTCAGGTCCTTTTCCTGAGCTGATAGTTAAATTAGAACTCTGTGGATTGCGTTAGTAATTCAGTTTTTTCTCTTATTTCTTTGCATTTATTGACATTGAACTTCATCTTCCACCGTGTTGTCTGTTCACCTAACTTGGTTAAGATCTTTCTGAATTTCCTCAGTCTTCTCTGACTTTAACCTGAATAATTTTGCCATCTGTAGGCTTTGCTTTATATCTCTCCTTACCCCTTCTTCAGGATTGTTAATAAATATATTAAACACTGCTCCTAATGTATTTGCCCTGTTTAAATTTGTCAATTTATTCATAGTCTTAGCTTCCTATTTCTTATCTAGGAATAAAACAAGCTATTCAAACAATAATTCTTGTGTGAAATCAGCTTCTGAGTATTGTAATCAAACAAGTAGTTTTACTTACCTTGATGTTAACTTTGTAAATGTAATTCTCCAAAATAAAACGTGCATTAACCATGTGACTTAAATTGGAAAAGATGGGGATCAATATGAAAATTGAAAGGTGGATAAGGAACTGGTTAAAAGGGAGACTACAACAGGTCATACTGAAAGGTGAACTGTCAGGCTGGAGGGAGGTTACTAGTGGAGTTCCTCAGGGATCGGTTTTGGGACCAATCTTATTTAATCTTTTTATTACTGACCTTGGCACAAAAAGTGTGAGTGTGCTAATAAAGTTTGCAGATGACACAAAGCTAGGAGGTATTGCCAATACAGAGAGAGACCGGGATATCATACAAGAAGATCTAGATGACCTTGTAAACTGGAGTAATAATAATAGGATGAAATTTAATAGTGAAAAATGCAAGGTCATGCATTTAGGGATTAATAACAAGAATTTTTGTTATAAGCTGGGGACGCAACAGTTGGAAGTAACAGAGGAGGAGAAGGACCTCGGAGTCTTGGTTGATCACAGGATAACTGAGCCGCCAATGTGATATGGCTGTGAAAAATCTAATGCAGTCTTGGGATGTATCAGGTGAGGTATTTTCAGTAGAGATAAGGAGGTGTTCGTACCGTTATACAAGGCACTGGGTGAGACCTCATCTGGAATACTGTGTGCCGTTCTGGTGTCCCATGTTTAAGAAGGATGAATTCAAACTGGAACAGGTACAGAGAAGGGCTACTAGGATGATCCGAGGAATGGAAAACCTGTCTTTGAGTCTCCTTTCATAAGAATTTGGCTTGTTTAGCCTAACCAAAAGAAGGCTGAGGGGAGATATGATTGCTCTCTATAAATATATCAGAGGTATAAATACCAGGAAGGGAGTGGAATTATTTAAGATCAGTACTGATGTGGACACAAGAACAAATGGATATAAACTGGCCATCAGGAAGTTTAGACTTGAAATTAGATGAAGGTTTCTAACCATCAGAGGAGTGAAGTTCTGGAACAGCCTTTCAAGGGAAGCATTGGGGGCAAAAGACATATCTGGCTTCAAGATTAAGCTTGATAAATTTATAGAGGGGATGGTATGATGGGATAGCCTAATTCTGGCAATTAATTGATCTTTGACTATTAGTGATAAATATGCCCAATGGCCTGTGATGGGATGTTAGATGGGGTGGGATCTGAGTTACTGCAGAGAATTCTTTCCTGGGTGTCTGGCTGGTGAGTTTTTGTACATGCTCAGGGTTTAGCTGATCACCATATTTGGGGTTGGGAAGGAATTTTTCTCCAGGGCAGATTGGCAGAGGCCCTGGGGGTTTTTCGCCTTCCTCTGCAGCATGGGGTATGGGTCGCTTGCTGGAGGATTCTCTGCACCTTAAAGTCTTTAAACCATGATTTGAGGACTTCAGTAGCTCAGACATAGGTTAGAGATTTATTACAGGAGTGGGTGGGTGAGATTCTGTGGCCTGCGTTGTGCAGGAGGTCAGACTAGACAATCATAATGGTCCCTTCTGACTTTAAAGTCTGAGTCTGAGACTTGTGACATCATAAAGGTATTGTGATATGTCCTTCAAGTTCCCCTGAAGCCTTTTTTCTTTTATAATCTTTGATCAAATTTAGTCCATTATGTGGAATAGGCCCATCATAAAATCAAAGAAATTGATATAGTTTGTTAGTATATTTTAAAGAGCTGGGTAACATTTCCATTACTCGCTTTTTTTGATTATTTAAATATATGGGTTTATGCAATGGAGTACAGATTCTTCAAGGAGATCTACTTTCAACAAAAATAGAAACCACTGACTTTCAAAATTGCATAAATATTTTTATATATTCCTGTAATAGCTCTGAACTCCTTCAGGCGTTTTAATACATTCAAATGAAAGTCTGACTCTAATCCTCTAACAGGTATTTGTTTATATTCTGAAACCGTGGACTATGTAGGTGACCAAGAGCAGTTTATACTTCCATAAAGGAAGTTTTAATTCCTGATCTCTTGTCCCTTTGGTTGGAGGTAGGCTGACCAGACCGCAAGTGTGAAAAATCGGGACGGGGTTTGGGGGTAATAGGAGCCTATATAAGAAAAAGACCCAAAAATTGGGACTGTCCCTATAAAATCGGGACATCTGGTCACCCAAGTTGGAGGGCCTGGGGAACTGAGTATCTGACTTAGTGGTCCTCGTGGTTGTTTTTAAAGACGCTGTCAATGTGAAATCAGTTAAAATAAAACATTTCAGGTTCATACATTAACATTGATTCCTCTCCCAATTTATGTGGCAGTACAATCCCATTTTCCGGTTCTTACAACTTTTTTTCCTCCCTTCTGTGACTAGTGGAGAACACAAACAGTAGAAACTGACTGTACAGGGGAAATAGTGAGGCAGATAATACAAAAATATTTTTGAAATAGCAAACTTTTATCTTTCAATTACAATAAGCTTGGGTTGACTGTAGGATTTTTATTCTTGACACAACCGTAAATAGCCTGGATCTGCTGATCTGAGACCAACTCACTCGCTGTGACTTTCTGGTGAAATTGCAGTCCGTGGAGGAACTTGAGATGCATGTCTTTGGAACTCACTCCTCACCTTGGTCTTTATTAGCTAGTGTTGAACTTTCAGGGTGTGGTGAGAGGCTCATCTCTTGTCCCTGGCCATTAATTAGGTGGGTAGCCATGGGAGATGTTAACTAAAACTTTTGTTTTGCGAGGTATTTGATCTTGGAGTAACTGATGGGTCTGGTGTTTTTTTTTTTTCTTTCAATTTTCTTAATAGTGCCCAGCGCCTGGGAGGCTTTTCCATTGTAGGATAGTAATAATTGAAATACATCAGTATACACTTTTAGGGTAAACAGAATCTTGGAAAAGTGTGATCTCTAAGTTGACCATGTCCCTTTAAAGGAGCATTGTTCAGCTCCAGAAACTTCTTTTGCAACTAACTGGAAGGGTAGCTTTACCACAGAGTGAGAGTGTGATGGAGGAAGACTGTGTAAATTGAGAAACTATTATTGGGTTTTAGACAGAAATTTAAAACGCTTGTGCAGGGAGGGAAATCAAGTACTATCTTTAATTTATCCCACTATTTTATGTAACACAAGGGCTTCCAAACAGTGGGTGACACTTGTTAGAGTACCTTGACATAATTAATTAAGGACATCGTTAACCGGAAGAAACCACACCAGCATAGTAACAAATACATATGTTGTGGCAGGCTGATGTTTTAAAAAACTTTTTAAAATATTGAACGGGCTAGTACTTGAATGGTTAGTGTTTATCTTGTTAGATGATCAGTAGGCTTTAAAATGCCTTAGTCTTTACCCTTGCTATGCTCTTCTGAAATGTCCAGTAGGTAGATACTGTGGGTGAAGATCTTGGCTATGCTGCTGTTCTTACCCAGCCGTGCCAGTAGGAATAGTCTTTCACACTGCTGCTCTTGCTGAGCTTCTGTAGAAGCTCTGGATGAAGGACCAGCAGTAATCGCCGCTGCTGGGGGCACTCTTTGCAAAGTGAGGAAAAAGAAGCTGTGACCTTGCACCCCATAAGGCTTTATGGAAATATGCTTATGAATGTATATATGACCTAACTGGAATGTTTTATGCTACATATGCCATGCAACACATCTCTGTAAAGGTTATCATCTACTGAATCTGTTCCTCCTATTTGTATGCCTGTATCATTTTTGTATTCAGAGTTATGAATATTGGCTGTACACATGCTTGATTTTAAGTAGCCTTAGTAAAGCATTTGGTCAGCTTCTTGACAAAGGAATGTGCAAGTTAAGTGCCCAATCAAGAAACACTTAACTGACAATGGATCTTGGAAGGCTCCAATCCACATAAGTCTACTTGAGGACGTTCAAGGTAGCATGTGAACCATGGCTGCTACCTGTAAGTTCTGAGTCTGCATGGACATGTGACTTGCCCATGTGACTCCAAAACTCCATCTTGTAGCTGGGATTCTACACGGGGAGGGAGGAGTATCCACCCACAAGAGAATGTCTAAACCCCTGGGAGACCCCTCCATTTTGTCTTCAGCTGGCTCAAGAGAGAGCCTCTCCACCCAAAAGGATACCTGAAAGAAACTGGGACAAAGGACAGTAATTACAGGGGGTGTGAGTGATTGCTGGACCCAGACTAGAAGGAGACTGGTCTGTAAAAAGAAGCTTACTGGAACACCTCTGAGGGTGAGGTTTTATCTGTATTCAGTTTTCTTACTGTATTAGGCATAGACTTGCGTGCTCTATTTTAGTTTGCTTGGTAATTCACTTTGTTCTGTCTGTTACTACTTGGAACCACTTAAATCCTACTTTCTATATTTAATACAATCACTTTTTACTTATTATTTAACCCAGAGTATGTATTAATACCTGCGGGGGGGGGACGGACGGACGGACAGACAAACAGCTGTTCATATTTCTCTATCAGTGTTACAGAGGGCAAACAATTTATGAGTTTACTCTGTATAAGCTTTATACAGGGTAAAATGGATTTATTTGGGGTTTGAACCCCATTGGAAGTTGGGCATCTGAGTGTCAGAGATAGGAACATTTCTTAAGCTGCTTTCAGTTAAGCCTGCAGTTTGTGGGACGTGGTTCAGACTTGGGTCTGTGTTTGTAGTTGGCAAGCATGTCTGGCACAACCAGGCAGGGTTCTGGAGTCCCAAGCTCTCAGGGAAGGCAGGGGCAGAAGTAGTCTTGGCACATCAGTTGGCAACCCCAGGGGGGGGTTTCTGTGATCCAACCCATACAGGGTAAACTCATAAATTGTTCGCCATTGTCTAAGTATTTCTTGATTGGGCACTTAACTTGTCAGCTTCTTGAGAAAGGAATGTACCAAATGCTTTACTAAGGCTACTTATAATCAAGTGAGTACACAGCCAATATTCATAATTTTGAATACAAAAATGATACAGGCATACCAATAGGAGGAATAGATTCAGTAGATCATAACCTTTACAGAGATATGTTACATGTCATATGTAGCATAAAACATATTCCAGTTATGTCATATATACATAAGCATATTTCCATAAAGCCTTACGGGGTGCAAGTCACAAAGCATTTTCTCTCTGCCATCAATATGCCATATTGCAGTGTTTCCCAAACTTGGGATGCTGCTTGTTCAGGGAAAGCCCCTGGTACAGCCTCCAGGCTGATTGGGGTAGGGTGACCAGACAGCAAAGGTGAAAAATCGGGACAGAGGGTGGGGGGGTAATAGGAGCCTATGTAAGAAAAAGACCCCAAAATCGGGACTGTCCCTATAAAATCGGGACATCTGGGCACCCTAGATTGGAGAAAGCAGGATCAGCTGTTTGTTTACTAGCCGCATCCGCAGGTTCAGCTGATCAGGCTCCCACTGCCCGTGGTTCGCTGTGCCCAGCCAATGGGGGCTGCAGGAAGTGGTGTGGGCCGAGGGATGTACTGGCCGCCGCTTCCCACAGCCCCCATTAGCCGGGCACAGCGAACCGCGGGCAGTGGGAGCCGCGATCAGCCGACTCTGCGGACGCACCAGGTAAACAAACCGGCCGGGCGCGCCAGGCGCTTTCCCTGAACAAGCTGCATCCCAGGTTTGGGAAACCTGCCATATTGGTATGAACAGAACATTTTGAAGCCTTGTTTGCTTCAGGAAATATTGAAAAACAAGGAAAAATGACTGTGCCTACCATTGGTTTAGCTGAATGTTAGTTATTTTTTATTTTTGCAGCTCTAATGTAGATGAGGAGCCAGCAGGTAGACCTTGTTTATCTCTCAGAATTTAACTTGCTTTTTAGGTTGGCCTTCGATTTTAACATATTCAGTTAACAGTAATAAAAATGTAGGAAGCTGTTGTAGTCTTAAGAGCTTCCACCTCTGCTAACTCTGGTTCAGTTGCACAGGTGGTAGAATCACTTGAGATGTTTTTGTGAAATTTCCTAATGTAGACAGATTGAGTAACCACTGTCCTTGCTTCTTACAGGGAATTGCTATTTGTATCAGAGTGAAACTTATTAGGATCACACCCATGTCACTGTTGCTTAATTCCTGTGGTCATAACTTCTCATATGAGAGAATTTCTGGCTTGTGATTGGTGGAGTCATATGACAAATCAGTTTCTGTCATCATAGACCTATAGTGTGAAACAAGAGCCATTGAGATTGTGGAAATTTGATACAGTTGTGACTCAGGTCAATAACCTGTGAGTTCAGGTTTGACTTCACTGTGATGTATGATGCAAGTGTATAAGCCAATCATAACTGGCAAGGGGGGTTTGACCTGCTGCCTTTGCCTACCCGTGGGCTGCCCCCTGCAACTCCCAGTACCCTGTTTGGCCTTAGTCTATGCCCTGCAGCCTGGGGGTTTCCCAGACCAGAGTTCCCCAGCTCCTCTGGCCTTCCCCCAGCCCTGCTCCAGTCTAGGTACACTCTTAGGTCTAGCAGCCAGGTCCCTCCTGCTCTGAAAGCAGAGAGAGACTGTCTATTCCTGGCCCACAGCCTTCTTATAAGGGCCAGCTGAGCCCTGATTGGGGCATGGCCACAGCTGAGCCTGCTTTCCCCAATCAGCCTGGAGGCTGCTTGCCCCCAGCCACAGCCCTCTCCTGGGCTGTTTTAAACCCTTCAAAGCCAGAGCAGGTGACCACCCCACTACAGTCTCCTTTAGTCCGTTTGCTTGGAGATGCCGCCTTTGGGGGCTGTCCCTTTTTGTCTGCTTCTTCCACTATGGTCTCCAAGCTTCTCAGTTGTCTTTTAGGCTGAGAAACTTTGCAAATATTTCAGGCTTTGATGACACCCCCCCCCCCCCCCCCCCGAAACAGTGATAGTAAATTACTGTACATACTCATAGGAGCATTAAATTAAGCATGTAATCATTATATATGGTATGATATTGCCACTCATCTGCACCAGTGTGTGGCGGCTGTTGGCCGTCCATCCTCCGTGGCTGCTAGCAACAGTGCTGCTTTCAGAGCTGAAGTACGGGAGGCATGGTATGGTATTGCCACCCTTCTGCGCTGCTGCTGGCAGTGGCGCTGCCTTCAGAGCTGGGCGGCCAGAGAGAAGTAGCTGATGTACCCCCTTCCCAGGGAGCTCTCCCTTCTGCCAACAATATTTTTTCTGATCTTGCGATCCCCTTTTGGGTCGGGACCCCCAGTTTCAGAAATGCTGCCTTAGAGTATGTGCTAACTACATATGCTAAACAGTCTGTTCCACCTTGTATTTAGCTGTGACGCTCAGAGTATCTTTCCCAGACGTGAAAAAGAGCTCTGTGTAGCTCAAACGTTTGTGTCTCTTACCAACAGAAGTTGGTCCAATAAAAGATATTACCTTATCCACCATGTCTCTAGACAAATATTGGTAGAGAGGTGTCTCCAGTAGTTGTAGTGCAATTAGCAATAGGGATTTTTAATAGTTGAATTTAATGTCATTTTTAGCCATTATTTCCATAATCACTAAAAAATATGCATTGAATGTACTAGCCTGATTAGGACTGAATGCATGTAACTTCTCAGGAGCTAGTACTTCTGTTAGATTTTATCCTACAACAGATGGGTTTGTGCACAGCTGCTGGAAGATAAAATATTCTCCATCAGCAACTGCTCATCTACCCCAGACAATTCCACCCTTTTCTCTCTTCACACACACTTACTGCCAAACAAATCAGCATAAAAAAAAACCTTCAGAGATACGTACACTTGGTTTCGAAGCAGTCAATATTACTCTGCACGTAATACACGTGACATAAATCCACAAAAGCAATCTTTAATGATACACTGGAGAAGTTTTAGTTGGGGACTGATGGTGACTGCTAGTGGCGTTCTGTTATTTTCTTTGTTGGGCCTGTCCTGTAGTAGGTGACTACTGCTGAAGTGAAAAAACAGATTGACAGAGCCAGAAGAGTACCCAGTAGTCACCTACTACAGGACAGGCCCAACAAAGAAAACAACAGACCGCCACTAGCTGTCACCTTCAGCCCCCAACTAAAACTTCTCCAGCGCATCATCAAAGATCTACAAAATATCCTGAAAGATGATCCCTCACTCTCTCACAGATCTTGGAGGATAGACCAGTTCTCGCTTACAGACAGCCCCGCAACCTGAAGCAAATACCAGCAACCACACAACAAAAACACTAACCCAGGAACCTATCCTTGCAACAAAGTCCGATGCCAACTCTGTCCACATATCTATTCAAGGGACACCATCATAGGACCTAATCACATCAGCCACGCCATCAGGAGTTCTTTCACCTGCACATCTACCAATGTGATATATGCCATCATGTGCCAGCAATGCGCCCTCTGCCATGTACATTGGCCAAACGGGACAGTCTCTACGCAAAAGACTAAAAGAACACAAATCTGACATCAGGAATTGTAACATTCAAAAACCAGTAGGAGAACACTTCAACCTCTCTGGTCACTTGATAACAGATTTAAAGGTGGCAATTTTGCAACAGAAAAACTTCAAAAGCAGATTCCAAGGAGAAGCTGATGAAGTGGAATTAATTTGCAAATTAGATATCATCAACTTAGGTTTGAACAGAGACTGGGAGTGCCTGGGTCATTACACAAACTTAATCTATTTCCCCATGCTAATTTTCCTCATACCTTCTTGTCAACTGTCTGATATGAGCTATCTTGATTATCACTACAAAAGTGTTTTTTTCCCTCTCCTACTGATAATAGCTAATCTTAATTAGTTGGCCTCTTAGAGTTGGTATGGCAACTTCCACCTTTTCACATTTTCTGTGTGTGTGTATATATATATATGTATATCTTCCTACTATATGTTCCATTCTATACATCCAATGAAGTGGGCTGTAGCCCACGAAAGCTTATGCTTAAATAAGCTTAAATTGGGGGGAGGGATAGCTCGGTGGTTTGAGCATTGGCCTGCTAAACCCAGGGTTGTGAGTTCAATCCTTGAGGGGGCCACTTGGGGATCTGGGGCAAAAATTGGGGATTGGTCCTGCTTTGAGCAGGGGGTTGGACTAGATGACCTTCTAAGGTCCCTTCCAACCCTGAGATTCTATGATTCTATGAAATAAATTTCTTAGTCTCTAAGGTGCCACAAGTACTCCTGTTCTTTTTGCAGATACAGACTAACACGGCTGCTACTCTGAAACCTGTCACTATCACAACTGCCATACATCATATACTTCTCCACAACCTTTACTGTGGTCCCTGAGGATGCTAGTTTTCTAACACCCCTGTATTCATCCTTTTGCAAACAGCCCTTCACCAAACTACCCTCTCTTAAAAACCAAAAGCTACATCAGACATCCACAGTTGCTTGCACTATGGGGGAAAACAACATGGTAAAGGGGTGTGTGGAGAAGCATGAAAGGGGAGACGAGCTAGGATTGCAGTGTTTGGAATATGATTCAGGTAATGGCAAGGAATTCAAGGTATATATTTGGAAAGAGGCAGACACAAAGGAGTAGTCTGAATAGTATGCAGGGATTTTTGTGTTCTTGCAGAATTTCAGGCTTGTCATTTAGGACTGTGCCTACTTATGTTTGAGTAATAAACATGCTTGTGAAGTGAAACACAGTTTTTATTCAATGAAACACACTGAGTTTTACATGAAGAAAAGTGGCCTTTTTAGTGGGGAATAATTACGACAGCTCTATTGGTAAGCTACAAACTACCACCTTCTTACCTCTGAAATTTCTCCTGAAGATGCTACTTTGATGCCCCCAGGAAACTTACTGGGTAGGTTGTCATCTTTTCATTAAATAAATAAATACTTTCGTATTTAGCATGCTGTAGTTCTGGACTTCCCTGAGTTTCCGTGCAGTCCTATTGATTGCTTTTCCACCTTTGTCCTCTGCACTGCTTTATTTAGCGCTCTCTCTCTTTCATTGAATTGTGCTTGAAATTAGTCTGTCAGGTCCTCCGGATGAGAGGACCATGGCTTCTCTATTGGGGAAAATACTGTGTAGGATGTTGGTTGCTGTTGAAATCTTTTTTTTTTTTTTAAACTTTCCAATTTTAAGCATCTTAGGTCTTAGTGATGGATAACTTATATGCAATATATTTGTTGATAGTGTTCCTAAAAATATTTACATCTTAAAAGTAGGTAGTTTTTGTTGACCTCCGACTTTGTTTCCTAACAAAGTTAGTTTCTAGGAAAAGCTGTCTTAAGTATTAAGAGTGATCATACATAAGAGGCTAGCCTAATGTGTACCAAATTCTCATTTCGTTTATTATCACTAACTATTGTTTGTTATATGGAGCTGGTAGTGCCACCTAAAGTTAAGATTGCCTGACCTGTCTCATTTAAGACCGTTTTCAGTTGCTTATAACTTTGCTCAACGTCAACCATTTGGGTTGACATTTTTCAGGTTGCATGTTCTCCTCATTTTTTGGAATATTTTTCGGAAAAATGGTTCACTATTTCTGAGAATGAGATTAGGGGAAATATGCCCATATTTTTGGAAACGATGTTTTTTTCTAAAACTTTTAGTTGAGAAGTTCTACTGCCTTTATGCTTTGGAGCAAGGGCTTGAAATTTGTCAGGGGAATCTCTTTTGTCAGAGCCATTTGCTGTTCTCTGGGAGGAAAAACAAACAAATTTGGCCAAGTGATAAGCCTTTGAAAAATCAGGTTGCACATACTCAGTAGAGACTTGTTAGGATTTGTTCTAGAAGTTCTTTGAAGATTTGCCTGAGCTGAAAATGGTCTGGCTGAGTGAGACTTTCCTTACAGTTGCTGCTCCCAGTTGCTGTGACACCCTGTGTACTCAATACTCTTGCTGTTGGCTCCCAGGCAGTATGGAGGAGGAAGCTCCCTGACTGTAGTCCAGAGAGTCAAGGAGACTGTTGTCTGTGAGACAGTTGCCTCATTTGTTGCAGAAGTTGGAAAGTATGTGGTGAATGAGGCAGGGGATGGTTTCATGGTTAAGGCAGTTGAAAGCTGCCCTGGAGGATTGGATTCTATCCCTACCTCTGCATCCTCTGTGATGCTGGACAAGTCAGTTAAAATACAATTTTCACAAGTGGTCACTAACTGGATAACTGAGAAGTTGGGGTCTTGTATGCACTAGTGTTGAGCACTCAGATGCATCTGAAGTCAGTGGAACCTGTGCTTTGAACGTATGAAGTGCTATATAATGCTAAGTGCTCTGCAAAAATCAAGCTCTAGGCATCTCAAATGGTGGAGATTTCTGATTTCATGTGTCTGTGCCTCAGTTCTCAATCTGTAAAATGGGGCTTATAATAAGCACCTGACCTTACAGAGGTATTGTAAAAAAAAAATAAAAAAAATCACTTTGTAAAGTACTCTGGTACTGTAGTGATAAGTACCATAGAAACTCTTGTGAGGAAATAAATAGTGAGTAGTGGGGCTGCACATTGAATAATAAGGGTAAAACAAAGTACCGATTTGCTGACCATTTGGTGAGCAACATCTAACCTTAACAATCTTTTAAGAGTAATTTGACACTTATTTTACATTAGTTCTTAAAGGCCACAACCAGGTTGGGCCCCACTGTGCTAATACAAATATATAAGAAATGACATTCCTGGCCCCAAGCATTGGCATTTCTTTTGAACATGTGCATGATTGTCAGCTCTGGACACAGACTGGAAATGTTCTTTCTGTTGTCTGGCTTGCACTTCATGCATTTTCAACATCTATCCATGCAAGTCACTCGTGGGCATCACCTGTGATGGTCTGGTTCTTCCTGAGAGGTCTCTCAGTGCTCTGTAGTGCTGTTTGAAGACACACCGCCGCCGCTGCCCCCCCCCCCCCCCCCCCCCCCCCCCCCCGTGCTGCTGCTGTGGCCTTCATCTGAACCCAGGCATTTCTGTCTTTATTTCTTTGTCATTTTCTCTGTATCTTGTATTCACCTCTGCCTTTGCCTTGCACTGTTTCTTTCTTGCCTTTAATGCTTTCTGCTAGTCAGTTGCTGCCCATGCTCCAGATGTAATCCATGTATCCTTCCATCCACTACATTTTCTGCCGTTTTGACTACCATCTTCTTCCAATTTGACCATATGTTTTTCAGACTGTCATCAGCCTGGTACTGTAAAAGCACCTTTGAGTGCAATCCAGTCTGTTTTTTTGTCATGGGACTTTTCTATTGGATCTTTTTGAGTTTAAGTTGGAATGTGACCACTAAGAGGTAATGATCTAAGCTGACATCTGTTCCTCTGCTGACTGTAACAGGTACTTGGAAAAGATGCCCACCTTTTCTGTATACCCACGGTCTATCTGGTTGACATTTGGATTGTTTGGTGATCTCCATGTGAGCTTGTGAATTCTCTTGTGCTGGAAGAGACTGCCTCCTACTGTGACGGGTTGGGTCACAGAGATCCCCTTATGAACTGCCACCTGATGTGCTGGAACTACCTCTGAGCCCATTTTCCCTGGCAGCTTGGGACTTCAGTACCTTGCCTTGTTGAGCCAGACACACCAGCCTGTTACAAACACAGGCCCAGTTCCGAACCACATCCCCCCAAAACTGTAGGCTTACCTGAAAACAACTCAAGAAGTGCTCTTGTCTCCAACACCCAGATACTCAGTTCCCAGTGGGATCCAAACCCCAAATAAATCAGTTTTACTCTGTATAAATTTTGTCCTCTATAACACTGATGGAGAGAGATGCACAGCTGTTTGCTCCCCCAGGAATTCATTACTTGCTCTGGGTTAATAAGTAAAAAGTGATTTTATTAAATATAGAAAGTAGGATTTAAGTGGTTCCAAGTAATGGACAGAATGAAGTAAGTTACCAAGCAAAAGAAAATGCACGTCTAAGCCTAATACGGTAGGAAACTAAAGGCAGGTAAGTCTCACCCTCGGAGATGTTCCAATAAGCTTCTTTTACAGACTGGACTTCCTCCTAGTCTGGGTCCAGCAATCACTCACACCTCCGTAGTTACTGTCCTTTGTTCCGGTTTCTTTCAGGCATCTCTTTGGGGTGGAGAGGTTATTTTTTGAGCCAGCTGAAGACAAAATGGAGGGGCTTCCAGGGCCTTATGTAGTCTTTCTCTTGTGCAGCATCACAGCCACAAGATGGGGTCTCCAGCCACCTGGGCAAGTCACATGTCTATGAACGATTCAGCTTTTTGCAGGCTGACGACATTGTTTACATGTTTGTTTGAAGGTTCTCAGGAATTCTCAGATGTGGATTGGCGTCTCTAAAGTCCATTGTTAGTTAAGTACCCCCAAATACTTGAATAACCCCTTTACACTATGTTGACCAAATCTGCCTTGTGCTTCCTACAGTAAACACTTTAAATGCAAGTATAGAGCCAACACTCATAACTTCAGATATAAAAATGATACATGCATACAAATAGGATGAATATATTCAGTAGATCATAACCTTTGCAAAGATATGTTACTTGGCATATCTAGCATAAAACATATTCCAGTTATGTCATATTTACACTCATAAGCATATTTCTATAAAGCATTATGGGGTGCAATGTCTCACCTACCTTTAGGGTGTTTGTGCCACAGAGATTCAAGAGTTGTTCACTAGCATCAGTTTGGATGCCTTCTGCTGCTGTGCCCATGACTCCTTCCCATCCAGTAGAGTTGTTGCTGATGTGCTTTGAAATTGCTTATCATTCACTCACTGCATGTCATGGCTAGGCACATCATCCAACACATTCTACAACCTGGTACAGCAAATGTCTTTTTCACAGTTGCTTGCCGTTTTTATTGGTGTGTATATATACTTGGGTTATTGTTTGCAACCTCGTGGTGGTGGTTCTGTTTTTCGCTGGTTCCCAAGTCAGTAGGGTCTAATCCAGTGGTTCCCAAACTTTAACAACCTGTGAACCCCTTTCACTAAACTGTCAAGTCTCGCGAACCCCCTCTTAAAATGAATATTTCCAGAGATTTTCTCCTTTACCTGAGTATAAATTATAAAAGCCGTGATCTTGGAAATATAAAATTTGTTTTTATGACAAGCTTATTACACACTATTTGTTAATTATTTATCGTTACAGTATTTTTATTACATTATGAAAATGGCAACACTCTTCCAAGATCTCACTTCCGTAGCTTGTATCACTTTGAATAAGTCTGTTATAAGACAAGGCTCCTATGTTTCATCAAGGAGTGAAACAGCATGAAGGTATTTAAGAAGCCAACTCAAAGAGTTCCTCCTACACAAGCATTCAGGTCTTGAGCAGTCCAGGCAAACAACGCACTTTACAACAAAGCTTAAACTTGTTCTTCATAATAATTTAAAAACAATACTAGCTACCTTAGCTCTTGGAAGTCCAGGGGCTCTGGGCTGCTGGCCCGGTGCTGCCCGTGGTCCCTAGGGAGAGCTCTATCTGCCATTAGGGAATTTTTTCCTGAGAACCCCCTGTAACATTTCGGGAACCCCCAGGGGTTCATGAACCCCAGTTTGGGAACCACTGGTCTAATCTGATGTATCCAGCATAATTCCTACACGCCTTTCATATTTTCCTCCTCCTGAGTACAAAATGTAGCACCATCAGATACCATTTTGCCACTTCTTGCCTATCTCATCTCATTGATGCCACGTATGTCCAGATGGTATTTTTTTGTTTCCTGTGCCATCTGTCCTGTACTATACAAAGTACGTATGTTCCATATGCCTACTCGTTAGAGATTTGGGAGTCAGCATTCAATGTTAATTTAGAAACGGAAGATTGACCAATAATACTTGATGAAATTAAAGCAGCTACTAACGCCTCAAATTGAGGGAAGCTCCTGGGTTGACAGAATTCAAGCAGAGGTACTAAAGGTGGGAGACAACATTCTGATTGAGCCGCTAACAAAGCTGTAAACAACTTACATTTTGATTGTTACTTTCATGCCTAATAGTAGTACTACTAGAAGGAGGAAAAAAGGCCCTTTTTATTGGCAACTTAATTTTTAAGACTGGTAGAAAGACTGGTCAGCCAGTTTGACGATGATCATTCAGCAACTGTAGGCTGTGACAGCTTCATGATTTCAAAAAAGAACAGCTGGAACTGTCGACAGTATCTCAGAGGGCTTTGTAGGTCTCTTTCTGTCCAGTCATATAAACTGGGGTGTAATAGGGTTTGGAGACCCTGAAACATAGAAGTACCTTGTTGGGAGGATTGCATTTGTTCCCTCTTAATTTTGCTTGCTGCTATATAGCTTTTATAATCTCCACACTTCTTAAGTAAATATTTTAATTTTCTTCCTGTGTCTTTTTAACTTCAGTATTTTCATTTGTAATGGTTTAAATTGTTCTTGTATATTAAATGCAAATTTATTAAAATCCACCATTGTAAGTGTTGTCACTTAAGTCAAAATTTACTGAAATGTCATTAAATTACCAACTAACATAATTACTTTATCAATATCCCATTTACAGAATAAAATATAAAACACCATTCAATGACTGTATTCTTGGAATACTTTCTAAGAGCTAATAAATTAAGGTGAAGATTTAAAAAAAAGTGACTTTGTTTTTAGAGGTGCCTGTGTGGGCGTGTTTTTTTGTTGGTTCCCAATTCTCAAGCTGTCTTGAAGGGGCTGGATTTCAGAAAATACTGAGCACTGACCTTCTGACAGCTGGACCTTTTAAGATGTGTCAAGCGGGACACTAGAAAGCTTGAGAAACCCAAAATCACTTGCCACTTTTTAAGATTGACCTAAATTATATATTTTTGTAGGACTGAGTCCTACAATCTCTGTTCTTGTGCCCAGTTATGAATCACGACCATCTTTTGTTTCTTTAATCAAAATTAAGGATGTGCCCAACTACTTATTACATAGCCATGTACATGGAGATGATGGGGCTGAGGGAGGAAAGACATTGAGAAAATGAGGAGCAGCTGCTAAACTAATATAGTGATAGTGCATATTAGCTGGAATCTAATTTGGTGTGATTGTCTAGTAAGGGCTAGGAGTGCTGTGAAAAGTAGAACCCTTGACCTTTAGGAGAAGGACTGTTTCATATCTCTGTAATAACTGTCTCTAGCTGTGTGAAAAGAGAGAGGTTCAAGGGGAAGCAGTGTCAGTGCTCACAGAGTTGCCCAGATGAAGGTCTTCTAGGGAAGGAGTCTGTAGTGATTTGGGGTATCTGCCTGTGTACAGCTTAAGACTTTAAAAATTTTTGATGAGCTGTATCTAACGGACTGCAGACGCTGTTTTTAATGTGGGATTTGTTTGTGTCTCTGTTATGATTTACCTTTATGTTGGAGTAGAATTCAAAAGAGTGGTAGCACAGGCCAATAGTAAAAGGTCCATAATGTAAGTGGTCTCCCACTGAAATTGAACCACCTTAGACAATAGGCTGTTGCCTACCCAGAAGAACTAGTCTGTTCAGGTAGGCTGGTAATTAAGCAACAGATCACGTGGCAGGCATTTGATCACCGGATGAGGCTGATCAGGAAGTCATCTGAAGGGGATGGAGTTTATAAAAGGGTCTCTTAGCAGCTATGAGAAAAGAAGGGATAGCTCAGTGGTTTGAGCACTGGCCTGTTAAAGCCAGGGTTGTGAGTTCAATCCTTGAGGGGGCCTTTTAGGGATCTGGGGCAAAAATTGGGGATTGGTCCTGCTTTGAGCAGGGGATTGGACTAGATGATCTCCTAAGGTCCCTTCCAACTCTGATATGCTATGATCTCAGGAGAGCTCCTTCCTGCTTAAATAGAAAAGCTTCCTTTGCTTGCTTTCTTTTTCTGAATGCTGCCTCAGAGGGGCGTTTTCTTCTTTCACGCATGACTGCTGTTCTGTGCCAGCTAGAGTGGCTCTCTTCACTCAGTTGAAGGGGACAAATAAGCAGGCTGGTAGCAGGGCCTGAGTGAGGGAAGATATCAGCGTCTTAAGAGCCTAACTGGCTCCTCCTACTTCAGTTGACTGCCTGTTCTCCTCAAGTGGGTTCAGGGAAGCAGCAGGAAACAGGAAGCTCCCTGAGAAGCTGGTGTTAATCAGTCCAGGCTCCTGGGGGTGCTAGAGAGGTACACAAGAGGCTCCCCCTCCTCTCTATCCCTGCAGCTCCTGCTGCTTTCTGTTATTCCCTCACCTTTTCTCCTTCCTGCCTGTTATGTCTCTTGTGCCCTCTTTCCTCCATCACAGCACTCCACCATCTCTGTGCATCTAGAGCAGAGAGAATACATATGCACCAGCAGGAGACACAATTTTCTACACGCTGGGTTCTAGAGGCGGCCCCCCACAGTCTGGCACCTGAGGCCGCCGCCTCAGTTCGCCTCATGGTAAGGCCAGCCCTGGATTCAGCAGTCTGGTGATTGTCTAACTAGGGCAGCATGATCAGATCTGTGAATATAGCAAGGCAGGAGTTCCCAAAATTTTTGCTGGTACAACCCAATTTTAATTATTTCCTCCTGGGACCTCAGCTGGCATGGAGGAGGCCATTTTATAGAGCAAAATGGTGTCCTCCATGTGTTGTGATCTCGCACATACTACATGTGAGGTCACACCGTGCAGAACAAAATAGTGTGTGGGGCACACCAGGGATCACCACAACCCCATCTGCTGATGGCATGACCCTATTTAGGGTCATGACCCACAGTTTGGGAACTACTGAGAGAGGGGTTTTAAAGAGGGGAGACAAGGTGGAGAGAAATCTTATTACCCAGAAGAATGGGATGAGTTAAGTGCTATCCAAGTGAGTATTTGGTTTCCTTGCCTGCCTGATGAGGACAAAGTGGGAATAGGCTGAATGACATCCATGCACAGCAGCATTGGCCTGTCAGAGGTGAGGGAGACCAAAGGGGCTGAGTGGGAGTGGAGCAAAGAGAATGGAGCGTCTTCAGGGAGTGAGCAATAGAATGAAGCTGTCAGTCAAAGGGGTAGGGGATGGGCCTAATTGATAGTCACGTATACAATATTAGGGGAAAAGGGGTTGAAGCTAAGAAGACATGCAGTGCTGAACATGCCTGAGTCTGAACCTCTATTTAATGTGATATCTGTTAGTGTTTTGATCCTGGGGGAGGATGAGAGAAACTAGTTTTGGGCTTTTCAGCTATGGTCAGATAGTTCAGTCCGCCAGAAAGGCAAGCAATGGTTGAATTTGTCAACCATGCCAGAGGGTCTTAAAATAAAGAGCACTTCTATTTTAGTAAACTGCACTTCTATTAGTTGTTGCTGCAAAAGACAGTTTAATGTAATTTTAAGAGGGAAATTGTCTTTTTTTTCTTTCCGGCCTTGAAGTTGAAATGTTAGCTGCAGCTGCTGTCAGGGTCAAACAGGTTAATTTAAATCAATCCTATCTGTTATGTAGTTTTTTAAAAAATAAATAATAAAATAATTGAAGACTGTTGGTATGTAAAGGGGACAAAATGAAAAATGTTGTCATCCCTTGAAAATACACTGTGTTTGGGTGGGATAAAACCTGTGCTGATTCAGGCTGATGGATTAGTACTGAAGACATTAGGCCAATTAAGCTTAATGTAAACTGCCTAGAGCAGGGGTCTCCAAACTTTGAGACGAGGGCCATATTAGATTTTTTGAAGGGACTTCGCGGGCCGAAGCGACTGCGCTGCCAGCCTGGGTTTCTTCACCCAGGGCCGGCTTTTGGGAGTGAGGGGCCCGATTTCAACGGGGCCCTGCCACTGAAATACTGCCGAAGTGGCAGCAGCGCTTGAGCTGCCGCCGAAGTGTCGCCAAGGCAGCGGCTGCCGAGGCGGCGGCAGCGATTAAGCTGCTGCTGAATTGCCGCCAATGGATGTTGCGGGGCCCCTCTCAGATGTTGCGGGGCCCCTCGTAGGCACGGGGTGGGGCCAGCGGCGGGACCCCGACTGGCAGGAGCCCACAACGGGAATCTCAGAACAGTGGCGGGCTGAGCCGCCCAATGCAATGTTGGTTGGGGGGCCTGATAAAACGAAGCTGTGGGCCGATCCGGCCCGCAGGCCGTAGTTTGGAGACCCCTGGCCTAGAGCAGTGGTTTTTGACTTTTTTTTTTTCATTTGCAAACACCTAAAAAATTTTGAATGCAGGAGCAGACTCCTTTGGAAATCTTAGACATAGTCTAAGGCAGTGGTCCCCAACGTGGTGCCCACGGGCGCCATGGCGCCCGCCGGGGCATTTATGTGCGCCCACCGTCAGGGCCGGTGCCAAGGAAGGAAGAGGAGAGGAGCATCCACCGGAGAAGCGTTTGCCACTGAAATGCCACCGAGGAGCGCTTCCGGCGGAGACGCTTTCGCCGAAATGCCGCCGAGGTGTGCTTCCGACGGAGAACCATTGCCACAGCAATGCTGCCGAGAAGTGTCGCTGCCCGCCACACTCTGAAGGGGTGAATGTGCTCTTGGCCACAGAAAGGTTGGGGACCACTGGTCTAAGGTCATAGTCATCATAGCCACAAGTTGAAAACCACTGGCGTACAGTATGCAAAGGAGTGCAGCATAAACACTCTTTTATAGAATTTGTGGAAAGCAACATACTCATGAGTTTTCTTTCAAAAAGATGAAGTGTTGTGTGTAACTCGCACTTGAAAAGGTGGGTTTAGAATTAATTCCCTATGTGTACATGCGGCTTACATGAAATGCATGGAAGCAGAAAATTTTGTCCACAAAAAGCTTTTTACCGTTTCTGCTCTGTAAAATATAATATGAGGAGATCCAATAGCTTGCCACCATCAGATTTAAGACACTTTGAAGTTTCTCACAGTAAAAACAAAGGAATAAAAATGAGAGTGGCACAGTTGTCCAAACAACAAAACAGCAATGCTGTCAGGCAGTATTATTTAATTTTAATGTACTTGTGAGAATGAGACCACAGCTCAGATTGTGACCACAATGTTTCCTTGCAGATAACCAAATTGTAAGTCTTAAACTGCCTATAGAATAGTGATTAGTTTTTCCCAGCCCGGGGAAGACATGAAAGGTAAGGTGAGAGAAATGCATACAATCCAAAGCGGCTAAAGAACAAGACAAAAAATAGAGGAAGGGGGGGAAAAAGAGAGAAGTTGCTTAATTCTAGTTTTGTTTTTGACCACCGATCAAATGAATGGAGGCAGTTAACTAGTAGCCAAAAGAAACTGAAGTAATTTCAGTCTTAAACTTTGGAAATTCCACCTGTAAAAGACCAAGGGTAATTTAGGTCTTTGGGTTTGGAACTTTTAAGAGAAATTGGGTTTACAATCAAAGTTGCTAAAATTGTTGGTCCTTTTATTCTGGTCAATAAAGGATCTTCTGTGAAGGGAATTGAGCTTTTTATGAATTTACTATAGAAGCTTTGTGTTAGGTTTTTTTAACCACTCTTGTATTGTCATTCCTTTGTAGGATTTAAAAAAAAAAAAAAAAAAAAAAGCCGCAGGTTAATATAGGAGCCAGGGATAGGGAATTGAGACCTGAATTTTGTTCCAAGTTCTGATACTGACTGTGTAATCTTATAGAAAACAAAGAAAGGCCATTTAATCTACCTGTACGTCATTTCCTCTTCTGTAAAATTGTAATAGTATTTACCTGCCTTCGTATTTTGAGACTCTCAGATGAAGAGCTCGTATATATGAAGTGCCAGAGTTAAGAGTCTTCCCACCTGGTATAGTCCAGTTTCTCGAGGTGACAGATAAAATTTCTTGTCAGTCTTCTGCAATTGTTAGGGGTTAACTTTTTGAGGGAACTCTGAAATTAACTAATCTTGTTTTTGAGTATCTTTCACTAATCTTTCAAGAGATTCATCGCATAAAATGCAAAACTGTAAATTTACAAATTGCGTTATATATTAAACAACTTAAATACTCTCTCAGCCCTCTTGGCTGGCACGAGACAGGCAGGGAGCCAGATGATAGGGGGAACAAACTGGGTTAAAAGCAGTAAAATCTGAATATTTTGTTTTTTTCAAAACCTATGCATTTTTCTGAGAAATTAGATAAAACTCAAAATAAAGGGCCTTACCTATATATAACTTGCCTACAGGGAAAGCTGCTTCTTACCACCCACTAGTTAGAGAGCAGGTTAAGTTCCAGTTCCCCTTGAAGTCAGTGGGAATCTTTCCACAGTCGTCTTGTAGGGATTGGGTGAGGCCTCCAAAACTTTTTTAAAAAATATTTATTGTTCTGGACTATTTCATTAAAAAAAAAAATCTGGTGCATTTCTTGAGTAGTTCCCTAAAGAAATTGCAAGTTTAACTCTTGCAGTTTACGTTACACTTTATCTCAGTTTTCTAACTTTTTTGCTTGGTGGATAATTTGATACAGTACTAACAGTATGTTGCTTTATCTGAGAATGAAGCCAGAAGTCTAATCAATAATAAAGATTCCTGGTAGTTTTGAGAGTTTGGGGAAAATGTTCACAAGAGGGATTAGGAGAAGAAAATGCAGAAATTAAAATATCTTACTTTTCAAAAGCATATTTAAATCAGTGTGGTACAGACTAAATTCTCATTCTGGTATACTAGTTAACTGCTATTTAGAACTTTGTCATTTCCAAGAATGTTTTTGATTCAGTAAAGTATTCGTTAGAAATATTGTGATGGTAAATATTTAGAAAATCTGCTTGGAAAAGGGTATCTATCTTATAACTTTCTTATGGGTAAGGGGTTTATATTGGCATACTCATCCAACTCTTTGAAACATCTATTTCAAATAAGAGAACTTAAATAGTAGTACATCTGTTCTGCCTGATGAAGCTTAATAATTGTGTTACAAGGTATATGTTTGCATTGTCTCCATTTGAAAATTAAAAATAAAACTAGAATTTTGAGAAAAGAGGAGTACTTAAATTCGTATATGAACTTATGATTTGTGAGACCTAGAAGGTGGTAAAAGAGAACTGCAAATGTTTATTGGAAAGTCATAAATGTGTAAAGTCAGCTGCAACTTAGTTGTCTATATGCCAGGTACCTTTTACTTGGAACAGCAATTTGTTGGTTTAAATTGTTTCATGGTGTACTCTGTGCCTCCATCCACTTATCAAATCTTTGATAGACTGCTGTCGTGTAGTCTCATGTCTTAAAGAGAATACTATAAATATCAGTTTAAAATTACACTTCACAAATTAGTTTTACTTATTTTGGAGTACCATATCCTTGATATTTTTTTTTCACATATTTACCAACTCTCAAATTGGAAATTCACAGCAAAGTGTCCCAGTCTGTATCAATAAAGGTCTGGCTTTACAGAGGTTGCGGGCCATAGTCTCATAGTTAGGCTTCTCAGAATTCAATTGATCATTTTGATGGATAATATCAATGTTCATCTTTAAAATGTTTTTGGTTTTTATCCATTTTAAATTTTCAGTTATGGGAAATGTATAAAGTAAATATCCTTAAACTAAGTCTTCAAGCAGGATTTTTCTTTTTTTGCCTATATGTAAATTTCAATTATCAATTGAAATATTTTTTCATTGGTTTGTGTATATCCTGTGAAATCAGTGTTGACTGACAAAAATCTAATCCTTTCAAGACTACACATAGCTAAGGTTGAGTCTTATACTTAAAGCAGGATTCAACTTTTATGTTCGAAGAGTGAAGAACATCCTCTGCAATTACTCTGAGTACACAATTTTCTGAGAATTTTCAGGTAAACCCATTAATTAGTTAAAATAAACTTAAATGGGTTCTTGAAAAAATTTGTCACTCAGTGACACCTTTTTTGTCCTCGGTGATATTAAGAATGAAATAAAGCACTCTTCAGTTATATATATGCAAAGTTTGAAATCTCATAGGTTATGTTTAAAGAAATAAGGTTGTCATTATGCTACTTTATTGGTGACTTTTATGTGAGTGTTATGAATGTAATGGACAGGGCAAAGGCAGCACCTTATTTGGGGCTATTGTGACATGAGGCAATACAACCAATCACCTTCCTCTAGAGCTAAATTGCATGCTATAATTCTGTTGAAATGAGTCAGAGGTATGAGAGGAACTGAACTTGAATGTCGAGTTCTTATTAGCAGGATGGATACAAATGAATGATTCAGTTAATGTGATTTTTATTTAAATTTGATTTTTCTAATGGTTTGTTTTAAAAAAAAACCCATTTAAAATTAAGTTTGATATTGACAAGCAACGATAATTATAGTCAGTTTAGGCCTTAAGGCTACGATTTAGTCACGGGTATTTTTAGTAAAAGTCATGGACTGGTCACAGGCAATAAACAAGTCACGTCCCGTGACCTGTCCATGACTTGTACTATAAATACCCTTGACTAAATTGTAGGTGGTGTGGGGATGCTCTGGTGACGCTACTGTTGCTCTGGGGGGTCGGTCTCTCTCTAGCGTGCCACCACTGCTGTTGGGGCGGCCCTGCTACTATAGAAGTCCCAGAAAGTCACGGAATTCATGACCTCCATGAAAGACTCATAGCCTTAACTATAATCTATTAAAATCATTTAAATTAAATACAAAAAAATATAGCAGTGCCTGTGCTGCAATGTTTTAAAGGTAATCAAGCCACTGAACTGGTAGAAATTGCTGATTAAGCACCTAGAACCAGAGTTTGTTGAAAGCAGTGGGCTCTTCTGTAGGTGCATCGAGAATATTTTCCTCATGGAGGTTTATTAAGCTATTTCATTCAATACCTATTTCATTTCAAGTTAAGAAACCATTCGGGAGCTCAAAAAGCAGGAAAGTTTGTTTTCCATTCTATGAATAAAAAATAGATGCGAGAGGATGAGATTTACTAGTTCTAAAATCTTGAAAGACCTGGTGACCAGAAACAATCAGTTCAATTTACTAACTACAGATGTACTTTGTTTAATAAATCAGTTTTAAATATAAAACATATTTTGATAAACTGTTTTTATATATATAGCTCAATTAAAGTAGTTTTTGTTTAACTAAAAACTTTGAAAATGCTGTTTATGCATTTTTAATTAAATTTGAATTTCTATCCAAATATAGCAAGTAAAATCAAGTAAAAAATCTAATCTAGTAAATAAGAAATGCATTATTCACCATTTTCTAACAATAAAAATAATTCATCTGAATAAGTGCAAGTCAGTGTCTGTCTGTATTTGTATATACATATGTATATGAGTATAAAAAAACAGCAACTGTTGGTCCACTGGATCATGGTGTATTTGTAAAAGGTCTAGTCAGGTGCCTGATGAATCCGCTTATGGCTGACAAGAGCAACACAGCTTGTTACAAGTTTCATGGATCCATGTGTTGTCTGAGTTGGAGTCCAAGATTACATCACGGTGCTTTCTTCTTTCTTGCTTGCTTCCATCCTGTGGATCAAAGTTGCTTCATATTGAGCTGCACCCAGTGCCAGATATTCCATCCAGATTGAACAGGATTCTGCATGCTCCCCCTGCAGATGTCTACATGAATGTTGAGGTGACTTCTTATCATTTTTGCATGCATTGGGATACCACCGTAAGGGGCAATCTGCTTTTTAGAGCTGTCTCGAATCTCGCTGTACAACATATTCTTGGGGATATGGTCTTCTCCCATTCTCCTGACATGACTGAGCCATCGCGACCTCTTCTTCTTGATAGTAGTTTCTAAGGGCTAGTCTACACTACCTGCCAATTCGGTGGGTAGCAATCGATCTTTTGGGGATCGATTTTTCTGGTCTAATGTAGACGCAATAAATCGATCCCAGAACGTGCTCCCTGTCGACTCCGGTAATCCACCCCGATGCAAGGCGGAAGTGGCAGCCTTCGACATTGCAGAGTCCTCACGGCGAGGTACGTCGACTTCAGCTACGTTATTCACATAGCTGAAGTTGCGTACCTTGCATCGAACCTCCCCCCCCCCCCCCCCCCGTATTGTAGACCTGCCCTAATTGTGTCAATCCTGCGTGCTCCAGCACCTCTGTGTAGGGTATTATGTCTTCCCACTGTAATTCCAGAATCTTACGCAGGCATCTCATGTGAAAGCTGTTGAGTCTCTTGATGTGCCTAGCATATCATAGAATCATAGAATCTCAGGGTTGGAAGGGACCTCAGGAGGTCATCTAGTCCAACCCCCTGCTCAAAGCAGGACCAACCCCAACTAAATCATCCCAGCCAGGGCTTTGTCAAGCCTGACCTTAAAAACCTCTAAGGAAGGAGATTCCACCACCTCCTAGGCAACCCATTCCAGTGCTTCACCACCCTACTAGTGAAAAACTTTTTCCTAATATCCAACCTAAACCTCCCCCTCTGCAACTTGAGACCATTACTCCTTGTTCTGTCATCTGCTACCACTGAGAACAGTCTAGATCCATCCTCTTTGGAACCCCCTGTCAGGTAGTTGAAAGCAGCTATCAAATCCCCCCTCATTCTTCTCTTCTGCAGGCTAAACAATCCCAGTTCCCTCAGTCTCTCCTCATAAGTCATGTGCTCCAGCCCCCTAATCATTTTTGTTGCCCTCCGCTGGAGTCTTTCCAATTTATCCACATCCTTCTTGTAGTGTGGGGCCCAAAACTGGACACAGTACTCCAAATGAGGCCTCACCAGTGCCGAATAGAGGGGAATAATCACGTCCCTCGATCTGCTCGAAATGCCCCTACTTATACAACCCAAAATGCCATTAGCCTTCTTGGCAACAAGGGCACACTGTTGACTCATATTCAGCTTTTCGTCCACCGTAACCCCTAGGTCCTTTTCTGCAGAAAGTCTTGTTTCTCAAATATGGAGCAGGGATGATGGCATGCAAGTCTGATAGATTTGCAACTTCACCTTAGTTGATTGCTGTTATTCCATGCATGTTTCTGTAATAGCCTGAAATTCTTAGCTGCTATTCAGTTCAGTCTGTAGGTCAAGTTTCCTGCTGATCATAGAACTCAACTAGCAAAAGCTGTTGATGACTCTAAGAGATGTACTCTCCAGAGTAATGTCAGGCATTAGATCATATACAAAGGTGAAAGAACCATCTTATTGAAACCGATTGTCAACCTGAAGCTCTTGCATGATGCAGAAAATCTGCCCATGAGATTTTGCATAAAAGATTCACTGTGGGCAACTAAGGCTGTGTCATCTGCAAACAGGAAATCTCTCAGAACCAGCTCTTTCACCTTGGTTTTCACTCTAACCCTTTCGATGTTAAGCAAGCCTCCATCTAGTCTGATTTGAAGATAAATGCCATCATTGCTATGAAGGTATATAATTGCTTAAATAAATGTGTGTAGATATTATGTATTCTTCTGATTAGCAAAAGGAAGAACCAAATTAGTGTGAAGACTCTAGCTGCAAAATCGACATGTTTTAATGGTTACAAACCAATAAAAATCAAAATTTCTTCCGGAAAATAACTAGGTACAAATGCAAATCAAGATTAAAATCAGTGATCTAAATCAAGGTTTCCTGCTTGCTGATTTTAATAATGTTTAAAATCAGTCCACCCTGGTTCATTGTAATTCTCTTCTGGTTTCTCATTAGTGAAATCTGGGAAACCATTGGAATCTCATTCTGCTTCTGTGATAAGTTCACTTTTGTGTTCAGAAGGATCTATAACAGTTTTTTTTTTAAATGAATGCTTAAGAGATTTCATAATTATTTAAAAGGTGGTATATAGTATCTAAATCCATCATTCTAGAGTTGTAATGTACTTGCAAACTACTTCAGCATGGATGGTTTCCCTTTTCATTTCCCCCTCAATGTATGGCATTCCCAGTGAACACTTTTTAATTTGTAATTGAAATTGTACCCTTTCTAGGCTTGCTTGCGGGGGGGTTTTGTCCTTTTTGTTTTGTTTTGGCAGCTGCACATTGGCTTGTATATAACATCTTAAGACTCACAAGATGCTAAGTTGCAGCAGAGAGGATAAATTATTTGTTGGTTATCTGGGTATACTTTCTTGTGAAGTTAAAAAATCCCCCAAACCTCCCAAACCCTGCTACTTGTTGGAATACTAGTGTGTTTCAGAGGTGCAAAAATAACTTCAAAAATATATTTCAGGTTAAGGATTAAAATTCAACCAGACAGGAATGATTTATCAGTATTGAGAGTCGGAGATGCACTACAAAAGATGAAAGACAGTCACCCTCATCCCCTATACACAAATTTGACCCTTGAGAACCATCCTGTTTTTAGAACCCCTTGGTATATTGTAGCTGTTTCTAGTCAGTGGTTTGTACATCAGCTATTACTGATTGCTCTGAACAGCCGGGCTTTAACCCTAACTTAGCATTGCAGTACAGGGAAATTAATGTCTGTGTCCAGTCTTGTAAAATATAATGCAAACTTTTTTATAATTGTTTGCCAGACAAGTAATTTACACTTGACTGGCCAGTAAAATATCATTACTTTTTGCATCATGGTAAAGAGAGGGTGAGTTGACTCTTTCCGCATGGGCTGGTAAATTATTCATAATGTTTAGGACCGTTAATATAATTTGATAAGAGGATAATATTGAAGTCTACTCTGTATTAAATTATTTGACAGTTAGGGCTTGTCTACACTGGGAATTAACAGTGCTGCAACTTTCTCGCTCAGGGGTGTGAAAAAACACCCCTCTTAGGACAGCAAGTTGCAGTGCTGTAAAGTGCCAGTGTAAACAGTGCCCTAGCGCTGGGAGCTATGCCCCTCGTTGAGGTGGGTTTTTTTTTTTAGAGCACCGAGAGAGCTCTTTCCCAGTGCTGCACCACGACCACACAAGGCACGTTAAAGTGTTGCCGCAGCAGCGCTTTAGCTTTGGCAGTGTAGATTAGTCCTTGGTATCACTAAGGGCTGGTCCACGCTAACCCCCCGTGTCGAACTAAGATACACAACTTCAGCTATGTTAATAACGTAGCTGAAGTTGAAGTATCTTAGTTCGATCTTCAGAGCACTTACCGCAGGTCCATACTCAGCAGGCAGTCTCCCCCGTCGACAGCGCTTACTCCTCGCGGCGAGCAGGAGTACCGGTGTCGACAGCGCGCACTTCCGGGATTGATTTATCGCGTCTAGACAAGACGCGATAAATCGATCTCAGAAGATCGATTGCTTACCGCCGAACCCGGAGGTAAGTATAGATGTACCCTAAGTCTCTGAAATTCAGATATCCGGTGACTATGAGATTAGTGATGAAAGGCCAGTACTAAGGGCTCTTACACGCTACCACTAATGTTGCTCAGGGGTGCGAGTAAACATCCCCCTCCTGAACAACATAAGTTACACTGACCTAAGTGCTGGTGTTGAACACCTTTTGTTGAGGTAGTTTTATTATGCCGACAGAGTCCTCTCCCATCAGCGTATAGCATCTTCACCATTCCCAGTGCTGCGTCGCTGTAATGCTTCTAGTATAGAGTAGCCCTAAGAATCAACAGAACACTTTCTACGTGTGAAGCAGAATATGTCCTCCAATATTCAGGTTTTTTTAAAAAAAGTGGTAAAATCATTTCCACCCTTTACAAGAGCCGATGTACATTCATAGATAAGTTGTTAAACATTTGAATAATTTGGAAGCAAAAAATTAAGATGCATCATGCTGTAACGATTATTTCCCTAAATAATAACAAGAGAGCGCCTAACAAGTATTTAGGTTAAACCTACTCCAAAAATTTATCATCTGTAATTCTCCTCTAGCACTAAGACTTCGTGAAGCTGTAGTGTAGATAGGGCTCAGGCTTTTTGACCATTTGTCTAACTTCTTTGGAGTTATGTGGATGTTTAGTTGCAAGTCCCAATTTCCAAATGTAGATAAAGGCTTGGGAGAGACTCTCACCTACCAGTGTTTGTGAATTTAGTTATAACTGGGGAACTAGATTTTTGAAAAGCCTTGCCTACCTTTGGAAACTTAGCTGTTTCTGACAATATGGATCATCAGTATTTTCACATATTAACCAGTCCTGAAAAATGTCTTCTGCAAAAGTAGACATAGCCTAAATTGAACACTATTGGCCAGGTTGACCCCCAGGCATGCATATTCAGCTACTGAACTGTGTACATGCGCATGCATACTCTCCCTACCTGCACCCGAATGTCCACATTATCCTGTGTTGCATATGGGTATAACACTGCACATACACATACCCATGTCCACAGTGCTGGTGGTGGTGTGCGACTTTATTGCTACCATTTCAGAGGTGGTATCCCAGGGTTCTGTGTGTTAAAAGGAGACATTCCAGCAACCACTTTGCTGTTTGTTGTTGGTACTGCCCCCTGCCTTTCTGCATTTACGGAAGATAGTTCTTGATCATGTTGCCCCTCGTTCCCTGCCAAACAGGGTGGAAGATGTGGCGCAATGGCATGATGTGGTTCTACTCCTGCTCTTTATTGTGGGACAAATGGTTATGCAGTGGAGCAAGTGATTGAGATGCTGGATGGAATTCAGACAAAACTGTCTGACATCTTGACAGTGTCTGACCTTGAGGCTCAGTGATCATTCATCTCACAAGGTTCAGACATGTGTATTGCTATAGTTTGGCCTTGAGTGGACTGTCACTCCTGATGCAGGAAAACCACATAGTGGTGTGGGGTCACATCATTTTGGAAATCTGGGATGACCAGCAGCCTCTTAAAAACTTCCAAATGAGGAAACAGACCTTCATGGAGCTGTGTGAAGAGCTTTTGCCAGAATACTCACTTCAGGGAAGCCATACCAGTGCAGAAGTGGCTGGTTATTGCCCTGTGCAAGCAGGCAACACCAGACCGCTATAGATTTGTTGCAAACCACTTTGTGGTCATGGTTGTACAGATTTGAAAGGTAATGAATGCTGTGATCTACGCATGAGCAACTGCCATAAGAAAAGCTACAAAAATAATAGCTGAATTTGAGAGGTTTGGGTTTCCGAACTGGAGGGGCCATCGATGCACCCATATTCCAATACTTTTCCCACCAAAAGGGGTGAGTATGTGAACCAAGAAGTTACTATTCATTTTTTCACCAAGCCTTATAGCACTACAGAGGCAGTCTCATAAATGCAAATGTGGGAAATACTGGAAAGGTTTATAATACCAGGGTGCCCAGATGATGAGGATTGTAATTGAAGGGGAGGAAGGGGCTTTATTCCCTAGAAATGGTATTGTTCTGTATGGTGTCTGTCAGCTGTTGCTTTGGGGAACCTCACATACTCGTTCCTAACTTGGCTTATGAAACTGTACGCCAACAGCAGTTACCTTAGAAAAAGGGAATTCGGTTATAAGCTCTGTAGCTTCAGAATGGTAATGGAGCGTGCATTTGGTAGACAATCTTGTTAGCACTGCCTGTGACCCAGCTGGATACTAGTGTGGCAAATGCAGTTCATATAATCGTCGCCTGCTGCACCCTCCATAAAGTTTGTGAGGGTAAAGGGGAGTGCTTCCATCCTTAGCGGGCGCAGGACAAGTCTGGTTTACAAACTCTGTGCAGTCAACGGGATCCCACCCAGATGCACACTAGTCCTGGTTCCCAGGGAAATCAAGAATGTCAAATGTCCCATATAGTGGTACAGCAGGGAAGCAGGATGACATCTGCCTCTGCCAGGGGCTGCCTTCACACCCTGTTGGAAAAGCACATGAGGGAACATTGGCGCTCACATGTATGGCTATGTGGCTACAGGAGAACAAAACCTTCACAAAGCTAAAGATCATTTGCCATTCATTCTTGTGACACTGCATAAATTAAAGACCTCTAACCCAGTTGAGGTGCCCATATCACCTCAGGGTTGGGTTTGAGCCGTGGAGGGTGGTGGCTGAGTTCTAATGCTGTCATTGTGCAATGTATTTGGCTTGGTCTACACTACTGTGTTAGGTCAACGTAAAGCAGCTTACATCGACCTAATTTCATCAGCACCTACACTAGAATGCTGCTTCTGCTGAAGTAAGTGGCCTGCTACACTGACATAACTCCACCTTCACAAGAGGCATAGTGCTTATGTGTAGTTGGTGTAGTTAGGGCAATACAGTGTCCGTGTAGACTCTGCATTACTTACTTTGGCCCTTGGCAGTCATTTTTGTGTTTCATGGCTGCTATTGTGTTCACTCTGCAACAGCCTCCCCCCCCTCCCCCCCCCCCCCCCCACACCCCTCTTGAGCCATGAAATTGAGAAGAATGTCAATTTCACTGCTGGTAAACTCCCTGGAAAATTGAGCCCACACTGGGCTCAAGCTTGTATGTCACCTCTCAGGACAGGTGGAGGGCTCCAGCTGTGAGCCCTGCACGGACGTCAGTGCCCCACACTCTTAACAGTGCCCCACTTCAGCTGGTGCAAGTGCTCCTGGAGAGAACGCATGCCACCGGCAGAATAAGGGTAGTGTGGACCCAACAGCCGATTGAATTACTGCGGTGGCTGAAGTTTGACCTAAATTAAGTTTACTCCACGATGTGATGTCGACAAGCCCTTTGTCTTCACAGTTCAAGCTTGTTTACAAACATGTTTTGGGAAGCATTCAGTCTCTCAACAACCTTATCAATGTTTGCTTAGGGAGGTGGGGGGGAACTGGTTTTATGCAGCCATTCTTTTTTTAAAAATACATTGTCAGCGGAGCTAACTGCGCCTAGTGGCTGTTATGCAGTGATCTCTGCTAAGGTTGAAACTGGTCATAGAGGGGAGGAAGGGGCCATTTAATCACGGATTCTGTCCTTGCCTGTATTGTTATTGGAATTGTTCACAGAATTGTTGCAGAAAATCAAAACTAAGCCACAAAGATATTTATCTACTCATTTTATGCAGCATTAAAAACTAATAGTGTGTTTCTGTAAGCACATAACACTAACTGCATTTCCCCCTTCCCTCCTGTGTAACCTTGGGAGACTTCAGATTGTCCTACAATCGCTGATTCAGAAATGACAGAAAGGTGTTTTCAGTATGATGGCACCAGACAGTTATACACCATTTCATTTCATGTGCTGTGAATCGTGGGGTCCAGTCCTAAACCTAATATCTTTTGTTTGTTCATCATAGTTAGGAAGGAGGGTTGGCACACAGCTCAAGGAAACTATAACGTTTATTAAAAGAATTTAAGGAAATACCTCAGATGGTCTTCTAAGCACCATTTATTTCTAGTACAGGAGATCTCAGAATCATGCATTTAAGAGATAACTAAGGATGTTTGCTGTAGGGTGTCCATCCCCCATTCCAGGCCATGCTCAGTCAAGTGAGAAGTAAAATGCAGCCTGTTGGAAAGGAGAACAATGTAGGATTTGATAAAGAGGAGAAAAATCCCTTACTCAGAAACAAGCAGGTTATGACTTACAGTCCAACAGCAATGGTAAATGTCAACAGATGACAATGAGATTAGCCATGATGATACATAGGAAAACGACACTACGAATCTAGGCAGTGATGCATCTTATTGGGTTGGAAAAGCAACATGTCTGCTAAGACACTTAGCTGCCAATTGGTAAATCCAGTGAATGGATTATTTCCTCCCCCTTGCGCGCCCCCTGCCTCCCCCCCCCCCCCCCCAAAAAAAAGAAAGAGGTCCAGATTCACTGCAGTATGATTTGGCTACCCCAGACTGGATCTCTGTTGCCAAAGACAGTTGCAAGATAGCAAAATATTTCTCTAGAACACACAATATCAAGGTCTGACTGTGGCAGAAGTCCTGTTCCAGTCTTGACCAAGTTAACCACTGTATTCTCTGTTCTTGGTACCGTCAGATTTTACAGAAAATTACAAGAGAGGAAACCAAGTTATATAGATGTTGAGGGAGGAAGCCATTGTTCTTGAAACTTGCCAACATAAGAAAAGCTCCTCTGGCCATATGGTATAAGATAGACATGCTGTCACAGGGACCAATATTTCACCTGAAACCAGAAAATCTCAGCCTTGTTGCTCGCTACTGAAAAGAACAAATGAAAGAAGGTTACTTCCAGAAACTCATTTCCACTCTTACAAGAAAAGTCCACAAATGATACTTATTCAGCAATATGGGTCAAATTTGAAGTATTAGTGCAGTGACTAGAATATGGCAGGCAGAAGGGCATAGGTGTCCATCCCAAAGCTTGGAATTCCTACTAGTACAGTTTACTTGGAACCTGAAGTAAAACATTCAGATATACCTACCTCAGCAACTTCCTTTTTGTGGTGGGGTCCTTGCCCATACATTGTATGACTTCACCTAGACATTAGGATAGTCTTAGGACATATATTGGCTGAATTAACAGTTGATATACAGATAACTACTGCCCCGTTCACCTAAGGAAATTCTTTTCTTACCAGAAGATCTCCTTTCTTCACATTATCATGTCCACAGATGTAACCCATGCTAATTGAAGGGCATAATAGTGCTTAGGAAAAAGGTTCTTGTGCTCTGCAGGAAGTTCTATTAAAGTTTTATCATGAGGTTCATTAGTTCTGTGAGTAAGCTTACTGTTCACTGAGTTAGTTTAAAAAAAATAAGGAACTCATTACTGCAGGTTTTTCAGATGTTAAGCTATGTCTGTACACTTTATTGACTGATGGATATGATCTGCTTTTTATCAGCAACTGGGGACTGAAGATCCAGTGTAGGATCTCTGGAACAAAGTTACTTGCATTCTTTAGGCAATAATACAATTTTCTCATTTTTCTCTGTGGTTAGAAAAGATTAGTTGAATCTGGCAAATAGTTGAATTGAAATAGAAATCCAGCATGTTTCGTACACCTTAAGTTTTAACTTCTTAGATTAAGTGCATAAAAATCTTGTTTTTTCTTAGATTGGTAGCAGCTTCTACATAATCATAAAATTACACTTTCTTTGGTTAAAATCTGCAGTTCTTAGTGAATATAAGGCAGGGGTGGGCAAACTATGGCCCGAGGAGGGCCGTATCCAGCCCTCCAGCGTTTTAATCTGGCCCTTGAGCTCCCACTGGGGAGCAGAGTCAGGGGCTTGCCCCGCTCTGCGCGGCTCCCGGAAGCAGCAGCATGTCCCCCCCCGTCTTCCTACACATAAGAGCAGCCAGGGGGCTCTGCATGCTGCCCCACCCGAAGTGCAGCCCCCACAGCTCCCATTGGCTGGGAACCATGGATGGGGCAGTGCGCAACAGAGCCTTCTGGCCACACCTACGCGTAGAAGCTAGAGTGGGGACATACCTCAAGCAGCTCCCAGAAGCACCGCCCGGAGCCTGCCCCCATCCCACGCCCTGCACCCCTGACCCAGCCCTGATCCCCTCCCACCCTCTGAACCCTCAGTCACAGCCTTCCTGTACCCCCAAACTCCTCATCCGCACCCCCAGTCGGAGCCTTCACCTGCTCCCGGACCCTAACCCCCAATTTCGTGAGCATTCATGGCCCGCCATACAATTTCCATATCCAGATGTGGCCCTCAGGCCAAAAAATTTGCCCAGCCCTGATATAAGGGCTCTTATCATGAACCTATGAAATTTTAATTTTAACGTTTTAATGTTTACATTTGCTGGTGGTCTCTTCTTCAGTGAGTCTGAAAGGAACAATTCCTCTGGGTCTGAACTGGAATAACTAGATATCTAGAGTAGTAATTTTACACCGGGAACTAGTTACCTCTTAGCACTTGTTTGTTATCATTATACTCTTATTTCCATGAGCAAATACTATATAATTAAAACCCTTTCAAATTTAAAAAAATATTTGTTTATATTTATAGTTTTTGGTTTTATAATTTAGTGGTAGACTTAGTTTATAAGTTGAGTATTTGGGACGTTTGGCCTTTTTTCATAAACTACAACTTAACTGGCAGTCAGATGCTAGCCAATAGTGCTACAGTAGTGCCTGCCTCAAACTTGCAGATAGCTATGTGAATTTCAAACTGGGGTGTGAAGTGATTTATATATGTGCTTGTCTAGTAAACTGTAGCTAATGTATGTTTTAGGTCTGAATGCTAACTTGTGGAGAACTTTGGATATTTTGTCCAATTACATTGCAATATATGTATTTTATAAAGGTTCTCAAAAATAGAAATATTCAACAAAAGTATCCTTAACTGGGATTTCAGGGGAGAATATTAGCCTTTACCACAGTGGGAAAGTAATACAGATTCTTTCCTGTACAGAGTTTATCTTCATAAGAAAAATCTACCAGTGTAAACATGCATCGATTATGGGTTTTTTCACACTGTCAAAGTTGTGTTAGTAGACGCCATCTTACATTTGAGCCATATGATATTATGCTGTGGTACATCCAATGTATTGCATTGCCAAGTGGGTATGATGGTTTGTAGGATATCTGGCTATAACTCTCCTGCTGTATTCTAGAGCTTGCCTGTTGCCAATGACCTTTCCAAATTCATCTCTTAGCCTGGAGTTAGCCCAGGTTGTGATCCTGTCCATGTAATCACATGTTGATCCTTGTAGCTAAGAGGTAGGGGGAATCTTTGCAGTTGTTTGAATAGTTATGGGAAAGGAGAGAGGGGACCCAGAGATATCATACCACATCATAAATCTTGGTGACACCTCTACATTTTTCTATTATGTGTTCTTTGATTGCCTGCATAATGCTTTTGGGGCAGGCCATCAAACGTGGTTGCATTTAGAACCCTGTAAATCTGCAGATATCCATTTTATATGCGTGGTCCATGTTTGCCGATCATGGATCTGATGCAGATCCAATTTTTATATCTGCGCAGGGCTCTAGTTGTATGACCAGATAGTTTGGAGACTTAGGATGTTCAGCAGTGAGTGCAGAACTTTAGATTACAGAAAGCAACTTTCTTGGAGCTCTGCTTAAGTGCCTGGGTACTGCAGCACCAGAGAACCAGGATCAGAGCCCCTTCTCCCCGCAGCAGCATGGAGAAGCAAGTGTCGTCTTCATTAGAAACTGGCCATCTCCATTTACTGTGGTCAGTGGGGAACAGTTTGTCGGTGGTAGCTACTGTTGGGGCTGTCATACTGAAGTTGTATAAGACTGTTCTGCCGGTACAGATACTCCATGGGATCTAAGTGGGCAGTGCACAAGCCACTGCTACCTAAAAATTAGGGTTCTTTATTTAATGAGACCCTGTGCCCACTTTCATATAATCATAGAACTTGAAGGGACCTCGAGAAGTCATCTAGTCAAATCCCCTGCACTCATGGTAGGACTAAGTATTATCTAGACCAGGGGTTCCCAAACTTTAACAACCTGTGAACCTCTTTCACTAATACGTCAAGTCTCATGAACCCCCTCCTAAAAATGAATATTTCCAAGGATTTTCTCCTTTACCTGAGTATAAGTTATAAAAGCAGTGATCTTGGAAATATAAAATTTGTTTTTGACATGCTTATTACACACTATTATTAATTATGATTTATCATTACAGTGTTTTTATTACATTATGAAAACGCCAACACTCTTCCCAGATCTCACTGTCGTAGCTTGTATCACTTTGAATAAACCTGTTATAAGACCAGGCTCCTATGTTTCATCAAGGAGTATCAGATGTGAAACAGCGTGAAGGTATTTAAGAAGCCAACTCAAATTGTTCCTCCTACGCAAGCATTCAGGTCTTGTGCAGTCCAGGCAAACAACACACATTACAACAAAGCTTAAACTTCTTCATAATAATTTTAAAAACAATACTGGCTGCCTATTTAATTTTAAAAACAGCAAAAAATATCCACCTCCCTTTCCATTTCTTATAAGGAGTCTTGAAGTTTTAAATCTCCTCAATGTGATAGATATTCTTGCTTTGATCTTCTTAGCTCTTGGAAGTCCAGGGGCTCAGGCACTGCTGGCTCCGTGTTGCCCGGGGTCCCTAGGGACATCTCTGTCCGCCATTAGAGAATTTTTTCCCCAAGAACCCCCTGTAACATTTCAAGAACCCCCGGGGTTCACAAACCCCGGTTTGGGAACCACTGATCTAGACCATCCCTGACAGGTGTTTGTCTAACCTGCTCTTAAAAATCTCCAATGATGGAGATTCCACAACCTCCCTAGGCAATTTATTCCAGAGCTTAACCACCCTGACAGGAAGTTTTCCTAATGTCCAACCTAAACCTCCCTTGCTCCAATTTAAGCCCATTGCTTCTTGTCCTTTCCTCAGAGGTTAAGAACAATTTTTTTCCCTCCTCCTTGTAACAACATGTTATGTTCTTGAAAACTGTTATGTCCCCTCTCAGTCTTCTCTGTTCCAGACTAAACAAACCCAATTTTTTCAATCTTCTCTCATAGGTCATGTTTTCTAGACCTTTAATCATTTTTGGCGCTCTTCTCTGGATTCTCTCCAGTTTGTCCACATCTTTCTTGAAATGTGGCGCCCAGAACTGGACACAATACTCCAGTTGAGGCCTAATCAGTGTGGAGTAGAGCAGAAGGATTACTTCTCATGTCTTGCTTACAACACTCCTGCTAATGCATCCTAAAATGATGTGGTGTGTGTTTTTTTTTTTCCCCCAACAGTGTTACACAGACTCATATTTAGCTTGTGGTTCGCTATGACCCTCAGATCCCTTTCCACAGTACTCCTTCGTAGGCAGTCATTTCCAATTTTGTATGTGTGCAACTGATTGTTCCTTCCTAAATGTAGTACTTTTCGTTTGTCCTTATTGAATTTCATCCTATTTACTTCAAACCGTTTCTCCAGGTCATTTTGAATTATAATCCTATCCTCCAAAGCACTTGCAACCCATCCCAGGTTGGTATCATCCACAAACATAAGTGAACTCTCTATGCCATTATCTAAAGCATTGATGAAGGTATTGAACAGAACCGGACCCAGAACTGATTCCTCCCTGCAGGACCCCACTCAATATGCCCTTCCAGCTTGACTGTGAACCACTGATAATGACTCTGTGGGAACAGTTTTCCTATCAGTTATGCACCCACCTTATAGTAGCTCCATCTAGATTTTATTTACCTAGTTTGTTTATGAGAAGGTCATGCGAGACAGTATCAAAAGCTTTACTAATGTCAAGATATACCACATCTACCGCTTCCTCCGTCCACAAAGCTTGTTACCCTGTGAAAGAAAGCTATCAGATTGATTTGACACTATTTGTTCTTGACAAATCCATGCTGACTGTTACTTATCACCTTATCTTCTAGATCAGGGATTCCCAAACTGTGCGTTGGGACCCCAAAGTGGGTCATGACCCCATTTTAAAGGGGTTGCCAGGGCTGGCTTAGACTTGCAGGGGGCTCAAGTTACAGGCTCCCTGCCTGAGGCTGAAGACCCTGGGCTTCAGCTTTGGCCCCTTGCCAGCAGCAGTGGGGCTTTGGCAGCGGGGCTCTGACTTGAAGATAGCTAACTTGTCTAAGTAATTTTTGACTTCTGTTTTCCCTCTTTTAGCCCCGATCCTATCTCATTTTCACTGGCATTCACTATGTTAGATGTCCAATCTTCACCAACCTTCTTGGTGAAAACAGAAACAGAAGTCATTAAGCTCCTGTTGTTCCCCCACCTCATTGAGTAATGGGCTTACCCTGTCCTTGGTCTTCCTCTTGCTTCTAATGTATTTGTAGAATGTTTTCTTGTTACCCTTTACGCCTCTAGCTAGTTTGATCTCGTTTTGTGCGTTGGCCCTTTCTAATTTTGTACCTACACACGTATGTTGTTTTCATCCTTTGTAATTTGACCTAGTTTCCACTTTTTTTGTGGTACTCTTTTTTGATGTCTAGATCATTGATCTCCTGGTTAAGTCAGGGTGGTCTCTTGCCATACTTCCTATCTTCCTTATGCAGTGGGATAGTTTGCTCTTGTGCCCTTAATAATGTCTCTTTGAAAAACTGCCAGCTGTCTTCAGTTGTTTTTCCCCTTAGACTTGCTTCCCATGGGATCTTACCTACCAACTCCAAAAGAAATCCATTGTCTTTTTTTTTTTTTGCTGTTCTCCTACTATTCCTTAGAATCATGATCGCTACCATTTTATGATCACTTTCACCCAAGCTGCCTTCCACTTTCAAATTCTCAGCCAGTTCCTCCCTATTTGTCAAAATCAAATCTAGAACAGTCTTTCCCCTAGTAGCTTTCTCCACCTTCTGAATTAACAAAATTGTCTCCATACATTCCAAGAACTTGTTGGATAATCTGTGCCCTGCTGTGTTATTTTCCTAACAGATGTCTGAGTAGTTGGAAGTCCCCCATCACCATCAAGTTCTGTGCTTTTGTATGATTTTTTAGTTGTTTAAAAAACAGCCTTATCCACCTCTTCTTCCTGGTTACGTGGTCTACAGTAGACCCCTACCATCACATCACCCTTGTTTTTTACCCTTTTATCCTTACTCAAAGACTTCCAACAAGTCTGTCTCCTATTTCCATCTCAACCTCAGTCCCAGTGTATACACTTTTAATATAGAAGGTGACACCTCCTCCCTTTTTCCCCACCTGTGCTTCCTGAATAAGCCGTACCCTTCTACACCAATATTCCAGTCATGCGTATTATCCCAGCAAGTCTCTGTGATGCCAACTATGTCCTAGTTGTGTGTGTTTATCAGCGTTTTGAGTTCTTCCTGCTTATTCCCCTTACTTCTTGCATTAATATACAGACATCTGAGATACTTATTTGATTCCCCCCTCGCGCCCCCCCCCCCCCAGTTCTGTCTTCTCTCCCTTATCCCTGGTATCGCAGCCCATGCTCCCTGCAAATTCCGACCCTTCTCACCCTTCCATGTTTTTGACTAACCTGTGGGCTTTGGGACCTGCCCCCTTCGAACCTAGTTTAAAGTCCTCCTCAATAGGTTAGCCAGTCTGTATCCAAATATGCTCTTCCCCTTCCTTGATAGGTGGACCCTATCTCTGTTAAGCGATCTTTCTTCCCAGAACAGCATCCCATGGTCAAGAAAGTCGAAGCCCTCCTGGGAACACCATCCTCGCAGCCAGGTATTCACCTCCTAGATGCATCTCTCTCTGCCTGGGCCCTACCCTTGACAGGAAGGATTGAAGAGAACACCACCTGCACTCCCAACTCCTTCACCCTTACTCCCAGAGCCCTGTAGTCACTTCTGATCTGCTGAGGGTCATAACTTGCAATATCATTAGTGCCCACATGGATGAATAGCATGGGGTGGTAGTCAGAGGCCTGGATGATCCTCGATAATCCCTCTGTAATGTCTCAGATATGGGCTCCTGGCAGGCAGCATACCTCCCGGGATGCCATTTCAAGCAACAGATGGGTTCCTTCATTTCCCCCTGAGAAGAGAGTCATGTGGAAGAAAACGTACTTCCACAGTCACCAACCACCACTACCCTATGTTTCCTCCTGGGAGTGGTGGCTGTGCGATCCTCCCAGCCTTGAGGGTACATGGCTTCTTCCCCTCCACCTTTAGGGGTGACTCATCGCTCGTTGCCAGGGCAGCATAATGGTTTTCCATCACCGTGGTGGGTTCGCTGGAAGTAGGAGTGGAGCACTGCCTGCTGCCGGAAGTAACCATCATCCAGTGTCATCCTTGTGACAGAGCCATATCCTCCTCCCCCAGTGGTGTGACAGAAGTCCTCTGTAGCTGGATAGCTTCCTCGGCCTTGGATGTCTCCATATGAATACTCAAGGAATTCCTCATGGGCAGGGATGCTCCTCAGCCTAGCCACCTCCTCCTGTAGCTCTCCCACCTGCTTCCTGAGATATTCCACCAGCAGGCACCTTTCACACTGAATGGTCCCCCCAGCCTGGCTTTCTGAGAGTGGGAAATGCAGGCCACAGTCCTTGGAAATCCACACCAGGATCTGGGTAGAGGCATCCGTTGCTAGGTTGTCTGTCTGGATACAGGTGCAGGTGGAGGAGACAAGAGCAGCGCTGGCAATGCGGCCTTTCCTAACAATAGTGATTATGTTGCGTCTCCCTCCCACAAACTCCCTCTCAGACTCCCGTTTGCGGTCCCCTTGGTCGCTCAGTCCCCTCAGGATCTTAGCCTCTGGCTTTTAAGGCCTTCTTCCCATGGTCAGTCCTACCCCCTCGTTAATCACACAGTGGGAGGGTGATCACAAGGCTGATTGAAGCTGATCAAAGATGATCAAGGATGATCCAGGAAACAAAGGCTCAAACAGTCCCCAGACACACAATCCCAATTGACCCTGTAACTGAAATAACCTGAAAGAGAGCGAAAAACACAAACAGCGAAACAAACTCTCAACCCAAGATTAGTACTCACGTTTGTTCAGCAGGGGGATCCCCTTCTCTCCCTTTCAGAATCCCCTGTTTACAGTCCCCTTTCGTACTCTCTTGCCCCCAGAGTCTTGCAGTTTATCAACAGAACGATTGTCTACATGTTTGAAGGCCTTGGTGGATTATCCTGGGTGGTTCACCAACATTAATGCTCCCCGATAAGGGAAGAAAATGCATGTGAAACCAGGATCCTGAAAACAGAAGTGAATCTGTATTCACAAGAATCAACCAAGGGGGACTCTTTCCCCCTTGAATAGCATAGACCTAATGGGGGGAATACATCAACTGGTATTCTGAAGGACTCAGCCTATCCCTCTGATTGCTTAGCTTATGCAGACATGTTGTTGGAAATGTAGCCAGGGAAATAATACCCTGTGTTGCTATAGGATATCTTATGTAGTGAGCCTTTGTTAGCCTGATGGGCAGATGGAGATGTCTGATGCACTTCGTGCTGTGGATAATGGCCCCCCATATTTCTGCATGTAGTCTCACAAATGTGTAAAATACAGTGGGGAAAGTGTTGTCTGATGACTGGGAAGTTGCGGTGCAAAGGCTGTGCACCAACTTGGACCTATATGATACATGACTCAGCATTGGTAATGCCAGGAATGCTCAGTGCACATACTGAAAACAGGGCATAGTACATTATTGCCATTAAACAGAATATATACTCTTTCATTTTCCAGTCTTTCTGTGTTCTGATGGTCTCAAAGGACTGACGCTCTTTCCTGCATCTATGGCCCAGTATAATGCTGCTCCTATACACAAATTCTCTTAGTGGTTCTCTGGGACTCAGTCAACAGGCCGTTGAACATATTCTCCTTAATCCTCCTTTTACTAGACCTCAGATTTGTGAAGTACTGTGCAGGGATGTCAGTGGGCTTCTGAAATGGTCGATCTCTTCAGTTGCTGTCCAGTGACAGATGCATTTCCACATTTCCCCCCACATTCTCCAACAGTTCTGTCACTCAGCAAGATGGTAAGGAGCTTTTCCTATAGGTCTTATCCAGCACTATCTTGGATACCACTTTTCTGAAGGGAAGGAATTTATAAAGGACACATTTAGTAATTTTTACTCTATTGAAATCTGTACTAAGCTTGAATGAGGTTAACTTAACTAGGTTTCCAATACGCAGAGGGCACTATTTAAGAGGTCAGAGTCTAGCCTGGGAGCTATGCTGCAGGGTTGTTTAATGGATGTTCGTTCCCACCACAGCTGCTGCTGAATTGACAAAGAAACATTTCTCAACAGAGGCTGTAAGGGAAATATGTATTATCTTGTAATGTGCAGGTCAAACTAGAATAACTATAACTATTGTCCCAAAAATTATGGTGGTAATGCCAGATGATTTAAGGACAGTTAAAGATATCAGATTTCATATCCTAGCGTTAAAATGAATAAGTTTATCCTTAATACCTTAAGCTTATGATGCTTATGAATCACCAAAAACTTTTTTTACATGTAACTTGTGATTTTTCTGAAGAGGGAGCTTACACTGTTATACATGGTGTTAATCCAAAAATGCCTATTTAGCACCATGACTGCTTTTGTTTGATGTGCTGCTCTGTATAAAGTAAAGAAGGGCAACTGTATAGTATCGTTTGACTTTTAAACAGTATTTTAAATTACTGTGCATTTTACTGCCTTTGTTTACTACCTCTGGTTAGCACAGGGCCAGCAAGTACAATGTGTATAATGCTTTGGTTGCACTGTTGTAACTTCTTAGTGCTCACACTAAATTGTTTGTTTTTTATGCTTTGACATTGCGGATATTTGTGCTGATCTAATTTTTTTTCTAGCTGATTTTCTACCATTTTGCCTCTGACTACATGGTGTGTGGTGAGGGGTAGGAGTGTGTGTGTGTGTAGGGGGTGTGTGTATGCTGATGACTGAACTGGTGAGAGTAGTTGAAGGAGGAGTTGCCTGAACCAAACTGGAAGTAGGTGGTGGGTGATATATTGGGGTAGGGCTAGAATTGGGCAACTGGCTCCCTGTTGCAGCTAGGGAAAAAGGGAAAATGGTGGATGGAAGTAAAATGGAGCCTCAAGGATGTATATGCCTTTCATTGTATCTATATTTGCCTGTCCGTAAAGACAGCCATATATACCTGGAAGCAAGTTGCCCAAATTCTTCTGCCCAACACAGATTGATGGGAACCGTAAATGACAGGGCAGTCATACAGAGCAACATGTATCACTTGGTAAACTGGACCCCCTAAATTTTATACAGCCAAATACAGTCATATATCTAGGAACAAGAAATGCAGCCCGTACCTACAGAATGGAGGACTGTATTTTTCGTAAAGCAATGATGCTGAAAAGGATCTAGGGGGTCATAGTGGACAAGCAACTCAAGAGCTCTGTGTGATGCTGTGGCATATGGGATAATGTGTCCTCAAATGTATGAACAGGGGAGTAGTGAGTAGGAGTAAGGAGGTGATTTTACCCCTGTATGTGCCATTGGTGAGATAATGTATGCATTATTCAAATATCAACAATACTATTTAAAAGGATGTTGAAAAATTGGAGAGTGTGGAAAAGAACCTCAAAAATTGTATGAGGGCTGGAGAAAATGCCTTACAGTGAAAGCGAGACTAAAGAACTAAATCTGCTTGGCTTATCAAAAAGAAAACGGAGGTGATTTGATTAGTGTATAAGTACTTTCACGGGGAAAATGCTGGGTATTAAAGGGCTCTTTAATCTAGTGGAGAAAGGCATAACAAGAATCAATGGCTGGAAGCTTAAGCCAATTAAACTTAAATTGGAAATAAGGCACAATTTTTTTTAACAGTGAGGGTATTTAACTTCCTGTGCTATTGTGAGGAAATCATTTAGTCTGTGCCTCAGTTCCCCAGCTATAAAATAAGTACTATCGTTCCTATCTCACAGGGGGTCTTATGAGTCTAAGTATATTAAAGATTGAGGCACTCAGATAATATAATGGGGGTTCTCTAAGATAACCCCTCAGAGCACTGAAAGCATTGCCCTCCTCATAAATCCAGGCAAATCTGAGGCATAGTGAACAAAGAGGGCTAGTGTGGTCTTAGGATGCATCAGGCAAGGTATTTCCAGTAGAGTTAAGGAGGTGTTAGTACCGTTATACAAGGCACTGGTGAGACCACATCTGGAATTTTGTGTGCAGTTCTGTTCTCCCATGTTTAAGAAGGATGAATTCAAACTGGAACAGGTACAGAGAAGGGCTCCTAGGATGATCGGAGGAATGGAAAACCTGTCTTATGAAAGGAGACTCAAAGAGCTTGGCTTGTTTAGCCTAACCAAAAGAAGGCTGAGGGGAGATATGATTGCTTTCTATAAATATATCAGAGGGATAAATACTAGGGAGGGGAGCTGTCATAAATATAAAGGGATGGGGCTAAGAAGCTCTGATACACGTAGGAGGATTTTATAGTATTGTAAGGGGTTAAGAAACTCCAGTAACCTGGCTGGCACCTGACCGGGCTGGCACCTGACCAAGAACCAATAAGGGGACAAGATACTTTCAAATCTGAGTAGCCGGGGGGGGGGGGAAGGCTTTTGTCTGTCTGTCTGTGATGTCTCTGCCGGAGACAGATCAAGAAAGCAAGCAATCCAACTCTTATAGAATTAGTAAGTGATTTAGCTAAAAATGCGTTAGATTTTCTTTTGGTTTTGGCTTGTGAAATTCGCTGTGCTGGAGGGAATGTGTATTCCTGTTGCATCTTTCTGTAACTTAAGGTTTTGCCCAGAGGAATTCTCTGTTTTGAATCTGAATTCCTGTGAGGTTATCTTCCATTCTAATCTTACAGAGTTGTTCTTTTATCTTTTTCTTTTGTTCTTCTAATAAAGTTCTGTTTTTTTAAGAATCTGATAGGGTTCTTAGGGTTCTAAAAACCCAAGGCTGGTCTGTGCTCATCTTGTTTATTCTCAAGCCTCCCCAGGAAAGGGGGTGTAAGGCTTGGGGGGATATTTTGGGGGAATAGAACTCCAAGTGGTCCCTTTCCTGATTTTTTGTTAAATCACTTGGTGGTGGCAGCGATTTACTAAATCCAACGTACATGGGAACATTTGTGCATTGGGACTTTTTTAACCTAAGCTAGTTAAATAAGCTTAGAGGGTCTTTCATGTGGGTCCCCACGTCTGTACCCTAGAGTTGAGAGTGGGGAGGGAACCTTAACAGGAGAGGAATTATTTAAGCTCAGTACCAATGTGGACACACGAACAAACGGATATAAACTGGCCATCAGGAAGTTTAGACTTGAAATTAGACGAAGGTTTCTAACAATCAGAGGAGTGAAGTTCTGGAACAGCCTTCCAAGACACATCTGGCTTCAAGACCAAGCTTGATAAGTTTATGGAGGGGATGGTATCATGGGATAGCCTAATTTTGGCGATTAATTGATCTTTGGCTATTAGTGATAAATATGCCCAATGGCCTGTGATGGGATGTTAGATGGGGTGGGATCTGAGTTACTGCAGAGAATTCTTTCCTGGGTGTCTGGCTGGTGAGTTTTTGTACATGCTCAGGGTTTAGCTGATCACCATATTTGGGGTTGGGAAGGAATTTTTCTCCAGGGCAGATTGGCAGAGGTCCTGGGAGTTTTTTGCCTTCCTCTGTAGCGTGGGGCATGGGTCACTTGCTGGAGGATTCTCTGCAACTTGAAGTCTTTAAACCATGATTTGAGGACTTCAGTAGCTCAGACATAGGTTAGAGATTTATTACAGGAGTGGGTGGGTGAGATTCTGTGGCCTGCGTTGTGCAGGAGGTCAGACTAGATGATCATATTGGTTCCTTCTGACCTTTAAGTATATGAGTAATACATCAGCAGCCCCTCATCAGTTCCCCCCTGCCCCCGCTCCCAGCACCTCACACCCGTTGGCAGCCCTGCCGATCAGCACCTCCGGCTCCCGATCAGATGTTCTGTGGCGTGCTCTTGGGGGGGAGAGGGAGGAGCAAGGGCAGTGCAGGCTGAGGGGAGGGGGGGGAAGGGGTGGAGTAGGGGCAGGGCTTGTGGCAGAGCCAGCGGTTGAGCCGAGAGTACCCCCCAGCACATTGAAAAGTTGGCGCCTGTAGCTCCAGCCCTGGAGTACTGGTGCCTATACAAGGAGCCACATATTAACTTCTGAAGAGCCGCATGTGGCTCTGGAGCCACAGGTTGGCCACCCCTGGATTACATAATAGTCTGATAAGACAATTTTTGTTCTAAGCAGAAACTTCTAGGACCTGAGCACCCACAACTCCACTGTAAGTCAATGGGCCTTCTGTGCACTTAGCTCTAATGAAAATAGTCCTGTGGCTCGAATTGCATAACAAAAAGAGTTTAACTTAGAGTTTTGCAGTGAGCAGATTCAGGCTGTTACATTGATCCTCAAACAGCAAGTCAAAGTCTGAATGTCACTTATCATGATGTCCCCTTTTCTAAGAACGGCAGTGTGTGTATTAACAGATCTATTTAAATGGTGACATACATGTTCTAAATGCTAAATTATATTATTACATTAAATGTTATAGATGCACAGTTTAAAACATTCCTCAGTGTAAACATTTCAACAGAAATCTTAGCGTCGTGTTGCACAGCTTGTATTTCAGTACACATAACTGCACAAAACATAGATACTGTCCTTTCTGTGAGGAGCATATATAGATTAGTAGATTTTAAGGTCAGAAGGGACCTTGATCATCTAGTTTGACCCGCATAATACAAGTCAGAGAACCTCAGCCAATAATTTCTATGTCAACTCTAACTTCTTTTGGTGCAATAGTATATAATTTAGAAACATATGCATGTTGGTTTAAAGACTGCAAGTGATGGAGAATCCACTATGTCCCTAGGTAAGTTGATCCAGTGGTTGATTACCCCTACTGTTAAAAATTTTGGCTTCATTTCGAGTCTGAATTTGCTAACCTTGGCTTCCAACGATTGGATCTTGTTATGCCTTTTTTTTTTTCTTCTGTGTTAGTCTTGTACGCTCAGAAATCTGTTCCCCTGTGTATTTATTTGTAGGCAGTGATCTAGTTGCATCCTCATTTTCTCTTCGTTGAACTCGGTGTATTGCATTTTAGTCTCTTGTGGCAAGGTACGGTGTATTTTTCCAGATCTCTAATCGACCTTTTAGTACTCTTCTGAAGTTTCCAATTCTTCAACTTTCTTTTTGAAGTGTGGACACTAAGGGCTGGTCTACACTGGGGCGGGGGATCGATCTAGGAAATGCAACTTCAGCTACGAGAATAGCTTAGCTGAAGTCGACGTTTCCTAGATCGAACTAAGTTTACTTACTGCGGGTCCACGCAGCGCAGGCAGGCTCCCCCGTCGACAGCGCTTCCTCCTCTCGCCGAGCAGGAGTTCCGCAGTCAACGGGGAGCGCTTCTGGGATCGATTTATCGCATCCAGATGAGACGCGATAAATCGATCCCAAAAGATCGATCTCTACCCGCCGAATCGGGCGGGTAGTGTAGACTTACCCTAGAATTAGGTATAGTGCTCTGTCATGGTGTATGTAGAGGTAATACCACCTCCCTACTTACTCCTGATAACCTCCTTTTTATACAGCTAAGGATTGCAGTTGTACTCTTAAACACAGCTTTGTATTGGGCGCTTATAGTTTTGTACCATGACGTGTAAGACTTTTTCAGAGTTAGCTCCTTCCAGAATATAGTCCCTTGTTCTGTAGGAGTGACCTACATTTTTTTTATTCCTTCGTGTATGATCTTGCATCTGGTTGTATTAAAATGTGTGTTGCTCAAATGAGCACACCTTACTAAACAATCCAGGTCAGTACCTGGCCCAAGCCGGGGAAGCTAATGATCCAACCAGTGGACCAAATTCTGTGATGAATCCTGGTCACAAGCCATCTGAGACACATTATGCATTTGCTAAGAAGCCTGTGTAACTGACTGTCCCCCCTTCATTATTTACTACTCTACCAGTTTTCTTTTATATAGTCTTCCAGGTCATTGTTCTTAAAGATCACTGTTACTGCAGGACCCCTTAGAAACACCTCCATAGGATGGTGGTTCCCCATTTAGTTATTTTTGTTATCTATCAATTAACCAGTTTTTAATCAGTTTAACATGGGATGCATTAATTTTTTTGTGTAGTGGTATTTTATTGGAATGTCATGTGGAACCAAGTCAAACGCCTTACAGAAGCCTAAGTAATTATGTCAGAACAGTTGTTTTTATCAACCAAATCTCTAAATTTAAATAACCCAGTTTATAATATCAACAAAAACGATATCAGATTTGTTTGACTAGACCCATTTTCCATAAAACCATGTTAACTGGTTTTAATTATGCAACCATCTTTTAATTCTTGACTACATGCATCCCATATCAGCTTTTTCCGTGACTTTGCCCATGAATGATGTCAGGCTCACTGGCCTATGATTTCTTGGATTATTTCATTTGCCATTTTTAGATATAGACACAGCATTAGGTTTTTCTAGTCCTTTGAAACTTTCCCATTGTGTCAAGACTTGTTAAAAATCAACATTAATGGATCCAGGAGCTGCTAAGCTAATTCTGTTAATACACTAGGGTGTAAGATATCAAGTCCTGCAGATTCTAATTTTTTTTTTTACTTTTTATTCCATCATTAAAGATATTAGATTCAGATGTTACCATCTTTATTAATCACCCTGCTTCTTTTGGAATACAGAACAGAACTATTTATTGAATACTTCTGCCTTTCCTGCATCATGAGTCATAATTTTATCATCCTTGTCTACTATCAGACGTATAGCATAGCTAGGATTTAGGGTTTTTTTTCTGATATAGTTAAGGAATATATTCTTCTGTTTGTTAATCCTACTGGGCCTTTCCCCCCCCTCTGATATTTTTGTTTCCCATATCAATTGTCTGCAGTTCCTAACTGCTGATTTGTACTCGTTGCTGTCAGTGTCTCCTTTTTCCCCATTGAACACTACACCCATATCAGCTGTAATATTTCAGCTGTTTTTTCAGTAGCTTTTTTTATAATCTCTTAAAATATTTTTACATTGGACAAGTTGCCCAAAATTCAAAAATTGCTGAAATATGCTGCATTAGTCTAGAGAAATGCATTTTTTTTCCCCAATAAGTAGACCAGACTAGACCAAGTATGGGGAATTTCATCTCAAAAGACAACTCTTTTGGAAAGTTGAACATATGAAAATGGATAAAACATTTCTCAGCCAGCTAACACAGTTGTTACAAATTTAACTGATGTGTGTGTGTGTGTATGTTACATCTTGGCTGGATGGAGAGGGGGACATAAATAAAACTGTCATAAATAGGCAACTGTCAATTTAGGAGAACACTCAAACCTCCAATTACAATAATAATTATATAGGATGAAACGTTGTAGTGACAGTTGACTCTTCCCCTTCCTGAGTCTAGATTTAACATTTCATAGATTCAATTCACTGCTTCCATCCAACAGCAGTTGTAGGCTCATTCCTCTCTTCCGCAGAACTTTGGAATTGTGAGATGTTAAACTGGGCTAGGAAATCTAAAAAATTGGAATGTGGAGCTTAACTTGATTTCTGTTCTTCCTCTAGGGCAGTCTAAAGGCCTTGTGGATAGAAATCCCCTCCTTCTACTCCTATGTGTATGCCAGAGCAGCCTAGCCCTGTCTGCCATTTTATGGCTCCTGCTACCGGCTCTCCACAACAATGCAACAGACCAGTCATATTGCATACCACCACCAATGCTAGCAAACCATCCAGATGGCTGTAAACCTTCAGAAAAGGTCAGTAATTAAGGAGTAAAGTATTCAAAACATAACACAAATGACACCACTGCAGTAAGGCTTGTCTGTATCTAGTGTGTGTGTGTCAGAGCGAAGGGAGGATTTGTAGTACCTGCAGAGTCGAGTACTTTAGCATCATGGACTTCAGTTGAAGACCTCACTCTGTCACTTCAAGGCCATTGTGTCTCAGGTCAGCTGTCAATAGTTTAGACGAGGGTAGCAGAAAACCTCCTCTATAAGCATTTAATTAGTACATCAGTGATACATTTTAGTTATAAGCATATCTGCTTCCCTGCTGATCAGAGAAGTATCCTTTACAGTTAGAATTTCAACCCAATTTTTTCATTACTCTCTCAACATAAAGCCTAAATTCAAGTCTGTTCTTCAGACAGAGGATTCTGTATGTGAAAACTTCTGAACCAAAAGGATGGAATCAGATTAATTTTGCTTACTGCATCAGGATGGATAGCTATTGGGGTGAGGAGTGTGTGTATCCATCCTCCACTAGATGTCTTCACTGTTGATTAATGATTCATTTCTCCATAACAGGATTACTGCCAGTAAAACTAACACCTTTCAAAAGACTAATTTCCAAATATTTTGAAGGACTCTTTGAGACGAACTAGTTCTCCTTCAACAGGACAAAAGGGGAAAATATTCCTCTGTTCCAAAAGTATATTGATCCGTCATAACCCTTTCTCTGATACACAATAAGCTCCAAAAGATTAATTCAGGTAGAGAGGAGGCAGGTGCTGTAAAGTTGCTTATGAAAAGTATAATTTGAATGCACAACATCAATTTGAAGAAAGTGTTTATCTGAATTCTCTCTTCCTACTATAATTACAGCTAGCGCATAGTATTTTAAAAGCCCTATCGGCGGTATTGCCCAGCTAAGGCAGACTAGTGCCTGCCTGTTTCGACACCACGCTGTGCCCGGAAGCGGCCAGCACAGGCAGGAAGCCTGCTTCTGCACCCCGGCTGTGCTGCAGACGGGGAGTCGCCAGAGTTATGTCCGTGCCCCAACCCCTCGCCCCAATCCCCTGCCCCAGCCCTGAGGCCCCCCCAAGCCTGGAGCCCCTCCTGCACCCCAAACCCCTCATCCCTTGCCCCAGCCCAGAGCCCCTTTTACTCCCCAAACCCCTCATCCCCAGCTCCATTGGGTCGTGGGCATCAACAATTTTCTTCAACTGGGTCCCCAGAAAAAAAGTTTGAAAACCACTGCCTTACAGTGTGTGCTGAGTACTTGTGTTAAACAATCTGTTCCGCCTTACATTTTGCTGTGATGCTAGGAGTTCCTCCCAGACCCGAAAAGAGCTCTCTCTGGTTCAAAAGCTTCTCTCTCATCAGTAGAAGTTGGTCCAATACAAGATCTCACCCACCTTGCCACAGACTTAGTTACAGTTTATAGTTGAGTTGAAGATCAATTACCATTGTATTCCCTCTGTTTTCACACTCAATTTTCTGAAGCATTGACTTTTGGGCTGAAACTTTACTTGTTTAATTTCTTGTCCAATATGATTTTTTTTTGATGGGTAAACAAAATCCTCAACTGCTTTTGAGTATTAGGAGGATATAAACTTATTGCTACTTTTTATACAAACAACCAAGAAGAGGTTTAATTTTGAAACTTGGCATGTAAGTAGTTCTTACTGAGTACATGTATGTATGACTGGTTTGGGAAAAAATTTGCAAAGTGATAAGCGGTTGAGTAGTCTAAAAAACTATCTGCCAAGAATTTTACCAGATCCTAATAAAGCACCACCACTGCTTCTCAGAAACTTGCATAAGGTTGACTTCACATGTGAAAAACGCAAGTTATCAAAAACCCCAGTCCCTTAAAATGGCAATTTGCAGATCACACACTTCAAGGACCTGTCTAGGCATGTTGTGTAATGCAACAAATGGCAAATTCTAAGCTTTCATGACACTTCCTCCATCCCACCCCACCCCATCCCCAGCACACAGGCATTGCACTAAACGGTAAAAACATTACCACTTACAGTAGTTAACCCACTGTGTAAAAACTTTCTCAAATCAGGGACAAGATCAGAACTTATAACTGGATTTGAAAAAATGTTGATGGGACCATTTTCCATCAAAGAATGCAATTCCATTTAAGTCAAAATGCTTAGCAAAATCTTGTAGCTTTTGCCAAAATTGTTTCATTTAAAAAAAACGGGAAAAAGTTCCAACATCCTAAACATCCCATTTTGACACTTTCAGAACTAAATGTTGGCATTTTTGCTTTCAAAATGACTTCGTAGCTTGATATTTGTAATTTGTATTGTTTTATTTTATATATATATATATATATATATATATATATATATATATATATATATATATATATATATATATATATATATATATATATATATATATATATATATATATATATAAAAATAAAATTTTTATATAAAATTATAATTTTTTTTACATTTTATACCGTGAAGATTTATAATACAGGTTATTCAGAGGAAATGTTTGGGCAACTATAATTATGTTCTCTGTATCCCAAAGAGTTTTTGTCCAGTGAACTTTTAGAATACTAATAGAATAATTTAACATTTCCTTAGGGAGATAGTTCTACGGCCTGAGACCTCACTGTTGATACATTTTACCTCCTATTCACTTTAAAGTTACCTTTGCTCTATTTCATAGCATTACTCATTTTACTCCTTTGAGCCAATCGAAGCCAGTACCTTCCTCAGTGGTCCTACACATTTGAAATAGTTATTTCCTTAGTTATTGTTTAGTCAAACTGTACACATATAGTTTTCTTCTTCTTGGCCTTTTATCGTTATCCTACTTAATTCCTTTCAACTTCTTGATGTCAGCCTGGATTTGATTTGCCAAGAATGTGTGCAATATTCTAGGTAGAATCCAGCCTGTTACAGTGAAGATAAACATCTTGGTAGGCCATAATGTAATACCTGAAATCTCATTGGGTTTTTTCTTGGTGCTAATTGCCTTCAAAGCTGATCTCATTTTGAGACACTCTCATATTGGATCTGTCTTAGGCATTACTGACTTCTTGTTACCTTCAATCACAGTCAGTGTGTATGAAAGTATCATTCCCCAAATGTACCAATTTGAGTGGTTTATTTTAATAGATCAAATTTAATTTGACTTGTTTTTCCAGTTTGTTCTGTGGTCTAAGTGACAGTCCTTCATTCTTACTTTGCTTTGCATGTCTTCAGGTCCCTCTTCTGGACCCTTTTAACTGTTGAGGGCTTGTGGGGAAGTTGTTCCTTTCTCAGCAGTTCTCCATTAACACGTCTCATAAAAGGACAATGCTTAGTGACTTTTTCCCCCCCTTCCCACAGTTTTTCCCTACAGTTCTTAATACCATATTCTCTAATAGTCCCTCTTCAGTTGGCTGACTCCCTGTTTGACTTTTTCCCCAAATTCGATACCCTATGAATATATGTACATTCATTGTGTCTCTCTTCCACCCCATGATTTAGCTTGCATAAAGAGTTATTGATTAGGACTCATTCTCTTCTTATTGTAGCTTTTGTTTTTGATTGAGTTTCTAAAGAGTGATAGGAAGCTTTATAGAGAACTCAACATTTAAATTCATTTAAGATGGAGGTTGCTGTACTCGGCATTTTTTATTGACTGATGCTTTACAAAGGACCCCTGAAACCTCTCTGGTATTTTATTCATTGGTTTGTTTTACGAGTCGTTCTTACTTTGCTTATGTCTCTTTGAAAGTCTTTTTTAAAAAACATCATTGGCTTGGTAGTGTTCTGTCTTATGTTCTCCATGGGAGCTGGAGTACTGCAACTTGGAATCCATAATTCTTTAAGGGTGACAGCTGAATTGTAACATTTTTATACCTGCTATCAGTTCACATCTTAATACCAGAATCAACGACACTCACGTGTTTTCCTTAATTCCTTTGTTTTCCAGGGTCATACGCAATCCGTTTATTTTCTTAATACACGCTTTGGAAGTATCTGAATGAAGTTTTGCAGTTTGAATGCTCAGAAGGGTCTGAAGAGGATATGAAAATATACAGACAGTTGTATTGGATTGCCAGCTATCTGATATCTGCGTGAATAGGGATGAATTCGTGAATCTGTACTAAATGAGCAGAATCTCAGAAAATTAGGTGATAAATACTGGATATCTGCTTGCTGGCTGATTTCATTCCCACTTAAGATATTTTAATTTGCTGAATTTTTAAAATGTTGGTTTGAAGTAAAATTTAGTTGCATCCTATACTAGAAAAAAATGAAAGTACGAAAATTCAGAACTGAAACTACACTACTTGTGCTTAGTTGCATGAATCACACAACAACTTCCTTAAAAAGGCATATTCTTACTAGGTGCTGGAAATTCTCATAATAGTAAATGTCCATCTGTCTTTTCTCATCAGGTATTGTAACTTTAAAAAAAAAATGGCTAGCTAGGCCAATTCTCATAGATTTTAAGGCCAGAAGAGACCATCATAATCATCTAGATCAGGGGTCTCCAAACTTTAGGAGACAAGGGCCACATTAGATTTTTGAAGGGACTTCGCGGGCCGGCTTTAGGGAGTGCGGGGCCCAATTTTGACGTCGAAGTGCTGCCGAGGCGGCAGCAGCTTTTGAGCTGCCACCAAAGTGCTGCCGAGGCAGCGGCAGCAATTGGTTGGGGGGGCAGCCTACGGGCCGTAGTTTGGAGACCCCTGATCTAGATTGCACATTTCAGACCACAGAACCTCAATCACCTATTCTGGCAGAGTTACTGAAGTTCTCAAACCTTGATTTAAAGATGTCAAGTTACAGAGAATCTTCCAATTACTCTAGTTCAAACCATCAAGTGACCTGTTCCCCATGCTGCAGAGAGAGGTAAAAAACCTCAGGGTCTCTGCCAATCTGACCTGGAGAAAATTCCTTCCTGACCCCAAATATGGCAGTCAGTCAAACCCTGAGCGTGCGGGTGAGAGCAATGAGCCAGGCACCTGGGAAAGAATTCTGTCTAGTAATTCTAGAGCCCTCCCCATCTAGTGTCCCATCTCTGGCCACTGGATATATTTGTTAATAGCAAACATGTATGCAGAGCCCTGAAAATCTGTGGATATCCACGGACCATATATCCACACAGGGCTCTACTTATATGGGTGATACGCCATTGCAGGCAACCTCGTCACGTCATCCTCAGCATAAATGTATAAAGCTCAGTCTTGAAACAGTTTAAGTTTTGGAAAATGTAATCTAATTCCACGCCTAAACTTGTTGATGGCCAGTTTATATCCATTTGTTCTTGTGCTAGCATTGGCCCTTAACTTAAATAATTCCTTTTTCTCCCTTTGTTATCCCTCTGATATGATTGTTCTTCTTCGAGTGATTGCTCATATGTATTCTAATTAGGTGTGCGCGCTGTGCGTGCACGATCGTCGGAAGACTTTTGCCCTAGCAACACTCGGTGGGCCGGCTGGCGCCCCCTGGAGTGGCGCCGTTGCGGCACCTGATATCTACCTCAGCCGGCCCAGCGCCCTCTCAGTTCCTTCTTACCGCCCGTGACGGTCGGATCTGTGGAGCAGCGTAGCTGATCTCCACCTCCCTAGCTTAGTTAGCACTCGCTTAGCATTGTTAATGGTTTTAAGTACTTTAAGTAGTTGTTAATAGTTTTGATAGTCTTGTTAAGAAGTTTAGTGTAAATACTAGTGGGAGATAAGGGGCTTTTCCCCTTCTCTCCCCTCTGGTACCGGGCTCATGCCTGGTTCACCAGGATTCAAGCCGTCGGCTGGCTCCAAGCCGATGCCTACGGGGGACCCCCCCCACGACTCCCGTTTGAGGCGCCTGGGGGATCCCCTCTCGCAGATAAGTGTCAGGTCTCCAAGGCTTTTAGCCTAGAGCCAAGAAGGAGCGGGGCTTTCGCTTAAAGCAGCTCCTAGTAGAACCGAAACTTGGCCTGATGCCGGCCCCGCTGTGACCCAGCCCGGCGCCAGCACCATCGGCTCCCGGTACCGCAAGGTCCATCGAACTTCGTGGCCGTGAGCTCCCCGGTACAACCCGAGGTAGAGCTAATACTACCGTCCAGACCGGCACCGGCCCCGGCGACTCCGGTACAGCAAAGTCCGTTGAGCTCTACGCCCCAGGCGAAGACTCCGGCACGGACGACTCCTGCACCCTAAGGGCCGTCGACCTCGGTGGCCATGCGCTGCCCGGTATGCACCGAGGTAGAGTTAATCCTGCCAGCTGCATCAGCACCGGCAGCCGCCAACTCCGGTACCGCCAGGGCCGTTGAGTTCCGTGCCCGACGGGGGCACCGGCACCGGCACCTCCGGCACCGCAAGAGGGCCGTTGAGCTCAGTAGCCGTCAGCTCCCCGGTATACACCGAGGGAGAGCCAACGCTGGCGCCCCACATCGGCACCGACAGCCTCAACTCCGGCACCGCCAGGGCCGTTGAGTTCCGTGCCCGACTGAGGCACCGGCACCGGTGACTCTGGCACTGCAAAGAGGGCCATCGAGCTCGGTGGCCGCGGCCGAAGATCCGGCACCGGCGACTCCGGCACCGCGAGGTCCGTCGAGCTCGGTGGCAGTGAGCTCCCCGGTTCACACTGAGGTAGAGCTAATGCCGCTGCCTACATCGGCAACGCCCCACTCCGGTACCGCAAGGTCCGTTGAGTTTCTCACCGCAGGCGAACAGACCCAGCACCGACGACTCCGGCACCGCAAGGTCCGTTGAGCTCTGGGGCCGTGAGCTCCCCGGTACATACCGAGGTAGAGCTAATGCTACCACGAGGTATGTCTGCCATGCTGTGCCCGCTACCGCACACTGGAGCTGGCCGACACCGATCCAGCTCCAGGCGGACCCCCAGTCTCGGCACCGCTCACAGTCCCAGCCCCCGATCCCCATCTCGGCGCCGGTCGCACTCGCGGCGCCATTCAAGATCGGCCTCTATATACAGCCGTCACTATTACGCCCGGCACCAACCCCGATCCCGGTGCCGGTCAAAGCGCACGTCCCTGGGAAGCTGGTCCTGCAGCCGATTGACGAGATGGCCCCCTTCAGGGTCCAGGTCAGGCTCTCGGCGCAGACACATTTGTCAATGGCACCGCGTACCAGCCAGCAGGAGCATTCCGCTCCACATTTAGAAACCCCCCACCCCCCCAGACAGGGAGTGGTTACCATATGGACCAAATCCACGGGATGGATTGTGCTAGACACTGGCCGCAGAACGCACAGAATTCTGCCCAGAGACCACATCAGTGGTATTTTTGGACACTGCGGTCTTATCACCAGGACCAAGGGGTTCCTTCCAGAGCCTCCCAATCGGTCCACTCGGAACCCCGAGTGACAGGGGCCACAGTATCCCGCCCTTCCCCAGAGGAGGTGCAGGAGATAGTGGAGCTCCAGGGTCCCGTGGTGGTCATCCTCTTGGCTGACACCCTTGCCAGGGTAGCCCTGCCTTTCGCATGTACGTTCCGGACCAACGCCACTTCAATTGGACAATCTCCAGCTCAATTCCCCCCGCTGCCGGGGGGTGGGGGGGTGGAGAAAAGATATATGGCGTCCTCAAGGTCCTGTGAGTACGTATACACTCACCCCCAACCGTGCTCCTTGGTTGTTCAATTTGTGAAGGAGAGGCACGGCCAGCAGCCCCTGCACCTAAGTCTAAGGAAGCTGGGCGTCTCGGCCTGTTGGGTGGAAAGGCCTGCTCTGAAGGGGGCCTGCAGCGCAGAGCAGCTAACCAGCAGGCCTTTTGAGGCATTAAAAAAATGTAACACCTGGAACTCAATGTGAAAATTAAGGGAATTTCCCCCAGAAATCCAGGCAGAAGTACTCAACCCTGATTGAGGAAGGCAAAAAGGTGGCCAGAACATCATTGCAGGCCTCCTTGGACGTCGCCAACTCGGCGGCTGGGACACCTGCATTGGGTGTTGCCATATGGCGTATCTCGTGGCTGCAGTCCTCTAACCTCCCGGCGGGGGTATAAGTCACGATTCAGGTCTTGCCCTTTGATGGGCAAGGCCCTTGTCTTCTCCGAAAAAACGGACTCGAGACTTCACACCCTGAAGGACTACCGCACTATAATACGGTCGCTGGGGATGCATACCCCTGCCACGCAGCGCCGGCCCTTCCGGGCCCTCGACCATCGAACTACCCTACGCCCAGGCCTAGGCAGGACTTCACTAGAAGACCAGGAGGCAGCCTGTCATCAGGCTGGCCAGAACCAGGGCCCCCCCAAAGCCATCGACGGGGCCCGATCAGAACGTTTGAAGCTACGCCCGACGGGGCAGCATCACTCCCTGTCCCTCTTCAGGGACCCTTCTCATCAGCAACTCCTAATTCAGGAAGTGCAAATGCTCCTCAATATAGGGGCAATAGAGGCGGCTCCAAGGGAGTTAAAAAAAAAAAATTAAAAAAAAAGGGGTGGGGGGTTTACTCCCATTATTCCTAATCCCCAAATCAAAACGGGGGTTATGTCCTATCCTGGACCTTCGCGAACTCAACTAATTCACAAGTTGAAGTTCCACATGTTTTTTCCCTGGGTGGTATTATACCTTCATGGGATCCTGGAGGCTGGTACGCTGCCCTCGACATGAAGGATGCGTACTTCCACGTAGCTACTTACCGACACACAGATGTTTTCTTTGCTCTGTAGTCGACCAAAGGCACTTTCAATCCACTGTCTTTCCCTTCGGCCTCTCCACGGCTCCGAGGGTTTTTCACGAAGTACATGCCCGTCGTAACGGCTTCTCCTCGTCGACGGTGAATCCAAGTATTCCCATGTCTCGACGACTGGCTCATCCACGGCAGCGCCAACAGCCAGGTCCAGTCGTAGGTTCAGATTGCCATGAGCTCGACTCTCACTTGAGCGTTCCTGCCAGAGACACGCTTTCAGGCCCTAGTGACCATCATCCGCGGCCTGCAGAGTTTCCCAACTTACCAGCATGAAGCTACCTGGGTCTACTGGGTCACATGGCGTCCTGCACGTTCGTGACCAGACACGGCACTTACGGCTCTGTTCGTTCCCGGCCTGGCTCTCGCCAGCGTGTCACCCACACAGAGACAACATGGTTGTGGGACTGAGGGTACCATCGCAGGTCCTAGCCTCCCTAGACTGGTGCCTGGACCCCAAGAAGGTGCCATAAGGGGTGCCATTCCATACCCCACAGCCTTCCCTGGTCCTGACCACAGATGCGTCATCCCTCAGTTGGGGGACCCATCTGTAAGATCTTCAGACGCAGGGCCTGTAGCCAGCGCAAGAGTTATCCCTCCACATCAACGTAAGGGAGCTGCGGGCAGTGCGCCTTGCCTGTCAAGCCTTCTCCAAACACCTTCAGGATCGTTGTGCTATAGTCCTCACAGGCTACACAACAGCCATGTTTTTATATCAATAGGCAAGCCGGGGCACGTTCGTTCCCGCTCTGCCGAGAAGTCATACGATCGTGGGAGTTCTGCATAGCCCACTCCATCCACCTGGTAACCTCCTCTCTCCCCGGGGTTCAGAACACCTTGGAGGACCGCCTCAGCAGACCCTTCCAGGCTCCAGAGCGGTCCATTCACCCGGATGTTACTCACTCGGTCTTCCGGAGCTGGGTTTTTCCCACATACACCTGTTCGCGACTCGCAAGAACCGCAAGTGCCACGTGTTCTGCTCGCTCCGGGGACGCTCCCCAGGCTCCCTGACAGACGCCTTTCTCGTGCCTTGGACGGATCACCTGTCCTATGCCTTTTCCCCCATTTCCATTGATCTACAGGGTCCCGCTCAAGCGGTGCAGGGACAGGGCCCGCCTACTCCTAATCGCCCCGGCTTTACCGGTACACTGCTCTCCTAGAGCTCTCGATGACCGCCCCGATCACTCTCCCTTTGTGGCTGGACCTGATTACTCAGCAGCATGGCAGGGTTTGGCATCCTGACCTGCAACCTCTCCACCTCACGGGGTGGCTGCTGCATGGCTGAACCAGTCCGAGTTATGTTGTTGTGACCCGGTTCAACAGATTCTTCTGAGTAGCAGGAAGTCCTCTACCAGGTCCACCTACTGGGCCAAAGGGGAAACGTTTTTCCTGCTGGTGCGCCCCTCGGGTTATCGCCCCTCGCTGGCGGCGATCTCGGCCTTTTCACTCTGGCGAGAATGGGCACTTGATCTTTTCCAACCCCATGGTCACTAGCTTCCTCAAGGGGTTGGAGCGGCTGTACCCACTAGTCCACCATCTGGTCCCTGCATGGGACCTCAACCTTGTGATAACCAGGCTCATGGGGGCCCCATTCGAGCCAACGACCACCTGCTCGATCCTGTACCTCTCATGGAAGACTGCCTTCCCTGTAGCCTCGGCGAGGCACGTATCTGAGCTCAGACCGCTCACTCCGGGACTCCTTACACGGTGTTCCATAAGGATGAGGTACAGCTGCGACCGCACCTATCCTCCCTCCCTGAAGGGGGTCAGCCTTTCATGTCAACCAAGACATTTTCTGCTGGTCTTATACCCGAAGCCGCATGCTTCTTCAAGGGAGCAACATCTTCGCTCCCTGGCCGTCCGTAGGGCCCTCGCCTTCTACGTCCAGCGGACAAAGCCCTTTCGCAGAACGACTCAACTGTCCGTTACTGTGGCAGACCGGATGAAGGGCCTCCCGGTCTCCTCCCAACGGATCACGTCGTGTATCCGGGTGTGTTATGACTTGGCTGGTGTTCCCACCACGCACCTTGCTGCCCACTCCACCCGGGCTCAAGCCTCGTCCTCCGCCTTCCTGGCACATGTACCTATACAGGAGATATGTAGGGCAACAACCTGGTCATCGGTGTACACCTTTGCCATCCATTATGCCATGGTCCAGCATCCCAGAGAGGACGCTGTGTTTGGTTCACCAGTCCTGCATTCTGCAGTATCTCACTCCGACCCCACCGCCTAGGCAAGGCTTGGGAGTCACCTAATTGGAATACATATGAGCAATCACTCGAAGAAGAAAAGACGGTTACTCACCGTAGTAACTGTTGTTCTTCGAGATGTGTTGCTCATATCTATTCCAAACCCGCCCTCCTTCCCCACTGTCGGAGTAGCCGGCAAGAAGGAACTGAGAGGGCGCTGGGCCGGCTGAGGTAGATATCAGGTGCCGCAACGGCGCCACTCCAGGGGGCGCCAGCCGGCCCACCGAGTGTTGCTAGGGTAAAAGTCTTCCGACGATCGTGCACGCGCGGCGCGCACACCTAATTGGAATAGATATGAGCAACACATCTCGAAGAACAACAGTTACTACGGTGAGTAACCGTCTTTTCTTTATCAATATATCTCCCCGTAGCCTTCATTTTGTTAGACTAACCAAGCCAACCTCCTTAAGTCTATTCTCATAAGGCAAGTTCTCCATTCCTCTGATCATCCTAGTAGCCTTTCTCTGCACCTGTTCCGGTTTGATTTCATCTTTCTTAAACATGGGAGATCAGAATTAGACACAGTATTTCACCGTGCCAATATTTTCACAGGTCTCACCGGTGCCTTGTACAATGATGGCAACACTTCCCTACCTCCACTTGAAATACTTGGCCTAATGCATCCTAGGGTTGCATTAGCCTTTTTTAGGGCCACATCACAGTGGTAGTTCAGTCATCCTGTGATCAGCCAACAAGCCCAGGTTTTTCTCCTCCTCTGTCGCTTCCGACTGGTAAATCCCCAGCTTATAGCAAAAATTCTTCTTGTTAATCCCTAAGTGCCTGACTTTACACTGTTAAATTTCATCCCATTTCTATTAGGTTTTCAAGGTTGTCCATATCTTTTTGTATGACATTCCTGTTCTCTTCCATATTGGCAGTACCTCCCAACTTTGTCTCATTTGCAAATTTCATTAGCGTGCACCCACTTTTTGTGCCAAGGACATTTAATGAAAATGTTAAATAAGATTGGTCCCAAGTATGATCCCTGAGAGAGTCCACTAGTAATCTCCCTCCAGCCTGACAGTTCTTTTTAGTATGAGCCATTGTAATCTCCCTTTTAATCAGTTCCTTATCCACTTTTCAATTCTCATATTAATTCCCATCTTCTATAATTTAGCTAATTATTTCATATGTGGAAGTATCAAATGCTTTACTGAAATCCAGGTAAATTAAGATAACTGATTTCTAGACAAAGGAAATGCAGTATATCTAAAGAAAGAGATCTGATTGGTCTGGCACGGTCTACCTTTTTAAACCCATTGTATTTTATGTAAACCTATGTATTTTAACCCAATTACCATTAACCTCTGTTTTTTGATTGCTCCTTCTTTCAAAATTTATCCTAAGACCTTGCACACAATTGAGGTCAGATTAACAGGCCTTCTTTCATTCCTTGCAGGCTTTCTGCTTTCCAGTAATAACCTGTTCGAGATGCTTGTTCATCTATTTTGGTCTGGAACCCTTCCTTACATGACTTCCCCGCCCCACTCCTGGCTTAGGGTGCAGGATTCGGATATTTTCTGCAACTTTGACTTAAATTCCAAATCTCCTCCACATTCAGATCCTCAAGTTCTACAGTCCGGTTAACTTCCCTAACTAATTCTCATTTTTTAAAGTTTTTTTTTTAAGGTTGTCCTGTTGAAATCAAGAACCCTAGATGCAGAACCTATTTTTGTGTATCCTTTTAGTTTAAACTGTATTAGCTCATCTTTGATGATGAGCTGAGACAACTATGCTGTCTGGGCCATCTGATCAGGTTGGAAGACAGATGCATACCCAAGGACATGCTGTACGGGGAGCTATCAGAGGGAACAAGAAAAACAGGAAGTTCCAAGCTTCGCTATAAGGACACATGCAAGCAAGATAAGAAGGAATTTGGAATTGATCCTGACCAATGGGAAATCTTGGCAAGTGATCGTAACAAGTGGCGCCATCATCTCCATCAGGGTATCAAAGTCCATGATAGGAGCTGGCTCGTACAGCTTGAAGAGAAAAGACCCCATAGGAAGCAAGCAGCTCCCAACCAAGATGCATACGTTTGCAGTAACTGCCAAAGATCATGCACATTTTGGATTAGCCTATTCAGTCATGTGAGACATTGCAAACCATCTACATCATGGGCTGCAATTCCCACAGTCTCTCGCAGATGAAAGGATGCCAACAAAAAGAATTAGCTCATGATCACTGGAACCAAGATTGTCATCTACAATCAGTTCTTCTATAAGGTCCTCACTACTTATCAGTACTAAATATAAAATGGCATCACCTCTTGTTGGTTTGGTGACTAATGAATGAAGTCTTTTGGCTGTCACATCAAGGAATATCTGGATCCTGTTTTTTGTTGTTAGCAGCATTTGTTCTCCAATTTGTATCTGGGAAACAGAAATCTCCCATAATCTCAATTCACGGTAGCATTTACTTCATTTAAAAATATCTAGTTCAGATACTGGAGGTCTTTAACAGACCACAAGCACTATCCCAGTGGAGCCTCTGTTGTTTTTCCACCAAAGTGATTTTTTGACCCAGACAGATCATTTTATCCATTCTATCACTACTTATTTCTTTAGCCTACCTCATCATTAATATGCAGTGCTACTCCACCACCTTTACTTTTATTTTCCTTTCCTGAACAGCGCATAGCCTTCAATATCTGTATTCGAGTCATCACAACTATTCCACCATGTGTCCGTTATCCCTATAATACCTGATTTCACTTCCTGCACCAGTAGTTCTAGTTCCTTGGTTACCTAGTTCCCCTGCTTTCATAAAGGTGACAACAGCGTGGTTGTGTTGGTTTTTTTTGACAAAAACAATTTAACATTTTTCTTTTGTTTGCATGTCTAAGAGAAATCTTTGATTCTTCAAGCGCTTGTCCATATTTCATTTTTGATATGCATGCACGCCCAAAGTACTCAAATTCAGAATCTTTTTGTCCAGCACTGTGAGTTAGGGCCACAGGTGTCCTCATATTCCCTGTTAAACGGCAGGGCAACTTCAGCCATCCCTCAGTTTTTTTACTGCCTGTGGCTGAGGTAGAACCCTAGCAGTGTATGTTCCTCTTGCTCTGAGTAATTCTTTATAGTGTAAATAGTTTGAGATATGCATAGTGCTATAGTTGTTGTTCGATTTTTTTAATCTATTTTTTCTTAACTTTTCTGAGACTTCTTATACTAGGTCTAGCCCTTACGGCAAAGCTAAAGTTTCCTTGGCTTAAAAACTGACTATATTGGAGTGCAATGGCTTAATGATTGGTGTATGAGGTGCCTTAATGAGGCGCATATCCTAAGAAATGTACCATCTGCAAGTCATTCTGTAAGAGAACACAAAACTTGAGAGAGGCTCTCACCTACAGCACTTTTTGTTGGAGAAAGGTCTTTGTGTCCTATCTCAGATTCTGGAGTGGCAAATGCTTTCAGAAAGTTCTCCAAGGATCTTAGGGACATATGTCTCAGACATTATCCTTCATGACCAGTAAAGCTTCTGGGTGTAAGGCTTGGAAAGAGCACAATTTCTCTAAGGGGCTCAGATCTAGGTCACTGTCACCATCACCAGGACCTAGCAAGAAAAGGCAGAGATTCCATCATCTTGCCTCTGTTAAGGGGTAGCACAAGGCCCAAGAAAAGTCCCACTGGCACCTCCCTCAGGCATCAGTCACTGTACTTTGATATCCAAGCTTTAAAAGTTGTCTGGCATTGGGCTCTCCATGACTGGCAACATTGGTCCAATGGCCTCTACCCACCTGCCTTTGGTATCACCATTCTTGGTACCAAAACTGGGTGACTGATAGCAGCTGAAACAAAACTCCTGACTTCTGTCTTGCCACTGTCCAAGCATTCTCATCTTGCAGTTTCAGTCCTGAATCTTCCCTTTGACAAGTGTAACTGTACATCTTGGTAACCCAATTAGTTTCAACACAGATCAGTGGGAGATATGGGTCAACAAAATGGGTCCCTCAGGGACCTAAATGTGGATTTAGGTGTTTAATTTAGTCACCCAAGTTTGAAAAATGTAGCTGCTAGGATTTTTTCCCCCTCTCTTTTGAGTGCCGGGAGGAATTTAATGTGTTGATCTGTTCTAGTATAGTAAACCTATGTACCTGTCTATTGGATAGACGAGCTAACTTTTTCAATCTGTATAAAAATTAGCATGAAACTTTTTGAAATTTGTTTTAAATCATGCTTTAAAAAGTCATGAGGCTGAACGGTAAGGAAGCTGATGAATTAGGCAGACAATTTCTGGAGCCTCAAAAGCCACGCCCCAAGTGGTTTGTGTAATAATTTGAAATACAGGTTTTTTTAGTCAAACCATTTTGGAGATTCAGATGCCTGTTCGTGACCATATGAATCTAAGGATCTGCTCTTTGAGGGCAAAAAGTATATTAATACACTCATAAGCAAGGCCATGTTTTAGTCACGGATATTTTAGTAAAAGTCATGGACAGGTCACGGGCAGTAAACAAAAATTCACGACCTGTGTTCTGTTCAAGACTTGTACTATATACCCCTGACTAAATCTTGGGGAGGAGAGTGGCCGGGGGGGTGCCACAGGTTCTTAGGGCAGGGGGAGAAGGGGGATTGTCAGGGCTGGCAAGCTCCCTACCCGGCTCCGTGCCTCCCCGGAAGTGGCCTAGGCAAAGGCACGGCCACACAGCTCTGCGTTCTGCTTTCTCCCCGAACTCTGGCTCCGCAGCTCCCATTGGCCTTGAACAACAGCCAGTGGGAGTTGTAGGAGCGGTGCTTGCAGGCAGAGGCAACGCGCATTGCTGTCTGGCCATGCCTCTGACTAGGAGCCAAGGGATGTCGCTTCTGGGGAGCCGCCCCAAGGTTAAGCACTGCCCAGAGCCCTCACCCCCTCCTGCTCCCCCCACCCAAACTCCTGCTGCTACTGATTGGGGGATGGGGTGGTGCCGCAGCAGCAGTCGGTGTGGCTGGCCGCTGCAGATGTCATGGAGGTCACAGAAAGTCACAGAATGTGACCTCCGTGACAAACTTGCAGCCTTAATCATAGCTTGAGGTTGCTCCTAGACCAGTGGTTCTCAAACTTTTGTACTGGTGACCCCTTTCAGATAGCAAGCCTATGTGTGTGACCCCCTCCTTATAATTTAAAAACACTTTTTTACATATTTAACACCGTTATAAATGCTGGAGGCAAAGCAGCGTTTGCGGTGGAGGCTGACCGTTCTAGAGCCCCTGTTCTAGACTTATATCAAGAGTTCTGGTAAACAGTCATTGACTGATGGCTGAAGAGAATTTTAATTCAACTGTGCCACATCTTTTCTCTGTTTTTTTTTTTTTTTTTTTTTTTTTTGCTGGACTATTAGTTCATAGCTATCGTCTCAAGTCTAGGTACTTGAAATTTAATGGACATCAGTTTTTCTGTATTTGAACTTCTTTTTGAGTAAGATCTTAATTGATAGTTTTATTCAACACCTATGCTAAAACCTGATTTTTATCTACAAGTATATACACTGGGTTAGCTTAGAAGGGGGAAAATGCTGACTGAGAATTTCTCTCCTTAAGCCAGTTCTTCTAACTAGTCTCTAATTTTCTTGAATAGTTGGAAAGAGGCTGAGGGGAAACAGCTTCTCTGTTTTAGAGCTCTCCTGGCACACAAATGTAAGGTTATTGTCAAAACAGTTGAAAAGTATGTATACTAAATAGTTGACTGTTACAAGCCATGACTCTTTCAGCTGTTATAAACACACATTTTTACCTTAAAGAATGAACAGAAAATTCTGTTAATACCGAAGTAAATGCAAGTTAAACTTGCAACTAACTGTTAAAAATAGAGCCTTAGCCAGGTCCTTTACGTGGTGTTAAACTGTGCATTTTAGCTCTGTGGATTACAATTCGGTGAATGTTACTGATAGCATGATGGATAATTGGAGATACCTTCCATTTGAATTATTGTGACTGCTGTCTTTGAGTTAGATGTATAAGCTTTTAAAGTCATTGTGAAGTGAGTCATATTGTTTAAGGGCTCTGTATACCTGCTGTGGTCTGGAAATTAATATGATCGATAGAAAAACCTTGTGTATTTGTATTTTGGTATACAAACGTATGAAGTATTCTAATTATACTTTGTTTTTCATAATGCACTGAATTTGTATTATGAGCTGTAAGCTTGATTGTGTTTGTAAACTAGATATTTGGGTATCTGGGATTGTGATTCAGGATTTTTTTTACCTTTTTAAAAACTTAATTATAAAGCAAATGAGTGACTTGTACAAAAAATACAGTTTTAAGGAACTATGAAGGCAAATAAGTGAATTCACTTGTTGAAGTTAATTGTTCTAGCAAGTTTGAACAAGTTTGCTATGGTTTTGTAGCCGTGTTGGTCCCAGGATACGAGACAGACAAGGTGGGTTAGATAATAAAACATATTTGACCAACAACAGTTGGTGGAAGAGACAGACAAGCTTTCTAGCTACACAAAGCTCTTATTCAGGTTTGGGAAAGGTAATCAGTGTGTCACAGCTAAATTCAAAGTGGAGAAGATTATTAAGCCTGGAAGTTAACGTGTGTTGCAAGGGACCATTCAAAATGAAGTGGGCCATTAACATCTCTGCAGTCATAGGACTAAGAGTTAGTTGGGTTAAAGGTTGTTGTAAAGAGACATAAACATGTATTCCTATTGAGTCTGAGTTTTAGTGTCAAGCAAATTATGAATTTAAGCACAGATTCGTCTTTTGAAAGTGGTGTTCAGGTTTCCTTTAAGGACAAGGTTCGAGGTCAGATATGGAGTGATCGTTTTGTGAAAAGTGTTTGCCCAGGGGTGATAGCATGTTTTTGTCTTATCATTTTTCAGTGAGAGTTCATTTGGGAGCATTGTGATTGTCTGTTTTCACCCATATAGCTGTTGTTGGGGGCATCTGATACACTAGATAAGGTAAAGTATGTGTTGTGATAGGCATGCATAAGATCCATGGGTCTTGAAAGGTGTGTTGTGGGCAGTATTGATCATTGTACAGTGGAGATATGTCTGCAGGTTTTACATCTGTTTTGACAGGGTATAGTGCCACTTCAAGTTGGTGTGTCCTGGTGTGTGGAGAGCTTGCTTCTGATGATGAGCTTGAGGGGAGTTTGAAGGCTATTAGAGGGGGGTCAGGAAATATTTTTCTGGATGTGGTCCCCATTGAGTATGGGTTGTAATTGTTTGATATGCCATATAGCTTCCATTGTGGGGAGGTAGGTGGCAAGTAGGGGCGTGTGGTTGGTGTAGTGTTTTTTCCTTATTGAAGCAAGTTCTCTCTGGGTATTTGGGTGGCCTGTTCCATGATGTGATTTACTTTTCTGATGGAATGTCCTTGTTTGATAAAGGTGGTCTAAGTATGATAAGATGTGTATCCCAGACTTTCATTGGAACATATTCTGTCGTATCTGAGTGCATTTCTTACTGTGCCTGGGATGGTTACTGGATCCATTGTTGAGGGTTATTGTGGTAGTCCAGGAATTTGATCCTAATTGAAGAGTGTTCCAGAGAGGGTTTGTTGGATGGATCGTGATTTGTTGAAGTTGTGGTGGAAATTTGAGGAAGTTTACGTTGTCTGCCCAAAGGATGAAAATATCATCAGTATATCTCAGATATCATTGTTTCATGGTGCATTTTTCCAGAAATTCTTCCTTAAGGTAGCCCATGAAGAGATTGGCGTATGATAAATGTATTATTGTTAGTCTTGATATGAAGAGTGTGATACTTGTAGGTTTAAAAACATTTATACAGTAACATTGCTTGGTAGAGTTAAGATTCCATTTAAAAATTGAGTACAGTGAAATCTGTTATCAGTAGAGGGACTGCTGTTATCTGGTCATTATAAAAGTAGCTTCATAAGATATTGAGGAACACTTCTGGGGTTATATTTTACTAGTGATTAGGTCAGGTGACTATGGTTAGGTCATAATTAACCTGTTTCACATTTTAAAAATGTGTACGTGAACTACAGTGAAATTTCACTGATTCACACTGTTCAAATCTCAATTTTCATAAAAAATGATAGCCCCTTTGCAGCAACGCTGTAATGTCAGAGAGGCTGCAACATGTACTTTGGCTGATGTTCTGTTTTGATGATTTTTTCTGGAAAGGATCGATCAATCAATCAAAACATCGAGCTTTATAAAAATCAGTTTAAATTCAGGCAATTAGCATTGTATCCATTGGCAGAGTTTGATTTAATATACAAAAAAGCTGCAAGCACAGATTTAAAAAATAGGAAGTATTGAACTAAATCAGCCGTTCTCAAACTGTGGGTTGTGACCCCATTTTAATGGGTTTGCCAGGGCTAGCATTAGACTTACTGGCGCCTGGAGCTGAAGTCCAAACCCAAGCACCACTGCTCAGATTTCAGGCCCCCCACCTGGCGCTGAAGCCCTTGAGCTTCTGCTTTGGCCCCCTGCTCTGGGTTGGGGGCTCAGGCTTTGGCCCCCCATGCTGGGCTTCAGTCCCCCATTCTGGGGTCCTGTAGTAATTTTTCTTGTCAAAAGGGAGTTGCAATGCAATGAAATTTGAGTCCCTGCATTAGAACCACGTGGCAAACCCCAGCTACAGTGACACCTACTTGTTATGTCTCCTTCAAGGACTCTGAATTCCTTTTCTCACCCGTCTCCCAATTCTCTGATTGTCGATGCAAGTGGGACAAACAGTGCTATAAAACCAGCCTATATGACAGAGACTAAAAGCTTCTGGATCTCCGGGGAAGGAAGGCCTACTGTAGTTTTTGTTTTGGAAATTGCCAAGCATTGATGGCCAAGTACAATTTGCCAACTACTAGAAATTTGTGTGGTTTATTGAGCACCTTCCCCAGGATCAAAGGGAATAATTCCAGGCCACTGTTGCTGAAAGCCAGTTGCTGACAAGAATATCTTAGCAGGCAGTGGTGCTTGATGTTGCGGACTCCATGGCCTGTTCCATCTCTGTATGCCACAACACTGCTGGTGGTGGTGATACATAGTGATTCCTGGCTGCAGTTGTCTGGCTTCCTCAGGGAAGTTCAAAATGCAGTTCAGGATCTCCCATTTGATGGATGGAAGCTGTTTCCAGAGAACACTGATGAGAACATATCCTTAAAGATTTCAGGGATGCACTATGCTCATTAGAGATGTACACTTCTGCAAGCAAATGGAAGTACAGCAGATTGCAAATGGCTCAGAGATCCTGCCCTATACCCCAGGCAGATGTACAGGTTCTAGAGAGAGAGATCCACTAACCCAGTGGTGCTCAACTAGGGGTATATGTACACCAGGAGTACTCGGAGGTCTTCCGGGGGGGTACATCAACTCATCTTTATGTAGCCTGTTGTAAAACTAGGCAAATATCCAAAGCACTAGCAAAGTCAGTACAAACTAAAATTTCATACAGACAATGACTTGTTTATACTGCTCTATATACTATACACTGAAATGCAAGTACACTATTTATATTCCAATTGATTCATTTTATAATTCTATGGTAAAAATGAGAACATAAGCAATTTTTCAGTAATAGTGTGCTGTGACACTTTTGTATTTTTGTCTGATTTTGTAAGCAGGTAGTTTTTAAGTGAGATGAAACTTGGGGGTACGCAAGACACATCAGACTCTGAAAGGTGTACAGTAGTCTAGAAAGGTGGAGAGCCACTGCTCTAACCCATCTGATGTGGCTTCTCAACAGGCATCATCTTCAAAGTGCCAGTTTTGACGGGACAGTCCAGGGTTCATATTCCCACCCCTCATTAGCCTGCTAGCTTCAGTGTTTTGCCCTCATTCCCCCATTTGGAAACATTCTCCTACTTTCAGCATGAATGGGAGCACCTCCTCTCGGACAAATGGTGCTGGAAGTAACATAATTGGGCTACACCATCCACTTTACTTCCCTCTCTCATTTCCCTTCCCGGTCCCTCTTCAGGGACCCTTTTCATGTGTCACTGATTAGGCAGGAAGGTAGGCACCTTTCTTCATTTAGGAGCAATAGAACCAGTACCTGCTCAATATAAGGGAAAGGGTTTCTATTTAAACTATTTCCTTGTAGGAGAATGGAGGATGGAGACAAATTCTGGGTCTAAGACTCCTTAACAGATTTGTGAATCCCAGAAATTCAGGATGGTTACGCTGGCAGTGATGATTTATTTCCTATGTTCAGGGGATTGGTTTTTGGCTGTTGACCTCCAGGATGCCTACTTCTGTATAGCAATGCATCTGCCACTCAAGAGAATCCTCCAATTTGTGGTAGGCAAGGATCATTTCCAGTATCAGGTCCTCTTGTTTGGCCCCTCCCTCGCTCTGAGAGTATTGTTGAAGGTTCTGTTTGCCAGAAGCGGGGAATGAGCGACGGGATGGATCACTTGATGATTATCTGTTCTGTTCATTTCCTCTGGGGCACCTGGCACTGGCCACTGTCAGAAGACTGGTTACTGGGCTAGATGGACCTTTGTTCTGACCCAGTAGGGCCATTCTTATGTTCTGTGAGTAGTGGTGGCGTACCTGCATGGCTAGACTGTCCCTGTAACATACCTGTACCTCAACAATTGGCTATTCAAGTGTCTACTCTAGCAACAAATGTTGTCTGCCACAAGGACAGCACTTCCTTTGTTTTTAGACCTGCCTCCAGCTGATCATAGAAAAATCCATATGAATGCCTGTTCAGAACATACAATTCATAGGGGATGTTTTTGGATTCCCTGACATCCAGGACGTGTCTTCCCATGGACAGGTTCTGGACAGTATTGAGCCTCGTCAAAACAATTCAAGACTGCCCCAGTCAGAAAGTGCCTTCAACTTCTGAGTCGCATGGTTGTTTGCACTTTCATGACAAAGCATTAAAAGTACACCTTTGCTATTTCCAGGGGTGGCTCAGAGTGGCTTACTCACCAAACAGATACAGTCTAGACAAAGAAATGTAGATTCCCCAGCAGGAGAAACGTTCCCTAGACTGATGGAAGATTCATCGCAATATAGGGGTGGAGGATGTCCCCTTCCTCCAACTAGAACCGATACCGACTGTAACAGATGCATCTCTGTTGGGTTGGAGGGTACACCTCGGCTCCCTGAGAGTACAGGGCAGATAGTCACTTCCAAAGCCCACTTTTCATATCAACCTCCTGGATCTCAGAGTAGTCATGAATGTTGGTCTTCATTTCCTTCCTCTCATCAGACACAGATCTATCAAAGTTGTGACACTACTGCATGTTTATATCAGTCAGCAAGAAGGGACAAAGATCCCTTTCCCTCTGCACCAAAGCAATAAAGCTTTGGAATCGGTGCATAAAGCATCACATAAGGATCTCAGGAATGTATCTCTCTGACTTATAGAATGCCAGAGCTAACACGCTCAGCAGGCGCTCCTCCCAATATTACTAGTGGGAGTTGGATTCTCGGGTTCTATTCGCAGTCTTTCAGACTTACAGGTTTCCAGACGTAGACCTCTTCGCCACAACCACAAACTAAAAATGCCACCTGTTTTTTCTCAAGGGGCGGTTTAGATCACAATTCACTGGGGGATACCTTCTTTCTGCCTTGGATGGGCAGACTGTTTTATGACTTCCCTCCTCCACGTCTCATCCTCAAGGTGATAAACAATATCAAGCAGAACAGGGCCAGAGTCATTCTGATAGCCCCCATGTGGTCAAGGGAAGCATGCTTTCCTTACCTGTTTCACCTCATTCTCTGTCTTCAAATAGATCTTCCAGCTGTTCCTCAACTCCTCTGTCAGGATGCTGGATGCCTGGTACATCTCAACTTGGGCATTCTTTGCTACAAGGTGTGGTTCCTAGGTTCGCAGGGCTAGTCATACTGCTTTGCAGAGGTACAACGTACTATTAAATAGGAGAAAAGTAATTCTGGTGGAAACTTACCTTCAAAAGTGGACAGCATTTGGCCACTGGTGCAAACTCTACAATGCTACCCTTGAATCTGCTCTGCTTCCCCTCATTCTGGAGTACCTGCTACATCTTAAGAACGCAGGACTGTCCCTCAATTCCATCAAAGTTCACTTGGCAGCCCTAACAGCCTTAGGTTTCTCTGTTCACCCCACAACTGCTAGATTTAGGGAATCTCTTCCCACAGATAAAGGTTTGTACTCCTGCTTGAGACCTGAATTTGATTCTCAAAAGCCTCACAAAGCCTGCATTTGAACCAGTGGCCACCTGCTCCTTATTTAATTCTTCAAGGAAAACCACCTTCCTAGAGGTGATTACCTCAGCCTGCAGAGTCAGAGAGATTGGGGCTTTAATAGTAGACCCTCCTTTTGCGACATTTCCCAAGCATAAGGGTTGGGGTCTTAAATCAAACAGATCTTTTACTATCAACGTATCCGCAATGGGTTCCTAGTGCTAAAAATAATTTAACTGATAGTGTGGACCTGGCAAAACTATTTCAGCAGAGCTGCACAAAGCAAGTTTTATTCTCAAGTTACCAACATTTGAGTAGGCTTGGAAGGATTCGATTTTTATCAGTAAATGTCGATTTCACCAAACACACAGAAATTAAAAAAATATATATTTCTGTCGACAATCGTAATTTACAGATAGGCCAAGAAAAAGGCTGTTGGAGAACTTCAATAGCATTTGATTGTGATATTTACTTTGTATATTTTGACATGTGATGACAATTTGTGTTTTAAAGGTTAAAAGCTTTAACTTTTTGAATCCGTGTCTGACATTAAATTTCCTACAACTGTGAAAATTTAAATTGAGAACCTTATCACTGTTGATTTCTATGCATTTATATCTATTGAAATTATTTAAAAAAAATGAATTCTGCCAAGCCCAATTAGCAGCAGGTCTATTTGCTGGTCTAGATAGGCTGAAGAATGGAGTTTGGGGGCAGAAGCAGAGTTAAAATGACTTGTCTCCAAGATAGGGTGACCAAATGTCCCGATTTTTATAGGGACAGTCCCGATTTTGGGGTCTTTTTCTTTTATAGGCTCCTATTACCCCCCACACCCCTTGTCCCAATTTTTCACACTTGCTGTCTGGTCACCCTAAGAGGTGTGGCCATATTAACTATTTGCATTTGGTTTGTTTTTATATGTGATCAAAAAACAGTGGTAGTTGTACATTAGTCTAATAAACAAAGGCTTGCACATCTTTAGTGGGCACTACCTCATAACTAATTGGACTGAGAAACCAAAAACTCCATTTCATATAGGCCACGAAGCATCCATCAGGTGACATTAAGTTAGGCACTCTGGATATGATCTGGATTTGATTCATAGCTGTTTAATGCCAGAAGGAATCACTGTTCATCTAATCTGACCTGCATAATACAGGCCAGAGAATCTCACTTTGTAATTTACTCCTGGGGGAATTCTGTGCCGCCGGGAGGGAATTGGGTGCACTGCCATGTTGGGGCTGGGTTCCAATCCTGGAAACAGCGCGGTGAAGTCGTGCCTGTGCAGTGTGGCTCTGCATGCTGGAAGATGGTGCTCATCGAGGGAATTGTGAATCTGTGGCTGGGGAGTGCTGGACAGACTGAAGCAAGCTCCTGACACTGCTGGATAAAAATGTCTGACGAGCCGGAAGTGGCCTACAGGCCATAGTTTGCCCACTCCGGTCTAGTATGTTTCTTAAGGAGTACAGAAATTACATGGTTTCTATAATAACAAACCTAAACCAGGTCACACATTATAAACTGACAGCATTGCTTTAAATCATTTTCTCTAATGGTAGTTCACAACATCTTTTCAGTTAGAACCACGAAAAAGGAATTTTGGCTTCAGATCAGCGTTGTATCTGCTTAAATACAGCATATAGCATAGAAACCTGTTTAAGATCATTAACGGCAGTGTAATCCTTTGTAAATTAAATAAACTTGTATGTTGAAGATTGCTAATACAATCCAAGATGAAGTTGGTCCAGAATTTAAAAGGACAGCATGGTTGTGATATGGACGGAAGATGACTTATTATTTATTATTTTTGTTCTCAGTTATATAGGTGTGAGAAGCTTGAATGCAACTTTTAACTCGCTGTGGTACATTTACCAAAGAAACAAATAGGGAGTGGAAATGAAATAGTATAGTATGAGCAGTAATTTAAAGATGACCTTTTTCTGTAATGCCAAATTGATCATGACAAAATAGTCAAAATTTGATTTTACTGACCTTCAAATGTAGCATGCATGAGGTTATATATTTTTTCTTTTCAGTTTCCATTCTAAATTAATTTGCGTCTTTATGGAGCTATCAAGATTGTGGCTTAAAGATAGGCATTTTGATGATTGACCTTTTTGATAAAATCCTCCTATAAGAGGGGTTTTAATGGAAACTGGATGTTCCTTTGGTTGTTTAGTGCTTTCAGCAGCTGAAGTGTAGTCCAGTACTAAGAACAAAGAGGGCTTCCTGCTCTTCTCCATGTGTCTGTAGTCCCTTATTCACTTTGCAGCAGTACTGTAAAAAGCCTTTTGAGCTTATTGGATGTGGTTTTCTGAGGCAAGATCTAGTTTTACCGAGAGCCTCAGTTCTTCATCCTCTTCTGAGCATGGCTATATATTCCAAGCACTAGATCATTAAGCAGACACAGAAGTGCTCCAGTTAGAGAGACTACCCCAAACATGCTAGTATGGGCTATAGCTACAACACAGTTTCTATTGAGCTGTGCCATTGTCCTTTCTGACTAATCATTTTAGGATTCAGCAAGGTGTTCTGTCACTAAGGGCAGCTCTGATGTCAACCCATTTCTTGAAACCTTATTTGATTTAGCCAGCCTCTTTGATGTGGTTGAGAAACCAAGACCCCAGCCTTCATCCAGGAACACTAGGGCTCTGGGGTCCTTCATACTTCCTTTGATAGCTCAAGGCCATAGTCTAGGGCCAGACTGAAGTCTGAGGTCCCACAGGAATATACATAGATTCCAAAAGAGACTAAGATCTGTTGAATTAGCAGTGGTTCTCTTTTTCGTTCAATCATTCCTGTGACAGTCATAGGCTTTCTACCAGATCACTCCTGCAATGACCTAGACCAGAGGAAAAACAAAGGGAAAAAGCTCTTACAAAGCTCCAATCAGCATCATTTTCAGAGGAATCTGTCAGTGTGTTCACCCAATTCATAAGTGGAGGAAGGTGCATTTTCATGATGAGCCTAGGACTAGTCTGATTGTGGTCATCTTTCCCTATAGAACAAAGCTGACAAATAGATGGGTCTTACTATACCTTAACTTACCAGCTTCCTCCAGCCCAAGACCATTTAAGGTGAAATGTGAGAAATTAAAATTGATCTTCCTAATTCCAGAATATCTGGAGATTAGTTTTCAATGTTGTCCATCTGAAGTTCACTTTTATTATTTTACATACCTCTGTTGCCCCATTTCTCTTCTAAACTGAACTGTTGTCTCAGTCTTCCCAGGATCTCCATATGGAAGTTTTTCCATGTCTCTAGTCATTTTTGTTGTGAGTCTGAACCCCTTTTAGTTTTGCTACATCTAGTCTCCAGTAGACTTTTTTTTTTTTTCAATTGCCAGATGTGACCATGAGGAGCAAGCCATTCTGTGAACTGAACCAATTTTCTTCAAATTAAACTTGTTTTGAGGATCTCATTGAAACTTGGTCTAAGACTTGTCTTGATTTTTGAGCTATACTGTGAACTTACTACATCTTAAGGTATAAAAAAATTGTACCGTATTTCCAAATTTAATATTATAACGATGCTGTATTTTAAGGCATATGCAATTGGTTGAGATTCTGCCACCCCTCTTTAGAAAGTCATTATTTCTAAGATTATAATTTTGGTGCACAGATACTATGGTGATAGGTACTGTGACAAAGTTCCTCCTCTACCTTGGTGAGTCCTGCGCTTATTGGCGGATTTTGATCGCCTCAGAGATCTTCCCCTCTGGTAGAACCCACAGTCAAATTCCTCCTGTGTCTGATCAGGAGTTGGTAGGTTTGGGGGGGAACCCGGGCCCGCCCTCTACTCCGGGTTCCAGCCCAGAGCCCTGTGGATTGCAGTTGTCTATAGGGTTTCTTGTAACAGCTGCGTGACAGCTACAACTCCCTGGGCTACTTCCCCACAGCCTCCGCTCAACACCTTCTTTATGCTTACTGCAGGACCTTCCTCCTGATGGTCTGCTGATGCTTGTACTCCTCAGTCCTTCAACTCTTCTCCCTCTCAACTCCTTGTGTGCCTCTTGCTCCCAGCTCCTCACACGCAACACCACAAACTGAAGGGAGCTCCTTTTTAAACCCAGGTGCCCTGATTAGCCTGCCTGTCTTAATTGATTCTAGTAGGTTCTTCTTAATTGGCTCCAGGTGTCCTAATTAGCCTGCCTGCCTTAAATTGGTTCCAGAAAGTTCCTGCTTGTTCTAGTGCAGCCCCTGCTCTGGTCACTCAGGGAACAGAAAACTATTCATCCAACGGCCAGTATATTTGCCTTCTATCAGACTTCTGTACCCCACTTGTCTGGGTCTGTCACAGTACCCTTTGGAAATATGTATTTTGTACACAAACACAAGGAACTGAGGGAGAGGGACTATGTAACTTTGGGAAAGTCACTGAAGAAGCCTGCAGTAGAGCAAAAAATTAAATTTAGGTCCCCCAAGTCCCAGGCTAGCACCCTAACCATTGGGACATCCTACCTGTCTGGATTCTCAGATTTGCTAAGGAAATAAAATATTTATTTTGTCTGCAGATGGGGAAATACTGACTTTAAAATTGCATAACTTCATTTCTTCTGCCTTGTGTCCTTCCCACCCAAGCCATTTTAATTTTTGGATGAGTTTAGAAGTGCTAGCGGTAGAAACCTAATGCTAATATCCCCTTTGAAAGTGTACAATTCCATTTTCAAGTGATGTACAGGATTTAATCTCCATGTGTATATTGTGACAAAGTTCCTCCTCTACCTCGGTGGATCCTGCGCTTATTGGTGGATTTTTGTTTGCCTCAGAGATCTTCCCCTCTGGTAGAACCCACAGTCCAGATTAACTCCCCCTGTGACAGGAGTTGGGAGGTTTGGGGGGAACCCGGGCCCGCCCTCTACTCCAGGTTCCAGCCCAGGGCCCTGTGGACTGCAGCTGTTTAGAATACCTCCTGGAACAACTGCACGACAGCTACAACTCCCTGGGCTACTTCCCCATGGACTCCTCCCAACACCTTCTTTATCCTCACCACAGGATCCTCCAGCAGTATGCCTTCTCACTCTCAGCTCCTAGTGCCTCTTGCTCCCAGCTCCTCACACGCAACCTCCTTTCACAGCTCCTGACATGCGCGCCTCACTGACTAACTGGGAGGCTTTTGACTAGTTTCAGCCAGCCCCTGATTGATTGAGACACCTGCAGCCAACCTCCCTGCCTTCTGGAAAGTTCTTAATTGGCCCCAGGTGTCTTAATTGACCTGGAGCAGCTTCCATTTACTTATTCTGGTACCATGGATTTGTTTAGCCCGGGGCTAATATATCTATCTCCCACAACTTTCCTATAGCCATCTGGCCTTGCCCCGTCACAATATATAATCTCTACATAAATGTCTACCCTAAATTTAAAAAAAGGACCAAAAAGGCCAACATGGCTAAAAAGAGTACAAGATGTGGTTAGAGGTAAAAAGGCATCCTTTAAAAATGGGAAGTCAGATCCCACTGAGGAAAATAGAAAGCAGAATAAACTCTGGCAAATCAGATGTAAAAGTATCATGAGGTAGGCCAAAAAAGAATGTGAAGAACAGCTAGTCAAAGACTCAAAAACTAACAGCAGTTTTTTTTGAAGTACAACAGAAGCAGGAATTCTGCCAAACAATCAGTGGGGCGCTGTGTGATGGAGGTGTTAAAGGAGTATTCCAGGAAGACAAGGCTGTTGTGGAGAAGCTAACTGAATTCTTTGCACTGGTCTTCACTGCAGAGGATGTGAAGGAGATTACACACGTGAGCCATTCTTTTTAGGTTGCAAATCAGAGGAACCGTCCAAGATTGAGGTGTCAGTAGAGGAGGTTTTGGAACAAATTGGTAAATTAAACAGTGATAAGTCACCAGGATCAAATGGTATTCCCCCTGAGAGTTCTGAAGGAACTCAAATATGAAATTACAGAAGTACTAACTGTGGTATGTAACCTGTCACTTTAATCAGCCTGTACCGGATGGCTAGAGGAACTAACCCGTACCAGATGGCTAGAGGATAGCTAATGTAAATCTGATTTAAAAAAAAACCTCTAGAGGTGATTTTGGCAATTACAGGCAACTTCAGTACCAGGCAAATTGGTTGGAACCATAGTAAAGAAAAGAATTATCAGATACATAGCTGAACGTGATATGCTGGGGAAGACTCAGCATCGCTTTTGTAAAGGGAAATCAAGACTCACTAATCTATTAGAATTTGACAAGTATGTGGACATCGGTGATCCAATGGATATAGTGTACTTGGACTTTAAGAAAGCTTTTGACAAGATCCTACACGAGAGGCTTTTAAGCCCAGTAAGCAGTCATGAGATAAGAGGGAAGGTCCTCTTTCGGGTCAGTAACTCGTTAAAAGATAGGAAACAAAGAGTAGGAATAAATGTCAGTGGAGAGAGGTAAATAGCAGCGTTCCCCAAGGCTCTGTACTGGGGCCAGTTTTGTTCAATGTATTCATAAATGATCTGAAAAAAGGGGTAAACACTGACGTGGCAAAGCTTGCAGATGATACAAAATTCCGTGAAATAGTTCAGGCCAAAGCAGATTGCGAAGTTACAAAGGGTTCTCACAAGACTCAGGGACAAAATGGCAGACGAAATTCAATGATAAATGCAAAGTTTGGGGCATTGGACAACATAATCCTAGCTATACATAGAAAATGGTGGGGTCTAAATTAGCTGTTACCACTCAAGAGAGAGCTCTTGGAGTCCTGAATAATTCTCTGAAAACATCTGCTCCGGTGTACAGTGGCAGTCAAAAAAAGCTAACAATGCCAGGAACTATTAGGAAAGAGTTAGCTAATAGGACAGAAAATATCATAATCCCACTGTATAAATCCATGATACACCCACACCTTGAATACAGTGTGCAGTTCTGGTTGCTCTACCTCAAAAAAGATATACAAGTAAAAGTACAGAGAAGAGTAACAAAAATGATTAGGCATATGAAACAACTTCCATATGGAAAGATGAAAAAGACTGGGACTATTCAGTTTAGAAAAGAGATGACTAAGGGGGCGATATGGTAGAGGTCCATAAAATCATGACTGGTGTGGAGAAAGTAGATAAGGAAGTGTTAATTACTCTTTCTCATAACATAAGAACCAGGGGTCACCAAATGAAATTAATAGGCAGCAGGTTTAAAACAAAAGGAAGTATTTTTTTCACACAGTGCACAGTCAACCTATGGAACTCCTTGCCCCAGAGGATGTTGAGAAGGCCAAGACTATAACAGGGTTCATAAAAGACGGTGTCTCTAGCCTGTTTGCCAGTAGCTGGGAATGGGTGACACGAGATGGATCACTTGATGATTACCTGTTCTGTTCATTCCCTCTGGGGCATCTGGAATTGGCTACTGTCGGAAGACAGGATACTGGGCTTGATGGACCCTTGGTCTGACCCAGTATGGCCATTCTTGCGTTCTTATGGAGAATAGGTCCACCAAAGACTGTTAGCCAAGATGGTCAGAGCACAACCTCATGCTGTGGGTGTCCCAAAACCTCTGACTGCCAGAAGCTGGGACTGGACAACAAGGAATGGATCATTTGATAATTGTCCTGTTCTGTTCATTCCCTCTGAAGCTTCTGGCACCCGCCACTGTTGGAAGATACGATACTGGGCTAGATGGACCATTGGTCTGACCCAGTGTTGCCATTTTTATGTTCTAACTAGATGTGAAATTCATGATGCAGTTCATGGATGGGGTAGGAGAAGCAGTTGAAGTTTGGGAGTGCTAGCAAGATGCTAATTGTCCCCCTGAGTAGTGACTACAAATATAAAGCCATGAAGATCACATTACCTGAGTGACTTAATTTAAATGTAAAATTTGAGTCTGACATGACAGATACTTCGATAGATCTGTATTTATGCCTCCTGGAGTTGTAAAGTTTTCCTGGAACAGGTCTGATCTGGTCAGTCTTAAGCAAGCAGCACTGTATTGGTTAATGCCTGGTCCACGTATGAAATACCTTTGCAATCATACGGGCTAGAAATATAATTAATTAAAAAATGCAGGCTTGAAAAACCTCCAAGACTGCTTTAGATGTTGCAAAAGTCATAGAAGCTGAGAGTGAGACACTGTGACATGAGCGTTACTCATAACCCTAAAAACGTAATACCCTTTCCTGGAAGAGAACTGAATTGCTCCACCTTTCCATGGTATAGAATTTGGCCAAAATGTAGAAGAAAGACAGTGTTCTCTATAAGTTCTCTAAAGAAAATGGAGGTTTAGTGTTTGAGCTGTCTTTATTTCTATGGTTTTCTGTTTCTAATTGTGGTTGTGATTGCTAATTCATCCCCCTTAATAGATGCTTCAGGAAGAGATTGCATATATAGCAACAATGCATATGGTGAAGAGACTTCTTTCAGAGAAGGACGCAGAGGAAGTTGCTCAGAAAGGAAATTGCATGTGGTTGAAGAGTTTCTTAGTAATTTTATTAATTTGATGCTAGACAGGAGCAGGTAGCCAAAGTTCTGTACAGTTTTGTTACCCAGCATAAAACCTGTAGCATATTGCTGAAAGTAATTGATAGAAGCCGGTTTACATTATTTGTGTTCTTGTTTTTGAAAATAATTTGTTAATTAGGGAAGCCCAAAGCTTGTTTTTGGTTTTTAATATTTTTGACAATTGTATAAAAGTCTGCAGTATGGCAATTTACAGTGGTGTCTGTGGAATTTATTCTTAATTTGAATTAAGTGGAGCATAATAGAATTTTAAAGGGTTCATTTCTAAAACTTTAATATGTTGAAAAGTGGGTAAATATTTGCCCAGTAATCAAATTGATCAAACTGGATTCAATGATTGGGTTCATTCCAAACTTACAAGTTAGAAGGACCCTTATTTTAAATGGCAGTTTATTAGTTGAGATTTCTTTCACTTTGGACGTCTACCAGATTATTCCTGTTGCTGAATCCTTCACCGCACTTAACTTTTATTGTAATCAGTATTTACTTTGGTACACTTAGCAGCGAAGTATGTGTGTGTGTGTTTTTTTTTTAACTTGGTATAGCTGAGTTGTTAATTAACATAGTGCCCAAAGATACATTAGGTGCTTTGAGGCTATTTTAGTAATAATGTAGCACCTAGGAGACCATTATTCTAAGTACTGGACAAACAGAACAAAAAGATGATCCCTGCACCTAAAAACTTATGATCAAAGTTATAAGATGAGAGAACAGACAGACCAACGGGGAATTCCAGGCAACTGAGTGTGAATATTGGTAAGCATGGTAGGCAGCGATCTCAGCTCACCAATGACCTAGTCATGCTGACATTTTTTTGTGAAGACACTTCTTTCTTGGGTAGTAGGGAGTCTGAAGTATAAGACAGTTCTGAAAATCCTTTTCCATTTTTTTATACCTTGGCATTCTTGCCCCTTTTTAGCTATTAACCATAAGTGTTTTCTTTAATTTCTATTTTATATTGTGAGTTTTTCAATACACATATTCTTCACACTCTGGGCACGAAAAACTTGTCAAAGTTGGAACAGTTTTTTGAATTGCATCATCCTATTACAAAACAAACAGCTAAGTCTAAATCAATTCGATATTTTTAAAAAGAACATGAATAATTGAATGCAGTATATCAAATGTGTTTTAGTACTTTTCAGTTCTAGGTTGATACTGTGTAATATGCTGATGTAGACTTCTGATTTTTTTTTTTGATTTTTTTTTTTTTGATAATGGAGAACTTTTCAGTGAGTGATGGAGACTATTGTAGTGTAAAGGCATTGATCTATAAAGTTCTGAGAGCCCCAACTTTCATTGAAGGCAACATATGAAATTTGCTATTGTATTATTGGAGAGAATTCAGAGACAATCAAGAATAAGGGGGTTTAGAAACCATGAACTACAAGGAAAGGTTGAAAGAACTCAACATGTTTAGTGTAGAGAAGAGAAGGCTAATTGGAGAAATAAGTCCTCATATATGTAAAAGGTTGTCATAAAGAGGTCAGGGATCAATCTTTCTCCATGTCCACGGAGAGTAGGAGAAGTAATAATGGGCTTAATTTTAACTAAGGGAGACTTGGAAAGTTTTGCCTAATAACTAACCTAACTATAAGCATATGTAAGCCATGGGAAAGCTTATCTAAGGAGGTTGTGGAATCCCCATCATTTGAGGGTTTTAAGAACAGGTTAGACAAACATCTTTCAGGGATGATCTATGCATATGCAATCCTGCTTCAATATGAGCTGGACTAAATGACCTCTTGAGGTCCCTTCCAGTCCTGCATTTCTATGATTCTAAATATCAAATATAATATGAAAATCCTGCCTTTTACATCTGTGTGGTATGTGATGTTTAGTTACTATATGTAGAATAGTAAGCAATAGTCACTGTTTAAACTTTGGAAATAAAATCCAAAATTGCTATAGGAATTTGGCCCAAACTGTCTCCTAAAAATTGAAGTGTCTGTTTCAGAAACAGCAAAGTGGAACAAACTTGTTTATTTCTCAACCATGTTGCAAATTAATTTAAACTGTTGCTTGCCATACTACAGCAGTCTTAGAAATAAATACTGGCATTTTCAAAACTTTATAAGTAAAGACTGGAGCAAAGGTTGTTTTCATTTTCTTGTTTATCACCAAGCTAATTCTAGTATTTAATCTAGTATTCTCTGTGTACTGTTAATTCCCCTTAAGCCAAGTGTCTTTCAGTCCAAGGAAAGCTAGAAAAGACTGTTGTGATCAGACCTTTCATTATGTTGGCTAACCTAAATTTCCAAATTAAACAATATATTAAGTCCAAATTCAAAGAGTGGCTTTTCATTTGATTATAGTTGCATATTCTCTTCTGCATTGAGTAGACAACTTGGCATTTTGGTTATTGGCATTGTCATTTTGGAGGCATGAGTGTTAACACATCACCAGACTTAGTTTCCTTAGTTGTCTCTACTCTCGTCACTTGTAGAGTACCTAGAGCATTTCTTAACTTTTGCATGTGGACCATTGTGATAACAAATTTGAAATGCAAATTAGTTATCCTAAAATGTAAGTAAAATTGCCTCTTTGGGTGTTACAGGCGAGTCACATCTTAGGCGCATTTAACATGCGCGAATTCAGCTTTGCACGGTCAGCAAAAGCAGAAAAAAAAGAAAAAAAACAATTTTAAAACTTCATCTGTAGTGCGGGCGATTTTGCCGGCCATTCAACTCAATGAGCATTTCACTATACGCGGTTTTCGCTTTACGCGCTAAGCGCGGAACGGAACCCCCGCGTAAGATGAGACTTGCCTGTACTTCTCATTTTGGATTTTTTTGTAATGTCTGTTCTTTGTTTTCTTTTCAGATACAGAACATGGTCTCGGAAACTGGATTAAAGCAATCTTGTTGACATTTTTATTTATACTTTTTTATTTTTGTATTTGACTTAAAGTGCCATGAGAAAATTTGCATATTGCAAGGTGGTCCTTGCCACCTCACTGGTTTGGGTCCTTTTGGATATGTTTCTATTGCTGTACTTCAGTGAATGCAACAAATGTGATGAGAAAAAAGAGCGAGGTCTACCTGCTGGAGACGGTGAGTAGATGTTCATAAATTACAACTTGGTTTAAATAAGCATCAGTGAAAACTTGCCCATTGATAATTCCCAACAGTATGAGTAGGGCTTTATCTTGTACATATCACAACAATTGTCAGTCTTTTTAAAAAAAATCCCGAAGGTTGTGTAGGCTCTCTAATACCTGAGGCATTCTGAAGGCAGATTTCATTTAAGATGACATTAGTAATCAATTGCATGCAGTAGATAGTATAGGAAAGTAACAGAGTTAAGAAAATAATCTAAATCCTTCCCTACCGTAATGTAAATCTGCAGTAACTCCACTGACATCAATAGCATTACAGCAGTGTAACTAAGAGCTATATTTGGCCAGTTAATATAGTAATTTTGAAGGACAGTGATCTCATTACAAAATAAATGTTGGAACAAAAGGGCATTTATTAAAATTAGTACAATAAACCCTCCAGTGTTGAGTTGTTGAATAAGTGCTTATTTTTGAAACAGGAACTATTTTGTTCTGTAGCAAAATTATTCAAGAAAGCTCTACTACTCCTGTGCCTGTCCTCCTTTGCTTCCCAGCATAGTTTCCATATGCCACCCAATGGAGCTCTCGGTGCTTTTAGAAAGAATATTTTAAGCTGCATAAAACTGTTGCTACTATAGTATAAAGTTGTCTGGGTTCAGTACAGGTATGACTATTTTTCTTTGTAGATGTATAAAACAAATCAAGTAAAGCTGTAAAATACAGATGGAGCTGGCAATGGCTATTGTTAAGATTGCCTTCCACTTTCCATTATAACTCTGTCAGACTTCAGGATGGATTGATTTAAATTACCTAGTGGAAAGCCTCACTTTAAATAATTGGTTTTAATCAGATTTTCTGTTTGTAATTCTGTTCTTATCTAAAGAAAGGTGCAGTCTCATTGGTTAATATTACCATTAAAACATGTCAAAAAATGGTTCAGCCATTACCAAGAACGACATTCGGGGAAATTTTTTTAGTAAATGTTAGAAACTTCTGCCACGCATTTAATGGAGGCATTCTAGTCCCTCCATGCTTTAGAGAAGGGACTTGAAATATTGTGGGGTGTATGTCAGAGAGGTGCCTATGGAGGTCCCTGTGAAAATCCACCTCTATTTGAGTTATATGCCCTTGAAAAGTGACATTGATACATACACACAGGTTTGGACAGCAAAATAGTATGAAGATTCCATCAGGGCTTAGTATACTACTTCTAAGTGCAGCAGGAGCTGAGCAGGACTCTTCTTACAGTTGCTTCTTCTGGCTGTTTGGAGCTACTGTTGTGCCAGCCACCAGAACTGAGTAGGGAGACTTTATGCTGTCTGCTTCTCCGCTGATGTCCAGCAGCATAGAGTAGGAGGAGAAGGAGAAAACAGCCTGCATTTAAATGCAAGGAGTGAGGAGCTGGGAAAGCAGTACGCTAGGAAGGGACAGGAGCAGAGGGAGAAGGAGGGTTCGTTATATGGGGCAGGAATAGAATGGGATAGGCATGGGAAGATGTGGGCAGAAGGCCTTCTAATTTAAAGCATCTTGAGAACCTGGAATAGAACCCAGGATTATTAAGTCCCCACATTTCCCTGTTGTCTAGCAAATAGCTGTGAAATTGACCAGTGAAGTATCTCATCCCCTTCCAGTGACTGCTGTCAGCTACTCCATAAGCTTAGTGGAAGAAGTCTATGCTATGGATTTAAACTTGCCAACCCTAAAGGTGACCAATATTGGGGGGATGGGTTGTATTGAATATGGTTATATTACATGTGATAGAATTTCAGTTTCTTTCACTTGTGCGTGTGGTGGTGTTTTAAAAAAACCACCCTACGTAATTACACAGACTGCATTAAAAGTTAGGTTGCAAAGTCAAGCACCCAAGACTTAAGAAATATCAAAATTAAGGTGGTCCATGCAATTGTAAATCAGTAACCTGGAATGTATGCATTACCATGCAGTCTTTACATGATCACCTATTTATTTTTTTCTCCATCAGGCTTCTGCCTCATTCAGTTGCATAGGATAGATAGTGCCCAAACAGGATTGTGTAGTGGAGGAAGCTGATTGTAGGACCCCAATCTCGTTTGTTATAGAACTTGAAAGTTGAGTAGTGAATGAGGCAGGAAACTGCAGGAAGAGAAATGTTGATCTCAAGCAGTTGAATCCTACCCCTGTGAACTGGGTTTCTGTAAACTTCCAATGTGCAACTGGACAAGTCCCTTAAACCGAATTTTTAGGAGGTGGCCACTAACTGTGTGGCTCCTTTTTGGTGCCCAATTTGAAACACATGGGATTTGATGTACAGAAGTGCTGAGCACTCACAACCACAATTGAAGTCAATGGCAGCTGTGATTAGAATGTATAAACTGGAAGTACTTGAAAAAATCAGGCCCTAAGCATCTCAAGTGGGGCACTTGAAATTAGTACAGTAAAAACTTTGGTATCCAGCATGTTGAGGGAATGGAGGGTGCCAGAAAGTCAAAAATTCTGGTTTAACTAAGAGGGAGGGAGGGAGTTTGGGTGTGGGAGGGAGCTCAGGGCTGGGTGTTGGGGCATGGGAGGGGATTCGAGGTGGCAGATCCTGGCGGTGCTCACCTCGGGCAGCTTCCTGCAAGTGGCAACGTGTCCCTGCTGCTCCGAGGCTGAGGGCGCAGTCAGGTGGCTCTGCATGTTGCCTCTGCCTGCAGGCGCCACCCCCACAGCTCCCATGGCCGTGGTCCCCAGCCAATGGGAGCTGCGGAGCCAGCGTAAGCCCACCGTGGCTGTTCCTCTGCCTAGGACCATTGACCACAGCCAATGGGAGCTGCGGGGGCAGTGCTTGCGGGCAGAGGCAGCGCACAGAGCTGCCTGGCCGCACCTCCACCTAGGAGCAGCAGGGACATGTTGCCGCTTGCAGGGAGCTGCCCGAAGTGAGCACCACGTGGATCTGGCACCCCGAAACCCCTCCCTTGCCCCAACCCCCTGCCCTGAGTTCCCCTCCCACACTCAAACTCCCTCCCAGAGCCCATGCCTCACAATTCCCCCCGAAATGTCAGTTTATAGAGCTTTCTGGTTGGTAAAGTGCTGGATAACAGATCTTACTGTAGATACTTTGACAACTTTGGTCTTAATCTCTATGCCTTAGTTTCCAGTAGTAAAATAGTGATTATATTTTACCTCATAAGGGTGTTGTGAAGATAAAATAGTGTTGAGGCTCTTCTGATTTTAAGGCCAGAATCTGTGTTTGGAGCTTTTAATGTGACTAATTTCTTTTAAGTATAATTACTGTGCCTATAAAAAAAAAAAAAAAAAGATGTGCAGAGGACGAATTAAATGTGAAATTCCTTGAAAAGTTCTGTTCCCTGACTGGCAGTGAAAGTTTTTTGGGACAAGAGGGAAACATGTATTAAACCCTTATCTCTGCAGCGGGCGGAGGCCTTTTCTTTGCTTTATTGCTGCTACTATTGATGTTACTGGAGAATTTGGGTTGCACTGTCCATACTATGCACCGAATGAGGCAAGTGGTCCTGTGATACATAACAGAATTAGACTGGCCATAATTAGAGCTTATTGAAAATCTTCCAGTGGAACAGTTCTCTGTTGAAAAATGGTAATGTGGTGGAATCAGTGGTCTGCAAGAACATATCAATTCCTTTGAACCAAGCAGATTGGCCAACTGGCAATTTTTAACAATACATCTCAGCCAAACTTGAACCAATTTCATGTGACAAAGAAAAGGTATTTCTTTGGTCAGAGTATTCACCCTACCAAATTTCAAAGGCCTGTTGCAAACAGTGGAAATGTTTGAGCTTCTAGGAAAAAACTCTGAAAATCTTTTATAATGGAAATGCTAACAAACTGAATGTAGGTGTTGCTAATAGTTTCCCCTCTGCAGTCCTTTTGGAAAACTCAGTGAAATAGACACAAGATAACTCATTTGTTACTCTTTATATGTTTGTATAATTTGAGTGTTGAGTTTAAAAAAAAACACAAAAAACGAGCAGTACTTGTGGCACCTTAGAGACTAACAAATTTATTTGGTCATAAGCTTTCGTGGGCTAGAATCCACTTCATCAGATGCATAGAGTGGAACATACAGTAGAAAGATAGATATAGATTATATATATATATATAGATATATAGATATACACAGAGAACATGAAAAGGTGGAGATGGTTGCCATACCAACTGTAAGTAGCTAATCAATTAAGGTGAGCTATTATCAGGAGAAAAAAACTTTTTTGTAGTGATAATCAGGATGGCCTATTTCAAACAGTTGATCTAGAATCCTACTTTCGACGTCTCCGACTCAAGGAATATTTCCAACACACCTCTGAACAACATAGTAACCCACAGAAACCTTCCTACCAGCACTACAAAAAAGGATTCTGCGTGGACTCCTCCTGAAGGTCAAAACAACAGACTGGACTTCTACATAGAGTCGACGTGCACTGGCTGAAATTGTGGAAAAGCAGCATCACCTGCCCCGTAACCTCAGCCGTGCAGAACACAATGCCATCAACAGCCTCAGGAAAAACTGACATCATAATGAGAGAGGCTGACAAAGGAGGTGCTGTCGTCATCATGAATAGGTTGGAATATGAACAAGAGACTGCTAGGCAGTTCTGTAACACCACATTCTACTGGCCATTACCCTCTGATTCCACTGAGGATTACCAAAACTACACCATCTGCTCTAGAAACTCCCTGGAAAAGCACAGGAACAAATCTGCACAGACACCCCTGAACCTTGACCAGGGGAATTCTGTTTGCTTCCCAAGATCCATAAATCTGGAAATCCTGGACGCCCCATCATCTTGGGCATTGGCACCCTAACAGCAGGATTGTCTGGCTATGTAGACTCTCTCCTCAGGCCCTATGCTACCAGCACGCCCAGCTATCTTAGAGACACCACTGTCTTCCTGAAGAAACTGCAATCACTTAGCCCTGGTCTACACTACGAGTTTAGGTCGAATTTATTAGCGTTATTTCGATTGATCCGTGCACCCATCCACACGACGAAGCCCTTAACATCGACTTCTAGGGCTCTTAAAATCGATCTCGCCACTCCACCCCCAACGAGGGGATTAGCGCTTAAATCGATATTGCCGAATCGATGTAGGCTAGTGAGGACGCAATTCGACAGTATTGGCCTCCTGGATCTATCCCACAGTGCAACATTTGACCGCTCTGGACAGCAGTCTGAGCTCCAATGCTCCGCCCAGGTAGACAGGAAAAGCCCCGCGAACTTTTGAATTTCATTTCCTGTTTGGCCAGCGTGGTGAGCTGCAGGTGAGCGCAGATCTCATCAGCAGAGGTGACCATGATGGAGTCCCATCAAAAGGATTTTTTGCTCCCCCCTCAGTTGCTTTCACGGAGGGAGGGGGGAGCAAGGGTTAGGCTCATTTCCTTCTAGCTGCAGATGGTACAATTTGCGGTGAGCAAGGAGGCGCCTTCCCTTCTAGCAGCAGATGGTACAATATGCTTGATATCCATCATCAGCTCCTGGCCCCCTCAAGGATTGAACTCGCAACCCCGGGTTTAGCGGGCCAACGCTCAGACCGCTGAGCTATCCCTCCGCCTGTGTTCCAGGCAGTACTGAATCTCCCTTAAACAAAACGTAAAAAAGAGAATGACCAGTCACTCTGGTCACTCCCATTTATGTCCAAGCGCCCCCGGCCAGCCACACCATAGGCCGCCGGCCAGGAGCACACGAATACCAATCATATTGTACAATCTGCTGCGAGAAGGAAAGGAGCTTCTGCTGTGTGGTCCCGCGACCACGACCATTTATGGCATATTGCACCATCTGCAGCTAGAAGGCAAGGCGCTCCTGCTGTGTAGTCCCGCGACTACCAGCCTCAGGCAGAATGGCCCCCTCAAGGATTGAACTCGCAACCCCGGGTTTAGCGGGCCAACGCTCAGAACGCTGAGCTATCCCTCTGCCCGTATTATAGTGTGACTGAATCCCCACTAGACCTAATGTCCAGGCATACGCTGGAGATATACGGTAATTGTGAGCTGAGCAGGCTTCCGTAGCAAACACGGAAACCCCGGAAAAAAGGCGCGAAAAATATTGCTTTCACGGAGGGAGGGATGACGTACCCAGAACCACCAGCGACAATGTTTTCTGCCCCATCAGGCTTTGGGATCGCAACCCAGAATCCCAATGGGCGGCGGAGACTGCGGGAACTGTGGGATAGCTACCCGCAATGCAATGCTCCGAAAGTCGATGCTAGCCCCGCTACTGTGGACACAGTCAATCGACCTCATGGTCTTAACGCTCTTTAGTGGGGACACACACAATCGATTCCATAAATTCGGGTTTTAAAATATCGACTTCTATAAATTCGACCTAATTCTGTAGTATAGACGTACCCTTAGTGATCTTCCAGAAAACACCACCCTGGCCACTATGGATGTAGAAGCCCTCTACACCAACATTCCACACAAAGATGGACTACAAGCCATCAGGAATAGTATCCCCGATAATGTCATGGCAAACCTCGTGGCTGAACTTTGTGACTTTGTCCTCAGTCACAACTATTTCACCGTTGGGGACAATATATACCTTCAAGTCAGCGGCACTGGTATGGGTAGCCGCACGGCCCCATAGTATGTCAACATTTTCATGGCTGACTTACAACAACACTTCCTTAGCTCTCGTCCCCTAACACCCCTACTCTGCTTGCGCTACATTGATGACATCTTCATCATCTGGACCCATGGAAAAGAAGCCCTTGAGGAATTACACCATGATTTCAGGTTTCAGTTTTCCATGATTTCAACAATTTCCATCCCACCATCAACCTCAGTCTGGACCAATCCACACAAGCGATCCACTTCCTGCATACTACAGTGCTAATAAGCGATGGTCACATAAACACCACCGTATACCGGAAACCTACTGACCGCTATACTTACCTACATGCCTCCAGCTTCCATCCAGGACACACCACACGATCCATTGTCTACAGCCAAGTTCTAAGATACAACTGCATTTGCTCCAATCCCTCAGACAGAGACAAACACCTACAAGATCTCTATCAAGCATTCTTAAAACTACAATACCCACCTGCTGAAGTGAAGAAACAGATTGACAGAGTCAGCCTGAAGAGTACCCAGAAGTCACCTACTACAAAGGCCGAACAAAGAAAGTAACAAAACGCCACTCTAGCGCATCATCAAAGATCTACAACCTGTCCTGAAGGACAATCCCTCACTCTGACTGATCTTGGGAGACAGACCAGTCCTCAGTTACAGACCGCTCCCCAACCTGAAACAAATACTCACCAGCAACCACACATCAAAAACACTAACCCAGGAACCTATCCTTGCAACAAAGCCCGGTGACATCTCTGTCCACATGTCTATTCAAGGGACACCATCATAGGACCTAATCACATCAGCCACGCCATCAGGGGCTCGTTCGCCTGCACATCTACCAATGTGATATATGTCATCATGTGCCAGCAATGCTCCCCTGCCACGTACATTGGCCAAACCGGACAGTCTACGCAAAAGAATCAATGGACGCAAATCTGACATCAGGCATCATAACATTCAAAAACCAGTAGGAGAACACTTCAGTCTTTCTGGTCACTCAGTAACAGACTTAAATGTGGCAATTCTGCAACAAAAAAACTTCAAAAACAGACTCCAACAAGAAACTGCTGAACTGGAATTAATTTGCAAACTGGATACCATTAAATTAGGCTTGAATAAAGACTGGGAGTGGATGGGTCATTACACAAACTAAAACTATTTCCCCATGCTAATTTTCCCCCCTACAGTTACTCACACCTTCTTGTCAACTGTTTGAAAATAGGCCATCCTGATTATCACTACAAAAGGTTTTTTGCTCTTGATTAGCCACTTACAGTTGATATGGCAACCATCTCCACCTTTTCATGTTCTCTATCTATCTTCCTACTGTATGTTCCACTCTACGCATCTGATTAAGTGGGTTCTAGTCAACGAAAGCTTATGCCCAAATAAATTTGTTAGTCTCTAAGGTGCCACAAGTAGTCCTCGTTCTTTTTGTGGATACAGACTAACATGGCTACTACTCTGAAACTTATGTTTTTCAGTGAGTATAGGATGCATTTTGTTTTTTCTCTTGACAAGCTATTTTCCCCCTCTTTGATCTCGTGTAAGATTACAGTATTCTCTCTTAGCCAAAATTAAGGAACATTTCATAATTTCATATTTGGGAAGTAGGAAGAGGAAAAGGTGGTGCCTTGATTTTACTGGAATTAGTTTATATTCTGTTAGAGTACATTGAATTATTTAGTTCATTTATAGTACTGTTTTCTATTAAAATTAATCTGATAATTCAGTGGCTAGATGACTGAGACCAGTATATATGATAATGGTCAAGTTAAAAACAAGTGTCTGGAAATTTCATTATTTGTGTATTTAAAAAAATTTAATTTTGAAAAATATCACCTAATGGCTTTTTATAAAGAAACACTGGCCACTTTGATAGGTTGGTTTCATTTTTTAGTATCAATTATTTGTAATGCTTTCTCAGAAGCATAAAAATGAAATGTTCTGTTTCCGGTTTTGTCTTTTACTTGGCAAACAATTGGTGTCAGAAATAGTATTCCTAGTTTAGGAGTAAAATTAAATTTGCTTGGTACAGATTGGCTAGAGCTAACACATTGTTTCCAGTTTGTAATAGATTAATTCTGGTGGAATTAAATTCTCCTAAAATTAAGAGAGGATTGTTCTGAAGAATGATAAAAAATGCAATTTGAATTCAGAATGCCAAATCGTAAAGTATATTACACATCAGAATTTTAGTCTACATGGATTAGTCTTCACTTAAATAGAAGTTTTTATATAAAAATTCCTTTGCTAACCTAATAATCTATGTGGAAGTGGATGTTATTAGATGTGAAATAAACCCCCCGCTGATTTTTTTTCTCTCTGAAAGTCTGTGAAATGTAATGTGGAGGTTTATTCCATAACTGAGTTAAATTAGTGATGCAGTAGATTTGTACAATACGAAATGTGATGACAAAAGGATGGGTGCTTTTGGCTGCTGAGAATGAGACTTAAATGCTCTTGTTAAATATATTAATAGTCGGAAGTTTATATTTTTCCAGTATTTAAAAATGTCAAATTTTAAATCACTTATCTTCGCCTCTTGCTTCATATGAAACAGTGCATCATTAAATAAATTAGATATGCTTTTGTAAAACATAAACGAGAAGAAAACGTAAAGGTGCCTGCAATAGTCTTATTTCTCCAGTAAATTTCAGAACCAGCGGTTCTCAAACTGGGTTAGGACCCCAAAGTGGGTCGCAACCCCATTGTAATGGGGTCACCAGGGCTGGCATTACACTTCCTGAAGCCCAGGGCCGAAGCCGGAGCCCACCACATGGGGCCAAAGCTTGAGCCATACTGCTTGGGACCAAAGCTCAGAGGCTTCAGTTCTGGGTGATGGGGCTTGGGTTTTGGCTTTGGCCCCGGCCCCCATGTCTGGGGCAGTGGGGCTCAGGCTTCAGTCCCTTATCCTGGGTTCATGTAGTCATTTTTGTTAGAAGGGGGTCGCGATGCAATGAAGTTTGAGAACCCCTGGTTGTTCAGTATTAAAACTTCTTCTTTTTTGTTAGTTCCAGAACCGGTACAGAAGCCACACGAAGGTCCTGGAGAAATGGGGAAGCCTGTTGTTATTCCTAAAGAGGATCAAGAAAAAATGAAAGAGATGTTTAAAATAAATCAGTTTAATTTAATGGCAAGTGAAATGATTGCACTCAACAGATCATTACCTGATGTCAGGTTAGAAGGGTAAGTACCTTCTATTCTATTGAAAGCATGCTTTACTTAAATGAACACACATTAAAAATTCTCCATAGTAACCATTGTTCTTTTATATATTGGTAATCAGCGTAGATATAAAAGTTAAGACACAAGAGATTGTTAGAATTGCTGGGTTTGGAGGGGCGGGGGGAGGTTTCATTTGTAAAATTCAGCTTAAAAGCAAAACCAACAAATTTCACTTACTACTATTGTAACCATGAAGTTAGTTCTGATTATTAGGCTTTTTTAAGAAAAGAAATTAAATTGGTCATGTAGGGTGGATAAGCGGCAAAGAGTCCTGTGGCACCTTATAGACTAACAGACGTATTGGAGCACCTGCCCACCTCCAGGGATACTGCTTTGGAGTCACCTAACATGGAATGGACATGAGCAAGCACTCGAAGAGAAGTATTACCTTTTCCATAACTGGTGTTCTTTGAGATGTGTTGCTCATGCCCATTCCATGACCCATCCTCCTTCTCCACTCTGAGTTTCCGGCAAGGAAGAACTGATGGTAGAGGGAGCCGGTGGCGCACCTTTTACTGTGCCATGCGGGCGCCACTCCAGAGGGGGCCAGAGCCGGTCCCCTATGGATACTGCTGAGGGAAAGACATCTGGCACATATAGTGAGTGCACACACCTGCTATGGAATGGACATTAGCAACACATCTTGAAGAATACCAGTTACGGAAAAGGTAACAGTCTTTTCTAAAATCTTGAAGGACATGATCAGAAACAATCATTTCAGTTTGCTAACTACATATAATACTTCCTTTGTTTAATAAATCAGTTTTTAAATACAAAATGTTTTGATCAATTTTTAATGTATCCAGAACATTTAATGTAATTTTATTATACTAATTTAGAATGCTGGTTTTGTGCATTTTTAATTGAATTTATTTCTATCCAAAAGCAGCTTGACATAAACCATGAGTAAAAATTAATTTAATAAATAGAAAATGGTCAGTGATGCACATTTTAATTTAATGTAAAAATTAAGTATTTGAATAAATGGATGTTAAGCTACATAATTTATTTAGTAATTATGTATAGATATAGTATATCCTCCTGGTTATCAAAAAGTAGTACCAAATTTATTGTAAAGGCTATATTTGGTTGCAAAGCAACATTTTAATGGTTATACCAGCCAGTGAGAATCATCTTTTCTTTGGGAAAAAACAAAGTGCAAATGTAGTACATGATTAAAATTTGATTTAAATCATTCTATCCTGGAAAATAGAGATTTTTGATCATGTCTGGTAAATCTCAAGAGAAAATTACTTGTTTGAAGAATTCAGAGGTCTCATGTTTATAATGAACCAAACTAAATTCATCATTTATATAGGGGAAAACATTTAACAAGAAATGGTGTACTTGAAGTAAGTTTACGTAATGTAATTGATACAAATTTTTATTTAGGTTCCATATAGTTCTCTAGTGTCCATCTGGTTTTACTACATTTGAAGTTGCTTGCATGGTGTTGACCCTTTCAGATTCATTTTTTTTAGTTAACAGTGACTGAAATAAAATTGTATCTTCTTAAAGATCGTAAGATGGCTCTCTTGGAGTTTCCCTGACCACTTGAGGGGAGGGACTTTCAGGTGGGCACAGAGCTCATGAAGTAACTTTTTTCCCAGTCAGCTGCCTGCCTTCTTTTCAATGAATCATTGAACTCTCTTCTCTGGAAGCTCATCTGGGGCTGCTGCTGATTCAGGGTCTAGCTGCTAGATTGATCTATTCCCCCTACTATCCTGCTACCCCAAAGGACGTAATCAGGGGTTACGAGGGATGACCACTTTTCTCTGTAAAGTTCTAGTTCTATATTTTAAAAATAATGCTACGTCAAAAGTAACTTGAAGAGTATGTGGGTATGTAGTAGTGGAGATGGTTGTGTTTTATATAAGGGTAATGTGATCAACTTTAAGACTTTGTATTAAGCTAGATCTGTTTTTTGAATCATTTGGATTCATAATTAACTGAATAAATTTTGAGGTGGGTTATGAATTTACATTTAGATTAATTACCTCATGTTAAAAACTGCAGTTATTTGTTTACTATTATTATTTGACCATATTTTTAGTATGATAGAGGGACCTTATTTTTTCTTGAAAGTGGCACAGATTTTCCTGTTTCATATATATGTGTATATAAGTTTGCATATATTTAATTGTATCCTTCTTTCTTCTCTCTGCCATGTCTCACTTATACCCTTATGGCTATCGCTTGTAAATGGATCTGTCCAGGCATATGGTTCCAGCTATTTGGATTCATTTGTAGGCTCTAGCGCTGATAGCATAAGCTATTTGGAATAGGGAGAGTGTCTTTGTGGTACAGTGTATAAGACTTTTGATTAATACTGTAATATTCCAGATTGGTTTTAGTTGTAAGGGGCTCAAAAGTTTTTTTTGAGATTATTGTTGAGAGCATATGATCTACAATTGCTTTTCTTTGAACCAAGTTTGATACGTTGGTTTCTAGAACTTTCTTGCTGGAGAGAAAAACGGAACAGAAAAATTCAGAAACAGTTGCCTCATTTGGAAGTTAAGAATTGATTGAAGTTCTGTTCCAACTCAAGTCATGTTATGATTTGAGATTCACAAGAAAAGTAAAATAGAACTTTTTTATGCTTACTGACCTCACTATTGCTTTGAAAAATTGTCTTTAATTATACCAGTTTGAGGGTGCAATTACTTTTACAGTTAAGTGCAAAGATGAGAAATTAAATTAATTGTGTGCAGGTGTAAGACTACTTTATTTAGCCATTTGTAAGTCATATTTTGTAGGGTAAAGACCATCTACATTAACCAATAAAAGGCAAGATAGCTTCTTAATGATGCAAACTAAGACAATAAGGGCAATTAAATACCAGCCTCAAAAGCATATTTTGACCTACAAAATTTAAAAGAAATTTTTCTTCCTTGTGTGACATTGCATAATTAGCATGGGACATTTGAGCTTTTTTTGCTTAAGATTCTGTATTTTGCTGTAGGATGCTGGATTTGATGGTCTGATGCAGTGTATTATGTAACCTTGTTAATCCTTTAAATTTTTCTGGATATTCATAGGCATTTCCATGAACTACTCATTTTGCATTCATGTTGTGATGCTACAGTAGTGTGATAAGATGATTAAGGACCCCATAATGACATGTTTGACAGTGTCTAGCAAAATTATGCAAACGGATGGTACTGTTTTGTGGATGTAATAAGCTGTCACATAAGCCTTTTTACTGTGCTGTTAAAAACATAAAACAAAAGGAAACGGAAACAAATTTAAATTAAAATGTTAGCATTGTAAAACATACCATGAAAAGACAGTGAATTTTGAATTAAACATGTAAACTTATGTATCTTGTGCAGTAACTAGGCTCGTTTTGCTTTAACTGATTTGTATTAGTCTTTGTACCTGGATGTGTTTGTACAATAATGATGGTTGTAGTATTTTAAAAGTATAAGTGAGTTTGGAAAGGGTTTAAAGCATTCACACATTTTTTCCCAGTGTTCTTATATATATTTCTACACAGTGTTTCAGATTTGAAATTTGTAGCATAAGATACCTAACAAAGATAAAATTAAAAAATAATAGCTGAGCATTTGGTTGTGAAATAGTTATTACTCCTGTGAGAATTTTGCCTCAAAAAATTAAAAATTCTGCGCACAGTATTTTAAAATTCTGCAAAATTCTGCCGGTTTTTGTCAAAATAACACTATATGATCATGCCAGTTTCATTTATTTTGGTAATTTATTTCAAAATACCTGCCAGCAAGAATGTCTGTAACAATACAGTCATGCGCAGAAATTCCCCCAGGAGTAGAGAGTTAAAGAAACCTCTAAGACAACCCAGTTCCAGCTTTTCTGCCCCTTCCCCCCAGACCTCAGCCAGGGGGCCAGACACTCTCACCCCATCCCCCCCAAGAGTCCAGCCGCAGGCTGCCCCCCGGCCCAGACACTCTCACCGTGTCACTCCATAGGCCAGCCGTGGGGCTTTCCCTCCCCCCCCGGCCCAGACCCTCTTAACTCCATCCCTCCTAGAGTCCAGGGATCCAGAGAGAGAAACAACCTGATGCTGAGTCCCAAGCTGGCATGTAGTTTCCTGCGTGCTGCCTCCTCCTTCCTTCAGGGCGTGCTTGGAACTCTCCAGTAGTGCCCACACCCCCTTGGCCTTGTCTTCTATATGCGAGCTAGGCTCTGCCGTGTCTGGTGACCAACATCTCTGCAGCCCATTTCTGTGGGAGGAAAAAGGAAATTCTGCACATCCAACATTAATTTCTGCAAAATTCTGCTTTGTGCAGTAGCGCAGAATTCCCCCAGGAGTAAATAGTGGAATGGAACTTGAGGCTTTAATTTCTGCTAGAATATTGCAAAAACGTCTGAGTACGTTACACAGCTACTTCTAATTTGCAATGGCTAAAATGTGGATTTTTATTGCTAAGTCACTTGTAGTTTGACTTAATCTGAAATGCGAAGTGTTTTTTGAGTAGCTCTACGTATTACAAGTCTTTTTGCGCTCTGAGACTGCACAAATAGTTCATATTGAGAACCAAATTTTATGTGAAAAAGGAAAGCAAAGATGTAAGAACGTGGATAAATATCACTTCATTTCAGAGTTATAGTATTAGATTTTGAAATGATGGATTAAATGGAGTTCAGACTTCTCAACATGTATTCAAAATGAGTTTATTTTAAGTTTAATTTTTAAAAAAAAATAGAGAAAATTGACTAGCTAGGCCTATATTTGAAATCAAGCTGTAACTACTGTCATTTTAGTATTGGGTTCTGTAGTTATGACTTTCCTATGGTATATACCATTATGAGGTCTGTTTAGAAGTAAAGGCTAAGAATCCCTCTTCAGTTCTTTCCAGGTCCCTGAAATAATTATTTATATCAAAATGTCTTTTCCCCCTTTAGTCTCCCTTTCTAAGAGTTTGTTTTCAGTTGGACCACTATAATGAGTGAAAATTCCTTGGCATTTTTCTGGATAGCCAGCACTTTAAGTATAACGTCCTTTTTGTCCTGGCACTCAGGAGGCCGCTTAATGGGTTTTCTATTTGACCACACGTGTCTTGGGACACATTCTTTAATATTATAATTAGCGTTTCTTGAGTCTCATGTTTTCTAGTGGTGTTCTCTGTATTCTTCTGAGATAACTGGTTTTGCTGTTGATCTTCCATTGGGCACTTCTTAAATTTCAGTTCTTCAAGTCTCTGTGGATCCCACTGTTGGTGTACATGTGCCCCATGCATGCAAGTTCAGAACTATCTAGAAAGCAGTGTTCAGGGCCATTCCTATTCGCTGTTCATCTTCATGCCCCCCCAGCTGAGGGTAGAAAGAATTTCATTGATCCAACCATGCTTCAGCACAGACCCTTAGTTTCCTCTTACTGCCCATGACAGCAAGTCAGAACTCTGGTGTCTGCTAATGATAGTCAGGTTTTTGTAAATAATAGTAATAGTGTTTAATAGTAATTTTTTTCTGCCCATTAGCAGCGTTTTCCCCCTCCTCCTTTTTTTCTACCCAATGAATCTCCTCAGGCATTTGTGCCTCATCGCTTTCATGCTGAAAACTAAGACCTTGGGGTTCAAGCCCTATCCCTCTTGTGACAGGCCAGTCCCCTTAACTGATGGCCACAACACATGCCTTTTCTGCTTGGGGGAGTCTCATATCCCGGATATTTGGTTGACGGCAGTTCTTCTCTTGTTAGAAGAACTGCAAAAAGTTGAGGGAATCTCACCTCAAATTGTTTGTGTTAGGATGGTTCATGATATGTACCTCAGACCCTGAAAGGCCTTCCCTTAACTAAACACAATGGCCCCAGATCCATAAATCTGACTTTCACACTGCTCTGGGAGTAGAGACTCCATTCCCCAAGTGCTGACTACTGATAACAAGAAAAGGATTCAAGATTGACATAGTCCTTGGGACATCATCCCACATGGCTCCAGTGCAGGTTCCCCAAATCAGACCCTGCCAGAGAAGGTAGATCTTGGCATCATTATTCTTTCCCTGGAGCAGAGTAAGGCAAAAGACTAAGAGGAGCTTAGAGCCATCTGAGAAATCTAAGACCAATAAGCTAGATCAACTCAAGAGAACAGTCCTAATGAGCTCTCCATCGCTCTTGGTACAGGGAAATGCCTCCTCGTTTCTGGTACCAGAGCATGTTCTGGGACAGTACTGACCACCTGAGCATCAGTAGCCTCCCCCTAGATGCTGGAGACTTCCACTGTACCAGCTGATCTTCCACTCGGTGGTATTGAGACTTACTTGGCTTCTATCTTGGTACCAGCCCTTGGGGAACCCTTCTTGGTACGAGCTGTCCTAGTACCGATCCCATTTGTACCTCCCATGGGACCTACTTTTATTCCTCCTTCCCAGCATCCTGTAGAGAGCAATTTCCTGCTTTTATAAGCTTGTGTAGGGATATTACCCTAGCGTACACTGGGGATAGTGACATATTCTCTCTCTCTTCCTCCTCCTCCTCCCCCCCCCCTTGTGAAAAGTCCTTGTAATGCTCCTCCATCCAAATAGATCACAAATGACTGAAATCTGAAAAATCTATAGCAACCTATATAGTTTCTACACACACAATATCTAAGTTATTTAAAACAAGTGTTATTGTTAAAAACATGTTTTCTCACTGTATGAATTGAACCAATTTTTTTTAACTTTATGCAGCCATGAATGATTTGATTTATAGACCTTCAGATTCCCAACTCAGGCCTCTGCCATTTGAGCTACAAGAATAACTGCTGTTACTAGTGTGGGCCAGCTGCTAGAGAGGGAGTTGACTCATACTTTGCCAACGGGATATAGAACTGTTTGTTTTCCAGTATTCTTCTGTTGTCAGTCATGAATATTGGGTTTTATTTTTGGCTTTGGCAGAGGAGAGCGGTGCAGTGATTAGAACTAGTACAGTATACAGTTGTTTGCAGCAACACCTTGTAAGAGCAACTGACACGAGCAACATTTCTCTTGGGAACATTTTCCCTATTGTGAATTGTCCTTTCGGTAACAGCAACATAACTACCGCATAAGAGCAACATTTGTGATGTCACATCCGGGGCAGAGATGGGAGGGTATGTAGGGGTGTTGCCCCCCCAAACTGCATCTTTCCATTCCCCTCCAGACCCAGGCCCTTCAGTGCAGCTCAGGGCCTGCCTGACAGAATCTGCATGGAGAACATGTGTAGGAGGGAGGGTTTGGAAGAGAGGGATTTTTAAGGGGGGGGAGTGAAGGGGGGAGAGCTGGGTTTTGGGGGAGCAGCAGAGGCACAACTGGAAGGTTTCCTCCTCCCTTCCTTAGCATCTGGCTTGCGGGGGTGGGTTTTTTGCTATTTTGCATTGTGGAGTATCGGGGACACCCCCCTCCCCTGGTGCACTGAGCTGTCCCCTCCATCTTGGTTGCTGCTGGCGGGATGTGTGTGCACATTTTTGTAGTGGGTGGTTAGGAGACCAGAATCCCCAAGGCACTGACCTGTCCCCCTCCCCCCACCGAAATCTCTGCTGTTGTTGCTAGGAGCCATTCTCCCCCCCCCCCCCCCCCCCCCCCCCCCCCCCCCCCCCCCCCCCATTTCAGGCTGCACATGGTGCTCTCCGAAGCCATCCATCCCTTGCTGGGATAGAGGATGAAGCTGCCAGCTTAGCCTGTCCCTGGAAGCTGGGCTCACTCAGCTGTTTTGCTCACTGGGGGCTCCCCTGCCAAACCCAGGGTTCTCCTGCCCAATTCCCCACTAACTTGGGGTTCCCCCATCTGCCACACCCCCATCTCCTCTTCCCCTCCTCCCCCCCCCAATGTGGCTGCCCCACCCCTTCCAAAACACTCTTCATGCATCTTTGGTCAGACACTCCCCATAACAGCAATAGCCACTTAGGAACAACATAGCAAAAGGACACTGATACATTGCTACTAACAAGTATCTAATGTATACACAAATCATGTCTTTTTGACATGTTCAGTCTGTAGGGCAGTGTAGGGTAGTGCATAAAATTTGGATGTTGTATTAGAAACCTGGTTTTATTCCTAATTCTGCCTGAAATAATTTTATGCAATCTGTCTTTGTAAAAATTGTGTGCCTGATTCTTGACTCTGTACTACAGTTTGAATTATCAGGCCTTGGTTAGTAATTTGAGTTCGGCCAAGTAGTCCCAGACTGTACTTGCTCCAGCACTCTTTGGAGGGGCCTGACTCCACAGCAGTCCCTGGTTGAGACGGAACTGATGGGAGCCAGAGTGGCGCTTCCCTTATATAGCCATGGCAGGGGGTGTGAAGGGAGGAATGTGAGCATCACAGTACTGTACTGTACTGCTAGGCAAAATTCTCTGACTTTGGTGCACTTGGCACTCACACACCTGAGTTCCAGGTCTTTCCCCCCATCTCAAAGAACAACAGTTACAATTACAGGTAAGTAACTAGTTTTTTGTGTGTATTAGATGGAAGTTATGGCAGCTGCATAGTGTACAATTAGAGATTTTAGTTCCTGAGGAGGAAGGGAGACAGTCTGGAATTGTAGGACAAGCAGTTCATCAGGTAGTTGCTGAACCAACAAGGGGGGATGCCATTTTAGATTTGGTTTTGGTGAGTAGTGAGGACCTCATTGAAGAAATGGTTGTGGGGGACAACCTTGGCTCGAGTGATCATGAGCTAATTCAGTTCAAACTAAATGGAAGGATAAACAAAAATAAATCTGAGACTAGGGTTTTTGATTTCAAAAGGGCTAACTTTAATAAATTAAGGAAATTAGTTAGGGAAGTGGATTGGACTAAAGAATTTATGGACCTAAAGGCGGAGGATGCCTGGGATTATTTCAAGTTAAAGTTGCAGAAGCTATCAGAAGCCTGTATCCCAAGAAAGGGGAAACAATTCATAGGCAGCGGTTTTAGACCAAGCTGGATGAGCAAGCATCTCAGAGAGGTGATTAAGAAAAAACAGAAAGCATACAAGGAGTGGAAGATGGGAGGGATCAGCAAAGAAACCTACCTTATTGAGGTCAGAGCATGTAGGGATAAAGTGAGACAGGCTAAAAGGCATGTAGAATTGGACCTTGCAAAGGGAATTAAAACCAATAGTAAAAAGTTTTATAGCCATATAAATAGGAAGAAAACAAAGAAAGAAGAAGTGGGACCGCTAAACACTGAGGATGGAGTGGAGGTTAAGGATAATCTAGGCATGGCTCAATATCTAAACAAATACTTTGCCTCAGTCTTTAATGAGGCTAATGAGGAGCTTAGGAATAGTGGCAGCATGACAAATGGGAATAAGGATGTGGGGGTAGATATTACCATATCCGAGGTAGAAGCCAAACTTGAACAGCTTAATGAGAGTAAATCAGGCGGCCCAGATAATCTTCATCCAAGAATATTAAAGGAACTGGCACATGAAATTGCAAGCCCATTAGCAAAAAATTTTAATGAATCTCTAAACTCAGGGGTTGTACCGTTTGACTGGAGAATAGCTAATATAGTTCCTATTTTTAAGAAAGGGAAAAAAAGTGACCCGGGTAACTACAGGCCTGTTAGTTTGACATCTGTAGTATGCAAGGTCTTGGAAAAAATTTTGAAGGAGAAAGTAGTTAAGGACCTTGAGGTCAATGGCAATTGGGACAAATTACAACATGGTTTTACAAAAGGTAGATCGTGCCAAACCAACTTGATCTCCTTCTTTGAGAAAGTAACAGATTTTTTAGATAAAGGAAACGCAGTGGATCTAATCTACCTCGATTTCAGTAAGGCATTTGATACAGTACCACATGAGGAATTATCGGTTAAATTGGAAAAGATGGGGATCAATATGAAAATTGAGAGGTGGATAAGGAACTGGTTAAAGGGGAGACTACAGCGGGTCATACTGAAAGGTGAACTGTCAGGTTGGAGGGAGGTTACTAGTGGAGTTCCTCAAGGTTCAGTTTTGGGACCAATTTTATTTAATCTTTTTATTACTGACCTCGGCACCAAAAGTGGGAGTGTGCTAATAAAGTTTGCAGATGACACAAAGTTGGGAGGTATTGCCAATTCAGAAAAGGATCGGGATATCCTACAGGAAGATCTGGATGACCTTGTAAACTGGAGTAATAGTAATAGGATGAAATTTAATAGTGAGAAGTGTAAGGTTATGCCTTTAGGGATTAATAACAAGAATTTTAGTTATAAGCTGGGGACGCATCAGTTGGAAGTAACGGAAGAGGAGAAGGACCTCGGAGTCCTGGTTGATCACAGGATGACTGAGTCGCCAATGTGATGTGGCCGTGAAAAAAGCTAATGCGGTCTTGGGATGCATTAGGCGAGGTATTTCTAGTAGAGATAAGGAGGTGTTAGTACCGTTATACAAGGCATTGGTAAGACCTCATTTGGAATACTGTGTGCAGTTCTGGTCTCCCATGTTTAAGAAGGATGAATTCAAACTGGAACAGGTACAAAGAAGGGCCACTAGGATGATCCGAGGAATGGAAAACCTGTCGTATGAAAGGAGACTCAAGGAGCTTGGTTTGTTTACCCTAACCAAAAGAAGGCTGAGGGGAGATATGATTGCTCTCTTTAAATATATCAGAGGGATAAATACCAGGGAGGGAGAGGAATTATTTCAGCTCAGTACCAATGTGGACACAAGAACAAATGGATATAAACTGGCCAGCAGGAAGTTTAGACTTGAAATTAGACGAAGGTTTCTAACCATCAGAGGAGTGAAGTTCTGGAACAGCCTTCCAAGGGAAGCAGTGGGGGCAAAAGACCTAACTGGCTTCAAGATTAAGCTAGATACGTTTATGGAGGGGATGGTTTGATGGGATAACATGATCTTAGTCAAAGGTCAATTAATTGCCATCAGTGGTAAATAGGACCAATGGTCAATGATGGGATGTTAGAAGTTACTACAGAGAACTTTTTCCTGGGTGTCTCGCTGGTGAGTCTTGCCCACATGCTCGGGGTTCAGCTGATCGCCATATTTGGGGTCGGGAAGGAATTTTCCTCCAGGGTAGATTGGCAGAGGCCCTGGTGGTTTTTTGCCTTCCTCTGCAGCATGGGGCACGGGTCACTTACCGGAGGATTCTCTGCATTTTGAAGTCTTTAAACCATGATTTGAGGACTTCAATAGCTGAGACATAGGTGAGAGAATTATTCCAGGAGTGGGTGGGTGAGATTCTGTGGCCTGCATTGTGCAGGAGGTCAGACTAGATGATCATAATGGTCCCTTCTGACCTTAAAGTCTATGAGTCTATGAGCTAGGGATATCTGCTCTTTGAGGCAGGAATTGTCACCATATTTTGTGTAGCACTTAGCACAATGAGATATTGGCCCTTAGGTGCTACTGCACTATAAATGGTAAATATTTGTGCCAAAATCATCAGCAGTAAAATAATTAAGTGTAGACATGCAGATTTATTTGAAGATTGAGCTAAACCATTGCAGTGAGTGGGGCAGTTTACAACTTGGATATTATTGCAGGTTCTTTGCAGAAAACACTGCATTAGTGTATACTCAGTTCACATTTTCAAGATTACCTTCACAACCAAGAGGGGCTAGAAAATATATTTTTTTAAACTGATAGGTTCTGCAGAATATTGCCAAAAGAGTTGTAATTGCAGGATTTGCAGCTTTGTGAAAGACTGCTTTGTGAGTTCACCTTGGGAATGGCTTCTTTCTGTCTCATCCCCTTGACCCGCACAGGACTATGTGTAGCCTGGGACTTGGGTACAAGGGATGTTTTCAAAAGGCCTAATGTATTTCATTTGCTCTGCTGAAATCTGATTTATAAGAAATTACCTTATAAAACTTCCTGCATATGTCTTACAATATGAAGGCCAGGTCTATACTGTAAACTTACATCGGTATACCTACGTCACTCGGGGTATGAAGTGACATGAGTGACAGTTATGCCGACCTAACCCCCAGAGTAGACAGCACTATGTTGATGGAAGAGCTTCTTACGGAGGTGGATTAACTATGCTGATGGGAGGAGATCTCCCATTGGCATTGTAGCGTCTTCCGTGAAGAGTTGCAACGGTGAAGCTGAAGCATTGTAAGTGTAGACCTGCCTGAAATATTATATGCTTACACATGAGATCATACTAAAGTTAACTTTTCAAATCTTAAATTGATTTGCCTCTAATAGCAGTTGCTGTATATTAGAAACTGCTTGATTGAATCATACTTTAATTTGGCAGAGAGAGAATCAGACTTGCATGCTTTTCTGAAACTTAATTTTTCCTGACTTAAGTTGCTTAAGTAGGTGTATTGAAACCAGGACTGATAAGTTAGCACATCAGAGAATATGTAAACTTACTTTTTTTTCCAGACAGCATTTTAAATAATTTAGACTTACTCCTGTACTTGTGTTTTGAAGCTGCACGCTTATCCCTCATCCCATAACTCCATCAATTTATCTTCTGAATGATTTAAGGCAGCACCATCAATCCTCGTGTCAGGACCATAGTATAAATACATGTGTATTCAAACGTGGAGAATATGGATATAGAGGTGTCTCAGCCACTAATGACACCTGATTTGTCGATTACATATGACACAGTATGCTAATTGGGCATAGAGACTTGGTTAGATCCATAAATTACCAGAATTTTTGTATACTTTCAGGATATATTTAATTGTTCTATTCAGAGTCTAATATTGTGTAAGGAGCTCATTCAGAGAAGGAACTAAAAGCCCTAACATTCTTTCCTGTCAGCTCTAAATAGTGCCATTATCATAAAGGTTTTGAGAAGGCTTTATACCAAGTTTAGGAAAAAGCAGTGGATACTCCTTTGTTTGAAGTTGCTAGTTTGAAAGTTCAGCCAGATAAGACTCTGAAGTCATACTGACCTTACTATTTGACAAGTAGACTGAAGAAAATTGCAGTTGATGCCATGACTATAGTAATGCTAAAAATCTGAAAGCATCTGATCAAGGACTTTCTTTTTCAATCTAGGAACCTTTTTTCATCGGGTCTTACTGTCAAGAGCGGGAGGCTCTTTGAAGATATTTCCATATTAGACTAAATGCGTAGTGTATTTTGAGCCTATTGCGGAATCTGGCCTAAGTTTTCTTGTTGGTGTGAGTTTTAATATTTATTTCTCCCAAAAAGCAGAAGGTATAAATCTTGTTTTTCTTATAAAAAAATAATATTAAAACTTTAAAAATCAGGTTGCCACTGTAAGCCAAAGCAGCGTAGGCTTATGTTTTTTTAAATAACTTCTCATCCTCGGACACTATTATCATCCACTTTGGTCCAAGCCGTCATATCCTCAGTTTTCCTCAATTGAGATTTGATAGTTACAACATGAGAAATATGTTTGGCAAGGGAGGCTTAAAAAGTATAGTTTCAGCCATTTGGAGAAGAGAATCCTTCTATGTTTCTATCAAAAAATGCTTTTCTAGGGGCAACTTGTTATGCCAGGAAAACTAGTAAATTGCCACTTTCCTTTTGTGAAATTCTGCTTGAATTCTGTAACCACAATGGTTTTAAGGGCCATTTTGGATTTTGTTTCCAGGATTTAAAGAAGATTTCTACTTGGTTCATGAGATTTTGCGACCTTTCTTCTATCCAAATCTTTGAAATAAGACGAAAGGAAAATTTCATACTCTTGATGTCAGGTAAATTATGAAATACTAATGATGGCAGAGAATTTAGCAGGTTGGATTAAAATGTGTGGAAATGTATTTGGAGGTTTTGTCTGCGTTCAGGTCACTGGTTGAAAGATTAAGGATAGATTTTGATGTGAATCGTATAAATTAAGACCCCTGTTTAGCATAAATGGCTACAATCCAAAACTCTGAAGATGAAGCTCTTTTCAGAAGTAGTGGAAGGCTCTGATATAGACTTCTTGGCAATGTTTTTTACGCTGCCATAAATTAAAACTGTGGCTATATGTTGTATATATGTTCGAAGGAAGTCCAGCAAATTGTGGTACTTAAATCGTCCCACTTTGCTCTGATATTTTGTTTTTAGTCCTTTCAGCCATATTGGTACTACAGGATAATAGTGAATTTTTATTCCAGTGGGTGGATTGCCTTTTGGTGATTTCTAGGGTGTTTTTTTCTGAATACTGGAGTTACTGTCAAGGTTATTGTTAAATAATGGACTTGTCTGTAAAAGTTTCAAGAGGCTGTCAATATCCAGGAAAGATTAAACCAGAATTTAACACACATTTTCAAGTTAAGAATAAGATTTTCTTCTATAGGAACATGCACTGGGCTGTATACCAAGAGACCATGAATTCTATACTCAAAGCTTCTAACTTCCTTTAATAATTCTGTGCCCTACATAACTTTGTATTGACCTCATCCCCAACTGAAAAGTTACAGAATCACGGAAAAGAACCCAGATCTCAAATTTGGCAGACCCAAGTTTGTCATTTAGCTGTACTGCCTCTCAATCTGCCAAATCTTTATGCTTGGATATGCCTTTGTAAAATAGGGCTCACTCATGCCTGTACAAACCATTATTCTCAGGTTACATGTTGTCCTCTAGTGACTGGTCTTCAGGGGATAATAGTTTACTCCTGCTGGTAGCTAATATAGTTAATCCTCTGGCTCAACTGCCCTGCAATAATTAAAATCCAGGATTTAAAATCTGTTTATGATACAGGTGACAATATTAAAATTTCACATAATAGAATTTGTGTTCCTTTTTTTAAGACATTAGGAAACCACATACAAACCCCCTACACGTTAAATATATCAAGTTTGGAAAGTTCAGTACTCAACCTTTATTCTACAATTTCCTAATATTTATGTGGTTCAACTTTATCCCGGTTCCCTTGTGCGTATATATTATGAATATTTTATTGATCACGTACAGTTACTTCAACAGGATCCTTACCTCAATAGCAGCATTTTAACACTGTTTTGTGTATGTAATTCACTATAGAATATAAAACAGACCTATTAATCTCTTCACAGTATTACTCGCAGAAATGTTTTTTCCATGGTTTTTAAAGCCAGGAAACTGTAGCAAACTCTACTAAACTAATGTATAATAAGCAAATATTTATGTAATATTCTATATATAGCACACACTCTTTGGTTTTAAGAATGATGCTTAGATTAAATTGAACAGTGAATACAATACACACCACAATTCAAAGAACCAATAATAAATGCCTCTGGAATCTCTAAATGCCAAGTGATATGCTGCAGTGAGATTAGCCTATAGGTGCTTTATTAGGGTAGTATTTGAGATGGTATTGCTTGCAGGAATGTCAGTAAATTGACTCAGATTAGTGCTTCCTCAATGTTTTGTATTTGCCTGAATGTTTTAAAGTTTGATTTTAGTGTAAAATTAGCAATTGTTAGTCCAGGTGACTAATGTTGAAATGATACAAATGTTAGTCCTTTTTTATGGTACTGAGAAATTAAAATGGTAAAAGAATAACCACCCATCATGACCTGGAAACCAAACAAGGCTGGGCAATAGATACAGTGATTTAATTCTGTTAAATCAGACCTTGGATTCAGTGGCTTAAAGTTCCTCTTGTTTAATAGCTTTGCAATCCAGGCAGAGCTATTGAGAATGAACTTCAGTTCACACAGGTAACCTTTTTCCTTAAATACATAATTCTTCTTTGATCTGCAGAATCTCATAATTATAAGGTCTTAAGTCAACACCCCACTGCTATACTGCTTTATCTTGCGCTCTTTTCAGTGACTTGATAAAGAGTGTGTGACTCTCAGAAGCTTGTCTAGATTATTTTTTTGTTAGTCCAAGTAAGGTTACATTTCTTGTCTTGCACTCTGATTGTCATGCCTCTTTTTGAATTCTTCCATTGGTTCCCACTTCTCTGATGCACAAGTTCAAGCTTCTCATCCCCTTCAAGACCCAATGTAATTTTCCTGCCCTCTAAATCTCTCCCTATCACCTCCCTTCTTGACTGTGCCAATAATGCCAGCCTTGTTGCTCATTTTGTACATTTTCTTCTGCAGCAGTCTCTATGGTTTCTTGTGGGCTATTCCTTAATTGATAGAATGCCCTTCTTAAGCTGGTTCACACAGTCTTCACTCTTTCATTTACATCCACTCTTGAAATCCTGTGTTGTATACAAGAAACTTCGCTGACCATCATCTACTTAGTACTTTCTCACTTGTCTGGGGACAAGAGATCAAATGTTGGGAGGATGAAGTCTAAGGGCTGTTAATTGAAGCTGGAGATTTCTGTGCAGGAGAAGATGAGAAGCTTATTTGATGGGAGAGAGGGAACCTTAGTGTGTTTAATATATTAAAATAAAATCTATACATCAATAAACTTGTAACTAATAAAACTATTCACCCTGACTGTTTTGTATATCGCAACCCTCTTACCTATCCTTTTGTCTTTTTTTAGATCAAAGCAGCTGGAAGAGTCTACTTGCATTTTAAAAGTACATGTTTTGGGAGCTGTAGCAATCTAAGTAATGATACTGAACTACTTTAGCTAGAAGTTCATAGGTTGAGGGCCATTTCTTCAAGGAAAGGGCTTGGCACATAATGTAAAACTTTCATCCCCTGAAGTCATTTGGGGCCCTCTTTAAACTATATTGGATCTAAAATGTAGGCTTGGCAAGCTGGTCAATTGACTTCCTGTTAGACCACACTCAGATATTCCAGTAAGAATGCCCTGATGTGGGAGGCGGCCTACCTTTTTGATTGCATCATGATGCCATGTGTTCACAAGTCTACATAAGTGTCTTGATCACTCATTTTACTACATGCTAATCTGTTAGGAAAAAGGTAAACTAATTGAAAACTGAGCATCTTGATTAGCTGGAATTTTCTAGGATGAAGTGTTCTCTTTATTTTTATACTAGGCCAATGATGTACATGGTGGCTTACAAAGGACATAAAAATTAAGACTGCGGTCCCTGCCTAAGAGCCTACAATCTAAACTGACTAGACACAGACATACATTAACTCCATAGGGAGGGAAAAGAGGGTTCAGTCATTACATCTTTTCCCCCCAACGCAGAGAAAAAGATGTGCAGCTATTAAGCCTCTCCCTTAACAAACACAAGTATCAAGGCTCTCAACCCCCTAACTTCTCCCCCCACCCTCAACAAAGTAAACAACCCATCTTAAATGCCCATGTAAGTAACTCCCCTCGGCATGTAAATAAACCGCCCTCATTAAAAATCCGCTACCTAGTATCTCACCTCCACCCCCCCACCCCCAAACATACACATGCATCCTTAGCCAAAGCTTCCAGATAATATATAAAGTTCTTTAATGAGAGGGGTTGACATCATATCTCTTCAGAGGCCCTTCCCTTTCTGTCCCTTTCTTCCTCCTGCTATGGCTTATGAGTCTGTTATGTTTTGCTGCAGGGAGGAGGCCTGTTCCTGTGCCCCCTCACCCCCCACGCCTGTGTGATTTGTGATTCTGTAAAGGTTCTGGGCTGAAGGGTGCAGTATGCCCAAATACAAGGCTGGAATATTCTGGGAGATCAGGAGTTAGAAATAGAACTGAATGGCTACTGGTTGATTGACTTATTGAAATACAAGGGGGGAGGGATAGCTCAGTGGTTTGAGCATTGGCCTGCTAAACCCAGGGTTGTGAGTTCAATCCTTGAGGGGGCCATTTAGGGATCTGGGGCAAAAATTGGGGATTGGTCCTGCTTTGAGCAGGGGGTTGGACTAGATGACCTCCTAAGGTCCCTTCCAACCCTGATATTCTATGATTCTATGATCTAGAAATATGAAAATAAGAAAGAAAAACTTGTAGCACCTTAGAGACTAACAAATTTATTTCAGCATAAGCTTTCGTGGGTTAGTACCCACTTCATCGGATGCATGGAATGAAACATACAGTAGACAGATATTTATACAGTCAGAGAAACATGATAAGGTGGAGGTGCATAGACCAACCTTAAGAGGCTAATTAATTGAGAGGAACCATAACAGCAGGGGAAGAAAAACCTTTGAAGTGATAAACAAGATGGTCACACCTTATCATGTTTCTCTGACACTATGCACCTCCACCTTATCATGTTTCTCTGACAAACACCTACAAGATCTCTATCAAGCATTCTTACAACTACAATACCCACCTGCTGAAGTGAAAAAACAGATTGACAGAGCCAGAAGAGTACCCAGGAGTCACCTACTACAAGACAGGCCCAAAAAAGAAAATAACAGAACACCACTAGCCGTCACCTTTAGCCCCCAACTAAAACCTCTCCAGCGCATCATCAAAGATCTACAACCTATCCTAAAAGATGATCCCTCACTCTCACAGATCTTGGAGGACAGACCAATCCTCGCTTACAGACAGCCCCCCAACCTGAAGCAAATACTCACCAGCAACCACACACCATACAACAAAAACACTAACCCAGGAACCTATCCTTGCAACAAAGCCCGATGCCAACTCTGTCCACATATCGATTCAAGTGATACCATCACAGGGCCTAATCACATCTGCCACACCATCAGGAGCTCATTCACCTGCACATCTACCAATGTGATATATGCCATCATGTGCCAGCAATGCCCCTCTGCCATGTACATTGGCCAAACCGGACAGTCTCTACGCAAAAGAATAAATGGACATAAATCTGATATCAGGAATCATAACATTCAAAAACCAGTAGGAGAACACTTCAACCTCCCTAATCACTCACTGACAGACTTGAGGGTAGCAGTGTTGCGACAGATTAACTCGAAAAGCAGACTTCAAAGAGAAACTGTTGAACTCGAATTGATATGCAAACTAGATTGCATTACCTCAGGATTAAATAAGGACCTCGAATGGCTCGGCCATTACGTTAATTGAATCTATTTCCCTTAAGTTAACGATCCTCATTCACACCTGTGTGACCATCTTGTTTATCACTTCAAAGGTTTTTCTTCCCCTGCTGTTATGGTTCCTCTCAATGGCTGTTATGGTTCCTCCCACGGCTACTACACTGAAACCTTTCATAATCTAGAGAGCATTCTAGAAGTAATGAGACATAACAGGGACATAATTACGCTGATTTGAGAAAAGACAAAATTGTATATGGAAACTTTTTTACTAGACATGAACATGGATAACTTTTAACGCTAAGTGCAAATTCTTTGAGTAAGTGACCCATGTAGATAGAATGGAGAAACATTTGCTGAATTTTTGTGATGTGTCCAGCTATTGGCAAAGAGAGATTATTTCAGTCAAAAAGCAAAAAAGGAAAACTGGTAAGCATCAACATTTTTCTTCTGTGCATTCTTTTTCCACTTAATCTTCAGCAGCATCACCACAAAGATGGCGTTTTTGATGAAGACAGCGATATGAGTGACAATGAAAGTAAAGCTAATCTCATTACTTCATTTAAGAATTTTGCTACTCCACCTGCTTTAGCAACAAAAACTGCTACTTCTGAAAAGTCTTCAGATGTTCATCAAAGTGGTATTAAGAAGTTTTTGGATAGAATATCCCATGACCAGGAAAACAAAATTGACCAGACATTTGCTAGGTATATTTATGGCAGCAATACGCCATTTCATATTGTCAAATCCTTATGATGGAATTTTTTCATAAATTGCGTTGTTTATTAAGTACCAAATAGGAAACTACTTGCGGGATATCTGAATGTGAAATGGCTGATGTAAAAAAAGAGTCGGTGTTCTTATTGTGCAGGCTCCTCACGTATATTTAGTGTTGGATGGAGCACAGTCAGGGTGTTAACAACTTCATGGTAACAGCTTCACAACCAGAGTATTATTCATTCCAGTGCAGTACTGAACATCACCACACAGCCCAGTATATTGCTAACCAGTTTACAAATATAATCAATGAATTGGATCCATGGAAGGTTATTTTGGTTGTGACCAACATAATAGGAAAGCTGCTTCGGCGTTGTTGATAAACAAGTATCCATATCCACACTGTTATGAATGTGCTGCCCATACAATCAGCTTTACATTGGTCATTTTGAAGATCTGACAACTTTCTCATCAAGTGTCAAAAGTGAAAAGCATTGTCAAGTTTTTAAAAAGCAGACTATTAGCAACAGCCATTTTTCAGCTTAATTTAGTACAGCACTTAGTTTCATCCGTACTGAGTAAAACTTATTGCATTCAGTGGGCATCTATTACATGTCTCAGAGATTTTCAGCCTATGCAAGAAGCCTCTTTAATCAGCTGCTGCTGAAAAAAGGGTAAGTAACCCACAGACATTCTTGATATCTTTTGAATACGAAACTAAAAATTAATTTCACTGTTGGAAGCCGTAGCTCAGTCCATTCAGAATATGGAAAGTGATAGTTGTACATTGTCTAATGCCAAGAACTAGTTCCAGAATGTTAAGAAACATATTTGTGAGTATACTGAATGCAGTCCATTTAAAAAAGCTGAAGAGAAAAAGATAATAGACAAAATAATAGCATGGAAAAGAATCAAGTGATCACTTGTGCACAAATGCTGCCTACCATCCTGATCCACGCTTCTAGGGCCAAGAATTTTCTGATGCTAACTTTGATTCAGCTTGTGATCTCATAGTGGCTGTTGCAAATTTTAGAGGATATGCAAACAAACAATTCTGACAGAGGTATCAAATTATAAAGCAAGAATTAGCCTGTGCAATGGTTTAAAAAAAAATCAAGTGCAATCCCAGCAGTTGAATGAAAATAGCTTGCTCCTTCGTCAGGATGGAAAGACTTGTCATCCTTGCACTCTAGCTACAATAGCAAAAATTATTTTAACACTTCTTTGTACTTCTGCACATGTGGAATGAAACTGGCTGGTTTGGGGAATCATCTATCCAAACACCAGAAATAGATTGAAGAGCTCCACTGCTGGAAAGCTGGTGACTGTCGCAATTTAAGGTTACAGAAGAAAAGGGCAGATAAGAGTTGATTCAGGGTTCATCAGATGAGGAGGAAGATGTTGATGAATTTGATGACAGATATAGATGAAGCAGTTAAAGCTGATTTAAAAAAAAAACTAAAAGCCAGGTGCTCGAAGAGTTGGCCTGCTGTCTGTCTAGCATAAGAGCAACTATAAAAGAAAAAAGTAATTTAAATGCCATGTGTTTTTATTTCTGTGTAATTCTTTTCATAGAATCATAGAATATCAGGGTTGGAAGGGACCTCAGGAAGTCATTTAGTCCAACCCCCTGCTCAAAGCAGGACCAATCCCCAACTAAATCATCCCAGCCAGGGCTTTGTCAAGCCTGACCTTAAAAACCTCTAAGGAAGGAGATTCCACTACCTCCCTAGGTAACCCATTCCAGTGCTTCACCACCCTCCTAGTGGAAAAGTTTTTCCTAATATCCAACCTAAACCTCCCCCTCTGCAACTTGAGACCATTACTCCTTGTTCTGTCATCTGCTACCACTGAGAACAGTCTAGATCCATCCTCTTTGGAACCCCCTTTCAGGTAGTTGAAAGCAGCTATCAAATCCCCCTTCATTCTTCTCTTCTGCAGACTAAATAATCCCAGTTCCCTCAGCCTCTCCTCATAAGTCATGTGCTCCAGCCCCCTAATCATTTTTGTTGCCCTCCGTTGGACTCTTTCCAATTTATCCACATCCTTCTTGTAGCGTGGGGCTCAAAACTGGACACAGTACTCCAGATGAGGCCTCACCAATGCAGAATAGAGGGGAATGATCACGTCCCTCGATCTGCTGGCAGTGCCCCTACTTATACAGCCCAAAATGCCGTTAGCCTTCTTGGCAACAAGGGCACACTGTTGACTCATATCCAGCTTCTCGTCCACTGTAACCCTAGGTCCTTTTCTGCATAACTGCTGCCTAGCCATTCGGTCCCTAGTCTGTAGCAGTACATGGGATTCTTCCATCCTAAGTGCAGGACTCTGCACTTGTCCTGGTTGAACCTCATTAGATTTCTTTTGTCCCAATGCTCTAATTTGTCTAGGTCCCTATGTATCCTGTCCCTACCCTCCAGCGTATCTACCACTCCTCCCAGTTTAGTATCATCTGCAAACTTGCTGAGGGTGCAGTCCACACCATCCTCCAGAACATTAATGAAGATATTGAACAAAACCGGCCCCAGGACCGACCCTTGGGGCACTCCGCTTGATACCAGCTGCCAACTAGACATGGAGCCATTGATCACTACCCGTTGAGCCCGATGATTTAGCCAGCTTTCTATCCTCCTTTTAGGCCATTCATCCAGCCCATACTTCTTTAACTTGCTGGCAAGAATACTGTGGGAGACTATCAAAAGCTTTGCAAAAGTCAGGGAATAACACGTCCACTGCTTTCCCCTCATCTACAGAACCAGTTATCTCATCATAGAAGGCAATTAGGTTAGTCAGGCATGACTTGCCCTTGGTGAATCCATGCTGACTGTTCCTGATCACTTTCCTCTCCTCTAAGTGCTTCAGAATTGATTCCTTGAGGACCTGCTCAGACTGTTCAGTCTTATATTCACATTTAAATGCTAACCTAATATTGCTACAAAATGTCATTGTTTCACTTTTTTTTCTGAGTTAGTCAGCTAGATAACTTCTTGTAATTAGACGTAAGTTTCTATCTAAGGCTAATCTTTTTGAAGACCATCAAGTCTTACTCTTTCATTCTTCTGATAAATTAGTGCTTTAAAGTACATGACCATTTTTGAACTTGTTTGACTATATTTGTCAGTCAGTTGGCCAGTTATGTTTGAACTGGCCAAATGTCCAACCCTATGGATGTGCCATTCTGATATTAAAATCCTTTAAAATTAGAGAACAGACACGATCCAAATTAAAGAACAATATAATTATATTTTTAAATAACTTCCATAGACTTAATTCATAATAATGGCAAGTATCTTTGTGTGTTAAGAGCTGTGGTTAAAGTTATAAACATTCATAGGAACATTTCTACTAGCAGCTATAGCTATTTTATTATTAGTAATAAATATATTAATAATTCCCATTGTGCTGGGTGCAGTACATACACAGAAAGTAATGGTGCTCTGAAGTAGTGGTGTAACAAACTATAGACAACTCTTAATTTCATCCTTGGATAATGACAAAGTCATTGTTATAGTTTGATGAGGGAGTTAATGATGTGGTCATGGTTATTAGATTTTTAATGGTATCAAGTCCTCTGTCATCCCCCCCGTGTGTGTGTGTGCGTGTGTGAAGTGCATATCTTCCAAATTCTGCATCTGGTTCTAATATTTATAAGATCCAGATTCACCTTATAATATGGATCCTGGATGAGGGAAGTTGCTCATCAGAAGTCAAAATACCTTTATTAAAATAACTTTACCAGCGCTATATACTCTTAATGGAAAATACTTAGATGTGCATAGGGCCCTGTCATTGTTGATAGGATTAGGCTGTTAGGGTATTTCCTAGATTATTTGTATTTTATGAAGAAAGAATGAAAGGTCAACATATTTCCACCTGAAGACTGTCTAATTGGATTACTAGTTGTAGTAGACTTTGCTAATATTTTTCTGGAAGGGCTACTTAAGCTAGACACTCGTCTCACTCCAAGGCCCAAAAAACCTCAGTTGCATCTTTGAGGAATGTGTTTGTAGCACACACATATAGGGCAGCCACTTGGAGTTCAGAACATGGGTTTTACACACTTTATTCCACTGAATATCGCAGTGTGATGCTCATTTTAGGAGGGCCATTTTATACTCATTTAGACTCCCAGCACCCACCTCCATCAAGTTTGTTCACTGAGAGTTACCATCAGTGGAATATATGTGAACAAGCACTCAAAGAGGAACGCTAATTTTGGTTCTTTGAGATGTGAAGTCCACAAGCTGTTGTACTTCCCCACCAATAGTGTCTTACAACAGCTGGATTCAGTATTGGTGAAGGAACTAAAGGATGGTTGGGGTTTCCCTGCCCATTATGCCTTTGTTGGGAGCACAGGGACATTCAGGGTGCAGGGGCAGTCCCCAATAGGCACTCCTAGGCCAAAAAAAATTCCAAAATTGAGTGCACTGGTTCATGTGTACCATCCATGGAATATATATGGACCACATACCTCAAAGAACCTCAGTAAGGTAAATAACCATTTCATCATATGGCTATAATGTTTTCTTCCAGAGATTTTGTGACATTCATTCCTACGTGGCGGGTAACTTTGTTCAGACTTAATGTTAGAGAAATGTATGATAAAGCCAGATTGTGCCTGGCCCATACATAAGATGGGGCACGCAGGGCTTCAATTGGAAAAGAAATGGCTATTCTTCTAAGAACCATCCGTTAGAAATGCCAAAATAAGACATCCTTCCACAGAATCTACTTAGTGGTGTGGCTTGGATGCCGTTTGGGCTCCATGCATTTTTGGGGAGGGGGAGTCAGACAAGGATGCTCTTTAGGCTCAGCTTACCCTCAGTGCCTTTAGTAACCCTATTTTCTGCAAATTGAAGGCGGGTGGGAGGAGGATGCAGACCCATTGCCCTATCCCTTTACACTGGCCGGTAACAGTAGCCCCCTCCCTAAGGTTGGAGGAGACATTCTGCATGCTCCTCATGGTTCCCTGAAGGCTGTTGGAAGGCATAAGGCTTCCGAAGGCAACATCCTTCTTAGCGTTCTTTCTGGGGTGGCATGCCTCAGTACTGCCTACTATGGACTCTGTTGCAGTTCATTTGATCCCACAATTTGGAATTCAACAAAACAGCTCTACTGTTAGAAATGAAGCCCCATAAAGTGTATTCCTTGTCCTCTTCTGATTTTGATTTCATATTTCTACATTGCTTTCTTGGTTCTCCAAAGTTGACAGTACTAAAATCTTATATTGTAATGGTTCTCATATGATTCTAAATATATATTAGGAGTAAAAAAGTGCTAAGTTTTTATAGTCACCCTTAAAGTAGAATTGCACTTTAAAGCTTTCCAACAGTTTTTTGAAAATTTATGTGCAGTATATTGATTCCTCTACCTGATTCTGGGAGGGGTTTCTTGGTGAAAAACAGCGATCCAGTCTGTAGGCTAGACATTTGTTTTTTAAGGTATGTGGTGCTCTTGGAGACATCATAGTCTTGCATACAAATTTCAAAACATCAAATATGAAAACTTTTTTAGCCTACTTTCAGCCAGGTAAAATTAATTAAATATACATCAATTTTTTTTCCTTTAAACTAGCTTTTATAGCATGTCTAATATATTCAAAACTGGAAAAAACATTTTTGTATCCTAGAGTGGGGGCATCAGATGACAAACTTTTCAGTAGCAAAAGGTTATATGAACGTAATCTTGCTTTATTTAGAAAAGCGACAATAAAGTTCAATACACAATTACCCTATAAAATTCATGTTTTTTTAAAATCTTACATTTTTCCCCAAATGTCAAAAACTACTATAGTATAATGCTAAATATATAATTTTCTTTCTTTCAGCCATACAGTATTCCAAACAAATTACTTTTTTGCAAATATACTTCTAATTTTTCTGGGTTTTTTTCTGTTGTAAAAATGTTCACTTCCTAGCCTCTATAGCTTTTGCTTAACTAAGTGTTTTTGTTTTTTTTTCTTAAAGCGAGCATAGGTCTAATTTAGTGTTAGCAGGGGTGGCATCCTTGGAAGATTGATCCTCCTTATTCACAAAACAGGTATACAAGGAAGTACAAGAAATGAGACAGTAGTTTCAATGCACATCTTGTGTGTTTGCCTATGGTGTTAACAAGGATACCACTACTTTATCCTGTTCTCACCAACTGAATTTATGCTCTGCATGTGATTGAACAGCCACGGTAACAGTTGGTAACATCTGGTCACTGCTGACCAGAGCAGGGAGCAAGAAGTGCACTGGAAATGAAAAGCTGGCCATTCCATTACTTAATCCAGTGAGCCATTCAGTCCTCCATCCTTTCTCTGCCTCTCTACTATGGGTTTGAACAATTCAGCATAATATAGTGACAAACGCTTTTCTTAACCCTTTACACCAGTGTATGTTGAAAAGAGCCAAAAAGCTGGAACACACAAAGAGACATTATGGTGCAAATATATCTATTTGCTATTTTAAATCTTCAAACTCTTGGTCTTTTCATTTTTCATGTTTTAAATCCTACTATTGGTGTATTTTTAATGTTATAACCCAGAAATTATATTTTAAAATTGTTATAAAAACTGTTGATTTATAAATGAACCTGTTTGATTTACCTTTCTGTCCATAGGTGTAAAGCAAAGGTGTATCCAGACAACCTTCCTACAACAAGTGTTGTCATTGTGTTTCACAATGAGGCTTGGAGTACACTTTTACGAACTGTCCATAGTGTGATAAATCGGTCGCCACGACACTTGCTGAAAGAAATTGTACTTGTAGATGATGCCAGTGAAAGAGGTAATACAGTGTTGTTGTTGTTGCTGGTTTTCAGATGCTGTCTACATGGCTTCATGACTGACTGCTTTAAGAAATTCAGACTTGACACTGGTTTAGCAGGGACAAGTAATTTTGGGAATATTTGAAAAATCGTAGTAATGAAACGATGCCCACATTTGTTTGTATCTGGAATATTCCACACTGAATATACAGTAAAAGCCCACCTATCCACCCATTGTACTCTACTGTTAGCCAGAACTGCTGTGTCCTTTATAATATCTTTTTTAAAAAAAAAAAAAAAAAAAAAAAAGGGCCACTATACTGTTAATTTCAAATTCTGTGCAATCTGTAGTATGCTTTGCTTTCTAGGGCATTCACAAACCCCTCCAGTAGTGATTCCCATAGTGAGGTCCCTGGATCATGGGAGTCCGCAGTGGGTTATGCCGGGGTCTGTCCCTGGAAGCAGGCACAGGACACACTGGAATGCTGTTCTGGCACTTTGCCACATGAAGGATGCCATTTTGTTCCACACTGCATGATGCACCATGCATGAGAGGTCATGCTGACAGGATGCTAATGGGGTCCTTGGTGGAAAAAAGTTTGGGAACCACTGTTTTAGAGCATGTAAGATTTTTTTTATGCATCACCTGATCAAATGAACACAGACAGCTTTCTGCCCTAAAAGCCTAAATAACTCAAAGATATAAACACACATGTTCACAGGTTAGAGCTGGTTGAAACTTGACATTTTCCATTCCACAGACAAATGTGATATTTAAAAAAAAATAAATAAATTATATTCCAAATCAGAACATTTCGATTTCCAAAATTCAAGTTTGGCTCAGCCAAAACATTACAGAAAAATTGGAAAGTTTCATTTAGATTTTGACATTAATATTTTTATTTAGTTTGTTTGTTTAAAATTCTGATTTATTTTTTAAATATTATTAAATACTAACATTCAATTAAAATATGTCCGTCCTGGAGCAATGACAGTGGTAAGCAGTGACTCAACGGCCTCCATTGAACAAAAGCATTTAAGAATAAAACAGTTCTTAAAACAGACATCTGATTTACCAGATAACTAACACCTTCCACATGGTTATCCTGTGGAATGGTCTGTTTCCTGTAGACCCCTTCCCTCCCCAAAGATCTCTACAATCTGATTGGCATAGTCTTTCCCATAACTCATAAAACCATTTCTCCCACATTCATCAGGGAGAGCCCCATTTAAAAGATGTTAAGTCTTTTTGATCTTGAATTTCCCAGCCTGGCAAAAGATCCTTGTAGATAGGCTGTACAGTTCTTGAAGCTGATGGCTTTGCCAATTGTCTTTCAAGTGTGTGCTGGGATTTTCTTATCTGGAGCCATTGTCTTTCTGTTGGTTTTTCCTAAAACCCTTATTAAGCTAGATCAATGCATTCCTATAGGAAAGTTTTATAACCAAATATACAATAACTTGCCCTCACTGACCAAGTCGCATACAGTGTTCATAAAATACACTACTCCTCTGATACTTAGATTACATAGTCATTCCATGTCCTTCACATACTCTTTCCATCTTCATTTGTCACATTATTTTGTAATTCTTAGTTTTGTAACAGTGTAAGCACACACAATTTAAAACTAAAATGAAAAAGTAAAAATAATTACTTTAAAATATGTATAATAAAATTTCAAAATGAAGTCCTTAAAAATCAAACATTCTGTTCTTACAAGGTTTTTAAAAACCATTTCATTGAAATTAACATGTTGTCAATGGACATTTCAGTTTTGACTAAATGACTTTCTCGGATAAAAACTCGGTCAAAATTTTTGACTAGTTGTGGCACAGCTAAACTAACTTTATAATTAACTACCTTGATTCCTGAATTATGTGAGAGGGTGATGGTTGAAAAGAGTTTTTCATAACTGGCTGCTGATTAAATTAATAAAATATATTCTCTGTAAGGTATAAGACTTGCATTTTTCACATAAATATGTACTGAACTATTATGATAGAGTGTAAGAGGCAATGTGTATATAGGGTTGCAGAAAAAATGCATGTATTGGAGGAATAGTACATGGCAGGCATGGCCTTTGATGCTGTCCTCATAACTGTGCTAGGTCTGCCTCTTCAACACCTGCCTCCAGATTGAGTTTTTGTCCCTATGGGTACTCCACAACGCAAGACTTCCAAGCAGTATCTCAAAGGAGAGATTACTTGTACAATAACTGGAGTTTTTTCAGATGTTTTGCCCCGTGTCCCCTTGCGTTATACCTTATGGGTGTGCTCTGTTGTCTATCCTTTTCCCCTTCTTTTGCAGAGCCTTCTTGGGTTTTGTAATTGAGAAGGAACTGCAGTGGCAGCTGGTCCATCCTTCCCTATATACTCTCTCTCTCCCTGGAATTCGAGGATGTATAGATCACTGGTGTGGACCATAGATGATAACTTAAAAGCTCCAATCAGGAGCACACAAGCATGCACACGTCCTGTGGTAGGGACAAAACTTCTCAAAGAGCTGTAGTTACTGTATAAGTTAGCTCTTCATTCACTTTATGTGCACTTTAGTAATGCACTATGTAGTATGTATTTGAGAGACCCCTCAAAAATTACCGGTGTAGTAGCTCAGACAAATGATAAATTGAGCTAAAGGTGTTGAAATTTTATCTCCCTGTCGTCGTCGTCGTCCTCCTGTTTTTTCTTTTAGTAGTTGTTCCTTGGAACCAATCTCCTTTTTAATGAATACATCAGATCTGGACTCTAATTTGCATATATTGTATTACAGTAGAGGTTATCGTAGGCGTAAACTTTCCAAATTAATTAGAATACGTATGTACAAATTTAAAATAAGCTTACATTTTCATCTTTAATTATATTCACTATTTCATCTGTCAAAAACATCTCAATTGTCACTATTTCGGAACAGTGCTAAAGGTCAATCATGGAGAGCCACTTTTAATTGTAGCCTGAAAATGGTGAGGAATGACCTGTAAACTCAGTGGCAAACTGATATAGGTGTATTATTATTCCCCTTACTTTTGTTGTTCTAGATAATGTCATATCTTTTCAATTTTAATGGAGGAGAGGTCATTCAACCCCATTTTAAAATTAGAAACTTCTTCATTTTGAAGTGAAATGTTAGCCCCATAAAACCCTAAACTCTTTTGAAGTCAGCTTTTTTCCTCAGTTTTGTATGAAAAGCAGAAAACTTGTGTACCCTTTGTAACCAAAAGGAAACTTGTTTCAGATATTGAGGCTTAAACTACTAAAATAGTTTCAAAATTGGTCTGGAGAAGGGGTTCCCAAACTTGGTTCGTGGCTTGTTCAGGGTAAGCCCCTGGCGGGCCGCGAGACGCTTTGTTTACCTGAGCGTCCGCAGGTGTGGCCGCTCGCAGCTCCCAGTTCCGCGAGCCACTGGGAGCTGCAAGCGGCCATACCTGTGGATGCTCAGGTAAACAAAGCGTCTCGCGGCCCGCCAGGTGCTTACCCTGAACAAATCGCGAACCAAGTTTGGGAACCCCTGGCCTAGAGCGATACAGTATTCATAATTTGAGACCACTACAATATATTTCACTTGCAGTTTTTTGTCAGCTATTGAGAAGTTTTCTCGCCACCCTTCCACCACCCAAACAGGTCTGTTTGATTTCATGGGAAACGTGATTTTAAATTAATGAAGACTGAAAGATACAATAGTTGAAAGTATAAAGGTTTCTACACATGCTGGTTAAGTATTCTGTTTGTATTGAAATAAGCCTTTTTTTAAAAAGATGATGTTCATCCTAGCTGAGTACCATATTTCAAATTCTAGTATGAGACAGTTTAATTGGAATAGAGTAAGCAGTCAGTCTTGCCTGGAGCTTGTTGTGTACCTGCCAGTCTCTTCTAGCAAAATAAATTTGCATAATCACAGTTCTGTTTACACTGGGGGGGAAAAAGCATTAGGGAAACAATACTTATCTGTTATTTTGCATCTTTAGCTACTGAACAGAATTCTGAAGCATTATTAATTGTATATATTTGACTATTGATGGCTTTTTTATATCGAACATTTTGCAAGCAAGTAACCAGTTAAAAAGAGTATCCTGATGTCAAGCTGTCCTGCAGTGGCCCAAGAGTGAGAGTACCGACCTCAGGGCAGATTATTAAGAACCAGGGCACAAACCCCAAATTGGTTGAGTTCTGTATTTAGATTTCACCAGCCAGTTGTCAAATGTTCACTCCTCAAGCACTGTAACAGCTTTAACATGAAGTGTCAGTCAGTCTCCTTGGGTACTCTGATCTGTCTTACCATCCAGGTAAGCCTGATTTTGTGATAGATGGTCCCTTGCTGTGATCCTTGGTGTAATATTCAGGTTACTCCCAGTCCCGAAGGACCAGTCACTTACCCCAAGTCAATTGCACTTTAGATCTGACATCAATGACCAGGATTGTAGACAATTCCATGCAACTATCTAAAGATTTATTATATAGGGAAAGGAAACAAGAGTGTTATTTACAAGGTTAAAATAGGTAAGCATATATACACACAGAGTTCCAAACTTCAGTTTCAAAAAGTAATAGAAGCTTCTATAATAAGGAAGCTGTATATGTTTTTAGGGCTAACCCAGACTAAGCACTGGGGAGTACTTATGGCTAGTAATTCTTCCCTCAGAGTCCAAGCAGCATAAAGTTACAGTTCTTCTTCGAGTGATTGTTCATGTCCATTCCAAGCAGGTGTGTGCGTGCCGCGTGCACGCCAGCCGGAAGATTTTCTCTTAGCAGCATCCGTAGAGTCGGCCTGGGCGCCCTCTGGAGTGGTGCCTCCATGGTGCCCAGTATAGGGGCCTGCCGACCCTCAACGCCCTCAGTTCCTTCTTACCGCCAGTGACAGCTAGCTGGACCTGCAACTGCACATAGCCAACCAACAGGCTATAGTGAGCCGGTATGGACATAACACATGCTCAGCCTTGTCCAAGTTCACTGAACTCATTCCCCAGGACTCGTGAACAGAATTCTCTGCTCTGGTGGAAGAGGCGAAGCTGATCTCACGGACGTCCCTCCAAGCGGCCCTGGACGCGACGGATGCAGCTTCCCGCACGCTGGCCACCTGAGTTGTGATGCGGCGAGGGTCCTGGCTTCAGGTTTCTGGCCTTCTCCACGGGGTCCAGCAGACCATCCAGACCTCCCCTTCGAGAGGCCCACGTTGTTTTCTGAGAAAACGGACAAGCGGCTCCATAGCCTAAAGGACTCAAGGGCCACTTTACGCTCGTTGGGCCTGCACATTCCAGCCACTCAGCGCAGGCACTTTAGGCCGCAGCGAGCCCCGCGGCCATATCAGCCCCAGAACCACCTGGAGACCCCACGCAGGAAGAGTAGGAGTGGCAGAAGGAGGCAACATCCGTTCTGCTGGGCAGTCCTTGGGCCAACCAAGGCCTCTGTCAGGGCCTAGACCCCAATTTTGATGGTGCGGTCGAGGACGACCTACCAGTCAGGACCTCGGATCCTACCCAACCATACCTTCTCGGCCCGTCTATCCCCCTTCTACTGTGCTTGGTCATGAATCACATCGGACCACTGGGTGCTCCGCACAGTGTAGAGGGGATATTCCATCCAATTCTCCTCCCTCCTGCCCCACCAGCCCCCTTCCCCGTCCCTCTTCAGGGACCTCTCTCACGAGCAACTTCTAATTCAGAAAGTGCAGTCCCTCCTCGCTGTAGGGGCAGTGGAGGAAGTTCCTCAGGAGCTCAAGGGCAGGGGGTTCTACTCCCGGTATTTCCCGAAGGCGAAATGAGGCCTAAGGACCCATTCTGGACTTCCGGCGGCTGAACAAGTTTGTGAAGAAACTCAAGTTCCAAGGTCTCTCTGACCTCCCATCATTCCCTCCATGGATCCAGGAGACTGGTATGCTGCTCTCGACTTGAAGGACGCATACTTCCATATCACGATAATACCTCGACAGAGACGTTACCTCAGATTCATGATGGGCAACATCTTCAGTTTGCAGTCCTGCCATTTGGACTGTTGATGGCCCTGAGGGTCTTCACAAAGTGCATGGCGGTTGTGGCAGCCTTTCTGCGCAAGCACCAAATTCAGGTGTTTCCTTACCTCGACGACTGGCTCATCAAGGGCTGCTCCAAGTTACAGGTGGTCTTTATCAGACAGACTTTCCTTGAGCTCGGCCTCCTGCTAAACGAGGCCAATTCTACCCTGTCCAGCGGATAAAGTTCATAGGGGCAGTCCTGGATTCAACTCAAACCAGAGCGTACCTCCCAGAGTCCAGGTTCCAGTCCATGTCCGACATCATTCTCGATCTCAGGGTTTTCCAACCTTTATAGCAAGAAACTGCCTGAGGTTGCTGGGGCACATGGCTGCATGCACCTATGTGGTGAGTCACACCCGGCTCAGGCTGTGCCCTCCAGTCCTGGCTGGTGACGGTGTACCGACCAACCAGGGATGCTCTGGACACTGTGGTGACGCTGCCCCGTGCGCTGCTAGACTCCCTCTGGTGGTGGCTCAAACCGCAGGAGGTTTGTGCAGGAGTGCCCTTCGCCAGCTCTCCCTATCCTTGGGGACCCCCCTGGGGTGGGGGGGGCACACCTGGGGGATCTCAGGACCCAGGGCCTTTGGTCTCCAGAGGACCTCACCTTGCACATGATCAGGGAGCTGTGGGCGGTGCATCTTGCCTGCCAGACTTTCAAATCCCGCCTGGCAGGCAGGTGTGTCGCGGTTCTCACGGACAATATCGTGGCGATGTTCTATATCAACAAACGGGTGTGCACGCTCCTCTCCCCTGTGCCGAGAAGCCTTCGCACTGTGGGACTTTTGTGTGGAGCACGCAATTCACCTGATAGCGTCTTACCTTCCAGGGGTGCAGAATGGCCTAGCAGACACCCTCAGTCGATCATTCCACGGTCACGAGTGGTCTCTCCGCAGGGACATGGTGGATTCAATCTTCTGTCTCTGGGGATCTCCCCAGATAGATCTGTTCGCCCCATGGGACAATAGGAAGTGTTGACAGTTCTCCCTCATCGGGCGCAGCCCGGGGTCACTCACAGATTCCTTCCTCCTCTCGTGGGAGGGTGGTCTGCTTTACACCTTCCCACCAATCCCGATGGTCCACCAGGTACTCGTCAAGATTCGCAGGGATCATGCTCAAGTCATCATGATAGCGCCAGCGTGGCCGCACCAGCATTGGTTCACGTCGCTGCTGCAGATGTCCGTACAGGCGCCCCTTGCGTTCCCCCTGCTCCAGGACCTGATCACGCAGGCTCAAGGTTGCCTCCGGCACCCAAACCTGGAGTCGTTCCACCTCCCAGCCTGCATGCTCCATGGTTGAACCCCGCAGAAATGGGATGCTCCTAACAAGTTAGGCAAGTCCTTGGTAGCAGGAAACCCTCTACCAGCGCCACATACATGGCCAAGTGGAAACGCTTTTCCATCTGGGCAGAGCAGCAGGGGCAGGCTCCGTTGCTCACCCCGGTTCCATTCATACTAGATTACTTACTTCACCTGAAGCAGCAGGGACTTTCACTCTCCTCGGTTCGGGTCCACATGGCTGCCATCTCTGCATTTCACCCAGGGGCTGATGGTTTCTCAGTCTTCACGAACCCACTTGTCAGTCACTTCCTCAAGGGCCTAGATAGACTCTTCCTGCATACGCGACAGCCTGTCCCAGCCTGGGACCTTAATTTGGTCCTCTCTGCCATCACGGGCCCTCCCTTTGAGTCCTTGGCTAAGTGCATACTGCTATATCTTTCCTATAAGGTCGCTTTCCTCATGGCTATCACATCGGCAAGGAGGGTTTCGGAGCTCAGAACCCTAATGTCCGAGCCTCCCTACACTGTCTTTCATAGGGACAAGGTCCAACTCAAGACACATCCGGTGTTCCTTCCTAAGGTGGTCTCCTAATTCCACATGGGCCAGGACGTTTTTCTCCATGTTCTATCCTAAGCCACACTCTTTCAACAGAGAGCGTAGGCTGCACTCTCTGGACGTTCGCAGGGCCTTGGCATTCTATATTGAAAGAACCAAACCGGTTGAGGAAATCAGTTCAATTCTTTGTGGCTGTGGCCAACAGGATGAAGGGACTCCCTGTCTCGTCGCAGTGTATATTCTTGTGGATCACGTCCTGCATCCGTGAGTGCTACAATCGTGCGAAGGTGCCTGCCCCGCCAATTACGGCCCACTCCACCAGGGTGCAGGCCTCTTCTGCAGCATTCCTGGCTTAGGTCCCGACCCAGGAGATGTGCAGGACTGCCACGTGGTCCTCAGTTCATACGTTCACGTCACACTACGCCATCACTCATCAGGCCAGAGACAATGCAGCCTTCGGTCGTGCGATGCTTCAATCTGTAGTGAACTCCGACCCCACTGCCTGAACTTTGGCTTGTGAGTCCCCTGCTTGGAATGGACATGAACTATCACTTGAAGAAAAAACGGTTACTCACCTTCTCGTAACTGTTCTTCGAGATCTGTTGTTCATGTCCATTCCAATACCCACCCTCCTTCCCCTCGGTCGGAGTGCCGGCAAGAAGGAACTGAGGGGGTGGAGGGTCGGCAGGCCCCTATATTGGGAGCAATGGAGGTGCCACTCCAGGGGGCACCCAGGCCGACCCTGCAGACGCTGCTAAGAAAAAATCTTCTGGCTGGCATGCACACGGCGTGCACACACCTACCTGCTTGGAATGGACATGAACAACAGATCTCGAACAACAGTTACAAGAAGGTGATTAACCGTTTTTTCCTTCTTGTTGGGGGATTTTAGTCCCTTCCCCCTCCTTCTGCTCTGAGCTGCGGGCTCAGCTGATCCGAGAAATTTACTTGCATGACTCATCTTCATGGGCAGGGGAGAGTAAACAGTCTTTTGTCCTTTTTAATGTTCCACACTAGTCAGTCTGGTGTTGATGGGCTTTCCTTGATGGGAAGGGATGTAACACTTTCTGTTGTAAACCAGCATTTCACACTAATTAATGCCTCTCACCTGTCTGGTGATTTATACAGTTTCAGAGAACTATAATGCAAATGCTCAAATGTTACCTTACAATATGAGATACAGATGTTATAAATGAGATTAATGCATGCAGCAGTTTACAAGCATTCCGCGAAGTCTAAACACATTCTTATAATTCTAATATCTATTTTAACAGTACTAACACACAGGTGAGCCTGAGTGGTTCCAGCTATGTATTTGGAGTGGAGACATGGGGACCTTTGCATAAGCTGACACCTGGTTTGTCAGCATTGCACCTGAGTTAATTAGTCCCTCTGTACTAAGAACTAGGTCAGCACTGCATGACTGTAGATCACATCAAGAGGGAATGCACTAGCAAGGATCAGAGAAGAAACCAGGTGAAACCATGCTTGCTAGCCAAACATACACAGAAAAACCATTCAGACCTTTTAAGAGATTATATCAGTCTTACTTCCATTTATTTTGAGCCACTGTGTCAGGGCCATTGCATAGAACTATTGAACTATTGATTTCAACTTTTAAAATGACTACATGAGAATGGCCATACAGGGTCAGACCAAAGGTCCATCTAGCCCAGTATCCTGTCTTCTGACAGTGGCGAATGCCAGATGCCCCAGAGGGAATGAACAGAACAGGTAATCATCAAGTTATCCATCCCGATGTCCATTCCCAGCTTCTGGTAAACAGAGGCTAGGGACACCATTCCTTCCCATCCTGGCTAATAGCTATTAATAGGCCTATCCTCCATGAACTTATCTAGTTCTTTTGTGAGCCCTTTTATAGTCTTGGCCTTCACAACATGCTCTGGCAAGGAGTTCCATGGATTCACTGTGTTGTGTGAAAAAATACTTCCTTTTGTTTGTTTTAAACCTGCTGCCTATTAATTTCATTTGGTGACCCCTAGTTCTTATGTTATGAGAAGGAGTAATAACACTTTCTTATTTACTTTCTCCATCAGTCATGATTTTATAGACCTCTATCATATCCCCCCTTAGTCGTCTCTTTTCCAAGCTGAAAAGTCACAATCTTATTAATCTCACTTCATAAGGAAGCCGTTCCATGCCCATAATAATTTTTGTTGCCCTTTTCTGAATTCCAGTATATCTTTTTTGAGATGGAGTGACCACATCTGCGTGCAGTATTCAAGATGTGGGCATACTGTGGATTTATATAGAGACAATATGATATTTTCTGTCTTACGATCTATCCCTTTCTTAATGATTCCCAACATTTTTGACTGCTGCTGCACATTGAGTGGATGTTTTCGGAAAACTATCCACAATGACTCCGAGATTTCTCTTGAATGGTAACAGGTAATTTAGACCCCATCGTGTTATATGTATAATTGGGATTAAGTTTTCCAATGTGCATTACTTTGCATTTATCAACATTGAATTTCATCTGCCATTTTGTTGCCCAGTCACCCTGTTTTGTGAGATTCTTTTGTAGCTCTTCGCAGTCTGTCTGGGATTTAACTATCTTGAGTAGTCTTGTATCATCTGCAAATTTTGCCACCTCAGTGTTTACCCCTTTTTCCAGATCATTTATGAATATATTGAATAGGACTGGTCCCAGTAGTGATTCATGGGGGGTACTGATGACCTAGGGGGTCACCACTATTTACCCCTCTCCATTCTGAAAACCGACCATTTATTCCTACCCTTTTGTTTCCTACCAATTCATGAGAAGACTCCATTTATTCCATGACAGCTTACTTAAGAGCCTCTGGTGAGGGACTTTGTCAAAGGCTTTCTGAAAATCTAAGTACACTATATCACTGGATCTTCCTTGTCCCCATGCATGTTGCCCCCCTCAAAGAATTCTAGTAGATTAGTGAGGCATAATTTCCCTTTACAAAAACCATGTTGACTCTTCCCCAACAAATTATGTTCATCTATGTGGCTGACAATTCTGTTCTTTTATAATTTGAACCAGTTTGCCCAATACTGAAGTCAGGCTTAATGGCCTGTAATTGCCGGGATCACGTCTAGAGCCATTTTAAAAAATTTGGTATCTCATTAGCTGTCCTCCAGTCATTTGGTACAGAAGCTGATTTAAATGATAGGTTACAAACTATAATTGTAGTTCTGCAGTTTCACATTTGAGTTCCTTCAGAACTCTGGGTGACTACCATCTGGTCCTGGTGTCTTACTGCTGTTTAATTTATCAATTTGTTCTAAAATCTCCTCTGACATCTCAATCTGGGATGGTTCCTCTGATTTGTCACCTAAAAGAATGACTCAGGTTTGGGAATCTCACTCACATCCTCAGCTGTGAAGATGGATGCAAAAAATTCATTTAGTTTCTCCGCAGTGTCATCGAGTGCTCCTTTTAGCATCTCGATTGTCCAGTGGCCCCACTGGTTGTTTAGCAGTCTTCCTGCTTCTGATATATTTAAAAAAATTTGCTATTTCTTTTTGAGTCTTTGACTAGCTGTTCTTCAAATTCTTTTTTGGCCTTCCTAATTATATTTTTACACTTCATTTCGGAGAGTTTATGCTCCCTTCTATTTTCCTTACTAGGATTTAACGTCCACTTTTTAAAGTATACCTTTGTGTCTCACTGCTTCTTTTCCTTTGTTTACAACGGTGGCACTTTTTTTGGTTCTTTTACTATATTTTTTAATTTGGGGTATATGTTTTAAGTTGAGCCTCTATTATGGTGCCTTTAAAAAGTTTCCGTGCAGCTTGCACTTTTGGCACTGACTGTACCTTTTTAATTTCTTTTTAACTAACCTCCCCCTTTTTTTTGTAGTCCCTCTTTCTGAAATTGAATGCTACACTGTTGGGTTGCTGTGGTGTTTTCCCCACCACAGGGATGTTAAATTTAATTATATCATGGTTACTGTTACCAAGCGGTCCAGCTATATTCACCTCTTGGACCAGATCCTGTTCTCCATTTAGGATTAAATCAAGAATTGCCTCTCCTCCTGTGGGTTTCAGGACTAGCTGCTCCAGGAAGTAGTCATTTAAGGTGTCAAGAAACTTTATCTCTGCATCCCATCCTCAGGTGACATGTATCCAGTCGATATGAGGATAATTGAAATCCCCTACTGAGTTTTTTTATTTTTATAGCCTCTTTAATCTCCCTGAGCATTTCACAGTCCCTATCACCATCCTGCTCAGATAGTCAGTAATAGATCCCTACTGCTATACTCCTATTATTAGAGCATAGAATTACTATCCATAGAGATTCTATGGTACAGTTTGGTTCATTTAAGATGTTTTACTTTGATCCTATGCTTTCTTTCACATATAGTGCCACTCCTCCACGAGCATGACTTGTTCTGTCCTTCCGATATATTTTGTACCCTCTATTACTGTCTCATTGATTATCCTCATTCCCCCATGTTTCTGATGCCTATTATATCAATATCCTCCTTTAATACGAGGCACTCTAGTTCACCCATCTTATTATTTAGACTTCTAGCATTTGTATATAGCACTTGAAAAACTTGTCACTTTTTAGCTGTCTGCCATTACATGATGTCATTGAATGGGATTCTTTTTCATTTGACTTGTTCTCATCAGATCCTACAGATTTTATCATCTTCCATCCTCTCCTTCCTAGGACATAGAAAATCTCCATTAATAGACCCTCCCCTAAGGGATGTCTCTGTCCGAACCAAATGCTCCTCCGCACCTGTCGGCTTTCCTCCAGCCCTTAGTTTAAAAACTGCTCTACAACCTTTTTAATTTTAAGTGCCAGCAGTCTGGTTCCATTTTGATTTAGGTGGAGCCCATCTTTCCTGTATAGGCTCCCCTGTTCCCAAACATTTTCCCAGTTCCTAATAAATCTAAACTCCTCCTCCCTACACCATTGTCACATCCATGCATTGAGACCCTGCAGTTGTGCCTGTCTAACTGGCCATGTGCATGGAACTGGAAGAATTTCAGAGAATGCTACCATGGAGGTCCTGGACTTCAATCTCTTACCTAGCAGCCTAAATTTGGCTTCCAGGACCTCTCGTCTATCCTTCCCTATGTCATTGGTACCTACATGTACCACGGCCACCGGCTCCTCACCAGCACTGCGCATAAGTCTATCTAGATGTTTCGAGAGAATCCGCAACCTTTGTACCAGGATGGCAAGTAACCATGCAGTTCTCCTGGTCATCACAAACCCAGCTATCTGTTTCTAATGATAGAATCCCCCTTAACTATTACCTGTCTTCCTTATAAGTGGAGTTTATATTTATACAATAGCCTAACAATTAGGGCTGTCAAGCGATTAAAAAAATTAATCGCGATTAATCATGTTATTAATCGTACTGTTAAACAATAATAGAATACCATTTATTTAAATATTTTGGGGTGTGCTACATTTTCAAATGTATTGATTTAAATTACAACACAGAATACAAAGTGTACGGTGCTCACTTTATTTATTTATTTATTTATTTATTACAAATATTTGCACGATAAACAAAAGAAATAGTATTTTTCAATTCCTATAATACAAGCATTGTAGTGCAATCTCTTTATCATGAAAGTTGAACTTTAAAATGTGGAATTAGGTACAAAAAATGCACTCAAAATCAAAACAACGTAAAACTTTAGAGCCTACAAATCCACTCAGTTCTACTTCTTGTTCAGCCAATTGCTGAAACATATTTGTTTACATTTGCAGAAGATAATGCTGCCCTCTTCTTGCTTACAGTGTCACCTGAAAGTGAGAACAGGTGTTCACATGGCACTGTTGTAGCCAGCGTCACAAGATATTTACGTGCCAGATGTGCTAAAGATTCATATGTCCCTTCATGCTTCAGCCACCATTCCAGAGGCCATGCATCCATGCTGATGATGGGTTCTGCTTGATAACAATCCAGACTGATACATGTTAATTTTCATCATCTGAATCAGATGCCACCAGCAGAAGGTTGATTTTCTTTCTGGTGGTTCAGGTTCTGTAGTTTCCACATCAGTGTTGCTCTCTAAAGAATTTTGAAAGCTTGCTCCATACCTCATCCCTCTTAAATTTTGGAAAGCACTTCAGATTCTTAAACCTTAGGTTGAGTGCTGTAGCTATCTTTAGAAATCTCACATTGATGCTTTCTTTGCATTATATCAAATCTGCAGTGGCTTAACATGAACAACGTGCTGGATCATCATCCAAGACTGCTATAACATGAAATATATGGCAGTACGCAGGTAAAACTGAGGAGGAGACGTACAGTTCTCCCGCAAGGAGTTCAGTCACTGCATAATTAACGCATCTTTTTTAACGAGCATCATCAGCATGGAAGCATGTCCTCTGGAATGGTTGCCGAAGCATGAAGGGGCATACGAATGTTTAGCATCTCTGGCATGTAAATACCTTGCAGTGCCAGCTACAAAAGTGCCATGCGAATGCCTGTTCTCATTTTCAGGTGACATTGTAAATAAGAAGTGGACAGCATTATCTCCTGTAAATGTAAACAAACTTGTTTGTCTTAGCGAATGGCTGAACAAGAACTAGGACTGAGTGGACTTGTAGGCTCCAAAGTTTTATGATGTTTTTGAGTGCAGTTATGTAACAAACAAAAATCCTACATTTGTAAGTTACATTTTCACAATAAAGAGATCACACTACAGTACTTGTATGAGGTGAATTGAAAAATAGTGTTTCTTTTGTTTATTTTTACAGTGCAAATATTTGTAATAAAAAATGTGAGAACTTTATTCTTTTTTTGTAATTTAAATCAATGTACTTTAAAATGTAGAAAAACATCCAAAAATATTTAATACATTTCAGTTGGTATTCTACTGTTTAATAGTGCAATTAAAACTGATTAATTGCGATTAATTTTGAGTTAATCACATGAGTTAACTGTGATTAATCGACAGCCGTACTAACAATCTCAAGCTAAGTTCAAGTACTGCTGCCCCAAATTGAAATTTCGTAAAGAATGTTTAATAGTTTAACTATTTCTTATATCTGTATGGTTTTTGTCAGTTTATGTAGTGTAGTGTACGTTTTTTTGTTTCAGGTTCATAGAAGAAAATAAAATGAATATCTGGTTTGAAGCTTTGAGTGGGATGAGTTTTAATCTTTCCATTCAGAAAATATTTATTTATCATTAATTTGAATGCAAATATTTGTAGATTTAGTAATTGTCTACAAGATTTGCATGTAAGTGGTCTCTACTCCAGTTGATTTACTCTACTTGATTTAATTTATTTTTCTTTCTGCCTCAGCCTTCTCTTTTGGTATTTCCAGAAGATTCTCTGTTCAACTAAACCACTTTGTATACAGTTAACTAAAAATGTTTATTCACTTGACACATCAGGTTACAAAATTAGATAAGTCCAACGGGAAAATGAATTCAACTAAACCAAAAATTATGAGCCAAAACTTATCTAAATTACCATTACCCAAAATCTGGGTTTTTAAAAATTTGTTTCTGAAACCTTAACTATCACCAAAAAAAACCCAACATGTCTCTGCTGCTTGGAATGCATGCCAACTGAGCTAAAAATTTATTTGTCGCTTTATGCATATAGGTCATTTTTTTAAAACAGTGTTTTGTTTATAATCTGTTGAGCACTTTAAGGAAAAATTCTGTAGAATTTAATAAAAACACAAACGATTATTTTCTAGAGAAACCTGTCTTGAAAACCAATAGAATTATAGAGATAACATCCTTTTATATGGGCTCTTTCTATCAATATGTTGAATTCAATGGCATCCATTAGTTTAAAATTCCATGAAGTATATATTTTCATTCTTTTGTATTTACAAAAAGTCTACAGTACAAGAATGTAAAGATTGCAAAATGAGGTGCTCAAGTTAGAAAATGCCAGAATAAGATAGCCAGTCAGACATCTTGCACATATGCATCATGGTAGAATTTTTTTGCCTAATGCATAAGAGGTCATCTGTAACAGAGCCATGGCTAGACCCAGCTTTCCTGGCTTCTAGTCCAATAATTTCACTATAGATGAAGATCCTTACTATCCTTACAACCCCGACTCCTTTTATCCATATAGTGCACTAAATAAAGCAGGAATCCTGTTTTTTAAAAAAGTACAGTATATGAATATGTAATTAGACTGCATCATAATGCATACACCTAAGGGGGCCTAATTAGGTTGTAGAGGCAGCCTAAATTATGGCATTTTCTAACTTTGCATGCTTGACTTTGCAAACTTACTATTTTTTAATGTACTTTTTCATATCACTTCCTAGGGTGGTTGTTTTTTTTTAGAAGTAAACTGAAAAAACAAGTCCCACCATAATACATGGATCATTAGCGGGTTTGAACCTAAAACCTTTAGATCACCAACACAGATCATTGTCAACTGAACAAAAGGCATTATTACTATATAGAGGATAATAGTCTTCTACTGCTATGTGAAGCGGTCCCTGGAGAGGGAAGTTGGGTGATACAACATATACTTCAACAGTGACTTACACAACTAATTGCAGAGGAACATTGGCAGTGAGAATTCCTGGGTTCTTTTCCTGACTTCTCTGGAGGGAGGTTTTGGGTCAGGCAGCCAGACTCTTCCCCTTTTTCCTTTTACTTCCAAGTAGACTTGCAGTACTACCTAAAGTCCCAATCCTGTAAACACTTAATACTGAGCGTAGTGTTTATTGCTATGAATAGTCCCCTTGAAGTTGGTGGAACTGGAACTACTCTCAATAGTGTTTTAACTTTGAAAATTAGGCCCCAACATTGAATCCCTGGCCTCCCGTTAAAATACTGTTGCGCTTAGCTAGATAATTTACAAGAAAGACGCATTTCTCTTTTTTAGAGCTGGTTGAAAAATGAGGATGTATGTAAGTGAGTGAAACTTGAATGTTTTTAATGATTTTTTTCCCCAAATTTAAAAATCAAGAGATCATTGAAATTTCCAAATTTGAACAATTTCAGCCTGGTTCTATAATTGATTTAAATGGTTAAGGAAAAATTCCAGCAAAATTTTTCCTGTTTCTGACATTCAAAATTCATAGAATTTTTGACCAGATTTAGTTACTTTCTGAAAAATAGTAGCTCTTTAATCTTTACATGCAGTGAGTGAGCATGCTTTTTACTATACTGTAAGCAGAACAATCCAGTCTCACACTGGATCTTTGCCAGTCCTGGTTGTGTTGTTGTTAAAAATTTGTATTTGTTTCTGTTAGAGCCTTACCAGTCTCCTGACACTACACTTGCACGCTTCAGGTCAGCGTCATTGCCTCAGTTGATTTAGCTATAAATGGTTAGGCTATTTTCAACGGTTACAGCAACTACTGAATTTTCCACAGAAAGAACACATTAATCAATATGACACGCTCCTTCTTTTTCATGAAGTGGTTGGCATAGGAGGGAAAAGAGAAATTGAAACCATGGCTTCCACATAGATCAGAGCGAAGTATTGCCATAAGGCTGACCCACAGTTCTGTTTGTTTAATGTGTCTGGAGAGGTGTAATTACATCGAGAGGAGTATATTTGGTTGTGATAAATTTAGCTTATTTAATCTGAATTAATATTTTGTAAGAAGGGTTATGTAGTCAAACAAAATACGTTTTGTAAGATATTTTAGAGAGAAGTATTATGTATTCTTCAGTTGGTTTGTGCCACTCAAGTTATCCTTATTTTTCATTCAGTCCCTGTTGGAACATGCTAGCAAAAATGAAGTCTCTTTGATTTTCTCTGGAGAAGATAGAGATCTGTTTAAAGTCTATCCTGCTTGTAGGTTCTTTTGGTATAACACAGCTTTCAAGATCTGTCAAAATGCATTTCTACTTTTTTTCCTTCACTAGATTGTCACTGGAGGGTCAATTAGAGCTCATTCAGCCAAAGTAGCGGCAACAAATGGTAGTCACCCTCAGGTCAGCTCTGCCTCTTGAGATTTGCAAGACAGCCGCTAAGAGTTCATGGCATATTTTGTGCAACATTACACTTCCCATGCATGCATAACCTAGTTATTTTATACTGGCTCCTCTTTGTAGATTTACTTTCCTACACAAGTATTAAAACTCTCCCCTTTTATTCCAGACACTTAATGTAGCTATAGAATATATTACATTAGATTACTTACTTGTTTATACATATATACATACACTTGAAATCTGCTAATTGTGGACACCGCCAGTTTGATCATGTGTTCCTACCACTGTTAATCATATTCTTTCTTCCTTGTTCCCTCAATTGTTTGTTCTCCCGCTGATTGCCACCCATCGTAAACTAGCTCTTCAGGGTAAGAGACTATCCAGCCATGTGTGATTTGGTCCTTTGGCAGCTATTGTAATACAAACAATAATTTTAATTCCGTAGGTGATTGATACACTAAACTCTAGCAGACTATTGCATTAGTTCCTTTACTTAAGGAGAGCTAGTTGGTTGTTTGGTAGTTCAAATATTCATTTATGCTTAGGTCATTTTGCCTTTTATTTTAGTTGTGAGGAGTTGAGGTGATAAATTAATATGAACACCTTAGGCAGAAACTGAAATTCTAAAGGAAGCAAAAATGAAATTAGTCATGTATTAAATCTACATGCGAGGAAATTCTCCTTAATTATAGTACCACAGAACCCATACCATCAAACTGTCTGTCTGCTACTTTCTTCATTATTTTCTGGTAGTGAGGTGAATGCCTCCCACCATAGATAAGTAGGCTTGACAGAATTCTATTTTTTTACATAATTTTTATGGATAGTGTCAATATTTATTTTTAAGCATGTCTTCAATTTTTATCTACTTAAATTTTTACAGTTATGATAAATTATGGGGAGAACAGACAATGGGGTGGGGTCAAACACTGATGGTAGACACAGATTTTAAAAGTTTTATAACGGTTAAAGTAACAATTGTCAACAACACATCAAAATATACCAAGTAAATAGTTGTAAATCCAAACTGTAAGTTCTCAAGCAGCATTTTTCTTTATCTGTACATTTCAATTATCTATGCCAGGGGTTCTCAAACTTCATTGCACTGCAACCCCCTTCTGACAACAAAAATTACTACATGATCCCAAGAGGGGGGACTGAAGCTAGAGCCCTGTCGCTCCAGGCATGGAGACTGAAGCCAAAGGGCTTCATCCCCGGGGGGGAGGCCTGTAACATGAGCCCGACCATCCAAGGCTGAAGCTGAAGCCTGAGCCCTTGGCAGTGGGGCTCGGGCTATGCCCTGGGCCTCAGCCAGTCTTAACACCAGCCCTGGTATTCCCTTTAAAATGGGGTTGCAACCCACTTTGGGGTCCCAGCCCACAGTTTGAGAACCACTGATATAGGGAAAAAAAATTGCCTTGATTTGTGTGTGCGCGGTGAAATTGACATTTACCAATAAAAATCTAGTCTTTCCAAGACTGAGTCTGTAGCCACCTAGGCAGCCTGAGCCTACGTGGCTGCAGAGAAGATGACATTTGTCTATTGCTGCAAAAACTTGGTTATCTCAGATGAAAAACATCTTGCATTCCCTATCTCTTTCATGGTATGTAGTGAGAGAAGGGAATAAGGGAAATTGAGCAGGAATAAGGGAACAGAGAAACCGATGTGAAGAAATGATGTCCCTTGTTTCATAGCTCAGTGTTTCACATTGTCTTTTGCTGAAGTATTGGGAGGTTTCTTGCTGTGGTATTCTGACACTCCTTTCCCTGTAGCTTTCATATCCATTCTCAGAATACTACAATACCTCAGTCTGAGAATACTCAGCCATTTCTCGGCAAGTAAGGCTTCATATCATCATCTCAATTTCTCTAGTTTCAATCTCCTAAAGGATTGGAAGTCCTAGAACTGTAGTCTCCATTATAGCATCTCAGAACAGTGGTATAACTTTACTGATAAGTGCTGACAGCCAAATTATTTCACATAAAACGGTAGCCTCCCATTTGAAAAAATAACTGTTTCAAAATGCTATTCACAGGTAGGCACACAATCATGTCTAAAGTTGAGAGCACAAATCTATGCAGGTTTGTACATGAAGCTATACAAATTCAAAGTACAGAGCTAAGTATTAATATGCTAGTGGGAGGCATATTTGAAAGAGCAGCCTTAGATTGAAGACTGAAAGGAAAATGTTAAATGTCCTTTTGTAGATACGCAGCAGACATTTTTAGAGTATTTTAACATCCAAGTCATGTGGCACGTTGTATTGTTAACATCTGAGACTTGTGGTGTTGCAGCTTACGGTCTGAGAGCTTCAGGACTCCCCTTTTACTGAAGAGCTTGGTTTCTTTCCCACTGATTGATCACTCATGTAGATTTCAATGTGATTGATCTTTTCTTCTGTTTTTCTTTGCACCCTTAATGAGTTAGAAGTACTGCTGGAATCATAGAATCTCAGGGTTGGAAGGGACCTCAGGAGGTCATCTAGTCCAACCCCCCGCTCAAAGCAGGACCAAACCCAATTAGATCATCCCAGCCAGGGCTTTGTCAAGCCTGACCTTAAAAACCTCTAAGGAAGGAGATTCCACCACCTCCCTAGGTAACCCATTCCAGTGCAATGAGATTACTGAGTTTGCTTGTGCATCTGGAGCACAGATTGTAGAGTTACATTGTACAGTTACAGAGCTACTGGAGCTAGTAATATCATTACCATGTTATCTTAATTCATATTTCATATCAATTGGTCATATTTTGCAGACTTCTTGAAGAGACCACTGGAAAACTATGTGAAAAAGTTAAAAGTACCAGTTTATGTGATTCGAATGGAGCAACGTTCTGGATTGATCAGAGCAAGGTTGAAGGGGGCTGCTGCTTCCAAAGGTCAGGTCATCACCTTCTTAGATGCTCATTGTGAATGTACAGTAGGATGGCTTGAACCTTTGTTGGCGCGAATCAAAGTTGACAGGTAATTATCAATTTATTTGTTAATGTTCTACTTTTTTAAAGGTTAATAAGGAATACTTTTATTGCAGATTTAACTTAGTTTATCAGCTTCAGCTGAACATATTGTTAACCTACTTTGAAGTAGTGGATTAATTTTGTAATTTCCCAGAATTTCACAAATGTGTGATTAAAACTATTGTTCATATGAAATGCTAATTTGGGGGAGCTTTTAAAAAGCAAAACTTGCTGTTAAATTTAAACTTACATTGAAATATTTTGTCTGTACATGTCCTGACTAAGCCTTCGTCTACCACTTATGTCAGTATGACTTCATCACTCGGGTTTGGAAAATACACGCAATTATACCGACCGAACTCCCGGTGTCGGTATAACTGCGTTGCTCAGTTATCACTCTCCATCAGCATAGGTAGTGTCTTCACTAAGAAATGCAGTGTGCACCACTGCAAGCCCTGAGTTAAATAGTCACCCATTCTAGTGAAACATAAAACTGAGAGAAATGTGCTGGAGCTCCTTCACCTGCAGCCTGGCCCACCTTCTCACCCACCTGGAAGAACAACCTATGGGGAAGTTTTAAAAGATAATTCTAGTCACACCCTACCAAAAAGATGAGTGAGGGAGAGTTCAAATTTTTTGTCAGAGATTGTTGTAGATACCTATACGAGCAAGATGTTAGTAGTGGGCTTTCCCTTGCTGACATTCATTAACTACTAATTGTCAGTTTCTGCTTGGTGTATGCAAAATAAAAGAGCTGTTGACGTGTTACATGTGAGGGTTGAGGTCCACTGGCATAATTGCCGGGGGAAGCTTTTAATGTTCTTGTTCACACAATAGAGTCTACTCTAGTCATTGCTGGAAACAATTTAGTTTGAGAACTAAAGTTGTAAGCACAATTCACTATTACACTAGTATATGTTATGACAGCTCTCCTATCAAAACTCAAAATTTTAAATGGCAGTTAAAATGTTGAAGTTATACTTTATTGTTCTGGAGGTATAGTTTGGAAGTGAGAGGAGGGCCAGGTTTTTAATAAAAATGTTAGCCTTAAAAGAATATACATATTAAAGGGATAGTAAGAAAAGATTAGCATTGTCTTGATTCAGATCTGGAACTATTTCATAATATAGTTTGCTAATCAAGACTAGTTACCAAGCATAACATAATCTCTCAAATCATCTGGTGTCTTCTTGTTCATTAATATATTTTTTCAAAAAACCAAACACTTCCCCATAGCAAATATATTAGGTAATTTTAGATTTCCTTGCTATATTTACTGTAAAGAACCATCAGAGCCTTGAACTCATTATAAACCAACTGGTTTCAAAAATTTAGTCAGTTCCACTGTTTTGGGGTTCTCATGATGATTTCTTTGTATATAAAAAGGCTGTATTTAAGTTATAAATCACCTGTGAATGAGTATTATACTGTAAAATAAGACAAGAACAAATGAATATAAACTGGCCATGAACAAATCCAGGGTGGAAATTAAAAAATGTCTAACAATCAGTGAGGTGCGGTTGTGGAACAGCCTCTCAATAAGAGTTGTGGAAACAAACAACTTAATTAGTTTTAAGAGTGCTGGGCAAACTTATGAGTGCAATTGTATGGTGTGGTTGCTTGGAATGGTAGGGGACAGAGCTCAACAGCCCTGCGGCTCTCTCCCAGTTTGTGTCTTAAGTTCCTAAAGCTCATGTGTCAGGATTTCAGCTGGCCACTGACCGGTCAGGAAGGGATTTTTTCCTGTTCCAATGTATTCTGGGAGGTTTTTTCATCTCCTTCTGAAGCATCAGGATGGCTATTGCTGGAGATGGGACAGTAACCAGAGTTGGCTAGGCCTCTGAGCATTCTCTCTGTCAGGTGCTTGCCTGGTTGGTTTTTGCTCATTTTGCTTAGGGTAACTGATCACCATATGAGATGGGAAGGAGTTTCCCCCAGGTCAGATTTGCAGAGACCCTGGGGGTTTTTTGCCTTCCTCTGCAGTGTGTGGGTGCGGGTCACTTGGCAGGATAATCTGGGTATATCTCACTTAATCATTTCTTTGCCATTGTGGGAGTCTTGAGCACTGTCACACCTCTGTCCCTTCTGTTTTCTGCCTGTCACATAATATTCTAGTCTGTGTGTTGTTATACTTTACACCCAACAATGGAAATGAGATCAATGTGTGAGTGCTTTGTGGTGTTGGTGGCCTGTGATATACAGGAGTTCAGACTAGATCAGTGGGGGGCAACCTGCGGGCCGTACGCAGCCCATCAGGGTAATCTGCTGGCGGGCCACCAGACAGTTGCTTTACGTTTACCCGGCCGCCCGCAGCTCCCAGTGCCTGTGCTTCATCGTTCCCAGCCAGTGGGAGCTGCGGGAAGCACGTCCTCGTGGCCCGCACCGCTTCCTGCAGCTCCCATTGGCCAAGAGCAGTGAACCGCAGCCACCGGGAGCTGTGGACTGCTGGGAAAATGTAAACAAACTGTCTGGCGGCCTGCCAGCAGATTACACTGACACGCTGCGGGTTACCCATCATTGGACTAGATTATCTAGTGGTCCCTTCTGGCCTAAAACTCTATGACTTGGTCTTTGGGAAACTGTTTTCTAAAGTTGTGATTACTTAAGCTACATTCATCTATATTGTAGTTGGATATTTGAGAAACCAGCTACTTTCTGCTGATACTTTTTTCTAGTATGTGCTATCAAGGCACATGAAACATAATTCTGCTAGTGTGAAATAATTTCAGTTTGGGCGGGGGGGCAGGATTTATGAGGATGCTTTATGAAACGTCATTTGTATATGTTGGTTCCATCCAGTACCCCTCCAGTTGTGGGGGCAGTTTATTCAAATAACCAGCCTAAATAATTTCTTGTGTGCTTGTGATGCAGATTTCAGTTTTGTGTTTAAAATAAACCTGTCTGGAGTAAATTACTGAGAGAGAAATTTAACATCTAAATTATCAATACAAACACATGGTGCATTAACAACAATTTGCAAGAAATGAAGTTTTGTTGGGAACTCTACCAAGAGGAAATTACAGTATTTTACCCTTGAATTTATTATTAAGTCATGTTTTTTGTGAGATTATCATTGGGTAAATAGTGGTGCAGGTTGTGCAAGTTGCACCACTGAAAAGCACCTTTGAATCATATCTTGATGTGACTTTCCAGGAAAGGTGATGTGACCACAGAGAGTTGTCAAAAAGCATTTCCAAGAGTGTTAAGCTGATTATTATCTTAGAATTCACCTTCTAAAGAGTAGGACAAAGGATGAGTGGCTTCTTCCTGTTGAAGATCTCTACATGACATCAGTGTATTTGTTAACCAGAGTTGCTTCATTACATCCATTTGTCAATGTTATCTGAGTATTCCCCCAGAGCAAAGACCAAATTTTTACTTCAAAACATGTAAGATATCTTGAATTTTTATAATCCTGGGTCACTGTGTGGCATTGGAAAGTCCTTATCACTTTATGCCTCAGTTTTCTTATGTGCTGTGGCAGAGCTCTGACCTTGTCCCTGTGGGTCCCGCGCTTCCAGGTGGTTTATGCTAGCCTCAGAGGCTCACTGCGACCCTCCACGTAGCCCTTCTCTCTCTAGGTCCAGGGTTACAGTCTACTGAGCTCTTTTCATCATAAACCAGCAAGGAAGTTGGTGAGACAACTCCCACAATCTCTGTTGTCCCTATGGGCTTATTGCAGATCAGTTTAGCTTCCTGTCCTGACAGGGGCCTGTATTCCCCTCCCAGGAGGTGTTTCTGTAGTGGCAGGTTGGGGGGAACCCAGGCCTGCCCTCTACTCTGGGTTCCGGCCCAGGGACCCTAATGGCAGCAGCTGTTGGCAGCCGGCCTTTCACTGCCAGATTTGCTACATTTCCTTGGGCCGCTTCCCCACAGCTCTCCTGCTTCTCTCTTCTTCACCCTTACCTTAGGGCTCCCTTTCCAGTGGCTTGAGAGTGTCTTCATTACCCAGCCCTTCAGCCGCACTTCCTCCCCTCGGCCTGACTGGAGTGAGCCCTTTTATAGTATCAGAGGGGCCTTAATTAGAGTCAGGTGTTCACATTAGCTTAATGGCCTCACCTGACTCTTTGCAGGCTAATTGGAGTCATGTGTCCACCCTAGCCTGGAGCAGCCCCTGCTCTGGTCAGTCAGGGAACAGAAAACTGCTTATCCAGTGGCCAGTATATCTGCCTTCGACTATTCTGCTGTACCCAGCTGGCCTGGGTCTATCATAGTGCAAGTTAAGGATAATTACTCCTTATTGATTACTCCAGGAGTGTTTTGAGGAATGATTAATAAATGTTTGTATAGTTCTTTGAAGACGTAAAGCACGGTTAGTGTTAAGTACTGTAGTAGTATTAAAAATTAAGCCATTACCAAAAACAGGACAAATGTGCACTCTCCCTGGTAGGCAAATACCATTACAAATGGAATGTTAAAAACTCGTTTAATTTAGTAAAATGCCCATGCCTCCTGACAACAAAAGGCTTCGTGTTTACTGTAAGTTTGAAGGGATGTTTTTTCTCTACAGGTAAGAGACAAAAGACACAGCTGTTGGTCAGTTTTACTAATAGGTTTTGGCACTTCTCTCTTTAGGAGAACAGTAGTGTGTCCTATCATTGATGTAATCAGTGATGACACCTTTGAATATATGGCAGGCTCTGATATGACCTATGGCGGATTCAACTGGAAGTTGAATTTCCGCTGGTATCCTGTTCCTCAGAGAGAAATGGACCGAAGGAAAGGTGATCGGACCCTTCCTGTCAGGTAAGGGAATTGATTAAATTAGTTTAATTATCAGATACCTAAAGTGGTTCATTATTATTTTGTGGTCTCCTTTCCAGATTAGTTTTTACATACAGTAGAAACTCAGAGTTACGGACACCTCGGGAATGGAAGTTGTTTGTAACTCTGAAATGTTCACAACTCTGAACAAAATGCATCTCCAGCAGTTCACACTCCGGGCCAGATTCCAGAGGCAGCTAGGCAGCTTCCTTTGTAGGACAGCTTCTTTCCCTGGCCCAAGCAAGCTTGTGTCCCCCTCCCGGCCAGAGTTAGAGGGGTGTGTGAAAACAGCATGTGCCCCTCCTGGCGGGGGGCAGTGAAAACAGCTCCTTCAGGAAAGCGCCGACCCCAGTGCTGCATCTGCTCCAGCTGCCTTGGGCTGGCAGCAGCAGCTGATAGCTTTGCCTGCGAATCTCAGTGTCTTCACTTCCTAGCTGTAAGTGGGTGTCCTGTGCGGGGGGAGGGGGCAGCGCGGGGCGGCAGGCAGCCCAGATGTGCCCATCTTTAAGAAGCAATACAGGCATAATACAGTATTTGGGGTTTTTTTGTGGGAGGGAGGCAGGGGGATCTCTGCTGCTGCCTGATATGAAACCAGAAGTAACCTATGGTGTCTGGTTGACCAGTCAGTCCATAACTCTGGTGTTCATATATTTGAGGTTCTACTGTACCAATAATTAGCGAGGTATGATTTATTAAAAGTTTGGCATGTTTAGAGTATGAAGGCTGTATTGTGATGAGGTCTCCCTGCTAAATATGTTTTTAGATTAAACTAATAGTTAAGGAAAAAACAGATTTATTATAACTTTTTATTTTAAAATATACTTAATGATTTATCAATTTAATTACTGGAGAGCTTAAATGAACACATGAGATTCCCACATACTTCACGAATAATGTACAATTTTTTGTTGACGTTTACCTTTTTCTTATCTATCTTTTATTCTAGGAGAGGAAACGTTTGATTGTGATGTGACAGTTACACATTGATTTTATTTGTAATGAGATCACTTTTTATTTAGATAAGGGGAGGGTGATTGATTTTAGTGGTTTAAATTAAACATGAATTCACTCAAGTTGTCTGTAGCTCTCACCGTCTTGCCTGTTGGTACTTACCCTTGTAGTATCTACTTGTATTTTTACAATCAGTGGTTCCATTTTGAATTAAAACATGTCAGATATTACTAACAATAGATATGTAGCTGTTATCTTCTGTTCCATTACAAAGATTCAGAAACTTAAGAGCTCCTTTCCAGGGCTTGATATTATTGTGACTGATCTATTTAGCTGTTTTTCATGCAATTGCTTGCAAAGTTTATTGCACCTACACTTAACTGCAGGCGCACAATTGCCATTTGTAATGTAATGTAGTCAAAGTACCCTGCATACACATGAGATAAGAACACTGAATTTGTCATTAAAAAGCTAAGTGAATAATTGAAGTTTAGGAGATTTTGCAAAGTAGTTAGGAAATAACTAGCACATTTTTGAGAAACTTTTTAGTAGCTGAAAAAGGGATTGTAATGGAGCTCTATATGTAACACTGATTACAGTGTTTGTTTCTGTGAACGCTGTAATATATTGAAAGTAAGCATGGCCAACAGTACTTGGACTGTGATTCTTTCTTCTTGAGGAATGGCCTAAAGAAAAGGTGCTGTGTTTTCTTCAGGAAATTAATGCCTTTTGTAAGGTACCAGCCTTGGAGATGGAAGATTTCTATCTATCCCATGGGCATTAGCAGCTTACCATCCATTTCCTCTGTCCTGACCTATAGAGAGTAGTTTTAGGTAGGAAAGACTGATGTAAGCACTGGACCCATTAAGTTGTTCCTTCTGCTGAAACTCGCCACTAATTCAGATGTCAGGTGGACACTTAGTGACTAGGAACTAGATTAAAAATGCTGACTGAGTTCCACAGGCCACGACACCATTAGTTGGCAACAACTTTCAGTCGTTGCAGACTGAGAGGTGCTTGAACAGTTGATGTGGAAGTGAAAGGCTTTGTATCATACTATTAATCACATAAGCCATCTAGTCCTCCGGGAAATTGTTTAGTTACAGTACAGTATGATACAGGTATGAAATAAAAGTAAGGAAAACAAAAGATTTGAAGGAAAGAGGCAAAGGATAAAAAGTAAACTAAGTAAAAAAACCCAAAGATGTTTAAATGGTATGGAAAAGATTTGGTTTATACATTTCTCTACATGTGTATTCAAAATGTCCAGTATTCTGCCTTTAAAGTGCTTTTACATATTTGTCTTCTTTCAGGACACCCACAATGGCAGGAGGCCTTTTTTCAATAGACAGGGATTACTTTCAGGAAATTGGAACATATGATGCTGGAATGGATATTTGGGGAGGAGAAAACCTAGAAATTTCTTTCAGGGTAAGCAGCAATTCCTTTTGGTCCAGTGCTTTACTTCTTAATTTAGGACAATTTAAATGGTAACCTGTTGCAGTCCTTGTACCTTTAATATCCAAGCGCAGATAGCAACTTACTTTTTGTGTAATTTCTCGTGCAGACCATTGAAAGTGCTATATTGTCAGTAAAGGAAAATGTCAATTATGCAGTCTACAGAGCCATGAGACAAAAATGTTTGGACATAGAATTTTCATTTAAAGAAAAATAAACATTTCAAAAATCAACTAAGATTTGCCTGTTTAGAAGCTCTGTTAGAGTAGCATCTTGGAGAGACATAAGATAAGCTGACATCAGTGATGTGTGTGGCTTAACCTTCCAATAAAAGCTAGCATTTCCATTATAAACCCTCTTTCAGTCATTTTACAACTTGGTGGTTGCATGCTTCTATGGATGTGGGATCTACCTAGTATTGTCCATATTTCTGAAATATGTTCCATGTTGTGATACTCCCAAATGATAATGTTGATCGTTCCCTTCTTTGTTTTCAAACCAGAGTGAATGGGGTTACTGCTACCATAGCTAAATTAAACACATCAACAAGAATTGTAAGCTGCTATCTTTTGGGGCTCAGAGTAAAATTGAAAAGGTTTTCCAGGCTAAGTTCAGATAATCTTATAGAGAACAAAAATTTCTGGATCTTATATTTTACAGAGAAATCTAGTAATAAAAACAGGGTGGATTGATTTAAATCAGCAAGCAAGAAACACGATTTAAATAATCAATTTTAAACTTGTTTTGCATTTGTAAATTTTTTTTCTTTACAAAAGGTTAATTCTCATTGGTTGGCAACCATTAAAAAATGTTGATTTGCAGCCAAATGTAACTTTTACTCTAAATTTGGTACTTCTCTTTGCTAAGTAGGATGATATACTGTATCTCTTCACATTTATTTAATTATATCTATATCTATATCTATCTATCTATATATATTCAAATTCTTAATTTTTTTTTTTGTGGTTAGGTTAGAAAAAGGTGAATGACATTTCTTATTTACTAGATTAATTTTTTACTTGTGATTTGTGTCAAGCTGCATTAGGACGGAGTTTGGAATCCAATTAATCTACAAAACGCAGCATTTTAAAATTATTAGTTAAATAAAACTACCTTGATTGTGCTGGATGCATAGAAAAAAAAGTTTCTCAAAACATGCTTTGCATTTAAAACTGATTTATAAAACAAAGGAAGTATTATCTGTACTTAGGAAACTGAACTGATTTGTTTCTGGTCGTCATGTATTTCAGAATTTTAGAACTAGTGGATTTCATCCTCTCAACACCTTTTTTCCCCCATAGATTTGAAGTGGAAAACAAGCTGCATCTGGGGAAGGTTATTGCTGTTAAAAGCTGGTTTAGCACTTTAGTAAAATCTGGTTCCAAGTGCTAAGCCAGTTCCTTTCACCAGTTCAACCTGGCATGACTTTCTTTAAATCTTCAGCAGCAAATGTGTACTGCTTAAATATTTTATTTAATTTTAAATTATTTTAGTAGATATTAGTGAGTTTAGGTCTTAGCATAGGTTGTCATAATTTCACATTTAATTAGGTTTTTTTAAAGAAAAATTTATTTCATTAAAACAAAAATCCAGTTTAAATTTTTAAAAAATGCTGATTTTTTTTTTAATTTATTTTTATCCACCATGAATAGGAACTTCTTTTAGACAAAATTAACACCTTTGCTGCTTCCATTTTTTTCTTTTTGCTTCACTCTCTGAGCCCTGCCATTCATCTCTAGCAGCCCCTGGCTGGCATCTCAGTGCTGTTGTACCTGATGTCACTCAGTCGGCACCCAGCCACTTCTTAAATTCTCTTCTAGTGAGCAGGACACTAATATTTTTACTTTGACTTTTGTGCAACAGAATTTTTTCCAACTCGAAAAGACATTAGGTACAAAAACTCTTTAAAAATCACCTTAATTATGGCCACTTTGAATTATGCAATAACTGTTCTATCACTTTCAGATTTGGCAGTGCGGGGGCACTTTGGAGATTGTAACCTGTTCACATGTTGGACATGTGTTCCGAAAAGCCACTCCTTATACTTTTCCAGGAGGCACAGGACAGATTATCAACAAAAATAACAGACGGCTTGCAGAAGTTTGGATGGATGAGTTCAAGAATTTCTTTTACATCATTTCCCCAGGTGAGCAGTGTTTGGTGTGAAATAATTCCATTCAAGATAGAAGATATGAGTGTCTTTAAAAGGAAGAATAAAAATAAGTACTTTTAAATAAAAATGCTGGTAATTCTGGAGGAAAGGCCTTCCAATAAAATAAAGATCACTTAAGACCATTCCTTTAACAGAAATTGTTTTATTTAAAAAAAAAAAAATTGTTATCCAACCAAACAGATGCGGGTGTTCCCTGAAGTCCTTTTTACATGCATAAATGAAAGTTAAGAATGAGCTTCAAGTGCACAAAAATAGAAGTGCAATGGAAAGTTGACTTGTGGAAGCGGAGTGCTGGAAGTGTAGCCAGAAGTCCAAATACATCTTATAATATCCTGAAGCATGGCCTGTGGCTGCTTTCTCCCTATAACTTCAGGTTGAATAGGTTAGAGATGATCAGCTGAAATTCATTGCTGATTAATCACATAAGCAATATCCTTTCATCTATCAAAGGTAAAAAGCAGTCAATTTTATATTTTAGGTAAATGTATGGGAATATATATTTGTGGAAATTAGGCATCTCCTTAGACTCCTTCAAATTACTTTTTTGGCCCTCAGAATTATGAATGTTTTACATTCCTGTCTTAAAGGAATAACTGTTAATTCCAAAGAAAACATTCATTTTAACAGCTTTCAGATGAATATTTTTAAAATAAATTAACCTTACAAAGTTACAGTATTTGTGAATTGATATTATGCATACAATGGATTTCTGGTGCTTTATTTGTAAAAGTAGTTTCCATTTTCTTCTTCTTGGGAGAAACTTGATCAGTTTGCCTGTGATCAAATACTTCTTTCTAATAAAGTAGACTGGGGTGCTTTTAGTCAATTACCTTCTTTTGTTAAATGAAGTTAATGCTGAGTTATCAGCCTACTTTTAATTTTTTTTTACATTTTAACTTTTTCGCGTGTTAATGTATTCCTTCCTCCCTCTTTTCTTAATTCCCCTCAACTTTTCTGCTTTCTTTCTCTGTATGTAGCAGCTCTTCCGCTGATGCTTAAGATCTGGCCCACAAGAAATCAGCAACAAGGTTGAGGGTGAGGATTCCTGGGGAGAAGCAGACTTGGCTCCCAGAAGAGCACCAGTCGGCCATGAAATCAGCTTTAATTAGTTCCCTGTTATCTGTTCCTCTCAACCCCACTATCCAGTTCCTGTTTTTCTGTGATTTCCTGTCTAGGGCTAGTAGGAGGACAATAGAATACAGTATTTCTGTTGAGTGTAGCAACCTGAAGAAGAGCTCTGTGTAAGCTTGAAGGCTTCTGTTTCACCAAGAGAAGCTAGTCCGTCTCCCTCCCCCCCCGCCCCCCAAAAACAACCTCACCCGCCTCATAGCAATATATGTGATAGTTATCATGCAAATTCAATTGAAATGTTTGTTTTCATGTTAATTAAACAGTTTCTTAAGATTCAGATTCACAGAGCAATGAGTAAGGACTTAAACGTGATAGATCAAATTTCTTATGGGCTCACCTTTTCTAGATAAGTTTAGTTGGGGGAGGAAGGAGTCCTGGAAGTTTACGGTGTTCTTTTAAATGGGGCAGATTCAGCATCCAGAGTCATGGCATCTGCAGTGTCTGTGTGCAGATGTTTGACGTCAGTCCGCTGGTCTCATACAATAGCATTCCAGCAGACAATCCAGGATCCTCCATTTCAGTGGTTCTTCACTCTTGTACAAGATGGATGAGATGCTCCACAGTCTCAAAGATTCAAAGACCATATTAAAATTGTTGGGAATGTATGCTCCTTTCCCTTGAACAAAGCAATTCCTCCCTCAGTCTCTGCCGAGATGCCTGTCTTTCCCACCAAGGCAACCTGACCACTAGCAAATGAGGAAAAAGCCCCAGGAGAAGACCATCTCCTCAGTTTTCTTCTTTGGTGGGTTATTCAAGACAGATTGGAAATCCCAATCTGTTTGCCTGCCTTGTCCTCATTCCATCCCAGCAAACTGAGAACAAGCCAGTAGTGACAGTACACAAGGTTTTATTCCAAATTCTTTTTCTCCAAGGATGATGTTTTTTCACGCTATATCTCACGCCCATAATTTGGGAATTCACTACAAGGCAAGCTTACCACAAATATTTGTCCCCACGTCTTTACTCCCATCTTGGTACAACCCTTCTGTACATTTTGGGTGAGCACAAGCTCTTAATCTTTTGTGGGGGAGAAAATTATTGATCCGTATTTCTTGTTCTCAGAACATATAGCTATACTCCTCCACCTCCTTTCAAGAAGGGGAATATTTTATCATGTTTAAACTTTTGTGAATCTTTATTCAGCTACAATATAATGATCGTTCACTGTTATAAGTAGGTAGCTATGCAGCTCTTTCTGGCGAGTTAGTTTAATGACTCCGTATGCTAGCTTTGAAATATTCCAAACTCAGTCACACAAGAACAGGAATGCCAGTGGTGATGGTTCTTCTATTATAATTATCTTTGAAGAACATGAATTACAAAAAAGTGTACTTTCTTACTTTTATATGAAAATGCTGTCTCTGTAAAACAAAATTGTCAGACTCCCAATCTGTAGGCCAGACCTGGTCCACTTGATGTATTTATATGGTCCATATGGCATATTTAGTTTGTATAGAATTCAGTTTTCATTTGTTTTTTAAAAAGTACATTTCTAGCCTGTATGCTGTTGAGGATAAGAGTGAAACTATGAACAGTTTGAGTGTAAATTGTTGTTTTTGAGAGTTGCAAACTCCTTTTCCCATTAATCTCATTGAGGTATTAACATCAGTGCCTAATTATGATATTTTAAATGTCAGAATTAACAATTTTAATTGCTGATCATTTTAGCAAATGGGATGGGAAGGACTGAGATTCAAGTGTACACGTGAGACGGTTTCTGAAGGAAGGGAAGTATCTGAGGAAGAAAGAGTGAGATATAAAGACCAGGAAATGGGGGAGGGAGGGAAAGGGTAAGAAACATTGTAGAAATAATGGCAGTCCTAAATGTTAGGAGACTTTCCTATCTAGTGATGATGAATGCAACAATAAGGTACTGAACAAATAACTTAAAGGTTAGTTATATAAAGTCCATATTCTACCCTACTTCTATGTGCAGACCTCCCATAGACACAAGTGAGAGTTATACTGTGGATGGAGAACATAATATGTGATCCCAAATTTATAGCCTGGCCAACAGAGCTTTATTAAAAGTGGAATTCTGCCTTCTACATAAAAAGACCCAGATGTCTATCATGTAAGAATTACACTGCAAGTTATGGTGATAATGATTAAAGGTTTCATTTTTTTCTTTCCTGTTAGCTCAGTCAGTGATTTGCATGTAAATTGTTCCATCAGACACCAATAAGGAATTGATTGTCACATGTAATACAGATTAGTCTTTCCTGTGTGTAGTTAAAAAGGCACAAGCAGTAGTCTCCACTGTGTGATTTTTTTCCTCCAGGAGAACAAGAACAAAATTTTAAAAAGTACACTATATTAAAAAATTCCTGTCTGCCTTTGCCATAGAGATGTATTTAGCTTGCTTGTTACAGACAAAGTATTTTTGAAGCATGTAACATGTATTGATCACATTTGCATTATCCTATTAAAATTCAACAGTTTAAAATTCACTAGCAACCACTGTTTGAAATAAAGCATTTTTCTCTACAGGAGTTACAAAGGTAGATTATGGAGACATATCGTCACGCCTTGGGCTAAGACATAAACTGCAATGCAAGCCTTTCTCTTGGTACCTGGAGAATGTGTATCCCGATTCCCAAATTCCACGCCATTATTTCTCTTTGGGGGAGGTAAGGATTATTTTTAATTATGTACTTTTAATTTTCCTTTTTGTAAGGGATATCACAGCATAACATCCAGTTTTTACTATTCAAATGAGATCTCAAAGCTGAATTCAGTGTCTCCAGCACCAAAGTGCAATATCTCACAGCTCCATGTCTTTTATCTGTAAAATGGTGTATTTGACTTGAATAGTTTAATGAAGTATTACCAAGCGGTTGACCCACAATGTCAAAGGTTGGGATTTCTTGTCCCTATTTACAGCAGTACTAAATTAGCATGGAAGAGCTTTGTAGAAAATATTTTAGACACTAATGCATATTTTATTTATTCAGTTTCATCGATCTGCATGGTGCTTTATAAACAGTTAAAACTAACAAGGAGCTTAGGGCTTGTCTACATGGCACACTAGTGTGCACCAGCTGAGATGTAAATTCTGGTGCGCCACAGTGTGTCATGTTCTGTCTGTGTGGATCTGATGGCACACACTAAAACTTTTAGTGCACGCCATCAGGATCCACACAGACAGTGCATGACACATTGGTGCCGATTACATGCCAGCTGATATGCACTCATCTACAGAGTAGACAAGCCCATAGTTGCATTAGACATAAAACATCAAGGGATTACAAATAAACCATGAAGAAAGGAGTTCAAGTGCTTTCTCATGTCCATTCCATGTTAGATGTGTGTGCACTGTGTGCACCGTTGCTGGAGATTTTTAGCCTCAGTAGTACCCTTTGGGCCAGCTCTCCGTACTCTGGAGACATGCACTTATGCGTCTGCATAAGGGGCGCTGCCAGCCCCACACCCTCTCAGTCCCTTCTTTCTGCCTGTGACAGTTGCTGGAACGACTATTCTTGCTATGTCAAGGCTTTCTTCCCAGTGGTTTTGGACTCTTCTTCATTTGTGGTTATCCTAGTTTAGTGTATATAGTTCTTATAATTAGTGTTAGTGTATATAGTGGTGTAAATAGTTCCTATCGTCGAGGGACTTCTTCGCCCCAAGGGCCTCAGGCTTCAAGTTTTTGACTCCAGTGGCAAACCTATGCCAGTGAGTGACCTGCACTCCAGCTACTTGAAGTGTCAGGCGGAAACTCGCATGAGGGACAAGTGCTACATCTGCCAGGACTTCCAACCCCACACTAAAAAGGACAGACATGTTAGGCTGAAGGCTATCCTCTTGGAAGCCTCCCTCAGATGAGTCTTAACGCCGAGTCGCTCCGTTGGTGTGAAGTTTCCCCTGGCACCATTCACCGTCTCCGGTGCTAAGGAAGAAGCATAAGAAGCAGCACACCAAGAGGGTGCTCACCAGTGCAGAAGAGAAACAAGCAGAGAGAAGACAGCAGAGAGACCCGCACCAGGCCACTCATCCTCACGCAGGCCAGTGATGGCACTGTCGACCCTGCATAGAGCATTGAGTCCGGTGGGGGACCCTGCACCGACACCCGGAAGCCACAGTGGTCTGATGGTTCCATTGACCCAGGAGGCATTCCAAGCGGCAAAGGACCTTTCTCTGCCCGTCCCAGCAACTCCAAGGGGACACCTGACAGCTCTGGTGACCAGAAGGAGGGAACAAGAAGCAGTGGGCTCCTTCCTGGCACCAGCCCCTGGCATCCTCGAGCGGCAAGCCTTCCATGAGCTCAGTGTCATGGTCCCTGGAACTCTGGCACCACGTGGAGACAGAAGTGGGTGCGGCTCTGCAGTGGTCTCTGAGAGAAGACTCTTCTTCAGAGTCTGTAAGATTCCCCTTCGTAGCACCTAAAGCCCAGCTTATGCATCACCAGAATTCGGTACCCGTCCCTGTGCTGGCACCTGGCCAGTGCAGCGGCCAATGCAGTGATCATAGTGTAATCCCTGGTGCGAGGTCCTCCCTCCTCCTACTCAGTTGTTTCGGAGGAACACGCTACTGCTCCTTCCCACTTGGTACCGACCCCCAACTTTGGCACCAATCCCGGTACCAACATCCAGGAGATGGCTCCAATAGACATAGAGGAGGAAAAGGAAAGAGCCCCATCTCCATTGCAAGCCACCTCCTCATCTTCCCCAAACGAGGCTGTTGCAGGACCCAGTAACCTGCTTTGGCAGGATGACTTCAGGGCCCCTCAGGACCTTCTGAAGAAGGTCATTGCAAATTGGGCCTAGAGATTGAGGAGTTCAAAAAAAAAATGCACAGCCTGATTGATATCCTGGCTGCAGCAGCTCCTTGCAAGGGGCTTCGCCCATCAATGATGAGGTGATGAGACCAATCAAGGCCCTGTGGCAAACTCCTCCTTATCTACCCCTCTCCCCCACTAAAGAGGGCAAAGAAGTAGTACTGTGTGCCAACAAGCAGGTTTGAATACCTCTCCCCACACATATGTGCACCCCTGAAGTCCCTGGTGCTATCTGCAGCAAATTAACAGGACAGGCAGGGACAGTTGAGCACTTCCCCAATCATAAAGATGCCAAGAGACTAGACCTTTTCAGAAGAAAGATTTACTCGACTGGCAGCCATCAGCTACATATCTCCAACCAGTAAGCTTTGTTGGGGAGATAAGATTTTAATCTGTGGGACTCCTTGTCTAAATTTAAAGACTCACTGCCCCAAGATTCAAGTCAGGAGTTTTTACGGCCCTCTTGGAGGAGGGTAAGAATGGGGTCAGTACTTCCCTCCAGGTGGCTCTGGATGCTGCTGACTCTGCAGCCAGGACAGTGGCCTCTGCTGTCACCATAAGGCACTGTTCTTGGCTCCGGTCTTCTGGCCTTCCGCACGAGGGTCCAACACTCTGTCCAGGACCTCTCCTTCGAAGGCTCCTCTCTTAGAGCAGACGGACACAAGACTACATGACCTGAAGGACTCAAGGGCCACTCTGCGTTCCTTAGACCTTTACACCCGGTCATCTTTCAGGAAGCACTTCAGGCCCCAGCAACCCCTCAAGTCTCGGCGCCTCCAAGACAGGAGCCCTACAAAAGAAGAGGAAGAGGTTACAAACAGCACCAACCACTCCTGTCCACCTCAGCCTCCCAGTCATGGTTTCAGAGACAGGCTTTATGGGCCCAAGCAGGCTTTATGAAGGTGCACCTGAGGGTGTTATACCAATCTCTGTTTCAGATCCACCCCCCTCTTGTTTTTGGACTGTCTGTCACTCTTCAGTCCAGCATGGTCATACATAACATCAAACTGTTGGGTGCTGAGTACAGTGTCAGTCGGATATACCCTTCAGTTTTTATCCACCCCTCCCTCCCATTTTCAGGGACACGCCTCACAGGCAACTCCTCATCTAGGAGGTGCAATCCCTCCTACATAGGGGGGCTGTGGAAGACGTTCCTCAAGATGTGAGAGGGAAGGGGTTTTACTCCTAGTATTTCATAATCTCAAAGGCCAATGGGGGCCTCCTCCCACCCATCTTGGATCTGCGTCACCTCAACAGATATCTCAAGAAATTGAGTTTCCGCATGGTCTCCCTAGCTCCATTATTCCCTCCTTGGATCCAGGAGACTGGTGTGCCACCCTTGACTTTAAGGACACTTACTTCCACATCCCTATCTTCTGTGGCCACAGAAGATTTCTCAGGTTTATAGTGGGTCAGCGCCACTACCAGTTCACGGCTTGCCCCTTTGACCTATTGACAGCCCCTTGGGTTTTCACAAAGTGTGTGATGGTTTTAGCAGCCTTCTTCAGGCAGTGAGGTGTACAAGTCTACCCATACCTTGACGACTAGCTGATCAAAGGTTGGTCGCAGACTCAAGTACAGAACAGCATCAGCATGGTCTGAGCCACCTTCCGAGTGCTGGACCTCCTGATAAACAAGCAGAAGTCAACTCTTGTCCCAGTTCAGAGGATAGAGTTTATTGGGACAGTGTTTGACTTGACCTAAGCCAGAGACTTCCGGCTGGAGGCCTGATTCCAGACCATGTCGGACCTGATATCCAGTGTCATGGTTCACCCAGTTACGACAGCTCAGGTTTACCTCAAACTACTGGGGCACGTGGTGGCATGTACTTAAGTGGTTCAGCACACAAGGTTGTGCCTCAGGCCCCTCCAGATGTGGCTAGCATCCCGCTATGCTATCACTCAACAGGCCTGAGACTATGCCAGTTTTGGAAGAGCAGTGTTGCAGTCAGCATGTCCATGCACTCTGAGCCCACCTCCTGGGGTACTGCTTGTGAGTAACCTAACATGGAATGGACATGAGCAAGCATTCGAAGAAAAAATAATGGTTGCTAACCTTTCATAATGGTTGTTTTTTGAGATATGTTGCTTATGTCCATTCCATGACCCATCCTCCTACCGCACTGTTGGAGTTAACCAGCAAGAAGGAACTGAAAGAGGGGCTGGGAGGCAGCACATAAGCATACAGCTCCAGAGGGTGCTAGAGCCAGCCCAGCAGATACCACAGAGGGAAAATTTCTCTGGCAACGGTGCATATGGTACGTACACACCTAACATGGAATGGAGATGAGCAACACCTCTCGAAGAACAATAGTTACAATAGGTTAGTGACAGTTTTTTTTAATGCCACGCGACAGTGGTTACAACAATGAAATAGTGGGAAATATGTTTGTTAGACATGCATAGAAATGCAGGAATGGTCATACCAGATCAGATCAGTGGTTCATCTAATCCACTCTTCCGTCTCTGAGTGTAACCAGTTCCAGGTACTTCCAAGGAAAGTGCAAGAACCTTGTAGTGGACAATTAAGGAGTAACTTGCTATCGGTAAGGTGGAGTTTCCTCTGAAAACCTATTAAAAAGTAGTGCTTTAGTACTCTGGTGCATAATAATTTACATCCTTTCTTTGAAAGAAATATTTTCATCCTATGTAACGAGAATAACTGGTCACTTTATCTATACCAATATCTGATCCCCTTTTTAAAAATTTACTTAGCTCTTGGCTTCTATTGTATCTAGTGACCAAGTCCCGTGGCTAATTATGCATTACAAATATGTATTTCCTTTTCAATTTTAAATGTTACATCTTAAAATTTTATTGAATATCTCCTTGTTTTTATATTATGAGACAAAGGGCATATAGGACATCCCAATTCACCTTCTGTAGTGTCAACCATAGTTTTGTATGCCTCTTATTTCCTCTCTAAACTAAAGAGACAAATATTTTTTTATCGAGGGGGGGTATCTTTTATGCCTCTAATTTTTGTAGGTTCTCTGAATCCCTGTATTTCGCCTATGTCTCTTTGAGGTAGGGTGACCAGAACTAAACATAGTATCCAGAGAATGTACATTTGACAAAATGGCATTTCGTTTTTTCTCCTTTTATACAGTCGCATATGTAGTTTGAATTTTTGACTGCTTGTGCACACTTGAGTAGAGTTTTTTGTTGAATTAACTATGATGATGTCTAGTCTCTATCTCGAGTGTTTACAATTACTTTAAAACCTAGGAACGTGTCTGAGTAGTTCAGATTATTCATTGCAGCATGCAGTATCTCATGGCTAAGAAGTCTTGTGCGGCTCCATATAATATTTCTCAGAGATTAGACACTGACTTCCGTCCTGGAGCAGTAGTACTGCATGGACTATGAGATTATTTCCCCCAGAACCACTGGGAAGTGAATGGGAGGTAGGAGCCGATCACCCCTCCCAGTCCCTAGAAGCAGGGCATCTCCCTCCCCACAAACATGTGCCGCCCTCCACCCCGTCAAGGGTGGTGGAGGAAACTGCTGAAGGAGATGCTGTTTCAGGAGCAGTTTGGTGTGTCTGGTGATATGCCTGGGGTGGATTGTTAGGAAAGCTGTGTGGGTGAGTGTGCCTGGTGTGCTTTCTTCACATTTTGTCCTGCACCAGAGCCATCCTTGTTGGTTGCTGGAACAGAGACAGGCTACTTGCCTAAGAGGAGTAACTGCAGGAGGATTTCTGTTGCATGTGTGAGAATCTAGTGGGGGCTGAGAGTGTCGCTAGAGATGCACAATATTTGACATTCCTGTTGCATTTGTTGTCAATTAATTTCAAGTGTCTTGGGTTCTGATTTTATGTAAACTAAATATTTCACACCTACAGAGTGACTAATCTTAATTGAAGGCTCGATATATAAACTTAATATAAATATAAAATGAGGCTATTTTTGAGACTTGCAAGCACAAAAAAGGCAGAAAAATTGAGTGCAAAGCAGTTTGGTTTTGTTGGTCTTCCCCGTGGTCTCATATCACATTTGGCTGAACAGCTATACAGATTTTCCAGAAATAGACACCTGGTATTATTTGGAACTATGTGAGAAAGTTCATCCTGAAGAGAACATTTTTATAAAGCTAACTGCAAGAATAACTATATTTTTATTCCACAGTGCTGTAAAATCTGCTGGTATTACATTTTTCACTTTAGTCTTTTTCTGTTTCCATCCTCTATTGTATTAAATTTTAGTAGTTCATTGCAGGGAAGGGGGGAAGACAACTGGGAGCATCTGTTGGTAAGATAGAATGACTTGTTTCTAAAATATTCAGATTTATGATCAGCTGAAGGAAGCAAGTGGAGTATGACTTTTATAAATACAATTGGCTAAACTGGTTTGGATAAAATAACCAGCCCAAGTAATGTACAGCATTTTTTTTGTTTGTACATCATGGTGCTTTATGTTTTCAAAGCAGTATGGAAAAACCTTCCTATAAATCTCAAATCAAACCTGAATCTTTTGTGGTTAAAAGTGTATATTTGTTTCTTACGTGCCTATGATTTGACTGGTTCCAAGTTAGCATTAGAAGCTCTGAAGTAGTGAGTCTGATTTCATAGATACCTAGTTTATCTGAAACCAGGAAATTCTGGGAAGCTCATGAGAGCCTGATCCTATAAGTTTAGAATAATTTTTGGATCCTGGGATGCTTATGCTCAGATGTAACTCCAACTTTTTAGAAGATTTGTTGTTCATTGCTATTTGTGAATCCGATGCCAGTGGTATCCTCTGTGGGTTGATTCTGTCTGTCCCCTTTCCCCCCAAATAACTATTAATAAAAACCTGTCTTGATGTATGTTATGCTTTATTTCTTCTCCAGATCAGAAATGTGGAGACAAATCAATGCCTGGATAACATGGCAAGAAAGGAAAATGAAAAAGTTGGAATATTTAACTGTCATGGAATGGGTGGAAATCAGGTAACAACATATTTTACAACTTTAAGTTATTTCAGACATTACTCATCTGTCCCCACATAATTTCCAGCACTTTCAATAATTAACTGTACAGACAATGTGCTGTTTAAAAAACCCCAATGTGAGACGTGGCCTGCAAGATGAGTTAAGAGTACCTAAAAAGGTTTGTTGTTCTTTGAGTGCTTGCTCATGTCAGTTCCATTCTAGGTGTGAGCATGCCCACGTGCGCAGCTGTCGGAGAATTTTGCCTTAGCGATACCCATAGGGCCGGCTGTGGCGCCCCCTGGAGTGCTGTGCTCATACTGCAGTATATCAGGCGCTGCCAGCCCTATGCTCTGCCCTCTCAGTTCCTTCTTACCGCCCATGGTGGTGGTAAGGAGTGCCTTTCTTGCTTAGCAAGAGCTAGCAGTTGTCTGCCATTCTGAACTTTGTGCCTTAAGGCTGTCGTATATAGTTTGCTTTGCTAGTCTTAAGTAGTTAAGTATTTCTTAAGTAGTTGTTAAGCGTTAGTTAGTTAGTAGTTAGGGTCCTAACAGGACTTTGCCCCAGGTGGGGCATGCCCCGGTCTCCCAGGTTCAAGTTCTGCTCGGACTGCAGCAAGCCTGTGCCTGTGAGTGATCCCCACAGCAGCTGCCTTAAGTGCCTGAGGGAGTCAGATGAGGGGTGGTGCCAGATCTGCAAAACTTTTGGCCCCGCACTCAGAAGGAGCGGAACATCCGCCTCAGGGCTCTCCTGATGGAGTCCACCCTCCACCTGGCTTGCGAGCCATCCGGGAAGGTCGCGCCACCGCCAGCACCCGACTACTACTGGCACCATTTGCCATCGCTGATGCGAAAGAAGAAGACCAAGAAGTGCTCCCCAGCACCGAGCAAGAAGGCCCAAGGGTCATCTATCAAGTGACCCGGGCCTGCCCACCAGACTTCTCCAAAGCCATGCAATCATGTCTCCCTGACTGGGGCGCCCAGCCCCCTTAGAGGTCCCCCACCGACTCTTGGGAGCGGTATGGGACCCGCACTCATGCCTGCACCTTCGTCATCCCAGGCTCCCATGGCTCAGAGAGAACACAGGTCTCCACCTGCTCCGATGATGATCCCGGTGCCGCAGAACCTGGCAAAGGCTCCCCAAGAAGGCAAGCCTGCCGTTAAGACCTGACAGGAACAACGCAGGTTGCCGGACAGAAGGTGTTGATCTTCGCTGCTGCGTCAGAAATCCCGGGCAGATCCCAATCGCATCGCCCAGATGAGCTTCCAGATCCCCACGATGCCACTCTTCGGCACAGGGCTGATGCTCCCCACGCTATTCCCAGCACCGTTCACTTTCTCGATGGTTGTCCTCTAGGTGGCGGTCCCGATCACTAGCATGGTGGGAACATTTTCTGTCCCAGTACCAGTCCCCCTGACACTGGTACCACTATCCACGCTACAGTTACTGTTCAGTTACGCACAGGCAATGGTAGCCACGACCAGCAAACAAACACAGGCATCGACAGCTCCTCCCTGGTCTCTGGAAGGGGGTTCCTCCAGTACAGAGGGCCAGTTCAGTCTATCTCCATAGTCTCATCGGCATGACTGGGTACCAGAGCCCACTCCCTCGTTAGCGGCACCGCATTAGCAGCACAGCCAGCGGCCTTATTGGAGCGTGTGGGGTGTACCAGTTGTGACAATGCCTCCTTCACCAGCACTTCTTGGTGGCCTCGACGGAACATCAGGTGGCAGCCCCACCGGTACCGGAAGCCGACTCTGAGGTCAGGCTGGAGAAACCTGTGCCCACCCCAAAGCCTTTCTCCGGCAGTGGTCGAGATTCCAGCACCCCCACCGGTGGTCCAGTCTTCCTCGTTGTCCCCACACTAGGCGGTTGCGGGGCCTTCCAGAGCTAGCCCGTTAGATGACTTTAGGGAGCATCAAGGCTTTCTCCGGTGTGCGGCCGAGAGCTTGGGGTTCAAGGTGCAAAAGATGGCAGAGCAGGAGAACACCCTCTTCAATGTCCTCTCGGTCTCTACGCCTGCCTGGGTCGCCCAGCCTGTGCATGAGGGGGTCCTCAAGATAGCCAGGGCCTTGTGGCAGATCCCCTCCTCCATCCCGCCCACCTTGAAATGGGCCAAGAAAAAGTACTTTGTGCTAGCCAAAGGTTTCAAATACTTTTATACCCACCCGCCCCCAGGGTCACTGGTTGTATGTGCGGCCAGCGAAAAAGACAAGCAGGTCCCCACCTCCTCAACTCCCAGAAACACAGATGCTAAGAAACTTGATTTATTTGAGAGAGAGATTTATTCTACCGCCAGCTTGCAATTTTGGGTGGTGAGTCATCAGGTCCTGCTGGGCTGGTACAATTTTAATCTCTGGGATGGTCTCAAAGTTCCAGGAATCTCTCAGGGTTTGGCCCAAGAGTTTGGAACTCTGGAGGAGGAGGGCATGGTGGAGGTAAGATGCTCCCTACAAATGGCATGGGACGCAGTGGATCCGTGGCAAGTGTGGTCGCATCGGCGGTGGTCATGCAAAGTAGTTTCTGGCTCCAGACTGCAGGCCTCGATCCAGGACCTCCCCTTTGACGTAGCTGATCTGTTCTCGGATCAAACGGATGCCAGGCTGCACAGGTTGAAGGACACTAGGACTATCCTTTGCTCGTTGGGCATGCACACACCACACTCAGCCAGGAAGCCCTTCCAACCACCGCTGCCGCCATGACCCTGGCAGCCTCGTCAGGGACCTACAAAGACAAGGGATGCTAGTTTTAGTTGTCGTCGCCCTTCTTTCTCCTGCTTGCCGGCCCAGCCTGGGGCTGCTAAACACCAGGGGGCCAGAAGTGATCATTTTGAGGGTGCGCCCTAGAGTAATGCCCTAGTCCAGGGGTGGCCAGCCTGAGAAGGAGCCAGAATTTACCAATGTACATTGCCAAAGAGCCACAGTAATATGTCAGCAGCCCCCATCAGCTCCCCCCCCAGCACCTCCCACCCACTGGCAGCCCCACCAATCAGAGCCTCCCTCTTCCTCCCTGCACCTCACGATCAGCTGTTTTGTGGCGTGTAGGAGGCTCTGGGGGCAAGGGAGTAGGAGTGAGGGCACGGCAGGCTCAGGGTAGGGGGCGGGAAGGGGTGGAGTGGGGGCAGAGCCAGGGGTTGAGCAGTGAGCACCCCCTGGCACGTTGGAAACTTGGCGCCTGTAGCTCCAGCCCTGGAGCTAGTGTCTATACAAGCAGCCGCATATTAACTTCTGAAGAGCCGCATGTGGCTCCGGAGCCGCAGGTTGGCCACCCCTGCCCTAGTCAGTCAGCCGGATCCTACGTGCCTTTTCCTCAACTGCCTTTCTCCCAACCGCCGTCCTGGTCACAGGTTATGTCGGACCGCTGGGTGCTGGACATAGTGGCTCGGGGCTATACTCTGCAGTTCTTGGCTGCCCCTTCTTCCCGACTCCCCCAGTCCCCCCCCCCCCCCCCCCATTTTCCAGTCCCTATTAGTCAACCCTTCTCCTCGTTCAGGAGATAAGAGAATCTCCTGGGCTTGGGGGCTGTGGAGGAGGTTCCTTCGGACATGGAAGGAAGAGGATTCTACTCTCGCTACTCTTTCGGAGCCTCAACTAGTTTCTCAAGAAGTTGAATTTCCACATGATCTCCCTGGCCTCCATCATCCCCTCCCTGGATCCAGGGGACTGGTATGTTGCTCTCAACTTAAAGACGCTTACTTTCATGTCTCCATATTCCCTGGCCACAGGCGCTTCCTGTGTTTCATAGTGGTTGGGTGTCACTTCCGGTTCATGGTGTTACCCTTTGTCCTGTTTTCAGCCCCCAGGGTGTTCACGAAATGCATGGTGCCGGTAGCGGCTTACTTGAGACTACGTGGGGGGAGGTACAGATCTTCCCATATCTCGATGACTGGCTCATTAAGGGCAGGTCTCCGGGACAGGTCCAACGGAGTCTCGACCTGGTAGGATCCATCTGCAACGATCTGGGCCTGTTAATAAACACAGAAAAGTCCACATTAATGCCAGTTCAATGCAAAGAGCTTGTCAGAGCAGTTCTCAACTCCACGTAAGCCAGGGCCTTCCTTCCGGAAGCGCACTTCCAGGCCATGTCACACTTGATTGCCCATGTGAAGAGCCATCCACTTACCATAACCCACATATGCCTGCAAATGAGGGGCCACATGGCCACATGAACGTAGAATCATAGAATCTCAGGGTTGGAAGGGACCTCAGGAGGTCATCTAGTCCAACCCCCTGCTCAAAGCAGGACCAACCCCAACTAGATCATCCCAGCCAGGGCTTTGTCAAGCCTGACCTTAAAAACCTCTAAGGAAGGAGATTCCACCACCTCCCTAGGTAACCCATTCCAGTGCTTCACCACCCTACTAGTGAAAAAGTTTTTCCTAATATCCAACCTAAACCTCCCCCTCTGCAACTTGAGACCATTACTCCTTGTTCTGTCATCTTCTACCACTGAGAACAGTCTAGATCCATCCTCTTTGGACCCCCCTTTTAGGTAGTTGAAAGCAGCTATCAAATCCCCCCTCACTCTTCTGCAGGCTAAACAATCCCAGTTCCCTCAGCCTCTCCTCATAAGTCATGTGCTCCAGCCCCCTAATCATTTTTGTTGCCCTCCGTTGGACTCTTTCCAATTTATCCACATCCTTCTTGTAGTGTGGAGCCCAAAACTGGACACAGTACTCCAAATGAGGCCTCACCAGTGCCGAATAGAGGGGAATAATCACGTCCCTCGATCTGCTGGAAATGCCCCTATTTATACAGCCCAAAATGCCGTTAGCCTTCTTGGCAACAAGGGCACACTGTTGACTCATATTCAGCTTTTCGTCCACCGTAACCCCTAGTCCTTTTCTGCAGAACTGCTGCCCAGCCATTCGGTCCCTAGTCTGTAGCAGTGCATGGGATTCTTCCGTCCTAAGTGCAGGACTCTGCACTTGTCCTTGTTGAACCTCATCAGATTTCTTTTGGCCCAATCCTCTAATTTGTCTAGGTCCCTCTGTATCCTATCCCTACCCTCCAGCGTATCCAGCACTCCTCCCAGTTTAGTGTCATCTGCAAACTTGCTAAGGGTGCAGTCCACACCATCCTCCAGATCGTTGATGAAGATATTGAACAAAACCGGCCCCAGCACCGACCCTTGGGGCACTCCACTTGATACCGGCTGCCAACTAGACATGGAGCCATTGATCACTACCCGTTGAGCCCGACCATCTAGCCAGTTTTCTATCCACCTTACCGTCCATTCATCCAGCCCATACTTCTTTAACTTGCTGGCAAGAATACTGTGGGAGACTGTATCAAAAGCTTTGCTAAAGTCAAGAAATAGCACATCCACTGCTTTCCCCTCATCCACAGAGCCAGTTATCTCATCATAGAAGGCAATTAAGTTAGTCAGGCATGACTTGCCCTTGGTGAATCCATGCTGACTGTTCCTGATCACTTTCCCCTCCTTTAAGTGGTTCAGAATTGATTCCTTGAGGATCTGTTCCATGATTTTTCCAGGGACTGGAAAAAGGTGGTCAACCTTGCCCGTCTTCATCTACGACCTCTGCAGGCATGGCTGGCCTCGGTCTATATCCCCAGCAGGCACGCCCTGGACCGATTGGTCACGGTACTGAGCCACGTCCTCTCGTCCTTGGACTGGTGGCTGGATCCAGAGTTGGTGCTGCCGGGGGTTCCCTTCATGACCCCATCTCCGTTGCTTACCCTGGTTTTGGACACGTCAGACCTGGGCTGGGGAGCCAATCTGGGCGAGCTCAACACCCAGGGCCGCTGGGTACACAGCAGTCTGGCCCTTCACGTCAATGTCGGGGAGCTCAAAGCAGTTCGCTTGGTCTGCCAGGTGTTCTTGCCCCCACTGGAAGGACAAGATAGTACAGGTCCTGATGGACCATACAGCTGCGATGTACTACATCAACAGACAAGGCGGAGCAGGTCTTTGGCCCTTTGTCGGGAAGCGCTTAGCCTCTGGGACTTTTGTGTGTGATATGCCATTCATCTGGTAGCCGCCCACCTGCCCAGATCCAAGAACATCCTGGCAAATCGCCTCAGCAGGACCTTCTCATTTCACCAAAATGGTCGCTCCATCCAGAGGTGGCCAGCCTGATCTTCTGCAGGTGGGGGACTCCCCAGGTGGACCTGTTTGCATCCAGGCAGAACAGGAAGTGCTACGTGTTCTGTTCTCTGCAGGGCAGAGACAAGGCCTCCCTGTCGGATGCCTTCATGACTCCGTGGACGGGAGCGCTGATGTATGCCTTCCGACCAGTGCTGCTTATGCACAGAGTCCTGCTCAAGGTAAAGCAAGACAAAGCAATGATCATCCTCATAGCCCTGGCATGGCTTCGACAACACTGGTTTGGCATGCTGCTGAGTCTCTCGGCAGCCACCCCACTGCAACTACCTCTTCGGCTGGATCTGCTGTCACAGAACCACGGCAACCTGCTGCACCCGAACCTGGAGTCACTGCACTTAATGGCTTGGCTGCTGAGTGCAGATGAACAGGGGTGTTCTGCTGGTGTCCAGCCGGTCCTGCTGGGTAGCAGAAAACCATCCACTAGTGCTACATATGTGGCAAAGTGGAAGCGGTTCACGTGTTGGGCCATGGACTGACATGTTCGAGCAGATGAGGCCCCTCTGCGGGATATACCGGACTCTTTACTGCACCTTAAGCACCAGGCTCTATCACTATCTTCGATCAAGGTACATCTGGCGGCCATTTCGGCGTTCCACCCTCCGTGTCAAGGCTGGTCGGTCTTCGCTCATCCCACACCAGGGCATTTCCTGAAGGGTTTTGGAGCACCTTCACTCGCATGTCCGAGATGTGGCCCCCCCTCGGAACCTGAATCTTGTGCTGTCCAGACTCATGGGTCCCCCACTTCAAACCTTTGGCTTCCTGCTCCCTTCGGCTTCTTTCTTGGAAGGTCACCTTGGTCGCTATAACTTTTGACCTGTAGTGTGTCCAAGATCAGGGCGCTCACGTCTGAGCTGCCCTATATGGGCTTCTATAGGCACAAGGTCCATCTGCATCCGCACTCTGCCTTTCTGCTCAAGGTCATCTTCCAATTCAATACTGGTCAAGACATTTACTTACCAGTCCTTTGTTCAAAGGCTCATGCGACAGATGAGCGTAGGCTGCATACCCTGGACATCAGACCAGTGCTGGCCTTCTACATTGATAGAACAAAGCCATTCCGTAAGTCAACGCGGTTGTTCATTGCTGTCGCTGACCGAATGAAAGGATGCCGTGTCAGCCCAGAGAATCTCGTCTTTGATCTGCATCTGCTACTGTTATAAACTGGCAAAGGTGCCTCCACCGACGATCGTGATTGCTCATTCAACTAGGGCTCAGGCGTCATCAACAACCTTCCTGGCGCAGGTGCCAATTAGAGCAATGTCTGGCTGCAACCTGGTCAACTATCCACACGTTCACGTCGCACTATGCACTGACTCTGCAGGTTGAGACAATGCTGGCTTTGGCAAAGCAGTGCCGCAAGCTGTGAGACTGTGAACTCCGAGCCCACCTCTGATTCTGCTTGTGAGTCACCTAGAATGGAATCGACATGAGCAAGCACTCAAAGATTAAAACTGTTACCTACGTTTCGTAACTGTTCTTCAAGATGTGTTGCTCGTGTCCATTCCATTATCCACGCTCCTGCCCTTCTTGTTGGAATTGTTGGCAAGAAGGAACAGAGAGGGAGGAGGGCCCGCTGCGCGGCATGAGCACAGCACTCCAGAGGGCATCTACAGGTACCGCTAAGGCAAAAATTTCCGGCCGTGCATGTGGGTGCGTGCACACCTAGAATGGAATGGACGTGAGCTACACATCTCAATGAACAACAGTTACAAAAGGTAGGTAACCATTTTTTACCTTGTTGCACCTAGTGTAAGTAACTTGGACCTGATTCAAAACCAGCTGTAGTCAGTGGGTGTTTTTCCAGTGACTTTAATGGACTTAAATATCATCCACTCACATCTGGTAGGTAGGTGTCATCTAATTACTCCTGGGGGAATTCTGCGCCACTGGGCAATGCAGAATTCCCCGTTTCCCGCACAGAATTGGGGCTGCAGAGCCACTGGCCACCACTAGGGGCCTCTGGACTCTGCAGAGCCCAGTGAGCAGAGTGCCCCACTTGACTGGGCTGGAGGCTGCACGCTCTGCTTGATCCTCATTCTGTTGGGGATGGGAGAGGGCCTGGGAGACCCAGCTCTGGCAAAGGGTGAGGAAGGGCAGGGCTGCATCACACTATGCCTCCTGGCAGAACAGTAAAGAAGCTGGGTGGAGTAAAGGCTCTGGGGGTGCCCCATGGCTGGACTCTGCAGGGAGGTTGGTGGTGTCTGAGCCGGGGGGGGGGGGTGCCTCAGGGAGGCGGGGGGTGCTGGTATTTGGGCTCTGGTTGTGCCCACTGCTGGGCTCTGGGCTGAGGGGTGCCCCGTGGCTGGGATCTGGGCTGGGGCGTTCCCTGTGGCTGGGCTCTGGGGGGAGGAGGGTGCTGGTGTCTGGGGTAGGGGAGTGTCCCATGGCTGACTTCTGGGGGGATGGGAGTTCAGGGGTCTGGGCTCTGGAGGCCCCACACAGCCCCCTCTAGCACCTCCCAACTGGAACTGGGTTGTTGTCAGAGTTTCTTTAACTCTGTACTCCTGGGGGAATCTTTTATGCTGTTGTCTGTATTGTTGACATGTTGACAGGTATTTTGAAATAAATTACCCAAATAATTGAAACTGAAGGGATTATATTGTGTTATTTTGACAAAATATGCAGTATTTTGCAGAATTTTAAAATGTGTGCAGAATATTTAATTTTTTGGCACAGAATTCCCCCAGGAGTAATCTATGCAGTAGACATCCTGTAGGATCCCTGGAACTGCCTTCCTACATATTCTCTCTCTAGTTGATGTGTCACTCTTGCAAATTCAGACAGAAAAATGCTGTTGAGTTTTCATTTTTACTTTTGTGATTCTCCACTCAGGACTATATTTTGTATTTACTTCTTTCTATAATTTTATTATTTTATTTGAAGCTCTGCATTGCTGCTTGCCACCCTGCCAAAATTTCCCATTTTTAGGGAGCTCATCCTGTTTTACCATTTGGGAAGTTTTTTTATATGAAAAACTTCCATATTATTGATATGGTGTATATATTTGTCTCCTAAGAAAACAGTTTTATATATAGTGTAAAAAAATTGAAGAAAATTTTAAGTTTGGTATAAATGTAGTAGTATGTGAACCTGCTATTTTCTCTGTGCAACCCAGTAGATGAACATTATTATTTTTCTACAAAGGTTTTCTCATACACTGCCAACAAAGAAATTCGAACAGATGATTTATGTTTGGATGTTTCCAAACTTAACGGCCCAGTCACAATGCTCAAGTGCCACCACCTAAAAGGCAATCAACTTTGGGAATATGATCCAATGGTAAGTCTTTGTGATGCTGAAATAAGGCTTTCACTTAATTTCTTGTATACATTTTCACATAACCTATGATAAACAGTATATTCCTGTTACTAAGGGCTATTATATGTTGGTCAGAACAGGGCACTGTGAGTCAGGATTGTATTTCTAGGGGTCATCAATTCTCTGTTAACTTGGGCAAGTCACTATGCTTCTGTTTATCTTCCTCAAAAACAATTATAACTTTCACAGGACTGAGTCTTCATGTTTGGAAACTGCTTTAAGATCCTCTGATGAAAGGTGTTAGCAAGACCAGAGAGGGAAAATTACACTGGCCCAAGGGTTGGAATTTTCTATTTTTAGTCGTGGACCAGTAAAAATAAAACTCAACATTAAGGGTCTTGTGATAGCTTGCCTCTGCCAATGTTAAAAACAAATCTTTTTATTATTATTAAAGTTGGGTTACTGAATTTTGAATAGTATAAATCTTTCATTTCTAGCCCTGACCTGTTGAGATATAGGACTTTCAAATATCATTATCATATCTGTCTTCTCATTTGAATGTCAAAGGTATTTAAGTCATGTATTGAACCACTAGAGTTAGAACAGGGGTCGGCAACCTTTCAGAAGTGGTATGCCAAGTCTTCATTTATTCACTATAATTTAAGATTTTGCGTGCCAGTAATACATTTTAACGTGTTTAGGTCTCTCTCTATAAGTCTTATATTATATAACTAAACTATTGTTGTATATAAAGTAAATAAGGTTTTTAAAATGTTTAAGAAGCTTCATTTAAAATTAAATTAAAATGCAGATCTTATCAGTTTAGTGTGATCCTTGTCCTTGCTGAGTTTTCCCCTCTTGCCCCTATTTGCACCCCTCACTGCCCCAGGCTTGGGCCAGTGGGCCATCGCTGGGGGTTGCTGCAGAGCGCTGGGCCGAGGCCAGGAGCAGAGCCCCAGGCTGGCTGCTGGTACGCCAGGCCAGCAGTGGGCTGAGCGGGGCCGGAGGCCTGGACCCCAGCTGGCAGGGGGCTGGCGGCTGGTATCCCAGGCCAGCAGCAGGCTGAGCAGGGCCACGGACGGAACTGCAGAGTGCCACTGAAAATCAGCTCGCGTGCTGCCTTTGGCACGTGTGCCGCAGGTTGCCGACCCCTGAGCTAGAAACTAATTACTTACACCATTTGAAAACTTTCATGTAATATAAATCTGTAATCTCTACCTTCAACAGTTCGTCATATCAGCTTCTAAAATCATGTTGCAGTTAAATGTTAGGATAGGGTGAGAGGAGTCGTATTATGTGGTTTGTTTGTTTTTAATGTCCCATTTTCTGACCAGTGGAGCAGTGAATACAGACAAAAACCTCTTAATTTGAAAACTTTTAAGATCAGCTTCTATACTGGATGACTGTTAGATAATTCCTGCTAAGGAAAATCTTGACCCTGGAATTTACTAATATTCTCTGAGGAGGATAAAGTAAAACCAATAGATACCCTATTTGGACTTCCAAAAAGCCATTGATAAAGATGCCTCACAAGAGGTATTAAGGTAACTAAGGGTACGTCTATACTACAGAATTAGGTCGAATTTATAGAAGTCGATATTTTAAAACCCGAATTTATGGAATCGATTGTGTGTGTCCCCACTAAAGAGCATTAAGACCATGAGGTCGATTGACTGTGTCCACAGTAGCGGGGCTAGCATCGACTTTCGGAGCATTGCATTGCGGGTAGCTATCCCACAGTTCCCGCAGTCTCCGCCGCCCATTGGAATTCTGGGTTGCGATCCCAAAGCCTGATGGGGCAGAAAACATTGTCGCTGGTGGTTCTGGGTACATGTCGTCAAGCCATCAAACGTGCCTCCCTCTCTCCGTGAAAGCAATATTTTTCGCGCCTTTTTTCCGGGGTTTCCGTGTTTGCTACGGAAGCCTGCTCAACTCACAATTACCGTACATCTCCAGCGTACGCCTGGACATTAGGTCTAGTGGGGATTCAGTCACGCTATAATACGGGCAGAGGGATAGCTCAGCGTTCTGAGCGTTGGCCCGCTAAACCCGGGGTTGCGAGTTCAATCCTTGAGGGGGCCATTCCACCTGAGGCTGGTAGTCGCGGGACTACACAGCAGAAGCTCCTTGCCTTCTAGCTGCAGATGGTGCAATATGCCATAAATGGTCGTGGTTGCGGGACCATACAGCAGAAGCTCCTTGCCTTCTCGCAGCAGATTGTACAATATGATTGGTATTCGTGTGCTCCTGGCCGGCAGCCTATGGTGTGGCTGGCCGGGGGCGCTTGGACATAAATGGGAGTGACCAGAGTAACTCTGGTCATTCTCTTTTTTACGTTTTGTTTAAGGGAGATTCAGTACTGCCTGGAACACGGGCGGAGGGATAGCTCAGCGGTCTGAGCGTTGGCCCGCTAAACCCGGGGTTGCGAGTTCAATCCTTGAGGGGGCCAGGAGATGATGATGGATATCAAGCATATTATACCATCTGCTGCTAGAAGGGAAGGCGCCTAACCCTTGCTCACCGCATATTGTACCATCTGCTGCTAGAAGGAAATGAGCCTAACCCTTGCTCCCCCCTCCCTCCATGAAAGCAACTGAGGGGGGAGCAAAAAATCCTTTCGCGCCTTTTTTCATATGGGCGCCATATTGCTGACTCCATTGTTATCCACCCGCTGCTTCTGCTGCCACTCTGCTGTCCTGCAAACAGCATACCAGGGAAAGCATGGAGCACGATCAGATCACCGCGGCTGTTATCGCCGTTATGAACACCACGCGCATTGTCCAGGAGTATATGCAGAACGAGAACCAGGAGCTGCTACAGCTACAGCAGGCGAGGAGGCGACAGCAGCGCCCTGAGGACAGTGATGAGGACATGGACACAGACCTCTCTCAAAAAAGGCCCCCCCGCAAGGTGGACATCATGGTGTTAATGGGGCTTGTTGATACAGTGGAACGCCGATTCTGGGCCCGGGAAACAAGCACAGACTGGTGGGACCACATAGTGCTGCAGGTCTGGGATGAATCCCAGTGGCTGCGAAACTTTCGCATGCGTAAGGGCACTTTCATGGAACTTTGTGAGTTGCTTTCCCCTGCCCTGAAGCGCAAGAACACCAAGATGAGAGCAGCCCTCACAGTACAGAAGCGACTGGCGATAGCCCTGTGGAAGCTTGCAACGCCAGACAGCTACCGGTCAGTCGCGAATCAATTCGGAGTGGGAAAATCTACAGTGGGGCCTGTTGTGATGGAAGTAGCCAGGGCGATCACCAAGCTGCTGGTACCAAGGGTTGTGAGTCTGGGAAATGTGCAGCTCATACTGGATGGCTTTGCAGCAATGGGGTTCCCGAACTGTGGTGGAGCGATAGACGGAACCCATATCCCTATTTTGGCACCAGACCACCAAGCCAGCGAGTACATAAACCGAAAGGGTTACTTTTCAATAGTGCTGCAAGCACTGGTGGATCATAAGGGACGTTTCACCAACATCAACGTGGGATGGCCGGGAAAGGTACATGACGCTCGCATCTTCAGGAACTCTGGTCTGTTTCGGCTGCTGCAGCAAGGGACTTTCTTCCCAGACCAGAAAATAACCGTTGCGGATGTTGAGATGCCTATAGTTATCCTTGGGGACCCAGCCTACCCCTTAATGCCATGGCTCATGAAGCCATACACAGGTAGCCTGGACAGCAGTCAGGACCTTTTCAACTATAGGCTGAGCAAGTGCAGAATGGTGGTGGAATGTGCATTTGGGCGTTTAAAAGCTCGCTGGCGAAGTTTATTGACTAGGTTAGATCTCAGCGAAAACAATATTCCCATTATTATTACTGCTTGCTGTGCGCTCCACAATATCTGTGAGAGTAAGGGGGAGACGTTTATGGCGGGGTGGGAGGTTGAGGCAAATCACCTGGCCACTGGTTATGCGCAGCCAGACACCAGGGCTATTACAAGAGTACAGCAGGGTGCGTTGCGCATCAGGGAAGCTTTGAAAACCAGTTTCATGAATGGCCAGGATGCTGTGTGAAAGTTCTGTTTTTCCCCAGTAATGAAAAGCCCCGCCCCTTCATTCACTCTACTTCCCTTTACCCAAACCGCCCTGCCCTCCCCCCCCCCCGATCACCGCTCGCAGAGGAAATAAAGTAATTGTTGCTTAAAAATCATGCATTCTTTATTAATTCGTAAAACAAAGAGGGGGAACTATGGGGGTAACTCCCACAGTCTCCCAGGATAGCTGGTGGAGGAAGGGAAGCACCAGGATGGGTGGTGGAGGAGGGGATGAGGGAAGGACAAGGACACACAGCACTTTAAAACTTATTGAATGCCAGCCCTTTCTTGCTTGGACTGTTCTCTTGACTTGAGTGGTTGGGTGCACGGAGGCCGCCCAAACGTGTTCTTGGGCATCTCGGGGATGAGGTTATGGGACTCGGGAAGGAAGGCTGTTGGTTACACAGGGGCTGTAGCGGCGGTCTGGGCTCAGGCAGCCTTTCCTGAACCCTACGCCTTTCCTCAGCCATAAGCCGGAGGATTTCCGTTTGATCCTCCAGTAGCCTCAGAATTGCATCCTGCCTTCTCTCTGCATGCTGACGCCACCTACTCTCTTCATCCCGCTGCTGTCTCTCTTCATCCCGCTGCTGTCTCTCTTCATCCCGCCAGTCATTGTCTTCAGCACGCCACCTGTCCGCACGATCAAATTCTGCCTTCCTGGACTCCGACAGTGTCTGCCTCCACGCATTCTGCTGGGCAGCTTCAATGTGGGAGGATTCCATGAGTTCTGAGAACATATCGTCTCGATTCCTTTTTTTTTACTTCTAATCTTCGCTAGCCTCTGGGACGGTGATGAAGGGGGTGGCTTTAAAACATTTGCAGCTGCGGGAGGAAACAAACGGGAGAGGAGTAGTTTAAAAGACACATATTAGAGAACAATGCTCCAAACATTACATATCACATGTGCATTTGGTCCAAGGTTGCACTTTGCCTGTTATATTGAGGGTCTGCCGGTTTGGTGTGTGAGATCACACAAGCAGGTCCGGAGGGCAACAGAATTCGGCTTGCACGCAGCCATGGTAAGCCACAGTCTATAGGCTTCTTTAACCTTCATAACATGTGAGAATGTTTTCAAACAGCAACCCCCTCATTTCCCATAACAAACAGCCTTTGGGCTGGCAATTTAAAACTGGTTGGCAATTGAAAAGGGAGGGGCGGCAGTTTTCGGGTTAACGTGCAGCGCGAACCTAATCGACACCCCCCCCACACACACAGACACACATCCAAGATGTTCGCTGTTCCCCCTCCCCCCACCGCGTGGGTCACAGCGGGGAAGATTTCCATTCAGCCACAGGCAAACAGCCCAGCAGGGACAGAGCCCCTCTGAATACCCCCTTAATAAAATTCCCCTATTTCAACCAGGTGACCATGAATGATATCACTCTTCTGAGGATAACACAGACAGATAAAGAACGGATGTTGCTTGAATGCCAGCAAACACCAGGACCATACGCCGCCATGCTTTGCAAAGCAATGATTCCAGACTACGTGCTACTGGCCTGGCGTGGTAGAGTGTGTTATCACGGAGCACAGGATAAGGCTGCCCTCCCCAGAAACCTTTTGCACAGGCTTTGGGAGTACATCCAGGAGATCTTTCTGGAGATGTCCCCGGAGGATTTCTGCTCCATCCCCAAACATGTTAACAGAGTTTTCCAGTAGCTGTAGCTGTACTGGCCGCGAATTAATCATTAAACACGCTTGCTTATAAAACATGTATTAATTAACAGAGGTACACTCACCAGAGTCCCTTCTCTTGCATCGAGCACGCCTTGGGTGGGTTCGTAGGGTGCTGTCTCCAGGGTGACAAAGAGTTCCTGGCTGTCGGGGAAAGGGGCTTCTCCGCTTCCTTGCTGTGTCTGGGTGCTATTTTCAGCATCATTATCATCATCATGCTCCTCTGTGGTTTCTGATGATCCACATACGGAGTCATACTACATGGGTGGGTCAGTGCTGGCTGCACCTCCTAGAATGGCATGCAGCTCATCATAGAAGCGGCATGTCTGGGGCTCTGACCCAGAGCGGCTGTTTGCATCTCTGGCTTTTTGGTAGGCTTGCCTGAGCTCCTTAATTTTCACGCGGCACTGTTGCGCGTCCCTGTTGTAGCCTCTGTCCTGCATGCCCTTGGAGACTTTGGCATATGTATTGGCGTTTCTTCTTTTCGACCGTAGCTCTGCTAGCACGGTTTCGTCTCCCCATACAGCGATCAGATCGCGTACCTCACGCTCGGTCCATGCTGGAGCTCGTCTTCGGTTCTGGGACTCCATCATGGTCACCTCTGCTGATGAGATCTGCGCTCACCTGCAGCTCACCACGCTGGCCAAACAGGAAATGAAATTCAAAAGTTCGCGGGGCTTTTCCTGTCTACGTGGGCGGAGCATTGGAGCTCAGACTGCTGTCCAGAGCAGTCAAATGTTGCACTGTGGGATAGATCCAGGAGGCCAATACCGTCGAATTGCGTCCTCACTAAGCCTACATCGATTCGGCAATATCGCTTTAAGCGCTAATCCCCTCGTTGGGGGTGGAGTGGCGAGATCGATTTTAAGAGCCCTAGAAGTCGATGTTAAGGGCTTCGTCGTGTGGACGGGTGCACGGATCAATCGAAATAACGCTAATAAATTCGACCTAAACTCGTAGTGTAGACCAGGGCTAAGTAGTTATAGCTGAGAGGTTAAAGGGCTGATGACAAATAGGAATAAATGCGTTATCTATGAGAAGAAAGGTTAATGTTATGGTTGCTCAAAGGGTCTCTACCAGTACTACTGATCATGTTTATTATTGATCTATAAGAGGAACTGAAGAGTGAGGTGGCAACGTTCCAGGCTGACAAAATATGTCAGTCAAATCTAGACAACATTATGAAGAACTTTTGAAGTAGTTAAAGCTAGGCAATTCAGTAACACAGGCAGATGGAATTAAATGTAGACAACTGACAGGAAATGCACAGTGGAAGGAACAATTTTGAACTATTTAGACACATTTAAAGGTTCTTGAACTGATTGTCTATACGTATTCCATTCTTAGTGAGCATGTAACCGAGATCTGATTCTTTTGAATAACAAAACCTCTTTGCTGCAAGATGTCGTTGATGTTCAGTACAATTTGAAAAAGGATGGGTAGACATCAATAAGAAGATTATTTTCACTTATATTAGCTAAAAGTTTACAAGAGATCAATCCCCTCATGTTTCAGTGTATAAGCCATTCATTAGTAGCCTGACATTAGAAAGAAACTTCTCCCCTCAGCAGGTTGTTGCATGTTTCTCTATTAAGCGGGTTTGCGCCTTCCTCGAAAGCATCTGGTACCAGACAAGCTAGACAATTGGTCTGATCTGATATGGCAGTTCCTATTTTACTGAATGCAGATAATTGTTTTTGGTTGAGAAAGCTCTAACCATTCAGTCATCCTCATTTCACTTGAGCGGGTGATTGTATCACAAAAGGTTGCGAGGTAAACAAAGCCTTGATCTTTAGGGAGAGCATTAATGAAGTGAAGATTACCTCAGCCCCACAGTTTAGTTTCATAGTATAAATCCTTCTAGAGATGGGAGGAAATTATTTCACTAGAATGGAGAGTGAAACTTTGACTTTATTTGGGCTGACCATGTGCCTGGACTTCAGAAGGCTATTACCCCTCTTTGGAAATGGAAGTTTTAAAACTTCCAAAGTTCAAATAGCATCAAAGTTTTTAACCACTCACAAATTAACACTCTTTAAATTCCGGATGCTGAACCAATGCATTGGAGTGTAAATGGGGGAAAAAAAATCTTACTAGCTCATCTGTTTATGAAGCATTTCTGATCTTTCTTCCAAAAGATATTCTAAAAGAAAAAAATAATATTGTCAAAGTTTCAGGGTAAGTGCACCTTTATTCCTCCTCCATGGTCCCTCAAGGGCACCCACTTAAGTTTTCCAGCTCCCAGCCATCACCTCTCTTGGATGGAGACCCACATCTTTGTCCATCCTGATCAGGATTTTAAGGCAGCACAGCTCCCTGCCTTACATGTGATATCCCCAGCAAGCCATCCTGTTAAAGGCCAGGCAACCTGTGCTTTGCTTTGTCTCCAAGAGCTATGAACAATGTCTTACCTGCACTCACAAGTGACCACACCAATCTTTCTAAGTAAGCACGTTTATTCTTAAGGTAAAAACATTAGAGAGAATGAACACAAAAATAGATGTAAACCCATACTAAACATAGCAGGAGTCACCGATCAGTCTTATGGGGCTCTAGCAGGGCAATGTCTTTGCATCCCTTCTGCGAGGGTTGTGGCCCTTTGGACATAAGGTCCTGTATGTTTGCTGGATCAGAAAGAAGGCACTGTCAGTTCAAATTCATCCTTTTATGTCAAAAAGCTTCCTTTGTCTTCCTAGTCTCTGGAACCCTGTTTGAGCCAGTATATATGACCTTCCCCACAGAGTGGTACCTCTCTGGAAGTATTTACAGTGTGATTCACCGTGATCACCCCCATTGTTTTTAGTTCCTGAAGGAGCTGTGCTAACCCTCCCCAATGAAGGAAAACGCAATCCTACTTACAGTCCTTTACCTACAGTGATACATAAATTTAATACTATGTTTCTCACAAAGATATTGCCTGAGGTAGCAATATCGATCACATCTCCCCCATAAAGCAGAGGGTATACCTAGGGTGCCCAACTGGCATCCTTGGGGAACCCATGACTTTATTCTCTGGATTGTGTTTCATTACAATGTCTATCACAAATATATTTCTGGAAACTTGAGATTGAGTGTGTAGGACATAAAATTCAGCCAGCAGCCTAGATCTGGAATAATTCCTTGATATAAATTGCTAAAGATTCAACCAGTAGAACTAGATTACGTTTTTAGGATTTAAAAAATTAATTGAAAATTAACTGAAACTCTTAAATGTATTTTCAGTGCTACAAAACAAAGGTGTTAGAGCAAGAAGAGTTGACAGTAATTAATCTTTAAAACTGTTCATTCTTTTCTAGCATAGCTGTATTTCCTGCTTAAAAAGTGATGGTTAGTAATGTTACCACACAAAATAGTCTATTCCGCTTTGCCTCTAGATGACCTATTACTAAGTGTCCAACATAGTTAAGCATTTCATTAGACTTGGATATCAGGTCAGTTACAAATACTCAAATAGTTTAAAAGTTAACTATCTTAGTCATATTACTGAAGTATAGTTAAGAACCAGACGGCTGTAGAAATATAAAGCTTTAAAGTCAAGAACTATAAAAAGATGAATACTGTATTTAAACTTTTCAAACTATTGAAATGGCTTGGCTACTCTTATCTGTTCTCAGATGCTACAGTTTTTGGGTTTTTTCCATTTCTAATGACTAAGAATTATTTTTATCTATCTACTTTACATGATAGTTTGTTACCGCAGAAAATGTGAAAACTGTTTTCTGGACATTGTGATTTGGTTGTGTCCATACTCTGCAGTTTTACCTTTGTCAGCATACCCACCATTAGAAAATGTACTTCCACATTGCATTGGAAAAAACAAGTTGCTGTTATTGTAAGAGAGGCTGCTATGATTGAGTGTAAAACAGTGTGCCCTCTGTTGCTCCCTGGCCGTAAACCCACTACAGTTGTATATTTTGCAGGGTGTGTACGGGACTACTAGGGGTTAAGATGATGATGGTGTGACAGGTTGGACCCCTTAGGATGCCACCTGATGTGCTGAGATATCACTGAGCCCACCTGTTTATGCCAGTAGGGGCTCACTTTTTACCTGTCTTGCTGAGCCAGGCTATTAAGCCGCCTCACTCTCACTCACACTTTCACACACACTTACACACACACACACACACTCTCTCTCTCTCTCTCTCTCTCTCTCTCTCTCTCTCTCTCTCACACACACACACTCACACTCACACTCACACTCACACTCACACTCACACAGCCACACCCAACAGCAGAACGAAACAGACACTGAGATCAGTTCTGGGAAGACTCATCTTAAGGGACTTGCCCCAGCACACAGGTGTCCACCTCCCTTGGAGTGCAGACACAAAGGTATATTATGAAATCCGCCTCCTTCCTCAATGTGGAGGAAGGTATTCACAACTTCTTCCCCCCCACCCCCCGCCATTGGAAATGACAGAAACTTGGTTTAATAATAAACAAAACACATTTTATTAACTATAAAAGGCAGATTTTAAGTGGTAAAAAAGGGTAACAGAACAAAGCGGATTACTAAGCAAATGAAACCAAACATGCAAACTAAGCGACTTTCACTAAAGAAATTGGTTACAAATAGTATTTCTCACCCTAGGTATTGTTGCAAGCACATTACAGAAAGTCTTGGAGACCAGTACACCTACTTTTCCTCTTGAGACCTCAGGTATTACTCACAAGCTAGACGCCCTTCCAGCTTTGGTTCAGCCCTTCTCCCCTCAGTTCAGTTTTTGCTTCAGGGTGTTTTTTCAGTGTCTCTTTGGGTGGGGAGGCAGAGGAGAACCATGATGATGGCACTCCTCTGCCTTATATAGCTCTTGTGTAAGGCGGGAACATTGTCTCTGCTAATGGGCCATTAGCCCTGTCTGGCTTTTCCATTGTTGTACCTGAAGGGCTGGTTGGGGGTGACACCCAAAGTAACACATTTGAAATAGATGCATAGTTAATACTCCTAACTTCAGATACAGAAATGATACAGGCATACAAATTAGATAATCACATTCAGTAAATCATAACCTTTCCAATGATCTCACATGAACCATCTTGCATAAAGTATATATCAGTTATGTCATATTCATATCATACTCATATTTTCATAAAGAATATGGAGAAATTATAAGAAAGAATAAAGAAACATCACAGATGGATTTGCCTGCCACGTGACAAGTTGTTAGTTAGCAGATGGTATATAACTTTCAGATCTTTCCAGGGAAGCTTTTACCTGGCTGGGGAGTCATAAAGACAAGTCAGAGAGCCTGTAGTAAGGACTCGTTTCCCAAACAGCTGGGTTGTTTTGTACAGTTTTTCCTTATACTTGCATTGCATAAGAAGCATCTGGTCTGGGACATTAAATGTCCCAGAAAGGACTTTGTGGTTTATTTTGTTCTGTTTAAAGCCTATTCGGTGATTCAGTCACAACAGTACAGACCTTAGATGCCTCCTCTTTTTGTTCTCATCAGTGCATCCCTTGATTGGTTTGCACACTCGAGATGTCTCTCTTCCATTTCTACAATTTGATTCCTGCCTCCCTCTGTAGAACAGATAAGGAAGGTGCCCTTCAACGTTGCCTCTGGACAGCATTTTGAGGAAAACATGAAATAACCAAATAAGGCCGAGAGAGGAAAAACACCTCTGTTGTGCCTCATAGTATTTGAGTGTTGGAGTGTTTTTTGCTCGCACTTTGAGAAACCTTCACTATTGCAATGAAGACAGCAGTTGAAACAGTTCATGTGGCTTCAGCAGACACAAACATCCATCTCTTTTTGCACAGACATGAGAGAAGCTCACTCACATGGACAAAGGCACTCCCTGAAGCACATTTAGATTAGGGAAAGGAGATTTTCTAGGATGTAAAGGGGTTCATTGATAAACTCACCTTTCCTGCGGCCCGTGAAGTGATAGAATAGTTTTAGTATTTTCCTGGTGGCATTTAATGGATAACCTGCTAGGCTACCCACTCAATACCTCTTAATAAAGCCATTTACATCTCTACGAGGTACCAGCACCTCCTGTTACCTGATCTTATCCTCCCATTCTCCGTGAAGAATGACGCAACCCCCAGTGGCTCTATTGCAGTACATGGGGGAAAGAGGGCAAAAGGAAACCTACAGGGCTATACAGAAGGGCTCAGATCACTCTAAGGATGCAAAAGTGCAACCATAAATAGTGTTACAAAACCAGAAATATTAAAACCAAACTGGAGTTTAATTAAAGCTTATTTCTTTAATATTGATCTGCTTCAGCTCTCTACCTGAAGATGGTATTTTTCATTTTAATATATTCTAGGCCCCAATATAATCTGGTAGCAGTAGCTGACTCTCCAAAATGGTATGAGACCCTGCTTCTTGCTGCACGTGTAAGGATCCTCATGACTCTGAACCATTAAAACTAGCAGTGGCACAAATCAGAAATGTAAATGGATCCAAGTAAACTCCAACCTTTTCTAGGGAACTGTGCTGGGCATTTGTGGTAGATGAAACAATCCACAGGATTTGCAGCTTTTTACAGGGAATATTTTTTGTGGGCACTGAATTGTGTGCATCTGAAAGAAAATTACATGTGTATCCAGTGTACTATTGCAAGTTCAACCAGTTCAATCATAAGTGCATATTGCAATAATGCAATTCTCTGGTGCAATAATGGACTTAAGTTTCATAACATGCAAGTGTGGGAAAGTACTGAGTGTTCAGTACTGTCAGTCAGCTGCAATAAACACTCGGTTGACACAAAACTAACATGATTACCGACAGATACATTCAGCCACAGTAAAATTTTGTATTGTAGACCAAGCCTCAGAGTGACACAAATTTCACCTGTATGGGCAGACTGTTTTCCCATACAGATTGTGTCTCTCACTCCTGCATGCACCTAACTCCCAGCATCTCTCCTGTCCAGTATAGGCAGGCAATCATCTTTCTCAGTCTCTGGCTCCCCAGTGTAGGTAGACCCATTTTCATTAACCCCCACCTGGTCCAGTGCTGTTGACTAGGTGGTGCTTTTGGATGGTATTCTGTTAGGTGATTGATGAATTAACCACCAGTAAGAGCCTAGCTGCTCTACTTCTGTCTGTGGCCTACTTCACTCTGCTGCAGACTTCAAGAAAATAAAGGAAACCCATCAAAAACACAACCCATATACCAGACATTGTGTTGCTTTCTTCATTCCAATCACCTTGGCCCAGTCTACCCAAGCCCTTAAGTACCTTGTTATATCTAGAGCTGGCCAAAACTCCGGTAATCTGGTGCATGAGAAGTTTTGACATTTCAAAATTAGATTTCTGTCTGAATTGGAACAAACCAAATGAAACTGACCTGCAGCTGCCAGGGCTCCCAGGATCTGCAGCTCCAGGACAGACCTGCCATGTGGACTGCCCATGGGCAGGGGACCCCAAGTCTTCCAGACTCCCATGCCAGTTAGCTCTCAGGACTGCCTGTTCTGAAGTAGAGCAGCATGAGAAGTCACATGGCCCAGGAGTGTGCCAAGGCAGACCACATGGGGAGGATCCCCTAGAACCAGGGACCCTGGAAACCCAGATTTCCATACTACAGAGCCAGGGGCCTAGACTCTGAGAGCCCTGACTACAGCCAGTTCTCCCAGGTGTTCAGGATTTCCTGATTCCGTGGCAGGGTTGCCTTGGAGTCGTGGATCCTGGAAGCCTGGGTTCCTTGATGCCAGAGTAGTCCATGTGGTGGGGCTCCCCAGCAGCCCACCAGACAAGTTAGCAGGGAAACAGGCAGGAACTCTGCCTGTGATTCAGCAAAAGTTTGTCAAACCCAACTTTCTTTTGCAACAGTCAGCATTTTCCAACTAAACTGTTTCATTGGAATATTTCCAACTAGCTCTAGTTAAATCCTTTTTATATATAGCAGCCTACTCTTATTAAATTTGTTTCTTCATGTAATAGGGGTTGAAAACATCTCCAGTATTTTGCGGAGTTGGAATTCGTTCAAATTTTATGAAAACTGGTGTCTGTCTTCATCTCTTTATGCCAGGCCTGCACAACATGTGGCCCGCGTGGGCTCACTGTGCAGCCCCCGGGGGGGGGGGGGGTGAGTAGGCAAGCAGCGGGGTGGGGCAAGCCAATGGCCGGCCAGCGGGTGGGCTGGCTGGTGAAGAGGCCAGTGACAGGCTGGGGAGTGAGGGTGAGCCAGCAGCAGGGGGAGGGGTGTGATGGTGGGGCCAAGTGGGGAGGGGGCGGGTCCTATTTTACTGCTGTGATCTGGTCACCCTACACGCACTGTTTCTTTCCCCCTCTACAGGCTTCCACACCCCAGCGCTGGGGAAGGAGAGGTTGTTTCCGTGGGGCGGGCGGCGCTGGGGGTGTTTCCTCGGGGCTGGGGTGGTTCAGCCCTCAGCTGTTTTCTTTGGAGTAATATGGCCCTCGCTGCTTTACGAGTTGTGCAGGCCTGCTTTATGCTATATATAATTACCGTCTTTCATTGTTATGATGTGCTGATTCTTATCAGTGCTTACTTAAATCCAAGACAGATTTTGACAGTAACACAACATATAAAGCATATCCACCAAAGTTGTGCTTTTGTCATTATACAAAAGCACATTCCAGCCCCCTCTATGAGCAAAACGCTCAACAATAAGAGAGAATTTTCTAAACAAGGAAACAATTTTTAAATGCAACATGACCAGCATTTCTCTTTCAAACATTGTATAATTATAGCATTGGCAGAGGAATAAGCTTGGATTTGAGGGTAAAACCAGTTTCTGTGTGCTGTTTGAAAATATACCTTATCTGTAATTTTGACTTACTCAAGGCCAACCAAAAATAGGACAGCTTGCAAAGTACTGGAAATAGTTGTGAGTAAACTTGTGTTTGAATTGCTATATTACTATTTTATGATGTAGAATAACATTTTTAAAATAGCAGGGCTGTAATAATAATATATCCTGTGGCCAGCACACTCCAGACTTTTGCTGGTGTAGCTATGTGGATCATGGGTGTGAAGAGTTGTGATCTCGAACACAGATGTGCCAGGAAAAGCCCCTCGTGTAGATGCAGTTACACCAGCAAAAACACTTTTTTCACTTGTTGAGGGAGCTGGAATGAGCTATACTGGTAAAAGCATGCTTTGCTGGTGTAAGCTGCTCCCTCCCACCAGCACAGAGTGGCTATACAGAAGACCTTACAGTGGTACAGCTGTGCCACTGTGAGGTCTGTAGTAAAGACATAGCCTGACTGTGTATTAGATTACAATTTATACTATTTAAACAGAAAAGAAATTGTAAATCTATTTTAATTAATGCTAACAATGAGCATGTACTGCTAGCTTTACAAAATTTGAATCTTTTGTTGTCTTCAACGTATGTACGGACATTTACATTGAATATCATTGTACTTTGTTAGTATTTTATGCAAAAAATCTCTTAAGCTTATACATATTTTAAAAATGGAGATTTCTGCTTTTCAATTACTTAAAGCTCTTGTTTCATCCCTTACTGTGTCATGAAGTATTGAACATTAAACTTAGTTCAGGCTTAGGACTGAATATTACCTGTCCCAGGCTCAGCTCAAGTATCATTTTGGGGAAATAGAAAAAATCTCACATAACAGGGGTTGGGTTTTTTTTCCTTTTCAAAATGGTGCGTGTTAGGGCTGGTCCACACTAACCCCCCGGTTCGAACTAAGATACACAACTTCAGCTATGTGAATAACACAGCTGAAGTCAAAGTATCTTAGTTCGAACTAAAAGGTACTTACCGCGGGTCCACACGCGGCAGGCAGGCTCCCCCGTCGACTCCGCGTACTCCTCTCGCGGAGCAGGAGTACCGGTGTCGACGGCGAGCACTTCCGGGATCAATTGATCACGTCTAGACAAGACGCGATAAATCGATCCCAGAAGATCGATTGCTTCCCGCCGAACCAGGAAGTAAGTATAGACGTACCCTTAGAAGTTGCTTGGAATACTGAAAGTAGTCCTAGAGGAAATGGTATAGTGGGCAGTAAGTATGAGTGGTCATTAAGGGCCTATGATAAATTGTGGAAAATTAGAGGAGATGTATGATATTATCAAATGGCTATCACCACTCCATATGTGATTTATACATTTTAATGTAATACATTTTTAAATTACATTTACATTTTAATACTGTACATATCCGTATTAAAACATCCTTTAGTTGGCAAGATGACAGAGGTATGTTGTTTTTTCCTCACCATACTCATCAAATTTTTTATGCATTTTGAGAGAACTGCCACAACTTTAAGTATATTTTTGTGATTATTAAGATATTAATAACCTATTCCTGCCAGGCAATGCAAGACTTGATTGGTCACTGGCACAAGGCCCAAGCTTTTGTGGAAAGATATTTTTTTTTGTCCTATAGCCTTTGTGTATTCTAAAATTAGCTGAATTTCAGACACCTTTCTAAAAATTTAAATGGTTGGTTTCATATTTTTGTTGCCGCTTAATCAAAAAAATATTTCGCCCTGAGCCATAAATAGCTCGTGTATGAGATATTGTGTTCAAGCTGAATAACTCTTTAAGCCATGCCTCAAAACACCTTTATTTAAAATTATTTTTCATTAGATGAAAATGTTAAATGATTTTCTTTATTCATGAGGTCTGTATTTTTATACTATTAATTCTTATGTTGCATTTTTCACTTTAAAAAAAACCCTGTAAAATATTTGTAAAATAGTTTTTCTTTAAAGTACATGGCAAATACAGAATACATTTTGGTGTGTTGTGATGCATATGAACATGAGAATTTCCATTACCAGATAAGTGATCTGTGCAGTCCAGTATCCTAACTCTGAGTGACCAATACCAGATGCTTCTGAGGAACATGCCCTGTAGCAGATGATTATAGAATAAGCTATTCATAGAGGAAGTGCCTCTCTAACTCCCCCTCCCCCGTATATTCATGGTAGTATTAGAGTTTATATTCCTTAATATACTTTTATTTTTAATCAAATGTAATTGTGCATAGTCCACCAGCAGTTCTCAAAGGTCCCTAGTGCTTCTTGCTAGGAAAGGAGAAGGCAGTCCCCACCACCTTCTCTTTCTGGGGTTCCTGATGCACAAGATAAGACCTTTGAGGAACAGAAAGAGAGGTTGGACAGAGATTACTCCTACAACCAACATCTCTCCATCCTCCCTGATGAAACTGTCATGCTTCCTCCACCGTCCTTGTCTGATGATGAAAAACAATTTGAGGGCCTTATTAAAAGGATAGCAAACTCCTTGCAAATTCCATTGGAGGAGGTTAAGGAGTCACAGCATAAGTTACTTGTTATCCTGCATACCTCTTCATCGGTCCGCATCATATTACCCATTAACAAGGCCTTATTGGACCCAGCAAAAATAATATGGCATCCCCCAGCCACAATACCACCCGCTTGTAAGAGAGTGGACAAGAATTACCACTTTCCCTCCAAGGACTCAGACTTTATTTTCACATCCATCCCCAAACTCTTATGGTTGATGTTGTGAATGAATGTGGCAGACAGCAAGTAGGCTAAATCGACACCATACAAGAAATATTTTAAGCTACCTTACAATTTAGGATCACCAATTACCCAAACCATCATGATGAAGTATAGCATACTAATTACTCAAAACTGAATTCCTTTATTAAGCATCTTCCAACATGCCAGAGGGAGCAATTCCAGGCAATCATCGCAGAGGGCCATCTGCTTGCAAGGACATGTCTGCAGACCTCTTTGGACGCCACTTACACAGCTGCTCATTCCATCTCCACAGCGATGGTCATGAGGGCTTCCTGACTTCAGCTCTTGGGTTTTCAAACTACAGTCAAGGACCTTCTATTTGCGGGACCAAAGATGTTTGCTAAGCAAACTGATGAATCCCTGCATACCTTAAAAGATTCTAGAGCCACCTTGCGCTCTCTGGGAAAGTACACCCCTGCACAAAAAAGGTTCAGTAAGCCCAGATGGCACAGAGATATCTGCCTACGCAGTTTTCTGCCTCCCAGAGGCATTACGAAACCCGGTGCAAGAGACAACAATTTGAGAAAAAGAGATCAGCTACCTAGCAGGCATCAATTTCACAACCCTTAACCTACAAACAGTTATTTTAATGTGTTGGTTAAGTGTCTGAATTACCACCCACATTCTTATCTGCTGTAACAATCCACACATTTCCCCCGCTTCAGTGAGTACCTTGCTCATTTCCATCAGAACTGGGAACATATCACTATGCACAAGTGGGTGTTGGAGATTATTTCAGCAGGATACTCTATCCACCTTATATTCCCCCCACCATGCACCACCTCCTGTCCCCCCTCAGGGACCCTCTCACGAGCACCTTTTGCAACAGGAAATCGATGCTCTCCTGAATTTGGGTGTTATAAAAGAACCAGTTCACACATAACACAGAGGGATTTTACTCCAGGTACTTCCTGGTACCAAAAAAGAACGGCGGTTGGAGACCCATTCTAGATCTAAGATCATTCAGCAGATTTGTAAAGGTTCAGTGGTTCAAAATGGTAATTCTTGCAGCAATAATTCTGTCACTGGACCAAGGGGACTGGTTCTCAGCCCTGGACCTTCAGGACGCTTACTTCATATAGTAAACCACCTCTCCCATAGAAAGTTTCTATGATTCTTGAGTCAAGAGCACTTCCAATACCCAGTGCTTCCATTTGGTGTCTCATCTGTGCCCAGAGTGTTCTCCAAAGTCCTTTCTGTGGTACTGGCACATCGTTTGCAAACAAGGAATTCTGATTTTCCCATAATTAGATAATTGCCTGCTCAAAGGACGGTCCTTCAACAAAGGCTTGATGGCCACTCAAATCGTGGACCTATTCCTCTGACAGGGACTACAATTAAATGTCTGAAAGTCCACCTTAAATCTGGTACATTTGGAGTTCATTGGCGCCTATCTGCAACAGCCAAAGCATTCCTTCCTTTGTACGGTTCATTGCCCTAGTCAATTTAGTCTCCACAGTCCAAGTCAGCCCTGAAACATTGTCCAGAAATTGTCTCCAAATACTGGGACACATGGCGGTGGGTACCTTAGTAATAAATCACACAAGAATTCATGTGTTGCCTCCAAGAGGGCTCAAAGTGTTTGCTCACCAAGCAAACACATCTTAAACAAAGTACTCTCAATGCCCTCAGTAGTCAGAAAGTCCCTCGACCGGTGGAAGAATCCTCATGACATTTGCACAAGGGTCCCCTTCACTCAACCGCCCCCAAAATCAGTAGTAAAGGATGGGTCCCTGTCGGGGTGGGGAGTCCACCTGGACACCCACCCTATTCAAGGCAGGTTGTCTTCTCCTCTTGAGTCCACACTACACATCAACTTGCTGGAACTCAAGAGTAGTCAAAAATAACTGTATTCACGTCCTCCCACTGATCATGGGCAAACATAAAGATCATGATGGACAATATGTCATGTATGTTTTACATAAAACTCCTAAGGGGAGTGAGATCACCTTCCCTCTACACCAAAGTAAAGAGACTCTGGAATGGTTGTATATGACACCTGATCAATATCTCAGCAGCTTACCTTCTGGGCATACAAGACACCACAGTGGATGCCCTCAGCAGACGCTTCTCCCAAGGTCACAAATGGGAGGTAAATCCCACTGTGCTCCACTGCATATTTCAGCATTGGGGCATCCTACAGATAGACCTGTTTTACACAGCTAAGAACAAGAAGTTTTCCCAGTTGAGCTCCAGAGAGGCGGTCTGGGAGTCAGCACTCCCTGGGAGATGCCTTTCTCTTCCATTGGAACCAAGGACTCTTGTACGCATTTTAACCAATTCCTGTAAAATCCAACCGCTGTGCAAGATAAAGAAAGAAAAAGCCAAGGTGGTTGTTGTAGTTCTAATGTGGCCGAAATTAACGTGTTTTCCTTACCTCACTCAGCTGTATGTCAGCCAGTCACTGTCAAGTCTGTTCTCCTTTTCCTCTCCCAGGTCAAGTCCATCATCTCAATCTCAGGGTTCTCCAGCTCACAGCATGGCTGATAGATGGTTCGCATGGTTAGAAACAACCTGTTCTAAGGACATAAAGACCATGCTGCTGCATAGCCGGAAACAAGCTACTCGTGACACATATATCAAAAAGTGGAAAAGATGTAAACACTTGTGACTTGAAACACATTTCTCCTGCATCCTCTCTGCTGTCATTGGTACTAGATTACATCCTAGAGCTAAAAAGGTCAGGCTTATCTCTAAGCTCCATAAAGGTGCCTCTCAGCTGTCACAGCCTTCCATAATACCATAAAGGGTTTTTCTGTTTTCATTCATCCTACAACAAGAAGGTTCCTCAAGGGACTTGATAACCTCTTCCCACAAATCCGATGCCCCACACCGGCAGGGCACCAACTTTGTACTCGCGTCTTAAGAGACCTTCCTTTAAACCCATGGCCACCTGCTGCTTTCCACACCTGTCCATGAAAACTACATTTCTAGTAGACATTGCTTCTGCTCAAAGAGTGAGGGGGAGAGAGAGGCTCTAATGGTGTACCCTTCCTTCTGTCCTTTTTTTTTTGGTTAAGGATAAGGTCATGCTACTACCATATCCCAAGTTCCTGCTGTAAATATCTTTAGACTTAGATCAGCGATCCCTTGATAATGTTGCCTCCACCTCACTGTGGACACTTTCTGGCTCTCCTGGGAGAGTGATCTGTCTTACGTGAATGTTACAAATACTGACCTCAGTTGTATCCCCAATTGTTTTGTTTTTGGATCTGGGCTCAGATCCTCATTCAGAGGAACAACTGGATCCAGTTCTGGGTCTAGAACCACAACCTCAGAGAACTCCATTGGACATGGATTATTACAGGCATGGATAACTGACATCATACCAGAATGACCAAATTGGCAGCACTAGAAAGTGCCTCCCCGAATTACAGGCACAGGTAAATCTCTGACTGAGTGACATCATACCAAAATGGCCAAATTGGCAAGAAAAGAATGTGCCTTCCTGGATTCCTTGGCTGTATTGGTCAGCTCTGGGCCTTCCATACCAACCTCTCTCTAAGGTCATGCCTCCTTTCCAGCATCTAACTGGGGACATTTTTATGGGTTCATGACATACAGATTCAAGTTATATAGATCACAGACAACCAGTCTCTGAGACATTCGGATTCGAGACATTCGGATCCAGTAACAGGAGACAAGTCCCCTACTCTTAATGCAAGATGTTTTATATGATGAGGAAGAGAAATTTCAAATTCCTCCACAGACGAATATTTAGCATCATGATCAGGATCCTATGGGCAAATCTTCTCCAGACAAAAACAGAGTAACCTCAGCTTCTTCACCATTTGAGGATGCCATTCAATTCCAGTTAGTCAAAAGAATGGTTTCTACATTAAAATTACCTTCAGTTTTGTTGGAGGAAACTTTGCACCCCATTTTTATATACTTGGAAATACTTCTGAATACCAGGCTTCTCTGCCCTTTTTGGAGGGTTTATGGCAACCAGTTAAATCAATGTGGAATGCCCCATCTTCTTGTCAGCCAATGGCAGAAAATGCAGGTAAGCTTTACCGGATTTTGTACGAGGGATTTTCTTTCTTTAGTGTATAGTCTCGATAGTGGCTAAAATTTAATGCAAAGATCAAGATGTAGGTATCTGATCGAGGTATGGATCCTGTCAGCCTCTATTCAATCTATATTAGAGTACTTGTTACCTTTTAAAGCATAAGGGTCTATCTGGTGCATTGCTGCTAAGGGTACATTTTAGCTGCAGTAGCACTTTTTCATATACAAGTAGATGGTAAATCAGTATTCTCAAGTTTCTAAAGGGTTACTGAACTTTTATCCCCCCGGTAAGATATCCTATTGCAGTTCTATCATGGCTTATGTCTCCAACCTTCAAGCCCTTATCTTGTTCCCTATTTCATCTATCAATTTAAGCTGCTTTTATTATAGCAATACTGTTAGCCAGGAGGATTAGTGAATTTCATGCCTTACTGACTGACCCTCCATTTACAAATTTTTATAAGAGCAAGGTAATTCTTTGTTCACATCCAAGTTTCATACCAAAAATCATGTAGGCGTTTGTCAATTAGTCCCTTTCTCTACCAGTGTTTTTTCCCAGACCTCATTCAAATAAGGGTGAATCAGCTACATTGTTTGGATGCATAAAACATTTTATTGTTTTATCTGGATTGGACTAAGGATTTTAGATCTTCATGCGAATTTTCTCATATGCTGGTAACGGTAAAAGGAATCTTATTTCAGCACAAACATTATCTAGATGGGTTAGGCAGTGAATAATAGAAAGTTATAAAACAGCATCGCAGTCTCCCCCAGCTCAGCTGAGGGCACACTCAGCTAGAGCGATAGTGGCCTCAGCAGCGTGTTTGAAACATGTTCTGCTAATAGAAATTTGAAGAGCAGCCATGTGAAGTTCTATACATACTTGCAAACCATTATTTGTTAGATATTGCAACCACATCAGATGCACAGTTTGGTAGATCAGCTCTTCAGTCCTTGTTTACTTTGAACTTCTTACCCACCATCTGCTTTAATATGTGTACTACTGACTAAACTATCCCGAGATTGGGAATATGGGGAGAACACCTGAAGTTAGTTACTTGTAACAGAGGTTCTTCGATATGGACTCTACTTGTTCACACGCCCTGCCCTTCTTCCCCCCTTTTGTGGAGTCCTGTCTTCTTCTGGCTTGGCGTTAGCAGTGGAAGGAACCGAGGTGATAACCACTGCTGCACCTCCTTTTATAGCCATACCCTCAGAACATCCACAGACTCAGGGCAGGGGCAAAGAGGCGCATGAGCGTTTTGATTAGGTGCTGCTAGTAGAAGACTACACTGCTCTGGCACCAGTCGGTGCACTTCACAAAAGTGTGAATATGCAGAGTCCATCTTGAAGAACCAGTAGTGACCAGTTTCTTATTCAAATGGACCTTTTTCTTTTGATTAATACCTTACAGCTACAGGTAAGCTGCTTCATAACTTCCATCAATTTCTGCTATTCTTTATTTTGTTTCCCAAATGGTTTCTTTGTTCCTGTTGATTATATTAAAGGCATGGGATCTCAGAAGTCAATGTAGTGGAACAGTGTGAGAGCAAACAGATTTTTGGTCCCACAGCAATCGGAAATTCACGAAAGTTCCTGGTAGATATTCTAAGTGATCATGGTGGAAATAAAAAAAAGATTAAGCTACACATAAGCTTAAGAGAACATGTAGATTACTTTCTGAAAGAGTGTTATGCAACTGCTTAAAGATGAAGAGTAAATAAAACTGACGAAGGATGGTGTGGTTTAAGCACTGGAATGGAACATAGCAGATTTGGGTTTCATTCCCAGCCTTAACACCCATTTCATATGTAGCTTCAGGTAACTCCATTTCACGTGTATATAATGGTGAGGATAACATTCTTTCCTCCCATTGTTTTCATCTTTGTCCATTTAGATTAAGCTTTTCACTGCAGGGATTCTCTACATATGTCAGTGTGTTGCCTAACACAATGGGGCCTGATCTTAGTTGGGACCTCTGGGTAGTACCATAATTTCTCAAAATTCCATCTAACTCACTAGTATCTCTTAGTGAGGTAAGTTGCAAGATTCTTAATTTTTTGCCTTTAAATGCAGTGTATCTTATTTAATATTACATTTTTGATTCAGTGGTAGTCTTTAAATACACCTTATATGAATTGTGCTATTACGTTTAGAACAAAATGCTTTTTCGAAACAAAAGAATGAGATTTGATATATTTTCTGCCTTGCCTCTTTCTGTAAAATCATATTTGTTTCTTTTTCTTTTTCAAAGAAATTAACCCTGTTGCATGTGAACAGTAACCAGTGCCTGGATAAAGCCACCGAAGAAGACAGCCAGGTACCCAGCATTAGAGACTGCAATGGCAGCCGTTCTCAGCAGTGGCTACTTCGCAATGTCACCCTTCCAGAAATATTCTGAGAAGTTTTTAAAAAAGAAAAAGATTGACTGGGCTACCTCGGCGAGTATTTTGGCTGTGTCCTTAAGTAGCAAAAAATAGAAGATATTTCTGCTCTGCAGGATGTGCAAGGTTCATCAGATATTAGAACTCTGACTCTTCTAGCTTTTCAGTAGCTGTGAACCAGCCTTCCTGTATAAGGACGTGAAATTATATACATACTAGTGAAACTGCGCACGCTGATGTTTACAAGATTGACGAAAGTCTCTTTCATCCAAGAATCATTCTAGAGAACGTTTGGACAATGGAAACATAATCATTGAAATATGCTCTCTGGAGAGCTGCATATCGTTGTAGTTTGCTTGCACATCAGTAACCTCTGCTGAAAGTGCTGTTGTAATAAAGAGACTTCCAAGAATTCTTTTTCCTGGTTAGCATTGGTAACCAGCATATTAAATATAGCTACAAAAATAAATGGAACAGAGAGCTGGAGACTACATTCAGTATCATGAAATAAGATTTTTACAGCAAGAAACATGTAAAACAGGGTTTAAAGGAAAAGAAATCAGAACTACAAAAAGTACAATTTGTTATAGTAAAGTATCAGATTTATATGTAGATTTTATACCTCAGTGGGAAAAAATAACCAAGTCAAGCAATTCTTTCTGTTTCCAGTTGTGCGATAGTTCATGGATTTTTTTTCATGGTGGGTCTGAAATTATTTTTGAGTGTATACAAAATGAGCTTAAGAACAAAAATTCGGCTCTTTGAATGTCAGCTCACTTTTTGTTTTTAATTTGGTTTGTGAGCTGTTGGAATTGTAATGCATCTTTTTATTACTGTCTGAAAACTGGAGGTTTAACATACTGTCTAACTTTTGTCCAGACCTACCGTTTCAGTTGTACTTGGGTTGCCAGCTTGTGGACTTTCATGGCCAAACAAAGGATTTTAGTGCATTTTGAATTTAAGTTAACTTGACTGATTATGCTTAGTGCCCAAAACTCATACTACTGTACTACAGATTTGTTTTCACAGCAATAAATCTTTTGTTCTTTGTTTGATTTCCACTCACCAGAAAGCCTGCAAAATGATTTATTATTTGGGTAACAGGAGATTGGCATAGCTGAAGGCTTTCTGGAAATTTTTTCACTTCATACTCAGATGTGCTTAATTGTCAAGTGCATACTTAGATTAGATTCTTGAATTGTAATGTTGATCTGCTGCTTTTTTCTAATAAAAACTGAAGAAAAAATGTTAAATTGGCATGGTTTTTAAAGTTAATGTAGCCAAAAGCAGTATGACTGTGTACATTACACTAACCTTGCACTTCTGAACTGGATTGCTTTATTTCATGTAAGTTGAACCCTTCTGGACTAACCAGTCTCGAAAACAAGCCACAAAACGCTGAGTACTCAGTGAGTTTTCTTTTAAATAGGAAAAAGATTAATGGAGAGGATATTTTTGATAATAAATGTGTCATTGTTTGGCCAATTGTCCTGTGAATCAAATTAAATTTAGACTAAAGCAAAAGATGTTGCAGCTGTTGTCTACTGTTGCAGCCACTTTAGAGCTGGTATTTATACAGTACTTTAATCAAAGAGAAATCTATTTTTTTATTTTTTTTTGCGACCATTCCTGAGAGTTTTCTTATGCACCTTACAATAAATGACCATGGTCCCTGCCTTGAAAAGCTTGCGATCTAATTACAGACATGATTAAACAGAACGGGGAGCAATATTGTTAGGGGTTACAGCAATATTATGCAGTTACTCCACAAGGTATAATGCACAGCATGCTGAGGTAAAATATAAAATATTTCATTGATGTTTTTATTGGTGGGATTTGAATTGTGAATGTTGTGGCTCTGGTGCATTATGTCTATGTAAGTATTCGGTATGAAAGAATGGCTAAGGGCTGGTCCACACTAGGGCAGGGGGGGATCGATCTAAGATACGCAACTTCAGCGACGTGAATAACGTAGCTGAAGTCGAATATCTTAGATCGATTTCAAAAGGTACTTACCCCGGTCCACACCGCAGCAGGCAGGCTCCCCCGTTGACAGCGCTTCCTCCGCTCGCGGAGCTGGAGTTCCGGTGTCGACTGGGAGCGGCTCTGGGATCGATTTATCACGTCTAGACGAGACGCGATAAATCGATCCCAGAACATCGATAGCTACCCGCCGAATAGGGCGGGTAGTGTAGACGTAGCCTGAGAAGAAGCCTGGAGATGGTTGTGGGATAATTGGCAAATTGGGCACTGAGGCAAATTGACATAATGAAGAGGGTATGAGGGTGGTGATGTGATCACTTGTACATTTGGTGGTCGTCCTTGCTTTCTAGGAATCCTTTGGATCCTCCCTGGCCTTTAAACCCTTCTCAAGCTCCTAATTTAGAAACTCTTGTCTTCTGGTTCTACATATTATCCTCTAATACATAACCAACCACTCCTGCAGTTGCTGGCTTCTTTCTTTGTTCTATTGGTATGTGATAGTCTTTAGGGCATGTTTATTTATCCTGCAGTCCTGGTCTGGTGAAATCGTTTAGCCCAGAAACAATTTCCCAAACTTTGAAAAATGTGACAATAAAAATGTTCTAATGTGCAGTTCAAATAGCCCATGGTATCCAAATAAGGAGGATTCATTTTTAGATCCAGTCAGGCAGACCATTCTCCATAAACTTTTATCCAGCAACTGTGGAGGCAGTTTTCAAAGCACTCCATGTGTAAGTGGCCTCATTAGCTCCACTCCTATGCCTTCCCAAACTCCAGAAGTTCTTCCTCCCCTAGGAGGTATAAAGACAGTCTTTAGTGCTCGTGTCTCTGACAGGAATAACATTAAATTATCTTCAACTTCTTTCAGCCAAGTGACAACACTGAATTAACCCCCACCCCAGCTTCATTGCATTGGTCACTTAACTTTCACATCTCCTTTTACTGGGATTTTCAACATCTCTGCATTTACAGAAGTTATAGAATAATAGAAGTGTAGGGTTGAAAGGGACCTCAAGAGGTCATCTAGTCCATCCTTCTGTGCTGAGGCAGGACCAAGTATACCTAAACCATCCCTGACAGACGTTTGTCCAACCTGTTAAAAATATTCCAATGACCGGCAATAAGATAACCTCCATTGGTAATCCTATCCTTATAGTTAGACAGTTTTTCCTACTATCTAATCTAAATTTCCCCTTGCTGCAGAGTAAGCTGATTGCTTCTTGTCTTGCCTTGTCAGTTTTCTTATTCTGCAAACAAGCACAACGTTTTTCTCTCTTCACAGCACAGACTCTCGTGCTGTGCAACTGAGTGTTCTGCTCTACTATCCAACATCAGTTGGTTTCCAGTAGATAACCCCTCTCCCCCCCACCCCCAACGAGGGCAGAGCTCCTGCTCAGCTCCCTTTCCTCCCACTATGATACTCAGAGAGAAATCCTGAAAACCCCAGAGACTCCAGGTCCCCAAAAACAGAAAAGCAAGTGTCCTTCACAAGGCAGCAATTAGTATTTTAAATGAACGAGTAGTTCAGGGGTTTAAACCCCTTCTCTTTTGCCTTCTCCGCCTGAGAGCGCGTTTGCTGGGGCTTGTCTCCTAACAGAGACTCATGCAGTGCTCTGTATCATACTCACCACCTCTCCCCCACCCTGCAGCATGTCTGGGCATGCAGAGAATCCTGTTCCTCCTGTGCAGCCCTGCCTCAGGCTGCGGTTTGATGGGAATTGTGCCTGTCTGGCTCTCAACTCAAGGACCTTCACTCTGCCAGGGAAAGTGGCTTAGATTTCAGGCAGTATCAAACTGGGAATTGTGTCCTCTGATCATCAGCCGTAAGTCCTTGCTTTGCCAGGAAAAGGGGCTCAGAGTCTGATAGGCAGGAAAGAGTCTCTTTCTCCACCTTCCCCACTTCATAATAAAGCCTTAGGAGCATTTCAGGCCGTCTATGATGCAAACAGAGGATTTGGAGGATTCCACTTCCCACAAAGCTGCACTATCATGGGGTTACAGAGAAGTGAGAAATCCCTTCCCATTTTCAAAGTGATCCTGATTTACCGAGTAAAGCCCTGAATGATAAAATAGGTTGCTCCTACAGTGTATATTTGGGTGTTAGGCTGCCAGCTAGTTCCCCCAGGCTGTCTTTCAGTACCCCTCCCCTGTTGTGTGGTCCCCCTTCCAGAAAGAATAGTTTACTACTCCCTCTCTCCCCCTTAACCTCCAAGTAAACAGAGGAAGAAGTACCACGCACACACTTACGGGACTTTTCCAGGACAAGATGTCCATCAGTGGCTTGTAAGGAACTCGTAAATAAAATACTTTCCCTTTGAAGCATTATTAGATACCTGGGTTCACGTTGATGCTTAAATCATGTTTTTAAACTAAAATGTAAAAGAATTTTCATCAATGTTGGGAGCCTATGGTTGGTGCAACGGTATCTCCACCAGTCATACCTTCAGAAGGGGACTTTCTTCCAAAGAACCCCATCAAGTAGTGACACAGTAATTTCAGAGCCTCAGCTGTAGCCACTCAGAGTGAAGGTTTTTTCATGTATTTAGTAAGGGAATACCTACTTTGTGGCAAACAAGCGACTCATTGTCTAGGTGTATGATCCTTGCTTGGAATAAGACATCTTGGGTTTTGTCTTGGTCAACTGCTGATGTGATTTGTGATGCAAATTCAGTGGATTCTAACTTGGTGATCATAAGGAAGCCATATTACAACCATGAATAGCAATCACTCATCCTGAAGGGATATATTGTACATCTGAACTTAAGGTGAGGAGCTGTTGGGGGAACATTAAAGAAATGAGTAGCTGAGATTGCAGAGAGGCCTTGCTGTCAAAGCCAGCATAGCAATCCATTCATTGCTGCCAACCCCAAGCGTATCCAAGAAAGGACTATTACCCTAGGAGAGGGAAAAATCTGTAGCAGAAGGTTCCAAAGAAAACTAGATACATTTCCCTCAAAACCAATACAATCTTCAGCATGACAAACAGTCTGTACGAGAGCTCTCGGCTCCTGTACAACTCTCTTCCTTCTGATATATATACTCTGCACCCAGAGTCTTAAGAGGTTGGTGATAGTCACAGTATGGCACAGGCCACACATTATGCACCTATACCCATGCATAGACAACATGTCAATCACTTCGCTGTCCAGAGAAACAGACCCCATTAATAAAAGAACAGGTGCTGGAAAGGATTCATAGCCACCAGTAGTTCAATATCAAGATGATGTTTTTATTTTAATGCTGAGACTTGTTCACCTATAGGTCAAAATAGACAGGGCTATGGACTTAATTTTACAATAGTGGTAAAGATTTACCAAGATCCAAAACTTTATTGCATCATTCCAGAGGGGTCATCAGGAGCTAATTATCTCCAATGGCGAGGATTGCTGGTGCCATGCATTGACTTCATCCCGAGTGGGTTTCTCAAAATATACCTCTTGAAATTCCTTCTAAAGACCTAGCACTTGATGTAGTGCAAAATTAGATGTCATTCTCAGCTCACATCAAAAAGCCCCTTTGTGGGCAGGTAAATACAGACAATATGCTGAACACCAATCTAAATTTCACGCTAGAGTATCCTTGCATACTCTCTATGGAAGCAAGTATAGTTGGAAGACAAATCTCTTGGAACAAATCCTTTTCAGTTGACACCTGTATCAGGGTATTCCTCTTTAAAAAAAAAAAAAAAAAAAAAAAGCGCGCGCGCACACACAAAATATGGCCATATGGGATTGGAACAGTGGTCTTCGGCTGCGGGGTTGTTTTATTGCTGTGTAGACGTCTGGGATCAGGCTGGAGCCTGGACTCTAGGAGCCTGGACTCTAGAACCCTGAGGGATGGGAGGGTCCCATAGCTTAGGCTCCAACCGAAGCCCAAAAGTTTACACAGCAATGAAATAGCCCCACAAGCCCAAGTCGCCTGGCATGGGCCAGCCAAGGGTTTTCTTTGCTATGTAGAAATACCCTTGAGGTACAAGATTCTCCTTGGGAATAGAAATAATGTCTTAGGCAGAGAAGAATCTGCTGTCCGGACAATGCATGTTCAGGATACAGAAAAGAAAAAACAGGAAAGCTGTGGTCCTCCTAATCCTCTTTTGACCCAGAAGGCACTTTGGACTTGATACTCAAGGACCTCACATTGTACCTGCAGAAAATACCCAGATCTCTTGAAGCAGGACTCATTCATTCAGACCAGGAATAGCCTGGGTATCAGAAGAGAAGTGTAGTTCAGCATGGATTCTCCATTAACCTTGGGTACAGTCTGGTATCCATATGGAATTCAATTTCATGCATTGATCTGGTCAAATTTACATTTCTGGTGTGAAGTGAATCGGAAAGCTTTTTGGGGCAGGGATTGTTTTGTTTATGCAGTACCCAGCACAATGGGGCCTGATCTCTAAATGCTATTGTAATAATAATGTAATAATCCCAAAATTCTAGTGATCTCAGCTACACTAGAGTTTCTCCACAAGGTTTGATTGGAGTTCTACAACCAAACACCTTAGAAACATGGTTACCAGCCATAACAGCATTTTGTAGACAGGCACATTGGAGTCTCCATTTGAGTACCAAGTTTAATCATAATGACAGACAAGCCCAGAGCTGGCTTTTCTAGTGACCATTACCTCTGAATGGCAAGTTTTGGGATTTGTTCCTATATCCATACAAGAACCAACCACCCTGCTTTTGTGACGAGGAAAAGGTATTCTTATAGCTCCAGAAACCTTGTTGTTCAAGGTAAGTTCTTCTTTTCACAATTCCTGGAAAATAGTTCTCCATTTTGTTTTAATTGCTGAAAGGTTGTGGCATTCCTAGAGCTCTAAAGATTTTCCTCAAGCATATGGAGTACATATGCCAGTTGTACCCTGTTCATCTTATTCTGTCCAAAATGTGTCAGGTTGCTTCAGGCAAAATGTTAAAATCCTGCACCAGTTGGCCTGCTTGACATCTGGGAAACTTCGCAGAAGTCCATGGAGGCACTGGGGGAAAACGTGCATGAGCTTCATCTAAGGAAAATTTGCATGGTAAGTTTTTCATAGGAAGATGCTACTGGGTTGGTTCCCACATAATTGCTTAGTTTATAAAGCTCTTGCTTTATATGGGGGAACTTCCATTCCTGCCTATTGTTCTACTGTAATAATTAAACTCTGCTCATGCTTGCCCTCCCTGTCTCTGCTGTTCACTGGTTACTACTTCCCTTTAGTAATGAATGAGGAGAGAAGCTGTGCAACAGAATCAGAAATTTCTGACCTGATTTTCTTTCTTTTGACAGCCTGTCTTCAAATTCAACTCATTCTGGTAGCCTGGTGAACAACCAGAATATAAATAGATATTTTTTTTTCTAAATGGAGACATAGACATATATTGATTTAAGGTTAATTTAATCCATTATAGCAAGTTGTGTTAAGGCTAATAATTGGTTGCTGGAGTGTTTCTACAGCTGTGGAATATGGTAGTCACAGTACATATCTCTTCTGATGGCCTGAGCTAAAAGGTAGCTTCATTAACTTTAGACCATCTCCAAATTCCAATGGGTTGGGGGCATTAGCCCTTGAGTAATGAATTAGAGAGAAGCTGCTACCAAGAAAATGATCACATACATTTCTCATTCTTGCACATTGTTTACATTGCTCCAGCATGAATCCATAGTTCTTTTATGTCAAATCCCCCACACACACACACTCTGAATGGGCTGTTCCATCATGCCAGTCTCTCCTTTCATTTTCTGAGGTGACCTTTTGGGGCTTTTTACTCAGCTGAAGAGCATCTCTTTGTAATATAGTTATTGGATAATTGCAGGGTACTACATTTTACTGGTCATTTCTAGTATGTTTAGAACCCAAATAGAGTACTGTAAATCCCATTATAAAAATTCCATTACCCACATGTGTGCACACAGCATTGAACAAGTGTTTTATAAACCAAAGCTACCCCCTTTTACAGATTGTTTATTGTAGGTGTGAACATAAATTGTGTTTTAACAGCTTCATTTTTTGATACATTATACAAAGTGCTTAGCAATAATTTTTAATCCATATAATTGTTAAAATGAAATGGATTTAAACAGAGAAATCCAACATAATTCAGATAGAACTCAGTATTTATAACTAATTTATAATGCAGAGCCAAACTTCTGCAGAATGCTTTTAGTCTATAGTCGCTCCAAGTAAATTCAAATATTCAAATTGAAATATAATATTAAATCTTTGATGAAATATCACACTTTTTTTCCTCCCTCAGCCATGTTTTCACCTCAGGAAAGGTGGATATAAGGACTGGTCTACAGTGAAAAGTTAGGTCGACCCAGCTTTGTCGCTATGGGGTGTGAAAAATCCACACCCCTGAGTGATCTCGTTTAGGTGACCTAGTGTAAACAACGCTAGGTCGACAGAAGAATTCTTCCATCAACCTAGCTACTGCCTCCTTGGGGAGGTGGATTAACTACAGCAACAGGAGAACCCCTCCCACCTCGGTAGTGAGTGTCTATGCTGCAGCGCTACAGCAGTGCTGCTGTAGCATTCCAAGTGTATTCATCTCCCGAGTAAATGTCAGCAGAATCTTCCTAGGAAAGATTTACTGGCCAAATTTACTTTCATCTCATAAACAAAGATTATGAGGGTTGCTATCTTAGCACGATGTAATACAAATGTTAGTGAACATTTAATAATTGTAATTCATAGAATGGATTTTAACACCTTTAACCTCTCTGCATACCATCTGAACCTTATCAGTTGTATTACAGATTTTTAGGATCCGATTGGAATCCTAAACTCTGAAGCGGATTGATCAAGCAAATTTATACAACATCAGTTACTTATTCGGCTGCTGTCCCATCCTTTTTCTTGCTTACCACAATTTTTCTTCTATAACTTCAAATCACAGTAGGTAAAATAATGGTAAAAATATCCTCTGACTTTTGTGTTCAGTTCCAAGCCCATGGAGATAAACAGGAGAGAACTGTTTTTACCTGCTTGTTGATTACAATAACCTGTCTATTACAAATATATGTAGCACATTCAGCTAAATGCATCCATGATGTTCTGTGAAGGTCGGGTACATATTGTGAGATGCACTGAATAGCCTAGTAGTACTTCTGTATATCTCAACCTCTCTTATAAGCCTCCTTAGCTAGAGAGTAGAAGTCAGGTCATGGTTAGAACTTCTGGAGAACAGAAAACCAAACTAAAATTAACCCAGCCGTATGACAAATGGAATCCTAGATGATGACTGACTGCATGCAGATGAAAGCAAATCCTCAAAATAGAGCTTGTTTTCTTAAAATCTCAGAGAACATCACAGTTCACCCCTGTACATCTTGATTACAATTCATGCAGCTATACCAACTCAAACCAAATCTACCAGGTGATGCAATTCCATAATCTGTGATATCTGAAGCTGTGTCTTCAGTGTAAGATGGTTCCGTCTATTCTTTGTGGTAAGCATAGTACAGTAAAAGCTGTTTTATCCAGCATGTTGGGAGAATGGAGGTTGCTGGTAAGTGAAAAATGCCAGTTAACTAAGAGGGAGGGAGTTTGGGTGTGGTGTTGGGGGCTGGGATGCAGGAGAGGGTGTGGGGCTTGGGCTCTGAGAGGGAGTTTGGATGAGGGAGGGGGCTCAGGTGCCGGATCCAGGGGCCGCTCACCTTGGGCAGCTCCCACAAGCAGTGACCTGTCCCGGCTGCTCCTGGGCAGAGGCGCAGTAGGCAGCTCTGTGCACTGTCCCCACCCTGAGTGCTGGCTCCACAGCTCCCATTGGCTGGGAACTGCGACCAATAGGAGCTGTGGGAGTGGCACCTGCGGGCTGAGGCAGCGTGCAGAGCCGCCTGTCATGCCTCTGCCTAGGAGCAGCCGGGACAGGTCACCACTTGCAGGGAGCCGCCCAAGGTGAGCGGCCCCTGGATCCAGCACCCTGCACCTCCTCCCTGCGCCCCACGCCCCCTCCCACACCCAAACTCCCTCCCAGAGCCTGCTCTCTGCACCCCCTCCCGCGCCCCAACCCCCTACTGGCTCCACACCAACTGGACTATAAATCAGGCTTTCAATAAAGATCAGAAATGCCAGTTTATAGAGCTTTCCAGTTGGTGAAGTGCTGGATAAAACAGCTTTTAGTGTAATTGCTATATCCAGTTTAGACCCATGGTCCATTTGGTCAGTATGCGCTCTCTGAAAGCAACCATTAGCAGGTGCTTCAGAGGAAAATGCAGAAAACCAGTAACGGACAATTTGGGACAACTTGCCTTGAGGAAAAATTCTTCCTAACCCTGGTATGGTTTATACTTGAAGCACGAGAGCTTATATCACTTTTATATATATAAATCCTCTCTCATTTAACTGTGAATCTTCTGCTTATCCATGTAAATGTCTGCTCCTTTTTTTTGAATCCTACCAAGTTCTTGGACTCAGCATTTATAATATTGACTCACAGGTTAATGAGGTGTTGCATAAAAAAAAATCTCCCTTTTTATCAGTTTTAAAGGTGTTCCCTTTCATTTTCAGTAGATGTCCCCTTGTTCTTGCATTATGAGAAGGTAAATAGGAGTGCCCTGATAGCCTTCTCTCTATACCATTCATTGTTATGTACCTTCATCTATTTTCTAAACATGTCTAAGCTTCTCAGTCTCACCTCAGATGGAAGGTTTTTCATCATTCTCTGGACCCCTTTTATTTCTGCTAAATCTTTGTTGAAATTGGATGACCAGAATGAACACAGTAGTCAGGATACTGTTGAGTTGTATAATGGCATTAAAAGCTATGCATTATTTCCTTTCCTATCCTATCCTTTATGCATCCTAAAACATTGTTTTGATAGCCTGATTGCCATAGTGCAGTAAGCAGATGTTTGCACTCAGTGACATTCAGGTCTTAGTTTTCTGAGAAGATATGAATAACTCAAACTATTCTGTTCCATATGCACTATCTTGTATTTGTCACAACTGAATTTGTTCTCATGCTGCCTAATGATCTGATGTTTATTAGGTCACTGGAGTTTTTCTCCATCTACTATAATCTTTACTAACAAATAGTAAGTACATTTGCAAATTTTACCATGTTCCTATTCATCTCGTCCAAGTCACACATGACTTTAAAAAGGCACTAGTCCTACCACATGTCCTTGGGGCAGCCCACTCTTAACCTTTTGCCTGTTTCTTATCCCTGAGAAGACCACCTCTCATTCTGTGTATTTGGTTTTCTTAAGGCTTTTTAGTCCCAATAAATTGCATCTACTAGTTCTCCTTCATTCATTAATGTGTTGACCCACTCACAGTAAGTAATGCACATTGGATGCAAAGGACTGTGCAGTGGAAAATGTAATCCCAACTATACATACAAAATGATGGGCTTTAAATTAGCTGTTGCCATTCAAGAAATAGATCGTGGACAGTTACCTGGAAACATCCCCTTAATGTACAGCAGTAGTATAAAAAAATGAAGAAAAACATTCCATTAGGAAAGGGAAAGAAAATAAGACGGAAAATATGATGGAAAATATCATAACGCCACTCTATAAACCCAAGATATGCCCACATCTTGAATACTGGGTGCAGTTCTGGCCACCCCATCTCAAAAAAGATATATAAGAATTAAAAAAGGTACAGAGAAGGGCAACAAAAATTATTTGGAGTATGGAACAGCTTCCATCTGAAGAGGGATTAAAAAGCTTGGAACTGTTCAGTTTAGAAAAGAGACTAGGTCTGTAAAATCGTGAATGGTGTGCAGAAAGTGGCTAAGGAAGTAGTATTTACCCCTTTACATAACACACAAACCAGGGGTCACCCAATGAAATTAATAGGCAGCACATTTAAAACAAACATAAGGAAGTACTTCTTCACACAGCACACAATCAACCTGTGGAACTCATTGCCAGGGGATGTTGTGAAAGCCAAAAGTATAACTAGGTTCAAAAAAGGGTTATGTAAGTTCATGGAGGATAAGCCTAAACCTCTTACTAGCAGATGCTGGGACTGGACAACCGGGGATAGATCACTTGATAACTGCCCTGTTTTGTTCATTCCCTCAAAAGCATCTGGCATTGGCCACTGCTGGAAGACAGGACACTGGACTAGATACACCATTGGCTTGACCCAGAATGGCCATTCTTATGTTCTTGTGTTCCGAATTCTAATAGAGTAGTGAAACAAATATAGTTTATACAGTAGCTCTGGCCATGTCCTAACCTTGTGTCTGAATCCAAACTTCAGTTAATCATACAAATCATTACTGTTCAGATGTTCCATCTGCTAGTTACCTTCCTGCTCTGGGACCTTCGCCACTTGGCTAGAGATGGTTGAGGCACTGGTGTCTAACTGCCAACGATACTGGGATTAAATATATTCTTTCTTTTAAGAGAATTTACCACCACTTCCTTTAAAATCATAGAAATATGCTTCCTCTACAAACTCTACGCTGGCACAGAAAAGCATTGTCACCACCCAACTTTCCAAGAAAAATGTTTGGGTTCGTATCCAACCCACAGGAAGTGGACACAAGTCCAACACACATTGCTGTGGGGAGTTCAGAATTGGAAATATTCAGACTGAGGAATTTGAGACATCAGATTGGGCTGTAACCTTCGTGACTGCACATTGGAGGTTTGGATCAGCTGAAAAATCCAAAATATCTTGTTTTAAGCCTGCAAAACCCAGAAAAAATAATTTCTTAGCAGGTGCTATTGGCATTGGTGTGGATGAATTGATTAACAATTACATTTGTCTGTGACTGAAAGACATGACAAAATATTTCAGAAACATTACTCTGGTAGTCTTGGGTAGGTTCTTAGTGGGCAAGCACCACCACCACTAATATTGACGTGTTCTAGAATAGCAGGCTATGGTGCAAACAGACACCAAAATTAATCACTGTGATTATAATAATCTATAGAGATGATGACTATCACCCGTGATACACAGGTCTCCTAGCCTGCAACACTTCTTGAAGTTTTACTGATCACGTACATGTTTGGAGTGAAAATAGAACATTTGCATTCATAGGGCAGGGACCCTATCCCAGTACTGAAATGGAAAATATAATCTAGTATCCCTAAAACCAGTGAGATTAAGTCCCACATATGGCCCCATTCAAGTGCAGTTATACTAACATAATGGATAAAATAGAGGCAAGTCTCAAAGCCAAATCCCCCCCACTCAATCCCAGATTCTGAAACAGTGATTTGAAAAGTCAGATGTTATGGTTTACATAAACATAGCAATTCCTATAGAATCCCCCTTCTCCCCCCCCCCCCCCCGCCCCCCAAATTAAACTGTTCACAAAGGATTTAGGGTCTTTTTAAAGCTTGGCTCACTGCATAAATTCCCAAATACACTTGATCAAAGCCAACTATTCTCCCCCATCCCTTTCTTATTTTTGGTCTTGAACATTGAATTATAAAAAGAAAGTTATAGAGGACTTCCAGAATGGACCTGAATTATCGCATAGGCAGGTCTAGAGTAAGCACACCAGATCTGTTCTGTTTGTCTGACAAAAGGTCAAAACAATAGTGCCCCAATTTGTGCTCTAGCACATCTTAATCTCTCCGAGCATGGAATTCACTGACTGTTAACTAGACAGATTACCCAAGTGTGTCTGTTGCTGGTTCCTCTGGATGTAGCTTGAGGTCCTCAAATTCCCCTACTTGTTCATAGGGTATGTCACCACTACAACTGTCAATCATTTTTAACGTGTTAATTAATACAATTGAAAACAGTAGTAGTGTAGACAAGGAGCAAATGTTCCTAACCATGTTTAATCCTAGGGGGGCAGGGTCAAGGGGTAACTGGGTTAAACTAGGAATAAATATGTTCTTTGTCAACACTACAATCGTGTTAATTAACAGGTGTTAAAAATTATGAGAGATTATAAAGTAGACAGAGCTTTAATTCCTGCAATAACAGATAAACCTCCCATAAAACTCTGATTTTTGCCTTGCCATCCAGACCCTGTTTTTAATCATTCCTGTGATAATCTTTAGGAGCTATTCACTTGTTCACTCTGAGTATCTCGTTCTTACTGATAAAGGTTACTTCTCTGTTAACCTTTCCTCAGCATTTAAACAACTCTGATTTTAAAAGTAAACGCATATATGTAATCCACCACTGGTCATTGTCTCCTGTCTGCCCATACTCCCACTTTCAGAGTGAGTTTGTCCCTTAGGAGAAATTAAAGTCCTAGACAACACATCTTTGCAGCAATTAGTTTGACCTGGGCTTGCCTTCCATGTCCATATAAGCATTATTAATCTGAAGCATGTAGGGCAAAATAGGCTGTGCTGACAGTTGTCCTAGGGACAAGTTATTCTTTCCCAAGTTAACTGTATTGATTCAAATTATGTACAGTACTTCTATCTGGGTCCTATGAAAGGCAAGTCAGACATTTCTTTTGTGTATGCCAGGCAAAAACAGCCCCTCCACTGCTACTGAAGGAGAAGTTACATTGTAAAAATAGCATTAGTTCTCAGGTAAGAATCCTCCCATTGTCATCCCTAGGAATATATAGCTTCCAGACCCAGCTATCAGGTTCTGGGAGTTTAATCAAGCACACACACTATATATAGCTAACACAATGTCCTCTTGAGAGATCTCCCACAGGAAAGGAGAGAGCAGATCTGCAATGTACTTTGGGATGCAGCTGATGAGAGCCTCAGAATGGACACAACTTGAACTGTGCTGATGGTTTATGGACCCACCAGGAAGCCTGGGGCTCCCAAAACAAATGTTCATAGAAGAGCATGATATTTTAATGAACCACCAGCCTGTTTGAAAAGGAGTTGTCAGGTGACTGGGAACAAAGGGGAGAAAAAAAGTTAACACTTAAGATAATTGGGAAAGCATTCCAAATGGTAAGTGTTAAGATGAACCAACCCTTTTGTGGTTTGCTCACTACCAATTTCTATTGCTATCCTGACATTCATGGCAGAGGGACTTCTGGATATCCTGCTACAGGTATTTGTTAAAGATGCTCCCACAAACGGACAGAATTTTGCAGTGAAGTTACTCGTGATCAAGTTCCATTTGTAGCAGAATTTGGTCTCAAAGACCTTAACATGAAACACAACCACTGAGCAGTTTTCTGGTTCCCAGAGGGATTCCATCTTGAAGATTCTTCTTCCTGATAGTATAGCACTCAAATGATCTCTAAAAGGAAATGCTGGAAACTTTACTTCATGTCCTATTCAATTTTCATTATGCACTCTGAGAGAGAGAACATACCCAAAATACCCAGTTCTGTTTTAGTTAAGACACAAGTTAATCTCTCTCCCCCTGATTGACAGATTGAATATCTAGTTTTGCCTTTCAAAACTGGAACTTCAAAACCTGCTTTCTCTGTCTCTGCAGAGAAAAGATTAATTTCCAATGAAAGGAAAACAACTTGAGAGGGTTAGATTTCTTTTGTGGGAGAGGAGAAGGCATATATGGGAAAATGAAGAGGGAGTGCATGACAGTAAGAATTTAAAATCCTTGGCAATCAAGCCATAGTGGAATCCCGCTCAACTTCTGTACCCACACAGGACTACAATTGCAGACAAGGAACATCCAGTTCAGAAGGAAAGAAGAAAAGACAGAATAGATGAATGAATAAAGCAGCAAATAGAGGAAATAACAGAAGAGGATGACAGTTGAATAATTAGAAACTCGTGGCCTTGGTTATGTGTACACTCTAAGGTCTGCTATACAATACAAAGGATCTCTCTCTAAAGGATTTTGAACAGGAGTACAGGAAAATGAGCAACTTTCCTTATAAGGAGTTACAAATGACACCTCTGTTTTCTGGAATCTGTTTTTCACCATAAACCCCACAGAGTTTTTCCCTGCCTCAGTTCCCAGAGAACTTATTCTTCAGTTACACTGAGGAAACATTCGGTGACTCCTAAAGGGAAGCTGCAGCTCCTCCCTCCTCTCCCATTGCAGTGTTCTTTTATTGGTCTTAATTAGCCTTGGATTTTTTCCCCTCCCGCTCTCCATATTGTGTATGTGGTGGTCTCTCTTGGTGTGGTTTTCACTCAGCAAATCAAAGCAACCACATACTCTAACTTCCATCTGTAATTTGAACAAGGGAACAGGAGACTCGCTGCCTTGTCTACGCTGAAAAAACATTAAAATAAAAGTATATTCCCATCAGTTCAGCTAAACTAGAGCTAGTGTGTAGACAAGGGTACTGTGGCTGGGATTGAATTTTCCCAGCATTTTAATTAGACTTTCTCAGCAGGTGCTACTAAAATAGTGGCAAAAACAAATCCAGACAAATTGAAGTACATGATGGTTCCCCACTAATTCTTCAGGTACTATTCCACTTATATCCCTATTATATCAGACACTAAAAGGGCGGGGTGGGGGGGATTTATGCTTGATCTCTTCAGTATTCTGGACCTAAACTGATCCTGCCACACTTGCTGGCAGAGAGCTCTTGCCAGAACAGAGATCATGGCAGCTTTTGCAGAGAAGATGGCAACAGAGATGATTGATACAAATACGTGTTAAATGCTATCACCAGTTAAGATGGGAATCAGTGTACTTTCAGGAGGAAAATTGCTTGGAAGTATTTTGTTTTTTGAAGCCAGACCAAGCTGTCTTGAATGAACAAAAAATTGTCTATATCGAGCCCTGATGCTAGCTGTTGGTTCAGTGGTGTTCATTTGTCTCAGAATAGATGCAATCTCTTCCTCCAGCTAGATATATACATTGAGACTGTTAATAAATGACAGATTATTTGCTGCTCTTAAAGTGGTAAGAAATCTTGCCAAAATTCCTTCCAAAGGGCAGTGTCTGGCAAAGGCAAACCTTTTAAAAGGAGTAAGAATGACCCAATGAAAGCTAGGTCTCCATTTTTCAACATACTAATTGCATTGTAAGCTCTTGGCAGCTCGTATCATGTCTTTATGTATTGAGAATCCTTCAGAAAATTGTTGGGCATTGTAAAAAAAAACAAAAAACAAAATAACCTGCAGCTTAGCAACAAATGATTAAACCTTAGGTCAGACTAAAAAAATCCCTATTTTTCAAGTGTTTTAAAATGTTTGTACTGGAACTATTTTTTGGTATCATGTTCTTATAAAGCTAAATGTGTCAATTACCATGAATCCAACTGAACAAGGCCCAGAGGCAATCATAAAAACCTCTACAAAGATCTAAACTACTTTTCTGTACTCAAATAGCACATGTTTAAAGTTGGATTATTTCAGGATCTTCCAGGGCTAGAAGCAATCGGCATCTGCCTTATTTAATAAACAGTATCAGAGTTGGCAAAATCTTAGGTGGCTGGGGAGAGCATATAGCCTACTTCAAAAGATTCAGTCCCATTTCTTAAAAAGGAAGATAAATTACAAAGAATAAGAAAAGTCCTTCCAGGGTGCTACACCCACTTATCCAGTAGAGACTGGCATTATCTGAAAATGAGTATGCAAAACTAACTCTCAAACATAGTCCATAATTAGTACCATAATCTGACTCAAAATAAAGTACGTAAATCTTCACTACAACTATCCATAGTTTTTTTTTACATAGGACAGCCTGGTCTGAGGATTTTGTATCAATAGTTATTTTCTTATTTAAAGTTTTGCAGTGGCTTAAATTTCACCATTAATTTGTACTATTGATAAATGTTGGTTGGCTCTGCTCCCCTCCAAACAATAAATGGTAAAGATAAATGATAGTCTCTGGTGTGTTTTTCTTAATTCTCCCTTTTTAAATGTCTTATCCCTTAACTGCCTGCTTTTCTGTTTAGGTATGTTCTTCTAGCCTTAAATATTGGGTTATCAGAATGTGTGCAAATATTAAGAATTTTTAAACATATATCTTATATTCCCCAACTCTTAGGTAAGATCTCTGCAAAACTGAAAGCTAATTCCATCTAGCCCTGAAAGATGAAAATGATGGTGGTACTTAAATAAGTATCATTTCATATGGTCATACCTTATTGATTCTCCAACCGTTGGCATGAAGAGTAGACTCAATTGTTCATATATTTCATCTGGAGGAGGAAATTAAGCTTCAAATAGTTAACAAGTTCATGATGCTGAGAATAAAGAGAGGTTTTTGGATTATCTAACTTGTATTATGTAGTGGGAAATAGTAATTTTGTAAAATAACTCTGCTTTTAACCAGGATCATGCCATGAACTCAGAAGCCAAAATAGGACATCTAACTTTGCATGATGATGTAAGAGACCACCTTCTTGCTTGTCATGTGGTTCTACTCAGAAAGCTTCCCTTTAAGCTGTAAATTTCATTCTTTCCCAGTCATGTAGTGTAGAGTTAAATCAGAGAGAGTACTTCAAACTGTGGTCTTATTTTAGATTTATTTTGTGGAAAGTACTTGAATTGCCTGTGGAGGATCCTCTAATCAAGAGATTGGAATTAAAAAAAAAAAAAAAAAAAAAGGGAATACAAGGGCTCTGAAATGTGATCAGTTCCTCTAACAGACATTTTACAGGAGGAATATGGGACTGCATGGGGTTTCTTGTCTCTGTTCCAGCTTTACTGGAGAACTAAGAAACCCCATACGTAGATCCAGCTTCTAAGTATTTGAATACGTTGGGCTAGATCAGGGGTCTCAAACTCAAATCACCAGGAGGGCCACATGAGGACTCGCACGTTGGCCCGAGGGCCGCATCACCCGCCCCCTGCTGCCCCCGGCCCCACCCCGCACTCCACCCCCACCCCTACCGGCAGGGTGCAGCAGGGGGATCGGGGCAGGGGGTTGGGGTGCAGGATGGGTGTGGGGTGCAACAGAGAGGGCTCAGGGCAGGGAGTTGGAGTACAGGAGGGAGTGCGGTGTGTGGCAGAGGGTTCAGGGCAGGGGGTTGGGGTGCGGGATGTGGCAGGGGACTCAGGGCAAGGGGTTGGGGTGCAGGCAGGAGGCTCAGGGCAGGGAGTTGGGGTTCAGGGTGCAAGAGGGGTTCGAGTTCCAGCCCGGTGCTGCTTACCTGGAGCAGCTCCAGGGTGGCAGAGGGGCCGGGGCCAGGGTAGGCTGGCTGGCTCCCTCCCTCCCTGCCTGCCTGACCCCGGCCCCTCCGCTTCAGGAAGGCATCCCTGCAGCTCCGGGGGGAGGGGGAGTAGAGAGCTCCGTGAGCTCCTATTGCCCGTGGTTCCCTCCCCCGAAGCTCCCATTGGCTGCGGTTCCCCATTCCGGTAACCACACGCAACAGGAGCTCACGGAGCTCTCTACTCCCCCTCACCCCAGAGCTGCTTGGACGCTGTCAGGGGCTTCGCAGAGCAGCGTGGGGCCCTCAGCACCATGGGGTGGGCAAATCTGCGGGCCGGATCCAAAGCCCTGAGGCACAGATCCGCACAGATGCACGTAGTTTGCCCACCCCTGGCCTGGAGGTAGGCTGGGGACGTGGCGCACGGGGAAGGGTGGGGCGGGGGGGAAACGCGGGAGCTTGACGGGCCGCAGGAAGTCCCGTGAGTTTGAGACCCCTGGGCTAGATCCACAAAGAGGACTTGGGCATTGCAACACTCAGCCTCACTTTAGGCACCCTACCACCTAGTGGAAGCCACAGCCCTAGTTAGGCAGCCAGCTCTCTCTCCAATGCATGGGAAGAGTTAAGCACCTAAGAATGGGAACCACCTAAACAAGCCAATAGGACATGCTGAGGAGAGGGGTGGATCTAAACCCTGCCCTCTCCGGTGCCTAACTCTGGTCCGAAAGCAGTGCCTGTCTCCACTCAAGATTCACAGCTGTGAACCCTTCTCTGGAGTTTAGTGCCTAAGTCAAGTCAGCTCTTCCTTTAAAAACAGTGGTAGGGGTGCTGCCATCCCTATAGCCCAGGGGTTAGGCCATTCACCTAGGAGGTTGGATTCTTGAGTTCAAGTCCCTGCTCCAAGTCAGACAGAGGAAGAATTTGAACCTGAGTGTCCCACCTCCAGGGTGAGTCCTCTAACCTGCAGGCTCTAGAGTATGACAGCAGTGGCACCACCACCAATGTTTTGTGTGGGGCTTGATCGAATAGGTGTGCTCTAAGGTGGCCACAGAGCACAGCTACTGAACCAGGCCCTGTCGGTGACAGCGGTAGGCAAACACCTAGTTTGTGAATCTCACTGGAATTTAGGTATAAGATCAGATGCTGTGTGCAGGCCCACAAGCAGAAATATAGGCACCTGGGGGACTTTAGAATCTTGGGTGCCTACAGTGTTAGGGAGCAGATGAGTAGGGGATTTGAGATCTAAATGTTGGAGTTATAATCCTTAAAATGGCATTTAGGAGCATAAATCCCTTTGTAGATCTAGTCTGTTTTCTAAAATGCCTTGATTTAGCTAAAGAAAATAATTTATAACAGTATTCATAGGGAAGAAGAACTTAAAATATTCTGGTACTCCAGAAAATGTGAGGAAACATAAATTCCAGGTTAACTCAATTTTTTGACATGGTAGCTAAATTGGCTAATTTAAAAATATTTACTAAATGAGGACTCCTCCTGTGGAAGAATGACTGGGGTAACAGACACATTAACTTGTGGATTTGTAATCTTGCCTGCTCCACACACATGCCTCTGATGTTTGAGAAGTGAGGTTCTTCCTATGAAAATTATCTTGTGTGTTGTGTGATCTACCTTATATATATACTTTAATACTCTATCCACCTTATGGTGATAGTTGTGCTCGTGTAGAGACTCTCTTCAAGGTGGCCACTAGGGGGCACATAGCAAAGAGGTAAGAGTCTGTGTAAACACGATATAAAGACACTCTTGCATTTACAGGATTTACAAGATTTCAGGAATCTTCCCTGCACATTTATATCTGCCCCTGGACATTTCCACTGCTTGCATCCGAAGAAGTGGGTATTCACCCACGAAAGCTTATGCTTCAATACCTCTGTTAGTCTATAAGGTGCCACAGGACACTTTGTTGCTTCTACAGATCCAGACTAACACGGCTACCCCTCTGATACTTGAGACCATGCAAGGCACTGCATTTAGCCGTATGGAGTGGAAATCCATCAACCTCATGAAGAAACTTGCACAAGTACAGACAGATATCATCTTTCTCTCCAAATGCAAACGGATGGACATCATACCAAATGGACTGAAGGTGAAAAATCCATTGCTATCTACATACTGCACAGACCACAGTGAGAGATTATGCCATACACTATCAAAGAAACTGAGAAAACCACCTGATCAGCATCCTATACAGCAAACAGGAAAACATCAAAAAAGAGCTCTCCAACCTGGAAACTTTCATAAATAACCAATCTTCCACACAAACGGACTTTACTGAAATAAGACAGGAGATCTACATTAAACACTTCACCTCTCTACAAAGGAAAAAGGACTGTAAGCTGTCTAAAATCCTACCTGCCACATGGGGCCACAACAGTGGTACCCCCAATTCACCCAGCAATATCGTCAATCTATCCAGCCACACACTCAGCCCGGCAGAAGAGTCTGTCCTATCTCAGGGACTCTCTTTTTGCCCCACCACCCCCACCAACATGATTCAGTTCTGCGGTGACCTGGAAGCCTACTTTCGCCGTCTCTGACTCAAAGAATACTTTCAAGATAACACTGAACATCGCACAGATACCCTCCCACCAACAGCACAAGAAGAAGAACTCCACATGGACTCCTCCTGAGGGTCGAAATGACAGTCTGGACCTATACATAGAATGCTTCCGCCGACGTGCACAGGCAGAAATTGTGGAAAAACAACGCCGCCTGCCTCATAACCTAAGTCGTGCAGAACACAATGCCATCCAAAGCCTCAGAAACAACCCTGACATTATAATCAAAGAGGCTGATAAAGGAGGTGCTGTTATCATGAACAGGTCTGACTACCAAAAGGAGGTTGCCAGACAACTCTCCAATACCAAATTCTACAGGCCACTCTCCTCCGATCCCACTGAGGAATACACTAAGAAACTGCACCATCTACTCAGGACATTCCCTACACTAACACAGGAACAAATCAACGTACCCTTAGAGCCCCCACCGGGGTTATTCTACCTACTACCCAAGATCCACAAACCTGGAAATCCTGGACGCCCCATCATCTCGGGCATTGGCACTCTCACTGAAGAACTGTCCGGATATGTGGACTCTCTACTCAGACCCTATGCCACCAGCACTCCCAGCTATCTACGTGACACCACTGATTGATTTCCTGAGAAAACTACAATGCATTGGTAATCTTCCAGAACACACCATCCTAGCCCCCATGGATGTAGAGGCTCTCTACACAAACATCCCACACACAGACGGAATACAAGCTGTCAGGAACAGTATCCCTGATGATGCCACAGCACAACTGGTTGCTGAACTCTGTGATTTTATCCTCGCGCACAATTATTTCAAATTTGGTGACAATATATACCTCCAGACCAGTGGCACCGCTATGGGCACCCACATGGCCCCACAATATGCCAACATTTTTATGGCTGACCTGGAACAACGCTTCCTCAGTTCTCGTCCACTCACGCCCCTTCTCTATCTACGCTACATTGATGACATCTTCATCATCTGGACCCATGGGAAAGAAACTCTGGACGAATTCCACCACGACTTCAACAGCTTCCACCCCACCATCAACCTCAGCCTGGACCAGTCTACATGGGAAGTCCACTTCCTAGACACCACGGTGCAAATAAGTGATGGTCACATTAACACCACCCTATACCGAAAACCCACTGACCGCTATGCCTACCTACATGCCTCCAGCTTCCATCCCGGACACACCACACGATCCATTGTCTACAGCCAAGCACTGAGGTACAACCATATTTGCTCCAACCCCTCTGACAGAGACCAACACCTACAAGATCTTCACCAAGCATTCTCAAAACTACGCTACCCACATGAGGAAATAAGAAAACAGATCAACAAGTCCAGACGTGTACCCAGAAGCCTCCTGCTGCAAGACAAGCTGAAGAAAGAAACCAACAGAACTCCTCTGGCCATCACTTACAGTCCTCAGCTAAAACCTCTCCAATGGATCACCAGTGATCTACAACCCATCCTGAACAACGACCCCTCACTTTCACAGGCCTTGGGAGGCAGGCCAGTCCTCGCCCACAGACAACCCGCCAACCTGAAGCATATTCTCACAAGCAACTACACACCGCACCATAATAACTCTAACTCAGGAACCAATCCATGCAACAAACCTCGATGCCAACTTTGCCCACATATCTACACCAGGAACACCATCACAGGACCTAACCAGATCAGCCACACCATCACCGGTTCATTCACCTGCACATCCACCAATGTAATATATGCCATAATACGCCAGCAATGCCCCTCTGCTATGTACATAGGCCAAACTGGACAGTCCTTACGCAAAAGGATAAATGGACACAAATCAGATATAAGGAATGGCAATATACAAAAGCCTGTAGGAGAACACTTCAACCTCATAGACTCATAGACTTTAAGGTCAGAAGGGACCACTATGATCATCCAGTCTGACCTCCTGCACAATGCAGGCCACAGAATCTCACCCACCCACTCCTGGAATAATCCTCTCACCTATGTCTCAGCTATTGAAGTCCTCAAATCATGGTTTAAAGACTTCAAGATGCAGAGAATCCTCCGGTAAGTGACCCGTGCCCCATGCTGCAGAGGAAGGCAAAAAACCTCCAGGGCCTCTGCCAATCTACCCTGGAGGAAAATTCCTTCCCGACCCCAAATATGGCGATCAGCTGAACCCCGAGCATGTGGGCAAGACTCACCAGCCAGACACCCAGAAAAAAGTTCTCTGTAGTAACTTCTAACATCCCATCATTGACCATTGGTCCTATTTACCACTGATGGCAATTAATTGACCTTTGACTAAGATCATGTTATCCCATCAAACCATCCCCTCCATAAACGTATCTAGCTTAATCTTGAAGCCAGTTAGGTCTTTTGCCCCCACTGCTTCCCTTGGAAGGCTGTTCCAGAACTTCACTCCTCTGATGGTTAGAAACCTTCGTCTAATTTCAAGTCTAAACTTCCTGATGCCCAGTTTATATCCATTTGTTCTTGTGTCCACATTGGTACTGAGCTGAAATAATTCCTCTCCTTCCCTGGTATTTATCCCTCTGATATATTTAAAGAGAGCAATCATATCTCCCCTCAGCCTTCTTTTGGTTAAGGTAAACAAACCAAGCTCCTTGAGTCTCCTTTCATACGACAGGTTTTCCATTCCTCGGATCATCCTAGTGGCCCTTCTTTGTACCTGTTCCAGTTTGAATTCATCCTTCTTAAACATGGGAGACCAGAACTGCACACAGTATTCCAAATGAGGTCTTACCAATGCCTTGTATAACGGTACTAACACCTCCTTATCTCTACTAGAAATACCTCGCCTAATGCATCCCAAGACCGCATTAGCTTTTTTCACGGCCACATCACATTGGCGACTCATAGTCATCCTGTGATCAACCAGGACTCCGAGGTCCTTCTCCTCTTCTGTTACTTCCAACTGATGCGTCCCCAGCTTATAACTAAAATTCTTGTTATTAATCCCTAAATGCATAACCTTACACTTCTCACTATTAAATTTCATCCTATTACTATTACTCCAGTTTACAAGGTCATCCAGATCTTCCTGTAGGATATCCCGATCCTTTTCTGAATTGGTAATACCTCCCAACTTTGTGTCATCTGCAAACTTTATTAGCACACTCCCACTTTTGGTGCCGAGGTCAGTAATAAAAAGATTAAATAAAATTGGTCCCAAAACTGAACCTTGAGGAACTCCACTAGTAACCTCCCTCCAACCTGACAGTTCACCTTTCAGTATGACCCGCTGTAGTCTCCCCTTTAACCAGTTCCTTATCCACCTCTCAATTTTCATATTGATCCCCATCTTTTCCAATTTAACCAATAATTCCTCATGTGGTACTGTATCAAATGCCTTACTGAAATCGAGGTAGATTAGATCCACTGCGTTTCCTTTATCTAAAAAATCTGTTACTTTCTCAAAGAAGGAGATCAAGTTGGTTTGGCACGATCTACCTTTTGTAAAACCATGTTGTAATTTGTCCCAATTGCCATTGACCTCAAGGTCCTTAACTACTTTCTCCTTCAAAATTTTTTCCAAGACCTTGCATACTACAGATGTCAAACTAACAGGCCTGTAGTTACCCGGGTCACTTTTTTTCCCTTTCTTAAAAATAGGAACTATATTAGCTATTCTCCAGTCAAACGGTACAACCCCTGAGTTTAGAGATTCATTAAAAATTTTTGCTAATGGGCTTGCAATTTCATGTGCCAGTTCCTTTAATATTCTTGGATGAAGATTATCTGGGCCGCCTGATTTACTCTCATTAAGCTGTTCAAGTTTGGCTTCTACCTCGGATATGGTAATATCTACCCCCACATCCTTATTCCCATTTGTCATGCTGCCACTATTCCTAAGCTCCTCATTAGCCTCATTAAAGACTGAGGCAAAGTATTTGTTTAGATATTGAGCCATGCCTAGATTATCCTTAACCTCCACTCCATCCTCAGTGTTTAGCGGTCCCACTTCTTCTTTCTTTGTTTTCTTCCTATTTATATGGCTAAAAAACTTTTTACTATTGGTTTTAATTCCCTTTGCAAGGTCCAATTCTACATGCCTTTTAGCCTGTTTCACTTTATCCCTACATGCTCTGACCTCAATAAGGTAGGTTTCTTTGCTGATCCCTCCCATCTTCCACTCCTTGTATGCTTTCTGTTTTTTCTTAATCACCTCTCTGAGATGCTTGCTCATCCAGCTTGGTCTAAAACCGCTGCCTATGAATTGTTTCCCCTTTCTTGGGATACAGGCTTCTGATAGCTTCTGCAACTTTAACTTGAAATAATCCCAGGCATCCTCCGCCTTTAGGTCCATAAATTCTTTAGTCCAATCCACTTCCCTAACTAATTTCCTTACTTTATTAAAGTTAGCCCTTTTGAAATCAAAAACCCTAGTCTCAGATTTATTTTTGTTTATCCTTCCATTTAGTTTGAACTGAATTAGCTCATGATCACTCGAGCCAAGGTTGTCCCCTACAACCATTTCTTCAATGAGGTCCTCACTACTCACCAAAACCAAATCTAAAATGCCATCCCCCCTTGTTGGTTCAGCAACTACCTGATGAAGGAATTCATCAGCTATCACATCTAGGAAAATCTGAGCCCTATTATTATTACTAGCACTTGTTCTCCAATCTATATCTGGGAAGTTGAAGTCTCCCATGATCACACAGTTCCCATTAGTATTTACTTCCTTAAAAACATTAAAGAGGTCTCTATCCATATCGAAATTAGATCCCGGTGGTCTATAGCACACCCCAAGCACTATCCCAGGGGAGGCTCTAGTAGTTTTCTTCCCCAATGTGATTTTTGCCCAGACAGACTCTGTCTTATCTATTCCATCACTTTTTATTTCTTTACAGTCTACCTCATCATTGATGTACAATGCTACTCCCCCACCTTTACCTTTATTTCTATCTTTCCTAAACAGCACATACCCTTCAATACCTGTACTCCAGTCATGACTACTATTCCACCATGTTTCGGTTATTCCTATGATATCTGGTTTCACTTCCTGGACCAGTAGCTCTAATTCCTCCATTTTGTTACCTAGGCTCCTCGCATTGGTGTACAAACATCTTAATTTTTGCTGTTTGGCCTCACTCACATTCCTTACCCAATTTGGTATGGACATTGTACTGCCAGTATGACCTATTTGACTAGTATCCACTCTGGCCTTCCTCCTTATGTCCATTCTCCTACCCCCGGCTATATCCTCTCTTACTTGGTTGTCTTCCCTCTCAATGTTAAAATCCAGCGTGGAGATTACCTGGACATCTCCCAACCGTCTCCCCCAAATTCCTAGTTTAAAGCTCTCTTGATCAGTTGTGCCAGCCTCCATCCTAAAGTCTATTTCCTTCCCTACTCAGGTGAAGTCCATCCCGAGAGAACAGTCCTCTGTCCATGAATGCCTCCCAGTGGCCATACATCCCAAAGCCCTCCTTGTAGCACCAATCCCTGAGCCATCTGTTGATCATCATAATCCTGTCACACCTTTGTTGCCCTTCTCTAGGAACAGGCAGAATCCCACTGAAGATTACCTGAGCCTCGATTTCCTTAAGCGTCTTCCCCAGCCTGGCATAGTCCCCCTTGATTCGTTCCAGTGAGAATCTAGCCGTGTCATTTGTTCCTACGTGAAGGATGATCAATGGATTCTTTCCCGCTCCCTTTAGGATCCTCTTCAACCTCAGGTCCACATCCCGTATCTTAGCACCCGGTAGACAGCACACCCTTCTGTTCTCTGGATCAGCTCTGGTTACAGGCCTGTCTATCCTTCTCAGTAAGGAGTCCCCAATCACGTAGACCTGCCTTTTCCTGGTGACAGTGCGATTCTCCAGTCTATCCCCTGTTCCCTCTGGCTGCAAGTCCTTTCCATTCCTATTTTCCCTTGTAATCCTCTTCAACCCATCCTGTATCCTCCTGGGGCTCATGTTTGGTGTTGTCCCCATTGACTCTTCCCCTTCTTCTATGGGACTAACCGCTCTTCTCTTCTTCCTTGCCCTTCCACCTTCAGTGACCACCTGCTGTACCCCTTCTTCATTCTCCAACTCTGCAAATCTGTTCTTGAGCTCTATTTCTCCTTCACTGGCCCGTCTTTTCCTCTGCCTGGTTCTCTTAGTCACATGCTTCCACTGTCCATTTTCTTCACCCAGCAGTCCCCCCTCAGAGGCCTTTGATCCTGCTTCCATCTGCATCTCTGAGCTTTCCCCGTCAGCCACCTCGTGCCTTTCCTCCATCAACTGCTCGAACCCCCGTCTAAACTCAACCAGAGTTTCCACCTGCATCTCCAATCCTCGGATCTTTTCTTCCATCAGCTCTATCAGGCGGCACTTCATGCAGACAAAACTCTTATCAGGTACCCCCTCCAGAATCATATACATACCGCAGGTGCCACATCCAGTCATCCTCATTGTGTCCTCCACTGCTTGGCTCATGACCACTGCTGCCTCTATATCTGCCAGCCTTCTCACCTAAATCCTGTTAGTCCGGAAAACACAAAACAAACCACAACACCACCACCTACAGCAGAACAAACACCAAACAAATCCCAAAATACAGACTCCCCTTGCAAACTCCAACTCAAACTCCCCTGTTTACAGCTCTGTTTGCTGGCTCCTGTGCCGCTGCAGCTGTCTGGACACACAATTGCAGACCTAAAGGTAGCCATCCTGCAGCAAAAAAACTTCAGGACCAGACTCCAAAGAGAAACTGTAGAGCTTCAGTTCATTTGCAAATTTGACACCATCAGCTCAGGACTAAACAAAGACTATGAATGGCTAGCCAACTACAAAAGCAGTTTTTCCTCCCTTGGTGTTCACACCTCAACTGCTAGAAGAGGGCCTCACCCTCCCTGATTAAGCTTACCTCGTTATCTCTAGCCTGAATCTTCCCTGCACATTTATATCTGCCCCTGGACATTTCCACTGCTTGCATCCAAAGAAGTGGGTATTCACCCACGGAAGCTTATGCTTCAATACCTCTGTTAGTCTATAAGGTGCCACAGGACCCTTTGTCGCTCTTGCATTTACCTAACCACAGTGCCATGGGTCTCTCTAATCTCTACACACCTCTGAGGTAAAAGGCCCAATCAAAGGTTGCCATACATGCTCTGTTCAATCTTTGGTCTCCATTGAGACCCTTCATCAAGGGTGTCAGATGTGAATGGTGGTTTCTCTAATATTTACCCTGGTCCACTTAGAACTAGGCTCACACAAGCAACTCATTCTATATAGGTCACTAACTAAACAGCCATCAAATTGTGTTGTCATTACCAACCTAAGGTGGATTTAAACCAATAACATGGCAGTGTAAAGTTCCATATCTCATTAGCAATTCCTTGAACCATCTAATCTCCCTGGTTGATTCAATCTATACACAAAATTCTGCATAGGGAAAGCCATAATACTTACCCATGAAAAGCTAAATGCATAAGCAAAACTGTTGTCCTGTTTTAAAAATAACATATGTTTTGACTAATCTTCCTTCCTTCCCCAAGGGCATAAGGTTTTGGTTGCAACTATGTAGCTTTTCTCCATGGATTGAATTGAATTCTGATGTCTGATGGAAACATTTAACTTTTCATGCAGCATGGGACCTGTTTTAAGTTCCAAAGTCCTTCATTTGCAACATATATTTGCAATAAAGCATGAAGAGTAATCATGATGCCAAATGGCTGCAGAATACTGCTGTAATCCCAGTCTCTTGTGGTGGTGTGTATATTTAATTTTCAGAGCTATTTGATATCAAGTTCTGATAAGTTGCTTCTAGCTGAGGCTCTGAATATTTTTTTTTCAGTTTACTATCACTCTGGTAGGAGAGGGGCTGCAGAGAAGACTTAATAGAATTATATGGCAACTAATCATTGGTGGAAGTTGTAGAACTTGTAAATAACTAACGTTATTTTGAGGGTGTAGAAAAATGGCATACAAAACAGAAGTACATCGCAAATAGGCAACCTGCTACATATTAGCTGAATACATTTGGTTTATGTACTGCAAATGCTGCTAATTCCACTTGTACATATAGTGCTGATTAAACGGGACACTTTAGTAGTTGGATTATATTGACACACACATACTGATTAAGCTTCATTTTTAAGACATTTATTTTGTGTATACTTTACTAATCAACCGTGTGTGTGTGTGTGTAATTGATTCAGCTGCAGATTTCAGTAATGGCTTTTTATATGTTATGCTAAATAAGCTGTATTATTCTGAAGAGCCAATTGTACCATATATTTAACTGGACCAGCTGTGAACATGGAGGATTCAGTTGGGTACTGCAACTGCAGTTTGTTTAGAGAGGAAAAAATGCCCTTTGTTTGCTGATTGGACTGCATACTTCAGTAATCAATCTGTGCTTTCTAGTGGCTGAAACTTGACAAGCTTTACCAATCGCAGGACATTATTTATGCTGCATATTTACTTCACTGAGCTGTACTATGTTTTGTTTACTCAGATATGTACTGTATTTTCTCAATCTAAAATGGAGGACTGTTAACCTACCATGTCTGAAGAATATAAGAAAGTTACCTGATTTCTAAAGTTTTTTCTCAAAACTCTGATATCGGTGGCATGCTGCCAAAGGTGGTAGCAACTGGATTAGGAAACCTGCTCCAGTGTTTCCCGCTAATATAATGTTTAATCAGAAATAGTGTCGTTTCATTCACAAAAATCACAAATGGACTTCACAAAAGCAAACTATGCAAATAGGCAAACCTCAACAAGGGTGGAGTCTCTTTGGATTAGTGTCCAAAAGCTCAGGGGTTTACCTAAATTACCTGAAATTAATGAGCTTTTTCTTGTAGGCCTCTGTCAGCTCCCTGCATTCCCCACTTCCACTGCTTTTGCTTTTGGTAACATTTTTCTCTTTCACGCTTCACATTATTGGCATTAACTCTCAGCAGACAGGCTGTTTTTTGGGGATGAGGGTTAAATCTGAGCGCCTGCTTTTTAGTTCCCCGTGGCCTCTGAATTAAAACAGTTTATTTTCTCCAGCTGCCTGCCCACAGAGACCAACACATGTCATGTAACTTAGCTGATATTAATGTATAATTGTTGGGATCCAGCAGAAAGGTTTCTAGATCAAGGGGAGATTGCTGAAAGTGACAGCTATTGGAGAATTGCAATTCAGAGAGAAAGTTAGCAGGGTCTATTGAAGGATGGTGGGAATGTGTAGTGGGGAAGGATCCTTAATTACATGTTTTCAAAATCATCAGAAACCTCTAATGAAGTTAGAGGGTGAACATTGGCAGTATATCTTACTTTAACCAATCCTGTTCACCCTTAGCCAAGGTGCCTTAAGTCAATACAAAATCAACTCCTGTCTCAGGTAGGAAGCCTCTAGAGACAGTAACACTCCTAATTAACTTAAATACTTTTTGTAAGTTGTACATTGTTTTTAATAAAATGTTCAATTTTATTAAATTAGGTCTGTAAATATTGGTCCAGTATATTATAAAAAGTAGATGGGTCAAATATGTAGTTACCTGTCAAATAATCACACTTCAACTGCTTTACACAACTTGTATATTAAAGTAGCTGACAATCAACAGAGTGCATATAAATTCAGCTGCTAATAACCAAATATATATTTTTACTTATGTTTGGTACATGTAACAGGATGACTATAACTTAGAGACTGGTGAAAAAATTCATTTCTCTGGTCAGAAAAAAAACCTTAATTTTCTCTAAACTTTGTGCATTTGACAGCACTTAGTTTGTCTATGGTCAGTTTCAATCTTTCCTTTGTCATTTAGACCCTGATCCTGCAATTGTAATCCATGGGCAGAGGCCTGTGTCCATGTAAAGTCCCATTGACTTCACTGGGCCTCCGTGTGGATGCAGCTGATTGTCCACACACCATCAAGGGCTTAAACCAGTTTATTAGTCAAGGCCTTGTTGTTTGTGTGACTTTCACGTGAAACATGCACGAGAGGAGATGATAAACACGTTTAAAGAATAGGAAAATGTGATTATAAAAGCAGAACAATTGGCAGTGCAAATCAGGTGCAGGTATAATGTACAGTAATTATTGTTTTGAAACTAGTAAGATTTCAAGTTGATATTCCTTTAGTCAGGACAGGTAGGCTGAATAAATTAAATGTCGCTTAGCTATTATAATATGCCCAGCTTCATAAATCAATTGTGTGCCTAAATTTATGGATACGAATTACTGTTTTCATGCACAATTGTGATAGTTGCACATGCGTGAGAGACTCATTTTTCTTGAATCGAAAGTGAGTTAGAATTTGGCTTTGTATGTACAGTAGAATCCTGTTTATTCAGGTTGTTTATATGATACTTAGTGTCATCCATGTTTGGATAACTGGGGTCAATAGAAAGAGGAGACACAGTAAAGTAAGGCTCAGAGGGAATTTATATAATCAAAATTCTGCTACTATGTGTATATTTGTCTTATCAATGGGTACTGTATATGAAAAAGTATTTAGCAAAGTTTATAGTTAGATTATTCAAAGTATGGAAAAAATGCAGAGTGAATGAAGTATGCATCAAGACTAACTTATAGCCAGGGCACCTCTGAGAACAGGGAGTCACAAGAGCACTTCTGTCTGAACAGTGGTTCTACTTCTGAAATTGCAACTTAGATTCAAGTCAGCTGAGCCAAGTTTCTGAATTGGTAGTATGCGTTCAGAGCACTATAGTGTAGTGTCACCTCAGAAAGGTTGTGATAACTTGAAGCTAATCATCCCAGGCTCTATTTCCATAAATGGTTATACAACATGGTCTATGTGTGCCTAGGCAGGCATGGGTTCGCAGCATGCTTAGACCTGTTCCTTTACTGCAACAAACTGCTTCCTAAGCAGTCAATGAAAAAGTGTTTTGGGCAACAAAGAAAGGATGAGTTAATGTAATCCATAACCAAAGAGAGAGAGGAAAAAAAAGGAACACACCTACATAAACTACATACAAAACTATGGTAATGCAGCAAGAAGTTTCGTAACAAATCATTAGTCATTAAACTAATGCTAACTGACTTTTGCAGAGAAGTCATAATGAATCAGTGCTTGCAGTGTTATTGTAGCTGTGTTGATCCCAGGGTCTGAGAGAAACCAGGTGGGTGAGGTAATATCTTTTATTGGACCAAATTCTATTGGAGGAAGGGAAAACCTTTGAGCTTCACTTTTTTTTTTTCCTGGTTCAGATGAATCAAAAGCATTTGCTAAAGGCCATAAATGTTCACATGGAGCAAAACTTGTTTGTGTGTCCTGGTAAAAAGTTATTAGGCTTTGAAGATTTTTGGAAGGAAAACTCCCAATTGTCAACACATACTCACTTGGAATTTTACTTGGATTTCAGCATCTGTGATTACAGTGTATCAAGTAACTTCAGGTAATCTCCTACCACCCCAAAATAAGACTTCAATACTTGGATAGGAATCTAAACAGGGTTAATGATACTATCTGTTAATTGGGACAACACTCAATTCAGTTATGAGGAAGAGGAGGCAAGTTTTCCAAGCTAAAGAAAATTGCATGGTTGAACTTTGTTTCCGGAGATACGGCTGTTCTGCACCCATTCAACCCTTCTTCCAGCTCTCCTTACCAATGGACTGGTGGTAAACTACAGAATGAGGGACAGAACAAATTTCTCCTGGGAAATTACTATAATTCTCAATCCTACGGGTGATTGACAGCTAAACTGAAGCCATTGTAATTGCCAATTAACTAATCTAAATTATGGAGGCCCTAGAGGGCTGTATAATGGGCATCTGTGGGCAAGGAGGCCTAGTTACTGTGCTCCTTGGATTGTTGGTTTACCATCCAGGCTCTCTGATGCTTTTTAACCAATCCCATTACTCAAAGCCCTTCCCTCGCTAACAGTTTTTTCCCTGACAGACATTGGGCTGCTTCTCACACTCCGACCCATTTTTATAAAAAACAACTTTGGGCCCTCGATCTTGCTGCAAGCAGGCTTTTCTTCCCATTCTTTGTTCTCCCCAGCCTTCTGCTTCTACAGCGTTAGCATTAAGTGTATGTTTTCCGCAGGAAAGCCTAGAGCTTTACTAGGATTGGTGTCATCTTTCCAACTGGAGACAGGCCTATGGTGGATTTAGTGTGCTTCCATAAATGGCCCTTTCCTTGACAATCTTGTTAATCTACTTTTACAGATTTAATTCAAGCCTGGTTTACATGCTTTAACATGAATCGGCATTTTGCAGGACAAGCTGAGCATAGGGTTTGCCATCTGGTGAGCAGCTTGTTTGACTTCCCTAGTCTTTAAGCATTGTGATTTAAAGGTAGTGAGGCTAGAAAAAACCTTAGCAAATAAATATAGATACAGGTATAAAATTGATCTCAAGATTTTCCTCATGGTATCCCCCAAATAATCTCTCAGATACGGTAAATGTAAAATTTAGCTGGTTCTTGACTCAGTCCAGAAAATCACAACGTGTTCATGGATATTTTTCTAATAATCCATTGCCCCACAGTTTGTCCAGTCTTGCTGGAGTTGAAGTAAGAAACTGATAGATAGTAGATACTTCTAAAGCATTTAGTTAGTGTGTGTTGAACAAAGGACTTCAAAAAAGCAAATTTGAATAAAAATCAGAGAACAGGTAGATTAAGTCCCATAAGAACAAAATCTAGGAGAAAAAGGAATTCAGGAGAGCTGGTGGTTTCTCCAAGAGACAATATTAAAGTGACAACAGCAAACTATCCCAATGCAAATAAAATATAGAGAAAATAATGAGATCAGTATGGCTGCATTAGGAGCTCTTTAATGAAACTCAAAAAGGAATTCTACAAAAAATGGACACATGAACATCTTACTAAGGAGGGGAGTACAAAAGAATAGCACAAGCATGTAGGGATAACATCAGAATGGCTACAAAATGAGTTACACCTAGCAAGGGACATAAAAGGCAATAATAATAGGTTCTATAAATACGCTAGGAGCAAGAGAAAGATGAATGAAGGTGTAGGTCCACAGTTTAATGGGGAAGGAGAGCTAATTACAGATGCCATCAAGAGGGCCCACATGTTTAATGCCTACTTTGCTTCAGCCTTCATGGAGAAGGTTAATTGTGACTAGATGCTTAACACAATTAGTATTAAAAACAAGGGGGGGAAGGCATGCAAGCCAAAACAGGGAAAGAACAGGTTAAAGAATATTTAGATAAGTTCGATGCATGTATTCATGTTGGCAGGCATTGACAAGATCCATCATTGGGTATTTAAGGAACTAGCTGATGCAATCTTAGAACCATTATCAATTATCTTCAGGAACTCATGGAGGATGGGTGAGGTTTCAGAGGACTGGAGATGGGGAACAAAAAGGATCTGGGGAATTATAGACCAGTCAGCCTAACTTAGATACCTGCAAAGATATTGGAACAAACTATTAAACAATCAGTTTGTAAGCTCCTCCAAGGATAATAGCCATAAGTAATAGCTCACATGGATTTGTCAAGAACAAATCATACAATACCAATCTAATGTTGTTCTTTGACAGGGTTACTGGCCTAGTGGATGAGGGAAAGCAGTAGACCTGATATATCTTGATTTTAGTAAGGCTTTTGACAAAGTCCCATGTGAGGTTCTCACAAACAAACTAGGGAAATGCAGTCTAGATGAAATTGCTATAAGGTGGATTCATAACTGGTTAAAAGGCTACTCAAAGTAGTTATCAATGGTTAGCTGTCAAACTGGGAGGATGGATCTAGTAGGGGTCCTGCAGTAGTATGTCCTGGGTCTGGTACTAGTAAATACTTGTATTAATGCTTTGGATAATGGAATGGAGATTATTCTTATAAAAAATTGTGGCTGACACAAAGCTGGGAAGAGTCACAAGCACTTTCAAGGACAAGATTAGAATTCAAAACCAATGTTCAATTTGCCCATCTATAAAAAGGGAAATAAAAACAACCCAGGAAACTACAGACCAGTTAGTTTAACTTCTGTGCCAGGGAAAATAATGGAGCAAGTAATTAAGGAAATCATCTGCAAACACTTGGAAGGTGGTAAGGTGATAGGGAATAACCAGCATGGATGTGTAAAGAACAAATCATGTCAAACCAATCTGATAGCTTTCTTTGATAGGATAACGAGTCTTGTGGATAAGGGAGAAGCGGTGGATGTGGTATACCTAGACTTTAGTAAGGCATTTGATACGGTCTCGCATGATATTCTTATCAATAAACTAGGGAAATACAACTTAGATGGGGTTACTATAAGGTGGGTGCACAACTGGCTGGATAACCGTACTCCGAGAGTAGTTATTAATGGTTCCCAATCCTGCTGGAAAGGTGTAACGAGTGGGGTTCCGCAAGGGTCTGTTTTGGGACCGGCTCTGTTCAATATCTTCATCAACGACTTGGATATTGGCATAGAAAGTATGCTTATTAAGTTTGCAGATGATACCAAACTGGGAGGGATTGCAACTGCTTTGGAGGATAGGGTCATAATTCAAAATGATCTGGACAAATTGGAGAAATGGTCAGAGGTAAACAGGATGAAGTTTAATAAGGACAAATGCAAAGTGCTCCACTTAGGTAGGAACAATCAGTTTCACACATACAGAATGGGTGGAGACTGTCTAGGAAGGAGTACGGCAGAAAGGGATCTAGGGGTTATAGTGGACCACAAGCTAAATATGAGTCAACAGTATGATGCTGTTGCAAAAAAAGCAAACTTGATTCTGGGCTGCATTAACAGGTGTGTTGTGAGCAAGACACGAGAGGTCATTCTTCCGCTCTACTCTGCGCTGGTTAGGCCTCAACTGGAGTATTGTGTCCAGTTCTGGGCACCGCATTTCAAGAAAGATGTGGAGAAATTGGAGAGGGTCCAGAGAAGAGCAACAAGAATGATTAAGGATCTAGAGAACATGACCTATGAAGGAAGGCTGAAGGAATTGGGTTTGTTTAGTTTGGAAAAGAGAAGACTGAGAGGGGACATGATAGCGGTCTTCAGGTATCTAAAAGGGTGTCATAAGGAGGAGGGAGAAAACTTGTTCATCTTAGCCTCTAAGGATAGAACAAGAAGCAATGGGCTTAAACTGCAGCAAGGGAGGTTTAGGTTGGACATTAGGAAAATGTTCCTAACTGTCAGGGTGGTTAAACACTGGAATAAACTGCCCAGGGAGGTTGTGGAATCTCCATCTCTGGAGATATTTAAGAGTAGGTTAGATAAATGTCGATCAGGGATGGTCTAGACAGTATTTGGTCCTGCCATGAGGGCAGGGGACTGGACTCGATGACCTCTCAAGGTCCCTTCCAGCCCTAGAATCTATGAATCTATGAAGAATCTAAGAATTGGCCTGAAATCAACAAGATGAAATTAAATAGACAAGTGAAAAGTACTACACTTAGTCAGGAACAAATGCACAGCTACAAAATGAGGTATAACCAGGGCCGGCTTTAGGAATTACAGGGCCCGATTGGAACAGTTTCGATGGGGTCCCGGCAAGGACAGGACCCTCTGCCGAAATGCCGCCGCCAAATACAGTGGCAGCAATTGAGCTGCTGCCGAAACGGACGTTGCGGGGCCCTCTTAGGCGTGGGGCCCAATTCGGGGGAATCGGCCTAAAGCCAGCCCTGGATATAACTAGCTAGGTAGTAGTACTGTAGAAAAGAATCTGAGGATTATTGTGGATTCCAAACTGAACATGAGCTAACAACGTGGCGCAGTTGTGAAAAAAGGCTAATATTTCCAGGGTGTATTAACACGAGTGTTGTATGTAAGATGTGGGAAGTGATTGTTCCACTCTGTTCAGCACTTGTGAGGCCTCAGTTAGAGTACTGTGTCCAGCTCAGGTGCCACACTTTAAGAAAGATGTGGACAAATTGCGAAGATTCCAGAGGAGAGCAAAAGAAAATGATAAAAGGTTTAGATCACCTGACCTGTGATGATAGGTTGAAAAGCTGGGCATGTTTAATCTTGAGAAAAGAAGACTGGGGGGCGGGGCCTAACAACAGCCTTCAAATACGTTAAGGGCTTTTATGAAGAGGACAGTGATCAATTGTTTTTCATCGAGTAGTGCCCCTATGGGTGCGCCACTTTGGTTGTGATGTGCCTCATGCACCTTTGATAGGAGACTTTCATCAGCAGGGTCCATTTGGCGCATTCATGAGCCCTACACAGCCTTGTGCCTCGAGCCGCGGTTATATAGGGCTGCACAGGTAAACTGCCTTCAGTTCCTTCTCAACTCCCTTGACTTGAGATGGAGCTGTAGCGTGTCCACTTCCAGCAGGCTGTGTCTTATTTGAATATTTTCTTCATTTTAGTTTAGTTTAGGAAGTTGTCAGTTAGCTTTTAGTGATAGACGTTCCTATTTTCCTCTCTTCTCCAGTCAGGGAGACTTGCCTCTCTCCTCTCCAGACTTGCCTTCCTCCAGTCAGGAGACTCCATCTGTATATTGGTTTCTAGGCACATCTAGTGCCCCTTAAACTTTGACCCATCACTTCCTCAAGAAAGGGAAGGCCTCAGAGACCTCTTAAAGCCCCAGAAGAGGAGCTATGAATTTCTTTGTAAGGAGTCTGATCCAAAGAGACCTCAGTCTCCTGTTAAGTCCGTGGTCTCTGAATCATTGACTTCTAGATCCGGTCCTCTGCATAGTACCAAAGAAAAATGGAGGGTGGAGACCAATTTTAGATCTAAGACTCCTAAACAATTTGTGAAGTTCCAAAAATTCAGAATGGTGACTGTCAGCAATAATTCTTTCATTAGACTCAGGTGATTGGTTTTCATCCCTCAGCCTACAAGTTGCATGTTTCCATATTGTGATACACCCCACTCACAGAAGATACTTGCATTTTGTGATGCGGGCACAGAGTCCATCTGTTCTGCAGAGGTACAGCAGATGTTGTTAAACAGCAGGAAGGAATCTACCCATAGTGCTTACTTTTAGAAGTAGAAAAGATTTAATTGTTGGTGTGAATCTTCCTAACTTTTTACTTATCCCAGATTGCCTGCAACAACTGAAGGAAACAGTAGATTATTTTATCAAGTAGATTAAGATTGATCTGGCTGCAATATTCACTTTCCATTCTCCAGTATTCTCTCACCCCACAACTGTAACAATCCATTAAAGGATTGTGGAACCTCCTCTCTTGAGTAAAAGTTCTCACTCTGGTCTGGGATTTTAATTTTGTTCTCAGAACTCTCACAAGACCTCCTTTTGAACTATAGCGTTTTTCATAGAATCATAGAATATCAGGGTTGGAAGGGACCTCAAGAAGTCAACTAGTCCAACCCCCTGCTCAAAGCAGGGCCAATTCCCCAACTAAATCATCCCAGCCAGGGCTTCGTCAAGCCTGACCTTAAAAACCTCTAAGGAAGGAGATTCCACTACCTCCCTAGGTAACCCATTCCAGTGCTTCACCACCCGCCTAGTGAAAAGTTTTTCCTAATATCCAACCTAATCCTCCCCCACTGCAACTTGGGACCATTACTCCTTGTCCTGTCATCTGCTACCACTGAGAACAGTCTAGATCCATCCTCTTTGGAACCCCCTTTTAGGTAGTTGAAAGCAGCAATCAAATCCCCCCCGTCATTCTTCTCTTCAGTAGACTAAATAACCCCAGTTCCCTCAGCCTCTCCTCATAAGTCATGTGCTCCAGCCCCCTAATCATTTTTGTTGCCCTCCGCTGAACTCTTTACAATTTTTCCACATTGTTCTTGTAGTGTGGGGCTCAAAACTGGACACAGTACTCCAGATAAGTCCTCACCAATGCCGAATATAGGGAAATGGTCGCGTCCCTTGATCTGCTGGCAATGCTCCTACTTATACAGCCCAAAATGCCGTTAGCCTTCTTGGCAACAAGGGCACGCTGTTGACTCATATTCAGCTTCTCGTCCACTGTAACCCCAAAGTCCTTTTCTGCAGAACGTCTGCCTAGCCACTCGGTCCCTAGTCTGTAGCAGTGCATGGGATTCTTCCGTCCTAAGTGCAGGACTCTGCACTTGTCCTTGTTGAACCTCATCAGATTTCTTTTGGCCCAATCCTCTAATTTGTCTAGGTCCCTCTGTATCCTATCCCTACCCTCCAGCGTATCTACCACTCCTCCCAGTTTAGTGTCATCTGCAAACTTTCTGAGGGTGCGATCCACGCCATCCTCCAGATCATTCATGAAGATATTGAACAAAACCAGCCCCAGAACCGACCCTTGGGGCACTCTGATTTATACTGGCTGCCAACTAGACATGGAGCCATTGATCACTATCCATTGAGCCCGATGATCTAGCCAGCGTTCTATCCACCTTATAGTCCATTCATGCAGCCCATACTACTTTAACTTGCTGGCAAGAATACTGTGGGAGACCGTATCAAAAGCTTTGCTAAAGTCAAGGAATAACATGTCCACTGCTTTCCCCTCATCCACAGAGCCAGCTATCTCATCCTAGAAGGCAATTAGGTTAGTCAGGCATGACTTGCCCATGGTGAATCCATTCTGACTGTTCCTGATCACTTTCCCCTCCTTTAAGTGCTTCAGAATTGATTCCTTGAGGAATCTGCTCCATGATTTTTCCAGGGACTGAGGTGAGGCTGACTGGCCTGTAGTTCCCTGGATCCTCCTCCTTCCCTTTTTTAAAGATGGGCACTACATGCAGAAAAGGACCTATGGGTTACAGTGGATGGGAAGCCAGATATGAGTCAACAGTGTGCCCTTGTTGCCAAGAAGGTTAATGGCATTTTGGGCTGTATAAGTAGGAGCATTACCAGCAGATCGAGGGCCATGATCATTCCCCTCTATTTGGCATTGGTGAGGCCTCATTTGGAGTAGTGTGTCCAGTTTTGGGCCCCACACCATAAGAAGGATGTGGAAAAATTGGAGAGTCCAGTGGAGGGCAACAAAAATGATTAGGGGGCTGGAACACATGACTTATGAGGAGAGGCTGAGGGAACTGGGGTTATTTAGTCTGCAGAAGAGAAGAATGAGGGGGGATTTGATAGCTGCTTTCATCTACTGAAAGGTGGCTCCAAAGAGGATGGATCTAGACTGTTCTTAGTGGTAGCAGATGACAGAACAAGGAGTAATGGTCTCAAGTTGCAGTGGGGGAGGTTTAGGTTGTATATTAGGAAAGACTTTTTCACAAGGAAGGTGGTGAAGCACTGGAATGGGTTACCTAGGGAGGTGGTGGTATCTTCATCCATAGAGGTTTTTAAGGTCAGGCTTGACAAAGCCCTGGCTGGGATGATTTAGTTGGGTTTGTTCCTGCTTTGAGCAGGGGGTTGGACTAGATGACCTTCTGAGCTCCCTTCCAACCCTGATATTCTGTGATTCTATGATTAACCCTTTTCCAGTCATCTGGGACCTCCCCTGATCGCCATGAGTTCTCAGAGATAATGGCCAATGGCTCTGCCATCACATCCACCAACTCCTTTAGCACCCTCGGATGCAGTGCATCCGGCCCCATGGACTTGTGCTCGTCCAGCTTTTCTAAATAGTCCTGAACCACTTCTTTCTCCACAGAGGGCTGGTCACCTCCTCCCCATACTGTGCTTCCCAGTGCAGTAGTCTGGGAGCTGAATTTGTTCCTGAAGAGAGAGACAAAAAAAACATTGGGTACATTAGCTTTTTCCATATCCTCTGTCACTAGGTTGCCTCCCCCATTCAGTAAGGGTCCCACACGTTCCTTGACTACCTTCTTGTTGCGAACATACCTGTAGAAACCCTTTTTGTTACTCTTAACATCCCTTGCTAGCTGCAACTCCAAGTGTGATTTGGCCTTCCTGATTATTTTACCTAAGCATGAAGACGACCTTTTAAATGGCCATTACATTGGCTCAAAGAGTTGGGGAAATCAGGGCCTTGATGGTGGATCCTCCCTTTACAGTATTTTTTGAGGATAAAGTTTTCCTTTGTCCACATCCCAAATGCCTTCCTAAGATATCTGAGTTTCATCTGAGCCAGACCATACATTTACTGTCCCCTGCTCCCCCCCACCCCACTAAAATCACATAACTCAGGTCAGGAAGCTTTGTTCCATACCTTAGATGGCAGAAGAGAACTAGCTTTCCAACTCGATAGACCTCCACTGTTTTGGAACTAGACTATTTGTCTCCATTGCAGAGATATCTATGGCTTCCACTATTTCTACCCAGAGGCTATTAAGGTGGATTCTAGGACGTATTATTACTTGGTTGCCAATGCACAATCTCCTGTTTAGAGTTTTGGCCCACTCTACTAGGTCACAATCAACATCTATGGCCTTAAGAACATTCCAGTACCAGAAATCTGCCGGGCTGTTACGTGATCTTTAATACATACTTCTCCAAACACTATGCATTGGTCCTTATCTCTAGATATGGCATAGTAGTGGGCAGTACAGTTCTGTCTTCTGTACTAGACTTAATTCCGAAGCTCCCTCTTCCTGGGGATACTGCTCAGAAGTCACCTGAAGTGGAGCACCTATAAGGATGCTACTCAAGAAAGAAAAGTTACTCACCCTGGGCAGTGACTGTAGTACTTCAAGATGTGTGTCCATATGGGTGCTCCACTACGTGGCCGCCTCACCTTCTGCTTTGGGGTTTTCTTGGTGGGAATTTGCAGTAGAGAAGGAACTGTGGGTGACTCACCCATGCAGCCTTGTATCACCTCAGTGTAGGGCATGAGGATGTGTGGGCTGAACACATGCTGTTAACAAAAGTCTCTGATTGAAGGTGTATGGGGCACGTGTGCACCTGAAGAGGAGCAAGCAGCCATAGGGAGACGCATCTCAAAGAACTACAGTTACTGTGCAGGATGAGTGACCTTTCTACCTCTGTGACCGCTGAAAGTAGGACAAGAAATAATTGGCTTAATAGGCAGAAAAGGAAATTTAGGTTATATATTGGGGAAAAACATTTGAACCAAGGATAGTTAAGAATGGGAGCAGTTTACCAAGGGATGTTGTGGAACCCTGTCACTGTTGTTTTTTAAAACCCGTTTAGACAACTACTGGTCAGGGATGATCTTGGTATACTTGGTCCCGTCAAGGAGGCTGGACTAGATGATCCCACTTTAACTTTCCTTTGAAACCTTCCCTTCAGGCAAAATACTCTGTTTGATTTAATATACTGGTGCTGGTGACCTGTACAGGGGTCAGCTCAGATGATGTTGTGGTCCCTTCTGGCCCTAAACTCTGACATTGTTTTAAACCTTCTTCTACGATACGACAACCCCTTAAGTCTGCATAAATCAGCAACAAGAATTAATATGGCTTCCTTCTTCTATGGCTTATATATATTTTTTTATGTGCAGAGCCAGCTGATTGTCCATTGGTGTGTGTATGCAAAGTATGTTTTTGAAACATTTATAACTGAGCAATCATAATTAATACTCGTCAGACAATCAAATGGCCCATCTGACAATGCCCTCCCAAATGTTAGGTTTCTACCACTGAGGCACTAGTTGTTTTTTTTAAATGCCAAAAGTGTGTAAGTGTAGTTCCCCCACCTTGTCATTATCTTAATTCTCAAAAATGGCTGGACCACTACTACTCAACTTGCAAAGAAAATTTTGTTTTTGTGCTTGAGAACAAACGTGCCAAATGTCAGCCTGGTATTGTTAATCCAGTACAGGTTATTTCAACAGGGAGCTATAGATTTAAAAACAAACCCCACACTACAGATCCATTTCCCCTCACGTATCTATCACCGGGGGTGATTAACACTCTACAAATACTAAGGAGGCAGGTATAAGGTACAAAGAGAATAAGAATTTATTTAACAGGACTGCCAACAAGATATAAACAAGATATATACAACACAAAGCACTCAGCTGTTAACCCCGCAGGCTGGCTTGAGCCAAGGACCCCAAAATAACACAGGTAGATATACAAATAAACCAAGGAGATTAATACATGACCATGTCTGATGCTTTTACAGAACACGGACCACATATAGGTTTGGGAGCGCAGCAGGGCCCTCAGGGAACGCCAGGAGACAGACACACAAGCACAGGAACAATGCAAGGAACCAGGAACGATGATAGCACAGGATCAGGAATAACAGGTCAACAGGTCTTCTCTTGACCCATAGTCTCGGCTAGGACACAATAGGCACTGGGCTGCCACTGGGGCAGACAGTTCTTTGTGCACGATCCTTAAATAGAGTCTTGTCTCCAGGCAGATTACATAGATCACCTGACCCTGTTCCCACCTTGAATAGAAAAGGGCACCAACTGGCAAACAAGAAGGGGTAACAATATGGAGGGCAATCCACAACGTAGGCAAGCAAAATGGCAAATTGGAAAATTAACCCTACAGTATGTAAAAGATGAACAAAGTTCTAGGCAACTGAAAATGACCCTTTGCAATGGAAATGTTTACACAGTTTTCATTATAGGCATTGGCGCTAGACAAGAACAAAAATTAAAGCTAATGAGCCAAATTGAACTCTAGTGCAAATGTATGCTGGCCTATCAATGGGAGTTGTCTGCTTACACCAGGGTTGAATTTGATCCATTGGTCTTTATTGCCTTGAAATAGCAATGCTCCTTTGCACAGCTGAAGCAGTAAACATTCTATTCTGTGAAGATCAGGATCAGCTAGAAAACTTTCAAAAATTGCTTCGCAGGGTAAATGTCACAGACGGTTCATTGAATTATTTAAAAAATGAATTCACATGCAGCAGTGACCTTTCCCTGTATTCCATGCATATTACTGCTCTTTGTGCTCCCATTGTGCCTTTCGTGTGCTGGCCTGTAAAAAGAATTAACAGTAAATGTTAATAGAAGAGGCACCTAAAATTCAGTGGAAGTGCAGTGCTGCCACTTCTGGGGGGGAAAGGGAATCCAAACAGATGAGAACCTGGAATCGGTGATCAACAGCCCCATTTTCATCACAACTTCCTGCTGCAAAGGCCCACCCATTGGATTCTGTAGCTTCTACAGAAGACTCTCCATGTATTGCTAATAAATCATTTTGCAGAACACCAAACAGCAGCTTTCCTGGGGTTTAATCTTGAGAGTTTACTGAGCACCTATAGCAGCGCCCACTGTATGTTGGAGTTGAGGATGCTCAGCACCTTCAGGATCAGGCCCGGATTTTGGAGGATGAAATCTCTGATCTCATCTTGTCCTGACTGTCCCTACTGGAATGGCCTGACACCCGCAGAAGAAGAGAACTAGCTGCCCCAGATGGTACTCAGACACTGAAATGACAAACCACTGTGCCTGTACTTCTCTGGTCAACAGGGCTCATCACATCCTAATCTCTGCATCTAGCACATTTCATATTTTGAACTGCATGTGGTTCTGCAGGAACCTACGTATTCAAATTAGAAACCACTAACCCCTCTTAATGGACAGATTGTGAACAGCTCTGCTCGCCTAGAGGACAACCTTTCGTCCTGGCACAAAATGCAGCTCGCTGAACATCAGCTTCAGTTTGTGGGACTTGGTGTCAGAGGAGGTGCAAGCTCCCCTGCCAAACAAGAGTCAGAGGGTCTGTAGAAAGATGCGCAATAGGTATAAAAATGTTCACGCCGGCTGAGAAATCTAATGAGCTGAAGCCTAAAGTGCTTTAAAAAGGTTCATAATCTTGCATCACTGGTATTGCAACATCCCTTTCTCTGGCCTTGACATGCAATCTTGACCCACCCATATCCATTCCCAATAGTGCTGCAAAGGTCATTTTCCTAGTCCATTTCTTTAACCACATCACTTCGCACTTTGTATCCCTCCACTGGCTCCCCTTTCTCTACTAGAGCAAACATAAGCTGCTTGGCCTCACTTTCAAGGCCCATCTCCACCATGCCTATAGTCTCTCATTTAACATTGAGAAACCCCGCCCCACACTCTGCCAAATTCCAAAATGTATGTATAGAAAACCCTACCTAACCAAGAGGAGTAGAAGAATCACTGAAGCTCTTAGACCCGTTCCCTGGCTTCCACCAAGGACACTATATTCAAAATGCCTTCTCCCTCCAAATGGTGGTTGTCAGGCAACCTGCAAAACACCAAGAATCCAAGAAGTAAAGTCTAGCATCAGAGGTGGAAAACTTTTTGCAGGTCCATGTCCCTGTTTGAACATCGGCCGAAGTGGCAGCAGTACACAGACACCCACCTTACAGCTTTATATTGTTTGTACTTTTTGAAGTTTGCTCAGCTTGAATGACAGTGAACCTGAACCGGTTGGTTTCATTTTTCATTTACAGTCACTTTTTCATTTTCTGCTTCGCTTGCGCCAGCCAAAAAAAGTCTTTTCAGTTTCTTCCCTTTTTTGAAAATTAAAAAAATATATATAAAATGGCATGAAAATGTCTCTGTATGTGAGGGTTTATGGAATTTTTTTTAAGCAAAACCTAAAATGTGTGGATCTAAACCACCAGACAGTGTCAATTGAAACAATTCTCGCTTCTTAATTAAAATAATTTTTCATTTGTTTTCACGTCGCCTTTCCCCTCACCGTACCCCTCACACTCCATGCTCTTTCCATTCTGAATCTGACTCCTGGAACTTATCATAAGGCCAAGAGACGGTCCTAGAAAACGCATCAGGATCTGAATATAAACTTTGATTGTCTTGTGGCACAATCCCCCCCCATCCTTGCTGTGACATAGAGGTATGTTAATCTGTTTAAAACCAAAAATGTCTGAGTACAAAGGATGTTTTTTTTCCTCATTTTCACTAAAGTGAAAAAGCAAAATGAGCTTGTTTCAGATTGAAATCCAAATGTGTTCACATAGGTTTTAGTAAGTATAATTCTGCAGCAGAAAGGTAGCTGGAGAATAACCTTCCTGTTATTTACAAATGGTGCATAGGCATAAACTGATATGTTAATATGATTATTTATTATAAATTTACCTGTAAGCTGATCAATTATTTGCTAATCAATACTCTGAATACAGATGGGCTGACAAGGCAGTGTTCTGATTTGGATTAGATTTATTGGGGGTGGGGGTGGGAATTAAGGTTCAATACCAAGTTAGGTCTAGTATTTATATTCGATGGGGCAGGACTTGAGCCTTCCATCAGCCTGAATTGTGGTCATCTTCCACATTCAGCAGCACTCTTGCAATTTCTGCCATCGGGAGCTGGACTCCATGGGTGGCGAGTATAATAGGCTAGGAGAAGCTAAGCCTTCCCTGGTGCAGCCAGCACTGACCCTACTGCTGGATGCCTGGGCCGTGGTGGCCCCGCCTCTTCCCTTCCCTGCTGGGAGTGGGCTTTCGCGAGAAGTTTTTGGTTATTTATTATGTGCCATGCAGGTTCCCAGGTGGCTGAGGAGGCGGTATCTGCTACTCAGCTTCCCGTGTCCCTTGGACTCCACAGGGAGATTACTGATGAATCTGGGAAGCTGAGTAGCAGATACCGCCGCCTCAGCTGCCAAGGAACCTGTATGGCGTATACAAAAAGCTCAGCGTTCTCCACCCACCACTGCCTGGCTGCTCCTCTCTAGCACTCCACCCGCTTCTTGAGAGGTCCCCACTGATGCTCGCTAGTTCCTCCTCCTCCCCATTCAGCCCCCTCCCTGCTTGGCTTCCCTGCTGCTGCTTGAGCATGGAGGCAGGGGAAGGAGAGGAGGGATGCACGCGTTGAGCTGTGTGGGAGGGAATGATGGGGGAGGGATGGGCGTGGGGGTGGAGTGTGGGTGGGACAGGGAGCTAGCCTCCCCAAGGGGAAGCTTCACCCGCTGCCCATGCTGAACTCTCTTTAGAGTAATGTTTTAAGATTTTGGCCACACCTAACGAGGGAGTGGGGAGGCTCCTTCCAGTTTTAGACCTGAAATGGAAACAAAAATGTAGGTACTATTTCAGAGGTGAAGTTGAACACTCCCACCCCCCTGAACTATGAAGTTTAGATCTGTGGTTCTGGTTTTGGACCCACTCAAATTTTTTCCCCAGATGAATATAATGGAATTTTGCTGTCTGGCTCACTGGCTGGAAATGCTCTCTAGGTAAGTGTCTATGAGATCTCTTCAAGCAAGAGTCAAGGATATATGTTATCTCTAGCCCAGTGTGCTTGAGTTATAAAAAAAATCTATCCTCCCATTACATTTGTGGTTATGTAGCACTATTAAGGGGTCAAAGTAACTGCTCTCTCAGCTATTAAAGAATAAAGGTGAAAAGGGTTGTGACCAGCACTTCCCCCACAATACTGTTTAATTGAAGCTCAGGAAAGATTCCTACAATGTAAGATAATTTATATATAAAGCATAGTTCTATTTACTGTCATTAGATCACTTCTGAAGCACTTGTTATTACTAACAGGGCCTTGCTTTATAGAATGGGGTCACAGGGATTATACCATGGGACAGAAGCACATTTCAGCTTTGTTTCAAAAGTGACGCACCATTAAATAAGTGGTGATGAAGGGAATAGGTCACTCAAAGGATTGTTAAAGGAATGTGGAGCCTCTCCCTTGGACGTCATCAGTGGGGAAAAAAGTTGTTACAAGCTGATGACTGATCAGTGGCATATGGCACATATCAGAGCCCTGTTGTCTTGGTGGAGATGTCCACAGCCCACTGCGCACCCTGAACATCAGGTGCTGTTGGGAAATCTCAGCACCTCTCAGTCTGAGAAGAGGCCCAGAACTGAATGGGCTGAACCATCCCCTTGTTCTTGCAGGCTGATCTACTTGGTTACATGACTCAGGCGCATTTGTAGGGAAACGTGCTGGTATTGTCCATACTGTATCTGACTTAGGGCTCACAGAGGACTTCAGCTTCCTGCAATCTCAATGTGGCACTACTTTGACCTCAGCAGAGCAAACAGATCCTGAGATAGCATCCACCTCACCCCATCAATGGGTTTGGCTTTACTGGCAACTCAAAAACAATAGCACAACAGTGTCTTCAATTTACTCCCTGAGTTTGACCATTCCTAGAGTTTCCATCCAAAGCCGCCTTTGGATTAGCCCTCTCGTTCCCTCAGGACCCAAAGAGAGACCACTCCTCCCTTTGCATCCTGGTTGAAGCTAATTGGACCCACTGGAAAGCATGACTCAGTGTGACTTTTAATTATGAACTTTAGACCCTGAGTCTATGATCTCAGTAGTAGAATTCTACATTCCTATTGTTGTGCTGTTGGGTTGGGTGAAACCTCACTGAAGCTGGTGGGCATCACTGCCACCCTTCATTTAGGACAAGTAACAATCAAGTGCCTTTATGGAACGGGGTGAGGGATAGCTCAGTGGTTTGAGCATTGGTCCTGCTAAACCCAGGGTTGTGAGTTCAATCCTTGAGGGGGCCATTTAGGGATCTGGGGCAAAAATCTGTCAGGGAACAGTACTTGGTCCTGCTAGTGAAGGCAGGGGACTGGACTCCATGACCTTTCAAGGTCCTTCCAGTTCTATATGAGAGGCATATCTCCATATATTAACAAGATAGGTGAACCAATAGGAGCCCCTGGCGAAAACACAGGCACAACCTGACTCTATTAGCAATTGCTCCTCCTAACAAAACCAACACCCCCAGACACCAAATTTAGGCTCACCGCTCGCATCAAAAATGGATAATGTTCTACAGGGTATTAGACTATGCCAGTCTGCTACAAGTCTGAGAGACACTGGAATTGAAATGAAAATGGAGCTACTTCACCCGGGTTTGCATCTGTGTTAAAAACTAAACTACTGATTTGGATACAAAAGAGAAACTCTGGAAAGACTAAAGCTAATCATAAGGGAAAGATTGAATAGCTGAAATGCCTGATTTGTGAATGTCCTCGCTTTAAACTAGCCTTACCAAAGAGAACGTGGAAATTGCAGCCCAGTCTGGAAATGGGGAGGAATATTGCTCGAGGTTAATCATGTAGACTTGGAAGAGAAAGACAAGAAGCCAGACATGACATCATGATAAACTAAATGTAATAAGGGTTTCCGCTGGTATTAATATAAGACAGCAATGTCCAAGCTCAGCTGGTAATTGGATCTGACAGCTGGTAGGGCTGGTCACATTGCATACATCAGTAATGTTGATCTGTTGATTTTTTTTCTAAATGTAGTGCAGATGTTTCTTTGTTGCTCTTATTTTGCCTCTAATGGCCCCAATGACCACTCTCCCTTACAGGTAAAAAGTTCAGCCTTCTACCTGTTCTCTAATGATGGACTCAGATTATTTCAGTTGCTCCAGACTCTGTTTTATTTCTTACCTTTAGCATTTAGCCCACAGCTGTAAAACACCAAACATCGGGGGGGGGGGGGGGTGTGATCAGGATTTTATTGTGTTACTGTATTATAAAAGCACGAACTCTATAAGCAGGTTCAGTGCAGACAAAGCAAGGTATTGAGAGCTCTGCACTTTGGTGCACCCTCAGAAATGTACCTTTCACTTCAAGGGTGTCCCCAGAACAATTCTAGCTCCGTCCCTGGGAGTTGGGGCTGGGAACACATTAAATATCACCTTTTCAGTGCTCTGGGACACCCATGCATTTTGAGATGCCACATGATGGTTTGCAGTTTCAGTACAGTACGGTATCAGTACAGTAGGTGTGTAATAGAAGGACCTCAGCAAATAATCAGTGTTGGATGGGGAACTGAGATTATACCGCACTATTATTTACTATTTCAGTAGTGCCCCAGAGGAACCCCAGAGTGGTAGGTGCTGTACAAACACACTGAAAGACAGCTCCTGCTGCAAAATGCCTCCAATCTAAATAGGACAGACAAATGGTAGAAGGAGAAACAGGCACAGAATGATGATGTGACTTGCCCCATCAAAGCCAGGATTTAGACCCTAGGTCTCCTGACTCCCATCCTGTGCCCTGTTTGCTAGTCCATGCTAGCTCAAGTCAAATACCCCCCTCCCCCAAGTTTAGGGATGTGTAGGGCTGAGTGATTTGGCTCAGCACATTTTAAAAAGAGGAGTGACCTGTAAAATATGGATCTGGGTTCTGTTTATCAAGTACCCCAAATTTGTAGATGTTTGGGCTCAGAGTTTTGATTCTGGCAAACATCCAGTTTAAACAACTGGAGAAACAATGGGGCCAGTTTTGCCTCCTGCTATGGCCCTGCTCTACATTGTGGTGGGGGTCAGGCCTAGATTTCCGAGGGCACAAAGAAAGGCAGCATAAAGCCACCTTTGTATTCCACCGGCCTCAGCTGTGTCTCCTGTGAGGTGCAGTCCAGAATCTTGCCCTGTATGTTTATGGACAAACTGCTGTCATTTATGGTCATGCAACCCCCACTGATGTCAACAGGGGTTGGATGGAAGTGATTGAGGCCTATTATCTTCAAAGATTTGTAGGAGGAAGGGAGAGGACAGAGGAAGCCAAGTCTGACTTTCTTTCGTAGCTTCCCTTTCTAAAGTGTCAAAATGAAAGCCTGTGTTTGTGGGAGTGCCCCTTTCTATATAACGTCCAGGTTCACAATTGTTTTATAGAAATGGCAGGTACTGCCAGGAACTGTCACTCCAACTCTGTCAGGCTTCAGCAAACGTGATGGTGTCAGAGGGTGTGAAATTGATCTTGTCACTGAGAGTGAAAAAGCTTAACCTAAATGTGTGACTAGCTAATGCAAAACCCATGTTTGATACCTGGACTCACTAATTATCATAAGCTAGTGAAGCTAGTTTATTATCTGATAACACATTCTATAAAGCTGCGGTTTTCAACCGGGGGTCTGCGGCCCCCTGGAAGGCTCTGAGCAGGTTTCAGGGGGTCTGCCAAAATAAACCAGAGAACAGGGCTGGCGTTAGACTCACTGGGGCCCAGCATAGAGCCCGAGTCCCACTACATGGGGCTGAAGCCCAAGCCTGAGCCCAGCCAGGATGAACAGTGACCATGCCATGTGCGTCTGCTTCCCAAAGAAACGCCCCCGTCTTGACAGAATTGTTGAGCAGCACCAGTAACAAGTTTCACGCTGAGTAAGTAAAACAAAAATAAGATTTTTATTTTTGTACCTACATTATCCTTTTCTTTTTCATATTAGGGGTGTGTGTGTGTGTGTGTGTGTGTATATATGTATATATATAACTGTAGAGCTGTCAATTGAATGCAGCTTTTAATTTACTGGATATGCAGCACAACAGCTGTTGTGGCACAGGTGGGCTGTGGAGTTTTTAGAGCATGTTGGGGGAGCCTCAGAAAGAAAAAGGGTTGAGAACAGCTGATCGACATCAGCATTAACATCTTCAGAATTTCTTAACCTTGAAGATCTGGGTGAGCCCCCACCTCGCGGCAGAACCAGGACTGTCCAGCATCCCATTATACGGCTCTCATACCCGCATGGTAGAGTGGATATCAAAACAGCCTTGCGCCAAGACACGCTCTAGAGCTAACATACTTAAGAGCCCCACCCTGCAAACGCTTGCACACATGAATAATATGACTTGCACGCGTAATCTCATTAGAGATGGACAGGGCAGCTCATATGCGTACGGTTACTTGTGTGCATAAGTGTTTCAAGGATTGGTGCCTAAGAGGGAGCTTTTTGAAGGCAGAAAGGCACCCAGCTCTCACTGAAAGATAATGGGATTTGAGCATCTAATTCCCATTTGGGCCTTTGAACCCTCCTCCAGATGTAAATGTGTAGCAGGAAACCTTGAATGTAACGGGTTAATTTTCAGAGCTATTAATCCTGCCTCTTTCTTCACACCCTTTAGAGCTGTAAATTGTAATGATTACTGAGTGCCTGTGGCAATTGTAGTACATCTACACAGGCCTTTTTCTTTTCTTTCCTTCCCAACTTTGTTGTCGCCGTTCTGCATGGGGAAAACTATGGGTTCTTAACCCACGAAAGCTTATGCTGAAATAAATTTGTTAGTCTCTAAGGTGCCACAGGTATTTTTCTTGTTTTCTTTTTGCTGACACAGACTAACACGGCTACTACACTGAAACCTGTCATTATTACAGGAAAGATGATACAAAAATATTTCAGAACTAGGGCTGCTGGAAGAGCGAATGAGAGAGAGCTGGAACCCAAATGCTAGATTGTCAAATACAAATGGAAGAGGTGACAGAGGCTAATGCAGTGAAATGAACTGCAACAAAGCCATGTTGGGAATTATTTAGCTATTCACAACCATTTCTGTAAAAAAAACCCCAACACTGTAATTGGGAAATGATGTGTGAGTGTCAAACAATATGTCACTTGACTTGAGGCCTTGCGGGGGAGTGGGGGGGGGGGGGGAGAAACTGCATAACACGTCACCCTCGTAGACATGCTCTGAAATAGTTCCCTGCTTTTTCAATAAGCACCCAGGACATACTGTCATGTAGCGTTTTATGTTTCCATGCAGAGTACATTTCTCCTTAAGAGAAATTAAAATGACGGGAAAGCTGGTGTGTCACATTCAATAACATCACCAACTTTTCTGCTTCAGTGGCTGGGCAGAGGGGAGAAAGAAAATACTCTGATGTGATCCAAGAAAGTGACTGTTAGGGAAATAAGTTTATAACTCAGCATCCCAGTCTCTTACCAGGAGGAGTGATGATTACATCAGTCTAAGAAAACAATACAGGCTTCCTGACAGGGGCTCGTGGCTAGGAATATATTACTTCTACATATTGTTTGCCTGTGTGGACACGTGACATATGTCACAATTATAAAATATTGTGTGTCTCTGCACTGCATGAATGCTACATTCCAATGCAAATGGTTTTCCATTACAATAAGCTGAATAGAGAAGGTTGTCTTGTCTTTCAAAATAGCCTCACCAGAGACCATCTCCTACCCCGTCCTGATTCTCCTCCCAGTTTTGTTTTTATTGTCTGATTTTTGCTTAGGCAAAAATTCTCCTCCTGACAGCACCTCTCTATTTTCATTGCTTTTTGCTTCCCTCCATTGCTTGGCCCAAGCCTGAGCACTAACTGGCCTTATTTTGTATTCCTCAGTGTGTCTTTAATGCAGCCCCAAGGCGCCCATGGTCTGCAGAGATGGCAAGCCAAGAAATAGGCCTCACTGTACGACTAGGCCTTCGTGAGCAGCACAGGCAAGAAAACGTCTTTGAAATATGTTATGAATGTCTGAAGAATGTGTTACTGGCCACTGAAAATTCTGCAGTGCTAATCTGAACAAGCTGCGCACACATCCTACTTCCTCGTTCTGTTTTCTTTATTAAATGTTAAACCTTCTGGTATTACTGTTTAGTAATGCATACTCTTAGGTATATGTATTAGGTGGGCAAATGGGCCAGGGAAAGTACTAACTCTTGGAATTGCACGGCTGACTTCATGAGAGAAGGAGGAGGAGATGGATTTATGGCTGAAGCATCAGAAGCAGTGGGGGCAGGAAATCTGGCTTCTGATTTCAGTTAGATGGCATTTCTTTGCGATCTTAGGTGAGTCACTATCTCACCTCCCAGGCTACGATCGTCTTTAAAAAAAAAAAAGACAAGGGATATTACATCCCTACCTACCTCCCATGGTTTTTAGGGTTAATCAATGAATATTTGTAAAGTGCTTTGAGATACTCAGATGGAAGGTGCTATAGAAATACAAGCACAGGGTTGCCAATTTTGGTTGGACGTAATTCTGTAGGGTTCATCACAGGACATTAATCTTTAATTTAAAAGATTAATCTTTAATTCCTGGAGACTCCGGGACAATCCTGTAGGGTTGGCAACCCTAGGTACAAAGTAAGCTCAGATCCCTCTTACATGGAAATGTAGAATTTTTCAAACTTCCTTTAATAATATCTGTCGTTGAGTGTCATTTGTGCTATCTGTACCACAGTTGATAGAAAAACACTGACAGTTTCCTTGAAAGAGCTTCCTTGCTCTTTTCTTCTCGTGCTGTTAGCCTGAGAGCCCAGGCTGATCTGTGCCGCTCAGATCTTCCTTTCAACTACTCGTTGCTTTAGTGCCTGCTCTCTCATCTTTGCTGGGGTGTGTAACATGGAAAATTATGGTATCTCAGACACGACCCTTTGATGGTAAATGAAGTATTTCCAACCCGGAAGGTTCAAAAACCATGAGTCAGACCCCCCAAAAATCAGGAGACTGGTTTAAAAATGATGAGATTTTTAAAACAATACATTTGGAATTCTTTTCATTTGCCTTTTGTTGTTGAATCTTAAGGGGTTGTGTTTTCCAGCCTTTCAGCAGTTGTCAGGGCTAGAGACTTTCTTTTTTCCCCAGTGAAATAAGAGCTGAGATTCTCACGTATTCATTTGATTCTACTGGGGGTTGGGGGGGAGGGGAAGTATTGTAAGACTCGCAATAAAATCGGGACAGCTGGCAACACCATGTTCGGTTAACTGTAGCATCTGTCTGTCTAAAAATTTTTAGTGCCCACATGACCATGATACTTAGGCATGAATGACAAGCAGCTGGAAAAGGAACTCCTGGTAAGAACATTTGCGAGGGCCAGGTAGAAAAGAATGTATATTCCAAATGCAAATGATGTCAGGGCTAATGGAACTTTTATTGCATGGTTGCAAAATAACACATAGTAAACCTAGAGATAAATCCTTCCCAGAAGAACTGCTGCAGAAAAACTAACACGTAAAACCGTTCCCATGCCCCAGTCTTCACCACAGCACGAGGGGCACTGTGCTATTTGCCGCCATCTACTATTTCTAGACACTGCGGTACCACGCTGAGATTTTGAAACCAACTTGGTCCTTGAGTGTGCATTAAACTTTTCCAGTCAATAAACTGTGGTCTTTAAATGTACTGCTAGATTTGCTCTCTAACACAGACTGCCTTTCAAGACAAGCCAAATGAAAAGCTTATGCAAATGTACAGCCATGGAAGAATGAGGCCCTATTTTCAATATGGGCGTTCAGGTAGCATACAGAGATTATTTCTATCCTAGAAACATGTTTAAAGCACTGTTAAACAACAGGTTTAGCTCAGTTAAAATTGGAGGTGTAATTCCACACTGAACCATGAGGAGGAGTGCTTCTTTGTGACTGCTGCCAGTACCACTATGAGACTTATGGGTGGGTGGGGCTTGAAAGTAGATTGATGGAGGGGGAAAAGGGAGTCAAATGTGGGCTGGGGAGGATGCGGGCAGGGCCGGCTCTGGCTTTTTTGCCACCCCAGGCAAAAAAGCCGCCGGCCGCCCCACTCCCCCGGCTGGGGCGCCGGCCGGGGAACGCGGCATGCCCGCAGCCCCGCTGCCCCGGCGGGGGGCCGGTGGGGAGGGCAGCTTGCCCGCGGCCCCCCTCTCCTCCCGGCCGGAGCGCCCCAGCCGGGGGGAGGATGGCATGCCCACGGCCCCGCTCTCCTCCCGGCCAGAGCACCTCCTGGCACTGCCCCGCCCGAAGGTGCTGCCCCAAGCATGTGCTTGGTCTGCTGGTGCCTGGAGCTGGCCCTGGATGCGGGATCCATCTGTTATACCAATAAAATAAAAACCAGCAGGATCTTTTTAAAGGGGATAAGACAAAATGTCACCTTTATTGTGAATACAAAAAGAATCATAGTAAGCAGTCAGTTATAGCTATAACATTTCATTCAGTTTCACATTCATTCACACACACACACACAGGTTCTGCATAGATGTCATAGTTACCAGCCTAGAAGTTGCTCATGCCAAGTTACTGACCAGGTAACCTGCGCATGAGGGTGGAGCCGAGTCCTTGTCAGATTCATCTGATGCTCCTGGAGGTTGGTTACAGAACCAAAGTCCTCAGTATGTAGACGCCATTCTTATAGGTATTGTTTCCTATGTCAGTCTATGGGAACTGTTTCATCTTGCTGTTGCTAACTCAATCAGCAGATGGCACATTTCTGATGTTTGTGCTGTCAGATGTTATCTTGTTTTTCCCATCCTTTGAGATGGTCGGGTGGGTCCCAGTTTACCTTCCGGGGGTTGTCTTGTCGTTCCCACTTGATGCCGCCTTCAGCCGATGGTCACTGAATTCCTAGGCTGGCACCTCCCTGCTCATTCATTCATGTACACCAAGCATTCATCAGCAGACATACTGTCTCCACCACTTTCGGGGTGTGTACTAATTTATTTGAGACTCCCTGCCCTTTGAGGGTGAGGGTCTTTCTATGCTGTTTCTAGGTACAAAGCATGCATAAAGAACGAAGTCAAATAACTTGTTTGCAAGTTTCTCATAGCAATACAGTATCTTTCTGAGAACAGATACAATCAGTGGTTTACACAGACAGTAGCTTATAAGTTTTAACAGGAGACCCAAGAGATCTTTTTACTTGGTAATGCTATGAGGTTTAAATTGTGGGGGACAAATTATGGGGAGTTACTTTCACTTGGGGAATCACTGCCAGTACCTTCTTTAATATCCCTACACATCTTTATGACATGGGCTTGTCTCCTTTTTGTTGGTTAAACTGTTGGCCAAACAGAGAAGCCCAGCTCAAAGGGGGTTAAGAGTAAACCAAGGTTTGGAAGAGCTCTGTACACAGAAAAGCCCTGCCCGGGGAAGTTAAGGAACCCCAGGAGAACTTACAGAATATGCCTGTTTTAGTCTTAGTGCAGCAAATTGTACAGTGTGTATAGAGTTCACTGAGAAATGGAACATTTGCAGTCCTTGTGCTTTGCTCTCTAATCTAAATTATTAGTGGTGCTAGTAACAAAAATTATTTTAGATGAGCCCTTAAGAATCAAAGGTTTGTCTGCTATAATTGTAATAAATAAAGGGGTGGGGAATAACTTCCTTTGATGGACACCCAGCCAGCCAGTTAGCTGTATAATCCCTCTTGGTAGCTGTTCTTTGCTTGCTTTGCCTGTAAAGGGTTAAAAAGTCCCCCTGGGTAAAGAAAAAAAAGTGGGCACCTGACCAAAAGAGCCAATGGGCAGGTAGAACTTTTTAAAATTGGGAAAGAAACTTTCCCTTTGTCTGTTCTCTCTGGGCTGAAGGGTCAGAGCAGTCATGCTATAAGCAGATAAGCCAGGTATGATTATAAGTCATCAGATTATGCCTAGAACTACTTATTTGAACTCCAGTATGTGAGCAGATCAGAATGTTTAGCTAGATGCGATTAGGGTTATTTCTTTTATTTATTATTGGCTTGTGGACTCCTCTTGCTAACCCGAGATGCTTTTGTTTGCTTGTAACCTTTAAGCTGAACCCCCAAGAAAACTATTTTGGGTGCTTGATTTTTGGAATTGCTCTTTTAAAATCTAGCAAAAGCCTAAGTTCCAGATGTATTTTCTTTCTTTTTGTTTTTAATAAAATTTACCTTTTTTAAGAACAGGATTGGATTTTTGGTGTCCTAAGAGGTCTGTGCATGTTGTTTGATTATTTGGTAGGCACAGCTAATTTCCCTTGTTTCCTTTTTCAGCTCTTCCCCGGAGGGGGGTGAAAGAGCTTGAGGGCACCCCACAGGGAGGAATTCCCAAGTGCTCCTTCCTGTGTTCAAAGGGGGTTTTGTTGCATTTGAGTGGTGGCAGCCTTTACCAAGCCAAGGTCAGAGAAAAGCTGTAACCTCGGGAGTTTAATACAAGCCTGGAGTGGCCAGTATTAATTTTTAAAATCCTTGCAGGTCCCCACTTCTGTACTCGGAGTGACAGAGTTGGGATTCAGCCTTGACAGTAATAAAGAGACAATGGCTTTTGTTGTTGTTTCTCTGCATCATTAATCAAAGGTTTTCCTGCACCTGCTGTTGCATAGCCCACCACTGCTGCTCTCCACCCCAGAGGTGGCTGAAGTTTGGTCATGCCATATGTTATAAGAGCTCACAGAAGTAATCTGAGATTCAATGGATGAAAATGGCAAAAATCAATGCCAAATGTTTATAGACTGTGTGTAGTTTAATCGTGGTATTATTATTATATAATCAGTAGTTTTTTCTTGAAGATGTTCTTGACGATACTTTTACTTTCTAAGCTGTTTAAATAGAGGCTGAGTCTTATTACAAAATGGAAGAGCAAGTTGGAGAAGCTTTCACACTGGAGTTTTGCTGTTGAATAGCATTTATTTCTTCCCTAAATGTGTGTGTGTTGTTTTTTTTAATTTCACAGCATTATAAAGTCACTTGAGTAGCATTTTTTCTGGTACACTACACTTAGTTATTTCTTCAAAGGTTATTCCTCAGTCAAACTCTTTCCTTTCTGGATTCATTTGGCTGGCGGTATAACTTGCCATATACGTAGCACATGGCATTTGATGTCACTGTAATATAGAGCTAAGCTTTAATTAGGTTAGCAATGGGTTACATCAGATTTAACTGCAGTATAAAGAGCAAAAAAAAAAATCTTATAGGACCAAACCTTTTGGCAGCCTCATTCCTATATCATATACTCTTGCGAATTGGCATCAATTTAAAGTGTTACTGTAATCCCCTCTAGCAATATATCATATATTATTGTGAACTTTTGAAAGAAATGTCTCCCTTCATTTAAATATGACTTTACAATAACAGAGGAGCTATAATATTTTTCATTTATACATAACACATTCCAGCCACGGAGCCCAAATGTTTAAAACATTCAGAATTTAGCTTATAACCTCCCCACCCTGTAAAGTAAATTAGCATTATCCCTATTTTAAAGATAAGGGAAATGAGTCAGGAAAAAAAATGAGTGAGTTGCCAAAAGTCCTACAGGGAATCAGTGGTAGAATAGGGAATAAAACCGAGGTCCTTTGTACTCTAGTTCTGTGCCGTGCAACTGTCCTTCCTTTCCAAACGTCAGAATGTAAAAGCATATTCCAGCACTGAATCTCAATACATTTGTTACCAAATGTGAACACTTAGAATTCTGGAAATGTAACAGCACAGCAATGACTTTGCAGCTGGTTATGTTTTGAAATGAACTGATTGTTCCTGAATCAAGTTCTGACCAATGTGCCGTTATTTCATCCTGTGCACAGTGAGAGTAAGATGCTAATCTACCTGAATGGGCATCTTCTGCATTCACTGTGTGCAGGGGTTAATGACTGCACAAGGTGCCAGGCAGTGGAGCATCAGCCTTTGAGTTGAAAATGTCCTCTGTGTGGTGGTGGTAAGATGATAGATCGATGACTCTGGGGATACAAGTCCTCTCTCGAGCCTCAGAACAAGCTAAGGCCTAGGCTTTCAAGCTGGGGGTCACGACCTCCAGGGAGGTTGCAAGTAGTTTTCAAGCTATTTTTCTGTAACATGGGGGTCATGTTATGGCAAAGGTGGAGGACCACTGAGTTGGGAAATCAGGTGTAAAGGCGTTGGGTCTAAATGGAATTAGTTTACACGGAGAACCTAGGACCAGGCGTTTCTGAGGGGATCCCAAGATCCCTAACACTTTGCTCTTTCTCTTTCCTTCAGTCCAAGAAGGTTGAGAAGTGAAAAAGCAAACCCTCTTCTTTGTTGACAGGGCAGGATTCTAGAAAGAAGAACCATCGCTAGAAGATTTAACAAGATGAGAAGCCTTGCACAAAGATGTACTTGTTAGCTTTTTGGAAAGGGAACAGAGTAAATTTCCCTACAGTGCCTCACGTCACTGCTTCTATGCTGACCTATCAGCCCTATGACCCATGACCTGATCTTACGAAAGGTCGTTATGCAAGACTGAACTACATCTCAAGTGGTAAGACATACTAAAATGCTTTAGGAGGTGATAATCAAAGCAATTAAAGCTGTAATGTTGCTAGTATGAGAAATGAACTGTAACAATTTTTTTAAAAGGCTTTGCAATAAATATAAGGCCCAACCAGATAACATAAGGCCTAAGCAGCTAGCATAAAGCTGATATAGTTAGCCTAATGTGCTTGACCTAGGATTATTTAAACAAAAAAAAAAAAACCCCCACAAAAGGGCAGTTTAAGCTTGAAATAATGGATTTCTATGGGATTTTTGGTACATGTAACCAGGAAGTGAAATAGCATTCACATATCGAAACCATTGTGAAGTGTAACAGTGTAATTATAGTTCCTCTGAAATGACAAACACAGGCAGGTGGCTGAGACCTAAATCAAATATGGTGCCAGATGTAGGGGGGACGTAAGGAGAAAGGATATAAAAATATGATCAGACCAATCCCTAGTTGGGACACCCCGGGGAAGTCAGAATGGCAGGAGCCTGAGTATGACCAAGACCTCTTGTGGTGATCTGCACTTACTTTTCTTCTATTTTTGCTGTTACTGATCTCCACAATGTAGTAAATATGTCAGCATTGGGGGATTGCTTTCTCTTATCAGCCTAAGACTGGAAGTATGCGCAGTCTGGGGGATGTTTTGTTACATGTATCTGGTTTTGTATAATTATGCTGATGCCTGGATTTATTTCTAATGTAAGTTTCTAGTTGTGTGATTCACTAATTTTATGTAGCTGCCGAGTAAAGAACCTGTTGTTAGTGACAAGTGCAATTTGCACCCTAAACTTATCCAAGGCTACATTGAGAGGGACACCATATATAAGATGATATACACAAGAAGCTAGGACAGTCCACGTGCTCATTCAGACCTTCGCCTCTGCGGAAGCAGTTAACAAGGCTGCCCAGTGTGACGGTGTCTTTTGGTGATGAACAACCACCAACTCATTTCACAAAGGCCACTCAGCTGCCAGATGATAGGAATTTTTGCTCACTACTGTCCTCCTGGGTTTGAGCCAGCGATCTAGAAAAAAAGACTCCATATGGCTTCAGAACCATTCAGTCCATATGGTGTATTGTTTCTGTTTGAGGAGATTGGACCCAGACCATACTGGAATTGGGAAGGTTAAAGATGTACCTTGGGCCCAGCAGGCAAAGATGGACCCAAGCTGTAAAGTTTGGAACAGGACCTGAACTTCACCCAAGTTTGAGTATTTGATCCAGAGCTTTGTTTGTGCCCAACTTTCCTAGGAAACAAGATACAAAGAAGCCATCGCTGCATCCCCTATGCTGGATGTGGGACTCAGTGCTTCTGAGAGTCAGTAGTGTCCAGTATTTCTAGAGTGCTTCTCCAGGGGAAAGAGCCAAGGGTGGTGGGCTGCCAGATGCAGGACCGCTCCAGTGACCAGCCTGAACTACGCAGTCAGGCGTGAGGCAGGGGGAGCACTATGGAAGATGGGCGTCTGGTGTTTGGTGTCCAGTTCTGTGAGTTGCTGAGAATGGGAAAAGTGCTATTTTGTGCTCTGAAAGAACCACTCCCCAGGTAGTGGTGAACCTGAGCGTAACGGAGAGGAATCTGGTGAGTACAGTAGAGCATTGTTCTGCAACTGAATAGTTCTATTCACTGCCTCTGTGGTGAATGAGACTTGCAATAGTAAAAAACTGGCTTTCTGCTCCGGTTCATATATTATCTGCTACAGTAGTTCTGCTTTCACAAAGCATGAAAAAAGAAATCGGTCCTGTAATTGCTTTATCATCGCCTTCTTCCCCTCCCCCACCCTCTCTCTGAGGTAATCTTTCTGTCTAAAATCCTGTATCTTTTCAATATGATCCTGATTCAATCAGATCCCGCCTTGTGTTATATCGGGCAGCTCATCTTTCAGAGAGAGGAGAAGAGACAAAAAAGATCAATTGAAAGATAACAAAAATAGTTTGGATTCAGAGTGTTAGCCGTGTTAGTCTGTATCAGCAACAAGAACGAGGCGTACTTGTGGCACCTTAGAGACTAACAAATTCATTTGGGCATAAGCTTTCGTGGGCTAAAACCCACTTCATCAGATGCATGGAGTAGAAAATACAGTAAGAAGATTATATATACACACACACACAGAGAGAGAACATGAAAAGATGGGGATTGCCTTGCCAACTCTAATGAGACAAATCAATTAAAGTGGGCTATTATCAGCAGGAGGAAAAATCACTTTTATAATGGTAGTCAGGACGGCCCATTTCAAACAGTTGACAAGAAGGTGTGAGTAACAGTGGGGGGAAATTAGCATGGGGAAATAGTTTTTAGTTTGTGTAATGACCCATCCACTCCCAGTCTTTATTCAGGTCTAATTTGATGGTGTCCAGTTTGCAAATTAATTCCAGTTCTGCAGTTTTTCATTGGAGTCTGTTTTTCAAGTTTTTGTTGTTGAAGAATTGCCACTTTTAGGTCTGTAATTGTGTGTGTCCAAGGAGGTTGAAGTGTTCTCCGACTGGTTTTTGAATGTTATAATTCTTGACATCTGATTTGTGTCCATTTATTCTTTTGCGTAGAGATTGTTCGGTTTGGCCAATGTACATGGCAGAGGGGCATTGCCGGCACATGATGGCATAGATCACACATACTGTGGAACTCACTTCTGCAGGAAGTCACTGAGCACAAATATGGTGGCTGGATATTTAAAAAGATAATAATGAGAAAATTATTCAAGAATACGTCAGTGATTCCTCTTAGATTGTGTTTGCATTCCTTCTTTGCTTTTTGTGAGCAAAACTGTGGTCATAAGATTCTTGGTGAAATTAGAGCTCATAGCTGAGATGAGTTTAATCACACAATTAGATAAGTTTTTATGACAGAAGAGTTTTTGTTTGGGGCAAATTCAAAAGTAGTTCATGGAAGTAGATCATACAAGTAACAGAAACAGTACCATGTGTACATTAAGAAATTTGCCCTGATGTAATCATACTAGTGCTAACTTCCAAAGTAGATGCACTGCACTGGTGCAAAACTAGGCTTACACTGAGGCATCTTTCTTTTGGTAAATTAAACCAGGGCAATTGTTTTTTAAATCTGCACAAGCCCTTAGATGATCAATCTCACAGCTCAAAACTCTAGTGAAAATGATAAACTACTCAGAGGAATACGTTTAGCAAATAAATCACATGTGATGAATAGGTTGATACTTGTATTCACAAAAATTCACTAAACAAGTTTGGATACTTAACAAGTTCATGAAACTTTGTCAGACACCACCCCATCCCTCCCCTCACCTAATTTGTAAACATGAAAAAAGACTAAATACACTGGTTACATTGTTTGTTTTGAATTATTTGCCTGGCTTTAAGCTCTCTACAAAGTAAGAGTGTTAAGAATAATCAAACCTCATGCCTCTGAGAATCAAAAGAGAATTTTCCCCTTCTGTCCCCCCCCCCCCCCCCCATGTAATTACTGTGTTATAAGTACATGGTAGGATTTTCCCTCTTCTTAATAGATACATCAGTGAATAGATACAACTGTTGGTGTCACTAGTTTGCTCTAGTACATCATATCTTCTATACCCTGAGAAATAAATACTTATTTTATACTGTGAAAATGAAACTGAATTGAGAGTACATGAACGCAGCAAATTAACTTTGCATCTGGCTGTTTCATAGAGGTTGGCCCTGATTTCATGCAGATACAATCACCCTGTTTGCTGATCAACATTGTGGGGAAGGGTTATTTGAATTATTATTAGTTCTCTTTGTTGTGATTTATTATTTGATGTTTCTCTGTTGTTAATATTGATAGTGTACATGTCGATAACAGATTGCTCTGTACTGCACATGAAATTAAGAACCTCCCATCAGAAATCTCCCCCCTCCCCCGTCCCGGTCTCCTAAGTTTCAATGAGGCTTGTAATGGATGGTGGTCTTCATGGCTTAAGGTGACCAGACAGCAAGTGTGAAAAATTGGGACAGGGGTGGGGGGTAATAGGAGCCTATATAAGAAAAAGACCCCAAAATTGGGACTGTCCCTATAAAAACGGGACATCTGGTCACCCTATCATGGCTTATCCAGATCCATCATGTGGTGTCATAAAACAGCAGCTGTTTTTCACTCTAGAAGTGGTTGCATTTTACTTGTGGGATTAGTAAAGGGCTTTGAAACCTTGGTGATGACAGGCACTATATCACTGTATCACGGTGTAATAATTTGCTAGGTTTGTTTGCCTTCCTGGCCTCTCAAACACTGCCCTCTATTCATAGACTTACAAAATTTAAGGTCAGAAGTGACCATCATGATCATCCAGTCTGACCTCCTGCACATGCAGGTCACAGAACCTCACCTACCCACTCCTGTAATAGACCCCTAATCTCTGGCTGAGTTACTGACGTCCTCAAATCATGATTTAAAGACTTCATGTTACAGAGAATCCACCATTTACACCTGTTTATCCCTGCAAGTGACCCATGCCCCATGCTGCAGAGGAAGGCAAAAAACTCCCAGGGTCTGTACCAATCTGACTGGGGGGGAACATTCCTTCAAAACTCCAAATATGGTGATCACTTAGACCCTGAGCATGTGGGCAAGATTCACCAGCCAGACACCCGGGAAAGAATTCACTGTAGTAACTCAGAGCCCTCCCCACCTAGTGTCCCATCAGCAGTCATTGGAGATATTTGCTGCTAGCAGTCGCATATTGTACTTTGGAGGATTGTCATTGCCAGCCCACCTCAAAGGGAAGTAATTAGTGGCTGCCAGCTACAGAGAGGATAAGTCACAGCGAAGGAAAATAAGTGAGAGAAAAGGAGGAGAAATATTAAGGGGGAGAAAAAGGGGAAATGAGGGTGGGGGAGGAGGAAGAGGCGTAGGCATCAGCCCAGGCAGCAGATGAAGAAGGAGCAAACCTCCATCTTTAGCTTGTCACCCCTTTTTTTTTTAGCAGTGTTGTCATCAGCACCAAGTCCACTGTGTGGCACATTTCCAGAGCGGGGACAAGGGTGGCTTTAGACAGGCTTCAGGCAGAGAGGCACCCGGAACTGAACTTTGCAGTGTTGAGCTTTTTCACTGGCGTCCCGTGGGCAGTTACAGTCTCATACTCCAGGTCCAATGGTACAGATTAATCGCTCATGTCACTACATGTTGTCCAGGTGCTGCCCAAATCCCTTTCACCAGCACCACCCAATGCCTGCTCTTCAGTGCTTAGTGGCAAGGCCTGTTATAGCAGTGCTGAGTCAGCTATAAATGTGCCAGCATAGTGCCTGAACCTGCTCCCACTAAAACATCTCAACGATGTCAGCAGAGGTAGGAATGGGCACATTTTTGGCATTGAATGTTCAGTGTGTAATGCTGAAAATTTGGCTAGTTCTAGTCCAGACACTGCACCTTTGTAATCAATTAATGTGGACTTAACACTATTCCCCAATGCAACCTCCCCACAATTTTCCTTAGCTCCTTTCCTACAAGCATTTTTTGCCAATATGAAGCTGAAGTGTGGGAATCAGGCTCAGGTAATGGAGTGCAGAGTTTTTTTCCTTGAGGCCTCTGGTTCCAAACCCAGCTCAGGTCACTAATGAATGAAACTTGTAACCATCTGAAGGCTGTTTGTTTTCTGTGTGAAACTAGTTGACAATCTCAATCTGTTTCCTAGTAGATAGGGCTCCACATTGCATTTAGCACTGATTGGATTTGATACCCTTTTATAAAGAGACGTAGGTCTGAGTGGTCATGGATGCTGGCTAACCTCTCATCCAGAAGGGATCTTGCTAGGAAAGATGGGAATGTGGGAAGTCCACATTAGGTGGATTAGGGAATGTGGGAAGTCCACTTCCATTAGGGTGGGAAGGAAGATCTAATGCAAAGAGCACTGACTGGGACTTGGATAGGGTCCTGGGAATTCAATTCCTGTCTCAGCTATGGACTTGCTGTGTATATGGGCAAGTCATTTAATCCATCTGCTACCTCACTTCCCCAGCTGTAATATGGGGATAATACTTCCCAACCTCACAGGGTGCTGTGAGGATAAAATCCATGGATGAGGGTGAGGTGCTCAGATACTACAATAATTAAGGGCCATATAAGTACCTAAAGAGAGTCCAGACTCTGTCCTGTGGCTTCACTGTCCAGTGCCTTTCATTAGCACTAAATTAACTATAATTTTTTAATGAGATTAAAACCAAAGCAGAAAGAATGTCTCCACATTGATGCTTGCTGCATTCAGATTGCGTAACTCTGAATGAAAGTATGTTTATGATGCACATGGTATGAGACATCTTGTTCTAATATACCCCAATGGATCGTATGCACTGGTGAAACACAGCTCCCCTCCGAATCAAGGGAAAATTTATCATAGTTCTCCATTGCAGGAATTTGTCCCATACAGTGTGTGGGGGAACTGAGAGGAAGGGAGTTTATTTGAAAAAAAAAAAAATCAGCCACCTCTAAAAAGTAGAGAAAGCAGCACTAGTTCCAGACAGTGGTACTGAGAACACAAGGGGTATGTGTGTTTGTGTGCATGCTCCTAAAATATCACTTTTTGTTTCAACATTTTTCACTCCATATTTTCCTGCACTGCACAATTTCTAGCCCTTGCTCAACTTGTATGTGTTCTGTTCACCCAGTTTTGGTTACAAATAATTAAATGACAAACAGCACATTTTAGATAGCCGCACCGCCCAAAATCCCGTGGGCACTTAAACAGCGAACAGAAAATATTTAGTCTCGGTCGTAGCCCCTGCATTTCCCTCTAATTGTAGCAACCGTGTGTCTGGTAGCAGGTTTGCGCTCTCTATGTTGTCAGGAAAGTTCTGCATATTTGTTTGTGGAAGGAGTTTTATTGCCGCACTTCCAGAGGCATGTAATTTAAAGTCTTTAACCTAGACCACTCCAGCAAGCTGGAGCTAACTCAGAATAAAATATACTTTCCCATCAGCACCTTCTGTTCACTGGCTCTAACTGGAAATACAGCCTGCCTTTTGGTTTGTATAGAATTAGCTTGATATTTTACTCCCATCCAGTGGCTTTTAGTAGAATTGCACGTTTCTATTCACCGTACAAGGCAAGCTACAAACAGCAAAGCATCAGTAGGGTAGGGCATATCCAGGCTCAATTTCAGATGGGCATAAAAATCCACTTCATTTGCCTACCAATCTCAATGGTGAAAAAGTTCTTTAAGAAGAAGGATCTTGCTTGTTTTTAGTGACAGAGAGAGGATCTGTCCAGAGTGGGCCTGATTTTCGTATAGTGTGCTTGGAATAAGGAACTGGCTATTTATGCTCATTTGAAATGGCCTTTCAAGGTGTCCCTTGCTTTTTAACCTGCATGTATTATTAATAAATATGGATGGGTTTAAGTGATTACTCTGATATATGAAAGTGTTCCATGATATCTGTTCAGTGCATATAATCTGGAGTTATGAGATTTTCTGGATGAAACCCTAAATGAGGTGAAACTCACCTTGTTTCTGGCTTCATTTCACGCTCAAAATTCAGGCCAGGTTCCTTGAAACTTTGCTGATGTAAACCTTTAAAGCTAATGTGGATTGTGCATTATCATCTTTGAAGTGCACCTCTCTACATGATTTAGACCAGCCATCGGCAACCTTGGGCACGCGGCTCGCCAGGGTAAGCCCCATGGCGGGCCGGGCCGGTTTGTTTACTTGCTGCGTCCACAGGTTTGGCCGATCGCAGCTCCCACTGTCTACGGTTCACCGTCCCAGGCCAATGGGGGCTGCAGGAAGCGGTGCGAGCTGAGGAATGTGCTGGCCATCAATTCCCACAGCCCCCATTGGCCTGGGATGGCGAACCGTGGCCAGTGGGAGCTGCGATCCTCCGAACCTGCGGATGCAGCAAGTAAACAAACTGGCCCGGCCCACCAGGGGGCTTACCCTGGCGAGCCGCGTGCCAAAGGTTGCCGGTGCATGATTTAGACCCTGATTTAGACTCTGGGTGAAGCATGGGCTGCTGTGTTTTCGATGTCAATACATGTCTTGTAAAAAGAAAACAAGAAAAATACCTGTGGCACCTTAGAGACTAACAAATTTATTTCAGCATAAGCTTTCGTGGGTTAAGAACCCACTTCATCGGATGCATGGAATGGAACTTACAGTGAACAGATATTTATACATTCAAAGAAACATGAGAAGGTGGAAGTGTCTATACCAATGTTAAGAGGCTAATTAATTGAAAGGAACTGTTATCAGTAGAAACTTTTGAAGTGATAATCAACAGGGGCCATTACAGACAGTTGACACAAAGGTGTTAAGGGAGGAAATAAATTCAATTAACGTAATGACCGAGCCATCCACGGTCAATATTCAAGCCTAAGGTAATGGTATCTAGTTTGCATATTAATTCCAATTCCGCAGTTTCTCGTTGGAGCCTGTTTTTGAAGTTATTTTGTTGCAAAATTGCTACTTTTATATCTGTCATTGAGTGATTAGGGAAGTTGAAGTGTTCACCTACTGGCTTTTGAATGTGATGATTCCTGATGTCAGATTTGTGTCCGTTTATTCTTTTGCATAGAGACTGTCCAGTTTGGCCAATGTACATGGCAGAGGGGCATTGCTGGCACATGATGGCATATATCACATTGGTAGATGTGCAGGTGAACGAGCCCCTGATGGCGTGGCTGATGTGATTAGGTCCTATGATGGTGTCACTTGAATAGATATGTGGACAGAGTTGGCATCGGGCTTTGTTGCAAGGATAGGTTCCTGGGATAGTGTTTTTGTTGTATGGTGTGTGGTTGCTGGTGAGTATTTGCTTCAGGTTGGGGGGCTGTCTGTAAGTGAGGACTGGTCTGTTTCCCAAGATCTGTGAGAGTGAGGGATCATCTTTCAGGATAGGTTGTAGATCTTTGATGATGCGCTGGAGAGGTTTTAGTTGGGGGCTGAAGGTGACGGCTAGTGGTGTTCTGTTGTTTTCTTTGTTGGGCCTATCTTGTAGTAGGTGACTTCTAGGTGACTACTACACTGAAACATGTCTTGTAGTATGTGTTCCCTGATACGAACTATATCCCTAATTAATTCCATCTATTATGCCAATCGTTGTAGAATTAAAATGTATTAATTACTACTATGTATATGGCACTGGGAAAAATTGTGGCTTAAAGGGAAAATAGCTCGGTAACCATTCTTCTCCCTCAAGTTCTATATCAGTTGCAAAAGTTTCTGCTTCAGCTAATTTTGTCGTCTTGTTGGAACCCCATAGGAAAGTGCCAAATAAGCATTTTGGATGGGAGCACATCAGCATGGATTCTGCTCAACGCATACAAGAGCCTGGGCAGTGGATTCATATTAATAATGAAGGAAGGTATGAGCTTTCCATCTTCTTAAATCTGAGGAAAGAGTTCACCAGGGGACCTAGATTACCCTTAACCCTACTGAACCAGATCCTCAGCTGGTGTAGATCCATTGATTTCAATGGTGCTCTGCTGATTTACACCAGCTGTGTGTCTGGCTCATCATATTTAACATTTTGGAAGCTTAACAAAAGGTCCACTCTTCAAAATGTTGTTTCAAGAGAGCGACGCAGCACGTCAGATTTTGAACAGCCTAATCTAAATCCAGATAGAAGGTGAGTTCCAGATTAAAACCTTGAGCACAATACTTAGAGTCTGTCTCAGTTTTTACATCTCCACACATCTTCCCTCCCTCGCTTCCTCCCTCCCTCCCTTTCAGGCATGTTCTGAAATTAGATAGTGGGTAACATTTTTAAAAGCTCCTAAATGAATTAGGAGTCTAAATCTCACTGGTTTTCAATGGATTTAGGGCTTGTCTAGATGGAGACTTAGTCATGGCAAGCTGGGCGTGTAAATGCACAATGCATTAACCTATTGCACACTAACTGGCTGTGTAGACCCTACTGCCATGCACTAAAAGTTCCTAATGTGCTGTGACTGAGTGTCACTGACCGAGGAAACGTGATAGTTAATAAGAGATCAAGTAACATGCCTGACTAAAGGTAAAAGTTAGTGAAGGTTGTGAGTTTGCTGTCACCTTGTGCATTTCCTGCTGATGGCAGGTCATGCAGAATGACACCGTCGTTGTGTTTAAAGCACAGATTGAGAGGTCATGTGAGACAGGCAATCCAGTAAGCTTGCCCCTTATCTTGAATGATGGTTTTTCTTTTGATAGAACCATTGACACAGTTAATTAAAAGAAGGTTAGATATTTACCTGGAGGAGATGGCAAAGTAGAAGAATGGGCAATTAGGCCAAAATCTTCAAACACAGGTGCCACGGATCCCCTAAGAACAGCCTTTTGATTTGGCAGCCTTCCTATACAAACTGAACGTTATCCAACTGGAGGAAATATTGGCATTATGGTTGCATCATCCTCACTGAAGCGCCATTTCACAGATCTAAAGCCTGCTAATAATGCTCATGTTGACCTCTCCAGCCCTGAGCTCAGCCCCTCTGCCCAGGTTCATGTCTCCTCTCCAATGCCTCTTCATGGATTAAGCTAAACATGGGATAATATAACTTTCTCAGCTTTTCCTCCTACCCCCTCTCCCCTCCTGCTTTCTCCATCACTACTGACAGCTCTTTTAGTCTCCTAATCACTGAAGCTTGCAGCCTTAGGTATATGGATGATGGGATTAATTGCACCCTCAGCAAGTTTGCAGATGACACTAAACTGGGGGGAGAGGTAAATATGCTGGAGGGTAGAGATAGGGTCCAGAGTGACCTAGACAAATTGGAGGATTGGGCCAAAAGAAATCTGATTAGGTTCAACAAGGACAAGTGTAGAGTCCTGCACTTTGGAAGGAAGAATCCCATGCACTACTACAGGTTGGGGACCAACTGGCTAAGCAGCAGTTCTGCAGAAAAGGACCTGGGGATTACAGTGGATGACAAGCTGGATATGAGTCAGCAGTGTGCCCTCGTTGCCAAGAAGGCCAACAGCATATTGGGCTATATTAGTAGCATTACCTGCAGATTGTGGGAAGTGATTATTCCCCTCTATTCGGCACTGGTGAGGACACCTGGATTATTGCGTCCAATTTTGGTCCCCCCACTACAGAAGGGATGTGGACAAATTGGAGAGAGTCCAACGGAGGGCAACAAAAATGATTAGGGGACTGGGGCACATGACTTATGAGGAGAGGCTGAGGGAACTGGGGTTATTTAGTCTACAGAAGAGATCAGTGAGGGGGGATTTGATAGCAGCCTTCAATTACCTGAAGAGGGGTTCCAAAGAGGATGGAGCTCGGCTGTTCTCAGTGGTGGCAGATGACAGAACAAGGAACAATGGTCTCAAGTTGCAGTGGGGGAGGTCTAGGTTGGCTATTAGGAAACACTATTTCACTAGGAGGATGGTGAAGCACTGGAATGGGTTACCTAGGGAGGTGGTGGAATCTCCATCCTTAGAGGTTTTTAAGGCCCTGCTTGACAAAGCCCTGGCTGGGATGATTTAGTTGGTGTTGGTCCTGCTTTGAGCAGGGGGTTGGACTAGATGACCTCCCAAGGTCTCTTCCAACCCTAATATTCTATGATTCTATATCATCAGTTTCCATCCTTCCTTGCACTCAGACTCCTGCCAAACATTTTGGTTCTCCCTCTGTAACATTTTTCAGGGCCCCAGCTCCACATGCAGGTACTGGAAGACTGGAGAACTCTAGCTTGAGCCAGGGATCTCAGGGCTTCTGGGCTTTCTGCTGTGAAGCCTGGAAACTCTAGTATGGACATCCAGGCTCTGAGCTCCGTGGCAGGCCTGCTATGCAGACTCTCCTGGGGCCAGGGATGCCTGGGCTTCCTGATTCCTGGGCCAGCTGCCTCCCTGGGCTGCCTGACTCTCAGGGCACCTGCCTCCCCAGGCCACAGCCCCGGGAGTCTGGAAACCCTGAGGTCCCCAGACCTGGGGCAGTCCACATGGCCAGGCTTCCCCAGATCTGCAGACTGGGAGCTCTGGCAGCTGCTGACTGAAATTGACAAGCTTGTCAGTTTCACTGGATGAACCTGACAAGAAAGGTAATTTCAATCAGCAGCTGACATTCAGGAAGGAGGCTTCATTTCAGAAACACCATGTGTCAGTGTTGCCAAAACAAAACTTTTGGTTCACAAGAAATTTTTAAAAATCTGGTTTCAGTTTGAATTGGAATGAAAACAAATGTCAAAATACCAAACTTTTTTGTGAACTGGAAATCCTGAATTTCAGCCAGCTGTATTTCTAAAGTCTGCCACTTCTTTTCTTTCCCTAGTGCCAATGTCTAGTCCAGGCCATACTGTACCCTTGCGCGCCCCCCCCCCCCCGCCCTTACTCCAGTCTAGCCAACAGATAAAATGCCCTCCCCCCCTTTTTTTTTGTTGGCTGATGCTTTAACCACCTTCCTGAGAATCTTTGCTGGCTCCTCGTCTCTTCCTGTCTAAAGTTCAAACTCCCCATCCCCAGTTCTCTTCCTCATCTCATCTCCTAGTTTACTCCCACCCTTGCTCTGCTCTACCTTCGCTACTATCAGCTTCATATCTTTTCTCATGCTGCTGTGTAGGCTGAAATGATTTCCCTCTCCCTGTGCACTCAGTGTCTGCCCTCTTCCAAATCCCTCCTCCATTCCCCCTTCTCTCACCTCCCTTGCCACAATCAATTTCCATTCCTGTGTTCCCTATGCCGTTTTTTTTTTTTTTTTTTTGCCCTAGCTCTCAGTCTCAACTTAAAAATTTTGGGACTTATTTGATTGGCTTGCTATATAAAGTGCCTCTATGCTTTATTGCCTTGCATGAAACCTTGCCCCTCCTTTCTCCATGTTTAGCTTAATGTTATGTCTCTAATTTGGACTGTAAGCCCTTCAGAGATGGGATCATATTCTTTTAAATTTCTTCAAAGTGTCATGCTCTTTGCTGGCTTAATAACAAATATTATTTTTTGCATTAAAATGAAAAAATGGGTTCGCCCAACAGCACATAAACCAATGCAAAGTGCTATGCTACTTTAAAGCCAGCTGGGAAAATGAATCAGATGCACTGATTAATATTCTGCTGGAAAGGATCCCATGATAGACTGGCATGTCGCTCTGTAGGTTTTGGTTTTAGCAGATGGGAAGAAAAAACAACATTTGGTCCAAAAGCCTATGTGTGTCTGAAATTTTGCTCATTTTGAGGCAGCATCTATTCTAGACATTAGAAACCTGATTGAATTAGCTCAGTAGGATCCTGTTTTGTCAGGTCTTTTTGTGGTTAAATGTGTAAAACTGACCGAACTCAAAAGCCAATGCCCAGTCTGAAATATGCAAACAGAATAACTGACAAAATAATAGAAAGGAAGGAGCTTTCATGTTGGACATGTCTCTCCCCTTTTTTCAGAGTGAATTGAGTATCTATTGATTTCTAGTCTCTAACAGATGGGGAGCGCTGAGAGAGTTCCTCCTCACTTTGAAAAGTCACAGTTTTTAGAGAGTTTGCTTTCATTAAGAAGTTATTTACTTTCTGATTTGATTCCGTCTGCGCTATGTACTTTTGGGTATTGATTGCACCAGGAGACAAACTGTGATTATGGATCTTGCAAAGCTGCCAAGCTCCTGCCATGCACTGGGAGACTGTCTTTTCTCTAAAAGCACGAGCTTGCCTAGGAATAGGAAGAAAAGCACATGTTCCATTAAGCAAAGTGGTGAGCGTCACTGCTAAAATGGGAGGCATAGCCAGTCAGCCTAGACAATTACACAGTGTCTTTTGTGCATATTTAAATACCATTGAAGAGGTCATGTGCCAAATAAACCCAAAATGCTCAACTGCTGCTTCACCGGAGAAGTCTGTGTCATCTTGAACAGAAATTCAAGTGCAGGGTGTGTTCAGAGCTTGTTTAAAGCATGCTGGGCTGAGCAAATGTATACTCACGCCTATGGTGGGGTGAAAGCCTCCAGTATTAGCAGGGTTGGGCTGTATTATTTTAAATCTGATTTAAGAATTGGAAAATTGACATTTGCCATGTGAAGCCATGTTGATGACCATACTAGAGCTACATTGAAGGTGTATGTTGGAATTACAGCTGGTTGATAATTTTTATGATTTTGACCCCCCCACCCCCACCCCCGTCCGATAGATGCACCTCTGTTGTTTTTTGACCAATTTACACAGAGGTCAAAAATGTTAGAAAATTCAACCAAAATTTTGGAATTTTTTTATGAACGTTTTTCTGCCTTTTCCAGCCAGCTCTAATTGGAATCTGAAATATTTGCACACTGTTTATTACTCCTGGGGGAATTATGTGCCAAAAAATTAAATATTCTATGCACAATATTTTAAATTTCTGCAAAAAGCCTGATGCTGGGTCCCAGGCTTGCACGGAGTTTCCTGCACGCTGCTGCCTCCTTCATTCAGGGCGTGCTGGGAACTGCAGCTTCTGGGAACCCTCCACTTCCTTCCCTCTGGCCTTGTCTTGTATATGTGAGCTGGGCTTTGCCTGATCCAGCAGCCCTAGTGGCAGCCAACATCTCTGCAGCCCATTTCTGTGGGGAAAAAAGGAAATTCTGTGCACACAGCATTAATTTCTCCAAAAGTCTGCATAGCGCAGTGGCACAGAATTCCCCCAGCGTAGTTGATTGACACTGCACACAAAGTGTACATAACAGCAGGTATAAAACAACGGGTAGTATAATCAATGGTTGGGGAAGAAATTCTGTACTATTAACTGTTTTAGTACGTGTGTCAGGGTTCCCTCCCCACTCTAAACTCTAGGGTAAAGACGTGGGGACCCGCATGAAGATCTCCTAAGCTTGTTTCTACCAGCTTAGGTTAAAACCCCCAAGGTACAAAATTCTCTGCACCCTGAGAAATGCTTCTGTCACTGCCACCATCAAGTGTTTTAAACAGGAATCCGGGAAAGGAACCACTTGAAGTTCCTCTTCCCCCCAAAATACCCTCTCAAGCCCGTACACCCCCTTTCCTGGGAAGCTTGAGAATAATCTCCTAACCAATTGGTTACACAGTGATCTAAAAACCCACCCCCGGGGTTTTAAAACCATAGAAAACAGTCAGCGTCTTAAAAGAAGGATTTTATTAAAACAAAGAAGGTAAAATCATCTCTGTAAAATCAGGATGGTAACTATTTTACAGGGTACTCAATTTCCAAACTCAGAGGGATTCCCCCTCTGGGCAAAACCTTAAAGTTACAGAAAAAACAGGAATAACGCCCCCCTCTAACACAGGGAAAGCTCACCAAGCAAAACAAACAGAAACCTACTCGCTATGCTGACTAAACTTACTTTAGAAAAGTGAGGTTTGGTGAGAAGACGACTGGTTTTTGAGGAGATTGATTTTCTGCAGATCCTTTTTTGTCTCCCAAGATCACTCTGACTCAGACAAAGAGCCACACACAAAGCCTTCCCCGCTCCCAAGATTTGAACGTATCTTGTTGCCTTATTGGTCAGATGCCAGCCAGGTCAGGTGTCAGCCTGGCTACCTGCATTTCTTAACCCTTTACTGGTAAGAGGATTTTATAGCACTGCACTCGACCCTCTCCCCCTTCCCTTTATTTTTATTACAACGTGTGAACACTAGGCAAAGTTTGGATAACATTATAGCAGTTCGTGAGTCAGGGGAGAAGCTTACAAAACAAACAAAAAAACCTATTCAGTTATGTAGCTGTCAGTCTATTTTAGGTATTTCTATGGCACCCATAACTCTATTGTCCAAGAAGCTTTCAACCTTTTAATATATTTCTCCTTAAAACACTCTGAGGTATGAGCATGCTAGTATCCTCATTGTATAGATGAGGAACAAGTGATTTGCCCAAAGTCACACACAGTCTGGTAGATCTGGGAAATGACCTGAGGTCTCCTGAGTGCCACACTAACCACTGGCCCATTCTCCTCTCCGTCCTAATTTAAAACTTGCATATGCATGTGCGTATATTAAGTGGCAAGGGTAGCAACCTCTATAGTTCAGGTTGCCTGACACTTCCTATTAAAAATCCTGTTTTCAGTTACTTATAATTTTGCCAAACTGTAACTATTCAGGCTGAAATTTTCCATGGGAGATGTCTGCATCAGGATGATCTTTTTAAAAACATTCAGCCAAAATGGTTCAGCCACTTCTGAGAATGATAGTAGGGAACACAACATTGTTTTGCCCGTGTAAACAAATTGGTTGTAAGAATGTGGTGGTGTGTGGTTTTTTTTTTTTTTAGAAACTCTAGTGTCCCCCTTCTTTGGAGCAAGTACTTGAAATCTGGCAGGGAGTCACCTTGTTATGAGGGATGTGCCTTTGGATTTTCCTGTGGGAAAAAACACCTGAATTTGGCCAAGTTGTGAGCCTTTGAAAAGTCTCAGTTTGCACATGCTCAGTAGAGACTTGTTAGAGTTTAGCTGCTAAATTCTCCAAAGATTTTTGTCTCTACTGAGAATGCTTCATCTCCTCACCGCTCCTATATGCCAACTGCCCTGTGCATGTGCTCTCCCCACAGAGCATCTTCCATCCCAGGACAGCAGGGTCTGAGTGTGTCTTTCCCTGCTATTGCTACTTCTTGCTGCTGTGGTCCTGGGTACCAGAACTAAGGACAGGGAGCCTGGCTCTCCTGTCCACACAGTGCTCCCCTGATAGCACCTAGCCAACAAGGAGAAAGTGGCCTGACTTGAATGCAGAGGGGTGAGGAATGAGAGACCTGGAGGATGAGGAGGCGGCTGCAGGAGGCAGAGGGTGAGGAGAACTGTGGGGGAGGGAGGGAGGACAGTGAGATACAAGAGCTGGAGAGGAAGGGGCAAGGAACAGCCGTCTGGGTGAAGTGAGGGAGAAATGGGTTGGATAGCAATGGTAGAGAGGGGACTGGGAGGGCCTGGGGTATATATAGGTATGAATGGGAGGGAAAATAGATCAGAGTGGGAGGTAAGGACAGGAGTTTAGGAAGTGGATAGAGACAGAAGAGTCTGTAACCCACTAGAGCATACTCCTCTCCAGAAACCTGGAAATAAACCCAGAAGTCCTGAGTCTCAATATTCCTCTGCTGTCAGCAAATAGCTGTGAAATTCACTGGCAAAATGTGTGTGTCATCCCCCTCTAGTGCTTGATCGACATACTCCGCCTACTGCTGCTATCAGTTACTCCATTAGCTGAAGTGGCAGAGGTCTTTGTGGTAGATTTAAAGGTCCCAACCCAGCTGATGACCCATGTAGGTGTCAGTGTGATTCTATGTGATGGAAACAATGTATTTTCAGTTTGCTTTTTTAAAAACCTAGGAGATTTCACACCTGTATGTATAATAAAAAAATATTAAGGTTGCAAAGTTAAGTCCTCAAAAAATAGGAAATGCTAGAGTTAAAGTTGCCTGGCCCCCATATGCTCTGATCAGTCTTTAATTACATGATCACATACTGTTTTTTGCCTCATTTAGTGCACAGGATGGGCCCACTCTGGGGATGAATCAGGATTGTATAAGCAGGATGCTGTTTTCTGTAGGAGCCCCACTGTTACAACTGCAGGGCTAGCTGCACCTCTGTCTCTTACCTGGTCTCTCTGAGTGCATCCTCCCAGGTATGAGGCCTTGAGCCTTTACCTCTCCTGGGGATGGAGTTCCATGCTTCTCCCACACTTAGACCTGCCCCTGGGCTACGCTATCCCATGTATCAACTGTGCTTCCGTAATGGGGTAAGAAGAGGTAAGGCAAGAGTATGTATAAATCTTTTACACTCCCCTTATTCCTGTACCTCAGTTTAACTCTTTGCTGAGGCATAGACTAGAGTTCTGTCAGTTCAGGACTTTTCAGAAAGCATTGCACAGAGTGTTAAACCCTATGGCTGTTGTATGTGAAACCCTGATAACAAGTGTTAATAGTTCCCAGTCCATTTCAAAGAGAGGCTACCATACACTGTCTTACTAAAACATTTAATGCACACAGTAAACAGTATAACATATGGTAAATGGTATTTGGAAAACTATGAATAAACTTAAACAAAAGCTATTAGACAGTAAATCTATTGGTGTTCCTCAGACAGACTCCTTCCCATCCCTCCATCCCCCCGTCCTTGCCAGTCAGCTTCAGAACCTTCTACTTGGCATGTCTAGTAACTGCCACACCTTAGTCTGGATGTTTCTGGGCCCTTCCAGATGAGTTGTCCTGCCCTGTGCACAGGTGCAGAGACACAAAATATCCCATGTCCCCTCCCCACTGCTTCTCTCCCTTTCTTGGTCCAAACAAGGTTAAACGCTGCAGCATAAAGCATGTCCTACCCAGCATGTCCGACTGAGCTCGGCACCTGCGGTTCTTCCCTTTGGGAATCTGTGAGCACGGCTGTAGATGGTGACCAGATGGCCTTCAAACCACTGTAACAACAAAATGTTTAGAAAAAAAGGATTTTAAGCCAACAACCAGTCTACAATTGTCAATCTGACCTAAGACTTGCTACCCCCTGGTGAGAGCCTAGACAGGCCTAACTCCTTCCAAATGCTCCAGGGATGGGTGTGTCTGTGGCAGAGTCAGCCTGGTTTCCAAGAGCAGATCCCCAACTACCTCCTTTGAGAGAGACAGAGACCCAGCCAGACTCCCTTAGTTCTTCTCAATCCCCAGGCTTTTTGCCTTTAAGGACTGATCCAAGGGGCTCAGTGGAAGGTTGAACCAGAATCCCCAGAGCTAATGGCTCTGCCATTATCCCATAGCAACCCTCAAATGTTAGCTGAGGGCTGGCTTATTTTAAGCCATTTTCTGCATGTCTTCCTTACAGCTCGCTGTTAAACTAAACCAATATAGTCATGTAGTAAATATCCCAATAACTAGGGCCCTATCAAATTCACGGCCATGATAAATGCATCACGGACTGTGAAATCTGGTCTTTTGTGTGCTTTTACCCTATACTATAGAGATTACACGGGGGAGACCAGTGTTTCTCAAATTGGGGGTCTTGACCCAAAAGGGAGTTACGGGGGGTGGGTCACAAGGTTATTTTAGATGGGTTGTGGTATTCCCACCCTTACTTCTGAGCTGCCTTCAGATCTGGGTGGCTGGAGAGCAGCAGCTGTTAGCTGGGCACCCAGCTCTGAAGGCAGCGCCCCGCCAGCAGCAGCGCAGAAGTAAGGGTGGCAATGCAATACCATGCCGCCCTTACCTCTGCACTGCTGCCTTCAGAGCTGGGCAGCTGGAGAATGGCGGCTGCTGACTGAGGGCCCAGCTCTGCGGGCAGCAGTGCAGAAGTAAGGGTGGCAATACCATACCGTGCCATCCTTACTTCTGCCCTGCTGCTGGCGACAGCGCTGCCTTCAGAGCTGGGCTCCTGGACAGCAGCCAATGCTCTCCAGATGCTTTGAAGGCAGCGCTGCTGCTAGCAGCAGTGCAGAAATAAGGGTAGCAGCACCGCAACCCCCCCTACAATAACGATGAGATCTCCCCACAACTCCTTCATGGGTCAGGACCCCTACAATTACAACACCGTGAAATTTCAGATTTAAGTAGCTGAAATCATGACATTTATGATTTAAAAAATCCTATGACTGAGAAATTTACCAAAATGGACCGTGAATTTGGTGGGGGCCGTACCCATAACCAAGTCAGCATAGAGCATTCACTGATAACTACTGATACACAGCAGCTCCACGCACATTATACTTGCCTCATTTGTTGTAGAAGTTGGAAGGTGTGAACGATTTGTAATACTGGGGCCGGCAGGTTTAGACCTGCCCATAACTAAATGCCTGTGCCCCTCTATTAAGGGGGAGGAACCACGAAGCCCAGGGTACAATTGATTTCTGGGGACAACAAATGGAAAAGAAATAGAAGTGGAAGTGAGGTTAAAGGTAAAAAGTTGAGGATCAAGAGGGGGACAGTGAGCAGCGAATCCCTAACCGCACTGATTACTCCTCAAAGATGTCTAGAGAGTCAGTGGATACTGCCCAGAGGAACTCTGCTTATAGACATGACTGAACAAGGGAATGGAAATAGGTCCAACAGTGGCAGTGCACCCCCCCCACCATCCAGCTTCGTTCTCCTGGAGTGATCGACGGCCATCTTGGCCAGTGCCAGGAGGGGGCTGACAAGGAAGTCCCATGACTTTGTGGAGCCACAGATGGGGTGTACATAAATGAGGAGGCGTGGAGTGAAGAACAGCCATACCTTGAGTAAGAGGTTCTGGGGTAGCTGGAAGAGGGGCTGTAACCTGGCACATCCTACACTGATGTGTGCCAGGGTCTCCCTCTTGCCACAAAAGGGACAGGTGTCAGGAGTAAATGTTCACTGTTGGCCACACTGGGTATATCTACACTGCAAGCTTACTGTGTGTGGTTGCTTCTGAACACGGCTGTGTTGATGTTTAGACTGGAGAAAGAGGGGGAGGGGAGGGAACAGCAGGGGGTGGAGTCCCAGGAACAGCCATGGTGGTAGAAGCCCAGAGTCAGCTCATATGGCCAGAGGGGCTAGCAGGTGTCCTAGATCCATTTTCCAAAAATCTGTTTGAGGAGAGGCCCAGGGAACAGCCTGGAGAGGAAGTGGCAGAGGACCAGGAATCAGATCCAGACCATGGTAAGTGGTGCCTGCCTTCTTATCATTATCACGAGGTAAAGTGCAGCCTAAGTGGGAGGGATTTCCAGGTTATGACCAATAAAGTTATTGTTATGGAGGATATTGCATGCAATGGGGGCATGTTTAACTTCAATTGAGGTTAAACAACATTTTCTGGCCTCCCTTTCTTCCCCTTTCCCCTCTACACCACTTATGATCCAAGATGGACCCCAAGAGGGGGAAAAATTAAACACGTACTAGTGATTCATTTTAACTATCTTTTCAGTTATTATTAAAAATATAAATAAATTAAGGGTTACAGGACTAGCAAGCATGAGTGCTTAGCTTTGCACATACTGTCCTCTTCACAGCTCAGTCACACTAGGAGCATGATGTAGATTTACACCAGGTCCGTAACTAGCATCGAAACATTGTCCCAGACAGTATGGGTTATAAGTCTGCATAAAGTGAAAAAGGCCCTTGTGGACCTCAGTGCTTGGTCTTGTCTGTTTGTGGCAAGCTGTCTAGGCTGGGGAGGAGTGAGGGAGGGGGAGGAAGAGGTGAAGTCAGTTCAGCTGTTAGCAAGCATCTGCATTCTAGTTCAGAATCCTGCTAAAGTTGGCCCACATTTCCCCCCACTCCTGTTAGGCAATGCTGGAGAATTTTTAATGTAGGAGAAATCCAAGGTGTTTGGTGAGATTCCTGAGTAGGGCAAACTTCTAATGGCCATTTTGGTAGCTTATCAGCCCTCTCCATTCTTCATATGCTGTTGGAGTCACCTAGCAATAAAAATTTCCAATGAGTGAGGAACTACAAACCCTGGGATATGCCTCCAGAAATCCTAGTGCCATACACCTGTAACTGCCATGCCAGTGTGGACATAGATACACAGGTATGGGTTGTGAGCAGCTCTCCAGTGTGGGTGCTTGGAGGTGGGCTTGGCTAGCATGCGCCTGAGCCAGGACAGGGGTACACACCACAGGGCAGGCCCTACCCATTGTGTGTGCCTCATTGTCTGGAGGCACAATGGGAGCGAGACACCTGAACTATATTTGTAGCGGGGCTGAGCACTCGCGACTAAAACTACAGATGACTGGAGATGTGCTTTGACAAATAAAATGATAAACACTCTGAAAATTGAGGCCCAAGTGTCTCAAGTGGGCACCCAAATTAGTGACCCCTTTAGATAATGTTGGCCTTAATTGCTATGTGCCTCAGTCCCTAAACTGCAAAATGGGGATTATAAGACTGCCAATTCTCACAGAGGTAATGTGAAGAGAAATTCAGTAATGTTAGTGAAGCACTCCCATTCTGTGGTGAGAGCATCATAGACATCCCCAGGAGCAAACTAATAATTTTGTATGCAGCACAGGCTTTGGCTGGTACACCGTAAATAAGGCCTCGGGCCACACATTGAATGAGGAGGATAAAAAGAAACACTGAATAACTATTCATTCACTAAGCAAGGCAGGGGGAAAAAATAGTACATGATCATGTCATTAAAGACTGTATCATAATGCATACACGCAAGGGGGGCGAATTAAGGTTTCTCAGGCAACCTTAAGTCTGGCATTTTCGTTTGCTAACTTGTGAATGCTTGGCTTGGCAACCTTCTTTTAATGTCGTTATTCTGTAATTCTATTTAGTGCTATGATAGCAGAGCATTAATTAACATAATTGAGCATCAAAACTGTCCATATCTCTTACAAAGAAATGTAAGATGTGTACGACGCCACTAACTCATGAGCTTGTCTTTGCAATACTTTCTCCCCACTTCTTCTCCCGCTTCCCCTGTTATAGCTCTGCTGAACTTGTAATCTCTTTGGGGCAGCACATGTGGGCCAAGTAGAGCTGCTCCCGATTTACTCCCATGTAAGTGAGTAGAATCTGACCCAAGTGTCTTTGTGGCCCTGTGGCACCTAAAGCACCATGGGGGGGCACACGGAATAAACTATTAACAACAATAATAATAAATGAAGTTTCTTCATCATTCCCCTCTTCTTCAGCCATGTCCGCAACCACTGTTATGTGCACTGGTTTCTTGAGCAGAGTATGCCATTACTTTGAAGCATGGAGTGATGCAATAAACCAGCAGAAAAATTCATTAATGCTATGTGAGCATAATTGGCCTGATTCTTATCTCACTTACACCAGCGTAAGGCCTCACTTCAGGGGGGTGCTTAAGCATGTTACCTTATTTCTTTGCATTTGTGCCCTTCTTGTGAGCTTGTTTGCCTCTGTGCTGCTACCCACTGGCTCTCAGTCAGTGAAAAAGATGGCCCAGGGGCTAGGATATGAACCAGGGATTTGGGAGCTCAAGGTTCAATTCCAGACTCTGATACAGACTTCCTGTGTGACCTTGTGCAATCACTCAATCTCCCTGTACGTCACCTCCCCATCTGTAAAATGGGGATAATAGGACTTCCCTACCTCACAAAGGAGTTGTGAGGCTATGTTAAAGGCTGTGAGATGCTCAACTACTATGGTAATGGCGAATCTGCAAGTACTTTGCATAGACCCTTCCATGGCGCTCTCATCAGGTAACACTACAAATGTTTACAAGCAGTCATAATGCCCCAGTGAAGTATTTTTATCCCCATTTTATAGATGGAGAAATCGAGACAGAGAAGTTTTGTGATTAGACAAAAAGTATTGAGGATGCCTTTCCCACTAGATCTATGTCTCTGCCACTAGGTCTAGTCCATAATGCCTCTCTCAGTAATGAACTGTCCCTTCCTGTCCCACCCTTTGTAGTCAGCAGGCAGCAATCATCAACTTGCACTGTACTTACTGTTCATAATAAAAGATCTCCACAGTGCTGCATTGGAAGTTATGGTGAGGACATGGAACAAGGTATGTTATTTGAAGCACAACGATTATACAATATAATAACAAATGTTTGCATTTTACAATGTTTTATCATATGTTTAAGGGGTAATGTTTGGAGTGGAGGGGGGTTTCCCTAGATGGCTTTTGCAGGCAATTAAACAAAGAAGCAAATGTAAGGTATGTTAATAAATGTAACAGAGGTTTATTACCCTGTGCAGTTTACTACACCATGAGCATCATTCTTGTTACATCACACAAGGCAAAGCATGGCAAACCATACCATAATTATTTTGTAGGGCTGTTGATTAATCGCAGTTAACTCACGTGCTTAACTGAAAAAAATTAATCGCAGTTTTAATCGAACTGTTAAACAACAGAATACCAATTGAAATGTATTAAATATTTTGGATGTTTTTCTACATTTTCATATATTGTATTCTGTGTTGTAATTGAAATCAGTCTATATTATTGTTGATTACAAAGATTTGCACTGTAAAAATAATAAACAAAAGAAATAGTATTTTTCCATTCACCTCATACAAGTACTGCAGTGAACATAAGAATGGCCGTACTGCAAAGTGCAATCTCTTTGTCGTGAAAGTGCAACTTACAAATGTAGATTTTTTTTGTTACATAACTGCACTTAGAAACAAAACAGCGTAAAACTTCAGAGCCTACAAGTCCACTCAGTCCTATTACTTGTTCAGCCAATCACTAAGACAAACAAGTTTGTTTACATTTACAGACGATAATGCTGCCCTCTTCTTCTTGACAATGTCTCCTGAAAGTGAGAACAGGCATTTGCTTGGCACTTTTGTAGCCGGCTTTGCAAGGCATTTACGTGCCAGATATGCTAAATATTCATATGCCCTTTTGTACTTTGGCCCCCATTCCAGAGGATATGCTTCCATGCTGATGACGCTCGTTAAAAAAGAATGCGTTAATTAAATTTGTGACTGAACTGGGGGAGAATTGTAAGTCCCCTGCTCTGTTTTACCTGCATTCTGCCATATATTTCATGGTATAGCAGTCTCGGATGATGACCCAGCACATGTTGTTCATTTTAAGAACACTTTCACTGCAGATTTGACAAAACGCAAAGAAAGTACTAATGTGAGATTTCTAAAGATAGCTACAGCACTCGACCCAAGATTTAAGAATCTGAAGTGCCTTCCAAAATCTGAGAGGGATGAGGTGTGGCGCATGCTTTCAGAAGTCTTAAAAGAGTAACACTCAGATGCTTAAACTACAGAACCTGAACCACCAAAAAAGAAAACCAACCTTCTGCTGGTGGCATCTGACTCAGATAATGAAAATGAACATGCGTTGGTCTGCACTGTTTGGATTGTTATCGAGAACCCATCATCAGCATGGATGCATGTTCCCTGGAATGGTGGTTGAAGCATGAAGGGACATATGAATCTTTAGCGCATCTGGCATGTAAATATCTTGCGATGCCGGCTACAACAGTGCCACGTGAATTCCTGTTCTCACTTTCAGGTGACCTTGGAAACAAGAAACGGGCAGCATTATCTCCTGCAAATGTAAACAAACTAGTTTGTCTGAGCAACTAGCTGAACAAGAAGTAGGACTGAGTAGACTTGCAGGCTCTAAATTTTTTACATTGTTTTATTTTTGAATAGTCTTTTTGTACATAATTCTACATTTGTAAGTTCAACTTTCATGATAAAGAGATTGCACTACAGTACTTGTATTAAGTGAATTGAAAAATACTATTTTTTTTACAGTGCAAATACTTGTAATAAAAATAAATATAAAGTGAGCGCTGTACACTTTGTATTCTATGTTGTAATTGAAATCAATATATTTGAAAATGTAGAAAACAACATCTAAAATATTTAAATAAATGGTATTCTATTATTGCAGGGATCTCAAACTCAAATCAATGCGAGGGCCACATGAGGACTAGTACATTGGCCCGAGGGCCGCATCACTGAAACCTTTTCATACAACGATACAAAAGTACAGTCAAAAATGAAAACAATGAAGAGTAATATAGTATGCTATTAAAAGTCAATGTATTAACTCTTTTAAAACTGTAATGCGAAGAGGGGTTTTAATAAAATATAAACACCTGTAACTATTCCTTATGTGGTCAGTAACACTGATGATCTACACTAACAGTCTATCAACATAGCTGTAATGGCAGGAACTTTTTAAAGTAATTATTCATACAAAATGTGTTGCCACTTTTAACAAACATTCTTCCCAACTACTCACAGCAAAGAATCATACATGCTGAACGTCATACCTCAGACTGCTCATCTAGTCCATGAGGCCCCGCCCCTACCCCGCCTCTTCCCACTCCTTCCCTGCCCCTATTCCAACCCCTTCCCCAAATTCCTGCCCCGGCCCCGCCTCGTCTCCGCCTCCACCCCTGAGTGTGCCGCATCCTTGCTCCTCCCCCCTCCCTCCTGGAAAGTCCTAAGCACCACCAAACAGCTGTTTGGCAGCGGGATGCGCTGGGAGGTAGGCGGAGGAGCAGGAACTCATCCCACGTGTTTGAGACCCCTGTATTATTGTTTAATAATTAATCACATGATAAATTTTTTAAATCACTTGACAATCCTATTATTTTGTATTGTTTTGTGAGGATTTGAAAGATCTTTGCTGCTGCTTTCTCTGACTTTTTAATTGATGTCACTCTGAGACCAAGTCTTTAATCACTAATAGTTGGAGAATGGAACTAAAAATGTGGCTCATTGTCTGGGGGGAGCAGCAACCTGTGTGCAAAAGGAGTGATGTCATGTTAGACACAACAAACCAAATTTCAGTGGAGTTACACCAGGGATGACTTTTGGCCCATTGTCGGGCTGGATTTCAGTGTCTTTTAATATTACCTGTTTCTGGACACATGTTCCCTGCGAGCCTCTTCATATTATATAGTGTGAGAGGAAGGATGCTCCGGTGGCTTAGACACTCCCATGGGACTTGGGTTCAATTCCCTGCTCTGCCAACGCGCCCTTTGTGTCCTTGGGCATGTCGAACTCTGTACCTCAGCTGTACAATGGGGTAATAACCCTGCTCCACCTCACAGGGGCGCTATGAGGATAAATGTGTTAAAAGATGGTGAGGTGCTCAGATATTATGGTTATAGGGGCCTGTGACATCCCAAATGTTTTCTGTCCAATTTCCTTTGGACAGAAAATTGGGGTTTTGACTGAACACCCACTATCCAAAGTTCCTCCTGGAGGAGGCTGTTGAGATGATGCAGAGCTGTGCTGTTGTTCTGAAGTCCATGGAGGGACAATTCCATCCTTCCCGTGAGAGCCTCTGAGCACAGGCCAGTTACTTGGGTTCTGTGCATGGATCTACATAGTCCATTGTGTTTTTACCAGTAAGGGAATTACAGGCTCCCCATATGTATGGGGATGAATTATGAACAAGAGGTGAATCCTAATGAAGACAACTTCTTCCATCGAGGTTTTTGGGGGGTAGCTAATCAGCTCTGAATGCTACATTAGATACTGTATATTATCCTTGAAATTAGAAAGTGCTGTAGAATACATATCAGGTATGTTTGCATTAGTAATTGTGCCTTTGAGGTAAAATAAAGTATTAATAGGAAGAGAGTAATAGAATTTGCAGCAAATCTATTCACAGGGACATTATGTTTTCAAATTCTGCAGGAGTTCTGTACCAAGGTCATTCGTTTCTCTCTCCTCGTTTGTCTGCTATAGTTGTCCCAGTAGTTGCTTTAATAATAATAATATAATATAAACGGAGATATGCCAATCTCCTAGAACTGGAACAACCTTGAAAGGTCATCGAGTCAAGTCCCCTGCCTTCACTAGCAGGACCAAGTACTGTCCCCTGACAGATTTTTGCCCCAGATCCCTAAATGGCCCCCTCAAGGATTGAACTCACAACCCTGGGTTTAGCAGGCCAATGCTCAAACCACTGTTTGAATGGCAATTCAAAATGTTCTGAATTTTGAATTGTTCTGAATTTTGAATTGCCAGCCAAATGTGCTGAAGGATGTTTTCAGTTTATTAGCTGGAAGTGGTAGGTTTCTCAGCCGCTTTCCTTGAATCACCTTTTGAGGTTTTGTCTTTGAGCTGTGAAGCTTTTGTCTATATTCAGTGGTTTTGATGAGCTTCTCAAAATTCTGTCATTTGAGTAAATTGTGCCAGGCCGTGGCTTCTCTAAGTATCTTCTCTGATGATTAGGCTGAATTCCATTATAGGTGTGATGTTCATAAAGGTGCAATAAAAAGCAACCAAAGAAGGGCTGGGAAAGACAATTGAGTGTCTGACACAATGCAGCAGAGAGGTAGAGATTAATTCCCCCATGTCACTTACTCAGGGCAGTAAGGTACTTTTGTCCATATAGAATGTCATAAGTCTGTTAAGAGGCCACCGGCACAATTTGATCTTCTACCTGTAAGTGTAATGTGGAGTAGATTTAGGGATTATGAGCAGCTCAGAGTGCTTTTAACCTCTCCCTCCTGGGTCTTGATAATTCAAAGCAACTTCCCCTGGCAGGTGCTTTGGGCTAGGAATGCCCGAGGTTGCAATCAGGGCACAGAGCGAATGGACTGTGTCGCTCCTCCTTCAGACACTTTGCAAAAGAAAACATGATTTCTTTCTGAAAGTGAAGGAGAACCACAAGTAAAATCCCAACCTCCTTGTTCAGCTCAAATCCCAAATAAATTCAGTGAGGGTAAGGACTCAAGGAGTCTGTGCCTCCCTTATGTTGAGTAGCACTTTATGAGATGGTTAGTCCTTTTGATGTCAGTGAGATTCCATCTGTAATGAGGTATGGCTCACTGTGAGGAAGGCTGACAGAATCAGGCCCTACTGAATGAACTAAGATGATATATCACAAAGAGAATTAAAGAAAAACTTCATTAAACCCCCCCACATATTTAAGATCAGAGGCCAGTTTGGGGTTCCCTTTACTTGTGCATGGCTGCCAATGGACCCAAGAGCTGTTTTAATGACTGGAAATAGCCAAGGCCTAGGGGACACCAAGGGTCGTGGGGGATTCTCCATCACTGACCATTTTAAAATTAGGATTGGATGTTTTGCTAGAAAATCTGGTCTAGGAATAATTGTGGGGAAGTTCTGTGGCCCGTGTTCTACAGGAGATGATCACTGTGGTCCCTTCTGGTCTTGGAATCTATGAAACCTCCATGAGAGCATTCTTGGCACTGACCCTTATGCTGGGAACCCTGCCGCAGCTGGCATAAAGCCAACTATGCCGACCCTTGAGTCTTCTGGGGACTTCCCCCTACACTGGAGGATAGCTTTTATGATAGCTTCACACCACCAGAGTGTACATATGCCTCATGTACCTCTTATTTACTCAGGTGTAGCTCCATTGTTTTCATTGGCGTTACTCTGGATTTACACCAGCATCATAGAGCCAACCTCTGTGCCCAGTTACAATTGTACGACCTCCACTGAAATCACTGACTTTGCCTGGGTGTGACTTAGAGGGGAATTTGGCCCTACGGGTCTGATTCTACTCTCATATATATTCTTGAGTTACATCGGTGTAACTCTATTGGAGTCGATGGCATTACTATGCTTTACATGTGAGAGAATAATTTAGCCTTTAGTCTTTTTCCATCTCAGCTGTTTTTAATACACTGGCAAAAACTACAAGTAAAACCCTAAAGAGAAAAAGAGCTTTCCATAATGTTTTTCTTAAGCAAAATATTGATAGTAACAACTTTTATCTGTGTGAGAAAAGTAATAATCAAATCAGTCTGATTTCTTACTGGAGCAGAACAAATCTGTCTTTTGTTTTCTGAGCTGTAAACAAAGGTAAACAGACTTAGGCCTTTGGGCATCTCCTTCCCGGCAGGAGGGATTATTGAAAAGCACCATAAGTAATGAAAATGTAAATGGGGCATAAAATACATTTTAAAAAAAGAAATTGAAAGCACTTTGCATCCTACTTTTTAAATTTAAGTGAAGAGCATTTCCTGTCACTCTCTTTTTATTATAAAAAGTAGAAGAGTGACTTTCATATGGGAGAACTTTTTTTAAAAAAATAGAACTTTCCGTGACATCTTTTCTCACATTTATTTCTTTTCCTGGCTATGTTTGCTAGCTATTAAAATCATGTACATTTTAAAGGAGGGTTCCTCTCCTTCCTAGTCCATTTTTCCTTTTTTTCCCTCTGATTTTTCATAGTACAAACGTTGTCGTCTTAATCTTGAGATCCTCTCAGACCCACCTCCTCTCTTTTCATAGAATCATAGAATCTCAGGGTCGGAAGGGACCTCAGGAGGTCATCTAGTCCAACCCCCTGCTCAAAGCAGGACCAACCCCAACTAAATCATCCCAGCCAGGGCTTTGTCAAGCCTGACCTTAAAAACCTCTAAGGAAGGAGATTCCACCACCTCCCTAGGTAACCTATTCCCGTTCTTCACCATCCTACTCGTGAAAAAAGTTTTTCCTAATATCCAACCTAAACCTCCCCCTCTGCAACTTGAGACCATTACTCCTTGTTCTGTCATCTGCTACCACTGAGAACAGTCTAGATCCATCCTCTTTGGAACCCCCTTTCAGGTAGTTGAAAGCAGCTATCAAATCCCCCCTCATTATTCTCTTCTGCAGGCTAAACAAGCCCAGTTCCCTCAGCCTCTCCTCATAAGTCATGTGCTCCAGCCCCCTAATCATTTTTGTTGCCCTCCGCTGGACTCTTTCCAATTTATCCACATCCTTCTTGTAGTGTGGGGCCCAAAACTGGACACACTACTCCAGATGAGGCTTCACCAATGCCAAATAGAGGGGAATGATCACGTCCCTCGATCTGCTGGAAATGCCCCTACTTACACAACCCAAAATGCTGTTAGCCTTCTTGGCAACAAGGGCACACTGTTGACTCATTCAGCTTTTCATCCACTGTAACCCCTAGGTCCTTTTCTGCAGAACTGCTGCCCAGCCATTCGGTCCCTAGTCTGTAGCAGTACATGGGATTCTTCCGTCCTAAGTGCAGGACTCTGCACTTGTCCTTGTTGAACCTCATCAGATTTCTTTTGGCCCAATCCTCTAATTTGTCTGCGTCCCTCTGTATCCTATCCCTACCCTCCAGCGTATCAACCACTCCTCCCAGTTTAGTCTCATCTGCAAACTTGCTAAGGGTGCAGTCCACACCATCCTCCAGATCGTTAATGAAGATATTGAACAAAACCAGCCCCAGAACCGACCCTTGGGGCACTCCACTTGATACCGGCTGCCAACTAGACATGGAGCCATTGATCACTACCTGTTGAGCCCGACCATCTAGCCAGTTTTCTATCCACCTTACAGTCCATTCATCCAGCCCATACTTCCTTAACTTGCTGGCAAGAATACTGTGGGAGACTGTATCAAAAGCTTTGCTAAAGTCAAGAAATAGCACATCCACTGCTTTCCCCTCATCCACAGATCCAGTTATCTCATCATAGAAGGTAATTAGGTTAGTCAGGCATGACTTGCCCTTGGTGAATCCATGCTGACTGTTCCTGATCACTTTCCTCTCCTTTAAGTGGTCCTCTCCTTTTCCCCAGTTCTGATCTCATACCTTGTCTGTAGCAACCATAGTCCTTGCTTACATGAAAAAGTGCTATCAGGCCAGTATTGGGGACTGAAGTTGAAAATAAACTCCCTGTAATGCAATGGTTGCCACTGGTTGATTGTAGTGCTCATCTCATCCACAGCATTTGTTTGCATCTGGGCTGTTCATTTCTCTTGGTGCAGGGTTTTGTACTCATTAGTATCAAATCTCCCGTCATTAGCTTGCAGCGCCGATCTCTCCTGGCCACTTGGAAGCTTGGTTCTGTTTTCCTTTGTTTTTGCTACTTCTCCAGTTCTGGTGCTATCCACCAAGTTAATTGTGGTGGAATTTATACCAAAGAAGCACCAAGCAGGGTTACTGGCCTAGTGGATGGGGGACGGGGAAGCAGTAGATTTAATACACCATTATTTGAGTAAAGCTTTCGATGCAGTCCGATATGACAGTCTTATAAGCAAACTAGGAAAATGTGGTTGAAAGACCATGCTCAAAGAGTAATTATGAATGCTTTGCTTTCAAACTGAGAGGACATAGCCAGTGGGTCCTTCTAGGGTCAGTCCTGGATCCAGTACTAGTCAGTATTTTCATTAATGACTTGGATAATGGAGTGGAGACTGTGCTTATAAAATTTGACGATGACACCAAGCTGCCTAGAGGACAGGATTAGAATTTGAAACAACCTTGAAAAATCGGAGAATTAGTCTGGAATCAACAAGATGAAATTCAATAAAGACAAATGCAAAGTACTTCACTTAAGAAGAAAAAAATCAAACGCGTAACTACAAAATTGGGAATAACTGGCTAGGCAGTAGTGCTGCTGAAAAGTATCTGGGGGCATAGTGGATCACAACTGAATATAAGAAAACAATGTGATGCAGTTGGAAAAAAATGCTAATATGATTCTGGGGTGTAATCGTAGAATATCAGGATTGGAAGGGACCTTAGGAGGTCATCTAGTCCAACCCCCTGCTCAAAGCAGGACCAATCCCCAATTTTTGCCCCAGATCCCTAAATGGCCCCCTCAGGGATTGAACTCTCAACCCTGGGCTTAGCAGGCCAATGCTCAAACCACCGAGCTATCCTTCCCTCCCACCCAGCCAGATAATAACAGGAGTGTTGTATGTCAGACTTAGGAGACAACTGTCCCACTCTACTTGGCACTGGTGAGGCCTCACCTGGAGTCTTGTGTCCAGTTTTGAGAGTCATACTTTAAGGAAGATGTGGACAAATTGGAGAATCCAGAGGAAAGCAACAAAAATGATAAAAAGTTTAGAAAACCTGACGTGTGAGGAAAAATTTAATAATAAACACCTGGGCATGTTTAGTTTCGAGAAAAGAAGACTGAGGGGGAACCTGATAAGTCTTCAAATTCGTTAAGGGCTGTTATGAAGAGGACAGTGATCAGTTGTTCTCCATGTCCACTAAAGGTAGGACAAGAACTAATAGGCTTAGCCTGCAACAAGTGAGAGTTAGGTTAGATATTAGGAAAAACTTTCTAACTAGAAGGACAGTTAAGTATTGGACTTGATGACCTCTTGAGATCCTTTCCAGCCCTGTGTTTCTATGATTCTAAGCATGAAGACATGAAGCAGCTGGGCAGGACTTTGAGAGCCGTGGAGAGGGCTACACTCAAGGGGAAGAGTGGCTGCCCGAAGCTTGAGAAGTGCACTACCATTGTGATCAGGTATCAGAGGGGTAGCCATCTCAGTCTGGATCTGCAAGAGCAACAGAGTCCTGTAGCACCTTATAGACTAACAGATATATTGGAGCATAAGCTTTCGTGGGCGAAGACCCACTTCATCAGACACATGCTGTTAGTCTATAAGGTGCTACAGGACTCTTTGTCGCTCTTGCCATTGTGATGTAAGCAGCAATACAGGCAATGATTGGAATTACTCATATCGATTGTGGCCATCATATGCTAGATGCTTTGAAAATCCAGAGGAGCTACAATACCTGCCCAAGAGCATGAAGTCTACATGCATCAACAGATGGCTTTATTATGATCATTCCTGTTTAATATGAATACTCCTTTGTGTATTATTTTTGGAGGGTTGTCATTGTTTATATTTCGTGGGATGTAAGTAACACTTTTGTAAGTTGTTTAAAGTCAATACAAAACCTGCTATTGCATTTTCTTAGCATGCCAGCAGATGGCCCTAGAGTTTCCATGAATCAGAATTTTCTGTAATGCAGGTAGCTGAAAATAGTTGTAGAGCTTTGAAATAAGCTGCTGCCGATCAGATAAGACAATTCTAAATCTTCATACCTGTGTGTGTGTGTGTGTGTGTCTGCAGGTTTCCTTCTTCACAGCGAAATACAATGTGCCCCCCTGTAACAAGGGTACCTAAAACATCTCCTAATCCACTGTATAAAGAACTTTAAAGCCATATCACCATTAGAGCTGGTTGAGAAATGGAATTTGCATCCCATGTGAAGTTCTAAAATTTTGAAATTTGTTTTCATTCTGAATCAGAACCAAAATTAAAAATTTCCCACACAACGGAAAATCCAAAAGAAAATGATTTAGAAACATCAAACCATTTTGTTTAGATAATGTCAAAACTTTATAATATAAAATATTAACTACAATATTATATCTATACATATATAACACAGTAAAATGTACATTACAATATAGTATAAAAGGCTAAACAAAATGCTGATGTTGAAATGAAACAATTTTACTTTATTGAAACAAAACATTTTGACGTCAATACCAAACGGGTGAAACAATTAGTTTTGACACTCTTCTGTTGAAAATTTAGTTGAAATTGATGCGTTCCTGTTAACTGTTTGGATTTTGATGAAACTTTTTTTTTTCAATGACACACTTCCATGGAATTTTTACGACCAGCTCTAATCATGACATTGGGGTCAGCATGGAGCTGGAGATGCACCCTGACAGGAACTGTAGAAGCAAGGTGTTGTCTCTGAAGAAGGAACAACGTCTCCTGCGGAACAACACAGCTGCTGCTCCACCCTATACAGGTGCATGTACAGTGCATTCCCCTCTGTAGTTGGTAGCTCTGGCCAGCTCAGGCAGTGGAAGGATTGAGACCATGACCTCTTTCCCTCCTCACCTCCTATAGATCTCCCAGGGGAGGAAGAGCTCAGGAGCTTCACAAATTAAAGCTGTTAGTGTTCACACTGGGGATTCTGGTTCCATCCAACAAGCATTTCATAGTGAAATGAGTTTGGTAGCTAATAGCCCCGGCTTGTGGGATTGCAGTTGTAGTTAACTGCAAATGGGGTTCTGTAAACTGAGATTAAAATTTCAGGTAGACAGACATGCTTTACTCAGTGCTGTCTCCAGTGGTGTAGCCAGGTTTAGAGCACAGGGGGAGCAGAGCTTAAAAAAAGGCACCAGGAGCAAAAAGCGTCGGGAGCAAAAAAAGGCGCTGGGAGCAAAAAAAAAAAAAAAGCTCCGCTCTGGCTGCGGCGTAGGAGCAAAAGGCGTCAGAGCACAAAAAAGACGCCGCTTCTGCTCAGTGGGGGAGCAGCTGCTCCCCCTACTCCCCCCGGCTACGCTACTGGCTGTCTCCTTAAATCAGGTTTAGAAGGGAAGCGAGAGGAAAGGACTGTGGATTATTTTTATTAATAAGCATTTATTTTGCACTGTAAATTTATATGCTACTTTGTGAACTTAGATAAGGCATGTTCCCTGCCCTACTGAGCTTATACCTCTAAGTAGTTCCTTCAGGGAAAATTCACTGAGCAAACTAAATTAATGATTGAAGGAAAAACAGTACTGCAGTTGGAATCATCTTATGCTAACATTATAAGGGACAGTCCAGTTCTCAAAAGAAGTGAGTTTGGAGGAATATGCTGACTTCTTATATCTAGTGCCTGGTGAAAGTGCTGATCTTTAGTTTTAGTACGATTTTCATTTTGCTGCAGAAGTCATCAGTTCCCTCTACTGACACCTGCTCTATGTGACCAGTGGGTTGTGCTGCTACTGTCTTTTTGTTACACAAAGAAAACCCCCTTTCTGCCATCCCCTCATTACCAGTCAAATCGAGCACTTTATCTGGATCTAACTCCTTCAGTCTCTGTTTCCCTCATGGACTCTTTCTCCCAGGGAATGTTTTCTGTGTCTGGGTCTCTCCTTGCTCTGACTTGAAAGTGAAATGACCTTGTGGTCAGGGTCTAGACTACAGCATTCTCCAGAAGTTCATCTGTCCCTCTCCATAATCCAGGGGTCGCCAACTTTCGGCATGCGGCCCATCAAGGTAATCCACTGGCGGGCTGCGAGACATTTTGTTTACGTTGACCGTCCGCAGGCACAGTCCCCCACAGCTCCCATTGGCCGGGAATGGCGAACTGCGGCCACTGAGTCAGGGCCTGGAGTCAGCAGTGGGGAAAGGCCAATTTCAGGCATGAGGTGTTGGAAGAGCAGGAAGACAGACCGTCGGGGAGAAGGGGCTGGGCCTAGCTGACACTGGGATGAAGACTGTGTATGTGAGAGTTCTACTTTGAAAGACTTTGTGCAGCACTTAACCAGCTGGACTGCAGAACTGGAATGTTTTGAATATCTGGTATTGTGTGGACTTCTTACGGGGCCCAGGTCTCAGCAGAGCCGTGCTGGCCTGCAGTGGAGGCTACAGGACTGGCATGACCTTTGACAGTCATCCAAGTCTTCTGGAGTAGAACCCAGTCTGTCCTCTCTGTGTTGTTTGTTTGTATTACTGTAGTACCACGGACCAGGACACCATTGTCCTGGCATTGCCAGGTGCCAGGTTTTCTGCCCACTCTGTGCCACTTTTACTCCACACATCAGCATTTCTGCTGCAGCCAAAACCTGACGTCTAAAGGAGAGCAGTGTGAATCAAATGGCTTGGCATTTGTCTCTTCTCAGCTTTGCCATACAGGGTTCAGTTTCTAGACAATATGATTGATATACTGAGTTCTGTATATTTTATTAGGTGAAAAGTACCCACTGAGGCATAGTATCATTTCCAAGGGTGACCTTGTGACAGCAGCAGTGCACATAAAAATGATAAGTCTGGGTAAAATCCCTGGCTGACAGTCTGGAGGGATGGCTAGAAAACTATTGATAGATGGGGCAGATTAACAGATAAGTGCAGAGTCAAAGATTGATAAGCAGCAAATCTGGGGAAGCAATGGGTCTAGATGAACATAAAGAAAATTAAAGGAAAAGCAGAATGCAGCAAAGAAATTGGAAGTGGGGTAATGGGGACAAGATGCCTTAAAAGAACAGGTATTCTTCATGAGGAAATATGGCCATTCCAAAGTGTTTGCTAGTTGGTCTGGGCTGGAGAGGGAGAAGGGAACATTGCCTCTACTAAATAAACTACTCAGGGTTTCTTCCATGCCCAGTGAATTATCTTTCCTTGCTTTACTTTGTTGTTTGTGTGCTGTGAGTTTTCAAGCAGTACAGATAAATACCACATTGATTTTCTCTCTCACTTTTTAGCAATGATGTGGAGTGGTTTTTTGTTTTTGTTTTGGGTTCTTTTGGTATAAAGAAAACAAAGTTTTCTCTTAACCACCAGCTGGGTTTAATTTCCCATACTACTAAAGAGACAGACTGAGGCCCCAGCCAGAACATTGAATCCAAGCACCTCCAATGATGAGGGAGCTTCAAATTGTGTCTGAATGTTACATCTCCAGCCCAGCTTTCATACTAAATATGTTGAGTCTTGGCTCCCAAAGGATCATGTCTATTCCAGCTCAGGTGTGAAGATGGAAAATATCAGACAGTGGATCATAAAATTAATGACTTACATGATCACGCTTTATGTTATTGGGGCTGAAGTGGGAGTACAGAAATAATGTTTCCTGTTCTGTATTGTTTAGCTTTCCTGCCCTCGTACGATGTTCACAAGACCATATATTAAAGTGGATGAGCTAGGAAAAGGGCACAAGGCAGTCAAAGGAAGAGAAAATAGATTAACATCTCTGCTGAGACACATGAGATGAATTGGGGTAGATATGCCTGCTACAAAAACTACCTTTAGTAATTCACCTGCCGATAAATGTATTGGCTGATCAGGACCAACCATTTCCATGAGAGAGAGATGTGGTCAAAATATGAAATTAGAAGCCAGGAGCTCCTGTGACTTAGTCCTAGCAGCCACCCCAACTTTGTGTGGTCCTGAAAAGTCACTTAGGACCTAATTAGGAGCTGCAGTCCCTCAGCACCTCTGAAAAACAGGACTTTAAGATCTCTGTCTCAGTTCCCCATCAGTAAAGTGGTCTGCAAGGAGGACTGTAAGGATTACATAAATGGAACTGTGGAAAGCACATTGAAGATTAAGGTTGTGATACATGGTGCTCCTTGTCAGAATTTAAATAGTCATCAGTTACCACACTGTGTTTCTCCTGTATTTAGAATAGACAATAATTTGATAGCTATGCGGTCTCAGTTGCCGAGTGTTGACTGGTTAATAACCAAGGTAGGTGCTCAAGCATTGAGCACTCAAAAGAGCAAAACACTGTCTGGGTGCAAAGTGTTGCTTCAGAAAGGTTTCAGTGTACTTTAATTTTTGCTGAGGGCCTTGTCATACCTCCCTAGAGCTTCACCTCATGCCTCCTAATGACATTTTTGTTCATCTCAGCTTGCATTGTGCTCTTGTATCTCCGTGAAATTCTCTTGTAATATGATTCCCTCCTGTGAGGTTTTACCGCCTACAATTTACATGGTTGCATACTGTGCACTCTTTACGATGATTTCATTAGCATAAAAACATAGAGTATAGTCTCATTTAAAAACGTAATCCATGAACAATTCAAACTAAAAATCTGTATGTACTGTAGAAAAGAGTTACAGGTGTGTTCCATTTTGCTAATGGGGTGGTATTATTCCCGTGAGACGTTGGTAACGTACGTCAGGTGTCGTGCAATGCTTTGGACTGAAAGATATGACTGAAATATCAGGTGTGGTGGTGGTGATTATGAAAAAAATCATGCTAAGTGTGAAAGGGAGCTCACACAAAGTTTGATCCTGGAGATCTCTGGACTTCAGAAGAGTTACAAGGATAAATGTGACCCATTGACTTTCACTTGAAGTTTTGGAATTGTCCAGCTGTATATGGCAAACTTTACTTTCTCAGACAAAACTAGTGAGTTTAATTCATCTCTGTGTGTGTAGCCAATAAGGTTAAGGACAATAAGAAGAAATTTTAAAAATAGAACAAACCAAAAACTCCTTGCAAAAGGCATAGGTCTGTTCCTTGATAGGTATGCGAAAATTGTTAAAAATGCAGAATTGTTTAATAAATATTTCTGTTCTGTGTTTGGAAAGAAGCTGGATGACAGCTTACAGTGATGATGAATCGATTCCAACCGTAAACAGGGAGGATGTTAACCAGATAAGTGTGTCTGTGCAGGCACAAGTTTATGTGCTTTTGTCTTAGATTCATAACAAGCTTGTATGACACTTGATCACGTGATAGGTGTCCTGGATTCTAGGCAACACAGAGAGAGTGATTCATAGATTTTTAAGGCAGGAAGGGATCTAATCTGACCTCCTGTATAACATCAGTTAAAGAATTTCACACAATTAATTCCTGCATCAAGCCGAGAGCTAGAGCATATTTTTAGAAAAACATCCAACTTTGATTTTAAAACTGAGTGATGGAGAATTCACCACATCCCTACGTAAGTTATTCCAATGGTTAGTTACCCTCATCATGAAAAATTGCAGCTTATTTCTAGCCTAAATATATATATCTAAAAGCTTTTGATTTATTATGCTTTTGCTAGATTAAAGAGCCCTCTATTATAAAAAATCTTCACCCTACATAGGAGCTTTTAGACTGATATCAAGCTAGATCGAGCTTCTTTAAAGAAGGTTTTCTGGAACTTAAATCAGTCTTGCCGTTCTTTTCTGAGCCCTTTCCAATTTGTCAACATCCTTTTTGAAGTACAGACATCAGCACTGGACATCGTTCTGGTAATGGTTTCACCAGTGCTGTAGCCAATGGTAATACCACCTGTGACCCATAAGTACCTAGGGTAGCCAAGAAAATGCCAAGGTCAGGGCAGGTTGCAAAAGGAGAGCAGATTCTCTCAAAAGTGGTGGTAAACATTGAAGTTCGATTCATCAGCCAGTCACAAACTGCGCTCCTGATCCCCCCCCCGCATCCCACTGGTTATCAAGAAGCTGAAAAAAGTAATTACACAGCCCCCTTGATTGCAGAGAACTGGAATGCAATAAAGGGGGCTGTGTGATTACTTTTTTCAGCTTCTTGATAACCGGGGGCTGTGTGGAGGGGGGGCAGGGAATCAGTCCAGTACAGTGAGAAGTTATTTAAAAGCTCTTCTCACTATACAAAATGTTCTTTTGATCCCCAAAGGGCCAGCCACATTACCAGGTCAATATTAGTTTGGATCTTACCCAAAATACTATGCTGCCAGCCAGTCTTTTAATATCTAAAACTAAAGGTTTATTATAAAAGAAAAGCTTTTAAAATGAGAGATGTTAAATGGTCCAAGCAGTCAGATAGATACATATATAAAACTTCAGTGTCCATATATCAGGTTCTTAGCGGCACTGGTTAGTTTTCTGGCTTGTAGAGTCCCTGTGGCACACATCAAAAGCTTGGATGGGTCTGTCAATCCTTTGTTCAGTGCTTCAGTTTGTAGACAACTTGCTCCCGAGGTAAGAAGCAGGAGACAAAATGGAGAAGATGCAGCTGCCTTTTTATATCCTTTGCCATGTGGCTTTATCCCAAACATGAACTTACAGCACATGGGAGTCCCCTGTCCACCAGCATGTCCCTACAGGTCCTGCTGACTCATAGGTGAAGCCCCTGGTTTCTCTCAATGGGTTCATTGTATAACTAATTGCCCTTGATGGGCCATTAAACAGGCTAGAAAGTGCTGATGCTCTTCTGTCTGGGGGTGTCAGCCAGAAACACAGCACAAGTCTGAAATACAAATATACCACACATATTTATAACTCAGAATACAAAGGTGATACATACATATAAATGTGATTATCATATTTAACAAATTATAACTTTTCCACTGATATGTTACATGGCATATCTGGTAAGATTCGTTGCAATTTTATAATATTGGTGTCACTAATATCATAAAGTGTCTCAGATATTCCATACAGCGTGACACTACCTCCATGCTCCTACTCAGTATTCTCCTTAATAATGTCCTCAATATTCATCCAAGGATAGTATTCAAACTCTTTTCTACAGTATTGTACCGGGTCTTTGTCAGAGTCGATACTTTCCAAGATACAATCCCTCATCATGTAAGAGTGACCTACATTATTTGCTCCTAGATAACTTTGCATGTGACTATATTAAAAAGCATGTTGCTCAAAGGAGCCCAGTCCAACCTTACCAAGTGATCCAGATCACTTTGCAAAACAGACCTGTCCTTAGCATTATGTACTACTCCACCTGTGTGTCATCTGCAAACTTTATTAGCAATGAATTGTATTTTCTTTCAAATCATTGAAGATATTGACTGGCATTGGGTCAAGAACAGACTTGTGGGGTTCCCCCAATAGAAACACCCCTTTTTGCATGATGATTCCCAATATACAATTACTTTCTGGACTTATCGGTTAGACAGTTTTTAACCAATTTAATATATTCTACATTGATTCTGACAGTGCTAACTTCTTAATTAGAATGTGGCGCAATACTAAGTCAAATACCTTCCAGAAGTGTATTATGTCAACACATTTTCCTCTATCAACTAAACGTATAATCTCATCAAAAATATTGTTTGTTTGACAAGATCCATTTTCCCCTAAAACAATGCTGATTTCTCTGAAATAACTGTCAATCTCAAAGGTGTGGATCTAACTCGGCTGCTTTTGTTTCTCCATTTGAACCCAAACCAAATGAAACCTCCACACAGCACTAGTAACTGCTTATCAGTTCTCTTGTGTTCTTACTCTAGTCTAACTGTAAACTCTAATATAACTTTTGGGGGCAAATTTATCCCTAGTTTAACATAATTGGCTTTAAGGATGTTCCGCTAGTGATGAATTTTGATCTCATTAATTCCACGTGGATGCGGGTGTGGGTGTGTGTATTTTTGTTACCTTCAAACTTCGTTTGTGTTCCTGTGATGGGGTGTGCATCCCACACAAGCCCTGATCTGGCCAATGAGGGTCGTAGCAGCCAATTAGGTCACCTGAGAGAAGGAGGGCCAGGGTTAGTTGAGAGTGAAGCCCAGCTGGGGAAGGGCTGGGCCAACACTATAAAGCCAAGAAACCGAGAGCAGAAAGGGGCTTCAGGCGAAGAAGTCTGGAGTCACTCTCTGGGATGAAGGAAGTCATTAGGGACAAGGAGGAAGTCTAGGGGAAGAATTAGCCCTGGGATTCTGCCCTGGAGTAAGGAGTCTAGGAAGAGGCCAGGAAGGAGTGAAGTAGCCTTAGGGAATAGACTAGTCTAAAATAGGTCAGAGAAGATACAGAGGCTGAGTAGGAAGGAGCCAAGGGGGACAGGGACTGAGGACCTGGATTGCTGGTTGTAGGGTCCCTGGGCTGGAACTTGGTGTAATAGGCAGGTCCGGATTCCTCTGCCCACCACTGGTATAATGGCACAGAGCCCCAAGCCAGGGTTGAACAGTGTCCGGAGAAGGCATTTTGATAGTGGTCCTGTTGGACTTTGTAGTCCTGGAAGGGGTAGCGAAATGGTGACCTGGCCAGAGGGCCATGTTACCAGAAGAAAGATTATTGCAGAGTGAGCAACTAGCCCCAAGGGGGCAGCCAATGCAGCGAGAACTACTGTCTCAGACCTAGACACCAGGAGGCCCTCTAGTGGTAAGTGGCAGCCCCATAACCAATTAACTACTTTGTAGCTTCTTACTTTCTAGCCTTGATTTTTTCTGAGTCAAGGGTCAAATGTCATTAACTTCTACACACTGACTAAAAGTCTGAACCTTCTGTCTAGCCAGAAGCAGGACTTTTAACCCCCTGCTGAGGAGGAACCTTTTAAAGAACACTTTAAAGGAGACAAAGCTGCTGTCTGCTTGTAGGAAACACAAAGGGAACAAAAGAGCTTAGATTGAAAATGTAATGCTCTGCTGGCCATTTCTGAAAACTCCATGGATGTGGCTATTTTCTGAACCTTGTGATTGTATGAATCAGATTTTACTTTACAGTTGTCACCTCAATCTATTTGATAAATATGACCTGAACACACATTAGTCTGGGGATGAGCTAAAGAGTTCAGCGCCACATCTGGATCTGGACTTTCACCAAAGGCTAGGGATGATTGGTCACTCCACCTCAATAAAGGCATACAGAACTAGAGGGGGAAGTTCAGAGAAAGGCAACAAGAGTGTTCCAAGGACAAGGGCATGGGAAAATCTATATCCGAAGAGAAAGTGACAAGACTGGGATTCCTTGCCTTTGAAAGAAGATGAATAAGAGGGCGCATGATACAAGTATATAAAATAAAGAATGGAATAGAGAAGGTAGATCAGATATTTCTGTTCTCCCTGTCTCATAATACAAAAGCAAGGGAACAGTCAATGAAACGAAAAGGGGAGAAATTCAATACCAATTATAGGAAATACTTTCTCCCCACGATATATAATTAAACCATAGAACTAATTGCCACAGGAAGTCATTGGGGTAAAGAATTCAGCAAGATTTAAAAAAAGGATAAGACATTTGTATGGGTAGCAAGAATTTTCAGAGCTGTCATAATGGTGCTCAAAATTGTGTGTAAGGGATATTAAGCCTCATGCTTCCAGGCTTATCCCCGTCTCTAACCAATGAAGATCAGCATGAGATCTAATATGGAGGACAGGTTGCACCACATCTGCCTGTTGCAGGGCTCTTTCACTTTCTTCTGAGTCATTGGTGCTGGCCACTGTCAGAGACAGGACACTGGACTAGATGGACCTAGCTGCTGAGCTGGTATGGAAATTCCTGTGTTTGGATCTGGAGTTTCAATTGAGGTCTTTTTCCAACTCTCCTCATATAGCGCTAGCTCCTGAGCTAGTGTAAATCAGTGTAGCGTGTTTGACTTCAATGGAGTAATGTTGATTTACATCAGCTGAGAACCTAGACCATGATTTATAATTTGCTCTTTTGCCTTGACATGAATGTATCAATCCATAGATTAGGTGTGGATTGTCAGAACTCATGTCATTTGAATGAAATATTTCTCTCTAACAGCATTGTCACAGAATTTGCACTACAGGAATCATAAGTACTTCCAAGTGTCTCAACAAAGTTTTTTTTTTTAAATCTTGGCTTCAATAAAGATTTGCAATCAATTCTGAATTTGCACATCAATCAACAAGATAATAGCTAATGCCAAAATGTCATGTGCGTTCATTTTTGGGGAGACCAACTTGTGGCACCCAAAACTAGTAAACATTTTTCTGCATATGCGGTCTCCTTTCTCTGGGAAACATTTGTTTGATTTCCTTGAGTGTTGAAATATTAGCATAGATGGTAAAGTTACACTTAGATCTTTTAAAATCACCCATCTTTTGTGAGCGTGCTTTCCAGCTTTTAAATACAGTATTTTCTCACAAATACACAACTTCATTTTGGTCTCAGATCTTCACCATGTTGCTTCTTTATTTCAAACTGCACCATCTTTCTCTGCTCTCTAGATACCACATTGCTGGGCTTTACAAAAAAAACACATGGTTCCAAAAACTACCACTAGATGGCCACACAACAGCACATTATTTCACAGCTCTTCTTTTACACCTCTTCTAACCAATTTCTCATGGCTCTCTAGTTAGTTATAGTCTCAGTTTGAGTTGCATTTCAGCCACCAAATGTGATGTCTGTACCTTCAATTTTCTTCTCAGCATGCTGCAATATAATTCCAAACCATTCAAGTGTATTGTACAAAGACCCTAAGTGAACGAGCCTAAATGTAACATCTGAGGCATCAGGTGTTGGCCACTGTTGGAAACAGGAGACTGGACTATATGGGCTATTGGTTAGATCCAATATAGTACTTCCTATCTTCTGGGAGTATCTGCAGGAAATATTTTGAATAAATGGGACACAGCCTGGTAAGTCTGTTTACCCTCATCTGGTCAAATAGCTTCAAAGCTGACAGACTGGTAACAAGTTACAGCTTATGATGCAAAGTCCTTTGCTAGCTATTGCTTGTTTTTTGAAGGAATCAAGGGGCTCTTAAAATCCCACCATTGAAAGAGCAGTCTTGAAGAAAAATATCAATCTGAGGTGGCAAGTACCTAAGAAACACTCACCTTCTTGGCCTGCTTGTGTCTACAAGTTCAGATCAAAGGAAAGACTAAAGCACATTTAAAACTTTGTAACAGGATGTAAACATTTTAAAATGATTTTGGGGGGCCCAAGAAGTCATGGCCTAAGGCCATTTCTCCACGTACAGTGCTGCCATGGCGCAGCTGTGCCGATACAGCGTGTGTGGTAAAGACGCTGTATGCTGACGGGATAAAAATAAAAACCCCATCCCCATGAGTGGCATCAGAAACTCTCCTGTCAAGAGTTACACTAGCGCTTACGTCAGTGTAACTATGTGGCTCAAGGGGTGGTTTATTCACACCCCTGAGCGACATAAGTTTTGCCAACATAAGTGGTAGTGTAGACATAGCCATAGTGTTGGTTGTTTGTTTTTTTTGCAATGACTCTGCAGAGTATGATAAATGCTGATAGGCAAAGATAGAAATATATCTCTCATTCACAAAGGGTTTTAGATTCCTCATCTAAGCAATCAACTCCTCCTATAGTGAGCTGTTATGATAACAGATGATAACACACAGTTCCTGTACCTATTTGCAACTGATAGTCTGACTGTGAATTTGGATATAAATAATGATCGTGGTCCTCCATGAGGTAGGGAAGCATTATCTGCCTTTTACAAATGAGGACACTGAGGCGCAGAAAAATTAAGTGGTTAAGTTGTCTTCCCTGAGACCCAGAGCTTTGGCAGGATGTGGTGTGGCATGCGTCAGAATGCATCGACCCTTGGGGAAATCCCTCAGAGTTCAGGAGCTCCTACAGATGATGGGTGTGCCCTAGAGTCAAAGCCAACAGACACACGGCCATAGTGACAAGAGAATGAGGCAGGAAGCAGTTGGTGTTTACTTTCTCAGCAAAGGTGAAGTGAGGAGAATCTAATGACGGGAAAGAGTTGAATGAAAGAAGGGAGGTGGATAAGACAGGGTGCTTGATCTAGACTGGCCCTCCTCTGGAGGAATGTACCGGAGTGTTGCAAATTAGTAGTACAGTGGTAATTTTGGAAGTGTGAAACTGAAAAACAGAGCTGTGAAAAAAGTTTAGATCTGCCTGCTGAAAAAATCTGAAAGAGGAACCCATGAACGAGTGGTGGTTTGTCCTCTGGAAAAAAACAAACAAACTGGCAACATGCGAATTTAGTCTTGTCCTACAATGCAATCGTTCAGAAAAACAGGAAGGTGAGATGTGCACCTCCCTTGCCCCATTGGGATTTTTTTCTGAGGTTGATGATCAGCAGTTGCCTCGGGGGCACCAGATCATTGAAAAATAATAGAGGTTAGACTAGGAAGCATAGATGACTTGTCTATGAATTTCCCCTATTGAAAATAAAACTCCCATTTGGCAAGCCTTTAGCCCCAACATGAAAACAAAATTGGAAAAATGAAATCACTCCATAAGTGTAGACATGTTCTGAGCTGTCGAGTGAAACAAGCATCCAGAATGTTTGCTCCAAGGCAGGTTGGAGCCAGTAGTTTACTTACTTTGACTCTAAAATGTATTTTCGGCCATTTTGTAGCCAAGAACAATTGGAAGAGCACCTCCAAGCTGGCATGGAATGAGGAGCTCAAAATGCTTTATACAATATTAAAATTGTATAGCTAATATAGCTGTGTCAGATGTGTGTAAGGGACGCAGAGTTATTTAGGAAGTGTTGGGTGTTTAGCTGCCAAGTAAAAATGATATGAATTTGAGATTGGAATTTAGTGACAACATTCTATTTTCAGAGCCAGTTTACATTCTGTTATACTGAAATCTGGAGTGAAAGATGATGTGTCTTGGAGCAATTGATGCAGTGAGTGCATCTCAGCAAGACTCAAAACTAGAATCATAGAAGTGTAACACTGGAAGGTACCTCAATAGGTCATCTAGTCCTACACTCAAGATAGGACCAAGTAATAACTAGACCGTTCCTGACAGGTGTTTGTCTAACCTGCTGTTAAAAACCTCCAATCATTGAGATTCCACAATCTCTCTAGGCAATTTGTTCCAGTGCTTAACCACCCTGACAGTTAGAAAGTTTTTCCTAATACCCAACCTAAACCACCCTTGCTGCAATTTAAGTCCATTGCTTCTTGTCCTATCCCCAGAGGTTAAGAACAATTTTTCACCCTCCTCCTTGCAGCCACTTGAAAACTGTTATCATGTCCCCTCTCAGTCTTCTCTTCTCCAGATTAAACAAACCCATTTTTTCCCAATCTTTTCTTGTAGCTCATGTTTTCTAGATCTTTAATCATTTTTGTTGCTCTCCTCTGAACTTTCTCTAATTTGTCCACAACTTTCCTAAAATGTGGCACCGCACTGAGAGTGGAAGAATTGTTAACAATGTACTGATCTTCTTATTTTATCAGCACCAAAACATGGATCAGCAACAGCTAACGAGAGATGCCAGCTAATAACTGGAAAGGAGCAGAACTGTACACTCTGATTTAGGCAGCAACATGTAAATTTGAAACTGACGTTTGTTGAAGGGAAAGGTTTTAATGTCAAGACGGTTCTTTTTGAATCCTCCAGTCAGGGCCGGCTCCAGGCACCAGCCAACCAAGCACGTGCTTGGGGCGGCACCTGAAGGGGGGCGGCGCTGAGGTTTTTTTTTTATTAAAAACACTCTTCCCAGCTAGGGCAGCAGGCCGCAGGCGAGCCCCGCTCCCTGCCCCGGCTGGGGCAGCGGAGCCATGGGCCAGCCCTGCTCCCAGGCGGCACCCCGGCTGGGGCTATGGGGAAGACGCGCTCCCCGCCGGCCCCCGGGCTGGGGCAGCAGGGAAGCCGCGCTCCCTGCCGGTGCCCCAGCCGGGGCGGCAGCGGGGAGTGGCATCGCCCCGGCCGGGGGACCAGGGCTGCGGTGCCCTGGGGACGCCGCCCTCCCTGCCAGCGCCCCAGCCGGGAAGCCGCCCTCCCCGCCGGCCCCCTGGCCAGGGCGGCAGTGGGGATGCCACGCTCCCCGCTGGCGCCCGGCAGCTGGGGAGCGCGGCATCGCCCCGGCTGGGGGAACAGGGCGGCAGGCATGCTGCGTTCCCCGCCTGCGCCCCTGCGGGGCAGCGGGAATGCCGTTCTCTCCGCCGGCGCCCTGGCCGGGGCACCGGGGAGCGCGGCATAGCCCCAGCTGGGGGAGCTGGGCCGCGGGCATGGGCATGCCGCACTCCCTGCCGGTGCCCGGGCCAGGGGAGCGGGGCCACGGGAATGCCGCCCTCCCCACCGGTGCTCCGGCCGGGGAGCGGGGAGCGCGGCATCGCTCCGGCCCGGCCTGAGAGGGGCGGCCGGTGGCTTTTTTGCCTGGGGCGGCAAAAAATCCAGAGCCGGCCCTGCCTCCAGTCTTCTGTTGGGGAGATAAAAATACCAAAGTGGTGATGGTCAGTGGCACCAGAACTGGAGTCGGGGCAGGTGGCTATGGCCCTCCTACTTTTTGAAAGTGGACGGTCCTGCCCCCTCCACTTTTCCTCAGGGCAGACACTGCCCCCTTCCTCTTCTCTTCCGTGGAGCCCAGGCAGTTGTGAGAACCGGGTGGACCCTCCACCTGCCCATGGTATTGGGGGTCTGAGAGCAGCCCCCAGCCCATGTCCCCACCTGGCCCAGGGCAGGTGGAGGGTCCGTGACTCCATGCTGGCTCACCACAGGCAGCTGCCCATGGCCCCGTGTGGCTCTCCCTGACCTGGCTGCGGTGAGGGGATGAGGGCTTGGAGCCGGAGCCTGGACACGGTAAGAGCTGTGTAGCAGGGGAGCCGCAGACCCTCCACCTATGTGGTGAGTCTGGATGGCGGAGACACAGGCCCAGGGCTGCTCGGGCCCCCTGCACCATGGGCAGGTGGAAGGTCCATTGTGGCTGCCCACAGCTGCCCACGCAGCTCTAATCGTAGCTGGGCTGTGGCTGAGGCCCCTGCTGGAGCTGGGTCAGGAAGAGCCTCACAGGCAGCTGTGGAGAGCCTGGGTCCCTCCACCTGCCCTGGGCGGTGGGACTGGGTGTGGGGACATGGGTAAGGATCTGTTTTTGGCCCCCAGCCCCTGCTCTGGCTTGCGACTTGGCCGGGGGCAGGGACTCTGGGGGAACAGGAGGAGTGGGGGCAGGCCCATGGGGGAAGGGGAAGGGGCTGAAAGGGGCTGGGACCCCCAGCTCCCCCACTTTTGGGAAGGCTCCGGCGCCCTTGGTGATGGTAGTGATAAATTTACTGCTTTCACCTCTTACTTCCCACTCTATTTGTCAGTCGTCTTTCAGCATATTCACTGAATATCACAGTAAAATCCTGTGCACTATAACATGAATATTATGGATCTGGGTCACCTTGAAGAGTTACATGGTGCTCATAACTCTAAAGCCTCTGTTCTCTCAAGTGGAGGGGATCTAACAGAAGCAGTGTACATAGAAGGGGGTCGGGTGCCTTTACTGCACCATCCCCTGCTCTCCAAGGAAACCCTTCTGTAGGTGTTCAGCAGGAGCTTCCCTCCATAAGGCTTTGTGGGTGGATGTGGGAAGCACAGAACCATTTTCTGTCTACAGTGATAGCATCTTCTCCTACTCTGCCCATGAATAAAGAAATCTAGGTGGGAGTATTCATGATGTAATTAGCACTGACTCCTACTGAGTCCTCTCCTGCAAGAGCCATTCTGCCAGGGGGCTAAGGAGACGAGCAGAGCCACAAGGAGGAGTAAACAGCCATGCACAATGGCTACTGCCTGTGTGGATCTGGAGGAAAACAGGGTGAGGTAATATCTTTTATTGAACCATTTTCCGTCGGAGAGAGAGACAAGCTTTCGAACTTATACAGAGCTCTTCTTCAGGTCTGGGAAACTTAGGCCTGGTCTATACTAGAAGTTTATGTCGAATTTAGCAGGGTTAAATCGAATTAACCCTGCACTCGTCCACACAATGAAGCAATTTATTTTGACAGAAAGGGCTCTTTAAATCGATTTTTGTACTCCTCCCCGATGAGGGGAGTAGCGCTAAAATCGACATGGCCATGTCAAATTAGGGTTAGTGTGGACTGAATTCGACCTTAATAGCTCCGGGAGGTATCCCACAGTGCACCACTCTTGACTCTCTGGACAGCAGTCTGAGCTCGGATGCTCTGCCCAGCCACACAGGAAAAGACCCGGGAACATTTGAATTCCATTTCCTGTTTGGCCAGTTTGAATTTCATTTCCTGTTTGGACATCATGGCGAGCTCAGCAGCACTGGTAATGATGCAGAGCTCTCCAGCAGAGGTGACCATGCAATCCCAGATTCGAAAGAGGGCTCCAGCATGGACTGATCGGGAAGTGTTAGATCTGATAGCTGTATGGGGAGATGAATCCGCGCTATCAGAGCTATGTTCCAAAAGACGTAATGCGAAAATCTACGAGAAAATCTCCAAGGCCATGATGGACAGAGGATACAGTCAGGATGCAACACAGTGCCGCGTGAAAATTAAGGAGCTGAGACAAGCGTACCAGAAGACCAAAGAGTCCAATGGACGCTCCGGGTCTCAGCCCCAGACATGCCATTTCTACGCCGCACTGCATGCTATCCTGGGGGGCTGCCACCACTACCCCACCCCTGTCCATGGTCTCCGACGATGGGGTATTCTCATCGGTCACTTCCTCTGAGGTTTTCGTGGATGGGAAAGATGACGAGGGAGATGAGGAGGACGAGGTAGTCGACAGTGCTTTGAACACCGATTTCCCCGAAAGCCAGGATCTCTTCATTACCCTGACAGAGATCCCCTACCAACCCTCCCAAGGTGGTATCCCGGACCGCGAATCCGGAGAAGGAACAGTAGGTGAGTGTTCAAAACATATCTTTTGAATAGAATAGACATGGTATTAAAGCAATAGGTTTTTAATGAGTAATTTGACCTGAGCACTTTGGCTGCATTCGTGGCCAGTGCAGCTACTGGAAAAGTCTGTTAACATGTGTGGGGATAGAGCAGAACTCCTCCTGGGACATCTCCATGAAGCTCTCTTGGAGGTACTGTGAAAGCCTTTGCAGAAGGTTTCTGGGGAGAGCGGCCTTATTGCGTCCTCCATGGTAGGAAACTTTACCGCGCCAGGCCAGTAGCAAGTACTCCGGTATCATTGCCTGACAAAGCATTGCAGCATATGGCCCCGGTGTTTGCTGGCATTCACGCAACATACGTTTTCTCTGTCTGTGTAATACTCATCAGAGTGATATCAGTCATGATGACCTGGTTGGAATTAGGTGGATTTTATTATGGGGACTGTTTGCCTGTGCCTTTTAAAAAATCTACCCAGAGGTTTCCAGCCACGCGGTGGGGGCGGGGAGGCGGACCGTTCATGCTGAGCGGCTCGCGGTCAGCTTGCAGGTATCTTCCCCGAGACCAGCTGCACGGTGGGGGCGGGGACAGGGACAGTTCATGCTGAGCGGTTCGCAGTCAGCTTGCAGGGATCTTCCCCGAGACCAGCCGCATGGTGGGGGCGGGGAGGGGGACAGTTCATTCTGGGCGGTTATTGGTCAGCTAGCAGGGATCTTCCCCGAGACCTGCCACGCGGCGGGATTATGGCTAAACCGACCATCCCAGAGAATGGGATGGCTGGGGTTACTGTGGTTTCTGCCGCTGCACGTTAACACGCACAGCGCAGCAGTAACTGGCCAACTCTAGGAGCTCTGCTTGGAACGGGAAAGGAGGGCGCTGCTGTTAACTAAGCTTTCAGCAGCCAAAAGTCTACGGCTTACCATGGCCGCCTGCTAGCCGAATTCCGTTGCCCGGCCCTGCTGGTGTGATCTGCACACCAAGACCCCAGGCACTCAATATAAAGATTCAGAATGCGACCTTGTACTGAAAGCACATGTGATAGGTAGTGTGAATGGTCTTGTTCACCAGGAAAGACTATATTCATTGTTCTGGAAAATGTATCTTTTTAAAGAATTCACTCCCTTTTTTTCATCCCACAGCTGCAACTTTCTCTAGGCTTCCCCCGGCATCTCCCTCCCAAAGGCTGTCACAGATAAGGCGGCGAAAGAAACGAACACGAGACGAGATGTTCTCTGAGCTAATGCAGTGCTCCCGCACTGAGGTAGCCTAGCAGAATGAGTGGAGGGACACCATTTCGCAGTACAAGCAAGTGGCCAGCGAGTGGGAGGACAGGCGGGACGCCCGTGAGGACAAGCGGGATGCTCGTGAGGACAGGAGGGACGCTCGAGATGAGAGGTGGCGGATGGAAGATCAGTGGGTGACTGAGGTGATGCTTGGACTACTGCGGGAGCAAACGGACACGCTCTGGCGTCTGCTGGATGTTCTGCAGGAACAGAAGCAGGATGACAGAGCGCCACTGCAGCAGATCTATAACCACCCTCCCCCGCCCCCAAGTCCCATAGCCCCCTCACCCAGAGTCCCAAAAACGAGGGGTGGCGGGCTCCGTGCAAACAACCAGTCCACCCCGGCGGACTGCTCAAGTAGCAGAAGGCTGTCATTCCCCAAGTTTTGAAGCGTCCTTTCCTTCCCTCCAACCGCACCCCACCCTAGCCTCTGTTCCAGTTCCCTCCCTTCACTGAAAAATCTTTAATAAAAAATACTTTTTTGTTGAACAATGTTGCCTTTATTTTCTTTTCAAAGGAAGGTGTGTTTGAAGGGGGGGGGAAGGGGGTTGGTAATTGGAGAGGATAGGAAATATAAACAGAGTAAAGAAACGGGTACAGGTTCACCTCAAGGTTAAAGAAACGTAAGAGTCACTAGTTACCCTGGTCAGTCTGGAAGCTAGTTTTCAAAGCTTCCCTGATGCGCAGCACGTCCCGCTGTGCTCTTCTAATCGCCCTGGTGTCTGGCTGCGCGTAAGCTGAGGCCAGGCGATTTGCCTCAACCTCCCACCCTGCCATAAACGTCTCCCCCTTACTCTCACAGAGATTGTGGAGCACACAGCAGGCTGCAATAACAATGGGTATGTTGGTTTCGCTGAGATCTGAGCGAGTCAGTAAGCTTCTCCAGCGCCCTTTCAAACATCCAAAAGCACACTCCACCACCATTCTGCACTTGCTCAGCCTGTAGTTGAAGAGCTCCTGTCCAGGGCGCCTGTGTACGGCTTCATGAGCCAGGGCATTAGTGGGTAGGCTGGGTCTCCAAGGATCACTACAGGCATCTCCACATCCCCAACAGTTATTTTCTGGTCCGGGTAGTAAATACCTTCCTGCAGCCGTCTAAACAGACCAGAGTTCCTGAAAACACGAGCGTCATGAACCTTTCCCGGCCATCCGACGTTGATGTTGGTAAAACGTCCCTTTTGATCCACCATTGCTTGCAGCACCATTGAAAAGTACCCCTTTCGGTTAATGTACTGGCTGGCCTGGTGGCCCGGTCCCAGGATAGGGATGTGAGTTCCGTCTATGGCCCCACCACAGTTAGGGAATCCCATCGCAGCGAAGCCATCTACTATCGCCTGCACATTTCCCAGCGTCACTACCTTTGATAGCAGCAGGTCAACGATTGCGTTGGCTACTTGCATCACAGCAACCCCCACGGTAGATTTGCCCGCTCCAAAGTGATTCGCGACTGATCGGTAACTGTCAGGCGTTGCAAGCTTCCAGAGGGCTATGGCCACTCGCTTCTGGACTGTCAGGGCTGCTCTCATCCTGGTGTCCTGGCGCATCAGTGCAGGGGACAGAAAGTCACAAAGTTCCAGGAAAGTGCTCTTACGCATTCGAAAGTTTCGCAGCCACTGGGATTCATCCCAGACCTGCAGCACTATGCGGTCCCACCAGTCTGTGCTTGTTTCCCGGGCCCAGAATCGGCATTCCACTGTATCAACATGACCCACTGCCACCAGGATGTCCAATTTGTGGGGTCCCGTGCTTTGAGAGAGGTCTGTGTCCCTGTCATCGTCACTGTCATCTCTGCGCTGCCGTAGCCTCCTCGCCTGCTTTCTCAACATCTGCCTCTGAATAAGGTGGACGATAAGGCGCGAGGTGTTGACAACGGCCATAACTGCTGCGATGATCTCGCCAGCCTCCATGCTCACGGCGCTATGGCGTCCACGCTGTCAATCAAGGGAAAAGGGCGTGAAATGATTGTCTGCCACCACTTTCACAGAGGGAGGGGGGGGGAATGAGGGTTGAATGACGACAGTTACCCAAAACCGCCCGCAACACATTTCTTGCCCCATCAGGCATTGGGGGCTCGACCCAGAATTCCAATGGGCAGCAGGGACTTTGGGAACTGTGGGATAGCTACCCACAGTGCACCACTTGGAATGTCGACGCTTGCCCCATTACTGTGGACTCACAAAGTCGAATTACTGTGCTTAGTGTGGACACACACGTTCGACTTTGTAATATCGGTTTCAAAAAATCGGTTTAAGTAAAATTGAACTACTATCGTAGTGTAGACATACCCTAAGTGGCACAGCTAAATACCAGGTGGAACAGATTGTTTAGCATAAGTACTTACCACACTTAAAGGGGCCATTCAAGGTGAAGTGGCCTGTTAACACCCCTCCAGTCATAGGGAGTAAAGAAAGTGTATGTGGGGGTTGTTAGTGGGTTATAGATTGTTGTAATAAGCCATAAATCTAATGTCTCTATTCAGTTCATGATCTTTAGTGTCTAGCAAAGTTATGAATTTAAGTTCCCAGGCTCCTGTTTTGACCATGTTGTGCAGGTTTCCTTTGAGGATGAGGACTGATAGGTCAGCTATAAAGTGATTGCTTATTGAAAAATGCTCACCCACAAGTGATATGGTGTTTTTGTCTTTGATCGTTTTCCTGTGTGAGTTCATTCAAGAACGTAGTGATTGTCTGGTTTTGCCCACATAGTTGTTTGAGCATTTAGTACACTGGATGTGGTACACCACATGTTCTGATAGGCATGTGTAGGACCCATGGATCTTGCAAGGTGTGTTGTGGGGGGTGTTGATCACAGTAGCCATGGAGATATGTCTGCAGGTTTTGCATCTGTTGTTCTGGCAGAGTCTGGTGCTACTTTGAGTTTGTGTGTCCTGGTCTGTGGCGAGCTTGCTTCTGATAATGAACTTGGAGAGGTTAGAGAGTCTGTTTGAAGGCCAGAAGAGGGGGTTCAGGAAAGATTTCTTTCAGGATGGGGTCCTCATTAAGTATGGGTTGTAGTTTGTTTGATACTTCATATGGGTTCCAGTGTGGGGTGGTAGGTGACTTTACTTCGGTATTGAAGCAGATTTTCTTGGGGTATTTGGGTGGCCTGTTTCATGATGCAGTCTACTTCTCTGGTGGAGTTTGGTGAAAGCGTCCTTGAGTGTGTTAAGGTGTATATCTCACAGTGTATTCTGGATCTGAAGGAGACCTCCTTGGCTCCAAGGGATCTCTGGGGTTGTAAGAGCTTTGTCCCCTGACCTTTCAGCAGCCCCTTCTTCCCAAGCCCCTCCTCCTAGAGAGGATGGTGTCCTGAAAACTGTAAGATAGACCTTCTAGAACTCCCCCTCACACCCTCCTGTGGGCTTCTCTCTGGATGTGATCTGGCCCTCAGAATGTTAATGCCAACTACTCTCTTTCATGTACTGGGTAATAACATGAAGGACTCCATGTTTCTAAAACTAAACTGGCTCTTTATTAAGAAAACTATTTACAGAGATGCTGCTCCTGCATTCAGCCATGTGCATACAGATTGACTTCCTGCTACCTTAGCCAATTTCTTCCCCCCGCAACCTGTGCAAGAGGTTGCAACATACTGAATTTACTCCTATCATGTGTTATGTATATGGATTAAATAATTTTTCATTTTGAAAGTGAATTTCATGCCTGGGAAAGATATGACAGCCTACAAGAATAAGTCCTCTATTTAGCCACAGAAAAGGCCAGGCTTTCCCATAGTTGTGCTTGAACCCAGCCATAAGGAGACACCTCGAGGGATTATGAAGTACTTCAGTGTTCATTCTATTCTCAGTGTTTCTGTTGTGGGTCCCAACAACAAGGCCAGTTCTTATGAAATGGGGCACCTGTCCAGCAGAAATGAGCCTAAAACCACTAATTCCTTTTTCCTCATAACACTGATGGAAACAATGTTTAGTCACTACTGACCTGGGTCACCTAGAGCCATCCATTTCCCTGATCTTTTTTTAAAAATATAATTTCCAAGCAAGGCTTAAAACCATGTCCTTCCCTCCCAGCATTGCCACTGAAAGTTCCTAACACCCCAGGGTATCTTGTATCTCCGTGAGCCACCTAAAAATGGATGGAAATGGTGCTAAATGGTGCATCGAGTTCTACCACCATTGCTCTGTGGCATCCAAGGAGGGATCAGTCAATTCAGATGTTAAGATTGTAGCAAAACTAGGTTAAATGTGAGCCATTTCTTATTCTGGCCACAACCACAATCACTATCACTACAACAGATGTATGTTCTATTTTCTCTACTCATTGCAGTTTTGTCAAAGGAAGGAGACATCCATCAGTTCTAGGATGACAAATACTAATGAAAAGCATTACTCAAACCTTTTTAGCAGTGAGAAGCCCAACAAAACCCTCGACTCAGAGTTTCCATGTGGACCTTAATAATATTTGTGGGAGCACTAATCATCTGTGCTGTTTTGTCATAGCTGGAAGCCCTGCTGCTGGGAATAATCATGGTCATAAAATGCTAGTCAGTGTGTCCCCGCCATGGAGTGTGTCTAGTGGTTACAGCAGGAAACTGGTAGTCAGGATTTCTGGGTTCAGTTCTGGGGTCTGTCAGTGAATTGATGTATGCAAGTCAATAAGGCCAACGTTTTCAGAAGTATCCACTAATTTCGGGTGCTGTTCATACAACACCTGACAGTCATGGCACCCAGAATCAGTAGACATTTTTTGTAAAATGGGCCTGAGCCTCAGCTTACTCATGTATAGACAGGGCATTTATAATAACTAACATGTCTGGGTGTATCTGCACTGCAGCAAAACACCCACGGCACGGTCGGAGCTGGCCCTGGATCAATAGACTTGCACTTGTGGGGCTCGGGCTGAGGGGCTAAAAATTGCAGTGTAGACATTCGGGCTTGGGCTGGAGCTTGGGCTCTGAACCCCACAAAAGCAGCCTGAGTCAGCTCTGAACCCCCGTTGCCTGAGTCAGTTGACCTGGGCTGTGAGGCCTGGCGCCGAAGTCTTTTGTTTTTTTTACGGAAGTGTAGACATGCCCCTGGAGGTAATGAGGCTTTGATAAAGTTTGTAGATCACTTTAAGAGCCTCAAATGAAAAGAGCCATCTATGTGCAAAGTATTCCATGTATTATTAATGATGAGGAAATCTACAAAAGCTGTTAAAAATCAAATGGCACCAACTGCACTTGAAAGTGCTGAGGGGTAGCAGACCTTCCACTCCCTGCTTAAAAAAAACCCCACAACGCTACCACTTTGTTCTTCTTCCGATTCCCTCCTTAAAACTGGGCTCTGTCACAATGGTCACAGAGCACTCAAAAACAGTCAGGCAGCTGGTGCACTGGGACAGCTACTTATACTGATCACAATCCTCTGACTGCTCTACCACCTTTGTTGTATTCATCTGTGGCCTGTAGTCTGATATTTAGATTGTAAACTCTTTGGGGCAGTGATTGTTTCTTTGTTATCAAGTATCAGAGGGGTAGCTGTGTTAGTCTGGATCTGTAGAAGCGACAAAGGGTCCTGTGGCACCTTATAGACTAACAGAGGTATTGGAGCATAAGCTTTCGTGGGTGAATACCCACTAATCCACATGTGGTCAGATTACTCTTGATTTCCTGATTTATTTGGCCTGTCCATGGGTGGAGTGTGGAGCCCCCTGGATAACCCACAGCTCTGCCCCTTCCACCTGCGGCCTTCTCCGCAGCCAGAGCCCCAAACCCCCCCACCTGAAGGAGCCTCGAGTGCTCCCCCTTGTCCGGAGGGGTCCTGGGCCGATCAAAGCCCCTAGCCCCCCTCCTCCCATCTGCCTGGAGGAGCCCTGGGCCAACTCCCTCCCCGGACCCCAAGCCGTCCTGGGGAAAAGCGTCTCACTCTCCTCCCAAAGAAGCGTTTGATATGCCCCATGAAGGTTCCGGGGCAGCTGAGGAGGCAGTATGTGCTATTCAGCTTCCTGGGATCATCAGTAACCTCTCTGGATCTGTAGAAGCGACAAAGGGTCTTGTGGCACCTTATAGACTAACAGAGGTATTGGAGTAATCTCCAGGGAGATTACTGATGAACCCAGGAATCTGAGTAGCACATACCACCTCCTCAGCCATCCAAGAACCTGCATGGGGCAAAGTAAAGCAAAAACTTCCCCCACCAAACTCCTCAACCAGGGGTCTGGCGGTCATGGCAGCACCAGGGGAGGCTGAGTCTCCCCTGGTCTATTATACCCGCCGCCCATGGGCCTATCTCTGCCTGTCAGTATTTTGATGTTTCATTCACCTGCTGTTCTCATTTTCCCCCTACAGTGCAGTCTCAGTAAGCTATTAAGAAGTACAACTGAGATATAATGTAGGATATTATTGTATTTCTCCATCTATACACGTGATACACATTCTGATACTACTTCATCCACGAGGCAGAGTCTCATTAAAAATTAGAAATAGAATCATCATAACTCATTTTCATTACATTCCTAAGACTGTGTTCTTGTCCTTGGTTATGTTATAAATTAGCTTGTGAATATGATTGTTCCGTTGCACTCTAGTGGAGTATGATAGCCATACTCAGATTACCTTTTTATTTCCTGCCACCCCATGCCCTTTTCCATTTTGCTACTGAAAAGGAGGCAGGAAAAGGGAGAAATCTGGCAGAAAAGAAACTGGGGGCAATGAAAAAAATTAAAAATGTTTTGAAAAAAAACAACTTTTTGAAAAAAATTCTGATTTTAAAAAAAGGCCACTTTTTTGAATTTTTTAAAAACCTCTACTAAGCACTGAATGTAGTAGGCCCCCAAACTGGTCCATTATTTTGTGATAAAATTCAAATCTTCTAGAATATTTCAAGAGCACCATGTAGAAGAGTCCCAAAGCTCAGAATATCTAACTACTTTAGTCTCAGCAATTTTGGGGAGCTTTCTCAAATCGTCAAGAAGGTTGGGCAGTGAGAGGCCTTTCAAGTGCCCTAAGTGCTACCTCTGGCTTTGGACTATTAAATTTACAAAAGACTCTTGATCTTTTCCCACAGATTTTCTTTTTATTTTGTTAGCAGCAGCCATATCCTCTTTTGTATGGTGTAGTATTTGATGTTTGACTTCATATTACTTATATGGCAGTAGCACATTGTGACAGAATGGGCCCCTGATCTGTGAAGTCATCACTGATAGTGGAACAGTTTGGATACATTGTAAAATGTCTGTGGTTCAAATCCCAGCTCCAGTGAAATCAATGGCAAAATTCCCACTGACTATAATGGGACCTGGATTTGTCCGTGTATCTGTGCATATATGTGCAGTCATTTTCATTAGTTACAATCCCCTCTTTCTGAATATAAGAGTTGTGTTATTTACCATACCTGCAAAGCAATTCACGCTAAGGCCCTCGAAGTTGCTTTTAAGGATCATGGAGCATTTAACTACACTCCCCTATCTCTGACTAGCTGAAAAAGAGATACTGGCAAGGACTATCACCTACATTCTAAGTGGTGCTCCTCCTTAATTTGTTGCTCTCAGGGTACGTCTATACTACAGAATTAGGTCGAATTTATAGAAGTCGATATTTTAAAACCCGAATTTATGGAATCGATTGTGTGTGTCCCCACTAAAGAGCGTTAAGACCATGAGGTCGATTGACTGTGTCCACAGTAGCGGGGCTAGCATCGACTTTCGGAGCATTGCATTGCGGGTAGCTATCCCACAGTTCCCGCAGTCTCCGCCGCCCATTGGGATTCTGGGTTGCGATCCCAAAGCCTGATGGGGCAGAAAACATTGTCGCTGGTGGTTCTGGGTACATGTCATCCCTCCCTCCGTGAAAGCAATATTTCTCGCGCCTTTTTTCCGGGGTTTCCGTGTTTGCTACGGAAGCCTGCTCAGCTCACAATTACCGTACATCTCCAGCGTACGCCTGGACATTAGGTCTAGTGGGGATTCAGTCACACTATAATACGGGCAGAGGGATAGCTCAGCGTTCTGAGCGTTGGCCCGCTAAACCCGGGGTTTGCGAGTTCAATCCTTGAGGGGGCCATTCCGCCTGAGGCTGGTAGTCGCGGGACTACACAGCAGGAGCGCCTTGCCTTCTAGCTGCAGATGGTGCAATATGCCATAAATGGTCGTGGTCGCGGGACCACACAGCAGAAGCTCCTTTCCTTCTCGCAGCAGATTGTACAATATGATTGGTATTCGTGTGCTCCTGGCCGGCGGCCTATGGTGTGGCTGGCCGGGGGCGCTTGGACATAAATGGGAGTGACCAGAGTGACTCTGGTCATTCTCTTTTTTACGTTTTGTTTAAGGGAGATTCAGTACTGCCTGGAACACGGGCGGAGGGATAGCTCAGCGGTCGGAGCGTTGGCCCGCTAAACCCGGGGTTGCGAGTTCAATCCTTGAGGGGGCCAGGAGCTGATGATGGATATCAAGCATATTGTACCATCTGCTGCTAGAAGGGAAGGCGCCTCCTTGCTCACCGCATATTGTACCATCTGCAGCTAGAAGGAAATGAGCCTAACCCTTGCTCCCCCCTCCCTCCGTGAAAGCAACTGAGGGGGGAGCAAAAAATCCTTTTGATGGGACTCCATCATGGTCACCTCTGCTGATGAGATCTGCGCTCACCTGCAGCTCACCACGCTGGCCAAACAGGAAATGAAATTCAAAAGTTCGCGGGGCTTTTCCTGTCTACCTGGGCGGAGCATTGGAGCTCAGACTGCTGTCCAGAGCGGTCAAATGTTGCACTGTGGGATAGATCCAGGAGGCCAATACTGTCGAATTGCGTCCTCACTAGCCTACATCGATTCGGCAATATCGATTTAAGCGCTAATCCCCTCGTTGGGGGTGGAGTGGCGAGGTCGATTTTAAGAGCCCTAGAAGTCGATGTTAAGGGCTTCGTCGTGTGGACGGGTGCACGGATCAATCGAAATAACGCTAATAAATTCGACCTAAACTCGTAGTGTAGACCAGGGCTCAGAGAACAAGTCAAAAAGAATTATCAGGTGTGACACAGAACTAATCCATTCACTTTTAACTAAAATATGCTTAACAGAGCAAAAGGGAAATGGAGTATTCTAAAGACAGGGAAATTACCACAGCAAAAGAAAGATGATTTCATAAGTACTACTGCTGAAATGGCAGAAAGTACATTATTAAAGGAATTATTCTTTTGACCTCCAAACAATTCAATTTAAGAGGCCATAAAAAGCAGATTTTAGTCAATAAGTGAGTGTTAAGATAAATCCATAAAGAACAAAAATCATAAATAAAAATTGGGAAGGTGGCAGGGTATGAGCACAACTACAAAATGTTTAATTTCTGCATTGTAAGCAATATCCAGATAAATATGGAATGTGAACAAAAGCTAGAATCACAGGACTGGTGGGGACTGCGAGAGGTCATCTGGTCCAGTCCCCTACACTCATGGCATGACTAAGTATCAAGACTGTCCCTGACAGGTGTTTGTCTGACCCGCTCTTAACAAATCTTCAGTGATGGAGATTCCACAGTCTCCCTAGGCAATTTATTCCAGTGCTTAACCACCCTGATAGGAATTTTTTCCTAATGTTCAACCTAAACTGCCCTTGCTGCAATTTAAGCCCATTGCTTCTTGTCCTATCCTCAGAGGTTAAGAAAAACAATTTTTCTCCCTCCTCCTTGTAACAACTTTTATATACTTGAAAACTGTTATCATGTCCCCCCACCCCCAGTCTTCTCTTCTCCAGACTAAAGAAACCCATTTTTTCAATCTTCCATCATAGGTCATGGTTTTTAGACCTTTAGTCATTCTGGACTTTCTCCAGTTTGTCCACATCTTTCCTGAAATGTGGCGCCCAGAACTGGACACAATACTTGAGTTGAGGCCTAATCAGCATGGAGTAGAGTGGAAGAATTACTTCTCCTGTCTTGCTTACAACACTCCTGCTAATACATCCCAAAATGATGTTTCCTTTTTTGCAACAATGTTACACTGTTGACTCATATTTAGCTTGTGGTCCACTATGATCCCCAGATCCCTTTCTTTAGTACTCCTTCCTAGACAGTTGGCAACTGATCATTCCTTCCTAAGTAGAGTACTTTGCATCTGTCCTTATTGAATTTCAACCTGTTTACTTCAGACCATTTCTCCAGTTTGTCCAGATCATTTTTAATCTTAATCCTATCCTCCAAAGCACTTGCAACCCCCACCATCTTGGTATCCTCCACAAACTTTATAAGTGTACTCTCTATGCCATTATCTAAATGGAATTGATGAAGGTATTGAACAGAACTGGCCCCAGAACTGATTCTTGTGGGACCCCACTCGATATGCCCTTTCAGCTTGACTGTGAACCACTGATAACTACTCTCTGGGAATGGTTTTCAAACAAGTTATGAACCACCCCCCGCCCCACCTTATAGTAGCTCCATCTAGGTTGTATTTCCCTAGTTTGTTTATGAGAAGGTCATGCGAGACAGTATCAAAAGCCTTACTAAAATTAAGATATACCACATCTACCGCTTCCCCCCATCCACAAGGCTTGTTACCCTGTCAAAGAAAGCTATTAGGTTGGTTTAACATGATTTGTTCTTGACAAATCCATGCTGACTGTTACTTATTACCTTATTATCTTCTAGGTGCTTGCAAATTGATTGTTTAATTATTTGCTTCACTATTGTTTAGGGTACTGAAGTTAAGATGACAGGTCTGTAATTCCCCAGGTTGTCCTTATTCCCCTTTTTATAGATTGGCACTATACTTGCCCTTTTCCAGTCCTCTGGAATGCCTCCTGTCTTCCATGACTTTTTGAAGATAATCACTAATGGCTCATATCTTCTCAATCAGCTGCTTGAATATTATAGGATGTATTTCATCAGGCAGTAGTGACTTGAAGACTTCTAACTTGTCCAAGTAATTTTTAACTTGTTCTTTCCCTATTTTAGCCTCTGATCCTACCTCATTTTCACTGGCATCCACTGTGTTAGATGTCCAACCGCTACTAACGTTTTTGGTGAAAACCGAAACAAAAATGTCATTTAGCACTACTGCCATTTCCACATTTTCTGTTATTCTCCTCCCCACAATTGAGTAATGGGCCTACCCATTCCTTAGTCTTCCTCTTGCATCTAATGGATTTGTGGAATTTTTGCTTGTTACCCTTGATGTTTCTAGCTAGTTTAAACTTGTTTTGTCCCTTGGCCTTTCTAATGTTGTCCCTACAAGCTTGTGTTATTTGCTTATGTTCATCCTTTGTAATTTGACCTAGTTACCACTTTTTGTAGGACTCTTTTTTGAGTTTCACGTAATTAAAGATCTCCTGGGTAAGTCAGAGAGGTCTCTTGCCATACTTCCTATCTTTCCTATGCGGTTTTCTCTTATGCCCTTAATAATGTCTCTTTGAAAAACTGCCAACTCTCTTGAACTGTTTTTCCCCTTAGACTTGCTTCACCTGGGATCTTATCTACCAACTCCCGCCATTAACAAATGTCTAAGCTTTGAAAACAGTCGAAGCAGACTGTAAGGGTCTCAAAGTAAGAGGAGCTAGGTTCTATTCCCAATTCTGCCAACTGTGGTCGAGCAACAAACTTGCGTTCACGGTGTCTCAACTCCCCCATCTGTAAAATGGGGAAGTTTTACTTCCCTATCTCACTCAGAGCCTGTTGGACTTAAATAATTAATACTTGTAGAATGTGTTGGGATCTGAGGGTGCAAAGCACAATAGAAGTGCAAAGTATTACAGGCTCCCATTATTAAATCCTCAAGGATGGTTTGTTGCATGCATTCATGACAAAAAGTTTGTTTTTCTCTGGCACGTAAGAAAGTGATAAAGTAGGAATTTCTCCTTCAAGTTTAGATTGAGTTTTCACTGATCAGAAGAACGGAAACTTCTCTCTTCTTTGCACTCATTGGCTTTGAGCCATCTTCATGAAGCTGTTGCAGTAAACATCATCTGACAGTATGTTACAATCACATCAGCACTGTGAACCATAACTTGTTGATGAAGTTGTGGAAGTGTGCCTACTAGGTATAGAATGTACACAGAGTACTTGATGCGTTAAATGTCAATTCCCAACAGCTTGACATCCTAGAAAGAAAGTGGATAATTCATTTCCATACATCTTAGTACATTCTTTTAGAATAGTAACAGCAGAAGCAAATTCTGTTTCTAGGGGTTGCTGGAGCACCTTCCTGGATGGGAGAGAATTTGGGAAATGCTGTGGCTGATTGCAATGTGTCATTTACAGTACTTAACCTGATAAGCAAGGAAATGGATTGCAAAAGTAATGCTGGTCAAATAAAATTAAACATTTCTCCCCTAAAATAGTTATGCATTAGATTACTCATGCTACCAGGCCTCCCCACTCAAATTGGTGGTCCCCTTCTTATGAAACTCCAGATTCACTGCCATTCTCATCCTCTGAAACAATTGTCTTGACCCCACTGAGACTGATCACCCCCATCTTTGACATACCTATTGCACTAGCTATCAATGGACAGCTTTTGTTCCTTTCTTTTGAAATGGGGGAACGTATTTTACCATGCAGGAGATTCTGGGTTCCCTCTTGAATTGAAGCAAATCAGGGTAATATTTAATTTGATTAGTGAGACTTTTGTTCTGTTTTTCTGTTTCAACATGTAGTGTTTGAATAATGTTAATCAGTACTGCTGCATTCATTTACTTGAAGGGCGTTTATTCTTTGTTTCTCTCTATCGGAGAAGATGGAAGAACACCATGACATCCCTAGGTAAGTCACAATGTGTAAACAGTACTGCTGAGAGCATAACATGGGCTTCGTTGTGCTATCATACAGCACAACAGCACATACACCACATGGGTGGACCTCTGAACCTTGCATGGGGCACAGGTCTATGAAGGTCTCAGTGGAGGATCAAACCCAAGGTGTGACTAAATTATTTAAGTCTCATCATATATTAAGCATATTTCTACCAACCGGGATCACTGCAAATTTGATGTCTCCCATAAGTAGGGTGACCAGATTGCAACTGTGAAAAAACGGGACAGGGGGTGGGGGGTAATAGGCGCCTATATAAGAAAAAGTCCCCCAAAACAGGACTGTCCCTATAAAAACAGGACATCTGGTCACCCTACCCATAAGACTAGTGGCTAATGTTGGTTGGCCAGGACAACCTCATAAGGATCTACCATCTATGGTCTAAGCTTTGATGTTTACTAGAAAGGGCTAGTGAAGACCACTAGACTGTAAGGGAGAGGTCCACTTCTCACTACACTGTAAAAGCCTGGGGTCCCTCTGTATTCTCTAGGATGATTGTAAACTCAGAGTGAGATTCACAAAGGTATTTAGGCACCTGACTCCCATTGATTTCAATGGGAGTTAGGCACTTGAGTACCTTTGAAAATCCCACACTCAGTGTCTTAGGAAAGGTCACTGATTATTGTTGGAAAGGCCTGAAGCTCTCTGAATCTTAGTAAAGCGAGGGCCTGTTATCCACTGGGTTGCTGTTAAACTGCCATCATGGCTCATCACCTACTTGTTTTCTCTCAGACATCACTTCTTACCTTGATAAGGACATCTGCCTTATGAGTCCAGGTGCAGTGACCTTTGGAAACAGAGTAAAGGCTGCTGTTTTGTCTGCCAGCCAACTTGGAAGTAATGTTTTCCAGAACCAAAACATAGTTCCTTCCCTATTTGGGTGACACAGGGATCAGCTGATTTCACAGGAGAAAATCTATACTAACCAACTGAATTGAGATAGTAGTCCATTTATTATCAATTAGATGGCAATCTCTTTGGGGAAGGGACATTTTCTTACAATGTCTTTGTACAACACTGTCACAGGATGGTCCCCTGAGAGTCCTTTCCAGCCTTAATCACAGACCACAACCACTTCAGGTCATCTTAACCACTACCCTGCTTTATTATATATTATATTTAGAGTCAGTAGCCAGCTTCCCCAATTACTTCTGGGGAAGAGTACAGTTCTTCACACATCTGCCTTCCTTCAAGCTCCCAATTCTTCTCCGTAGCACGTCCTTCCTGTTTGCTTATGTAGTCCCAGCTGCTGAGGGGTTAGTTTCACCCAAATAGTCCCTCAGCAATATCTCTACTTGGTTAATTGGCATCCTTTGCCAACATCCTATCGTTCAATCAGGTTCCATTTCATGTATACTGGTGGTTATTTGAGTGACAGGGTGCTGAGTTAGCTCCTGCGTCAGCACACCCTGTTCCAGGTACCTAGCGCAATGGAGCTCTGCTCCTGCTTGGAGTCTCTGGGTGCTGCTGCAAATTGCTGCAATACACAAAAATTTCTTTCCCCACCCAGTGGATAAGGAGATGTAAACTCATTTGCCTGGGCTGGTTTTGGAGAACTTGAAGAAATCAAATTAAATTGCAAGAAATCCCCATTCACTCCTTTTAATTTGTTTTTAAAAGCTCTTCTGTGCTTTTATTTTATTTACACTTAAAGAAAGTGGCAATGCCCAAAATGATCATTACCATTATGACAAATTCTAAAGCTTTTTCAAAGACAGATTTTACTCATTAAAGACAGGAACACAGAATTGCTCTTTGGCTTTGTGACAGGGGACACTCACCTCTCTTGAATGCCTCCTGTTGGTTAGGTGTGAACCTTCACTCTCTCTTTGTCTGCTCCCAGTACCCCCTGTAGGCAGTTAACCTCATCAGGTGGGTCTTCAGTGGCCCAACCCTTCTGCCAAATCTCACACAGTCCAAAATACCTGAACAGGCCCTTGTTAGCACCTGCGGCCTTGTCTCTGGGCTCAGTCCTCAGCTCCTTCTGGGCTGGCTTTAAGCCTGTCTCTGCCCTATTATAGAGCAACACCTCCAGGGCTTTCTACCTGGAGACTCTTTGCCTTTAGCTGTTCTGTGGTGTCTCAGCTCTCCAGACAGGTCACTACTTAACTTCAGTCCCCTTCCGGGGACAGAGGGGCAGGTAACAAAATTAAATGAAGGGTTGGCTCTCTCCAGGATCTTCAGCCCCATCTCTGGGCCTGTTTAAATTCTAGCCCCTTTCATGGGCTTTTAGTACTGAGTCTTTTCTCCTCCTTGGAGCTTTGGCCACTTTGCCAATGGGGGGACCCAGGCCTGCGCACCACCCAGGGACCCTACAAATAGCACCTACATGCCAGTTCCTTTAATAGCTGCTGCTGCTCTTCCCTGGGCCACTTCCCACTTGGTCCCATCACCTTCTTTGGTTCTCTGTCTGTTCCCTGCTTGAGCAGGGTATCTCCCAGGCCACCATGCTTGGAGTGTCTCACAACCTTCCAGCCCTTCCTGACCCTTCTGATCTCAGCCAGCAACTGACCTGCTCAGATCCTGGTGCTCCTTTTATTGGAGCCTGCTGTGCTCTGATTGGCTACTTCCCTGCAGCCTTTCTAGGCAGGCCTGGAGGACTCATCTTCACTTCTCCTTTTCTAGGGTGGGTTTTGGTAAGACTGTGAGACCTCCAGAAGGGAACCTCAAAGGGCCTGGTACACCCTGCCACAGGCTTTTAGAAAAACGTCATTTGCCGCTCTGTAATTTTATGTGAATTATTTAGATGGCAATTGTATTTTATAATCACAGATTTTAATATCAATACGCTGGCTTAATCCCAGTTTATAATACCTTTTAAACCCCTGTGAAGCCTCCGCCGCTAAAACCGCTATAGACCCTCTGGTGTAATTTAAGTTGCCCATTCATGACACACACTCTCTTTCCCAACAAGGGCAGGCAGCTGAGAATGTAAGCATCTCTGGAGGTCAAAGGTTTGTGCCCATGAAGGGTGATTTGGAGGAGAGGTCTCTTTGGGATTGTGCCACATTTCTTTCGTTGCTGGCCCTCAGCAAAGTCCCCAGTGGTTTCTGTGAGTTTCAACAGTATCAGTCCTTAGGTTGAATTTGTTCAGAAAGAGCTGAGCAATGGCATTAGAATAACTTTCCAGCGCATCAGTAAAACATCATAGAGCTCAGAAAAAGATTTACAAACATTAGATTTGCAGTGTATAAAGTTCTTAATATTGCTCACTATGGTTACGATCTGATTAAGCACTGCTTCACCTGTGTACATTTATGCATGAGAGTAACCCTGTTGATGTCAATGGGATTGATTCACATGCACAGAGTTTGGAGGATTAGGGCCTTTGTGCTCATTACGAGCCAGTGAAGGTTCCATGTTGTGGGCATATATTGTCTTAGAACATTGTCTCCTACTGTGTGTACTTTGTCATGAATCCTGCTGGAGGCTTCTGGGATGTTGTAACAAACATTAATGTTTCTGTCAATTAAAACTTAATACATGTTTAAAAAACACCTGTCAACAAATAGGAATTTTGCCAAAATTATGTCATGGTTGCAACTGCACTTTAGAGATGTTTCAAGTGTTTTACTTAACATTTCCTTTGGTTCTCTGTAGTCATCTAGTTCAATTTCCGAAGTTAAGGCAATGGCTTGCTTTGCTTGACCTTGAGGCTGTTTTTATAAAAGCCCAATAAATGTACTTTTCCAGACTTTTATTTATTTATTTAGCTTACAGGTAGTTTATTTCCTATAGTATAGAGACATTTCAGGAGCAAGAGAAAATGTCAAAATGTTTTAGATACCATATGTAGCATTATGAACCCCCTTTCAGGCTGGCTGCCAAAGCTGTTGCTTGCTTTCCTAAAAGCTAGGCAAGGCTATGTCATTCTTTTCTGCTTCAGTCCAAATGAATTGCTATTGGAAATGCCATTTTCTTTGTGTTCCTCTTGCATCCCTTTTTATTTATGTATGTGATGCCATTTGGGTTGCTAAGGTATCTTTCATTCTTGCAACATATTGGGTTATATTAATCTCCAGTCTAGCTCCAGTGCTGTCAATGGATTGCATCAGAAATGAATTTGACCCATTATATTTCTTTTTGTAACTGACGGGACAATAGCTGGCTCTAGGGATGTGTTTCAAATGCACACAGAAAGAAAATGAACCAACACGACTTGGTCATGCAGATTGCTGAGTTCTTGCTTCAGTGAGATAGGAGGGTGCTCAGCACCTCTTATGCAGTACTCTTCCCCTTACAGAATTGGTCCAAAGGTGCTTGTGGCATAGCATCCTCATAAGCACATGCTTTTTTTAGCAAGGATTATTTGCCATCTGCTTCCTTCCAATTTTGTAAATAGTGTGATTGATCTGCTAAGCAGGGGACTATAACTCCCATCAGCCCCTTCCCCACTGCATTTCTCTTCCCTGTCCAGGAAAGGGAAAGGGTCCTGGACCAAGAAGTGGCAACTGGCTCAGCTCTATTTGGAAGCAGCAGCTGCATGGCAAGCCAGGAGCTGCAGAGAAGCTGGGTGGAGGAACTGTGGACAAAGCTGCATGTGAAACAGGTTCTCACTGTTACAGGTCTGTGCAGGGCTGTGTGGGACTTGGGGGACGGGGGCCGCTGCAGTGGCTGGGCAGGGAGCCAGCACAGAGGGGCCCAAAGAGAAACACTAACTGAGCCTGATATGCAATCTCTTACTTGCTTGAAATACAGACTGAACTGGAGAGGGCACCCCAGGCACTTGGCCTGAAAAGCCTTGACTCTCAGCTGGACTTCCTCCGGGACCCAAACAGAAACCACTATTGCTTGACCTGCAACTGTGTAAGCCTCTGTGCCTAGGGTATTTGCAACCTTTCCCGCAACTCCTATTAGAATACCCTTTCACGTAACCATATGTCTGAGTGGTTATTGGGACCTATCAAGGGTCCCAATATGCCTACAAGGCCTAGTTGCTGAAGCACCTGCAGTGAGTGCATCCAAGTCAGGGTACCCCCAGCACACTACAGGTACCTTAGAAGTTTGGTATATTCCAGAGCTGAGCATCCCCAGTAATTACTAATAGCCTGTTTCCTTGCAATGTTTCCTATGCAAGAGACTGGCACTATGGAGGAATGTACAGGTTAATTTCTTTTGAAACAAGCTACTATGTACACTTACCATTGTAGCAGCCCATGTCCGTATTGTGCTAGTGGTGGATCACAGTGTAAAGTGCCATGTAATTACACACACTCACACTTATACTCACACTCACATGCATGGAACAGATGACAGATAGTACCTGTGAGACTGATGGAAAATTTGCACAGAGTTTCCTCTAATAGTCTTGCCTACATTTTTCACTGTTGTCTTGTTTAGATTATTTTTGTTCCATCTGATACTACTCCCACTAAAGTCAGTGAGAGTTCTGTCATTCACTTGAATGGGAACAGAATCAGGCCCTTCACTGGCTATTTAACAGGCAGCATTTCTTTCCTTTCCTGGCAGTGGATAATGCGCTTTCAGTGAATATGCTATACTGTAATTAGATTTTCAAAATGCTTTTGGAAATGTTCCATCTCAGAGATTGATGGCTAAAATGGAGTCATGGTAGAAGGTAAAATAGGATTCTGGGTGGAAAAATGGCCCCAATAAAGAGTTGTCATGGATGCAAACTTTATTGGTTGGAAAGGGGTTCTTAGTGGACTGCCTCAGGAGTCATTTTTTCCAATACTACTGTTGTTGTATTCTTCCACAGTTAAGATTGCAAGCATTTCCATTCTAGTCCCATGCGTTCAGTTGCTTGCAAGTTTCTGAATCTTTCACCTTTGGGGCTGAAATAAACTAGACATGAAGATCAAGATTTTCAAAAGTGCCTAGTGATTTTGGGTGTCCAATTTGAAGATACCTTAAAGTCGCCTGATTTTCAGAAAGTGCTCAGCACCTGCCCTTTGAAAATAATGCCCCTTTATGATGTTTCAAGTTGAGAATCCAAAAATGTATGTATCCAGAATCATTAGGCATTGTCAAATCTTGACCCATTTGGTCTCTGCTCAAAGGTGAATGATTTCTTTGTGGGATGTTTAAGTAAAAATAATGAAGACATTTTAAATGCCAGGAAAGTTTTTTTTTTTAATGTACTTTTCCAATTATTAAAAAATATTTTGACCTTGTTTGAACAGCTCTCGAGCAGACATGGTTGGGGTTTAAAAATGGAAATTTGGCAGGGAAAGGGCAGTTATGTCACTGAGAATCAGTGCATAGCTTTGTACTGAAGGATTTTTAATTTCACTGAACTATGAGAATTTGGAAATTTTTTGCTACACATGGTCTGTACATAATTTTATCAATAAAGCTTAAGTGCACAGGTACAGAAAAAGCATACCCATAAACATTCAAAATGTTGATAACATTTCCAAGTTTTCTGAACCTACTCTATAGCAGCTCAAAAGTAGAATGATTTTTTTGGTGAAGAATTCATCCCCCTTTTTCATTAACATTCAACATTATCAAAAAATTTAGTTGAAAAATGGAGAGTCTGAAAACTTCAGCCAGCTCTAACAATAAATCAGCTTCACGGTCAACTTGCTAGTTACATATACAGTATTGTTAAAACTGGTAGGCAGAACAGGTAGGACTTAAGCATATATTTACGTGTAGAGCTGTTCGAAATTTTTTGTTTGACACACTGTTCATTTTTTACTGACAAATGGCTTTCTTTCAAAAAAAGTTATGGATGTTTTTTATTTCTTTGGACATTGTTCAGTTTTTCAATAAAAAGCAAACAAACAAAAAATTCAGTGTTGAAAAACTGGGAATTTTTTAGTTAAAGCAGCAAAATTTTCTCCACACAAACATCTAAAAAACTGAAAATATTTACCTTCTTCTGAATATTTTTTGTAGGTATATTTTCCATTTTCAGACTAGTTCTACTTGAGAGTTTTGCTGAATGTGGGCCAAGATACCCAATAGCACTAAACTCAGCTTCTTTTTCTTTTTTACCTATGGACCCAGTTTTGTACGAGTGATTTATTTCCTCCCTTCCTTCCATCCCATTGTGGATCATTACTGCTCTTTCTGGGAAAGAGTTTCTCTTTCACTCTGGAACAACTTCTTTAAATACCCACTGTGACAGGTTGGATCACAGAACCCCCCTTTGGGTTGCCAATTGATGTGCCAAGACTACTTCTGCCCCTGCCAGCTTGGGACTCCAGATCCCTGCCTGGTTGTGCCAGACATGCTTGCCAGCTACAAACACAGACCCAAGTCTGAACCACATCCCACAAACTGCAGGCTTAACTGAAAGCAGCTTAAAAAATGTTCCTGTCTCTAACACTAAGATGCCCAACTCCCAATGGGGTCCAAACCCCAAATAAATCTGTTTTAGACCGTATAACGCTTATACAGGGTAAACTCATAAATTGTTCGCCCTCTGTAACATTGATAGAGAAATATGCACAGCTGTTTGCCCTCTGAGGTATTAATACATACTCTGGGTTAAATAATAAGTAAAAAGTGATTTTATTAAATACAGAAAGTAGGATTTAAGTGGTTCCAAGTAGTAACAGACAGAACAAAGTGAATTACCAAGCAAAATAAAATAAAACACGCAAGTCTAAACCTAATACAGTAAGAAGCTGAATACAGATAAAATCTCACCCTCAGAGATGTTCCAATAAGCCTCTTTTACAGACTAGCCTCCTTCTAGTCTGGATCCAGCAATCACTCACATAGGTGCCAACTCCGTGGGTGCTCTGGGGCTGGAGCACCCACAGAGAAAAATTGGTGGGTGCAGAGCACCCACCGGCAGCTTCCCTCCCCCCCCCCGCGCGCCTGCCCACCCGCCCGACTTACCTTCCGGGTTCCCCGCGCAGTGGGGGTCCAACACGGGCGGTGCTAGCAGCAACCCCGTCCCGCTTTGCCAGCAGGTGGCGCCATTGGGCCCCGTGCGGGGCGGGCGCTGGGGGCGGTGCTGGGCGAGGCTCCCTGCCCCGGAGCGGGCCTAGCAGCGCTCGGCGGGCGGGAGAAGCCGCGGACTGGACAGCGGCCGCAGAATGGGGCCAGGCTCTGCGTGCCCTCAGCCGGCGAAGCCCCTGGGGCCGAGGCGGCGCCTCCCTGAGGCAGCCCCCAGCACGCCCGGACGGCGGCAGGCCCGGGAGCAGGCTGGCACCACCCTGCTGGCCGCTGGCTACCCGGAGCTGCGGGAGCGGGTGGCCCGGGATCCCACCGCTTTCTGGGGAGTGCTGGCCCGGGACGGCCTGCGACAGCCAGCTGGGCCGGGACCGCGTCCGCTGGTTCCTGGGCGGCCGCCTCAACGTCTCTGGTAAGCAGGGGGTGGGGCCCCCTGGACTCCCCCACCTTCCCGCCCCCCCATAGCCTTCTTCCCAGGCTCCCCAACCTCCCCCGGGTCCCCCCCCAGCCTTCTCCCAGGGCCTCCAACCTCCCCCCGAACCTTACAACCTTCCCACCCACCACAGACTTCTTTCCAGGCCCCCCAGCCTCCACTCAGGGCCCCCCAGCCTTCTCCCAGGCCCTCCAACCACCACTCGGGCCCCCCCAGGCTCCGGAGCCCGAGCACCCCCCAACCTCCTCCTGGGCCTCCCAACCTCCCCAGGCACCCCCAGTCTTCTCCTGGCCCCCCAACCTCCCCAGGCCCCCCTCAACTTTGGGACCCCACCCCCTGTCCCAGCCTTCTTGTGGGCCTCCCAACCTCCCCTGGGCCCCCCAGGCTTGGGGACCCGGGCACCCACAGCCTTCCTCTGGGATTCCCAGACCCACAACTGGAGCCTGGGACCCCCTGTCCCACCCAGCCTCCATTCTGGATCTCGGGGCTTCACCCCCAGACCCTCAAATCTCCACTCCAGGACCCCCAGCCAACCTCCAGCCTTCCACCTTACTCCTGCACATCCCCAACTGGACCCCCAGAACCCCAATCTCTCATCTGTCCCCTGGCATCCTCAGACCCTCAGCCACCCCCAAGCATTCCCTACTGGACTCCCAGGACCCCCCAACCTTCTGCTGAACCCTAGGGCATCCCCGGGACTCTTCCTAGGCTCCCCATCATCCTTCCCCAGGCTCCCTGCTCATAGGCAGTTACCCTGGGCACTCTCACTCCCCCTGGGCATCCCCAGCCCATTGTCTTCTAATCCCTCCATCCATCTCCTCTTTCACCCCCAATCATAACCTCCGGGTATCTCTAACCCCCTTAGCATTTGTAATGCTCCATCATTCTATATCCCCATCCCCCATCATCCCTTCTGGGTGTCTCCTACTCTCTCCCCCAGTCCCCCATCATCTTCTCCCCAATCCCTTTTCACCTCCAAATCCTTGTCACTCCCCATAGCCCACCCCAACTCCCCTGCATCCCTTATCTCCCAAACAGCCTATAATCCTTGGTCATACCCCTTCATAATCCCTCCATCACCTGCAGACCAATGTTATCTCCCATTCCCATCACTGCTGTCCCCAACCCTCCCAACTCCATGTCATCCACTATATAATTCCTAACTCCCATCACCGTGCTCTTCCCTAGACTCCCATCGTACCATTCCCCAGTTCCCCATCCACTTTCTTTCATCACTCTCCCATCACCTCAACCCTGCATCAATCCCCCTATATCATCTCCAGGCACTTTCAATCCCCTGGTCCCTCTCTATTATGCCTCAAAATCCAAACCCTTAAACCTCTGTCTTCCCCAAATCTCATATCCTCCCAAGTCCCTGTAACCTCCTGTCCATCCACCCAAGTCCTATACCCTCCAGTCTTCTAGCTTCCCTATACCCACATATCCTTTTTCTAACTCCCCGTGGGCATGACCTCTGGCCCATTGAGAAGTCTCCCGCCAACCCTCTAGGTATTGGTGCTTGTTCTTCATTATTTTGCCTGTGTCTGCTGCTTCTGTTTCCTCAACTCATCCATTCACAAGCAGCGCGTGGGATGGGCTCATGCTGGTGGGCTGATTGGTGGAGAAAGAGGCGTTGTTTCACCACAAAGCCCTGCCCATGCCTCCCCGGGGGAGGGGGCGGGGATTTGGGGGAAGGGGTGGGGTCAGGGGGGTGGAGTTGGGGCAGGGCCAGGGGTGGGGCGGGGTGGGGTTGGGGCGGGGCCAGGGGAGCAACCAGCGGCGCTGACAAAAGTCAGCGCCTATGATCACTCACACCCCAGTGGTTACTGTCCTTTGTTCCAGTTTCTTGAAGGTATCTTTTGGGGGTGGAGAGGCTCTCTCTTGAGCCAGCTGAAGACAAAATGGAGGGGTCTCCCAGGGATTTAAATAGACTTTCTCTTGGAGGTGGACACCCCACCCTCTCCCTGTGTAGAATCCCAGCTACAAGATGGAGTTTTGGAGTCACATGGGCAAGTCACATGTCCATGCAGACTCAGAACTTACAGGTAGCAGCCATGGTTCACATGCTACCTTAAACGTCCTGAAGTAGACTTCTTATGTGGATTGGAGCCTTCCAAGATCCATTGTCCATTTAGTGTTTCTTGATTGGGCTCTTAACTTGCAAATTCCTTTCTAAAGAAGCTGCCCAAATGCCTTACTAAGGCTACTTAAAATCAAACCAGTACACAGTCAATATTCATAACTTCAAATACAAAAATGATACATGCATACAACTAGGATGAATAGATTCAGTAGATCATAATCTTTACAGAGATATGTTACATGGCATATGTAGCATAAAACATATTCCAGTTATGTCCTATATACATACATAAGCATATTTCCATAAAGCCTTATGGGGTGCAATGTCACACCCACATTATTATTGTCTCTTAAATTGTAACATTTTTTTGTGGGAGATGAAGGGAATTATTTCAAAACATGCATCTACAGCATCAGATTGTATTCCTGCCTCACTTGCAACTTGCAGAGAGACAATTGCAATCCTAGGGGACACAAAAACTAGCAGCCACAGAGGCATTATCTTCTCCAAAAGGGACAAAGAACCCTTTTCACACCAAGCAGGAGCACAATGACATCCAGGAATTCTGCTGGGGGAATGCAAAACCTCCCCACACAACCGGCCCTCCCCAAAAAGAAGTTAGTATCTCAATTTCTACAACTGGACAAGATATGCACAGAGTACTACACACCAATGAGTAACGGGGAATGTTCAGTGAAACACATTTAACATTTCTAAGATACATTTGCTATTGTGATACAATTTTTGGCAAAATTCCCATTTATTTTGTCAATGTTTTTTGAATATGGATTAAAGAGTTTCAATTGATAGAAACAATAATGTTTGTTACAAAGTAACAGAGGCCTCCAGCAGGATTCATCAAGGGAAAATGTATAAGAAAGTCACATTTGAGCCCATAGTCTGTAGATGTAAAACAAATGACCCTTGGATAACCTCATGCCTTGTTCTCTCTCTCTCTCCTTCTAACTAGGTATTTTGTGCCATGTTCATCACCATAATATCCGTGGGCATGCGTTATTAATCAATATGTTATTCTTTGTATTGCATTAGTGCCCAGAGGCCCCAACTGAGATCAGGGCTCCATTGTGCCAGGCACTGTACAGAAAAATTGAGACTGTCCTTGCCCTGAAGAGCTAACAGTCCAAATAGACAAGACAGACAAAGGTGGGAGGGGAATAGAGGCTTCGGAGAGATGATGTAACTTTCCCAATGTCATGCAGCAGATCAGTGGCATAGCTGGAAATAGAACCCAAGGCTCCTGATTGCCATGTCCCACCAACAAAGCTACCTCTGAACACGTATATGGATAGAATAATAGAATCTCAGGGTTGGAAGGGACCTCAGGAGGTCATCTAGTCCAACCCCCTGCTCAAAGCAGGACCAACCCCAACTAGATCATCCCAGCCAGGGCTTTGTCAAGCCAGGCCTTAAAAATCTCTCAGGATGGAGATTCCATCACCTCCCTAGGTAACCCATTCCAGTGCTTCACCACCCTCCCAGTGAAATAGTGTTTCCTAATATCCAACCTAGACCTCCCCCACTGCAACTTGATACCATTGCTCCTTGTTCTGTCATCTTCTACCACTGAGAACAGCCGAGCTCCATCCTCTTTGGAACCCCCTTCAGGTAGTTGAAGGCTGCTATCAAATCCCCCCCCCCCCACCCACTCTTCTCTTCTGCAGACAAATTAAGTCCAATTCTCTCAGCCTCTCCTCAGAAGTCATGTGCCCTAGCCCCCTAATTACCTAATTCTGGTGGTAACGGTGTGTGTCAGAGGAGGTAATTTCATGTGTTCTGGAAGTTTTATAACTGGAGAAAGCATTGGGGGGAAAAGTCTGTAAAAGACTTGGCTAGACGTGCAAGACATTTCCATGACTGCTGAAGACAGTAAACAAGTCTAGATGGAAGAGACTAAGAGGTGTGACATAAGGCATAAAAATAGATAAATACATATGTATACAGGGAGAAAGATGTTTTAAGCTTTGCCATTTTTGCTCGTGTCTGTGGTGTGGCAAATTGTCAGCCTGGATTCTTTTTTATTCCCCTTGGTGAGGAGGGAGGAAATAAGCTTTTAGATCCCTCAGTTGGTGTAAATCAGAGTAGCTCCATTTCTCCGGTGACAATAACCTGAAGTACCTCATATCTTAAAAAGTGAGGTCAATTTCCACCTCTTGTAGCAAGGAGCATTTAGTTATTAGTTATTTATGGAGAATACATCTGAGTGCTGACCACTGATCCAAAACTGTTTTGGCTTTTCTGGTTGCTGGCCAGGTCAGGTATTTCAGTATCTGTCTCTCTTTCCAATCCCTATACATGTTATACTTCTGACCAGTTCAGGGGACCTGACAATCCCAAAGCAGTAGCACAACGAGTGGAGCCCTCCCATAACTACTCTATCTAAGCCAGTGGGAATACTGTTAAGCTCATTTTATCTAGAAGTCAGTCATGCAGCAGTGGTAATTAATTTTAGAAAATAAGTGCCTGTTCTCGGCAGTAGCACTGGGACCGTCAGAGATTTGCTTAATATTCAGCCTGAATATTCCTTCCTATCTATCTATCTATCTATCTATCTATCTATCTATCTATCTATCTATCTATCTATCTATCTAGCATACTCTTTAAAAAGTTCCCTGCATATTTGCTCAGAGCACTTCTTTTTTAAAGGCCTCAACCCAGATTTTTAAAGTTTATTGATCTTTTGCTGTGCTCAGCACTTAGGTGCCTAATTAGCATTGACTGTCAATGGGATCTTGGCTTCTAAATCCCTTTTGAAAATGAAATTTAGGCTCCTGAATCAGTAACACAGAGCATCACAATGCATAAATATTTTTAAAAATCTGGATATTAGGGTCTTGTGAAAGGGAAAATGCAAAAGACAAAGACATGAGTGAGGACAGAGATAAAACAGAAATATAAGGAGATGAGATCCTAAAAGCCCACATGGTGATATTTGGATGGAATTCTACAAGTTCATGCTGAGTTTTAAGGAACAAACCTACTTAATCAACTGATATAGAGAATGATAGGAACTCTTGGAGCCAGCTGGGAATTCAATCACTTCTCCCTGCCTGTTGCTGCCTCTGCCTGTGACTAACATTTGCAGCTCATCTTTGTATTTTTTAAGTATCAGATGCTGCTGCTGACTGAGTTCCAGGAGATGGGGATGCAGGCTAGATTGAAGCTGGAGGTTATTTATTTGCTATTATGGGGGTTTTATTTTTGGTTCTTTCACCTCTGAGCTGCAGTTACAACTTATAGGTTTTGCAGGGGGATAGAAGAGAATCAAAGATGGCCCTGAACTGCAGAATTCCGATTCAGATCCTGACTTCCCCCAAAGCTTTGGGTACTTTGATTTTACCTGAGATACAGGCAAGGGACAGCTACAGAGTTTTTAGATCTGGATCAGGAATTGAACTTCCCCAAAATTCAGAGGCATTTAGAGAGAGGGTCAAACCAAAAGCCCAGATCCAGAGCTAAGATAGGGGAAGGTGACTGATAGGGTAAAATGGAAAGGGAAGTAAAGAGAGGAGATGGGGAAGGGATGACCATTCTTTTTTCATGTCAGCTGCTCCTGGAATCAGAGCTGAAGAATTTCTTTCTGTTAACACATGCAGCCAGAACACTATCTGTCCCAAAGAGTTACTGCAGTAACTGTGCTGGGCACCCGAAGAGTCTTTTGAAGGGCATAACTTTTCTGATTATAGTTCTATTTTTCAAGTTCACAAGGTGAGTATTGTATATAGGATGCAGCTGACTACAGTGATTAATAGCCCATTCTGCTCAGAGTTCTTCTGCAGATCCTTTGGCATTTCATGCATTCAGCAAGTTTATTTCCACATAACTGCAATCTCTCTTGGTCGCTCAAATCCATTTTTGACCATTATGAAGAATAATCTGGATGCTAGTCAATCTCTGCTGTTGTCAAAGCTCTATGAAGCAGGTTTTCTCTCTTTCCTTTTTCAAAAGCTTTTAAGATGATATCTTCTTTTAGTAACACATATTAACTATGCCAAGTGTATATAGGCCGATACTGAAAATAAAATAAGACTTTGTCATTAAAAGAAAATACCTTTGGAACAGTTACTCCTTTGTTCAAAAGGAAGTGGCACTTGCCTTATTCTGTACCATTCTCGTTAGGACCCCTTGTAGGGAAGATATTTTTAAGGCAGATGGTGGTCCGGTACGCTGTACCTGTAAGATATTTATAGCCAGTACTCTGTACTGGAAAGACACAAGAGGAGCAGAATGTAGGGCTGCCGGGCAGCCCCATGCCAGCAGCTCCTCCGGAGTGGCTGTACCGCCCCTAGCCCTGCCCCCAACGCTGTCCTCTGGCGGGGCTGCTGTACAGACCACAGACAGGCCTTAGGAGATGCAGCTGTGTACAAGGGCTGGGGGTGGGGCTAGGGCCGGTACAGCCACGCTGGAGGAGCTGCTGGTGTGGGGCCGCCCGGCGGCCCCACGTTCTGCTCCTTTCGCTGTTGCAGTTCCAGAGAGCCCTGCGGTTCAGAAGTCTCCAGCGCAGCAGGAGGAGGACACAGCGCCCCCCCAGGTAACATGGGATGGATCGTGGGGAGTGGACAGGGAGAGCCTGGGGTCCCCAGGCTGGGGGCTGGGAGGAGTCACATGGGGATGTCACGTGCCCCCTGATAGCTGGTGCCCCTCTTCCCCCCTTTGTGTCCCAGTAAGAAATGAATTCTACTTGCACCGCTGCTTTAAGGGATCTGAATGAGAACTGGTCATATGCTGGATGGTTTAGCACTGTGGTTTCCAAACTCTGACCATTTGAGCACCGACGGTAATTGGTAGTGAGATTATAGAGCCATTGATTGCCAAGTGTCTGGTTCAAATCTAATACGTGCCACAAGACAAAATAGGGTTGTGCTTCCGTTTGCTTGAAATACTTATGCTGCTGCTAGCGTTGGCTGCTGCGAATTTGAGACTGTTATGGGAGAGATTTTCAGAGGGGAATATGGTGCTCAACTCCCCCTGACTTTCAATGCCAGTTGGTTCCCTTTGTGTCTTTGAAACTCTCCCATGTTGCTCTGCACCAGCAGCTGTTGGAAGCAGCTCTCATCAGCACCAGTGTGGAAAGGGTGGAATCAAAGACAATGACATAAAGGGCTGGAGGTGGGAAGCTTGCTGTGAATGTGTGTGTGTGTGTGGGGGGGCATGTCAGGATGGGGGGAGCGAGGGGAGTTACTGAGACTTGGTGGGATGTGTCTGTCCTGTGCTCGCCCACCTTGGTGGCTGGCACTTGAGTGCCCACATCCTCTGCCCACGTGCAGAGGCCCTGGCCCCCACCCTGGTGGCTGGTGCACATGCTCCAAGTCCTGCCCCTCTCCTAGACTGGGTGTCTCCATTAGGTGTTTCCTACCCACTCCCTGGCAGCCAGTCTGATCTCATGCACTGTAGTGGCCATTTCAGCCCCTCCTCCAGGTCCCGCTCTCACCTCTGTGTGGAAACAGCCGGGTCCCGTTCTTACTGCCATTGGATATTGTGGGGGTGGAAACATATATCAGGCCCCCTGAATATTTCCCTCACAGGGGGCGGTAGGCCCTCCCCACCCCCAGTTCTGCTGCCCCTGTGATGGTTGACGAAAAGGAGAAGTCTGTAGTCTCAGTGCCACTGCTGAGGGGATGGCAGCTTGTGCATCAGCCCAGTGCCCTTGGACACCCCCTGGTTCTACAGCAATGTTGTTGTCAAGATGTAACTCAACACTAAGCTAGGATTCACCTGCTGGCTGTCACGGGCACCCGGTTTGCGCGCCAGTGGCACAAACTTCTTCAGTGCCACTCGGCTGAAACTCTTCTCTGCCTTCTACTCCACCATGTGTACTGCAGTGTTCTCCTCTCTGGCCTTTCCGAGTCTCATCTCCCCAGACTGCATCGTGTGCAGAATGCTGCTGTTCATTTTCTCCCCTGTTATACAGCAGTGGTGCTCAACCTTGTCCAGGCCCAGATTCCCATATCATACCAGGATCCCAACTAGTGAGGACTGGCTTCCCATTTAGCATCATGGGAGTGACAAGGTGATTGTGATCTACGCGACATGCTTCTGTTGGTGGCATGTAGTGTGCCCAGGTATTGATAGCAGTGTAGACTGAGTGTCACGGCTTAGGTGAGTAAAGACATGCCTGAAGAGTGGGGGTATGTACCTGTTTACATATCCTACACGGCTTTCTATTCACCCAAGCCTGCCTCCCCATCTACATGGCTAAAAATAGCAGTCTAGTGTACTCCCACTGCTACAGTCTTTCCCTGCCGCCAGTGGTGCGCAGTGTAGACATAGCCCCAGATATCTGGTGGAGAATCTCTGGTCTATTAAAATGCAGTCACGTCTCCCCCAGTACCAAACAGTTCCACTAGCTGGCCATTCATTGCAAGCTCTGGTTCAAAGTTGCTCGGCTTAGTTTTAAAACTTTACCTGGACTTGCTGCAGCGTAACTTTCTAGCCTTCTCTCTCTCCTCTCCTTTCTCTTGTCTGTCCCTGATCTCCTCTTCTCTCCATGCAATCTAACTTTGGTTGGAGAGAATTATTTCTCCTCTGAAGCTCCTGCCACTTGCATCCGCCTTTAGGGTCCTTCTGTCACATTTCAAATCTCACCTGTAAATATTTTCCCCATTTCCTTTTCCTTATTGATTTCTCCCCCACTTTGGTATCTCTATGATGTCGATTAATATACAGCACTTGTCCCAGTATGTAGGTAAAGTTAACAATTGCATTGAAAACACGGTGGTTTTTCTCACAAAGTCAAGCATTGGTCTCGGTCATTGTTATATTTTACCCTGTAAAGCCGTTTGAGATACAGTGTATATGAAAGACCCTTCTACACAGGAGGTGAATTCTATTACAAATGCCTATGCCATTGTTGGGTACAGTTAGTAGGAAGAAGATTGTTTCTCTGGGTGTCCTTGCCCTTCTTGCTTTAGCTTCAGCACCTGTGTTTGCTAGCTAAATATCATCCTGTATAAAGGTTCATCCTCAGTCCTGTGACTGCTGCTAAGCTCTCTTTCCTCCCCCAGCAGTAAATTCACCATTACCAAAAGTGCTGAGCTTCTGCTTTCACATCTCCTCCCTCAGGAACAAGGACAAAATTATCATCAACAATGTGCCCCAGTCGTACCAGAGGCCATGGGGTCCCTTTCGTTCGCTTTCAGGGATTGGAATTTCTACTCTCTCCCTAGGCTGACACTGCAGGGTGACTTTGCCATAAGTCCGTGGTACAGTAGTAGTGATTATGGAGGTAGTGGGGGGTAGAGGAAGATGTGGTGTTAAGGAGGCAGGGAAGAACTGATATTTACTAGACGTGGGCTTGGGAAGCAATGATCTAGATCCAACCCCCTGCAAAGTTTGAGGAGGCTTAGATCTGGGGTTTCGGTTCAGCTGACTGGGGAGGGGGGCGGAAAGGCTAGCTTTAAAATTCAGAACAGGATCCAAACTGTCCCAAAGCACAGAGAAATGCTCTGATTCATAGCCCTTGGTACTAATTGCACTGCTTCTGCTAATATAGTAGACTCTGGCGTTAGCACCTGCTTAGCATAAATGCACTGTCTTTCTGCATAGGTGCAGCAGTTTCAGCTCATTCACCTAGCTGTCTGATTTTCTCTTGGCAGAGGAGGAAGTGGCAGATAAAGCAAATCTGCCTGTACAAGGCTTACTTACATGGGCAGTGCGTGAGCCCCCACTTCGGGGGGGGGCTAGTCATGCGGCCCCGCCCCTTCTTCCCCAGGCTCCACCTCAACTGCCCCCCGCCCCCCCATCCGCTGGAGCCCTGAGCACCCTCCTCCTGTGGGTGGAGGAGTCTCGGCCGAACTGCCCTTGGTCACCTGCTGGCCGCCGGCCAGCCCCAGCCACCTGCTGGCCTCCAGCCAGAGCTGAGCTCCCACTCGCTTGGGGGAGACGGCGGAGCGTGGGCAGGACCAGGGCCTGGGTTAGGGGAGGCTTAGCCTCCCCTGGTCTATTATACCCACCACCCATGTACATGGGGCTTACATGTTCTTTCCTAGTGGCACAGTGAAGGATTCTCTCTCCCCTTCAGCTCCCACCTCAAGGCTGGTATTACTACCCCAGCTGCAATTTGTGACAGTGGTAGGGTGACCAGACAGCCAGTGTGAAAAATTGGGACGGGGTGGGGGGTAATAGGAACCTATATATGAAAAAGACCCAAAAATCGGGACTGTCCCTATAAAATCGGGACATCTGGTCACCCTAGACAGTGGGAAGGCAGGAGAAGAGAACTTGGGAAGGAATGTTTCATTCTATCGCCTTCATTTCTGTAAAGGCAGCGAGTGAATGAGCCAGGGCTGGGGAAATAATGAGACATTATTTGCATACTTCTAATAGAACTTTGCTTTTTCATTTGTCTTTCCCCAATATTTGTGAAAGCAAAGTTTTATTCATGCATGTGGAAGCAGAAATTTCTGGCCTGTAGCTGGGAGTCATTTAATCCCCAAACAACTTTTCCTTTTGAGGGAGGGTGAGGGGAGGAAGCAAAAGTGGTTTGTGAAGGCTAGGCCAGATAACAAACAAAGCATTTGGCGTAGGCACGCAGCTTGAATGACAAATACTTAAAGGCATACCTGCAGCAACAGGCTGAACAGTTCCAAGTGCTGTTCATTAGTTGTATTATCAGAGCACCTAGGAGCCCTAGTCATGGACCAGGGGCCCACTCTGTCAGGCGCTGCACAAGCACAGAACCAAAAACCAGGCCTGCCCCAAAGAGCTTAGAACGTCCGTATCAGACAAGAGACAACAGATGGATTCAAACGGAGTGAAGGGGGAGCACATGGGAAACAATAAGACAATGTTGTCGAAACAGACAAGACTGAGGGTGAAGGAAGGGCTATAACACAAGCAGTGTGAACCATGTGATAGCGGCATACAGCATGTCAGTTCCACTTTTTTATTTATTTTTTTGGTGAGTGGGTTGACTAAAGAGGGAATCAGCTAAATGGAAGGAAAAGGGAAAGGAAGGGGGATGAGAAGGAGAGGTGAGTGAACAAATTTGTAAGATCTCATTGTTTTCCTGGACATGCTTTCAGGGTGGATGCCATTGTATTCTTGGAAAGTAGATGCTTATTTGCTGCAGAACAGGTGGCATTTTAAAGGGCCAACACTGAATGTATATATTATTCAAAAGCGCGTGTGTGTGTACACGGTATATAGTACAATTGAAGCCAAGCACTAAGAATCGAGCATTGCCCTCAGTTACATCTATAGAATGCCTTGGACTTGAGTTTCACAGTGTAACTGACAGCAGAATGTTTAGGCAAACAGGGGCCCTAATTTTCCTCTCACACTGGCATAGATCAATAGTAACTCCATGGAGGTCTGTAGCATTACACAGGGATAAAACAAAGATGAGTGGAGGAGAATCAGGCCCCAGGATGTTTGTGCATACACAGGTTCACTTCAGTGCTTTAATTTATCATCTCATGTTGCTGCTCTGTGGGAGACGCTCACCTTCCAGGGCCTGATTCCATCCAGTAGGAAAGGCTTGGAGCAGCACGGGTATGCTCTCTGTAGATTACAAGGAGAGGCAGGAAGTCTTTCAGATTCAGAACACAAATAATGTTATAGATCATTTCAACAGCACTCCATTTTGCAAACACTGGGCTCAGTTAACGCCTGCTAATACAGGGTGATGCAGATTGCTTTGCCCTGCTGCATGGGGAGGCAGCGGCATCCCAATAGGAATCCTTGCACCACTGCCCTCTCTATACATTTTGCTCACGGAGAGAAGATCTGAACTGTGGTTGGAGGGGCTCTATAGGAGCTGGCACAGGCTGCTGAGAATAGCGCCGAAATAGCTCATGCCCCAGGAGTCCTGGCCATGTCTCTTTGTGTGCTTGTGGTTAAGTTGGCTGTGGGCACCACAATGGAGCTTCAACCCTTTATGATGCATCAGGTGTGGGTTGCACCTATATTCATATCACATTCTTCTCTGCAGCTTCAGTTACTGATATAATTTGAAGGTCAATGCCAAAGACGAGGCTGTGTAATTAGTATCTCTCTTAAGTCTGAACCTTGTATCTTAATAAGTCTGATTTACAGTCTGATTCAGCAGATTAGCTGCAGACTGTGCAGCTTCCCAAACTCCATGGTGTAATGAATATGCATACATTCAAGAGTTGCAATTACCAAGCACCCACTGATGGGGAAACAAATCCATAGGACCGAAGTTTGCAGTCCCAGTTGGCGCAAAGCTCCCACTGATGTCAATGGGAATTTTGCTCAAATATGAACAATAGGATTTGCCCTACAGAGCAGCAGTTAATATGTCCTAGTCTTTGGTGAAGCTATTTTAGTGGGAGCAGCACTGTGAACATTTGGGTTGGTTCTAATTTTATCTGAACTAGTTTGCCCATTCCTAAGTGGCACAGGCAGGAAAATTTAAAGTCAGTAGCACGTATTGTACAGAACCTACGTTTGTGTTTATTCTAACAGTAGATGTTTGTGCAAGCTGCTTCCCTTCACTGAACTAAACAGATTAATTAGCCAACTTCAGGAAAACAAAAGGATTAAATTATCAAGTCGCTATGTTCAGCTGTGTGAAATTATCATGAAAATTTACCAGACAGATACAACTGGGATATTGGAGAAAAATTATGCACAGCTACTGTTACTTCTCTTTTTCTACAATTCAGCTTAACCCTTTCTTGGCGTACGAGCTAGAGTTCTTGTTCAGGACTTTTCAGGAAGCAGCATACAGAATCAGAGCCAAGGCTATTGTCTTTAAACCAGGGATTTAGGTTTTATTAATAGCTACCAATGACTTGCACCACACAGTTTTTTTAATATAAAACTATCTACATTTTAATAGAAACAAGCCAAGCATTTAAGACCATACAAGAATTAGTATTAAATTCTCAGGAAACTAGACATACCTAGGGACAGTGAAAAACCACACTACATTGCATCAGGGCTCTGCTATGACTAGGCAAGTGTGACTCTCAGCAAAGAGGGATTTGAGCAGCAAAGTTTGGAGCTGAAGCCTGATCAAATCTTATCCAAAGATTTGGCAGGGGGGAGGCATACTACAGTCTAGGTGTGTAAAGTAGATTAATTTGGAGATGTGGTTGGTGCATCACCACAAGGGGCCACTTCCCTCTATATTGTTTTCTTTCTCCTAGTCCACCCAAACCAGCCCCCATTTTCTTGGGGCTTGCCTAGACTAGAGTTTTGTGGTCCTTTTGCAACTTGAGACAATAGGCAATTAACTCGAATTAACTAACACGACTATAAATGCTTGTCTAGACATTTCACAAATGTTTGTTCCAGGACACAAATGTTTGTGACTTACCCTGGGGCTCAACGTAGGGCAAACAAAAGGTGATTTGCAATTTTAGACTTGGTTTCGCAAGTAGAGAGGACATCATAGAAGAGCTGGTTGTAGCAAGTAAACTTGGACCAAATGGTCACAAGATGATTCAATTTAAATTAAATGGAGGCTAATTACAATAAGGCCATTAACTGCCTTTCAAAAAGGCAGACTTTAGCAATTAAGGGAATTGGTTAAAGAAGTCAACTGGACTGAAGAGTTCAAGGACTTAAATGTGGAAGAGGCTTGGAATGTCTTTAAAAACTATACAACTATACAAAAACTCTCTGAAATTTGCATCCCAAGCAAGGGGAAAACACTTGTAGGGAAAGGCTCCCTACAAGCAGAGAGCCTATTGGGAATGGAAAAAGGGATTGATCACCAAAGAAAGCTCCATTGTGGAGATTAGAAAATAAAGTGAGAATTGCTAAAAGTCAAGCTGAATTAGCTCTAGCCAATGAAATTAAAATAGAGGTTTTTTAGTTATATAAATAAAAAGAGAATAAGGGAGAATGAAGTTGTGCTGCTGGGTAGTGTGGATGGGAAGGAGACTAAAGATAATCTAGGTATGGCTTTATACCTAAATGACTACTTTGCCTCAGTTTTCAGTAAGGATGATAATATGGAACATGTGCATGAAGGCAGGACAGCTAATGGAAATAAGTGTATAGATATGGAAATTACCTTATTTGAGGTGGAAGAAAAACTTAGAGTTTAATGCACTCAAACTGAAATTACTGGATAACTTCCACCCCAGAATATTGAAAGACTTGGCACATGAGAGTGCTGGTCCAGTAGCAAGAATTTTCAATAAATCTGTCTATTTGAGGGTAATATTGTCTGACCGGAGAATGGCTAATGTCATACCTATATTTAAGAAAGGAAAAAAAGTGATCCAGGCAATTTCAGACATGTTAGTCTGACCTCAGCAGCCTGCAAGGCTTTAGAACAAATTGTGAAGGAAAGAATAATTAAATTCCTGGAGGTAAATAGTAAAGGGGATGTAATGCAATATGGGTTAATCAAAGGCCAGGCTAACCTGATTTCCTTCTTTGAGAACATAACTGATTTTTTAGATAAGGGAAGTGCAGTGGACTTCAGTAAAGCATTTGACATGGTACCACATGGGAAATTATTAGTTAAATTAGGGAAGATGGGGATCAGCACAAGAAGTGTAGGGTGGATAAGGAGCTGGCTAAAGAGGAGAAGGCAATGGGTTGTGCTGAAACGTGACTTATCAGACTGGAGAGAGGTTACTATGGAGTTCCTCAAGGATCAGCCTCGGGACGAATCTTATTCAGTATTTTCATTAAGGACGTAGGCACAAAAAGTAAAAGTATACTAATGAAATTTGCTGATACAAACTTGGGAGGCATCGTCAACACAGTGGAGGATCGGAATATTATTCAGGAAGATTACACTGAAGACTGCAGTGATGGAAATTGGATGAAGTTCAATAAAAAAAAGTGCAAGGTCATGCACTTAGGTTCTAATAAGAATTCTTGATGAATTTCTAATGTCAGTTGTTGGATTTAGTGTGTGTGTGTTTGGCTTGTGATATACAGCAGGTCAGACTGGTTGATGCAGGGGGTCCTTTCTAGCCTTTAAGTCCATGACTCTAAATCACAAACATACATGGAGTGTCTAGACTAGCATTTACAATCATGGTAGTTCACTCAAGCTAACTGGCAACCAGTTCACTCAAATCAAAGCAGGACCATAAACTCTCGTCTAGGCAAACTTTGTGTGACTGTTTCTCCCTAATCACACCTAACAGAGTGATTCTCTGCCAACTAACTCCGAACACTGTACTTGTGCATATCTGGGCTATGTAGTTTTTATGAAGTCTGCAGCAGGGCTACACGTAGTTCAGAAGTCAGCAGAACCCATCATGCACATAGAAACTGATATTTTAGGGCCAGATTCTGTCTGGCCCTTACACAGGTACACTACATAGGGAAGGTGCAAGGACCTTTCTCCTTGTGCAGACCCCCAAAGAGCCAGGCAGAGTGCTGCTTCCTCTCAGTTCTCCTGGTGGGATGGAGTATGGAGCCCCAAAGGGAACAGGGAAGTGGTGAGGACATGGCTCCCCCTCCAGGTCAGCAGTGTATCCTCTAGGCCAATCCATTTTGGAATTCTTATGAGCCAAAGACAGAGTGTGAGAGAGGAAGAAAAGCACATGTCCATATCCCCCAAAGACTTTGCCCCATTTGTCTCAAACTTCCCAGCAAAATTATACACCCCCATAAGGTGAGGCCTGTGATATTTCAGGCAGATAGGTTAAGGTCTTGAAAAGTTAAAGTCAAGATCAGGTTTATAACAAGATATTTTCTACCTTAATAAAGGAGAAACTATCTTCTCTGCATAATGTGTGCTGCCTCTGCATAGGATTCTAATGTATGCTCCTTGCATTTTTTTAAATATAAAAGGGCAAAGGCTGGAACATATCTGAAAAGCAGCCAGATCTCCTTCTGCTGCTGATTTCATGGCTGGAGCACCACTGACTCCAGCAGTCCCTAGTGATAGAGGGCTCATGGGACTATATGTAGCCAGGTGTAGTTTACAGCAGCCCTTGGGCTGCTCTAAGCTATGACAGAACAACCAGCCCCAGACTGCTTGGTTCTCCACCCTGCCTGAGGGCCTGAGCTTCCCCAGCTTGTCCTGCCTGAAAATCTGGGACCGTCAGACTGACTCTGGCCATTAGGCCACAGTCCCCTGAGGCTAAGGGGGAACAAGCGGACTTAGCTATAGGACTGCAGTAACCCTTGTCCCACCCCCAAAGGGTGACAGGGCACACAAGTCCCGTGACTGGGAGAAAGAAAAGATAAAATGTGTGTGTGTGCACATGCACATATGTATGTATGCAGGGATAAAAGATTGCATCCTAAAAGCTAGACTGGCCCTACCCAATTCCAGGATCAGGGAGCTGTAAACAGCTCCCCTAGTCAACTAGTGGATACTGGACACAGCTAAGGATTGAAGCTTGTATTTCTGTTTCTGAACACACTCAAACATTCACGGTGGGACTGAAAATTCAGCTCAGACTGAAGTGTCATGGGATTTGTAATCTGCTGAGGAGAGACTGTGATAGGGGAAGAGTGAAGATGTACTAGAGAGAAAATTTTCAAATGGAGGAAATGGGATTAAAAATGGAAGAGATTGTGCAGGCTGAAAAATGAACACAAAGAGTAGGTGCAAGAGATGGGGGGGGGAGAGCTGATAGGGAGCGGGAGTGTGACTCAATGCACCAGCCCCGCAGTGGTCCAGCAGGGGTTAACCCCACACTGTGGGCCAAGGAAGCTGGGACCCAGGTATAAAAGAGAGCAACTCAGCTCAGTTGGAGCTGACCGCTGAAGAGGGAGGGCTCAGGTTGCCAGCATCAGCCTGGGAGCCGTCGAATCTCCAGACCGTGGAAGCCAAACATGCCAAGATCCAGGCAAACATCAGGGTGATGCAAGGCGCCCAAGAGTGGTTGAGATTGCCGGGAGATGCCCAAGCCGAAGAACCCTGAGGCTCCAGGGAGCCCGGACTAGCACGCGAGGAGATGGGATAACAAGTGGGCCAGGGGGACTGTCACAGTATGAATTGCACCCCACCTTGGGGTCCCTTGGGTAAGCACCAGCAGCGTACATTGCTAATGCTTTTATATGTAGTGGATTGGTGGGCAGAAAAGGTTAAAGGTGTAAGTGTGAAATAAAACATTTCTTTGCAGGTTGCAAAAGGCCAAGGGGATAAAGAACAGGTTAACTTGAGAGTTCCGCCGGGCCCAAAAATAAAGAGAGAGCTGCCCAGCGCTCAAGGTCAAGTGACTGACACAAACACACTGTCTGCGTGCCAAGCAGCGAGAAACTGATTCTCAGCCCCAGCTGGCCATAAAAAATAAAAACAAAAATGAACAAAGCTGAAAAAGTTGCAAAACAAACTAAATTACACATTTGTGAAGGTTGGCCCGATGAGACTCAACAATCTGCCTCGCGACCCTGAAGCTGGTGTGTTATGGAAAGTTAGGAAAGCCGGTTCGAACTGGTGCAGAGAGCAGAAAGCACGGGGAATGGTGGAGGTGGGTCTCCCTGGCCGAGACATCCTCAGGAACACCAAGAACATAAAAACCCTCCCAAGAGCGGAAGCAAGTTGGAGATCTAGAGCGGACCCCGGACGACCTGTGCACAGGGCAGAACACCCGTCCCCCTCTTCTTCTTACGTTACACCCAGGCTTGGCCAGCTTGGGTAGTGCGTGTGTGAGTATGAAAGTTTGCTAGGGCTCAGGCACTAAGGCTTTCTTCCTTCCTCTGAGTGACGTGGCACTCACCGCTGTTGTTTGGTTAATAAAGCTTTAAAACTTAGTCACTCGGTGTGCTCCTTCATCTCCACCCCTAAAGATCCTGCGACCTCGGCCTGATCTCCTGAAGTCTTAGGCAGATTGGTGACATAAGTCTGTCACAGGACGATCCATAGGGCTGGATGCTGTCAGTGTGTTGTGGCTGGATTCCCTGCTGACACTGTGGCTGAACCCTTCACCACTGCTAGGGCCCTTGGCTGGTACCTAGTGGAGTTGGGTTGGCCTGGCTCCCCCTACACCCTGCTGCTAACCCCATACTGGGGTGGCAGCTCCCCCATCTTAAGGCCTAGAGGCCTGTGTTTGTCTGCCATCTGCCAGAGCCAGATCAGGTCCTAGACTGCTTGTTTCTCTGCCCTGCCTGAGGGCCTGAGCTCCTCAGCCTGCTTGTTGCTCCGCCCTGCCTTTGTATGCAGAGATAAAAGATTGCATCCGAAAAGCTAGACTGGCTCGACAATATACGCACCATATATGCATTGTAGGGGACCCACTATGCCAGCCTATCTTTTAGAGTGCTATCCCTAATACAGGGCACAGGCTTACCTTTAGCTTAAAAAAAGTATTGTGTAAAAAGAAATGTATTGAATTATTGTGGGGATGGTGGCAATATGGGCTTGAACTTCAGAAAAATCATATTTGCAATATCAAACTCAAAGCCCATTTCTGCTCTCAGCTACACGTGGGTGATTCTGGTGTAAACTCTATTGATTTCATTGGGTATCACACAGTGGAGAATCTAGTCCTGCCTGTACCCCTAACCCCTCCTCAAAAAGAGTCTGAGAGTTTGCAATTTTTTCTGGATTCCTTTGTCCCTGTTTAAACCCTAGCAAGTATACCATGTTTGTAATGGAAACATTGACAGACTTTTGATGATTTCATGTGTTACCCAGGGTTCTTGCAGAGATCTTATCAGGAAGGACACAGGGTCAGCTCCCCTCTCAAGCCCTTCCCTCCAGGCTTCTTGCTTAGACATATTAAGATCATTGCAGAGGCCTGCGGAGACTTACTGATTTAGCTGCTTTTGGCAACAAGTATGATAATCAATATTACACTGTTGGTAGTGGTCCCTGGCCTTTTACTGGTCTGGCAGAATTTCCCTGTACAGAGGTTCCATTAGTAACAGTTGCTTTTCTGTGTGAATGTGATGTGCATACATATAGTTGGAAATGAAACATATGTATAGTAAATTAATAAAATGAACGCGCTTCTTTTTTGTTTTCACTTCATTAGACAAGTGGGTTATGTATACTGTTTGCATATACTTTACGGATTTTAAAGTAATCAAGTGGAGCATTTCAAAGCGGTGACATGGCAGGCATTGTATCTTGCATAATTCCCTGAGGCCTCACTTGCTTTTTTTCTTTTGTTCCAGGAAGAATTATGTTTTTGCAAAAACCAGTGTAATTGTTTGTTTATTAAATCAACACAAGGGCAAACGTTAGGCTGAAACACATCGTTTTGGAGGAAAAAAGTCCTGGCAATGGATTATTTTCTTTTCTTTTCTGGTTTTAAAAAAGATTTTGTACTAGCGGTAAATGTTGTCTCATGCTCTCTTCTTTGTCAAATTGAACCACGGGGCAGGTTGTGACAGGGCTGCAGAAACGTTCCACCCCACATGGCCAGCTCCTGACAAGCCACCCCAAAGAGAAGAGTGATGAGGTGGGGCCATGGTGCTTCTAGACAAACTCAGGCAACTACAAGGGATAACCATTCAAATTATGTGCTGGCCCAGATTACTACGTTGGGTCCAATCTGCTCATCCCCATCCTCCAAACCTTTGGAAGGTTCTGAACTGGAACTGGGGACCTACTGTATATCACTTAACTAATCAGACAACTGTCTCTCTCTGTTTTTATGGAGCTCCATCAGGGAGGTATTATTCCTATTTTACATAGAGGGAAACTGAGACACACACATTCTTCTACTACAGAATACAAATAACTCCCTGTGATAAACGAAGGGGGTGGGGCGATAGCTCCCTTTTATGGACCCAGCCAGCCAGTTAGTTATAAAATGCCCCTTGGTAGCTGTTCTCTACTTGCTTTACCTGTAAAGGGTTAAAAAGTCTGACTGCATGCATAGGTAAAAGGAAGTGAGTGGGCACCTGGCCAAAAGAGCCAATAGCAATGCTAGAACTTTTTAAAATTGAAACAAGACTCCCCTTTTTTCTGTCTCTGGTTGCTCTCCTGGAGAGCAGGGACAGGGCTGGAACTATGCTGTAAAAGCTCGCGCCAGGTATGAAAAATCATCAAATCATACCTAGAAACTACTCATTTGAAACCCCAGATATGTAAGTAGATCAGGAAATGTCTAGGAAGATGCAATTAAGTTTCTCTTTTATTTTTTTATGGCTTGTGGACTCCTCTGTGCTAACTCTAGGTACTTTTGTTTTGCTTGTAACTGTTAAGCTGGACCTCAAGAGAGTTTTCTTGATGCTTAATTCTTGTAATTGTTTTTTTAAAATTTAGCAAAAAGCCTAAGTTCCAAATGTATTTTCTTCCTTTTCGTTTTTAATAAAATTTACCTTTTTTAAAGAACAGGATTGGATTTTTGTGTCATGAGAGGTTTGTGCATATGGTGTTTAATTAGCTGGTGGCAACAGCTGATTTCCTTTGTTTCTTTCTCAGCTCTTCCCCTGAGGGGGTGTGAAGGGGCTTGAGAGTACCCCGCAGGAAGGAAATCCCAAGTGCACCTTTCTGGGTTCTGAAAGGTTTTTTTTATGCACTTGATTGGTGGCAGCATCTACCCATCCAAGGTCAGAGAGAAGCTGTACCCTTGGGAGTTTAATACAAGCCTGGAGTGGCCAGTATTAATTTTTAGAATCCTTGTGGGCCCCCACCTTCTGCACTCAAAGTGCTAGAGTGAGGAATCAGCCTTGACACTCCCACTGTGAAGTCAGTCAGTGCAATTCAAATTCTGGGAAAGGAGAAGATGACTCCACAAATGTTAAGCAACATGCCCAGTGTCACACAGTGAGTTAGTAGTAGAATTGGGACTAGTGCTTATAGTACTGCCAGCCTTACGAGATCAAGAGATTGGCCCAAAATTAGATATGTAATATTGTGTTTTTTGGTCTGTCTCATGGGCTGGCTGCCCCTTTGAGGCTAGCTGGGCTGAGCCTTGCCCATGACTTAGCAGTTTCCTTCAGCCTCACTGATAAGCTGGCAACATAAGGGCTAATCAGTGACCCCAACTAAATGTAATGTGGCTTAATTAGAAAGACTGACTGTGGTGGTGGAGCAGCAACAAGAGCACTACTTAAATAGAGCTGGGAACTCATTACAGAGTGAGGACTGTGGCGGGAGGAACAAGGGAGGCCCCCTTCTGGGAAGAGCCTGAAGATGTCAGGCTGAGGTACGCAGAGAAAGCAGAGTAGGTTTGTCTGCGGGAGTCCGAAGATAGGGCCTACAAGGATAAGGGTATAGAAGAGAAGCCCAGGAGAGAGAAGGTAGGAGTTCTCTCTCTGGGTAGGTCCTGGGATAGTCAGAATGAGTCACCTACAGGGGGCAGGGTATGCCCCTGGGCGGGGGGAACCCTGAGATAGGGCCTACAAAGGTCAAAGAGATCCCTAGGGAAGCTGATGAAGTCCTTGCTGTAGGGAGACAGTAAAGGAATCCTGCCAAGAGAAGTTCTGCCCAGGCCAGCAGATGGGGCTAGCAATAGATCCTGAGAGGGGCAGAAGAACTATTAATTTGGGCATTTGATCTGGACTTTTAGTTACCTCATAAGGGGAGTGAACTATTGTGATACACAGAACCCAGAGAGTGAGTTGGGAGGAGACGTGGTCTGGGAGTAGCTGTCAATGCCAAGGAAATGGCCACAGACGGGGGAGAGGGAGCATGAGAGGTGAAGTCACCTGCAATACCGCATCCAGGCAAGGGGTGCCATAGAGGTGAGGACATGAACAAAGCATATGTCTTTTGCTTTTTGAAACTCCCTGCCCACCCGAGTGTGTTTGTGACAATTAGCGTTGCCAACCCTCCCAAATGTATCGGGTAAGGTGATTTTGGTCCCTGCGGCAGAAGCTGTCACCCCCCACAGTCATAGGCACCGACTCCCTGGGTGCTCTGGGGCTAGAGCACCCCTGGGGAAAAATTGCACTCACCGGCAGCCAAGCTCCCCCCCTGCCCTGCCTCACCTCTGCCTCCTCCCCTGAGCACGCTGTGTCCCCGATCCTCCACCTACCTCCCAGCGCTTGCCGCCGCCAAACAGCTGTAGCAAGCTCCAGGGGGGAGGAGTGGGAATGTGGCGCACTCAGGGGAAGAGGCGGGGCCGGGGCCAGGATTTGGGAAAGGAGTCACATAGGGGCAGGGAGGGGGAAGAGTTGGGACGGGGACTTTGGGGAAGGGGTTGGAATGGGGGCGGGGGTGGAGTGGGGGCAGGGCCGGGGGTAGAGGTGGGTCGGGCAGCCACCGGTGCCAGTAGAAGTCAGCGCCTATGCCCACAATGTCCAGCCCCTGCCCTGTAATCTATTCTGCCCCCAAACTCCTAATCAATCCTATCAGTTCAGCCTTCTCAAACCCCTATCACTTCAAATCCCACCCATCTGCTCCTCTTGGGCTCTTTACCCCTTTCTGGGGAGTGAGGATTGGGGAGGAGGGAGCAGAGGTGTCCTGAGTTGCTGGGATCTTTAGCTTTCCTCTCTCCTCTGGTGAGAATGGCTTAAGGTTGCTGAGGAGAGGGGGGAAAGAGGCAGCTCTTCCTACAGCAGTTCTGGCTGGTTACTCTGGCCCAGATGGCAGATGAAGGGGGTAGGCAGCCACTGAGAGGGTTTTTTCCCACAGGCAGGGCTCAGATTTGCTAAAAAGCCGTACCTTTTCACATCATCCCCTGACTGGGCTCCAGCCAAAATCCCATCACTCATGGAAAAAAATCACCACAACTGGTACCAATGAGCTTATGATTTTCTAGTCCTTCAAGTCCTTGCTCATGCCGATGTAAGCAGAGTCAGAATGAGCTCTCCCCTGACATCTGGTGGTGAGCTCTGGAAAAGGACTTCAGAGGCTGATCCTGTTTGCATGGGCACCTGCCTACCATGATGGGACTGCTTGCCCAAATGGGCACTTTGGCTGCTGTGGGATCCCCAGTCTCTTTGTTATTGGGGCAGGAGTAATAAAGGGTTGTTATCCTAGTTATGTGAATCAAGAACAGTAGAACTGTACTTGGCATTTTATGACTGAGGGACTCACCCTCAACTAAGCAGCACTTGCTAGGCAAGGGACATGGGTTCTAAAGCCCAGTGAATTGAGAGACTCTGGGGACAGGTATTTGTACCTGGTAGTGTGGGCCTGAAACACTACGTTGATCCTGCTTCTCTCCACTGTGTAATAACAGAGCTAATTTAGACTCAAGTAAGAGTCTTGTTGCATACTCCAGAACTGAAATCACTGATACCTAGATCTAAGCATTAGACCTACTTTGGGCTAGTGGTTCTAATGCAAGCAGACTATCCAGGTGCACCAGCAGTGAGGCTCCCCTACTAACAGCTGCAATCATGGAGAGTTGTGTTAAGTTGGGGGAGCCTGAAGACATATTAGTGAGCGGCTGGTGGAGAGGCGTGGCTAGTGAAATGGCTAGCGGAGAGGTGCTGGCAGCGGAGCGGCTGGCAGTGGAGACTGAAGCAGAACCCCACAGAGAGGCATGGCAATTGGCTGTCGAGGGCCCGAGAAGTGGCGCGAGTAAGGTGCCTTCATACCTCCCCCCGCTTCCACCCAGACTGGGAGGTGAACTCTGCAGATTAACTTCTGAACTCTGGGGCTGCACTGATCAAGGACAGCAACTGTGAGTGGGGTGACTGGGTTGCTGGGCTTAAGAACCCAAAGGGAAAGGACATGGCCCAATCTACTTGAGGGTCTTCTGGTTCATGGTTTGTGCTTATGAACCCGATTTGTAGTGTTTTCCCAATTTAATGCTGAGTTGTTACCTCCTGTTATTAAAAGATTTTTTGTCACACCGAGACTCTGTGCTTGAGAGAGGGGAAGTATTGCCTCTTTGAGGTGCCCAGGGGTATGTGTGAAAATTTCCCAGGTCACTTGGTGGGGGCTCGAGCCTGTTTTGCATTATATTGTTGAAAGGGAACCCCTAGGTACTGAACCTGGCCCTTGTTGCTGTCAACTCTGCCTGGCAGAAGGATTACACCATAATATCATGTTATCTCCATGGTGACATAGTACATTGCATTGAAATAATTGTTACATAGGCATACACAGCAGGCTGCTCCCCATGCATACTTACTGACTGATGAATGCACACCCGGTTGAGTGTTATTGGTTACTTAATGTACTGCAATTTTCCCCTGATATCTTGAGAATTATTGAACATCCTTTCTCAGTTCACTGCAACCCTCATTTATTTATGAGAACGCTTCATATCAGCTTTTACTCTGTTCTCACTGAAAGTAAAAATCAAGATGCTGTACAATTTTATGTGTATCTATTATAATTAACTGAATTGCCATATTGAGGTTGTAAAGAACTAGACTATGTCTGGTGCTATATAGACATGTACAATACATAGAAAGGGGAATGGGAGAGAAGAGCATATAGAGCATGCTAGCTTTCACCTCTTCCAGGGGCTAGGCACAATCTTAGAACTAGAGCTCAAAGCAAGAGGGCAGTGCTCCATCATGCTTCTCTGCCATCATAACTGGACCAAATGTACAAGTAATGGAGGGTACATTTCATCTTGTAAGAGGAAGTGGAAGAAGCTGCTGTCTGAGCTGTGCTGCCTCAGAACCTGAGAGGAATTCTGCCTGGCTCTGGGACGTGCCTCTTCTGCAGTTTGCTTGCAAGCCCCCGTGTGCATGAGGAAGAGCTGGCTGAAATTTGTTTGATGGAACAGTTTTCTATTGGCTTAGCAGAAATTAAAATGTTTCATTGGAACGTCACTTTTGACAGACACACTTTTTGACAGAGGAAGGGTGAAATGATTTGTCTTGACTTTTTCATGTTGAAAAATTTAGTTTTGACTTTTTCATTTTGTTTTGAATTTTATATTGTATCAGCGTTACTATTATATTTATTGTTTTGATATTATTGAAACCATGTTTTTACTTATCAAAGCAAATCATTTGACCTTATTGAAACAAAATGTTTCACTGGTTCCAAATGTATATCTTTGAGGCTGTGCTTCAAGGATCCAATCTATCCTCAAAAGATTAATGACTATATTAATCAGAGCTGGGTGGATAAATCGTAACAAATAATTTATTCAGTTAAATTCTCTTCTGTTTACCAATTGTTCGCTAACAGATTGTGTCTAACTTATTTGTTGTTTGAAACTATTTGCTGAATAATTACAGTGAATAATCCCACCTTGAAAAGTGCTATCAAATTCAATAGAAAGTGATTTTTAGTTTTAAACCGTCATATCGAATTTAACAGAGAATGATAAACTGTAATAGAATTCTACTGATTGATTCAAGAGCACTAGAATAAGGAAATCTTCCTCTATTAAATTCTATAGGTGTTTGGGGGTAATTTCTATAGAAATTTACTTTTTTCCCTACATTCTAATTGTAGAGTTTACTAAAGTTATTTTTCCAGGAGAAATTCTTGACCTGTAGCTCGACGTTCAAAAGTAGTTCATTGAATGTAATCAATACTCAAACTTCAGTCTGTTTCCTAGGTCACATAGTATGTTTCTATTTCTGTTCTAACTTGGTAATCTTAACCACCCAGAGAGGTTGCTGATGTGAATACTGATGATTACAAATGCAAACTACACTTGCCATCAATATGATACAATATTTACTTAAAAATCAGTGTTTAAGTGACTGTTCTTGCCAGTAAAATCGTGTAGATTTGGAATATTTGCTGAAAGTGAATGTGCAAAGGTGAAAAAGCAAATTAATTAGAAAATATTAACAAATGCATGTGACTTTTTATTTTATTTTATGTATTTTTTGAACCAGCTTTAATTTTTTTTTAAATGCCAATTTTGGAAAATGTATTTTAGATTGTTATAATTCCTGTATAAAGTTAAAGTCTTCTTTGAAAAAAGACACATTATAATATTTTCCCATATTTAAGTTGACTTCGTGGAAGCAATATTGTGACAATCTTTACTTAATCTGCTATGCTGTTGATACCTCTTCATGGGATATCCTTTTAACCTAGGGATAGATTGTAGATCTGACTATATCTGCTCCACACTGATTTCTTACTTACTGCTGCTGTTCCCCATGCAACACTGTTCCATACCCTGGTCTTTACAACTCACATGTACATAAACCATGCCCACTCAATGTAGCACTGTATCTCTACCTAATAGAGGCCACACAAAGACTGATGAGCCTGTTAAAGCCTTGGCTAAAAAAGATGGACAATTCCTGGTGTATTTAGTGAGTGTTTGTATCCTTTTATTGTTTTTTTTTCTCTATGATGTTTTTGCCCTAGGATTAAGTGTTCTTTGCTCTGGAATAGCTGTGTCAGCTCTCCCTCTCTGGGCTTTAGGATGGAATAAGTGGATTCCCCTTCTGAGTAACCAGGAGAAAGGCAGGTATATCTGTGTATTTAGTTATGGTTTTAAAATTTTAAACTGAAATAACTACAAACAAGGTAGGGTGGCCTAAAATCAAAAAGCAAGTGAAACACAGTCACTTTCATTCAACCATCTTTAAGCCAATCTCATAATTTCGGAACGCTTGCTTTGGCAATATTGCCAGTTTGGGTACTTCTGCATTAGGGCTGAAAAAGAATAAAATTTGTAGTTGCAGTTATAGCTTTCATCCACAGGTGGCACATGAACTCTTGTAAATGGACACAACAGGTTTTGCTGTAAAGGAGACTTTTTCAGTCAAATTCGGGCTGCTGTCACATAGTGGAAATTTGCATATTTTTCACTTAACCCCCCAACAAGGAGGTACCAAAAAACCAAACCCTACGCCCCAAATGCATTGTTTGCCCATCAGACAATGAAACTATAATTTAAAAAATCCTGTAAAATCTAGTGTCAACACTTGCTTATGTTCTGTCTTTGGTTGTGTTCTCCCCCCAGGATATTGTTAGCTGGTTCTCCATATGTTCTGTAGGAACAACAGATTCTCATATCTTTCCCCAACCCCTGCTCATCCCTCTGTATGCACCACACCAGTATTTTATAATATTTTCCCCATTAATTGTTGTGAAATAATTAAAACTTGAAACTGTGGCCCCCTTCATCTTTGTTCTTCATCACAAAACTCTCTTCCCTCGATTTTTTCCTCTTCCATTTGCCTGTCCCTTTCCCCTGACTCTGTATTCCCTGCAGATGACTTTCATTCACATTGCCCTCCCCAAGTCTCTTCCCTTTCATCTCATTCGCTCTTGACCTCACTTCCCTCCAAGCTCTCATTCTTCCCTCCTTCCATATTATATTGTGTATTTTTCCCTTCTGTTCCTTTGTTTGCTCTCTCTTGTTCACTCCACTCCATGACCCTGATTCTCCACTACCTTGCCCTGTGGGTTGGCTTTTACCTGGCTGCTAAGTAGGTGTGAAATGCTACCAAATCAGAACTCTCCACACGCTGACATCACTGGTTTCCTGACTATACAATGTATATGGTAGTGGAGAATAGGGCCTGTTACATTCGTGGGAGGCTGCGGGCCTACCCAGGGTGCTCTGCAAGAACGAGGCCCACACACTCTGTGTGTTATTGGCTTTATTGAAGGCAAAGTGACACATCCGCAACGGGGACTCCTGGCGTTGCTGTCACGGAGATGGGGAACCCAGCTCACCGAAGCTCGGCCTGGCAAGCAGTCCAAAATGGGGCCAGGCTCATACAATTATATACAGACATCTCATACAGAAGCAAGCAGGGGCCGCCTCCTGGCTCAAGGCCATACACAGCAGTTCTAACTAATTCATAACAAGCTGCAGCTGGGCAGGCCTTGACCGACAGTGACAGGCCCGCTGAAACAGCGTAAACACCCTGGCTAGCATGAGAAAGCAAAAGCACCCTTACTATGCCGTAACACAATCTTCCGTGGTACCCTACAGGGCCCCATCTCACTTTCTCCTTGTCTCTTCTTGCGCCCCTCCATGTTCTATCTTTCTTGTTACTTCCCTATCCTTTGTCTTTCTTGTTCTCTGCCCTAACAGCCATCCCTAGTCAGTCTTTTGTCTTCCAAGTCCCCATTGATCAACTGATCACCTGACTCCCCCTCTTCCCACTTCATTCAATCGAACCTTTGCCCGAAGCCCTCTACCAGCCCGTCTATCTTCTGTTTCCTCCAGCACACTGAGTCTGTGCCTCCTCCCCGCTGTGAGGAGTAGCTGCCACTGATGTGTAAGGGTGGGGCTGCAGAGACCAAAGGCCATCCTCCACTTTGGAAGGGGGGCTGTGGACTGCAGGGGGCTGAACAAGCTGGAACTGCCTGCAGCTTATAGCAGGATCTGGCTGCCATGGTATGTACTGTTAAAATATCTTAACTGTTAAATACAAACTCTCCATGCCTTTAAGAAGAAAAACACAGCTCCCAATTGATCCTATGCCTCTGCAAATCAATACTGTGTGTGACAGAGGATGTGGAAATTCAAGGCATGGATCTATTAAAAGAGGACTTTTAATACATTCAACACTTTAAAAATAAAAGTCCCTCCTTGAGTTGTATGTAAAACCCAAGAGGAGGATAAGGATCCTTACTGCAGGGTCAGTGAGTTCTTCCTTCCTCCCTTCAGTCACCTTCATAAGCAGGAACTGGGTTGCTCTTACCCTTGGGCAATGTTTCTGGCAGAGCTTTCTCTGGAAGCAGAAGGGAAAACCCCCAACAGCTGCTGGATTCTATTTTAGGTCAGGGGAGGGGAGTGAGGTAGACCTTGTAAGTACTATTGATGTGTTTACATATACCCTCTGATGTTAGGAATGCAATATTGTAAGTCAGGCAGTATTGCAGCTTCCCATTGAACAGTGGAGAAACTGCTAGATCTTTGTTCTGTTTATTGCTAGCAGCTCCTTGCTTGCTGCAGACCTGAATAAGTAAGATGGAGAAATGTTTTAATAGAGCGGAAAAAATAAACACATGGAAAAGGGTGTGTGTGTGTGTGTGTTGGGGAGAGTGTGAGTGGGAAGGGGGAACACTCAGGGGTGAAAGTAACTTAAAGGACTTATCAGTACACTGGAGTCCTGAGCAGGGGGCGGGGCCTCAATCAGAAGGGCGGGGCTTCAATAGGAAGAGGCGGGGCCTTTAAATCCAGGCCCTTTAAATCACCCATGGAGCTACCAGCTGCAGAGGCGGCTGGGAGCTGCGGGGCTCGGGGATGATTTAAAAGGACTGAGGCTCCTGCTGCTGCTACCGCAGTGGAGCCCCAGGCCCTTTAAATCGCCGATGGAGCCCTGCTGCCACTACCCCGGGGCTCCAGCAGCGGGGCTCCAGTGGTGATTTAAAGGGCCCAGGACTCCCCACAGTGTCCGCTGCCGGGAGCCCCAGGCCCTTTAAATCGCCAGCCTGGGGAAGCCGGTACGGTATGGCATACCGGCTCTTGTCGGTTCGCCGTACCAGACCGTACCAGCTTGCTTTCACCTCTGGGTACACCTTTCAAGGAGTTTTAGTGGCTAAAAACCTACAAAGAGTGGAGCCCAGGGACTATAAAGCTCGTCTCTAGAATTACAGTGGGACAGTAATGCCACTCCAAGAAAGGTTGAGATAGCACTTAGTACTTGTCAGATTTCAGCATGAGGGTGTCACTGACAATTAGATGCTTTCTTCTACCTTAAAGGTAGATTGAATGAGGGGGTGACTACTTCATATAACTGTTAATATGAGGGCTTTTAAAGTTAAATTAATCTAATTACTATGGGATTTTAATTTAAAGTCTGTTTTCTGTATCGGAATAGGCTCCAGGACCCAGTTGCACAGAGGTGCTTAGATGCCTGACACTGACGCTGTCGTCCAATGTTTAGAGCACCCTCTGAGTTCTGGGAGACCTCTGCTCCATTACCCTGCTCCAATTACTGTTTCATTATTTATCCACAGTGGAGCAGCTTCAACAGAAGGGATTGAGGGAGACCCACATCAGAATGTCCTAGCTCAGCACTCTCCTGAGGGGTGGGAGATGCCTCTTCAAATCCTTCCTCCCCATGAGGCAGTGGGGGGATTTGAACCTTCCCACCCCCCAGGTGAGTGCGCTAACCACTGGGCTAAAAGCTATAAGATGGGCATCCTCAAGAAGCATTTTAGGTGCCTACGATGTCAGACTCCAGGAGACAGGTCCCATCCCGGGATCACAAAGCAGAGATAGGTGCCTCACTGCAGCTCAGACTTAGGTACTTAACTCGGAGAGAGGGGTGGGCATAGTGCACACCCCTCCTATTGGCATCCCCCACTGGCTAGCTGAGTGCTTTCCTGCCTAGTGTGCTGGCTTTTGTGGAGTGCCTCTTTTTCCCCACTCACTATACAGGGAGCCCAGACACCTGGCTCGGGCACTGTGGATCACACTGTTGTTCCAGTGATTTTTCTAGGCGCCTAAAAGTTATATGCTGTGACAATCAGCATTGCAACGCCTCAGTCCCTTTGTGGATCCCAACACAGCTTCTTGTTGCCCGTTCCTCTTCTTTACTGTTTTCATGAGTCTACCACTCATATCTCCTGTGCTACAACTGGAGTGTGATAGCATCTCCCCACCCCCATCCCATTGTCTTGCCCTGCACACAACTGTTGTACTTCTCCCTCAAAGTGGTACTGTGTCTTTCTCCTTGCTGTTATGCATAGACCTGAGTCTGTTTCCCCTCCCCCAAACACCCACAGAGAATTCATAATGAACCTCCCCTTCCCCCCAGCAAACTTGTACTTTGTCCCCCTGATGCCTGGAAATCCATATTGTGCCGTGACCAACTCTCTACAGGCTTCTTCCCAGCCTGGGGCGCAGGCTGCTTTTTTACATCATTGTCTCCCTTTTTATCTCTTCAGTGCTGTTCTGGGTGGGTGGAAGTGTTGGGAAGACATCCTTTGCTACATGCTTCCCTGAGGTCAAGCAGGGTCACTTGCAGCGCTCGCTGCATTTGGCACACACACACGAACACTCTACTACAGCTGCTGTCTAATGGAGTTATTCATTAGCATAAAATGGGCTTTTTAAAACTATTTTCAGAGTTTTCCCATGTTTTCTGGGATGTATGTCTGCAGAAAAATCACATCATTCCTTACTGGATGTAGCTTTATGTTTGCCCACAACAGGAAGCGGAATGCATTCTACCAGCAGAAGGATCTCGGAAATTCATTGGAGAGACTGTGTAACCAACGTTGAAGTGTTGTGATGCATGGGTCAGCAGACTGTGGGCTCGATTATACAGAGATGGTGTGATGGGGTGTTTGCCCCACACAGGTGAAGAAAGAGTTAACCTCATCAGGCAGCAGTGACGGTGAGTCCTCTGAATGGCCCAGAGAGGCTGTGTGAAGTGCAGCCAATAGGAGGGAGGCTGCAAGGAGTGGCCAATCATGTCCCAGCAGGCTCAGGTAAAAGGAGCTGCAGGGGGAAGGAGTGTGTGGCTGAAAAAAAGCTAGCACCATGGACAGGTCAGTTGCTGCCAGGGACCAGCAACAAGAGAGAGCTCCTGGCAGGCTGCAGGGATTGAGTAGCTGAGTGCCCTGAGGTAAGGGTGAAGAAGGTGCTGGGGCTGTGGGGAAGTGGCCCAAAGGATCAGAGCAGTGGTGAGAGGAACTAGAGGCACAGCAGGAGGTTGCCATCTACAGGGTCTCTGGGCTGGGACCTGGAGTAGTGGGCGGGCTTGTTCCCCCTACCACTTGCCACTGAGGAAGTGGCATGATTATTGGACTGAGGCACTAACCCCCGGAAGGGGGAAACACAACTGGAGGGCTGAGTTGTCAAGAGGGCGCTGCGCTTCCTGAGGTTGTGAGAGGGGCTGCAGGCAGATGCAGAGATGGCGTGACTGTGTGCAAGCTGCGGATGGGAGCGTTGGCCTTGAGCTAATCCCCAGAGTGACCAGGAGGAGACGCCAGTCCGGTTGTGAGTGATGTGCCCTGTGACACCTCCATGATAGATGGATACATGGTTTAGCCATTTCAGCAGACATCAGAAGCACAAGGTATGTCTTAGATTGGAGGAGAGAGAAGGTGTGGCTGGAGGACAAAGAATGACCTATCACTGAATGTTTGAAAAGGATGCTGCCATCATGGAAACAACTTACAATGGGCAGATAGAAGTGGGGGAAAATGGGTTGCCTCCTGCAATCAGGCACAGGAGATTCTGAGTAAGGTTATCTTTAAGTTACCTGTGTGTTGACTGGCTACATTACAAAGAAAGGAAATTTGCCTGGGGTGGATGAGTGCTATATTTTTGGGTTTGTTTATCCATGTCTCCTAAAATATCACTCCTGTCCCCTTGCACCATGCATTGCAGGAGAGACAAATAAATGCATTTTTCTTACTATTAGCCATACAGTTATATTGATTCATAACACTAAAGTTTTAAAGAGTGTAACTTCAAAACCAACCACCATCAGACCCAGGAATGTGGTAATGGAGGAACTCTTAGGCGTGCTATTTGGAGACATCAAATGAATATATATCAATAGCTGCAAGCATTCCAGAATTATCTAACAGAACTGTGAACGAGACTGCAATCTCCTGAAGATGTGGAAATGCAGGTGTGTTAAAAAGAAAGGCGGTAAGTGGCAAATAACCAGGAGGAAGAAAACAAGCCACTTACATCCAATACTCTGAGCCTGCTGAATGTCTGCTGGGACTGTTTTTGACTTTCACTGAAGTCATTGGGCCCTTGATTCCGCAAAGCACTTAACTCTCCTATCTTAAAATTAATCAGGTGTTTAAATGCTTTTCTGAATAGGCCTGGATTTAAGCACATGCTTAAAGCTAAATGGCTTTGTTGAAGCATGACCTTGCAGCCGAGGTCACTCAGCATCTCAGAATTAGGTTGTTAATGTTTTATAAATTCAGTCTCATGCTTTGTCACTTCATGAATTTTTAATTGATATATGAAAATAATACTGGTTGCTCATACAAGGTTACTAAATATGAAACACAATATGGATTTACCATACATCTTGTTTTCTAAATTTGTGAAATGAGGTTACAGTAGGGATTTTAACAGTTCACATGGTATTTTGATGAAAAGAAGAATGTCGCTTTTGTAAGCTTTTTTTCATGTTTGTCTTTGCAAGTACTTAACATGGTTTTTCATCCTATTTTTCCCCTCTACGGCATGGATAAATAAAGCTTCTTTATATGTAATCACAGTAATTCTGCATAACTGGAAATTTTAGCAGATATCCATATCAACCAGAAGCAGACTGCAATGTCTATAACCAATAGTAATCCCTCCCTAGTCCCAAAATATTCTTGCCTAACCCTCTCCCATCAACCCACAACACACCCCTCATTCAGCCTATGTGAATAAGCGTCACATACTTCCCAAGCCAACAGCTCTGTGGATTTCTCAAAGCAACAGCTCCATAATCCTGGCAAATAATTCCTTCTGGAGGGGGCTAGTCAAAAGATCTACCCCTGACTGTAGGTAGATCCCAACTGAAGAAAGGGACTGAGCTAAGCTCATGCAAATACTATGCGTGAATATATAAATTGGGTATGTGTGTGCAAAAAAGTTCTCTTAGGCATCTGCAATGTACAAATACTTTATGTATAAAAACTCAATTTACTTGTGCACTCAGCATTTCCGGGTACAACTTAAGTGCATGTAAGCAAGTACATATGCAACATCTTTGAAAATCTGGCCCTCAGCGGTTGTGTCTGTGGGTGGCGGGTACTATAGTTACTAGTAGTTCTGGATACTGGTAGGCTGGGGAATGCTGTGCCTCTCCAAACAGCCAGGCATGGCCCTGGCCATGCTTCAGCCCCAGACCCCACCCTCCTGCTTAAACTTCCTGCTCTGCGTGCAGCTCCAGTCCCCCTGTGCAGTGGCCTGCCCTCCCAGCGCTCCAGGAGGCTGGGGCTGCAATTCTGCCCTCCTGGTGCTCCAGGCGTGGGGGCTAGCCTGTGGTGGGGCCGGTGGCTGTGGTGGGGACACGGGAGGGGAGGAGCCTTGGGCAGAAGGGGTGGGGCTGGCCTCCCCCAGCCTGCAGTTCACGCACCACCCAGGGTTGTGTCCAAAAAGTCATTCAAATATTCACACATTCTTTTAGCAGGCTCTCAAGTGCCATAAAAGTTAGCTAACAATGTTTTCTTTGCATACGTGATGGCACATCTCTATAACTTTAAATTATAACCTTCTTGCAGCAGAGACCTGGAATGAAATCCTAATCCCAGTGAAGTCAATGGGAATATTGCCAGTGATTTCAGTAGGGTCAAGATTTCACCCCTTCTCTTTATATTTGTGTTTACAGCACCATATACACCCATGACACTAATTAAAAAGTAAATAATAGTGTCATTTGGTTAAAAGGGACTTCGGAATGGTCCTTTCAGTGCTGTGGAACCAGTTTAAGTGGCTTTGACATATAAATATCTAACCACCTTTTCACATGCCAATTGGATTGTGCAGGGGAAGACAGTGGCTTCAGAATGATTAATGAAAAGTCAGCGTTCAGTGGTAATTTAATTAGTTTTTCTATTAAACAAATTACTTTTTTTTGCTACTAACTCATCCTGGATTGACCTTCAGATAACATGTCACTAACTGTATTAGCAGAAGTATTACAGGGCCAGTGAGCATCACACCTGATTTGTGTATTTTTGCTGGTGTTTGCACATTTCCTTTCTGCCTGCTCCAGAAAAGACTTTACTCTCCCTGCGTGTTTGTTTGAGCCCACTATTTATTTCTATTACCAGAGAACTTGGGAGCCCCACTCATGGACTAGAGCCCCATTGGCTAGGTGCTGTACCAACACAGAACAAAGAGAGGGCCCCTGCCCTGAAGCACTTCCCAGGGTGTGGGAAGAAGTAGCATTCGCATTCAGAGTGACCAATGTGACAGCAGGAAATGTCATGTTGGTGCCACAACATTTTTTGTGGGTTTAGTTCGGAGGGGATAAGCTAAAGAGAAGGGCGTTGAAGGGGAGAGGAGTGATTCTGAGGTGAAGAGGCTCTGAGGGTGGGGGAAGGGGAAGAGTTGGAGCAAACTGGCACTTAGCACAGGGCAGAGAAAGTCCAGTCAAAAGTTAGAAAGTTTGCCAAAGGGGCCCTGCTTTGGTGGTTTCTGCTGAAGTCTCTGACTGGGTACTCTTTGCAGTTTTCACTCAACCCCATGCCCTGTGGTGTTGGGTGAGACACGACGTGGATCCTAGTGCCGCAATTGATGGCTGCATTGCATGAAAGTGACACAAACTAACCAGAGCATACAGCTAAAATTGACCCATTTTAAAAAAACATATCCTCTCAAGTCTACACAACAGTTTGTGCTGAGGTGGGATTTAAAGCCATTACCACACACAGCTGTACAAATAACCATTTTTTTTTCAGTTTGGTGGCTGAGCCAAAAAAATGGGGGGTTGGGGGGTTGATTTGTTTGGGTTGATTTGAAAATAATTTTTTTTTTGGTGAACCAAAAGTTGAAATTTTTTTATTTCAGGTTGAACACATTTTTGCTTTGTTCTTAACCTTTTCTTGAAAATAAAATTGAAGCGTAATTCAAGATGAAAAATCATTTCAAGTCAAAACATTTTGTTCTTAAAGTGTCAAAATAGACCATTTTGATTTTTTCTTTTTTGTTTTCAACCAAAATAATTCAGCAAATTCAACATGAATTCACAAAATATTTCAGTCAACAGAAATCTGCATTTTTTTTTGCAAAACAAATTTTCATCTGAAAAATTTCAGCCAATTCTATTTCCTCTTCCCCAACTCTTTGCAGATATTTAAAATGCTTTCAGTCTGGTTTATCAAATACTTAAAGTGTCATTGGGAGGGAGGGAGAAAATTAATGATGCTGTGCTCCAATGGGAGGTGGGGGAACTCTGGGTCCATTCCCCCTGCTCCAGGGGCTCTGATTGTTTATCTGTAGTGGAACAGCTTCAACAGGAGAGCCTGAGAGCATGCCACATCAGAATATCTCATAGCTTTGTGGTTACAGCATTCTCCTGAGAGGTGGGAGAGAGGGGGGAATTGAACCTGGATCCCCCACTTCACAGCTGAGTGCCCTGATCACTGGGGTAAGAGTTGTAAGGTGCCCCCCCCCCTCCTTCTCTGGCCAGTTTATGTGGAGCGAAACAGGAATCTAACTTATTCCTACAAGCCATACCCTAGGTTCCCTAAGCTGCCTGGAGTCAGGTGGCAGGTTCCTGGTCATGGATTGCCAAGAGAAAGAGGTGCTTCCTTGCAGCTCGGACTCGAATCCCTATCTCTGAGAGAGGGATGGAGTGCATTCCTGTCGTCAGCATCTCCCATTGGCTAGGTGAAGGGGCTCGCCACCTGGTGTGCTGGCTTTAATGAATCACATTCTAAGGCACCTCTCTCTTTCCATTCATTGAATATGGATCCCAAGTGCCTAACTCAGGCTTTGCGGATCGCAGTGTTGTTCCAGCCACCTAAAAGTGAGGCACTGTGATGCTCAGTGTGGCAAAAGCGAAATCCCTTTGTGGATCTGAGCCTTACTATTACTGTGCATGAGGCCTGGGCTACACTAGGAAACTAGGTAGATTTCTCCTGTCAACCTAGCTAGTGCCGCTCAGGGAGGTGGAATATCTAAACAGACGGGCGAACCCCTCCCATTGGTGTAGAGAGCATCTTCATTGAAGGGCTACTGTAGCACAGCTGCACCGCTGCAGCGTTTTAAGTGTAGACAAGCCCTCAGTTCACCATCTGTAAAACCTTCCTTTCTGTTTTGTCTATTTCGATTGCAAGCCCTGTGAGACAGTGACTGTTACTTATATGTCTTGTCATCAGCTTGCAAAATAGAGCCATGTCTCAGTTGGAGACTCTAGGCACTACGGAATACAAATAATTAAGTGTGCAGTTACTGTCACTGTGAGGACCCAGTGAGTCACAGCTGAGGATGCCAGATTCAGGACCAACTGCTGAGAAATAGGGCAGACTCACCCCAACCTGCTGGTTATTCTGTCATTAGACATACCAAGCCAGTAACAAAAGTAAACATCTGTCTCACCACACTGGTTAACAAGAAGTCAAAAATGAAACCTCCTTAGGCATCTCAACCGTTATTTCACCACCCAGACACTAGACTCTGAGTGATTATTGAACACCACTTTCATCAAAGAAAGAGTTCTGATCTCAAGAGATCAGTCACATAGCCAGGTTAGTATATAACTCAGATCTTACCCAATAATCACACTGCTGCCAATCCTTTAGTAACTAAAATCTAAAGAGTTATTAATAAAGATGAGAATTAAAATGATTAGTAGATCAACTTTAAACAAAATTAAACCATTTCAACATGAAAAACTGAAACATGTTGTGTCAAAACATGATGTTTCAATGTCATTGGAACTTTTTTCCTGGTCTTTTTCCAAAATGAAATTCCAGCAAAATCGACCTGATTTTGTGAAGCATTTTGGCTTTGATGAATACGGTTCCGTCAAAGTTTCCTTGATCTGCTCTACTTAAATCTTCGTTTGAAAGCATCTTTTCTCCCATGATATTATGGGTATTCAGTGATGGGCATTAGTATAATATCTAGATATTCCTATATCATTTGTTGGCCTTATGAATACTTCATCTTTTTCATCATACACTATATTTACATGTCTCTCTCCTGAGTGTGATATACCACCAGGTACGGTGAGTACTGTTTACAATATTGTCATCTTTAATCTGGTAAAACATTTGATACACTTTGTAGGAAAGCACTTTATTGAAATCAAATTGCATTGTAGTTGTATTTTCTAACATTTACGGAACAAATTGACCATATTGCCTGAGCTTAATAATATTTGTTTTGAAATTCAGAGAGCAGATTCCCAAATTCTCTGTGGTTTCACAGTTTGAAAAATCCAGCAGTTTCTATTACTTTCTTTCTTTTAAAAACTACCAAAGGGAACATTTTTAATTCATAGCAAGGGAGAAGGAGCAACTTATCTGTCTGAAAAGTTAGCCAGGCAGTCAGTGATTTCTAGGAGAATAATGAAGAAAAGTTAGCCAAGTTTATTAATCTAAAAAACAACACTTACTTCTCCTTGAGTGCTGGCTCTGTTTACTTTCAAACTGGTCATATATAAGAGTAGAACAGGTTTCAATCAACACTTTATGCTGCATGTCCAGTTTTCAGGCATTCATGCGTGACCTTTTCTTACCCTGCAGGTACAATTGGTTTCTGGGTGACATATGTTTTATTAACTTTTCCACTTTGTGATTGCACTGAAGTAATACTATTGTGCCCCCAATGTCACATCAGGTGACAGACTATCAAGTTGCAATTTACAGAAATTGCAAGAGGATGGGGATCTCCTTTACAGGGCAAAGAAACCATCGGTGTCACTGACAGAGGGGGCCCCTCACGAGTCATGAGCAATTTTCAGTCTGTAGGGCCCTTTAAAGCTAATTCTATTTTTATAGATCCCTCACCCTCCTCCCAGCCTGATTTTACATTTCTCTAGCTCTTCACTGCTGCGTGATCGAAGGATTTTTGTTTCCCTAGCAGCCATTCTGTTTCATCGCTCCACTGTAAAATGTCCAACTCCGCTGCTGAGAATGAGTGAAAACAATGCGGTGGCAGCCGGGAGTAGCTTTGGGAGAAATTGACTGGTGGCACATATACTGCACAGACATTGCCAGCAAGGAGTGAGTTTTGTGTGGGGTGCTGTGTAAGGGGCCAATTCAAAGTGGAGAAACATGTTAAAGTTCAGGCTGCTCTGTAAAACAATTAGGTAATATTAATGTCCTCTTACTTAGCAGGTGCCTGGTTAAAAGCCCATTGAAGTCAATGGTAAGACTCCTATTAATGCCAATATATTTTAGATCAGGTCTGAACTCCATGTATGCACAGAGTCTGCAGACTTTGACCAAAATAATACCTTTGATACATCTTATTGCTGTTAGCATTGTAGATTATGGTAGAGTGAGTTGGATTCTATTGTAGCTTGCACATTATGACAAAGGGGTTACACAGGAGTAACCAAGGGCAGAACTTGGCCTGCAAAATCTTTAATACTGGTGGTAATGTGAGAGAAGCCAAAATCCATGCTGATTCTCTGAGCTCAGGTTGAGTTGTCAGGACTGGTGGTGTGAGGAGAAATAACCTTTTGCTTGTGAAATGAGCACACAATTTGGGATCACTGTGAAACAGTAAACACAGAACCTTGCTGTACCACTCAGATAGTGCCATTAGGAAATGAGACAGTTACCCTTCATGCTCCTCTCACCAATGAGTTCCTGCAATGGAAACGGTGACTGACAGTATCCATGGCCCCGTGTGAGATCTCACAAGAAATTGTAAATATTTTTAATAGTTACAGATTAGTAACCAACTGTTGGTATTCCTTCAGTCAGAACAGTGGGGACAGGCTTTTCCTCTTTAGTAGAGAATGGCCTGACATACAAGGTCTGGATTCAGAGCCAACTTTCAGCAGGGTCTTCAGAACTAGGCTCAAGTCATTTCTCAAGACCCATTTCAATTGCAACAACTACAATAAATTAGCCTGTTCAATAATAGTAGTGGTGGAACCCTTAGGACTCTGAGTGCTTGATGCCTCTTTCCTACCCTTTGTCTGTGTGTCTTCTTAGCTTGTAATATCTTAGGGGCAGAGACTGTGTATTCTTTTATCTGTGTACAGTGCCGAGCACTGTGGATGACACTGTAACACAAATTATTTCTAATTAATAATAATAGAGATGTGTCAATAAAGCATATTAGTGGTATTGCACACTGATCTCCCCAGTGGCTTTGTATACGTATTGACCAGAAGGACTGAATTAACGGGACAATGCAGCAATCCTCTAGAAACAGCCCTCTGTACAGATGAGAAATTGCCCAGAACTACCCTCTGGGATTCATCTGAAGGAAAGGAAGCGAGTCACTGAAACAACTCCATTCAACCCTGCCAGGGTTCACAAATGAATCCAAAAAATCTTAACCTCAGTGGTATCAAAGGCTGCTGACAAAGTTAAAAGAATCAAATTTGACTTTTGTCCAGCACCAGTTTGATCAGTTACCCCAAGGTGTCTCCATACCGTACCCAGAACTAAAGCTGGACGGAAAGGAATCAGAGAATCCCAAATAACACCAAGAGCAGCTTGCCACAATCTTCTCAGTAACAGTTTCGAAAAAGAGAGAGAGAGAGACCATGTGTGTGTAAATGGCAAGACCATCAGCATTAAGAAGTAACCTAACCACTACTCCTGGGAGGGAAAACTGTACCTTATTCTATGTAAGGAGACAGTGGCAGTCATTTGCCTCTAGTTTTTATATGTTGATTCACTGTGTGTATTTACATGCAGTTTTTCTGTGATGAAGTTGATTCACATCCTGCTTTTTTCCGAAGCTGGGCGTATGAATCCCGTGGTTTGCATATTTGTCACTGTACTCCCCTTACATTACTGGTGCAGATTTCATAAGAATCACTAATGTTTTAACTCTGAGGGAAACAGTACGGGTTATCTGCTGCTACTGTAGAGCACCGCCACTCACAAAAAATAACCAGTATGCCCTCGGTCTCAAACTTAGGCTTCCCATATCTCCAGTTCAGACAATAGCCAAGCTGCCCAACCTAGCAATGATGTTAACAACTCACCTCTGTAGTGTACCCAGCCAGTTTGCCATGTCACAATTACAAAGGAAAACATAATTCTACCCATTCCCCTTCCCCATCTCCAAAATTCCAAAAAGTTAAAAGGGCGCTTCCTAAGTACCACAGTGAGTAGGAGGAGCCTTTAACTCTTCTATTCCTTACTTAACACCTTCCATCCAAGAGGACCTCAAGGTGCTTTACAAATTATGAAAGAATAAAGCCTCACAACACCGCTATGAGGTAGGGAAGCATTATTAATCCATTTTAGGGTGTGTGTGTGGAACCTTCGGCACAAAGAGGTAAAGTGCCCTGCTTAAGATAACAAGAGATACAAATGTTTACCCGCGGATGCGGATCTAAGTCCGTATCCGTGGAACCGCAGGGCTCTCCTGGGAACTGGAGCGGTGACAGGAGCAGCCCACGGGGCCGCTGCTCCCAGGAGCCAGCGCCTCATGCCAGCAGCACTGCTGGCACCGCTGTACCGCCCCCAGACCTGCCGTGCTCCTGTCTGCATAACTGCGTCTCCTGTCTGGGGTCTGTACAGCCGCGCCAGAGGTCAGGGCGGGGGGCAGGACTTGGGGGCGGTACAGCCACGCCGGAGGAACTGCTGGCGCGGCGCGCTGGCTCCTGGGAGCAGCAGCCCCATGTTCTGCTCCTTTCACCACTGCAGTTCCCAGGAGAGCCCGGCAGTTCTGTGGATACATATCTGCATCTGCGGGTATAAATTTGCATCAGCGCAGGGCTCTAAAGGTAACACAGGCAGTCTGTGTCTGGGCCAGGACTAGAACCCAGCTCTGACTCCAAGGCCTGGACTCTAGCTATGAGATTTTTCTTCAGTTATATAAAATAGAGAAATATACTGCTATAGCTCAGTGTAAGGTGAGTTACAATATAATACAGGTTAACATTCACTATAGTTTAGCTGATGTAATAATGGCACATACTTACCACCATATTTATCAAATGTCCCAATTTAGAGAGACCTGCCTTTGAATCTGTAGACATATTTCTCTATCAGGCCGTTCTGTCTGAAAATACTACCCCAGCTTCTATTTTGGACTCAAATTTCCCGTCATTTTCTTGCTGTTTATCAGGGATGAGTAGTTCTGCAAAAGTAAATTCGGTGGGACAGAAGCCAGCAGTAAAATGATAGTAATGGGCAAACTTCAAACGGTTTACAGGTTCAGTCACATGCCTACGCTTATCTGAACCTCTTCGGTGCGGAAATTGGGCTGGAGTCTCATGAAAAACAAATTCTCATAACATTTCCAGTAGATTCTAGTTTTCACTGAGTTTGAAATATTTGAAGAATAACCTTTCTTGTGGTATTTCAGTCTCTGTTGCTGGTGTAGTTTGAAATTAGGAAATGCAGACGTTCGGGAGCATTTAAACACATAGGGCCAGAGCTACAGCTTAAATAGGGAGGCCACCACTGACTTCGCTTACTTACACCAGATAAGGATCTGCCCCCAAAACAACAACAAAAATCAAACTTAAATGACCTTTAAAAACTTTTAAAGTAGGTTGGGGTTCCTTTAGAGTTTGGGACAACGGTACTTAGAGGAGATTGATACATGCTTTATCTGGCAGGTGCACTCAAAAAGCAGCAAGAAGACCAACCAGCAGCATCATAATGTAAGGACGACATAAGGATAAAAGTAACTTTAAAAGCCTTCACTGACTTACACCCCATGCAATTCCAGAGAAGTCTGTGGTATTGCACGGCTTGTAATGTCAGTGCAGAATCTGGCCTGTTGTTTTTATGCAAGGTTGTAGGCCTTGATATGAAAGTCACAAGGTATGAATTGGTGGTTTTATCTCTGCTCAAAAAGCTCATTAATCACTGAATGTACACGTGTATAATTATTCTGCTGGAAATCTCAATGCATTTTTTTTTTAACGTGAGTGTCAATAGCTAAAGGTCTGTCATGGCTTTTAAAATCCTGTTTTCAGGACTGTATAAGTGGGCTGTAAATATTTGTTCTAATTTAAACTGTTGCGTAAAAAGATTCAGCCAAGGGAGTTAATTTTTTTTAACAAATGAGGAAAAATTCCATATCGCAACTTTAGTTGAATCTGTCACTGAAGGAAATATGAGATGCTAACAGTGCGGTCACAGAATAAATATAAGGCTATGGTGCTCCCCCTTCTGTCAGAGGGGATGCTAAAAGTGTGGATTTGGGGAAGAAGATCCACAGCATGCTCACTCTTTGTCCTGATCCTGCAGAAACTTTTTCACCCCATGTGCCTCGGATTGGAGCTCTGTGGTTGTGAATGCCAGGGCTGTGAGCAAAGGTCTCTGAAGCTTCGTTCCCCCATCTAAAACGTTTTCTTACGCTGCTTCCTTGTTTGTATTCTTTAGAGTTATGCAGGCCGTCTGTGACCTTGTTATAGTTGGATTAAATAGCCTCTCTGCCAAAATTAATTTCTTCACTTCTGATATCAGGGTCTTTTAGACTAGCTACCTTGTTTTTTGAAATCACTCCTAATACAGTTCAGTATCTATGTTAGTTTTGCTACAATTCTTCCTCCAGAGACATTGAACTTAATTTTATTGTGGGCACTATTACTTGGCGGCTCCGCTAGAGTGAACCATCTCCTGAGTGGTCCTTAGGAATAAGTAAAGAAGAGTGTCTCCGCTTAAGTTGTCTGCAGGCTAGTTGTTCCAAGAAGCACCCCTTTGCGACAATGTGCCCAAACACTTGAAAACTGAGGCCTCTTTCAGGAAAATAAAATCCAACTCCAACCCCTGCAACTCCACCATTGCTGCTAAAGGCTTACACATCTGAACGTATGCATCTCCCATGCCCCCTCTCCCTGACTTAGCCCTTCACATCCCCTCCCCGCCGTGCACACTCCTTCCCTCCCTCATGAAACACTGGTATAAATGCTCCCGGATGGAGAGGAGCAAGGGGTGGGCCGAGGGGGCCGAGGTGGAGCAAGGGTGGGCCTCAGGGCAGAGCGTGGGTGGGGCCATGGTCTGGGCACCAGTGTCCCCCCCCACTTCTAAAGAGCTTCGCATGACTGCTATATTTGGGGTGGGGGGCAAAGCATGCACACGCATGCATGCACACACACACACGTGCACACTGAAGCCAGTTCCCTTGGATCACTGGCTCTCTCCCCCCACCTGGAGTGGCACCTGGGCTGCCGGTGCTGGGGGGTGGTGGTCCGGGTTAACGAGGGAGCCGCAGCTGCTGCTAGCGGCCACTCTGGCATGGCTACTGTAACGATGTGGCTGCTCTGGTGCTGCTGCTGCTGAGGGGACGCGGGGCTCCTACTTCCCCCTGCCCATTCCCATATCCCCTTCGCTTCCCCATCCTCTTCATCTTGCCACTGTCCCCTGCCCCATCCCATCCGCTGCTAGCCTCCCTACCCCACCCTCTTTCCCCCAGGCCCTGCCCCCCTTCAGGCTCCGCCTGTTGTACAGGAAAGGCGTGGGCACTAGGACCCAGGAGGTGGCGCCCAGCTGCCGAGGCAGCAACCCGCAGCACTGGGAAAAACGGCTCCCCGTGAGCCGAAATGTGCAGGGATGCGGGGAACAGAGCCCCCTCCCGGGCAGGCCGAGCCGAGCAAGGTGGGAGGGGAAGTGACACATGATCCTGCCTGACACCCCCCCCAAGCCTCACCTCTGTTGGAGGTTGCACCTCCCCAAACCAAACCCAGGACCATGAGCTTTGCTTTCCGCGCTCCAAGGGCGGCAGGTCACTGCTGCATCCGCGGCATTTACCAGCCTGCCTGGCCAGCCTCCCCGAGCCTCTTATACGCAACACCACACCCCTGACTTCCTTATTCATGTTCTCCACACCCTTCATAATTGTATAGACCCCTGCTATACCCCCCACCCTTTAGTCACGTCTTTTCGAAGATGAACAGTCCTAGTCTTTAATCTATCCTCAGATGGAAGCTGTTCCATGCCCCTAATCATCTTACTTGCCCTTCTCTGTACTTTTCCCAATTCTAATACATCTTTTTTGAGATAGGGCAACCAGAACTGCATGCAGTATTCAAGGTGTGGGCATACCATGGATTTATATAGTGCCATTATGATATTTTCTGCTAATTATCTATCCCTTTCCTAATGATTCCCAACTTTCTGCTAGCTTTTTTGACTGCTGATGTACATTGAAGAGATGTTTTCAGGAAGCAATTCACAATGACCAAGATATTTCTTGAAGGGTAACAGCTAATTTAGACTCCATTTTGTCTGTATAGTTGGAATTATTTTTTCCAATGTGCATTATTTTGCATTTATCACCATTGAATTTCATCCGCCATTTTTTGACCAATCACCCAATTTTATGAGATTCCTTTGTAACTCTTTGCAGTCAGCTTTGGACTTAACCATCTTGAATAATTTTGTATCATCAGCAAACTTTTCCATGTCACTGTTAGACCCTTTTCCAGATCATTTATATTATGTTGATCAGCACTGGTCCCAGTACTGATCCTTGGGGGACCCTGCTATTTATTACTTTCCATTGTGAAAACTGACCATTTATTTCTACCCTTTGTTTCCTATCTTTTAACCAGTTACTGATCCATGAGGGGATCTTCCCTCTTATACCATGACTGCTTGCTCTGCATAAGAGTCTTTGGTGTGGGACTTTGTCAAAGGGTTTCTGAAAGTCCAAGTACACTATATCTACTGGGTCACCCTGGTCCACATGCTTGTTGACATCCTCAAATAATTCTACTAGATTGGTGAGGCATTATTTAGCTTTACAAGAGCCACATTGACTCTTCTCGAACATACTGTATTCATCTATGTGACTGATAATTATGTTCTTTACTATAGTTTCAACCAATTTGCCTTGTACTGAAGTTAAACTAACCAGCCTGAAAATGCGAGGATCGCCTCTGGAGCCTTTTTAAAAAGTCAGTGTTACAGCAACAATCAATCAACAATATTTGAACAATAAGTACAACACCCCCTTTCACAATATCTTTGACAGTAGGCATTCATCTCAGTTTCCTCACCTGCCTGTGTGAATGTCCCTTTAAACACAACATTTCCCCCCCCTTGCCTCCACTGTACCCTGCTCACAGTTTGACAGCAGAGGTTAATGAAGTCCCAGACTCCAAGAGTGCATTCAGACGGGTTCACCACCAGCCCTCGGTGGTGTAGAGGGAAGATTGCTGCCTGGGTCCCATGAAAAGATGCTTTGCTCTTGCCTCTCATTTTTTGCGGTCACCGCTGCTTTGCTGTCTCTCACTTTTTAACCTAAAAGAGCAAAGAATGATCGTCCTGACACAGGGGTGTCAGCTATGCAAATCAGATCTGCTCATGAAGACTTTTCTTCTAGTTCATCCATAGATCACACAGCCACATATGGATAACAAGAATATCCAGAGTTACAATTAATTATGGTAAAAAAAATGGGAAGGCATAGTAAACCTCACCCTTCAGACCTTAACCCAGTTTCTAACTATTAGAAATCAGGATGCAACCTAACTCACCTGATTGGAGAGTTCCTATGTCATCCTCTGAAGCATCTGAAACTGACCACTGTCGGAGACAAGATACTAGAGTAGATGGACCAATATGGTGAATCCTATGTTCCTGTAGAGTTCACCCCCAGATAGCACAGTATCCCATTGATTTTTTTTATTCTACCATGTTTAAGAAATGCCTGTCATGCCAAGATCATCTTCTATTGCCAGGCAATCTGCTCCAGTGTAGTTAAAAAACCCTATAAAATATGATGAAAATCTCACTCTCTTAAAATTAGATTATAATTTTGGGCAAAACGAAACAGGTCAGTGGTGTTCTCTAAGTAGATGGTATTACCACCTTCCACTGAATAGAATCCACACACTGTACCAAATGCAGTGGTGAAAGTAGCATTGAATAGAGGAGAGGAGGAATAGGCACCTGGATCCCATCCAGGTAGTGCAAACAGAAGGCAGTTCTTTAAATCCTGAGACCTACCATCTCCAAATTCACTTACAGCAGAGAGGGGATGTGATTTTCCTAATGTAAAAAACAAAATTATGTGATGTCAGTATTTTCTTCACTCCCCCACCACAACCCCCCCCTCAAAAAAAAAGGTAAGGTGTGGGTGAAGATTGTCAACCAAGAGGAAATCTTAAGCTTTTCAATTTGCCATTTCAGACAGGTATGTTGCTCCATCACCTGGTAACCACGTGAACATTGTGTGCAGATCATTAACCATTTCCACATGCAGCAGAACTGTGTATATCCTAAATTGTGGCTTCTTGTAATTATAGTTTTTAATAGTGTCTAATGATATTAAGATCCCAAACACGGCAATAAAACATAACAAATATTCATAGATACAGTACTGTCAAGAAGCCCCAAACTGGTACAGGTAATAAGACAGCTTTGCCCCAAAGAGTGTACAGTCTAAAGAGACTAGCCAGACAGAAGGTAAAATAACAAAAGTGTTGTCATCCCATTTTGCAGGTGGGAAGCTGAGGCACAGAGAGATTAAGTGACTTACCCAATGTGTGATGGTCCTTGCACAGGGTGTGATAGGTAGGGGAGCACAGCCTAGTGGTCAGGGCTTAGGCCTGTGACTTTCAGGGGGGTTGTTGATAGGGGAGCTCAGGCCCTCCCACTCCACTGGACTCTGTCCCAGGGCCCTTTGACCTGACAGCCACGGGTGCCAGGGCTGGCCTTATCATGAGGCGAACTGAGGTGGCCGCCTCAGGTGCCAGACTGGGGGGGGGGGGCGAGAGTGGGGTGGCACTAGGATCCAGAGTGTAGAAAATTGTGTCTGCTGCTGGTGCATATGTATTCTTTCTACTCTAGATGCACAGAGATGGTGGAGTGCTGTGCTGGAGGAAAGAGGGCACAAGAGACATAACAGGCAGGCAGGAGAAAAGGTGAGAGGGAATAACAGGAAGCAGCAGGAGCTGCAGGGAGAGAGAGGAGGAGGAGCCTCTTATGTACCTCTCTAGCACCCCCAGGACCTTGGACTGATTAACACCAGCTTCTCAGGGAGCTTCCTGTTTCCTGCTGCTTCCCTGAACCCACTTGAGGAGAACAGGCAGTCAACTGAAGTAGTAGGAGCCAGTTACACCTTTAAGATGCTGATATATCCCCTCACTCAGGCCCTGCTACCAGCCTGCTTATTTGTCCCTTTCAATTAAGTGTTGAGAGCCACTATAGCTGGCACAGAATAGCAGTCATGGGTGAAAGAAGAAAACGCCCCTCTGGGGCAGCATTCAGAAAAAGAAAGAAAACAAAGGAAGCTTTTCTATCTAAGCAGGAAGGAGCTCTCCTGACATACATAGATACAAATGTTCACGGTGAGCCTTCCAGCCCCAGTGAGGATGTGAGTGGTGAGGAGATGCCTGATTTTCCAATTAGTCAGAGTGCAGGTGACCTGGCAGCTACTGCAGCATCCATATCTCCATCTCAAATGGATGTAATCATGCACATTCCTGAAGAAAAGTGTAGATCAGAGAAGATGGTGGTGGAAGCGCAAGAAAAAGCTGCTGCTGAGTTTCGTTTCTTAAGTCTAGATGATCCAGGACTGTTTGGTCCACTTGAGCAGTCGCCTGAGGGACTTCCTTGTACTGCATGGGCCACAGAAAGTGAAAAACTTCATGTTCCCCAAAGACAATGAAAATAGAAGTTTCCATCCAACACATTACTGGCGTGAAATCCCCAATGGTGACAAAGTGAAGAGGCCATGGCTTATGTACTCAAAAACCCAGAATGCTGCATACTGTTTTTGTTGCAAACTCTTCCAGTCTAATGTTCCAGACACATTGGGTTCTACAGGAACAAAGGCCTGGAAAAATCTGGCATGTCATGAGAAGGGAGTAAATCACCAGAGAGCATTCCATAGGTGGAAAGAGCTTGAGATGAGACTAAAGTTAAAGGCCACCATAGATGATCAGCATCAAGAGAAGATTGCATCCAGAGTCTCTTTACTGGCAAAATGTTCTGAAAAGGCTCATTGCCATTGTGAGAATGCTTGCTACCCAAAACCTAGCACTGTGTGGCACTTCAGATCAGTTGTATGTGCCAAACAATGGACATTTCCTTAAAATTGTGGAGCTGATGGCTGAGTTTGATGCTGTACTCCAGGAGCATCTAAGAAGAGTCACCACCCAAGAAATGTACACACACCACTACCTTGGAAAAACAATTCAAAATGAGATCATACAGTTACTGGCAACAAAAGTCAAACAGAAGATTGTGGCAGATCTGAAGTCAGCAAGATATTACTCTGTTATTCTGGACTGCACACCTGACATCAGCCACATGGAACAAATTACTTTAATGGTGTTTTTTTTAACAACAACAGAACCTAGTGAAAATGTCCCTGCAATGGTGACTGTCAGAGAGCATTTTCTAGAATTTATTGACATTGATGATACTACAGGAGCTGGTATGAGAAATGTGCTTCTTAAAAAGCTGGAAGATGTGGTAATTGTGATAGCTGATATGAGAGGTCAGGGCTACGATAATGGTGCCAACATGAGAGGAAAGAACAGAGGAGTGCAGACACGGATCCGAGAGTTAAACCCTTGAGCTTTTTTTGTACCATGCAGTTCTCATTCATTGAACTTGGTGGTCAGTGATGCAGCATCAGCTTCTAGTGAGGCTGCTGAATTTTGTAATGTAATTCAAAGCATTTATGTATTTTTCTCTGCATCAACTCATCAATGGCAAATTTTGAAGCAACATCTCTGACATTGAAAACACTGAGTGCCACACGATAGGAAAGTTGAGTGGAGGCGATAAAGCCTATCAAACAGCAAATTGGGAAGATAGATGATGCCATAGTTGCCATTATGGAGGATAATGCTATGACAGGAACTGTTCATCGGAGAACAGTGGCAGAGGGAAATGGAATCACCAGAAACATACATAACTACAAAGTTCTGTGTGGCTTAGTGTTGTGGCATGACATACTGTTTGAAATAAATGTTGTAAGCAAGAGACTCCAAGGGGTTGACCTTGATATATCTGGAGCAAAGGAACACTCTGGACAAAGCAAAGTCATACCTACAGTCTTACCGGTCAGATGAGGGATTTCAAAATGTTCTGAAGAGTGCACAGAAGTTGGCAGAGGAACTTCACACTGAAGCTATTTTCCCACCCATTCAAGAATACAAGAGTCACCGAAGAAGAAGACATTTTGATTACGAGGCAAGAGATAATCCTATAAGAGACCCCAAACAACAATTCAAAGTTGAATTCTTTAACCAGGTGCTAGATTGTGCAATACAGTCAGTTGAAGAACGTTTCATGCAGCTCAAGGAACACAGCAGTATATTTGGGATATTGTATGATATTCCAAAACTCCTCACTATACCTGAAGAAGACCTACACCAGCAATGCAGGGCACTAGAGACAGTGTTGACACATGATGACATGCGTGATATTGATGCGAGTGATTTAGGTGATGAACTGAAAGCCCTTTCAAGATACATTTCAGCAGGATCATCTGCAAAGGCTGTTCTGGAATATATGTGCACAAATAAGATGACCATCCTCTTTCCAAATGCTTTTGTTGTTCTGCGCATACTTCTAACATTTCCTGTAACAGTTGCCAGTGAAGAACGCAGCTTCTCCAAGCTGAAGTTAATAACACATCTACGCTCCACAATGACACAGGAGAGGCTGGTCGGCCTTGCAACCATCTCAATAGAGCATGAGCTGGACCAGACTGTGGACCTTCAGGTAGCAGTTCAAATCTTTGCAACCAAGAAGGTATGGAAAGCACCACTTTGATTATTCAAACAGATAAAAATGCCAGTGTTTACTGTGCAGACAAGAAAAGTTACATTTGCTGTTCAGACGTTTGAAAGTTGAGTGTTACTTAAAATTTTTGAACAAGGTATTTTAAGTTGTTAGTTCTCCTTTATTGGGGTAGGTGGTAGAGCATTACCATGAGAGGAGTAGAACAGGAAGAAGGCAGAATTGAGACTATTTCAAAGTTTTGGCCCAAGCGAGGGGGCATAGGGGTGTCATTTGAGCTCCCCGCCTCAGGTGCCCAAATGTTGTGGGCCGGCCCTGCGATTGTCCCAAAGACACTGCCTGGTTTAAGGTGGCGTGAAGGGTGTCTGCTCACCAAAAGACACCTTCTGGTGGCTGTGCGTAGCATGGTAGCTTCTTCTCTCTCAGGTGACAACGGCCTTCTCCCACAGTGTGGCTCACTTCCTTGGGCCAGAGGCAAACCCTGCTGGGCTTGTCCAAACAAACCAAAGGGAATTAACAAAACCCAGAGTTCATATGAGATGGAGAGGGGAATGCTTCCCTTCTCTCCGTAGCAGGTCTTCCCTTCTCTCAGGGAGAGATTTTTAGGCAGTTGTTGTAGGGAGAGATTCTTCCTTTCCCTCAGCTGTCCTCTGCTGGAGTTGCAAGTCTGCTCTCTTCCCTGGTCTGCCAGCAAGTGAGCTGCTCCTGTGCCTTTTAGCTCCTCCTCCAGTTGGTGCATTTCCTACAGATGTGGTGGGGTGGGGCTGGCTGAGCCCAGAGCAATTCCTTAATCCCTTGTTGCCCGCTGTGGTGTTTGTACACCCTATCAGACACGGTCACACAGAAAGTCTGTAACACAACAGGGAGCCTGAGTCTGCTGGAATAGGCCAACGGTGGGTTTTTAATTGCAGTGCAGACATACCCAAAGAAATACAGAGTTTGGGGATTCTCAAAGTAAATTTCTGAATCCAGTTTCATGTGTTACGTTGTTGATATGGGGTAGATTTTCAAAAACACAAAGGGGGAGTCACTAACAGTCAATGAAGTCTGTCTCCTAACTCACATTTGTGTCATCCTATTAGTTAAATCAAAGCAGTTCATTGGAACTGAGACTCCCTGCTTCTTCAAGAGAGCTATGTTTATGGAGAATACTGCTAGAATCAGCAATATTTTACAATCTAGTAAAATGTGAAGAAAAATGCCTAAAGCTGAAGGACTCTGATTTTATTACACAATCTCAAAAGGTTTTTTTTTGTTTTTAATCTTTTGGGCAATATTTCAGACAGCTTTTGTTCCAAAAGTTCACAGGTTTCATTCCCATGCTTTTTAATTTTTGAGAAATCCAGCTGTTGTTAATCTTCCTTAGAGGGTTTTCAGAAACGTAATGGGTGCTGGATCAGCCATTTAATTTTTGAAGGCAAAGTGCAGCTGGGCATGATGTAAAATAACCCGTTGTTTGCTTTTGTTAACAGTTGTCCCCCTTTTTTTCCAGGCAATAGGCCAGAATTATAAATGGTCACATGATACCATTTCAGCTAGGTGGAGCTAGAAAAAGAAAAGTAGCAAATGGAAATAACTAACCCAGTGGGACACTGTGGGGAACTCATATATTCCAGGTGATGACATTTTGGACTTATTTCTGTTTTTTCACTGTTTCATTTTGAATTCAATGTGGGTATGTGAACAGTGCCTTTGCTCACAAAAGGCAAAGTCAAGAAGATAGCAACAGTGAATAAGACCTTATCGAATAGGCCCCCTTCAAAACACTGGGCCTGATTTGTTTTTGATATGGAGTGGCACTCCGAATCTAAAATGGAATTACCTGTTTCCAAGTCACTGATGAATATTTTACTAGATGCCCAAAATCCACAATTAAGAAATAAGGCTACCCTTGTTAAAAAAACACCAACATGGATTGTAGGGGAAGTAAAAACAGCTATAAAAATACATCACAAATGGGGGGAAAAGGCAGTTGATAGCAATGAATATAAATTAGAAGCAAAGAATTGTAGAAGATTGATTAGGGAAACACAAGGTAAAATCTATTACTAGCATAATTAAGGACAGTTATGAGGGGTTTTTTTAAAATTATGTTAAGAACAAAAATAATCCTAACAATGGTATTAGTCCATTGTTAGATCAAAATGGTAGAATTGTCAATAAAAATGTAGAAAAGGCAGAAATGTTCACTAAATATTTCTGTTCTATATTTGTGAAAAAGCCAGATGATATATTCCTATCATATGGTAAAGAAATTCTTTCCAGTCCAACAGTAACTCAGTAGGATGTTAAACAGCAGCGGTTGACTAGAGGATAGCTAAAGTGACACCAATTTTAAAAAAGGGCTCCAGGGATGATCCCAGCAATTACAGGCCAGTAAGCCTGACTTCAGTACTGGGCAAACTGGTTGAAACTGTAGTAAAGAACAGAGGGATAGTTCAGTGGTTTGAGCATTGGCCTGTTAAACCCAGCGTTGTGAGTTCAATCCTTGAGGGGACCATTTAGGGATCTGGGGCAAAAATTGGGGACTGGTCCTGCTTTGAGCAGCATGTTGGACGAGATGACCTCCTAAGGTCCCTTCCAACCCTGAGATTCTATGAATTGTCAGACACATAGATGAACATAATTTTTTGGGAAAGAGTCAACATGGTTTTTGTAAAGGGAAATCATGCCTCACCAATCTACTAGAATTCTTTTGAGATGGTCAACAAGCATGTGGACAAGGGGAATCTAGTGGATATAATGTACTTAGATTTTCAGAAAGCCTTTGACTAGGTCCCTCACCAAAGGTTCTTAAATAAAGTAAGCTGTCATGGGATAAGAAGGAAGGTACTCTCATGAATTGGTGACTGGTTAAAAGATAGGAAACAAAGGGTAGGAATAAATAATCAGTTTTCAGAATGGAGAGAGCTAAATAGTGGTGTCCCATGGAGGTCTGTACTGGGACCAGTGCTGTGCAACATATTCATCAATGATCTGGAAAAAGGGATAAAGAGTGAGGAGGCAAAATTTGCAGATGATATAAAGTTACTCATAGTTAAGTCCAAACTGACTGCAAAGGGGTATAAAAGGATCTCACAGAAGTGTGTGACTGGGCAACACAATGGCAAATGAAATTCAGGGTTGATAAATGTGAAGTAATGCACATGGCAAAATATAATCCCAACTATACAAACAAAATGATGGGATCTAAATTAGCTGTTACCCATCAAGAAAAATACCTTAGAGTCATTGTAGATAGTTCTCTAAAAATATCTGCTCAATGTGCAGTGGTAATCAAAAAACCAAACAGAATGTTGGGAACCATTAGGAAAGGGATAGACGATAAAACAGAAAATATATTGTGTCTATATAATCCATGGTACGCCCACATCTTGAATACTGCATGCAGATTTGGTTACCCCATCTCAAAAAAGATATGTTGGATTTGGAAAAGGTACAGAGAAGGGCAACAGAAATGATTAGGGATATGGAACAGCTTCTGTATGAGGAGAGATTAAAAAGACAGGGACTTTTCCGTTTAGAAAAGAGATGACTAAGGGGGGATATGATAGAGGTCTATTAAAATCATGACGGGTGGAGAAAGTAAATAAGGAAATATTATTTACTCCTTCATATAACACAAGAACTAGGGGTCACCCAGTGAAATTAATAGGCAGCAGATTTAAAACAAACAAAAGACAGTATTTCTTCACAGTCAACCCATGGAACTCTTTGCCAGGAGATGCTGTAAAGGCCAAAACTATAACAGGATTCAAAGAAGAACTAGATAAGTTGATGGAGAATAGGTCCATCAGTGTCTATTAGCCAGGATGGGTAGGGATGCAACACAATATTCTGCATGTCCCTAGCCTCTGTTTGCCAGAAGCTGGAAGTTGGTGATAGGATGAATCACCTGATGATTGCCTGTTCTGTTCATTCCCTCTGAAGCACCTGGTATTGGCCACTGTTGGAAGACAGGATACTGGGCTAGATGGACCCTGACCCAGGGTGGCCATTTTGATGTTCTTATATAGAACCCAGATGTATCTGCCCCCCACTGTAACCCACTAGACCCCCACCCCCTCCCAGAGCTGGGATAGAACCCAAGATAGAACCTGACAGGGTCTCCTTCTCCTCAGAGTTAGTAACAAAATAAAAACATACATTAACATTTTAACCAGTGTCACCGAAGTGACTTGCCACAAGATGTCAGAACACGTTAGGTTTAGAGCTCAGTGGGTCTAAAGTTTATTTAATTTTCTTTCTTTTATATAGGAATTAGATACAGCGCTCCTGTCAGCTAATTACTAAGTTATCTGCCAAAAAATAAGAATTTTCAGGTGCCTAAATAGCCCTTGGAATCATGGATAAATTGCCCCTCCCAATCTGAAATGGTCCCCCTGAGTGCACAGTACCCTGCCATGTTCCCCCACAAGAGCCACATTAAAAGGCAACTCTGCAAGTGACTCCCATGCCTCTCTATTTCCTTGGACACATGTATCGTGTCCTTTTTCTGGAAGCTAGTCCAGAAATAGAGGACAAGAGCTCACTACTGCTACCATAAGGCCATGATTTGCAACATTGTGGAATGCTTCTGTATCACTCTTTCATAAATTCTCATGTACACTCCATCTCACTTCTGCCCTTGGAAGATTCACAGACATACACACACACCCTATGCAGGTATGTAGCCCTGATTTTACTTTAAATCAATAAAAAAAACATAAAAAGCTGGATCTGACTGATGCTTGTTAGCCGTTAACAGTATGGGAAGCTGTAACTTCAAGGTTCTTTCCCCTCTCTTTGGACTTGTGATGGGAAATACAAACTCCACACTGGGCAACAAGGGGCTAAGAAGGAGCTCTGGCCTCAGCCAGCCCCACCCCAACACACCACCAGGGGACACACAGACCAGGGGGGGATTTAAAAGGGAGCAGAACAGCTCACTTGTGGGCAGACCAGGCAAGAGAAAGGACCTTTCTCTTGCAGGTCCTGAGGAAAGGCAGGATTCCTCCCTCAGCAACTGGCTAAAGGTCCCTCCCTGAGGGAAGAGAGGCCCTGCTTCTGTTATACCCAGAGAGGGAGGCATTTCCCCCTCATGCCTACTAACCAGTTTTTGGGTGTTGATTCCTTGGCTGTTGTTTATAGACTACCCCAGAAGGGGAGACGCTTGGAACTAGCCTGGCTGGCGCGCCATGTGATGAGAGGAGGCAGCTGCCACCCCGAAAGGGAGAGAGCTGCCATGCCACGCCTAGCAGTGAAGAGGTGCCAAGCAGTGAGTCGACACCCTTCAGAGCCTCCTGTGATAGATTGTGAACTTTGGACAATAGTGGGGTGGTAGGAAGTGGCCCAGGGAGGGCAGCTTTACGCCGCTCCTAGGTGTCAGACCCTTGCGTTGCCTGCAGAGGGGCCTGGGTCAGACCCACCCCCCACCCCTGCATGTTGAAGGGCCTAAATCCTGACCATCACAGGCATCCATCTTTGAAAGTTTGCAGATGATATGAGGTGGCAGAAAGGGGACAGAGGATGAGGTTGGCTCTTAAAGGAGGGAGGGAGCGAGACCTAAGGGTCTTGTTACCACCATCAACCCAACAATCAGAGTTTTGAGGCCTAGAATGTCCTCTGAATTTTTAAATTGGTTGGATCTAGAGTTTAAAACTTTTGCCACATTTGCAGATGGAGAAATGCCAGCGAGTTGAGTGGAAGGCCGTTGCAAGCTCAGCTAATTATGCAATGTGGCTTTTGCCCCATCTAACAAGCATTTTAAACAACAGCTTCCAATTTTCATTCACATGATCCTGTTTACTGTTTACCACTTTTATCCTCTCTCCCCTTTTATCTTCTCTCTCCTTCCTATACAGGTCGTAACTAGCGACACTAATATTCCAGTCATACACATGGTCCCACCAGGTTTCCCCGTTCTACCCACTTTCCTCTCCTCAATGAGAATTTCCAACTCCTCTTCCTTATCGCCCAGACTCCAGTGCTAACAGCAGTATTGCGTCTCTTCACGAGTAAGTATCTTGCAGGGCATGTACACAGCATTCCCCTGAGTACACACTTGAATTATTGAAGAATGGGTTATTTGTAGGGGTGATGTCTGGTGCGGGGGGCATGTGGGGTCACGTGCTCTCCCAGAGTTACTGCTTGGCTTATACGCAGCATGCTCACATGGACTGAGCACGTTCAATAACACTGCTGAAGTCGGCTGCCCTCACTCTGCCCCCCCACAACCCCTGCGCTCAACTTTCGGCAGGCACAGGTCATCACTGGTTATCTGTAAGCCAGGGAGAGACTCCAACTCATGTGTCACATTCTTCCCTCCATTGGAAGGTGACAGGGAAGAAAGATAACATGTCCCCAGGGCTCTGGCAGCATGGGATTGCTGGCGTTGCAGCATGCTCTCCAGGAAGCCTCAAGCCTTCTGTATCAGCTCTGCAGCATCAGAACAGCAGAGCCTGGATTGGAGCAAGGGAAATGCCTGTTTTCCACAGAACCCTTCCCTCAGGGCCAGAGCATTTAGAGCAGAAATCCCTGTGGGCGTTAATGTTGCTCTAAACCGAGCTGCCAAGGTGTGTGCAGATTCTTGACACACCATGGGAAGTGATCAGTTTGTAGAGAGGCATAAAGCCCTACACTGAGTGTTCTGAGAGTATTCCCCTGAGCATTTGTGGGAGGCAGGTCCTTATTCCTTATCTCTCATGACAGGGCTGTATAAGAGCTTGTAGAGAGCCAGAGGCAGCTTTCTAGAGGGTTAATTCAGAAATTCCCCATGGAACCTAGGGGCTGCGGCCTACGGCAGGAAGGAGCCGGAGGATTGTTGGAGTGACTCTGGGAGGAATGCTATGGGATGGCTCTCTGATCACCTCTTTGCTCTACTTCTTCCCACCCCTACCTTTGGGGTAAGTCCATCACCTCCTCCTTAGCCCTCGGCTGCTGCATATGGGCTGGAAACCAGATAGGACAGTAGAAAGTTTACCCTCTCAGCCCATGCACAGGAGGATCCATTGCAGCTCAAGTCCTCCTGCTTCTCAGCCCAGAGGAATGCCTGACACTCACAGACTGGACTCTGTGACTGCATTAGTCACCCACATATGAGGGTGGCAGGAGAGGACACTTGACATGTCTGCAAACAGCTTCTTCTGGACTGCTGGGGTGGAGGGAGAGAGGCCAGATTCCATCTGGCTCCTTAGCAACACTGAGGAAGCCCTGGCATCGGGAGAGAGATATCTGGATCCTCAGGATGTGCAGGTTAGGAGACATGTGGCTCCTGCCTACTACAGTACCCTGCCGTGCTCCCCCATAAGAGACACAACTCTGTAAGTAACCCCCATTAACAGGCAACTCTGCAAGTGACCCCCATTAACAGGCAACTCTGCAAGTGACCCCCATGCCTCTCTATTTCCTTGGCCACATGCCTCTCATTTCCTTTTTCTGGCAGCTAGTCCAGAAACAGGACAAGAGCTCACTACTGCCACCACCTGAGGTATTTGTTGGGTTGAGATTAGCTGGTAGAAGCAGGCAATAGTGACAGAATCTGAGACTTCAAGCTCCTAGCCTGACCTCTTACTTTTATAGACCTGCCCTTTCATCATACACAGCTATTTTAAAGTTTAGTGTGATAGTAAAGAGACCCATTTTCAACCCTTCACCACACAAGACAAAGCCCACAGTATTCATCATTAACTATTTATTTCTATTCTCCTGGCTCCCAAACTGCTTCTCCTCCCCACTGCCACCAGCCACCTTCGAGTTCTCCCTCTTCTCTCCCCGTCTCTGCTCACTTGCCTGCAGCAGCTCAGCGGATGGTCCAGCTTTGCTCTTTCGCTTCCATTCTTCACTTCTTTGGATGGCTGCATTTGCCATTGAGTGGCCTGATGGAAATACCTGAGTGCTCTGACTGGGCATGCAGGCCCAGCAGCTAAAGCCAAAGCCCCACCGAGAGCAGTGGGAGATTAACCTGGAGTATCAGGAGTGGAGGCTTGGCCCATGGGGACTCCAGGCATTGCAACTACTGCCACCTACATGGTGAATCCTCCAACCCATCTCCAAATGGCTCTTCCACATTCCGCAAGCTGGCCTCACTGGCTGACTATCTAGGAGAACAGAAACCCTTTGTTAGAGCAGGCGAGTCTCTTCAATGCTGCACTCTGCATGACTCCCAGAGAGTCACAGTGAAACATGACTGGGCAGCCCCTAGGAGCTAAGTTCCCTCTAAGTTGTGCGGCTTCATGGCCGTGCAGCAGCCTATTAAGCGCCACACAAGCGTTCAGGGCTGCAGTGGGGGCAAATGCCTCTCCCCCAGGTCCAGACCTGCCACGGCGGGGAGAGGTACCTCTCCCCGCCGGCCCCATCTCTGCACCTGCTGGGGCCAGAGGAGAGGTGCCTCTCCCCCTCAGACCCAATGCTGTTGCAGGGAGAGAGAGCTGGGGGGAGTCCTCTCTCCCTGCTGTAGCCCTGGGGTACCCTGTACCTCTTCCGCACCCTGAACCCCTCATCCCGGCCCCACCCCAGATCCCACACCCCCAGCTTCCCCATCACACTCCGAACCCCTCGGCCCCAACCCTGCCACATGAATTTTGTTATGTGCACTAATATGGAGGTGATATTGGTGCACATAACAAAATTCATTCCGCACATGCGTCAGAAAAATTAGAGGGAACACTGCCTAGGAGTCTCTCCAGGAGTTCCTTGCTCAGTCGCTTGCCCACCTCACCCCCATCTCAGCAGCTCCAGCTACAGAAGAGAGCAAGGACCAGAGACCTTCCTGCTCCTGGGACAGAGGAGTAGGTTGATGATCTACCTGGATGTGGGTGTTGGCCTTCCCCATGCCCATGGACAATACTCCATGCAGGGCAGCGCACAGGAACTGCAATTCCTGTTCTGGATCTAGGGGCGGCTTCAGTTTGCTGGCAGGAGACTGTACATGAGACCTTGCAGCTGGAGAATGACATAGGCACTAACATGGATATGGGAGTTTGAGGAACAGGGCAGAGGGCCCATATGGGGCAAGGAGGGCAGGGATGTAGAAAGCAAGAACAGAGGATCAAACACTTTCTAAATGTGGGTCAGGACTATCCTCACTTCAGGGATGGAGAAAGTGAGGCACCAGGTGGGAGAACTGAGCCCTGTCTCTAATCCTCACCCAGCCCCACAGCTACTTCCCCACCCGAGCCTCAGCAGCCCCTCCCATCTCCCTATGCTCCCCACCACTCTCCAATACCGGGCTGTTTCCATAATGGAATCATGCTTGTAACAGAGTTCTCTCACCGTTAGGTGCCCCTTCCTGGCCAGGCCTTATGTCACAGCTTCCTTGCTGGGCTAGCACCCCCGACGATAGTCGCTCCGGCACTCCTTTGGTTTATTGGCTGGGAACTCAGCCCTCCAGTCAGGTGACTGTCCTTTAGTCCGCTCCTTCCTGGGTCGCACTCATCCCAAACTAAAAGTCCAAAAATGTCTTTAAAACAGAAACAAGACCTTCCGCCCTGTTGGGAGTGCTTCCTCAGCCTGACTTCGGCTCGGCCTGCCCTTGCTGGGCTTGGTAGCCCTTTCTATGGCCTTGTACATCCCCTTCCTTGGGGACGGTGGGAGAACCCAGTCCTGTCCTGGACTCTAGGTTCTGGTCCAAGGCCCTGTACTGAACTTTGTAATCAATTTGGCCTAGCTCCAGACTTTGCAGCCCACAGGCTAAGCCACCCTGTTATATACCCTCCTCCTTAAAATCCAGCCCAAACCAGGAGCAAGTTCTACTCTAGTCCAAGCTTCATCCCTCGCCATCTAGTTGCTGTCACCGGCTACGCGCATGTACAACCTGGCCACTCGGTGTCTCCAGCTCCCCTGCCAGCCCACTCACCAGAATTAAGAGGCATCCTTCTCTTCTGCAGTGTCCCAACGCTCTTCCTGCAGCCACTCATTCTCATTAACAGCTGCTTGCAGAGCCTGTTCTGAAGCCACTAGCTTCTCCTGTAGCCTTTTTGCCACTGCCGCTGCATCCCCCAAAACATTTTCCATCAGGGTCTGAGGATTCACCATGGACTGCTCCACCCTTGTGTTTGTCCCTACTTCAGCCTGCTTCATCTCTGGGCCAACCATTTCATTCTTCACCTCCTTGCAGCACTCGACAGGGTGTGTTGGTTGAGGGTCTGCAAGGTTCACGGACATCACTGCGTGCCTCATGAGTGTGTTTGTGCCAGAGGACACCTTCTCCTTTCTTTCTACCCCTTCTTTTGCCAGTCAGCAATTTCCAAAGCAGGCAGTGTCTTTTGATATGGACCATTTCTGTGCATCAAAAACAAAGAACTCTTGTCCTCATTAAAAATTGATTGGGTCAAAGAAAGGGTTAAAATGATTAAAATCCAGTGGTTATGATACTTATCTGGAGGTGGCAGATCACTGTTCAAATCTCTTCTCCACACCTGGCACAGGGAGGACTCGAACTGGGGATTTCCCACATCCTGGGTGAGTATCATAACCACTGGACTAAAGGTTATAAAAGAGATGGTCCTCCTGTCATTCTATCTACCCCACCCCGCCCTGATTTTGGGTTGATTGAGGCAGCCTCTGAGCATGTCTAAGATCAGGCCTCACACAGACTTTAGATGGAGGAGCACCTATCATCTCCCAGTTTGTGGATTGCTAGCAGACATATGCGCCTCCCTGCAGCCGGGACTGAAGCGCTTATCTCTGTGAGAAGGATGGGGCTTAGGATACACCCTTCTCATCTCCATCTCCCATTGGCTAGTTTAGGCAGCGCCCCATTTAATATGGTGGCTTTCCACTAGAACAATGGAAGACACCTCTCTTCCCTAAAGGCTACTGTCACCTGTTTGGTGCCAGAGCAGTACATAAAGTTCAGATAAAATTGTGGATTCTTTTTATTTAAAAAATGTTTTTCCCCTTCAATCTCTTCATCATAAAAAATTGGCAATACCTGTGTTTGATCAAACTTTCAAAAAACAGACAGAGATCAAGCATGGAAAATTTGGAAATTTATGAGCAAATGAAAACAGTCTTTGAATGGAAATGGTTGTGCAACCTTAACTTTGGCTGTTACTAGGGCTTCAGCTTTAATGTATGTATGTATAGTCATTAATTTAGTACTTGCAAAAGCTGTTGGATTGATAGGATTGTCAAATGAAGGGCTATAGAACGGATACAGTATGGCAGTGTACGTTTTCTCCACATCATTAAACCAATGTGCCTTACTCATGAGTGACCTGGAGGGCCCATATCTAGCAATCAATATAAAATGTAGTGTCTATTCATATTCAGTCTTAGGCCCTGTGGCGGGCTTTGCACTTCGTCACCCCTTTGTTTCCAGGGGGGGACGAGGTTAACCCCGCCTCCCTGCGCTTATGGCAGTTCGACTACCTCCCCGGTAGTCAGGGCCGTCTGGCCCAATGGTCAAAGTCCTTCTAAATCCCCTCCCCGGGGGATCACGGGGCCTAGCGGCCGGAGTCCATCTATCTCCTTCGAGTTACGAAGGGGGTGGGTGAAGTACGTCTCCACACTGATGGAGACTGGGGTTCAGAGACCCCCGGTAGGGGAGCCCGGGGCCCACCCGCCTCCACCGGGCTCCGACCCAGGGCCCTGTCTTTAACAGCGTGGTCCTCCCCGGGTCAGCGGGGAATCCTACCGCAACACGCTGCCCTTAGAGTGGTGGGAGATACTACTCCCTTCCCTTCCCTGGGTCACTTCCTACCCCTTCTCCGGATGTAGCAGTCCCTGGGTCCTCAGGGTCTTCAGATTCTTCAGCCCCCAATGCTCCCTGGGGTTCTGACAGCTGCCAGTCTCTGGTCCTACTTCCCGGTCTCTCAGTTCCCTCCTGAACGAGGTACTGCTGCTCCTGGGCTGGAGCTTCCGCTGGGCTTCCTCCTCCCTCAGCCGCCAGCCCTGACTGAGCAGCTCTGCAGGCTTTTATACTTGGCTCCCGGTTGGAGCATGCCCAGCAGAGCCTCAGGGGCGGGACTTCCTCTACCAGCAGGGAGGGGTTAACCCTCTCAATACCAGTGCGGGGCCAGCCTGCCCCGTCACAGGCCCCTATCCTAAGTCTACTAACAAGGCATTCTGTTGTAACGTACGTGTGTGTGTGTTTGTGTGTGTGTGTGTGAGAGAGAGAGAGAGATTGAGAGAGAGAGAGAGCGCTGTGGCCACTTGCCCACCATAGCATAAGGCCACTAAATGGCCAGTAGAAATTTCAATTATCATTGACCTGTGCTGTGGAAGTGAGAGACCACACTGTTACCAATCCCCCATGCCACGCAGTAATATAAACAGATACTCTTAAACAGAATGCAGTTTTTTCCAAATATGCTTGTTTCCTCATTGCTATTTTATTCTGTCATTATTTTCCTCATATTTATTTCCCCTTAATGCTCTACCAAAAAATTGACAGAATGACTTTCTCTCTCTAATTTTTCAAGGCCAAGGTAAGCATCCTTGAAACAGATGTTAAGCATTAAAAATAGCAGAGTAATGATGAATAATTGGGATGATCTGAGGTATAGATGAGATGAAACAGAGGAAACAATTTAAGAAAATAATTCCTATTAGCTTCACTAAGGAAAAGTCAAGTGAGAAAAAGAGCTAATCACTGTGGAAAGTATCCCACCTATTCATGGGGTTCTTGTGTTTTTCTTCACCAGAACTCAAACACAGGCACCCCCCTTTTCTCCCCTCACCTCCGAACTCCACACACTCTGGTTAGTAGCTTTTATTTTTTTCTCCTAGTTTCATGACTCATATCTTCAAAGCCAAAAGACTTCTACCATGGGACCAATGTTATCAGTATTATAGATGGGTCAATACAATCTCATCTTGTCCTTAGGGCTCTGTGAGCTTGAGCCATGCTGTGACGTGGTGAGAAGAGCACCACTCACATTGAGCTCCTAGAAGCATTGGGTCTCCTTTACCTCAGTTTTACACGGGTGTAACTCTACTGAGTTGACTGGAGTTGCTCCTGATTTACACTGCTATAGAAGGGCACAAAGAGACCTGCAGAGGCCTGCAGCAGGAATACTGCCTCCAGTGATGCCAGAGGGCGCATGCTCCTGGCATTCTTACTGCAGCGCTCTGGTGCTACTCTGCACTGCCAGCTAAATTGTAGAGAGTCTGAGGTCATGATCAAGCCCCTCCAGCTACACCCCCTTCAGCCTGGCCCAATGTGCAGAAAGCAATTCTGAACCCCCTGCCCACCCTTGCACTCCACAGTGTTTATTAAATTATGGCTGTCTCCACTGGGGATGGAGGAGACAGCTCCATGTGCTCAGTCTCCCAACTAGCCCTAGGTGTAAGTCCCACCTCAGGAGCTGCAGCAGGGCTTGGGGCTTCATGAGGCCTGGAGTTAATACAGGAGCTGCTCTAACCTCAGAGGAAGGTGGGGAGAGGGTCAGAACAAAAAGGCCTGTGTCTTGAAGAGACAGAAAAAGCCACAGGGCACTGCGGGGAGGAACAGGGATGACAGGAGTGGGACTTGAAGAAGACAAGAGAATTGAGTTAATAAAAACATGGACATCTTGGGTAGACGGCTGAAGGGGTAAGGCATGAGAAAGGAGCATTTCAAAATGGAGGATGACACCTGTTTGAATTTGTACTTTGAGGCCTAAGTGAATATTATTCCATCCCTACACCCAGTGCATGCACATAGGGAAGCTATCATTTGGCCTGTCCCCCATATCTCCCATATATGGAATAAATAATTACGCTACATTTTAATTATGTATTTTCACTACATTTTGTTACCTGTTTGGGTTGCCAGTACTTCAGAATTCCATTCCTGGGATGAGTCTAACCCCTGGTCTGGCCCCTTTACACCAACTAGAAAGGCATGGAGTGGCATCTGGCCAGCGGAGGATTCCTTCAGTTGATGCACCGTGGAAGACAGCCACAAGCTATCTTCTGAGGATCCCCTCAGAAGCCCTGGTGCAGGTGTGAGTGCCAGAAGTATGGCTAGGGTAGTAGCATGTGGCACTGTGGAAATTCTAGGCAGTGCTACAATTCATAACTAAGGTATTCTGGGGAGGCTGTAGTATCTTAGACCGGCCCTTAATATTGTCTAAATTACACTGGATGTGTGTGTCTTCCAACCCCCAGAGCAGTCCAGAATCAAGAAGGTGGCTTAGGCCATTTTAGCCCCACCCCTCACCTGGGTTGTGAGTTCTGTGCTTTGACACTTCAAGAGACACCGCACAAAATCTCACTCCTGAACTTTTTAAAAAAAGAAAGTATTTGGTATGGCCTACAGCCACAAATGACTGTTTATAATTTTTGTTGGTTAGGGAATTTTCTCCATCCTAGTCATAGAAATTAGAAATGGTTATTGTGCCCCCTCCTTAAGCCCAGTCCTGCAATTGCTTTTGTGCAGGTGCAGTAATGCACCTGCAGGCAATATGTTGCACCATTGGGGTCTTAGTCATCACCTAGCCAAGCCCTATAGTACAAATTTAGTTTTTAAAAATCTTTCCTTGTAAACCAGTCCCTCCAGGCCCTAATTTTGCCGTTTCTTCTTTGAACTCCCTCCAGATTGTCTATGTCTTTATCTAATTAAGGGGCCTGGATGGAATGTGGTGTTCTTGGGTGAGTCTGTCTGTAGCTGAACAGAGGGCTGTCAACACTCCATTCCATGACAAGATGGCTTTGCTGTATGCAGCCTAAAATTGCAATGGCTCCTTTGCTGCCGTTTAGCAATATCCAACTGGCTGCGCAGCATTGCTTGTACTGAATGTCTACCTTGACATGATTGATTTTCAGGTTTCTCTCTCTCATTCAACCTCTCTTTCCACCCAATACATGAGTTTGCGCTTTTTCAAAATGAATTTTATTTTCTTTCCTCCCCATGTTTTTCTAAAAAGAAAATAAATACTTGTGGCACCTTAGAGACTAACAAATTTATTTCAGCATAAGCTTTCGTGGGTTAGAACCCACTTCATCAGATGCATGGAATGGAACATACAGTGAACAGATATTTATGCAGTCAGAGAAACATGATAAGGTGGAAGTGCCTATACCAACTTCTACAGATCCAGACTAACACGGCTACCCCTCTGATACCTGAGACCATGCAAGGCACTGCATTTAGCAGTATGGAGTGGAAATCAGCCACTGCATGAATCCAATGAAGTGGGTATTCACCCATGAAAGCTTATGCTCCAATACGTCTGTTAGTCTATAAGGTGCCACAGGACTCTTTGTAGCTTCTACATATCCAGACTAACACGGCCACCCCTTTGATACTTGAGTAGTTTTGTATCATCTGCAAATTTTGCCACCTCACTGTTTACAGCTTTTTCCAGATCATTTATGAATATGTTGAATAGGACTGGTCCCAGTACAGACTCCTGGGGAACACCACTATTTACCTCTGACCATTCTGAAAGATGACCATTTATTCCTACCCTTTGTTTCCTATCTTTTAACCAGTTACCAGTTCATGAGAGTACCTTCCCTCTTATCCCATGACAGCTTACTTTGCTTAAGAGTCTTTTGTGAGGGACCATGTTAAAGGGTTTCTGAAAATCTAAGTACACTATATCCACTGGATCCCTCTTCTCCCCATGCTTGTTGACCCCCTTAAAGAATTCTAGTAGATTGAGGCATGATTTCCCTTTACAAAAGCCATGTTGACTCTTCCTTAACAAATTATGTTAATCTATATGTCTCAAAATTTTATTTTTTACTATAGTTTAACCCAGTTTGCCCAGGACTGAAGACAGGCTTATCGGCCTGTAATTGCCAGGATCACCTCTGGAGCACTTAAGTGCTTGTTTAAATCTTATTAACTGCAATAGGAAGTAAGAATGTGCTTAAGTACTTTGCTGAATTGGTGCCTCCATTTTCAGTCCCTTCCTTTCATTTCTCACCTTTTTGGTTCTGGCCAAAAAACAAAACAAAACAAAAAAACCCAACCCAAACCAACCAAACAAAACATCATAGTGTATGTAATGGTCTTTCACACTACTTGTGACTCATGCTTCCAATATCCTATTGTTGTTTAATTTTTTTCTCTTAAGATTTGTTCCATTATTTTATTGCAAATTGATGATAAACATACTGGGCAGTAATAGCCAAGTTTGCTCATCTTCCTGTGTAAATCAATACCTTATTTGCTTTATTCCAGGCCTCTGCAACTTCTATGGTTCTCTAGACTTTCAAAAATAATTGTCAATGGTTCAGTAAATTAGCTGACTTATTCCCTCAACACTTTAGGATTAGTGCTACCAGACCTGCTGATTTATACAGTGGATGTTCAAAATTTCCAGTTATCCCTATTTTACCAGATTTTCATTACTTCCCTACTGTCCAAATCCCTTTCTCCTTTGAGGCAAACTTATACAAGGAATTCAATGTCTTAGCTATTAAATAGCCATTATTGGTTTAATCTTCCACTCGATTTATTAATGGTCCTAATTTATCTAGTATTTCTTTTCCCCTAAAATATTAGTGAAATGTTTCCCCTTTCCTGCTTATTCCCCTTCACCTCTTTTCTTAGCATTAGCTCAGTTCAGTTTTTGATGTCCTTATCTGTTTCTTTCCCCTCTCACCTACTCTCTCTTCTCTCCTGTTTCCCGCTGTTTGTTTCGATTTATTTTTTATCTTTGTCTGGAGTATTCTGGCATTGTTGTCATTGACCCACAGCTACAAATAATCAGAAATGTTGCTATGCCACATGGATCCAATCAATCACAGAATTCTGCCCTTTGTCTCCCATGGCTGATTCTGTATCCTCTTTCATTTTTCCTATTTTTTAAAATTCTACAATGGAAAGGGGATAGTGTTTAGAGTGGATGCTTGCGTCAGAGTTGCCAAAATACTATCATGAGAAGTAATGAGCAAATATAACATCCTACGTAGCCTATTTCAGTAAGGTAAAGGCAGGGAACTTCTCCCTAGGAAATGGTTGGCTACATTCTATATAATTTGTAGTTGCTGACTCAAGTTGCTGTATTAAGGTAAGACAGGAACTGATGCTTTTATCTTCTTGTCTTCCTCGTGCATTGGTAGGGGCATTGACTACATGCCCTAACAGGTCCTCTTCCGTCTCTAATTTCTCTGTAGGATTTTCCTATTTCAGAAATTATCTTTGGATCCCTTACCTGTTGGTCTCCCCCCACCCCCCTCCCTCCCTTTCTCTCTCTCTCTTTTTCCTAGTGGCCCATTTTCTACAGTCTGTTGCTTTGGAAATGCCACCACTTTACAAATTGAAGGCAAGTTACAAGCTGTGCTTTGACTGCTAGTCCTGTCAGGCTGGAGGTATTTGTATTTAGATGATGCTTCAGCAATTACAAGTGTTTTCTGTCCCATACCCTTACTATGTGCATCCGACCCCTCCTCTCTCCTTTAAGTATAGGCAAGACGCATCCCAATAGTTCTTTTCCCATACAGATATTTCACTTTAGAACATAAGCTCTTAATTACCCAAAAGATGAAGCTGAACATTTCTGTAACCTTTTAAAGAGTCCATTTCATACAGAGAATCTCCATCCATATTCTCCTAAACTTCACCTTCCGGTCTTCAGCTGATGCATGCGCACAACTCCCTTTGCACTGGTTATGCATCCACATTGACCAAAGAGAATGGATTCAGTAGTGCACCTTCTTCTTTCTTGCATGACAGGAAATATTTTCATGCATGGAAGAACTTCTCAGTGAGTAAGTCCAGCATGTAAACACAGTAGGAGGATTCCTGTGATCAGTGGCAGTATCTACTGCTTCCAGGCAATTTGCCCACTTCTGATTTTGTTCTTTCTTTCCTGCTGCCTCTTATGTTTAGGAACGGACTCCCAGTTAATGTATGCCAAGCCCTCTCATACTGCTCCATCAAATAACATTGGAAAGTCCACCTGTTCATAAAACATTCCAGCCCCCACCTGTTCATAAAACATTCCAGTCAGAAAAGGCTTAGGCATTACAGTGGAAAACCAAACGAACATGAGCTCTGAGTGAGTTGCTCTGGCTCAAAGGGTGAATGCAGTCTTTGGATATGTAAGCAGAGGAATATTGAGTAAGAGAATTGAGGTTGGAGTTACCACTGTATACAGCATCAATGAGACCATTACTTGAACACAGTGTCCAGTTCTGGTGTCCACACTTCAAGCAGGAAGTTGAAAAATTATACGTGGTTTCGAGAAGAGTCACAAGACTGATTCAGTCAGGATAAACTTTCCTTACAGTGAAAAACGTAGGAAACTCAGTCTATTTAGCTTATCAAAGATGTTAAGGGGTGACTTGATTGCTCTTTAATCATCAGTCAGAGGCATAACAAGACCCAGGGTCTGGAGGGTGAAGCTAGATAAATTCAGGCTAGAAATGAGACGCACATTTTAAAGAATGAGGGTAATTGGAACAACTTACCTAAGGATATCATGGATTCTCCATCACTTTAAATACATATCAATGCCTTTCTAAAATATAAATATATGCTCTAGTTAGTATAATTAGCAGATACAGACTCAATGCAGGACTGGACGAAATTCTGTTGTCTGTGTTATGCCGGAGGCCAGACGAGTTTATCATAAAGGTCCTGTCTGACCTTAAAGTCTATGAATAAAGACCTTGTCCGACTCTGAGCTGACTGAGGTATTTAGCGATAGCCCTGAGAAGGTGACAGTGTGGGGCTGAGTCATCCTACAGAGAACTTCAGGTGGGATTGTGCCTGGATGGATGGATCCCTCCTTTAGCTCACAGTTGCACAAGGGAAGATACATGCTTGTGCCCCGTTAGAACAGTGTACCCTGTTTTTCATAATGTACCCAGCCCACACAGTAGACCAGTGCAGAGGTGGAATGGGGCTAAGGTCATAGATTCATAGATTCCACGGCCAGAAGGGACCACTGTGATCAGCTACTCTGACCTCCTATAACAAAAGCCACAGAATTTCTCCAAAATTAATTCCTAGAGCACATCATTTAGAAAACGTCCAATGTTGATTTAAAAATTGTCAGTGATGGAGAATCCACCACAACTGTTGATAAATTGCTCCCATGGTTAATTAGTCTGACTACTAAAAATTATGCCTTATTTCCAGTCTTTATTTGTCTAGCTTCAACTCCCAGCCATTGGATTGTATTATTCCCTTCTCTGCTAGACTGAAGAGCCTGTTATTAAATATTTGTTGCCTATGTAGGTACTTTTAGACTGTAATCAAGTCACCCCTTACCCTTTTCTTTGTTGAACTAAATAGACTCAGCTCATTGAGTCTATCACTATAAGACATGTTTTCTAATCCTTTAATCATTCTCATGACTTTTCTCTGAATCGCTAAATCCTCGCACCAGTTCCAAATACAGAGGTAAAATAACCTCTCTACTTCTACTCGAGATTCCCCTATTTACGTATCCAAGGATTGCATTAGCCCTTTTGGTTGCTGAGTCACAATAGGAAGCTCATATTCAGCTGATTAGCCACTACAACCTCCAAATCTTTTACAGGTCACAGTAACAGTTTACTTTCACTATATTACAGATAATTCCATGCAAAATACTAGTGTTAATACAAAGTTAAGGTTGAGAAATCAAGCATGCAAAAGTCAAGAAATGCAGGTAACGCTGAAAAGCTCAACCTTTTTTCCTGTCTGTTTTGTTTAGGCCTTAAAAGGTTTCTCTTAAAGCATTCTTAGTTCTTTGTCATATATTATAATATCATTCAGAAAAAAACATTTATATCATCTTACATTCTGCAAATTATAGTCCGGTACATATTTTTTTCAGTGTTGGAATGATTTTTAAATCTCACTGAGATCTATAAAACAAGCCAAATTTGAACAAATTTGGTTCAGCAGTTATAAAGTTAGGCTATAAGATCTTTGGAGTAATAACTGTCTCTAATCATGTGTCTGTAAAGTACCTAGCACAATGGCATCCCAATCCTGAAAGAGGCCTTTAGGTACTTCCACAACACGGATAAGGAAAAAGGAGAAGAAGAAAAAAGTTATGAATGTTTAAAGGAGAACATCAAGAGGAGGAATTGGTCCAAAGTTTGAGAGAATCTCAAATTTCACGTGGTTCTGAGTTTGATATCTCGAATTTTGTATGATGTCAACTTTGAGATGATCTTCCACTTTGAGACAATCTCACATGTATAAATAATAATAATTATAAAATAATATTAGAGTGTTTAAGCCTTTCTTGCTATTACTTCATGTACGATTGCATCACATAATTTTGGTTTGTTACTCTAATAACTAATAAAAATGCTATCAGGACTGTCTGATGTTGAATTTTGGAGTCTATTTATTTATTTATTTTAGACGGGTCTCCCCACTATAATCAGTTCTCTTTGTTTGTGGTCATTCAGAATTATCAGAAAATGTGCAGTAAGGCAGACATCTGGTCTTCCATGCCTGGTGCAGCATCTATTGCTGTACAAATCGCATGGCCACTTTTAAAACAAATGTATCAAATAATCAGAATATCGACAAGCTATGATTACTCTATATTCTTAGCCCTTGCAGTTTCTAAAATGTCCAGCAGAGAGCTCTTTCCCTCTAGAACTCTTCTGTGCTACAGTTTGTCTGCTGTTTTTACTGTATTTGCAAGAACATGCCCCAGAGAATTTCAGCTCTAGCAAAGCATGTATCAAATAGGAAAGAAAAACTACATTAATGTAACATTCATAGTCTGATTCAAAGCAGTGGAAGGAAAAGGTGACTGAGTTAACTTGCCATTCCTTCCTTGGCTAGGAACATCCCTGCAACATCTAGCTACAACAGAAGGCTCAGCTACAGGTGAAGTTTCAGCCTACGAGTCATTTCTTTAAAGAATGTAAGTTTAAATTTAATTATTTGATCATTAAAGGATATTATTTTTATGTAATTAAAACATAAAAACTGGGAGAGGTCAGCTGTTTTAATACTTTCTGCTGTGACTCTTCTAAGCTCCTTTGTCTCACTCTATGCCACTGAGTTTCAGGGTAATTTGAAATCTGCATTCTTGAAGTCACAAGCTCCTGAAGGACTGATGCACATGATGCCTGAAAACACAAAGAGGATGCAGCTGAGTCATTAAAATGCACAGTGTGTTCCATTAAAAACTTGACTACTGCATGCAATAGTGAAATTCACCATTTGTATTTTCCACTCTAAGTAGAGGGGACACTTCAAATATTATGGTAAAAAGGAAATTATGCACTCTTTTTTTTTTTTTAAAGGGCACCCACTGTATGGACTCAAGAAGCAACTGTTCCAGTTTTCTAGAATATTGCACTTTGCATAGAATTCTTATTGTTCATTACAGTGCAATTTCAATGATAACACACAAGACTGAAACCAGTGTGAGTTAAATGCTTTTACTTATTTTTTTTATAATTTAAACCCTGCAGGACTGAGAACTTGCTCATTCATATTTATAAGTAAACTGTCTTCTTATTTTGAGGAATGTATTATCAAAAAGCCCTTGGAAACCAGCAGCAACAGATCTCTTTTGACTGCCAGTAACTAAACAAAGTTTAAAAGTTTGCATCCAAATGTTATGTAAAGAAGAAAGAAAATAAAAATGCGGAGGTGCAAAGTTGTATGTTAAAGAACAGTATTACTCTGAAAAGTGCCTCTTAGCAAAGCCATTGTGGATTCCATATATATAATCGCTCCACAATTCCCATACCAAATTTGCTCAGCATACAAGTAAAAATATGAGATTTTTCCTAATAGCTAAATAGAATTGATCAAACTGTGTTCAGCATAGTTTATCTAATGAATTAAACTCCCCTTTTTCTGTTGATTAATTGTGCGCAAACACGTTAATTTTTGTGAATTCATTATTTATTTGTATTTGCTGAAAAATCTGACCATTTTTTAGCCTTTAGGTTTTCCAGAAACCTCAGCAATTTGCTATTCATTGTTTATAGGGTGTGACTGGTCACCTAAATGTCATTGTATTGGTTCGGTTCCTTGACTGGGTGACTGCACTTTTTAATCAGAAGATTAATGAATAGTGAATACCCAATACTGTTGTGCATTCATGAATACCCTTGTTCTCATGGCTACAGGTATTTGTATGAAAATCAGCCATTACTCCAATATCCATAGGCACAAAAACTCATTGAATGGCAAACAAAAATGAGCACAAAGTTGATGGCAGCAAACAACTGTTCTGAAATCATACGAAAGTTCATGAACTTGGTTTTACTATATATGCCTAACCCTATTACTAAACACAGTAGCTTAGGATGGAGCTGTCTCTTTATATGTGTTTCTACAGAGCCCCTCATAATAGAACTTTTCATCAGGTGCTGTAGGTGCTATAATAATATCTATTGTTTAATAGGTTTTTTCTGTTTATCAATTCTGAATTTGCACCCAACTGAGAAGTAATATCTGTGTATTTAAAGTGGAATTGGAGTGTACAACTTTTAGGGAGGCAGGGTGGTCCTGTGTACAGGGCTCAGGACGAGGAATCAGAAGAACGCGTTCTATTTTTAGTTCTGTTCCTAAATTACTACGCTCCCATTGTGTGGCCCTGCTCACTCAACCTTAGACCTGGTCAGAAAAACTTCAACCGAACAGTTTTTTTATTGGGAAATCAAAACACTGAGTAAAACTATGTCAATTTTGCTGAAATTTCATTTTGGAGAGAAAAAGTGGGAGTGGGGAGAAGGGAGGGGAGTTCTGACTGTCACAACCTCCTGTTTCAACATTTTCAGAATGAAACATTTAAATGTTTCCTTTCTTAATGGCTCTTTGTTTTGAAATATTTAATTTTGTATTTTTTTTTAAAGTATAATGCACTTTTTTTTTAAAAAAAAGTCAAAATTGAAATTCAGCATTTCAATTGATTGGAAGCAAAAGCATTTTCAGGATTTTCTTTCTAGGAATTTCTATAACATTTCAGAATGTTAGGATTTTGTTCCAAATCAGGACAAAAACAAATGACAAAATCCTTTGTGAAATGGAATATGTGTTCTCTGCCAAGCTCTACTCACACTCTCTGCCTCTCAGGTTCCTCATCCTTAAAATGGAGACAATAATGCTTACCCATCTTTGTAAAGAGACTTTGAGAGACTGACTTTCTGTTCTGTGTTTGTACAGTGCCTGGCACAAAGAGGTTCTGGTCCATGACTGGGGGTCCTAATTGCTATGATAATACAAATAATAAATAATAATATTGCTGAAAAGTGCTATGTAGAGGGTGAAAGCCCCATTACCTAGGTTCCCTGCATCCTACCCAACCCCTGAAGTTTCACTGGATTCAGGATCCTGCATTCGCAGAAGGGGAAGAGTTTGGATTTGCACCAGAAAGCAGAAAAAGCTACCCCCAGCAGCAGACAGGAGGCTAGGATCTAAACGAGGGGAATCCAGTTCACTGCCTGAAAAGCCAGAGATGACAGGAATGAGGTGGAGAGACAGAAAACTGAGGAGAAAGCCAAAAGCTGGAGGTTAGGTTCTCTTATGGGAAGGCCCTAAACTCTGTTTGGAAGCGGTGTGACATGGGCAAGTTTGCCACACAGCCATACTGCCAGTTAGTTTTAGAGTACATTCAGCAGTGTGAATACATCTCTGAGAAAATCCCAGCAGTTTCCATCAGAGTTGCTGGGAGCCAGAAGGCTAGAGAAAGCATCTGCATGGGGTTTGAAGCCTCCTAACATGCTCAGCAACTGAGTTTGAGCTTTGCCAGTGATGACGAAATCGATGTGACTTTGTTGTATGGTAGTGGTGAGGACTGTGAAGTCCCAGGGAACCTCAGAAGCTATTCAAAGAGAGTTCTTTAGTGATGCAGGTGCTCGCACCTCTAATTGTCTTATATTTACTTTGGTCTGCCCATGTGCGTAGACGGGCCTCTCTGCATAGTACCTGAGCACCTCACACAAAATGAATGTATGGTCAAAGCACCCCTGTGAGGTAGTATGATCATCATCATCAGTGCATGCAAAGTGGGGGAAAATCAGACTTTGGAGGGGCTTGTTTTCCACTTCTGAATTTTTGAATTAGGTTTACAATTGTGTTGTCCATTCTGCACTGAGTGACAGCTGTTCACAAGTCTATGGGGGAGGGCAGTACATCTCACTTTGCTGTTTCATTAGATTGGTGATGTGGTTTACTTGAATTGGGTTTGATTTTACACTTTCACTTGCACTGATGAATAAACCAATATTTCTTCACTTTTGAATGGCTGTGTTTTGTGCTGTTGTCTAATTCCATCCTACACAAATATCTATAGATGTTTTACATTACAATACCTTCCACTTACACAGCACTTTATATCTTCAAAGCACCCTACAATGGACCAAATTCAGCCTTAGTAATACTGAGTGTGATGGAGAACAAGGGGTTAAGGACCAGTCCTGGGCCAAGGCAGCCCCACCCAGCCACACCTGCAAAGCCTCACCTGCAAGGCAGAGCTTAAAAGAGGAAGCAGAGCAGCTCAGAAGGAGACATGCAGGGGACGGGAACAGACCTCTTCTCTGGGGAAATAACAGCCAAGGAGCTCTTGTTGCCTGACAGCTCACCACACTGACCTGACCAAGCCTGCAAAGGAGAGACTGGTGTCTCTCTGGAAGGGTCAGGAACTTTATTTTCAGTTCAGGCCTTTAAATGACTGGGGGTGGGGAAGGCGGACCTCAGAGAGAGAGGTAGCTATTTAGCACCCCAAGGTGTAGACATACAAGCCCACAATTGGGCCCTGGATCGGAGCCAGGTTAGGGAATCCTGCAGTGGAAGGCCCTGAATACACAAGAGTCTAGAGCCCAAGTCCCAGACCTAAGGAGAAAGTTCCAAAGGCACCAAAAGACGTCTTCTTTATTGGACTTTTCTTTCTGTATACCCTGAAAGGGGTGGACTAGAATTCATGACCTGGCAAGAGGGCTCAGCTGCAAAAGAGGGGACTGACCCCGCAGGGTGATGGTGTAGAAGAAAGGAGGACCAACAGCCCCACCCATACCCGACCACTTGGCATGACTGCCGGAAAGGGTCAGCTTTTCACACTGGGCCATTATCTCACATGACCCAATAGCTAATCTTCACAACTCTCTTGCTAGATAGGTAAGTGTTCCTAGTAGAGCGGCTCAAAATATTTAAACAAAAAACCTGGGAAACTTTCAAAATGTTGACATTATTTATATTTCAAGACTTCAAAAGGGTTGCCTTTTTCAAAATAGTCACAATTTTTCTACCAAAATGTTTATTAAAAACTGTTATCAGAACCACAGGCGCCACACCGTGGGTGCACAGAAAAAAAATAGTGCCCAGCAGCCCCGTGGATCAACACCTGCCTCCTGCCCACCATGATCAGCTGTTCAGAGACATGCAGGAGGTGCTGGGCGGGGGGGGAGAGGTAGGAGTGGGGGCAGGGAGGGGCAGGAAGAGGCAGGGCAGTGGCGAGGCGGGGGCAGGAAGAAGCGGGGTGGGGGCAGGCCCTGGGGTGGAATGGGAGGGAGCAACCCCCCAGGAACTGAGGAAGGCGGTTCCTATGGCAAGAACTGTTCCTTTACGCAGCCAGTCAGTAGCAGAACCCAGGTTAGAATACAGAAGTTTTTATTTCCCAGTGCTATGGTTAGACCATGCTGCCTTTCTGTGTAATCAGAATCCAGGTTAAGAACATGCCATTTGTTCCTGGTGTGACAGACCCAGACAAGTGGGGTACAGAAGTCTGATAGAAGGCAAATATACTGGCCATTGGCTGAATAGTTTTCTGTTCCCTGAGTGACCAGAGCAGGGGCTGCACTAGAACAAGCAGGAACTTTCTGGAACCAATTTAAGGCAGGCAGGCTAATTAGGATACCTGGAGCCAATTAAGAAGAACCTGCTAGAATCAATTAAGACAGGCAGGCTAATCAGGGCACCTGGGTTTAAAAAGGAGCTCCCTTCAGTTTGTGGTGTTGCGTGCGAGGAGCTGGGAGCAAGAGGCACACAAGGAGTTGAGAGGGAGAACAGTTGAAGGACTGAGGAGTACAAGCATCAGCAGACCATCAGGAGGAAGGTCCTGCAGTAAGCATAAAGAAGGTGTTGAGCGGAGGCTGTGGGGAAGTAGCCCAGGGAGTTGTAGCTGTCACGCAGCTGTTACAGGAAACCCTATAGACAACTGCAATCCACAGGGCCCTGGGCTGGAACCCGGAGTAGAGGGCGGGCCCGGGTTCCCCCCAAACCTCCCAACTCCTGATCAGACACAGGAGGAATTTGACTGTGGGTTCTACCAGAGGGGAAGATCTCTGAGGCGATCACAATCCGCCAATAAGCACAGGACTCACCAAGGTAGAGGAGGAACTTTGTCACACTGGACATAGAAGCCGTGTTTCTTTTCTTTTATTCTATTTAATTTTTAGAAGAAACAAACGTTAATTTAAAAATGGACATTTACTTCCTTGGGGAGCTCATATTTAAGTGGTAGAAGCTCTTTGACCATGCTCTCTAGCCCTGGGAGCTGATAGTGTTAGTGAATCAAAGCCTACGCAGAATTTATTTATGGGAAAAGAATGTTGCTGGATATACCTGCTGAGACTGGAGTTCTTCCTAATGGAAGACATGGAATGAGCTAAGTGAACTCTTGGGTCTTTTAATGCTGAAAGCCTACAGTGTCTATGTTTCTAATTTACAAGTTTCACTTACCATCTGCTTGCTGGCACTGGTCTGGAGCTTGCAAATTGGTAAAAATGGATAAAGCAGACAGAGAAACGAAAACCCAGATATTGTTAGTCAGAAGTGGAATAGATAAACACAAAGTGCAGATTCTTTGTTCTATTGCAATCCTGGGCTAGATGCAACCCTGATAGTGCAGAGAGAGGCAAACTGCTCTTCCTTTCACTGGCAAGTGCTGAGACACTCAGTGGGGATTCATGTCCCAGCAGAGGACAAGTGGTGTTTCCACTGGCTTTTCTTATCTGGGTTCCTGCTGGCAGGGGATAGAGGGTGGCAGCTTTCAATCTCGCCTGGGATTTCAGGAGAATCATAAGAATCAATAATCCACTCTTGACTAGACCAGTCCTCATACTAATGTGGATTTAATATCTTGTAAGGAACTGATTCCTCTTACTATGCCAGCAAATCAGTACAGATGTGCTGGAAACAAACTATAGCCCCATCCCTGCCTAAGTATCATGAAGTCCTTTGGTAGGCACCATCGTGCCCTACATTTTATGCTAAGTGGGAGCTCTGAGCACCCAGCTTACGGGTGCAAGATTTGGGACAACAGGAATTGTACATCTCTGCTTCTGCCTGCAGATGGCAGGAAAAAACAAAAACACTTATTACTCCAGGGTAGTACCACTTAATTTGAGGATAGATTTGGATATCAAATCCACCAGACTCGAGATTTTGCACTGTTATTTGTGGCTAAATTAAGCACCATTTTATCAGTCATCTTGCCTATACCACAAGAGACATGTCACGGCAATAGAAAAGGGCAATTTGAAGAGAAAACAGTGCTTAAAATACAGGCATTGCACTTTGTGATTCTAACCTCACTAGTCAGTAAAAGAAAACAGGAATCCCCTATGGGTCAGACTCCTTGTTTCAGACTAACGAACCTCTTGACACTGGGCATTGGGATTTCTTGACAAAGGGATGCATTGTTTGCAGGGGAGGACACATTGATGGCAGTGTACCAATGGGTGAAAGAAATTAATTTAATTCCCATGAGGAAGTTTCTGTCTGCTTCCTAGCCTCTATTCTTCACAAATTCTCTCTGTGGGTTCAAGGTTATCACATTATCTTCAAACTATCAAGGCCAACCAGTGTTCAGCTTTACATGCTAATGTAGAAGTTCACCTTTTATTCACAAGAAACATCTTATTTCATGGGTCATAAATACTAAACTAATATAAATGTAACCTCTGTGCCCTCCATGCTTACCACGAGTGAGTGAATTTAGGATCTAAAATCTCCAGGCTGCAGTCACTTTCTCTATTTTTAGCATCCTGTGCTACAGTCTAAACGAAATCACCAACAATTGTCATCAGCCTCCAGCACAGATTCAAAAATAACACCTCCATTGACTTTTCTGAGCTTAGCAATCAAGTTAACCCTGAATATTCCAGCATGATTTACAAACATGATTAGCTTGGTCTGTGAAAATGTGTACAAGAGCCAGACTGCCTCCAATGCCACTGAGACAAGAGGCTTGGGCCTCTTGGAGGGATCCTTGCCATTTTTACTCTCTTGTCTATGAACTCCTTCTGCAACTCTGCAATATTATGCCAGCCAGGGCATTCCTGGCTTGTTCTTCTTTGAGACTCCAATGGTGTCTTGCAGAAAAGAAATACAGTCTTAAGAGTCACTGCAAACAGAAATGTCCAAATGATTTTCTGGTGTAACTTTTGAGATGCAAAACTTGGCTGGGAAAATACATAAGTCATAAGTCTATTTGCCTCACCTACTTACTGTGTGCTTATCTGGAACAGCTTGTGAAATTCTTTGGTATCCTAATGTATTTAACAGATATGGTCCAAGACTCTTTGATAGCTAGCCAAAAGCAAATGATATTTCACAGCTCTCATATCGCAGGAGAGCTAAAGCTGATCTAAAACTTTTCTGACATTAGAGATGTCAAATATAGCTCCTTTCAAGTATAAAAAAAACCACCCAACAAATAAAAAAAATCCACAGGAATGTTTTGTTATTGACAAGTGACATTTAGAGTGCTATTTGTCTAACGCTCTGTCAACATCCCAGACTGTCTTCACCCCACCCGCAACATTCTTTATGGTCATCTTGGTTTCAGTACTTAGGGCAGGTCTACACTATGGCAGGGATCGACACTCTGAGACTGATCCACCAAATCGACTGCAGATCGCTCTCCAGTTGATCCCTGTACTCTAACCCCGATGAGAAGAGTAAGGTAAGTCGTGGTGTTATTCACGTAGCTGGAGTTGCGTAGTGTAGGTCAACTTACCGCAGTAGTGTAGACATAGCCTCCGAAAAAGAAAGGTCTTCATAGCTGTTTTTGAATCTTTAAGTGCCTAATTTTGATAGATGCAGTGTGTCCTCAACTCCCAGGATCTCAGTTCAGTCAAGACTAGCATCATGTGACAATTGTAAAGAGTCAGAGAAAGAATTGCTTTCTTCTGCCACTAAACTTTATTAGAATAAAGAAAACAGTATTATCTCTAAAGCTACTCTGCCTTTTTTTCCTTCTTCATCATAGAGCTTCAGCATAGAACCTTCCTCATTCTCTCTGTCTATATATCTAAAGAAACAGTCCACATAGCTTGCTTCCGTCTTCAGACTTAAAGGAACAGTACTCTTCCTCACAACCAGAGATGAGTGTGAAGATCTCCCGAGGAACCTACCAAAGTTAAGCAAATGGACAGCATGATTATGGCAGGATATACCCCTATGTTCACACCGTACACATTATTATACTGTTTGTACAAGGTATGCCTTGTGGAATATCATTTAAAAGAGCGACAAAGGGTCCTGTGGCACCTTATAGACTAACAGAGGTATTGAAGCATAACCTTTCGTGGGTGAATACCCACTTCTTCGGATGCAAGCAGTGGAAGAAGTGCTTGCATCCGAAGAAGTGGGTATTCACCCACGAAAGCTTATGCTTCAATACCTCTGTTAGTCTATAAGGTGCCACAGGACCCTTTGTCGCTTCTACAGATCCAGACTAACACGGCTACCCCTCTGATATTTAAAAGAGCATAATTTGTTGATCGATAATATCATGGCAGAATGCAAGTAGCAGCATTGTATGTGAAGTTATAAACATAAGATGAGATCATGACAAAGTATTTGTCCAGATAAAACTCATAGACTCATAGATTTTAAGGTCAGAAGGGACCATTATGATCATCTAGTCTTACCTCCTGCACAATGCAGACCACAGAATCTCACCCATCCACTCCTGCAAGAATCCTCTCACCTGTGTCTCAGATATTTAAGTCCTCAAATCATGGTTTAAAGACTTCAAGATGCAGAGAATCCTCCAGCAAGTGACCCGTGCCCCATGCTGCAGAGGAAGGCAAAAAACCTCCAGGGCGTCTGGCAATCTACCCTGGAGGAAAATTCCTTCCCGACCCCAAATATGGCGATCAGCATGTGGGCAAGACTCACCAGCCAGACACCCAGGAAAAAGTTCTCTGTAGTAACTTCTAACATCCCGCCATTGGGCCTGTTTACCACTGATAGTCAAAAGTCAATTAATTGCCAAGATCATGTTATCCCATCAAACCATCCCCTCCATAAACTTATCTAGCTTAATCTTTAAGTCAGATAGGTCTTTTGCCCCCACTGCTTCCCTTGGAAGGCTGTTCCAGAACTTTACTCCTCTGATGGTTAGAAACCTTCATCTAATTTCAAGTCTAAACTTCCTGATGGCCAGTTTATATCCATTTGTTCTTGTGTCCACATTGGTACTGAGCTTAAATAATTCCTCTCTTTCCTCAGCCTTCTTTTGGTTAAGGTAAACAAACCAAGCTCCTTGAGTCTCCTTTCATAAGACAGGTTTTCCATTCCTCGGATCATCCTAGTGGCCCTTCTTTGTACCTGTCCAGTTTGAATTCATCCTTCTTAAACATGGGAGACCAGAACGGCACACAGTATTCCACATGAGGTCTCCAATGCCTTGTATAACGGTACTAACACCTCCTTACCTCTACTGAAAATACCTCGCCTAATGCATCCCAAGACCGCAATCTGGGGAGTGGCCAAACCAATTCATCAGAGACAAAGGGAAAGCTGATGCCTCAGCCAGGTGTAAACAAGGCTGATGGGCCATTACCTGCTAAGTAAACAGGTACAGAAAATTGCATTTTAGCAAAGAAGCAGCATGGAGTTTTCTTCCATACATACAGCCTGTCACCTGGCTCCCAGCTGGAAATGTTTTTCAAGATGGGGACTGGAACTATAAAAAACAGGGGCAAATATCCCCATGACACTTCCCTTTCTACCTCCCCCTACCCATCACATTCTCTGCACATGAAAAGGCAAAGGAAGCAGCCGTTGGGTTCTGGGGGGAAGGGTCCTGATGTAAAGAATTTGGTCAGTAAGACTGCTGAAAGCATGTGATGAAAAAAACTTTGTTTTGAATTCAATATAGTTTGTTAGGTTAGGTACCAGTAAGGATTTTATCTTTATTTTTCTTGTAACCATTTCTGACTTTTATGCCTCATTACTTGTACTCACTTAAAATCTCTTTAGTTAATAAATTTGTTTTATTGTTTTATTTAATCTAGTATGCTCAAGCTGAAGTGTCTGGGCAACTCCATTTGGGGTAACAAGTTGTGTGCATATTATTCTCTTAAATGAATCATGGACTTAATATATTTGCACTATCCAGGAGAGGGCTGGGCAGTACAGGACATATGTCTGAGGGAAAATCTGGGACTGGGAGTGTGTTGGGGTCACCCTGTGGTAATCTTAAAGGCTATTAAGAGCCAAGCTGTGGCTGGCTGGCTGAGGGTGTAGATATGGAATGTGTTAAAATTGCCAGAGTAAATAACAAAGAATGTATAGGGTGGAGAGACACCGGAGCCCAGATCTCTCTGATCAAGGGAAGCGTGGTCCAAATGACTAACATGTTACCTGATCAAGAAGTTGAGTTTCTTGCAGTGGGAGGACATAAGATTCCTGTACTGGCAGCCAAGGTGCATGTGAAATGGAAAGGTTTAGAAGGTGTCTTTACAGTAGGGGTACTGGATCATATCCCCATTGAAATGCTTGTTGGGAATGATATTTTGCATACGGGTAAGGCTATTAACATGGTAACCCATAGCAAAGGGGAATATTGTGCTGGGATCCCAGAGGGGAGTGGTAAAGTCCCAGAAATTACTGAAGTGGGAAGGGTAGATCTCACTAATTCTTCGGAAGCAGAAGGAAACAGTGTGTTTCCAGGTGTGGGAGGGGGTGAGGCTAGCTCCTGCATGGCAGAGAAAAGCAGCATGTCCTTAGGTCCAAAAGGCATGGAGGAGGCGGAGAAGATGATCCCTGTGACTGAAGATGTTGTCCCAGATATCAGCTGCCAGCATTTTGCAGTTGAACAAAGGATAAATCCCACTCTAAAGAGCATAAGTGGATATGTCGTAGAGGGAGAAAAATGGGAGAGGTTCTTTTGAAGAAGATGGCAGATTGTATAGGGAGGCTCCTAATGGAAAAAACAAAAACCCTGGGCAACCCCATGAGCAGCTGGTTTTGCCTGCTCAGCACTGTGGGGAATTAATTTTGCCAGCACATGATTGTCCTTTTGCTGGTCACTTGGGGGCACAGAGAATCTATGAGAGTTTAAAAAAATTTCTACCCAGGAATACTAATGATGTGAGGAATTATTGCAGGTCTTATGAATTATGTTAAAAGAGAAAGGGACCTGCAAGACCCCAGAAAGTTCACCTATGCCCTTTGTCTGTGATACAAGAGGCATAGCTGAGGGTAGCAAAGGACCTGTGGGCCTTATGTCACATCCCACCTGAAGGAGGAAGACATATATGTTGATGGAGGTGAATTTTGCCACAAGATAGGCAGAGCTATTGCTTCAGGATAACACCAATGCAGAGGAAGAGCCAGTAACTGAATATGTCCAAAGTTCAGAAGAGAGTTAAAAGACATGATGGGTATTGTTCAAACTAACCTCAAAGACAGTCAGTCCAAACAAAAGGCATGGTATGATAAACATATCTGTAAACACTCTTTTGAAAGAGGAGACTTGGTGTTGGTATTAAGCCCTGTGGAAAAAATACAAAGATATGAGAGGTAAATGAAGATACATATCATGTTAAAAAGTCTCATGGTAATGCTCTCCCACAGCTAGTACATATAAACAGACTTAAAGCCTGTCTCAGCAGGGAAGCCATGGTAAACATGATCTGCTGTGTAAAAGGTGAAACTGAGGAACACCTGCTCATTGATTTAATGACTGAATGCCAAACGTACTCATCTCTGGAAAACATTGATCTCTGTAGTGAGTTAACACCAGTTGAAAGGGCAGAGGTATTGTCTGTGCTGCAAGAAAACGAAGAAGTGTTTTCTAACAAGTCAGGGAAGACACTTGCTGACTCATAATATCATTGGAGAAGGACCACAGCCATTTCCCAGCAGACCTTACAGGGACACAGGCAATAAGCAGGAATAAATTCATACAGATATAGAAAGCATGTTAGATCTGGGAGTAATTAAAGAATCTGACAGCTCTTGGGCATCACCTGTGGTCTTGGTCCCTAAGAAAGAAAACGCTGTAAGGTTTTGTGTTCATTATAGAAAACTCAGTGCTGTCACAGTGCCAGTTGTGTATCCCATGCCTAGAATTCATGATATGCTGGACATTTTAAGCAAAGCTAAATAGCTCAACTCTTTTGATTTAGCTAGAGGTTATTGGCAAATTCCTTTAGATAAGGATGCGCAGAAAAAAAATCTGCTTTCAGCATTGATATGGGTCTCCGTGAGTTCACGGTGTTACCATTTGGGCTAATTACGCAGGAGCCACCAAGCATTAAATGGTTTGCAGAGTTTTGCAAGAGCCTATGTTGATGACATTGCGGTGTTTAGCAACACTTGGGCTGATCACAAAAACACTTAAAGATTGTGCTGTCAAAGCTCAAAGAGGCAGGCCTAACCATAAAAGCCTATAAGTGTAAAACTGGAGCAGCCAGAGTTCCTTATTTTAGACAGTGGGTTGGGGAAGGTCAAATATCCCCTGATCCTTTGAAAGTTCAAGCCATTGTAAATTGGTCTGTATCCCAAACCAAAAAACAGGTCCAGTCTTTCATAGGTTTGGTAAACTATTACAGAAGGTTTGTGTGTGGGTTCAGTGACACTGAATCTGCAATCACAAATCTATGTAAAAAGACTAAGCCTAACAAAGTTGTATGGACAAAGGCATATTAACAAGATGTTGATAAGGTAAAGACAATTTTGTCTAAAAAGCCTGTACTAGCCAGTCCAGATTTTGACAAGGAGTTTGAACTGTGTACAAATGCATTAGACACTGGGTTAGGAGCTTTCAGGAATTTAATATGGAAACTGTGTATATAAAGAGAAAAGGAAACATGGTGGCAAATGCCCAGTGTGGGAAAGAGGTCCCTGATCTGCTGCCTCCAGGTCAGCCAGGGCTAACCTTATTGCAGCGTTGTAAGGGGGGACGTGTGACAGAATATAACCTGGTATTCACACCCTATGCAATATTTTAATAATCTTTGTACAAAGTATGCCTTGTAAGGTATAATTTTAAAACTCATAATTTGCTTGCCAGTATTGTCCTGATAAAATACGTGTGGCAACAAAGTATGTGAAGTTATAAGATTCCCCTCTATGATGTTATTAACATATGTTCCAAACCTCACAGCTCTGCCCAGGCAGAAATAAGGTCTGTCCTAAACAAAGGAAGGAATGCGTGCTTGCCTTACTTGCCTTTAAGCAGTAAACAGAGTAATCAAGCAGGAAGTTCAAACAAAGGAAAAAAACAGCAGGGAATATCCTTCCACATAAACTCTTTGTCTCCTGGGTCTCAGCTGGAAATGTTTTTCAAGCGGGGGACTGAAACTATAAAAAGGAGAGACAAACAAAAGCCTCCCCCGCCCCCCGCTTGCCCATCACATTCACTGCACCTGAGAAGACAAAAGGAAGCAGCCGTTGGAATTTGTGGGATGTGTCCTGACCTGAGATTACTGAGGGGTCCTCAGTAATCTGCTGTAGCATGTAGTGAGAAACTTTGCTTGAATCTAATATAGAGTGTTAAATTAGGCACCAGTGTTTTATCTTTATTTTTTGTAACCATTTTTGACTTTTATGCCTCATTTCTTGCACTCACTTAGAATCTCTCTCTTTGTAGTTAATAAACTTGTTTTATGTAATCCAGTGTGTTCAACTTGAAGTGTCTGGGCAACTCCATTTGGGGTAACAAGTTGTGTGCATATTATTCCCTTAAAGGAATAGTGGACTTAATATATTTATAGTGTCCAGGAGAGGGCTGGGCAGTACAGGACATACATTTCTGGGGGGAAAGCTGGGGCTGGGGAGTGTGTTGAGGTCACCCTGTGGTAAGAGGTGGTAAGAGCCTTCAAGGCTGGTAAGAGCCAAGGTGTGGCTGGCTGGCTGCAGCACACGCAGACATAGCTGGGAGTGACTTACATGCTGGAGGCTGTTTGTGAGCAGTCCAGGCTGGAGACCACCCCGGCAAGGCATTGTAAAAGGCACCCCAGGTTACAGGGCAGGGGTGCACAACTACGCATTGGTCTGGATTGTACCCTGGTCTGTCATAATGATGCAGAGTGAAATTAGTAATGCAAATTTATTTAAACGAATGGTGTATTTTCACCTGGAAGATGGTGTTCAGTTCTGGCCACCCCATGTCAAACGGATGTAGCCGCACCAGACATGGACATTCTCATAAGCTAAACAGAGTTGTACTGGGACATTACCAAGGTTCACATGCTGGGGCTGCAAGAGATGGTATTAGTAATTCAGTGACTTCACCACAGTGGTCCAGTGTAGAAATACAGAGTTCCTATGTTAAACCAACATAAGTTCAGGTGCTAGCTCGAACTTGGGTAAAAATGAAATGTAATTGCTGCTGGTTTATGATGGCTGGTGGATTTTCTTAGCACCAGTAGGCTATGAGTGTCTCTCAGGGTCAGATGGAACTAGGGGGTGGGACAAAGAAGGTCTTGCAGGGAAACCCAAGAAAAGCCAAGCTTGAGGAGAAAGCGAAGGCTGAGGTTTATGTTATGGTTTGAGTTATAAATAAGTGTTAAGCCTTGTCATAAATATAAAGGGAAGGGGGAGAGGGTCTGATGCAGTGCTATAAGATCCTCTGACCAGTAAAGGGTTAAGAAATGCAGGTAGCCAGACTGACACCTGACCTGGCTGGCATCTGACTAATAAGGGGACAAGATACTTTCAAATCTTGGGAGGGGGAAAAAGCTTGGTGTGTGGCTTTGTCTGAGTGAGTGATCTTGGAAGACAGAAAGAACCTACAGAAAACCAGTCTCCTCACCAAACCTCACTTTTCTAAAGTAAGTGTAGTCAGCACTGCGAGTAGATTTCTGTTTATTTTGCTTGGTGATATATTCCCTGTGGGAGAGGGAAGGGTTATTCCTGTTTTTCTGTAACTTTAAGGTTTTGTCCAGAGGGGGGAATCTCTCTGAGTTTGGAAATTGAGTGCCATGTAAAATAGTTACCATCCTGATTTTACAGAGATGATTTTACCATCTTTATTTTTAATAAAATCCTTCTTTTAAGAAGCTGACTGTTTTCTATGGTGTTAAAACCCCGGGGGGTGGGTTTTTTTAGATCACTGTGTAACCAATTGGTTAAGGGATTATTCTCAAGCTTCCCAGGAAAGGGGGCTCCAAGCTTGAGGGGGTATTTGGGGGGAAAGGAAGTTCAAGTGATTCCTTTCCTGGATTCCTGCTCAGACCCACTTGATGGTGGCAGCGAAAAAAACATTTCTGAGGGTGCAGGGAATTTTGTACCTTGGGGGTTTTAACCTAAGCTGGTAAAACTAAGCTTAGGGGTTCTTCATGCGGGTCCCCCCGTCTTTACCCTAGAGTTTAGAGTGGGGAGGGAACCCTGACAACCCTGGACTATGGAGTGGGTGTGTACAGTCTGAAGCCGGGTGGGGCCTCCACCTGTGTCCTGTGAACATCTCTTGGGTCTGTGCTGAACTAATGCTTCAGCATAGTACTAGAGGGCACAGCCCTGCAGCAGTCTCTCTCTTTCAGATGAAACATGAACATGATGTCCTGACTACTTGTGATCACTCAAAAGCTGATGGCCCTTTTTGTACAGGGGCCGGAGTGCCTTGGACCTCACTGTCCTGACCAAATTCAGGTGGGGTAGTTACTTTGTGCCTACTTAAATTCCTGTGTTGTTGTTCTACTCTTGACCTAAGTTGTGTCTAACATTTTGGTGTGCTACAGTATTCAGTAGCTGTGCATTTCACCCCCAGAGATGGTTTATTTCAGGGGTGGGTGAAGGAATCTTTGCATAGGCACTGAATCAACAAAGACAAAGGGTCCTGTGGCACCTTATAGACTAACAGAGGTATTGGAACATAAGCTTTCGTGGGTGAATACCACGAAATATTCAACCACGAAAGCTTATGCTCCAATACCTCTGTTAGTCTATATGGTGCCACAGGACCCTTTGTCACTTCTACAGATCCAGACAAACATGGCTACCCCTCTGATACTTGAATCAACAAAGTACTTCATCGCGTGAACATCCCAGTCACAGTGGCTAATAGCAGATGCATCAGAGGATGGTGCAAGAAACCCTCTAGTGGGTGATTAGGCATGTGTGAAAGCCACTTGCTGAATCAGGGCCATAGTTGGCAAGTCCGTATAGGGCCTGATCCTTTTTTGACTATGTTGTCACAGATCTGGCAGGGTTTCCCCTGCTATCAACCCATCAGACTGTTCTGAGGGGAATTCTGGGTCTAAATCTTTGGGTGTCTGACGCCTCACTAATCGGAACAGAGCCCAGCTCCTGTTCCAATCTTGGAGCCAGAAGCATAATTTTGGCAAGCAGCCCCTTTGTTTAACACCCTCTCCTGGGAGCTGTGACCCCAGGGCCCAGCTGTCTAGCCCCTGGAACTAGTGCTAAAAATGTGCGCTTCCTGGGCTCCAGTTGAACTCTCTTGGAGGCATGTGGTAATTGTAGCATATAACACAGACACTTCACACAGAGTTCTACAATGCTGTTGCTCTTCACTTAATCAAAATCAGAAATTTATTATTTTCGTACAGATCAGTAAACACTATGTGATTCAAGAACCTCCTTAATGCCCAAGGTATCTCCTGATTCTGGTACGCCAAAGAATGTCATGTGATGTCTCAAATGAAAGGAGTGGCACACTGGTTATTAGTAGCATGGTGAAATGTATGTACAGATACTATGTAAGGACTTATGTGTGTACATACTGAAAATATGTTCTTTGAGTCTGTATCAAGGTGTTAGTCAGCAGCAGAGGTGAAAAACAGGGTTTCTCTCGTGCAAGAGATGTTTATTTGCCTAACTCTCTCTCAGGATGTAAATTAAATATTGTAAGCCAATGCAATGGGTGTCCATTTACATACAAAGACAACTACGATGTGAAATCAACAGGGAAGCAGCACACAGGAAAAACAAGACAGAGATGGTTATCCTGTCTCTGAGTACAAACAATGAACTCTGTGTGTATATGGAGGAGGCAAAGGAGACCCCGCCATCCCCTTCCATATCCTGCTCATAGGAATTAAACTAACAATGTATTTACATTAATGAAAATGGGATCTCAGCCAACCTTAGTTGAAAACGTTGCAGAAGAGTATGGGTGAGATGATCCTCTTTAGACTGGAGGTTACCCTGTTAGTTAAGTTTAGTCTCTGGAAAGCATGATATGATTTTGGTTTTTTGTAATCATTTGTTTCCAATATCCTTACTCACTATCTCTTGAATCTCTGATAATAAACTTATTGTTGTTATACTATAATTATATCTTAGTGCTGTGATGTTAAGCTGGTTCTGAGTTGAATCTCATGAGCTTGTGTGTGTACTGTTCCTTTGGGAACAGCAGGCCTCGTATTTCTGTGAGTAGCCACTGTCAGGGGTTGGATATCACAGGGGAACACTTCAGAGGGACCCAGGAACTAGGGTGCACCTCTTGTTAACCTGTAAGGCAAAGGAAGGGCTCGCACAGTGCCACAGCAAAGTGCCTGAGTGACTTGCAGGCTGGTGGTGTTAGGGAGATGACATTCATCTACACACAAGCAAGACTCCTTCCCAGTGGAGGCAGGGGGTAACAAGGTAACTTGCAGTTCTGGGTACCCCAAGAATTGTTGTCACACACTTCCTTCTCTCAGTTTCCTCATCACTCCAGGGCATTTTTGGGTTGAGGTCAGTGCACTTTGGGTCCTTCTGCACCAGTGCTGGGCTTGTGAAACATGCAGGCTTCTTCTCCAGCTCAGCTACTCTTACCTTGTCTTGTCCATATTCTTCCTTCCTCCTTCCCAAACTCCATCTCTCTTTTCTCCCCCAATCCACACCCAGTCAATCCTTATTTAAACCTCTATTGGTCACCTGTCTTCATTTGTTCTGCTCCTGGAAAACTTCCATTCTCTACTTCCCTCCCTCACTCATATGTAGGGTAGAACTTTTTTTCCCTATGTCTGATCTCATCCATTATTCCAAAGGGTTTTTTTTTACTGTCATTGGTGATCATTAAATTCTAACTGACCCATCATTTTCCCAGGCCTGGGAGGATGTGACACAAGCCCTGCCAGCTCATGCTGGATTGACAGACAGAGGGACATTCATCATACAGCAATTTCATGATAACTTCATAATATGAGCAAGAATTCACAAGTTCTACAGACTCCCCAAGAAGTCACACATGTCATTAGCAAAACTTCTATTGACTTCAATGAGAGGAGGGTTGGGACCTGCATTTGTAAAGCTTTTGGAGTTCTTCTGGACAAAGGTCCTTGGACTTTAGGACATCATGTACTATGTATGCTGAGTTCATAATTTTTGAACATTCATTATTATTTCTACAATAAGGGTAACACTTGGTCGTGCAGGAGACAGGGCTTGCTCTGCTTGCCCAAGATGATGGAGTGAACTCCCTCCGGATTTAAGGGCCACCACAAATCTCACCACCTTCTGCTCTAAGTGGAAAGGTGCATTTCTTTAACCTTGCCTTTACTAACAAACGTATTGCAACATGTGTATATGGATAGATAGATTTTTTTAAAATTCCAAAATAAAACACTCCACTGCACACGCTTGTCCTCTTGGGAGAGGAGGAAAGAACAAACAGCACATGACAGCTGTTAGTCATATTGCATAGTGCACTCCTGGAAGGTGCTCAAATATGAAGGTGATGAGCGCGGCATAAGAACCTATAATTAAAGAATAGAATAATCCAATTTTTTTTAAACAAGGAAAAGTGACTTTTCTGTTCTGCCTACATGCTAGGTTTGAAAATTTCAAACAAAAGCTTTTTGTGGTTATCTTGGCCTCAAAAAAACTTATCTGAAAATTCCCCTGTTGGTTAATTGTCCACTATGTGGTTTCTTGCAATGTCCTGTGAAGCCACTGTCAGTGACAGAATACTGGACTAGTTAGTGGAAAAGCTGCTCTGATCAGGTCTGGCAATTCCTAAGTTGCTATTTATCTCATGGGCCAAGCATGAGGCATTTCAGCCTTTAGAGCACATTTTGGGAAAAGATGATGATAATTTACATTCAGTCCCACAGGATTATAAAGTACTTAACAAATACATGGTGCATTGTATATATAGAGTACCACTGAAATGCGACCACTTCTGGCATGAAAGGTGGCAGCCAGCAAGACAATGGGTGTAAAAGAGAGTGGATGCATAGAAACAAGGGTTTAGAATGGATTGGCCAGGGAGTGGTGATGGGTTTAGAGAGGAGTGTCTCTCAATTCCATACTGTGATAGGAAATGCGCCAAAGTATTCTGGAGTCCTTTAAACATCTGCAACTTCTTTATCATAGAAATGGATAAGTGAAAGTGACGGATCAAGAGTTCTTTTCAATCAAAGAAGCATGCATTATTGTTTAATGAAGCTTGTGACTGAAGGCCATGTAAAATGTGCTTAGATTCTGCATTAATGGGATCATTAATACAGCAATTAGCTTACTGTATACACAAGAGAAAAACTTCGCTTTGGGACAATTGACAGAGCAGCTGAAAAAGAAATGGGTGGAATATCGCTGTAAAATGGAGTCCTATTATAGCAATTCTTAAGCTCACCCCAAATGTGTTATTTTCTAATTATTCTCCTATTATTCAAACTGGAAAAAAGCTCCATAAAATGACACTTGCTCTAGTATATAATTTGGTTACTAGGGTTACTAGATGAGATGTGTTTGTAATGATTTACAATTCCCAACTACTCTTTCCTCTCCCCATAAGCTGACTAAGACAGATCTGCCTTAATAAATTAACCATGGTAAATGCGGACAAATTAAGAAATGCAAGGTTAAATACAAACATCGACCAAAGGCAAGAGCTATAAATAGATAATGAACTGATGAAACAATGCCTGCAAAGCAACAGGCTCTGAGAGCTTTCATGATTGCTCACAAATACCGTTTGAGTACTGTGTAAATGTAGGGCACTGTTTACCAAAAGAGGCATGTGCTGCTTGCACACAATCAAAGGAAATGTCACTGTGTGACAGAAAGCCTTGTCATTTTTCCTGGGACTAGTGGAGAAATACGGGCATACAAATAACCTTCCAAATAGGAGCAAGGGAGCGCTGAAGCCAGTGTTATGATCTGACTAGAACAGATAATACCGTTACATACGGTGAGACGGGCAGAATGACCTTTTAGCTTTGTGCTCTCTATCACTTATTCCACATGCATTGCCTGTCTGGCAGCTTGATTAGCTGAGTGCTCTGTATAGAAAAAGCTGGTGCTGCTCCCACTGGCCTTTATTTAGTAACAAATTCATCTGCTGTAGAAAGTTTTCTATATTGTTCTTCATTATTAGGGAGGCCATTTACTGCACATGAAAACAGGATCTTTGTTGTTCAAGGATCACATTTTAAACGGTGCTTCAACCTGGCCATCAATTTTGCAGTGAAATTGCCGTACATAACCGTGGGTGCAATTGCTAGCACTTAAACATCCAGTTACTTCATTTTTGAGGCATTTGGGTAGTCAGGAACCAGATCCTCCACCAGTGTATATCACTGTAGGTCATTGACTTCAATGGAGCTACACCACTATACACCAACTGAGGCACTGGCCCTTAGTAGCTAAATGTGAGTACTGGGGCCTGAAGTATTGGGCCCACAGTCTTTGTATCTGCAACATTGGGGGCTGTTTTTCAATATTATTCCTAAGAGCTCACATGTCACCTGAAGCATGATCCTCCACTGGTTGCTGCCAAAGGTCTTTGGAGCAGGGGATGATGTCTTTATATGAGCTTGTTCAGGGCCTGGCACAACAAGACCCTGCTCCTGCCTGGAGCCTCTGGATGCTACCGGAATACAAATACTAACAATCTGACATCACACACACAGGACTGCAATGTAGAAAGATCATGTGGGGAATAAGTAGCCTGAGCAAATGTACTCTGGCGAGAAAGATTCTATTTCCGTGGAATTGCCCCTAGCGATAACAAATCATTGATCAGTGCTGGAAGCACTGTGGGGGATTTAGGACATCAGGGTAAACGTAGAACTGGAAAGCTGAAGCTCAGAAGAGGTTTTTTGTTTCTTTTCAGAGGTGCCTCTGTTTTTCTGCATGAAATGACAGTCTTCCTTCTTGTCCATCACTCAAAATGACAAGGTGGGTGAGGTAATATCTTTTAGTGGACCAACTTCTGTTAGTGAAAGAGACTCCCCCCCCCCCCTCTTTAAAATAGGGATAACAAGACTTCCTTGGTTCACGGGGGTGTTGTGATATTTAAATCATTAAGATTTTGAGGCATTCAGATACTACTGGTCATGAGCACCAAAGGCAATCTTATTTTAAATACCCCCAAACAGCTGGTATTCACAAGAATGACCATTGTGGTCATGTTCAATTGTCTCTAAAAAGAAAGTTTTTTTACAGGGTATAAATAAGATAAACGTAACCTCATTACATCAGCCCAGATATACATTTTCTGAAGGGTGGATACCTGTTTGCGGGCTCAAATTGCCCTAGTGCTTTTGCACCTGCATTTCAATCACGGCCACGGCTCAGAATGTTTGTAATGGCCTGCTCATGGGTACAAATCAGATGTTATATGTGTATCTAATCCAATGTAATCCTACAATTAATTTTGTAGGTGCAAAAATGCAGACAGGCATATGGGAGCAATTTATATCTGCAAGCAAGGAGGTTGGGCTGCAACCTGACTGAAAATATACCTCTCTGGGTGAAATCTGCCACTCAACTGTGCTCAAAGCTCAAGCAAACAATCTTTGAAAGGGGAATTACATAGGGGAGGGGAAAGCCAAATTCCTCCACCCAACTTGTGGGCAGGTGTCAGGGCCCTATTTATATAGCTGCTATTCTGGAACAGCATATCCAAACCTTGTGCGTCCCTTACACAGGTGTTGTAGCCACTGGATCTACCTAATTGTGGACTCGGTGCCCCAAATTCCCCATGCACTGTGCCATGCAGAGCTGGCATGGAGCGTGATGTACTGTGCACTCCCCCTTCTCATGCAGCAAAACACCTTTAACTTGAATGTGGTTGGTCTATGGGAAGATGATGCCATGAGGAGCAACTGATTTCTCCAGCTCCAACCCTACTATCCCCTTGAAATCTGTGCAGGTCAAATCCCATGGAGAGTCCATGGTGAGGCTTCAGTGGGATCAGGGCAAAGAGGACAGCAGGCTGTATAACCCGCATTCCCTCTTTGCAGAAGCCACTGGCCAGATCCAAAGAGCTCTACTGCTCCACAAGGGGCAAGCAAGACTGTCCCACAGTTTATAAAGTTCGTTTCAAGATGAAACACTAGATACAAATAAAATGAAATCAATGAATGGTAGCTATTATCATCTCTGTCATCCAATATAGTAAGAATTGTATATGATGGAGTCCCGTTCAAACGCTGGCTTCACCTTGCTTTTGAAGGTAACATATTTGATTCTAAAAATAGTCCTGCCTTAATCTAACATTTTGTCAACAGTGTAATGTAATCTATGGGTGACTGTACTAGCTCTGACATGAAAAATTCATGGCTTCACGCTCTCCCTCATAAGGGAGGATAATGTAGACATTTATCACAGCTAAAGGAACTAATATACTAATGGTTTTGATTTAAATCTATGATATTTCAAACACTGCTCCAGAAAGCAAGAGAAAACCAAATATGCTATAGGAAGGAAGCTGTTCTATGTAAAGTGTTCGATTCCTTGCAGGCATAATTCCACTGAAGTCAGTGGAGCTAACTCTGGCAAAGAATCTGGCTAAGGCTTTATTCTGGCGGTATTTGGGCAATTAAACCAATTGCAATCATAATTGTTCTTCCTGGGGGCTGCAGATTCAACCTCGTGCTTATGGCTGTGGGATAGTCTATGGACAATGGACTTTCTGGGGCCATCTGGCGCTAAAAATGTGCTAATATTGTAGTTTTATTCATCCACTTATTTTGTGCTAGTTGAATAATGGACTTTATTTTCTTTTAATATTGAAAGGTTGGAATCTTTTACAATGATTTTATAACATTTGCTATTTCCACATAATTCATTGTTTTTTTGTAATTATGTCACTTTCATTGCTCCACCATTTCTATGCCCTTCTCCTTTCTGAGTTCTATTTCCCTTTTTTTATTAGTTTCTTGTATGTAGAAGGGTAACTCACTACCAGCATGCCCCTCTCCACCACCCAGAAGAGCATGGTGTAACAGGGTCTTCTCCTCTGGTACCCCCAGCTGACAGCCACTCCTGCCCCGTGATGGTCTATTACTTTTTGTCACTCAGCTCTTGGCCCAGGACACACACAGTCCCACCCCTTTTGGGATAAATTGAGACCAGCACAACCGTAGACTGGTGGCTCACATCTTTAGCCCAACTCCAGCCTTCTAGCCTTTGTCTCCAGGGGTTTTCCTCAGTGGACTTTCCTCAGTAGGGGAATTCAGGCCTGCCCTCTGCCTTGGATTCCAGTCCCGGGACCCTGTCATAAGCAGCTACGGTCTGTCTATTCAGAACTGCTGCTTCCTATCTCAGCCTATCAACAGCCCCTTCCTAGGCTCACTACTTCACAGATTCCCCAAAGGAAAGTAGATTAGTTACAGGTAACAAAGCAAATGCAGAAAGCCTACCTGCCCCATCTAAACTCTGGCACCTAGCAGTCTCAGGATAGCCCCAGCCCAGCCCTCCTGAGGAAGTCTCAAGATAGCCCCAGCCAAGCCTTCTTGCCAGGGGCCAGCACAAGAGCGCCACTACTGAGTTGGTCTTTCCCTCTTTTGACTCCTCCCTCAGGCTTGCTGCCTCTTGCAGGTGTAAGGATGGGGCTGATTGAGCCCACATGTTCTCATTAACCCCTTCTCAGCCTGTGTGGGGTCTGTATGCCCTATCACAGTCTCCAGTATCTGCACGCATACATTTCAGCAGCTCGGCATTTACCAACAAACATATGTCTAAATATGGACAACATTTCCTTTCTACTCAATGTTCTCTCTCCGTGCAAAATAGGGTTACCAGGCGTCTGGTTTTCAACTGGAATACCCGGTCGAAAAGGGACCCTCCCCAGCCCAGTGAAAAAGAGCAAGCGAGTGAGGGTGGGGGAGAGCAAGTGATGGAGAGAGGGGGGATGGAGTGAGCAGGGTGAGGCCTCGGCAAAGTGGCAGACCAAGGGTGTTTGTTTTTGTGCGACTGGAATGTTGGCAAAAATGCATGACAAGGAATGGCTTCCCCCAGGACGGGACTGACTGTCAGACAAATCTGTGGAGGCCAGTAATTCCCCCAAACCCCCAGGCCCCAGCCTGGCCCGTGGAGAGGGTCCTCCTGCGCTCCCCTCTGGCTCCTGCCTTCAGAAAGGCAACACAGTCAGCTCCCCTCCGTACTGCCATTCACTGCCTGGCCCATGGCTGTAGTTTGTGGGCCAGATTTTCATTTGATGTAAATCAGTGTACCTCAATTGACTTTGGTGTAACTATGCTGATTGACAGTGGTTGAGAACCAGGCTCTGGGACTTTTTTGATGGGGTTTGCAGAGCACACAAATAAAGTTAATGCTGCTTCAAACCGTGTTACTTTTATGTTCCCCTTTAACCATGGAGTGTTGAGTCTCCCATGCCATTCCCCTTCTGTACGCCCCAGCCAGACTCCTGTGTCTGGAAGGGACACAGACAGCCACACAGAGGGGTGGTACAACATGTTACTGTCCCCTTTTATTGCACCATAGATTTCCTGCCCTCCACAGAAGATAAACACTAGGGAGCTTAGACTCAGAAGATATTGCAGATAATGAGCTCAGTGATGTTACTAGGTCTCTCTGAGTTTCCTTAAAATGTCACAAGTTCCAAGGAACTCTTCTGAGTGTTCTATTGATCAGTTTGGGCCGTGTGGGTGTGTTTAAATAAAAAGGGTACAAGTTGCCTTCCCCACCATCTATCCTTGTGCAGGGACCACAGACTAGCCCAGTCCATATTCCCCAGGGCATGAAAAGACTGGGGCTTCTAGTGCCAAGAGTGGAGATCTAGATTTTCCAAAGACATAGGAAGAGCATGAAGTCCTGCCCTCCCAGTACTTGTCAGTATAATTGAGTTGGCACAGGGGGAATGCCCAGTGAAGAGGGTAAAAGGATGCTGTGGTAGGCTTTGTTGTGTTCTCTGCCATAGTACTACCACAGGTGCTGACCTGGATCCCCTGCTTTCACCAGGGTGAATCTGGAATAATTCCAATGAGTTATATTGGTGTAAAGCCAGTGTAAATGAGAGCGAAATGAGAACACTATGCTTTTTTTCAGGCACAATCTCTCTACAAGCTGTTGCCAGTGCACAGACCTTCCTCCCCCATTCCCTACAACACCCTTTAAAGGCTCCTTCTTCAGGTCACATCTCTGGATCTCACATCTCTCCCAATTCTTCTTACTACATCTCCTTGCTTTTTTGTTTTGCAACATACTTATTTGTTCCCACTCTAGAAGGGATGATAAAATTCATGTTGAAGTGACAGAATCCATTTCCTCTATGAGGCTTTGATTGCTGATTTTGAGTCTACTTCTCCATCCTTTGCTAGAGTAACTTCTGATGTTCCCATTATTATATCCTCTTTTTTATTCATCTGTATCTACTACAGTCTCATACTTTGCTGGATATCTCCTCTATGAGTTTTAATAAGTAAGTCCAACACTGCTTTAATCTGATCATCATCTATCTTACTTTTAATTTCTCGCTCTCAAAACTTCATTTCTTGCTGCATTAATTCCATTTCTCTCCTTGGCTCTTCAGCCACTAATGAAATGAATCTAATGAACATCCATAACGTACCATTTCTCATGTGTCCATGAAAATGTTGTTATCATTTTTGATTACAACATAAATGGGCCTGAATGGAATCAAAGAATTAAAAATGCCCAACCCAAACTTTAAAAAAAATGGATCTTCATTTTGTAACTTTTCCCCATCAATAAATTTTCTTTTATAATCCACAAATCCCTTCAATAGTAGGAATTTATAGATCATTTGTCTTACAGTTCCTGCAGTGTCATAACAAAGCTGAAATATGTACATGTCTATTCACCTCTTTAGAAGATTAGTCAGTTATCAGCAGTAAATTGTGCTGATTACAATGATCTAAACCAGATCCTGATTTCAGTCATACTGGTTTTGATCTGGAATAATTCTACTAACTTCATTTCCACTGTGTGGAATTATTTTATTAATGTTTATTTTGAACCAAACAGATGATCTGTAAAAACACAGTTACTAAATATAATGTACAATATATGCAGCAATAGCAGTCTGGTCTAATACAGAAAGTTTCGCCTCTAGATTAGTGCTCCCAAACCAAAGAGAAACATACATTATAACTCCTTGCTTAGCTGGTCCATATCACCCTAAATTTGCTCATTTCCCCCCAGTTATTTTCCCCACTTGACATAATGTAAACCATTCATTATATCCTAGGCAGACACTAGAACACCATCTTTAAGGATGACTTTCCTCACTGCACCAAGTGATAGCAGAAGTCATTTCCCCAAAGCTAAGCACATTACACCTGTCTCCGGCAGACCTAGTAGGCAGAGGCAGATTAAATATTCAGAACTGGAGACATAGGACTGGTGTACACTGGGAATTTATATCAGCATAGCTGTATCTCTCAGGGGTGTGAAAAAAATCCCACACTCCTGAGAAATGTAGTGATACTGACCTAACCCCCAGTGTCAGTGTCAGATTAGCCACTGGGCCAATGGGGCGCTGGCCAAGTGGAAAAAAAAGTGGAAAAATCCTGCCGGGGTGCAGGAAAAGCCCCCCTCCACTCCAACCCTGTTCCCTGGCAGGAGCACCAGGTGGAGTGGTGGGGAGCAACTGCTGGTGGAAGGGGTGGGGTGGGGCCCCCACTTGCTCATGCCCAGGACTCCACAAAACAGTAATCTGCCTCTGCCCAGTGTAGACAGCGCTAGGTCAACGGAAGAATTTTTCTATCAACCTAGCTGCCACATCTCCTGGAGGTGTATTACCCACACCAATGAGAAAACGGTCTGTGTAGCTAATGTCTACTATGCTGAAGCACTACAGTGGCACAGCTGCAGCAGTTTTAGAGCAGACATACCCACAATTACATCAGATATAAGCAAAGTATGTGATAAATGTATTGACTGCCAATGTCAGTGCTAGCATTCACCCTCCTTGACAGAATCTACTTTAAATAACCTCTCAGAGGTTTCGTAAGAGCTAGGTTTATCTAAATAACTGGTGGTGTTTTACTGTGCCCATCTCTATAGTATCTAAGTGATTCTATGACGAATCTTACTCTATAAAACCTTAAGAGGAGAGAACCAAAGGTGTGTTTAATCCTTACATTGCTTCTCGACAATCAAACGAGGTTTATGACTGTCTCTTTCCCATTTAGGCTATAGCCCAAACCTTCAAGCTCTCTGCACCTGAAACTCCCACTAAGTCATTAGAAATTCCTCATGCAGAGCTTGTGAGATTGCGCTTATGAGATTGTGAGATGGGGTGTTTTAACCCCGCACCTGGGTCAAAAGGGTTAAAGAACTGCAGAGAACAAGGCTGGCCCCACCAGCCATGTCAGTCATGTCAGGGGTGGAATAAGGGTTTTAAAGCAGGAAGTTCCAGACAATGGTGGGCAGCTCTGGGAGAGGGTAGTAATAGCTGTACAGCCCCCAAGAGGCACTCCTGGAGGACTTTGGGGAGCTGCCCTCAAGAAGATCATTTGCTGATTCCTGTGCCTACAAGGAGGATCAGGCCCTGGTATCAGGGCCGGCGCTTGCACTAGGCGTCCTAGGCGGTCGCCTAGGGCACCAAGACTTGCGGGGGGGGGGGGGGGGGGCGGGCGGCTGCCTTCCGGCTCCCCGCTCAGCCGCTGAGTGTGGATCCAGGAAGCAAGGGGCGGCTCGCCGCGGCTGCCCACTGCGGGGAGACATGGGGTGGCTTGCCGCGGCTGCCTGCTGCTGAGCAGGGAGGCAGGAGTCAGCCGCGGTGAGCCACCCCTTGCCTCCCCACGGCTGCCTCCTGGCTCCACGCTCAGTGGTTGCCCATGGAGCCGGGAGGCTGCCGGCCAGCCGCCCCCCCTGCCTCCCAGCTTCACACTCAGCTCCCAGGGACCGTGGGTTGGGGGGGGCTGAGCGCCCGCGGCCTGCGGGTGGGGCTGAGCTCCTGGGGACGGGGGAGCTGGCGGTGGGGGGGGGGGCAGCATTGCGGGGGTGGTGGTGGTGGTGCAGGGCCGGTTGAAGGAAGTTTCACCTAGGGCACGAAACTTCCTTGCACAGGCCCTGCCTGGTATACCAGCTGGGCAGAATAGGTTTGGCAAAGTGAGCTGTTAAGTGAGCTGTTAAGTGTTCTGTGCAGCACCCTTCCACCCTTCCTGGGGGTAATGAACTGGGGACTATGCTAAAATAGCTTGGGGCGTGGGGAGCCAGGAACCTCTTTCAAATGCAGACTGTTGGTGTTAATTTAGTATTGAGAAAACTCTTGTTTATGTTGGAAGAGGTGTTCTGTGGATTTAGCAGTGCCCAGACAGCAGGAGGTGATGAGCCATAATCTGAGGTGTCTAACAGCCCCCTATAATCTCTGGAATCAGTTCAAAATTCTTATGTGCCAGTCAGATTGTTCAATTATTCCTGTTGATTTATAATACAGCATAATATAAAGTGGATTCATTTTAAAATGTCTCTTGTATCATTTTTTAAATGTTACTTTAGCATGCATTGTCCCTACTGCCCCTGTAGAGTCTTTGTATAGATAAACATCAATATGTGTGGTGCTGGTCTGTTGTAAATTTTACAATTATAGTTTTTGTTCTGTACTGTCAAACACATGTGGAGAATCAGGCCAGGCAACCAGGAGGTCTGGGCTCGGGGTAGCTGCACACAAACCCCAATTCTCTACTCTGTAACAAAAGGCGATGCTTTTTAACTGCTGCCTCCTGCTACTGGTGGTCCAAGGAGCATCTGACCACTTGCTCCAGTGGCAGCAGCATCTTCTTTTAACTGCTCATCTAGCTGCAGGGGGGAAGAAAAGCAGAGGGATAAGGGAGATGCTGCAGTTACAGATAGAGCAAATGCTGAGACAGGCATTGGTAGAAGCAGGAGCCAGCAGCTTCCTAGGTCTGACAGGCTGCTCAGATCAGCAGAAGAACACAGAGATGCCAAGGGTTGGCTGTCCTGAAGAGTGAGATTCAAGGCCAAAATGTGAGACTTTCCAGGTGGCGAGTTAGGTCATTGCTTAAGACAGGGACTCTCATCTTTGGGCCTTGGTAACATCCAATAGTCCAGGTTTTTAATCCAATCAGCAGGTGAATCATTTGTTTTAAAATGTACACTGCTTAATATTGAATATGAAACATTTAACTGTCCTAATTCATACTAAAGTCTAGGGCATGTGAGAATTCTGTATGCAATGCAAACTAGTGGATTTTAATAAAAACAATTATTGGCTGGTTGGAACAAAATCCTGGATGGTTGGAGATCCCTGGGGACATAGGCGACGCCTAATGGAGGCTGGGGTGGCTAAGTCTCCCCAAACCTCTCACTGCCAGAGGGGAGGGCAATGGCAGATTACCACAGGGGCCCACGGCCAATTTGGGGCCCCAAAAAAACTCTTCCCCCCCCCACCTTGGCCCCAGGGCCATGGCAGGGGCACAGAGCTTTTCAAGTCTCAGTGCTACAGTGGGGGTTGGGAGCGGTGAAGGGAAGGTGGAAAGGAGCGAGTGAGGGGTGGGTAACAGGGGGAGAGGTGGAATGGGGTGGGGCCATGGGCGGGGTGGTAGCCAAGGGGTGGTACTCTGGTCCCCTCGGGGCTGAACTCTCAGCCCCCTTTTGTGGCCCTAACCAAGTTCTCAGTCCCCCACCCTGACCGGAGCCATGGGAGAGCTGAGAGCAGCGAGCAGGGGCTGGGCTTTGGCCAGAAGAGGTTGGGCAGGGTGCTAGCCACCCCAAGGTAGGGTGACCAGATGTCCTGATTTTATAGGAACAGTCCCAATTTTGGGGTCTTTTCTTATATAGGCTCCTATTACCTGCCACCCCCGTCCCAATTTTTCACACTTGCTGTCTGGTCACCCTACCCCAAGGGGAAGCTTCATCTGCCACCAATGTCTGGGGACATGAATTTGTGTGGTTTAAATTTTGAACTGTATTTTGCAGAACCCTCAAACTTTCAATCAAGCCTTGCTCATTTTTTTGGGTGAACACCAATATTTTTTTAACCATAAAGTATTCACACACACAAAATCTCCAATGTGAGCCTGTAGTCTCCATGGTTGCCAGAGTACACAAGTTTGAAAAGCAGTTTTCCAAGTTCTTAGCCCCGTACCTGAGGCCCTGGATGTATTGTTGTCTCTTGCAGCCCCCGAGTAAAAATATTTTAAATCTTTATATACTTACTCAAAATGAGTGAGATAAGCTTAGGAATGTGTGTGAGAGTGAGCTAGCATGTTAATGAGATAGTTTCACATCAAATGAGTGAGACTTGATATGTCTGAGAACAATCTACAATCCCTACTTTTAACCAGAAAGTGAAGGCACGGTAAGACATGAAAATATCGGATCCAATCTAACATCATAGCATTAACTTACACATAAAAAACAACCAAGCCCCCATACTCATGTTTAACTAAGCGGGGACCTTTCAGATACATGCATTGTGACGGAGCAGTATTCCCACAATTTAAAATTAAAATCAACACTTCCTAGCAGTGTAGGAGGTCATTAAACATTTCAGTGCGTGAGCAAGCATCTCTTTTTCTAAAAAGAGGTGTCAGAATGTTCAGCCAAATGAGCCATCCAATTGGCTTAACTTTCCTGCCCGCTTTCTAATTTGCTTTTAATGAAGATATAATTAAGAGGTAATGTCACTAGAGCAGAACATTGTCATAGGATAATGGCCTCCTGCTGCTACATAAATGGAAAATGCAGTAAATACAGAAGGAAAGCCAAGATGTTTATGTTCAGTGCAGGAGATACTGATCCTATGACACTGTCCTATTACAATAACTTTAGTTCTGTTTTACAGAATGAATGATGTACAGTAGAGTGTCATTTCTGGCCTCAGCCTGCTGCCAAGGAATCAATGCCATGGCTCTTGTTGGGACTTTGCTGGGGGTGGGAGCATGCCCTTCTTCTGAGAGCTCCTGATGAGGTAGCTAATAATTGCTCGCTTTAACCTCGTTGTCCAATTGCATTCTGATTGCAATAGGAAACAGCAATTCCTTGTTTCAATGGATCAATACAAGGGAATAATATATCCATAGTAGAATTGTTTTTAAAAGTTTACTTTTTGTAATAAGCTGCCTTCCGACGGGTGGTATTAAACTTTTCTGTGAATAATGTTCATCTTCTGGCGTCTGATTAGCAGAAGATGCTAATCAGACACAAAACGGAGTCCATTTTGTATCCTAGCAGTTACCACTAGCTACTACTATATTTCAGGAGGTAAAATTATTTTCATTCTAACCCCCATTGTCACTTGTTCTTAGTTTTCCAAAAACTTTTCATATGGGGAGAAAATTCTCTGCCCTGAAGGGGATTTTAATATCTATAGATATAATCCAAATAATATCTATAGCCATTTTTGCATTATGAAGGTAACAAAATATACTATCTCCTAAAGCTAAGACCATTTTTTTCAGGCAGAAAGCTGCATGCAATAATAATAGTTATCCTAAAATATGGATAAACCTTGAAAGTTAACTTCCTGTGAAATTAGTATTGAGATGAACTGCCTTTGCTCTGTTTGAAACACCTTGGGTTTTGAATTCACAAACTAAAGAAAACAACTTTTACATCTCCCAATGTGCCAAATTAATAATAGTCCCTAGCTCTTGTGATCAACAGGTCTTAAAGAAGGTCAGGATCACTATCCCTGTTTTACAAAGGGGGAAAGTGAGTGATAGGGAGATGAAGTGACTTGCCCAAAGTCACCCAGCAGAGCCAAGACTTGAACCCAAGTCTGCGGCTAGTGCTTGATTAACTAGCCCACACTGCTCCAAAGAGAAACTAGAGCATTGAAAATAGTGTGCTTGCATGTGACTCTATCTGATTGCTCTCAATGACACTGCTGTAAATCTGGAGTAACCTCATTGAAGTAAGTGGAATGCTTCTGCATTGGCACCAGTGTCACCAAAGGCAGAATTTGACTCAGAATTTGCAGTGTAACTTTGTAAATCCACCAAGCTATGCCCTCTGAGTAACTGTCAGTTAGCTAATTTGGACTGTGATTTCTTCAAAGGAACCCAGGACATTAAATACAGAAACTATACTCATGCAATGTTAAATATACATAGTTAAACTCAAAGGTTAGGAAATGCAAAAGTTAAGGGTCCTCCAGTAATGTTAATGCTGCTGTTTACACATATGAGCCTCAGTCCTGAATAGGTTCCATTTGTGGTTCCCCAATTAGGGAAGTGGGAGGGGGAATTCAGCCACCAGTTCAGTTTAGAGCAGCTTGGGGCCATCCTCTGGCTGGGGATTGCCCTCTGGGAATGTCCCTCAGATCACCTGCTATGCCAAGAGCTGAGGGGAATAGCGTAGGAGCTGGCTATGCTGGCTGGGGAGATCTGGCTGCTTTCTGGTTTCTTTGTACCGCAGGAGTAGTGAGAAGGGGACATAGCTGGGCACAAAATAGAAGCTGTATAGTATTTTCTGTTCCTGTTCTTCTTATTTCTGGTTGTTTTATATATACCGTTAACACACACTTAGGCTCATATGTTCCATTCTCTTTCAATTAGATTTATGTTTCCTAAGTCACTTTTGAAAATGGGTGTTAGGCTTCTGACTCACTTAGGCACTTTTGATAATATCACCCCGTGTCTCCAAAGCCCTGTCCTACTTCGGCGTGGTGCAGAGTCACCCCAGGGGGAGTTCTGGGAAGCACAGTGCCTCCCTGAGCACCAGAGCTCCTCAGAGGGCAGAGGAAGTGTGCACACTATCCTTAGTAGGGTACACACTCTGGCTAGCTCTGTTGCCTTGTCCAAGGCAGCTGAGGGGTATGTGTGAGGCTACAGCAGGAGGTATTAGTGAGGAGCAGTCCTGATGTAAGCAGGGTCTGAATGAGCTCTTCCCTGACATCTAGTGATGAGCTGGGGAAGAGGACTTCAGGAACTGACCTTGTTTGCATAGATACACACTCCCTGCCTAGGTGAGCAGCATGATGGGGCTGCTTTGCCCAAATTATCATTTTTGGCTGGTGCTGGATCACAAGACACTTTGTTATGGGTGCAGGGGACATAAATGGTTGTTTTCCTTGTTGTGTGAATCAATGGCAGCAGAACTGTGCTTGGCATACCCTGATTGAGGGGTTCACCCTCAACTGAAATGTGCTTGCTAAGCAGGGAGTAGGGGTGCCAAAGCCCAGTAGAGGGGGGGAGGGGAGTTGTTTCTACTTTGGTGTGGGTTCTGTTGAAGGGTTCTAAACTCCATTTCACACCTCCCCTCCACTGTGTAATGACAGAGCTGATTAAGACTCAATTGATAGTCTTTTGTTGGTGCTCAAAAAAGCTGAAATAACTGAAAACCAGGTCTAAGCATTAGACCTGCTCTGGGACAGTGTCTCTGATGAGCGAGGCTGCCCAGCCTGCGCTAGCAGTGAGGCTCCCTCACTAACAGCTGAACTCACTGAAAGTTGTCTTAAGTGGTGGGCTCTCAAGACATCCTGGGCAGAGTGGCTGGAGTAGTGAGCAAGGTTTCTTCTTCCCACCCAGGGTGGGAGGTGAACTCCTGTGAAAACACCTCTGAACTCTGGTTCTCCAAGGACAACAACTGGGAGTGAGGTGCAGTCGAGGGAGAAGGAAGGGGCATGTTAAAGGAGCTATAAGAACGGCCATACTGGGTCAGACCAAAGGTCCATCTAGCCCAGTATCCTGTCTTCTGACAGTGGTCAATACCAGGTGCCCCAGAGGGAATGAACAGAACGGGTAATCATCAATCCCCTGTCACCCATTCCCAGCTTCTGGCAAACAGAGGCTAGGGCCACCATACTGGCTAATAGCCATTGATGGACCTATCCTCCATGAACGTATCTAGCTCTTTTTTTTAACTCTGTTATAGTTTTGGCCTTCACAACATCCTCTGGCAATATCCACAGGTTGACTGCATTGTGTGAAAAAATACTTCCTTTTGTTTGTTTTAAACCCATTGCCTATTGATTTCATTGGGTGACCCCTAGTTCTTGTGTTATTAGAAGAAATAAATAATCCTTCCTTATTTACTTTCTCCACACCAGTCATGATTTTGTAGACTTCTATCATATTCCACCTTAGTAGTCTCTTTTCCAAGATGAAAAGGACCAGTTTTATTAATCTCTCCTTACGGCAGCTGTTCTATACCCCTAATCATTTTTGTTGCCCTTTTCTGAACCTTTTCCATTTCCAACGTATCTTTTTTGAGATGGGGTGACCACACCTCCACGCAGTATTCAAGATGTGAGCATACCATGAATTTATATAGAGGTAATATGATATTTTCTGTCTTATGATCTATCTCTTTCTTAATGATTCCCAACATTCTGTTCACTTTTTTGACTGCCGCTGCACATTGAGTGAATGCTTTCAGAGAACTATCCACAATGCCTCCAAGATCTCTTTCTTGAGTGGTAACAAACAGCTAATTTAGACCCCATCGTATTATATGTATAGTTGGGATTATGTTTTCCAATGTGCATTACTTTGCATTTATCAACATTGAATTTAATCTGCCATTTTATTGCCCAGCCACCCAGTTTTGTGAGATCCGTTTGTAGCTCTTAACAGTCTACTTGGGACTTAACTATCTTGAGCAGTTTTCTATCATCTGCAAATTTTGCCACCTCATTGTTTACCCATTTTTCCAGATCATTTATGAATATGTTGAACAGTACTGGTCCCAGTACAGACCTTTGGGGGGACACCATTATTTACCTCTCTGCATTCTGAAAACTGACCATTTATCCCTATCGTTTGTTCCCTATCTTTTAACCAGTTACCAGTCCATGAAAGGATCTTCCCTTCTTATCCCATGACAGCTTACTTTGCTTAAGAGTCTTTGCTGAGGGACCTTGTCAAAGGCTTTCTGAAAATCTAAATACACTATATCCACCGGATCCCTCTTGTCCACTTATATACTTCAGCATATCACCAGAGGGCTGTCATCAGGACAAATGGATAATGCTGTATACTGAAAAGGAAAACTTGCCACTGGGGCAAGAACAAGAACCAATGAGTTTCCCTTTAAACAAATGGGAAGCTTGCAAGACTTCCCCTTATCCCAGGGACCATTTCACTTTCCGGTGGATAGCAATATAAATTACACCTATTGGTGGAAATAAAGATGTTTTATGGTTGTACAGACTGAGCTATGATTGATTAGCAGTCTAAAATATCAGTCCATTCCTCCCACTGGTTTTCAAGCTACACTACACACAACATTCATTTTTCCTTTAAAGATGCTGAGGAGGGGGGAAACGACAACCATAACTATAACACAGATGAGTTTTAAACACCCGGTAATTTTCCTCTGTGGAAAACACAAATACAGCAGATGTTCCCTGTAAGGATGTCTCTGGGAGCTGGGCTCATGCACATTAAGTATGTATTATAAGACGATTATTGCACTGGAAACAAAAATAACAATTGCATAGTAGGATGTGGGGTGGGGATGAGTGAACTTGTGCTGTTTCTTGAAAGGTACTGTTCTTAAAGGTGCTATGAACATTATTTGGCATGATGGGGGGTACTGGTACAGAGTATTTCCAGTGAGAGATGGTGAAATTGTAACAAATCAGTATGCATGCTCCTTTTTCTGTTGATATGTTGTTGTTCTTCTATTACATTAAAGGGGAACATCTTTTATCTCTTCGTGATTAGGGTGGGATGTGACACTGCCTAATGCAGAAGGGAGCTGTAATATCAAGAAGACAACCGTGAAATAGCACATTACACACTGAACTGAACAGCAGGCTCATTTACATTCTTTTCATTTGGAAATATGAAAACTCAGGAACTGTGCTCTCTCCTTGTGTTTCCTTATTTGGACAACATGTGAATTTCATGTATGATAATTTAGCATTTAGCTGGTACAAGAAGAGCAAATGCCAGGAGTGAGTGTTTCAAAGCAGACAGCAGTAATGACAGCTTTCTTTGTAAATAACATGTGCTATAAACCAACTCTAAGCATTATACAGCACACGCCGCTTGCAGTGTCTGGGCCTGACCCTGCAGAGCCTTACACACACCAGTCATCTCTTAGAAAGCTGCTGTGAAGTTTGTAGGATTGGGCCCTTTGCCCTTTCTGCTCTGGTGTGAACTCTATGAAGTGGGCAACTGGATTTAAAAGACTAAACTCGACCAGGCTAAAGTTCTCCTGTGTTTTGAAGTAATTTTCCTGTAGCCTTCGATATCATAGAATCACAAATGACGATGCTAGGAAAAGGCCTTTGGATCAACCAACCTCAACCCTGTGCTCAGCGGAATCTTTTACATTAATCTCCCTAGTACTTTAGCCAGCCTATTTGTGAATCCCTCTGATGATGGTGACTCATGTTCAGTAACTTACTAAGCAGCTTATTCTATTGCCTGTGTAATAGCCCTTATTATCAAGACATTTCTTGTGTATCTAAACTGAGTTGTTTGTTCCACTTTTAATTTTAGACCCTTTTACTGACTCAGCTACAGGGAAAGTCCATTCTCATACCACACAGATATTAGCACAGTCTTATCCTGTTCATCTCAATAGCACCTTTCCCCTCCAGCAATATATATGACATTCCATCAGCCTGTCTTCATATGCTTATATCCTCTCTCCCCTTTCTCATTTTAGTTGCCCGTCTTTGAGCTCTCCCTAACTTTTTAATGTCCTCTTTAGAATGAGAGGTTTAAAAATGAATGCAGCATTTCAAGTGTGGCCTTACTCAGACTACATAATGCTGCATTTATTACTTCTTTTGTCATACAAGAGATTCCTCTCTCTATATGCACTCTGGGATAGCAGTTGCTTATATTGCGATGTGCGCTCATATGCACTTTATTATCCATTACAAACCCCAGGTCTTTTCCTATATTAATGTTATCTAAAATAGCAATTTCCCATTTTATATCCATGTCGATTGTTATTATTTCTCCCTAGGTGCATTACTGTCACGTTTATCAATATTAAATAAATCTCATTTTGTTGGTATCTGTCTGTGTCTCTGAGTTCGCCAGAGAGTTCCACAACTAAGATTTACTATCCCTACCTTTTAAAACATATATAACATTTGTTTTCAGTAGCAAATTGCCTCATAAGGACCAAATGTAAAATATGCAGTTGAGAGTAAACAAACTTTGAGAGAGAATTTGAGTGAGGGGAACCAAACCATAAAGGGAGCAAGAAAGTCTAACCTCCTCTCACAAGATATTAAGAAGTCCTTCTGTATCTCCCTTGCTAATGCTCTCTCATTTGTATTGTTACTAATTAGAGCTATCTGAAGGAGAACAATTCCATTTCATGACAACTTTTGAATAGGCTTGGCGCAGCTTGATTTTTTTAATATAATTTTGGCAGATAATATTGATGTTTCTTTTTAAGCATTTTTTTCTGATTTTTATCCATTTGTATTTTCACACTTGCACAAAGTAGTGGGGGGGGTGTCACACAATAATTATTTAGTGACAACAGATGTTGAGATTCAAAAAGTTAAAGCTTTATAACTATCAAAACATAAATTGTCAACATCACATGTCAAAATATACAAAGTAAATAATCTTTAAATCCAACTTTAAGTTCTGAAGCAGCATTTTTCTTTCTTTCCCTATCTTTATATTTCAATACTTATTGATGGAAATATTTTTTCATTGGTTCAAGTGTATATGGTGAAATTAACATTTACTGACACTTAATGAAAAAAATCTAATTCTTCCAAGCCTACATTTGAGGTTTTGATGTCATTTTTTCTTCTGAACTGGAATGAAAACAAAACCTTTGGAACACTTTTGTAAAACGGAATTGTGTTTAAATGGCCATTTTCCAATAAAAAATACAGGGTTTTCAGTTCATCTTTGGGTCTTGCTCTTGTGAGCTGAAAGCCTGGGACCTCAAAAATCCTTGAAAGCAATACGTCTTTGAAAAATTAGCATATTTCAAATAAATTTCATTTAATAAAAAATGATCTAACCAGATCTATTATTAATATTTTGTTCATGCCTAAAGGCCTCACCCAAAATCAGAAACATATTGTGCTAGGCACTGTACTATATACATAGTAAAAGACAGTCCTTGACTCAAAGAGCTTACTATCTAAGGCAGTCAAAGGATACAGGAGGTCCAAGAATGGTAGGTATTTTCAGTTAAGAATTTATAAAGACATGAAAAATGTTTGATTTATGTGTGAATTTTTCCTTTGAATGTTTTCAATGAAATGAAAGCAGAAACACTGGGGGAGGAGGGTACGTGGGGGGGGAGCGTATTTTCTTTTTCCAGTGGAAGAAATTAAGAGGGAAAGGTGGAGGGGAGAATATGAAAATGGAACATTTTTCACTTCTTGTTGAAAATTTGGAAAATTTCAGCTAAAATGGAAAATTTCTGGGAAGATTTTCATTTTAGAAATAAACCATATTTGACCAAATAAAAATTCAGGAGAAATGAATTACTGTTATGTCAAGGGGAACTGAGAGCCACACAGAGATTAGGACTCCAATTAATCCCTATTTAGCAAAGTACTTAAGCGCAGGACTAAAGTTAAGCATATACAAAAGTCACATTGACTTCAATCAGTTAGGTGCTTTGGTGAACATAGACAGACTTAAGCATGTGCTTAAGTGTCTTGTTGAATTGGGACTCAAGGGTATGTCTACATACCAAGTTTGCATCAAAACTTTTACCGAAATTATTACAAAGCATGTGTGCTGTGTAACCTTTTTTCACCATCTATAATTAGAGTACATTTAAAAAAGCGTCTTGGATTTTTCTGACGTGATCTATGTTTAGGCTTGGCAGGAATCAATTTTTATTTCGGTGTCAATGGTAACACTGATATTCTTTATGGTTAATTTTTATTTTTATCTAGGTAAATATTTTTCATCCAGGAAAAATTACATCTAGGAAAGTGTCTCCTATTATTATCATCTGAAAAAAGCAGAACCCTTCTTAGGTGCTGCTGGAGCGACTTCAGTTAGATTATGTCTGCTAACAACTCATATTCCACCTTATTTCACCCTACATCTATATAGGATGGAGATGACAGAGTTTTTATTAAACTGTTCCTGACACAATGGACCCATAGCTTGAACCCATGTAATTATATTTTCTGGCATGTGTCACAATGGAGCAGCACATGCCATAAATAAAATTCAGAGTAGTAAAGAAAGAAATCAGGAAAAAACTACAATGCTAATTATTAGCAATTAGGGAAGATGTTGAGTGAACAATGCAAATAGACACATTAAAAAGTCTCTCATTCATATGACACTGAGTTTACAGGAATAAATAGAAGGGGTTGTTGTGAACATATTGTGCATTTAGATAAAAAAGAAACACCCATACGGGATATGATGAAGTGTTAACAACAAGATAATTAATAAAATAGTATGCCTTCTAGAATCAAAAACTATTTGATTAGAGGAAACAACAGCAGGTTGGCCTCTGGGAATTTAAGTAAAGGGAAGGATTTACATAATCAAAATCAGCATGGCAGTAGTGTTGTCTAGGGATTAGAGCAGGGGAGCAAGAGTTAGGAAGAGATCTGTGCTGTATTCCAAACGGTGTCACTGACTCAGACCCTGATCCTGCAAAGAGACCTCAAATCACCTTGCCTACCCAGAGCCCCACTGAAGTAGTGGGCATCTTCATAGACAGAAGGATTCACACACATGGATCAGCTTGCAGGATTGGAGCCTCACGGTATGTCTACACTTAAACCACTACAACGGCACAGCTCCAGCACTGTAGCCCTTCACTGTAGACCTATCCCAACTGGAGGGGTTCTCCCACATAGGCAGTCTTCCTCCCTAAGAGACAGTAGCTCGATAGACGGAGGAATTCTTCTGTCAACCTAGTGCTATCTACACCCGGCGTTAGGTCGGCATAGCGATGTCTCTCAGGGCTGCGGATTTTTCACACCCTTGAGAGATGTAGCTATGCCTATCTAAGTTCCCAGTATAGACCACCCCTTACTGTAGGCGGCTGGGCAAGTCACTTCACCTCTCAGTGCCTCCGTTTCTGCATCTGTAATGTGGGGGCATAATAATGCTTGTCCACCTTTGTAAGGAATATTGAATTTCCTTCATGAACCATACTAGGTAAGGGCCACGTAGTGTTGTTACTATATTTGTCCTTCAGAAACCTACAAAACATTGGGAAATTTAATTCCCAATCTTTACACCTGCATCAATTGCATTGGAGTCCAAATGTGAAGTCCGAGGAATTTTTAACTTCACATGAATATCTATTAACATAAAATAATAGGGAACAATTTGTAAAAAGAATGTGGGTCATTGATTCAAATTAGAAATGAATGCCCCCACCTTGACACTGGTATGTGTGCTGAAGCTTTTCTCAGAGCAGATCAAAAGGCAGAAGCCATAACTATTTTATTTTGCCACCCTTATGAGCCTAAGTGCTTTGAGAAAATTGCCACAAAGCAGTTTATGCAAAGTATTTGTGGAAAAGAGCTTAAGAATTATTGAGAGTGAGAAAATAGCAGATATTAATGAGCATTTTCTGCAAGCTAGTGTATCACCAGAGATTTTACAAGTCCTAATGTGCACTCAATTTGAAAAGTACAACTTTAATTCTGTCCTGGAGAATACTTCAATCTTAAAGAAAATTACTGGCTTACTAAGTGGGGAATCTAAATTGCAATTGTCAGCAGTAATCCTACTCTACCTCCCCATACAAAAGAGACCAAATCCATTAATCTAAAAGTTTTTATTCAAAAATCTCATGCCAGGAACTGTTTCCAAATTGGAATGAGAGAAAAACATTAAACAAACCATAAACACTTTGCTCAGTAAATAAAGAGGAAGCTAGGTCAATTTAACCTTTTTTATTTATACAGGGGACCTGACAAAGCAGTAACAAAGGATAAAATTTTCTATGACTGTTCTTCTAATAGGATATTATATTTTTTCATACACCAAGAACAACCATATACTACGTCAGCAGAGACCAACAGTGATCCTCTCCTCCGTGCCTTTCTGACATCATTATACTGACTCAGCTCTGAATTTTGGACTCTGTTTTTTTTTCTTTATTTGCTGTGTTGCCATGAGTTGTAGGTCCTACCCTTCTCGTTCCACCTCCACCCTCCATCTGCTTGACCTCACTCTCCCTGTCCATTGTGCTTGCCCTGCTTTTTACCACCTTCTTTACACATTTCCCCTTCAGTTCTCCTCTCCCTTTGCATACACCCTCTCTTCCTACTGCAGTCCCCCATCCCGCAATTCCTGATCCTACAGAACTTTCCAGTCTCTCTGAACAGCCTCTACAAGCTTTCTCCTCGCTTCTAACCAGGGTGTGTGCTTTGTTAGTAAAAGCAGCTATCTAGCAACAAGCCATATCCTCACTGCGATACTTACTGGTCAGTGCAATAGCAAAAACCTTTCCACCACTGCCGCCTTCAGGTGCTCCTGTAGCTGTGGTTGTTCCACTTCCTCTTTCCTCACTCACTGGCACTGCTAATTGCTGACCATCTATTTCTCCTTGATGGTGGAGACAAAGCTGATGATCCTCCTCCTTTTTTCTGCATCAGCCAGGGCAGCCTCTGGGGGCAGAGTCCCACTTCCTCCTGTGTGACAGAATATACCCCTGTATTCACACCCTACACACTATTGTAATCATCTTTGTACAAGGTATGCCTTGTAAGGCATCATTTGAAAACTCATAATTTGCTGGTCACCTGATAAAATAGGTTCTGGTAACATTGTATGTGAAGTTATAAAATTCCCCTGTATGATGTTATTAACATACGTTCCAAACCCCACAGCCCTGCCCTAGCAGAAGCTGACAAACAGGTCTGTCCTAAACAAAGGAATGTGTGCTTGCCTTAATTTGCATTTAAGCAGTAAACCGAGTCATCAAGCAGGGAGGGAAAACAAAGGAAGTTCAAACAGGTGAAAAAAAACCAGCAGGGAATATCCTTCCACACAAATTTTTTGTCTCCTGGGTCTCAGGTGGAAATATTTTTCAAGAGAGGGACTGAAACTGTAAAAAGGAGGGACAAACACCCCAAGCCCCCCCCCCCACTCCTTGTCCATTGCATTCACTGTACCTGAGAAGACAAAAGGAAGCAGCTGTTGGAATTTGGGGGAGGGGTCCTGACCTGAGAGTTTGGTCAGTAATCTGCTGGGGCATGTGGTGAGAAACTTTGCTTGCATTTGATATAGGTTGTTAAGTTAGGCACCAATAAATGTTTTATCTTTATATTTCTTATAGCCATTTCTGACTCTTGCGCTCACTTAAAATCTCCCTCTTTGTAGTTAATAAACTTGTTTTACTATTTTATCTAATCCATTTTGTTTAAGGTGGAGTGTCTGGATACTCTATTTAAAATAATAAAATGGAATATTATTCCCTTATAGGAATAATGGACTTAATATGTTTGTGCTGTCCAGGAGAGAGCTGGGCAGTACAGGACATATATTTCTGGGGGAAGATCGGGGACTGGGTGTGTGTGCTGGGGTCACCCTGCAGCATAACCCGGGCTGGTAAGAGCCAAGGTGTGGCTGGCTGGCTGCACCACACACACAGACATATCAGGGAGTGACTTACATGCTAGAGGCTGTTTCTCAGCAATCTAGGTTGGAGGCTGGAGCGGCAAGGCATTGTAAAGGGCACTCCAGGTTACAGGGCACTAGTCTGGATTGTGCCCTGGTATGTCACATCCAGTCTCCTGGTCCAGCAGTTTTGTACATGCCCCCAACTCCGACATTGCCAGGAAATCTGCATCCTCTCCTGGTCTCAGCTCCTCCAGATCATCATCACTTAAGGGCAAAAGCTCTGGTGCTTGCACATCACTCAATAAGTAGATATGATCCTCTGTCATCTTACAACTTGACCATCAATTAAACTGGCTTTAAAAGACAAGGATTTAGGTTGCTAGAGCAGCAGTTCTCAGCTGGGGGTCTGTGGCCCTCAGGAGGTCCCTGAGCTCCTTCAATGGGGCTGCGGAGCCCCGCCACTGAAACCCGGTGCCCCAAGTGGGGCTCAAGCAGGAAGCAGCATGGGGCTGAAGCCCCGAGCCCCAGCGTCCACCCCCATCCCCGGGGCTGAAGCCGGGACCAGCGCAGGACTGAAGCCTTGAGCCCTGGTGCCCCCTGCCCCCCGATGTGCTGAAGCAGGGAGCAGTGTGGGGCTGAAGCCCCAATCTCCTCCCCCTCCCCCAGCTGAATCCAGGAGCAGTGCAGGACTGAAATCCTGAGCTCCCCCCTACCCTTGAAGCCGGGAGCAGGGGCAGGGCTGAAACCCTGACACAGGCAGAAATCTTAATCCCATGGGCAGTGTTGAGGAGGCACAAGGGTGTTGCCCCCAAAAAACTGCAGCGCTTTACCCAGAGTGGGGCAGTGCTGGTGCCCAGGGCTGTAGCTGCTCCTCAGCTCCCAGTCCCCTTTGACTGCTCACACAGCCAGTCACAGTTGCCTGGGTGGCTCCGGGCCCAGAAGAGCCCTCAGGGAGTAGCCACCGGCACAAAGCCTCAGACAGGTGGGTGTCCTGCTGAGGTGATTAAGGGGGTGGAGGTGGCGCTCCCTCCCTGAACCCTGCTGTGCAGAGCTGGCCAGAGCCCTGCCGGCCCTTACCCCCCCAAATAGAAGTCAAACTACACCTATGCTGAAGGGTTCCCACTCCTGGCCCGGAGGCCCCCCTTCTCCTTCCCCCTCCCCATTTTTCCTGATGGGCCCTGGAGTTTTTCTAGCATGTTGGGCGGTGGGGAGGGGGCTCAGAAAGAAAAATGTTGAGAATCTCTGTGCTAGAGGATAGTACTTGGAACCCATGTTGGCTGGTGCATACTGAAACATTTGGTATAGACTAGGTCCTTTGGGTCCAACTCTCTATCTGTAGCATGATAGTGATGGTTTTATTTTTGAAAAGCTTGCTTCCCACTCCATGCTGGGATGGATTAACTCCAAAAGAGTTCTTGTCTTTCTTCCCAACAACAGCTGGCCTATACTCACTCCCATCATAGTTTGAGGACGGTTCTGTATTTCAAAAGAAAACAAGCCAGCTTCATCTCCAAGCTCTCATTAATCATTTTCTTCATTCCCTGTTCAAAAGTTGTCTCAGCTCTCTCTGGTAGGCTGTGGGAAGCTGGCTGATATGGGGAAGTTTGAATATGTTTAATCTCATTTTTTCTCAGAAAATCTTTAAATTCCATGGTTGTCACTGACAATGGACCACACTTTACAAGTCCTACTGGTAATCCATATGTAGAAAGAGGTCTTCCTGGAGCTTTTCCCAGGCACCAGTGGAGGTTGCTGAGGTCCTTACATGCACTTCTAACTATTTTCAAATGTGCATCCACTATGATTATGTTAAGGGAAGTTAGCATATGTGACTCCATTTTGAGGCTCCTGCCGCCATTAGCCAAAGGTGAGCACACCATGTACTAAGGAGGAGAGGGGCAACGCCTCCAGAGGGGACATCTGGAGTCAGTCTACGATAAGGGGAAACAATGGACACTGGATATAAGAATGTATTGCTTGTCTCTTAATTGCTGTGTCAGCCTGTTGCTGCCTGCCTAAGGATGTTGCGGCTTTGGCCTGTGTGCACGGGGTCGTGACCATAAGGGATTGGCCATAGATAAGGGGAAGGCTCGTTTATTGGTGTAAGCCCCCGATGCACGCAGACAACATGCTTTGCCAATAGTATATAACCTTTGTGTATTCTGTAATCATTGTCTCGTGCTGCTTAACAGATGATACCACATTTGCAAATGTAATAAATCTAGCAGTTTTGGAAACACTCTGCAGACTGGTCTTTATTTGGGAGCCTCAGCCTAGAACGAACTGTACGTGTCCTAACAGGAATAATTTGTAACAGTTTTGGCGACCACGAAGGGACTCTAGGCTCGCCCTTACAAGCGAGACTGCACTCCTCCCCTCGGACAGCTCCAGCCGGCACTGGGTGAGTTCACCTTCGAGAACTCTGAGGAGTAGGAGTGTGGGCCGTCGCTTAGGCGATAAGGTGGCACATTAGGTGTTCTTTTGGTAGCCCTAGAATGGGCTTTGGGCAGAGTGTGAGTAAGGGGACCCCTTTGGCTGAAATTCTCGAGAATTGGAAAAATGTTTCTGGTACCCATGGGTTAGGTAAAAAGAGAGCTGTGATTTTGTGTAAAGTCGAGTGGCCAGCGCTGACTATTCAGACGCCCTTTGAATGGCCAACCGATGGAACTTTTGGACAGGATAAATTAACCTGTCTTAGGCAACAGCTGGAGGACAAGCATCCAGCTCTAATGGATTATTGGTATGTATGGGATGATTGAGCATATACCCGAGATAAGGGGCGCCCCTCGACTCCAGGCTCTGGTACCAGATCTAAGGTTTGTATGCCGCTTGCGGATTCCGCTCCGCCCTATGCTGCTTTCCCTCCTCCGTCTCTTTCCCCTTAGTGGGAACAGTTTGTTTATTGTTTATTGGTGAGAGTGAAGGCTTTGTCTTCCACAAATTTGGTGTAGGATTTAAAAAAGCATCCGGATGCCTCCCTATTTCGAACTACTTTGTTAATCCCCTTGGCTTATTTATATCCCCAATTAGTTAAGGCTGAAAGGAAGGAAAGGAACAGGTTAATTTGAAAAGGCAGCTTGGCTTAGAGATAAGGAGAAAGCTGCTTTGCGTTCAAGGTCAAGAAGCGACACAGACCATGCCAAGAAGAAAAAACAACAAAAACCAAAACAAAACCCACCACAGTTGCGAGTTTGTAGAAATGGAAAACACAGACAAAACAGTGAAAGGGGGAGCCAAGCTTTGCGACCCTGGAACCGGTGTGGTTTGGGGAAGCTGAAGAAGCCACAGACAGCTAGCCTAGACTGGAATACCGAGCGAAGGTCTCTGAAAGGGACGCCCCAAGAGACCTGAGGCTGTAAATAACCTTCTCAAGAGCAGAAGCAAGTTGAAGATTTGCGCAACATACCTCTGGTTAATTTGAGCACAGAATAATCTCCCGTTCATCTCCCTTTTGTTTCTCTTATCCCCGGGTCTGGCCAGCCCAGGCAGCGTGTCTGTGAGTATGAAAGTGGGTTAGGGTTTGAGCACTAATGCTTTTTCTTCCTTTGAGTGCTGTGGGAATGTTCTTAACGCTCCCTGTTGTTTATTATTAATGAAGTTTTAAAATTTAGTCACATGGTGTGTCTTCACCTCTGCCCCTGCGATCCTGCGGTCTTAGCCTGATCAACTAAGATCTAGATTGGTAACGAAATTCTGTCACAGTTTTGGCGGAAAATTGGGTAGTGGGGGGAGCCCTGCAGAGGCACACCATCTGTTTGTTTTGCCCTTGTTATTTCATGTTTGCTTAGTTTGGTATTGTTGGTATTATATGTTGAGGATTGCATGATTAAAGGTGTGCCCTCTCTCAGCCATAGTAGGTCTGAGAGCCGGAGAGGGGTTTAGCATTCCTCTCTCCACCCCGGTCGGCAGGGAAGGGTGCAGCTACAGACTCGGGAATACTGCAGTCGTGGGTGATGGCATCAGTGGTGGATTCTAGACCGGACGTGCGGGCATTAGGGAGCGCAGACACGGTAGTCTGGCTGCCTGGTTAGCAAGCCTCACAGGGAGGACTCAGGCGGCCCTTGTGAGTGAGAATGTTTAAGAGAAGAGACCAGGAAGAGTGGGGGCTGATTGAGAAGCTCACTCTCCTGGCTGAAGTGATAGTGTAACAAGATAGCGAGAAAAGCAGGATCGGGCCCAGGCAGACAACAGACAGAGATATTGGGAAAACAGGTTGGAAACTTTGAGGGTATTGTAAATTACAGGCATGGGAAATTAAAATCCCTAGAACAATAATTGAAATGGTAAAATCTGCGTTGATTGAGTGTCAGTTTGGGAAATAAGCACGTGATTTAAGGAAAGAGAGTGAGAAGTTGACTCTGTGGTTGCTGGAGGGAATTTAGCAGTTGAACTTTGTAAAAACGCTAAAAGAGAAAGAAGCAGAAGTTAAAAGTAAAAGGCAGTCAAAATTCTGGTAAAGGTTAATTGTATCCCTTTTAAGTAAGAATCTTTAAGCTAAGGATAGCTTTGGATCCAGAAGCAAGCCAAAAAGCATCTGTGTCAATGCAAATGACCTAGCTGATAAAGGTAAAAGTTACTGAAACCTGGTCTGCCTATGAAACAAACACAGGAACAATGGGGGTAATTCCTCTGTTTTGCCTGCAATCAACAAGGGTATTTGTATAAAAACAAATATTTTAAGCAATGACTGATGGCCCCAGAAGGGGTAGACATATGTTCTTTTTGTCTTTCAGAAAATCAGAGAAAGCAGATGCCAGCTGAAAAGCAAATCAACATACCATGCATTTACTGGCACAATAGGAATTATGTTTTGTGTTTTATGTCCTGTCTTGTCTTGTGGCCGAAATTGTTGTGTTTAATATTTTCATAGGACAGTCTAGTTCAAAATCAAATAGAAGGGTTAAATCAAAATGTAGATACTTTTTATTCAACTTGGAACACAAAATGTTTTGGATAATATCAGGAAATGTGGTATACTAAAGTCTAATACACTTGCTAAAGTAAGAAAAAGAAATTCATTGGCCAGATCTTTTAATTGGAAAAATTGTTGTTAAAATTGCACACCAATAGACTTTGGAAGCAATGACATGAAAGGTTAACCCACTCCCCATACTGCACATGGGATCGTTCTGGCTACCTCAGATCTCTAGCCAGAGGGCTGGGGAGGGAGGAAAACTATTGGACACCAGAGGTTGTACTGAGTGGACTCCTCAAAAGTGGGTTTGTTTGTCCTGGCTTGTTGCTCAAAAGCTCTGCAATAAAGTAATTTTATTAGAAGGGTGTATGTGGTATATATTGAATAATAAGACTAAAGTGCTGTATAATAGGTAATGTATATGTGTTTATTTTTGAACAAAGCTGTGAGTGGAGCGTGGAAATTTCCTTTGTAGGTTCCAAGAAGCCGAGAAGGAGAGAAGAAAAGGACAGAACGAGTTAATTGTAACTAGAAAGCTCAGTCACACAAAAAACAAACAAACAAAAAAAACTGATAAGACTCAGGCCTCAGCCAAGGACACTGCTCACAGCTAAGACCTGACTGGCCGCCAAGAAGAAGGGGGGTGAAATGTTCCCAAAGCAGATGTAAAATTTACAAATCACTGCCAGGCATTAATGAGATGTGTTAGGTTTCTTTTCCCACAGGTAAAAGAAGCGTTACCCAAAAACCCTAGCAGCCCTGCCACTCGTTGGAACCAAGTGACTGGGTCTACATAAAGGTCCACCAATGAAAGACTGACTGCCTGGACCCATGCTTTTCACTGCAGAAAAAGGCCTTCCACCTCGAGATGACTCCATCTCGACTACTGACTCCATCTCGACTACTGATTAGCCTGACTCGCCTTCTGGTATTTCTTTTCCTCCTTCTGGACAGCAGGAGAAAAGGACAAGGTGAAGTGCTGGTAACCTCTCCCTTGTCCACTGACAGAGCTAACCTGCATTCAGTATTTGCTAAAGAACCCAAAGCACTACAGGGTGACGTGCTGGTAACCTCTCCCCTGTATGATGCTGAGCCACGATTGCTCCAGGAAAGAAGAAGAAGGAATGCAGAGAAGAAGAAGAAATGTCCCCTTCGCTGAACCTGCCCAGGCCCAGGAGTCCCTAACCCCAAAAGACATTAAGAACTGGCCCTGGTGGAAGAGACGGAATATTATACACTGGCAAGGGAAAAGTTGTGGACTTTTTGCTTGGGAATGTGGTACTACTTGGTATTTGGGGTTCCTCCAGGGGGGCTGCTATCCAGCTAGCACAGCAAAGGGCATGGGCCTCCTCTGGGTAGAAAAGAGATTTAACTGGACATTTATGGGATGGTGCAAATAGTGCCACAGCAATTTGGAATATTCTTAAAGGCCAACAATATGATGAGAAATTAGGGCAATTGGAGAAAGCCGCTAGTCTTATCACTGGAACACAGCTGACCCAGGTGCAGGCTGAAGTTGGTGAATTACATGTTATTTCTGCCCTTAGTTCGATGACCCAGGAGCTGTTGACAAAGATGGTATTAAAATTCAGTGAGGCTGGAAAGGAATTGCAGTGGGCTCTAGGATGTTCAGAGATTCAGGATTTCCTGAATGACCAGCTGATGGCCATTCAGAATGATCTTAAGCATCAGGCTAGGCCCACTGCCCTTGCTAGAGCCTCAAGAGTACCATCTGATTTGTGGCCATGGAGACATACATGGAGATTTTCAGGATGGATGTGTAAGTCCTCACAGTGCTCCTTCCAAGCATGTGGGCCGGTCAGAGGGGTGTGGGCTCCCACATACCGAATCCGGCCAGGTCCATGGGGAGGATGCCTGTGGGACGGGATTATTCACTGTGACATTTGGGAAATTAGACCACCTGGTTTGCCTAGCCGATTTCTTGTTAGTGCTCCTGGAATACCGCGGTTCTTCGACCCCGTCTAGCTTACTGACGTACAAAAGAAAAGGAGGGACTGTTAAGGGAAGTTAGCATATGTGACTCCATTTTGAGGCTCCTGCCGCCATTAGCCAAAGGCGAGCACACCATGTACTAAGGAGGAGGGGGGCAACGCCTCCAGAGGGGACATCTGGAGTCAGTCTACGATAAGGGGAAACAATGGACACTGGATATAAGAATGTATTGCTTGTCTCTTAATTGCTGTGTCAGCCTGTTGCTGCCTGCCTAAGGATGTTGCAGCTTCGGCCTGTGTGCACGGGGTCGTGACCATAAGGGATTGGCCATAGATAAGGGGAAGGCTCGTTTATTGGTGTAAGACCCCGATGCACGCAGACAACATGCTTTGCCAATAGTATATAACCTTTGTGTATTCTGTAATCATTGTCTCGTGCTGCTTAACAGACGATACCACATTTGCAAATGTAATAAATCTAGCAGTTTTGGAAACACTCTGCAGACTGGTCTTTATTTGGGAGCCTCAGCCTAGAACGAACTGTACGTGTCCTAACAGGAATAATTCGTAACAATTAGAAAGGATTCTCCCCATGTGTGGACTTGCAAAGTCTATATCTATGCAGAACCATGGGAGGCCTGGCCAGTCCCAGGGTGAAAGGGTGCCAGCATCTGGGTCTGGTGGCATATCTGACATTGGTGACAGCCCTCTACCACTTTTTTCAGATCCTCATCCACTTTGGCCACCACACAGAACGCTGAGTCAAAGATTGCATGGGTGAAATGCCAGGGTGTACTCTGTGTAACTCTGTCAGAACTTAATCTTGTCCTTGTGAAAAAATAATGATTCTTGTGCCCCACAATATACATCCCTTCAGCTGTACTCCTGGCCCTAAATGGGTGTGACGCTTCCTCCTTGCTCTGCATCATGTCCAGAACAGGACAGGATCCTGTATAGTCTACTTCAGGCCTGCACAACATGCGGCTCGGGGGGCCGCATGCGGCCCGCGTGGGCTCACTGTGCGGCCCTTGGGGGGTGAGTAGGTGGGCTCACTGTGTGGCCCGCAGGGGGGTGAGTAGGCAAGCGGCGGGGTGGGGCAAGCCAATGGCTGGCTGGTCGGCCGGCGGGTGGACGGGCTGGTGAAGAGGCCAGTGGCAGGCTGGGGAGTGAGGGTGAGCCAGCGGCAGGGGCAGTGACAGAAGGTAAGAGGCCAGCAGCGGGCAGGCCGGCGAGCTGGCGGTGGGGGGGCTGAAGAGGTGGGGTGGGGAATGACGAGCCGAGTGGGCAGGCAGTGGCAGGACGGCAGGTGAGCCAGCGGCGGGGGGGTGCTGAGGAGGTGAGCCGGGGGGCGGGGGTGGTGAGGGAATGATGAGCCGAGCGGGGTGGGGGGGCAGTGGAGGTGAGGCTTTATACTGGGGGGTGGGGGTGAGGAGGCAAGCCGTGAGTCGGTGGCTGGAGGGGGGCAAATTTCCCAGATTCAAAATCTGAGACTGTGTCCGTTGGTCCTTTTTGCTGCTTGTCGTCTCTGGGCTGGGGGTGTCTCAATGCTGCAAAGAGGGTGTTCCCAAAGGAAGGTGCTTGCTTCTAACCCCCAAGGCCATCAGTATGTCTGCTCTTCTCTAGTCAGCCCACTTGACAAGTTTGATTGTCCTTGGTCCGGTTCCCATCCCCTCTCCAAGGGTTGCAGCTGTCTGGAGGTGCCTGCCTTCCAGGCCTTCCTCATTAACACCTCATTCATTCAACAGGACAATTGAATACAAAGTGGGAGGAAGATCTTATTCTACTTCTAGCAAAAAGACATTTTTCTTTTACCTTAATTATACTACCTTAGGGGCCCACTATAACATTTTACCAAGGTTCAATACAAAGTCATATAAAAGTTATACAAAAATGTATAATGCAGCGATTTATCTACAACCACATTGATTGACTGTTGTGTGCAGTATTATAGTGACCCCTGAGGGGGGTGAAGAGGGGTGTGATGGTGGGGCTGAGTGGGGAGGGGACGGGTCCTATTTCACTGCTGTGATCTGGTCACCCTATGCGTGCTGTTTCTTTCCCCCTCTACAGGCTTCCACACCCCAGCGCTGGGGAAGGAGGGGTTGTTTCCGCGGGGTGGGCGGTGCTGAGGGGGGCAGGCGGTTTCCGCGGGGCTGGGGGTTTTTGGCCCTCAGCTGTTTTCTTTGGAGTAATATGGCCCTCACCGCTTTACGAGTTGTGCAGGCCTGGTCTACTTCCTTATCTGGAAAGCCTTTACTGGGGTCTGGCTGAAGTGTTCTATGAGTAACCCAATCTCTCCTGGAAACTCCAGAGAACCATATTTTTCAGGTACACATAGAAGAACATAAATTGTTGGGCAAAAGTCAACATAGTTTCTGTAAAGGGAAATCATTTTACAGATTAATTGTCTGTAATCTATTAGAGTTCTTTGAAGGGGTCAACAAACATGTGGACAAGGGGGATCCAGTGGACACAGTGTACTTAGATTTCCAGAAGGCCTTTGACAAGGTCCCTCACCAAAGGCTCTTACGTAAATTAAGTTGCCATGGGATAAGAGGGAAGATCCTTTCATGGATTGAGAACTGGTTAAAAGACAGGGAACAAAGGGTAGGAATAAATGATAAATTTTCAGAATGGAGAGGGGTAACTAGTGGTGTTCCCCAAGGGTCAGTCCTAGGACCAATTCTATTAGACTTATCCATAAATGATCTGGAGGAAGGGGTAAACAGTGTGGTGGCAACATTTGCATATGATACTAAACTGCTCAAGATAGTTAAGACCAAAGTAGACCATGAAGAACTTCAAAAAGATCTCACAAAACTAAGTGATTAGGCAACAAAATGCCAAATGAAATTTAATGTGGATAAATGTAAAGTAATGCACGTTGGAGAAAATAACCCCAACTATACATACAATACGATGGGGGCTAATTTAGCTACAACTAATCAGGAAAAAGATCTTGGAGTCATCGTGGATAGTTCTCTGAAGATATCCACGCAGTGTGCAGCGGCAGTCAAAAAAGCAAACAGGATGTTAGGGATTCATTAAAAAAGGGATAGAGAATAAGACGGAGAATATCTTATTGCCCTTATATAAATCCATGGTGCACCCACATCTTGAATACTGCGTACAGATGTGGTCTCCTCATCTCAAAAAGGATATACTGGCATTAGAAAAGGTTCGAAGAAGGGCAACTAAAATGATTAGGGGTTTGGAATGGGTCCCATATGAGGCGAGATTAGAGACTAGGACTTTTCAGCTTGGAAAAGAGGCGACTAAGGGGGGATATGACAGAGACATGTAACATTATGAGTGGTGTGGAGAAAGTGAATAAGGAAAAGTTATTTACATGTTCCCATAATATAAGAACTAGGGGCCACCCAATGAAATTAGTGGGCAGCAGGTTTAAAACAAATAAAAGGAAGTTCTTCTTCACGCAGCGCACAGTCAACCTGTGGAACTCCTTGCCTGAGGAGGTTGTGAAGGCTAGGAATATAACAGGGTTTAAAAGAGAACTGGATAAATTCATGGAGGTTAAGTCCATTAATGGCTATTAGCCAGGATGGGTAAGGAATGGTGTCCGTAGCCTCTGTTTGTCAGAGGGGGGTGATGGATGGCAGGAGAGAGATCACTTGATCATTACCTGCTAGGTTCCGTCACTCTGGGGCACCTGGCATTGGCCACTGTCGGTAGACAGGATACTGGGCTGTATGGACCTTGGTCTGACCCAGTATGGCCATTCTTATGTTATTATGTTCTTATATTGTGTTATTTTGACAAAATAAGCAGAATTTTGCAGAATTTTAAATTTTGTGTGCAGAATTTTTAATTTTTTGATGCTGAATTCCCCAGTAATAAACATCCCTCATATTATGTGACAATATTGTCCCTCCCCATATGACAGGATTAATTCTTTGGCCCAGGTCAAAATGAACAAAGAGCTGCAAGAATTTGAGTAGCTTTTTAAACTCCTGGAAATCTCTCTTGTGTCTTTCCAAGGTTCTCCTTCCTCAGGAGTTGATGCAAGAGTTCTAAAAGAGCTGAAACATTTGGAAGAAACGTGTGATAATTTAACATACCTAAATATGCTCATGACTCAGTTGTGTTCTAGGGGACTGGGGCCTGTTCAGTTGCCAAGGCCTTGTCTATCCGGTAGCCTAGGTACACCACTTCTGGTCTCATAAAAAAGCATTTAGTGAAGTCCCACTGCCTCCATTCTTTGAAATATCTTCTCCAGTGCTGACAGATATTCATCATCACTCCTCACTAAAACAATTGACTGTACTGGTATAAGCCCAAAGAAGTGTTTATAGTGGTAAATTTTGTACAATCCTCCTCCAGCCTCATCTGTCTAGCTTATTACATTTTGACACCTCCCCCCTTTCCCCCAATATCACTAGTAAGTCCTCTTTCTGAGAAATCAGAGGGCTGTTTGGTCTTAAAGGGGAAAGTGATTGTCTACATCAATTTGGTCACCACTGTTACAAAATTGTGATAAATCTTGTACAAAGTATGCCTTGTGAGGTATCAATGGAAGAGTTGTAATCTGCTGAATATTATTATCTTGTTGTAATATGTATATCGACATTGTGGATAGAGTTATGAAATTTTGCTGTGTGTAACTCAAACATGTGGGTCTGAGAAACGCTCATAGGTTAGCTCTTTAGAAATAACAAAGGAGTTTTAAACAAGAGTGTCAGCACATCTTTCCGGAAGTCTCTCAGACGGCACATAGGCAAAAGTGCAAGCTAGAATTTGCAATTCATATGAAGGACTGATGGCCAAGCATGCACACCATGAAACTGCCTGATCCATGACACAGCCAGGCTTTTTCCAGCAAAAAGAGTCAAGATATAAAAGGAGAGAACAAGGGCCCCAGGCCACCTCTTTCCTACCCCATCTCTGGACTGGTGAATTCTAACAAGGGGGATTTTTGAACACAAGGTCTGAGGTCCCCAAGCTATTTGGACAGCCTCATAGATATTAGCAGATTTAACACCTCTGCTATTATTTTGGACTGTGTGCTCTGATCCAGCTTTAAAGTGTATTGTCTGTTTTAGCCATATAATAACTCTCTCATTTCTTTTCCTTAGTTAATAAATCTTTAGTTAGTTTACTAAGGATTGGCTACAGTGTTGTTTTTGGCATGTGATCTGAAGTATCCATTGACCTGGGTAAGTGATTAGCCCCCTGGGACTTGAAGAACCTAATGTGTGATGAATTTGGTTTTAATAAACTTTCATCATAAAGTCCAGTTTGTCTGGGTGGTTAAATGGGGCTGGAATGTCTGTGGCTTCATGGTAAAACTAATGTAGTGATCCAGGAACACAATTTTGTTACTGGAGTGGTGAAATCTAATGATAGAATATACCACCCGTTTGGGGTGTCTGCCCTATTTTCTGACAGTCTGTCCTGAGTTTGGCATTCTTAGCTGTGAGCCACTCCACGCACTGTGACAAATGTATTGACATTCTCTGTCCAGTGATTCATGGGCAGTTGTCCATGTCAGAAAATAACCAAAATTGTCACTTAATTCACTCTCTTGCTGGAAGCCTCAGCAGAGAGAAGCCAAAAGTAGAATGGACTTGGAGATGCAAATAGGCTCTTGCTCCTACAGGTGTTTCCTTTAGGTCAGAGCCCACATACAGCAGCCTATCCTGCTGTTGCCAGTATTGTATTTTGCCTGTGGTATGTTGAAACCTATCCTGGGGATTAAATTGTCAAAGTGGATGAAAGGTGGCAGAAAGGTCATTTTAACCTACAATCATGTTATCTGAAATTGTTGCTGAAAGAAAGCACAGAAGGGAGACAAAGGAATGATGTAAAGTGTTTTCTTCAAACTAAAAGGACAAAAGATTTGAGGTTTTCAAGGCTACTGGTTCTGGATTGTTATGGCAACAGACAGGAATCTTTTTACAATGAGAGGATGTATCCATTTATGGACCATTGGATTCTTGTTTTGATTGGTCAGTGATGGTAGGACAAAGTCCCTGCCACTATTGGACTTTGTGTGGGTGGGAGCGCACTTGGCTATTTACACATTTCAGCATGCACAGGGCTTTGAGCATGGCAGGGAGGTTGGAGCATCATGACCACCTGCTTCAGCACAAGTGGATGGACTAGACGACCATTTAAGGTCCCTTCCAGCCCTACATTCTATGATTCCATATCCTGGGCCCCAAAGATTTACATTGCTTTATTAGGTCTTCTTCCTGATCATGAAAGATGTTCGGGCCAGGCCAAATGATCACAGAATCATAAAAGTGTAGGACTGGAAGGGACCTTGAGAGGTGTTCTAGTCCAGTCTCCTGCACTCAAGGCAGGACTAAGTATTATCTAGACCCTCCCTGACAAGTGTTTGTCCTACCTGCTCTTAAAAATCTCCAATGACAGAGATTCCCCAACCTCTCTAGCCAATCTATTCCAGTGCTTAACCACCCTGACAGTTAAGAAGTTTTTCCTAATGTCCAATCTATTCACCTTTGCTGCAATTTAAGCCCATTGCTTCTTGTCCTACCCTGAGAGGTTAACGAGAACAATTTTTTCCCTTCCTTCGTGTAACAACCTTTTATGTATTAGAAAACTGTTATTATGTCCCCTGTGTCTTCTCTTCGCAAGACTAAACAAACCCAGTTTCTTTTCAAGCTGCCTTCATAGATGTTTCTAGACCTTTAATAATTTTTGTTGCTCTTCTCTGGGATTCTACGATTTTTCCACATCTTTTCTGAAATATGGTGCCCAGAATTCAACTCCAGTTGAAGCCTTATCAACACAGAGTAGAGTGGAAGAATTACGTCTTGCTTACAACAATGCTGCTAATACATCTCAGAACAATTGATTATTTTTTTTTGCAACAGTGTTACACTGACTCTCATTTAGCTTGTGATCCATTATGACTCCCAGATCCCTTTCCACAGTACTCCTTCCTAGGCAGTCATTTCCCATTTTGTATGTGTGAAACTGATTGTTCCTTCCTAAGTGGAATACTTTGAATTTGTCATTGAATTTTATCCCATTTACTTCACACCATTTCTCCAGTTTTTCCAGATCATTTTGACTTTTAATTCTATCCTCTAAAGTACTTATAACCTCCCAGCTGGGTATTGTCCGCAAACTTTATGAATGTACTCTCTATGCCATTATCTAAATCATTGATGACGATATTGAACAGAACTGGACCCAGAACCGATGCCTACTTGATATGCCCTTCCATGGGTCCCTACTTGATATGCCCTTCCAGCTTGACTGTGAACCACTGATAACTACTCTCTGGGAATGGTTTTTGCAACCAGTTATGCACCCATCTTATACTAGCTCCATATAAATTGTATTTCCCAAGTTTGTTTATGAGAAGGTCATGCGAGACAGTATCAAAAGCCTTACTAAAGTCAAGCTATACCACATCTACCACTTCCCCCCATCCACAAGTCTTGTTACCCTGTCAAAGAAAGATATGCGGGGGGAGGGATAGCTCAGTGGTTTGAGCATTGGCCTGCTAAACCCAGAATTGTGAGTTCAATCCTTGAGGGGGCCATTTAGGGATCTGGGGCAAAAAATTGGGGAGTGGTCCTGCTTTGAGCAGGGGGTTGGACTAGATGACCTCCTGAGGTCCTTTCCAACCCTGGTATTCTATGGTATATTAGGCTGGTGTGAGAGGATTTGTTCTTGAAAATCCATGCTGATTGTTACTTATCTTATTAACTTATAGATGTTTGCAAATTGATTGATTATTTGTTCCATTATCTTTCCAGGTACTGAAGTTAAGCTGTCTGGTCGTCAGTTTCCCGGGATGTCCTTATTCCCCTTTTTATAGATTGGCACTATATTTGCCCTTTTCCAGTCCTCTGGAATCTCTCCCATCTCCCATGACTTTTCAAAGATAATCACTAATGGCTCAGATATCTCCTCAGTCAGCTCCTTGAGTATTCTAGGATGTATTTTATCAGGTCCTGGTGACTTGAAGACATCTAACGTGTCTAAATAATTTTTAACTTGTTCTTTCCCCATGTTAACCTCTGATCCTACCTCATTTTCAGTGGTGCTCACTATGTTAGACATCCAATCACCACTAAAATTTTTGGTGAAAACTGAAAAAAAGAAAGTCATTTAGCACTTTCGCCTTTTCTACATTTCCTGTTATTGTTTTTTTTACCCCTCATTGAGTACTGGGCCTACCCTGCCCTTGGTTTTCCTCTTTCTTCGAATGTATTTGTATAATGTTTTCTTGTTACCCTGTATTTCTCTAGCTAGTTTAATCTTGTTTTGTGCCTAGGCCTTTCTAATTTTGCTCCTACAAGCTAGTGTTATTTGTTTATATTAATCCTTTGTGATTTGACCTAGTTTCCACATTTTTTTGGAGGACTCATTTTTTGAGTTTCAGATCATTGAAGATCTCCTGGTTCAGCTGCAGTCTTTTATCTTTCGCTATTCTTTTCTCTCCCCTTTTGAGAGTAGGCTTTTTGTTTCTTTGTAAGAAACAGGATTGCCCTAAACCTGAACTCTGATTGCTACCACCTGAAGAAGAGCTCTGTGTAACTCGAAAGCTTGTCTCTCTCACCAACAGAAGTTGGTCCAGTAAAATATATTACCTCACATACCTTGTCTCTCTGACCACCTAAGACTGGCTTTTTCCCAACAAGGGCATCTAGTATCATCTAAGAGACTGACAAGCAAGGGCTTTTCCCCTTAGGGGAAACTGCGCAAATGGTGTGTTGGTAGTGGGTAAAGGGACATTATTAAAATGAAGGTATACTTAATCTCTCAAGTTTTAAGGCCAAGAATTCAAAAAGTGACTAATGATTTGAAGTTACCTAAAATTTGGGGTGCCCAACTTGAGACATCTTAAAGGGGCCTAGTTTTCAGACTGGTGAAGTAAGAGAAGTGCTGCTTCAAAACTTTAAATTAGAGTTTGATTAAATATTTACTTTGTATATTTTGACATGCTATGTTGATAGTCTGTGTTGTAATGGTTATAAAGCTTTAATATTTTGAATCTCAACCTCCACTGTAATTACGTAATTGCCTGACCCCCCACTTCAATCACCCCGATATCTGCTGGGAGAGCAATACAGCAGTGCACAGACAATCAAGGAAGTTTTTGGAAAGTGTAGGGAACAATTTCCTGGTGCAAGTGCTAGAGGAACCAACTAGGGGAAGGGCTCTTCTTGACCTGCTGCTCACAAACAGGGAAGAATTAGTAGGGGAAGCAATAGTGGATGGGAACCTGGGAGGCAGTGACCAAGAGATGGTCAAGTTCAGTATCCTGACACAAGGAAGAAAGGAGAGCAGCAGAATACGGACCCTGGACTTCAGAAAAGCAGACTTTGACTCCTACAGGGAACTGATGGGCAGGATCCCCTGGGAGAATAATATGAAGGGGAAAGGAGTCCAAGAGAACCACCTGTATTTTAAAGAATCCTTATTGAGGTTGCAGGAACAAACCATCCCAATGTTTAGAAAGAATAGTAAACATGGCAGGCGACCAGCTTGGCTTAACAGTGAAATCCTTACTGATCTTAAACACACAAAAAAGCTTACAAGAAATGGAAGATTGAACAAATGACTAGGGAGGAGCATAAAAATATTTCTCAGGCATGCAGGAATGAAATCAGGAAGGCCAAATCACACTTAGAGTTGCAGCTAGCAAGGGATGTTAAGAGTAACAAGAAGGGTTTCTTCAGGTATGTTAGCAACAAGAAGAAGATCAGGGAAAGTGTGGGCCCCTTACTGAATGGGGGGAGGCAACCTAGTGACAGAGGATGTGGAAAAAGATAATGTACTCAATGCCTTTTTTTGCCTCTGCTTCGCGAACAAGGTCAGCTCCCAGACTACTGCACCGGGCAGCACAATATGGGGAGGAGATGACCAGCCCTCTGTGGAGAAAGAAGTGGTTCAGGACTATTTAGAAAAGCTGGATGAGCACAAGTCCATGGGGCCAGATGTGCTGCATCCGAGGGTGCTAAAGGAGTTGACTGATATGATTGCAGAGCCATTGGCCATTAACTTTGAAAACTCATGGCAATTGCGGGAGGTCCCGGATGACTGGAAAAAGGCTAATTTAGTGCCCATCTTTAAAAAAGGAAAGAAGGAGGATCCGGGGAACTACAAGCCAGTCAGCCTCACCTCAGTCCCTGGAAAAATCATGGAGCAGGTCCTCAAGAAATCAATTCTGAAGCACTTAGAGGACAGAAAAGTGATCAAGAACAGTCAGAATGGATTCACTAAGGGCAAGTCATGCCTGACTAACCTAATTGCCTTCTATGATGAGATAACTGGCTCTGTGGATGAGGGGAAAGCAGTGGACATGTTATTTCTTGACTTTAGCAAAGCTTTTTATACAGTCTCCCACAGTATTCTTGCCAGCAAGTTAAAGAAGTATGGGCTGAATGAATGGACTATAAGGTGGATAGAAAGCTGGCTAGATCAATGGCTCCATGTCTAGTTGGCAGCCGGTATCAAGCGGAGTGCCCCAAGGGTCGGTTCTGGGGCTGGTTTTGTTCAATATCTTCATTAATGATCTGGAGGATGGCGTGGATTGCACCCTCAGCAAGTTTGCAGATGACACTAAACTGGGAGGAGTGGTAGATATGCTGGAGGGTAGGGATAGGATACAGAAGGACCTAGACAAATTAGAGGATTGGGCCAAAAGAAATCTGCTGAGGTTCAACAAGGACAAGTGCAGAGTCTTGCACTTAGGACGGAAGAATCCCATGCACTGCTACAGACTAGTGACCGAGTGGCTAGGCAGCAGTTCTGCAGAAAAGGACTTAGGAGTTACAGTGGACGAGAAGCTGAATATGAGTCAACCGTGTGCCCTTGTTGCCAAGAAGGCTAACAGCATTTTGGGCTGTATAAGTAGGAGCATTGCCAGCAGATCGAGGGACGTGACCATTCCCCTCTATTTGGCATTGGTGAGGCCTTATCTGGAGTACTGTGTCCAGTTTTGAGCCCCTGTAGTGGGGTGGTACCCCGCTTCTGCCCTGAGGGGCTGGAAACAGCCCTGGGAGAGGGCTGAGGGTGAAAGCTAGTCTGATTGGCAAAGCAGCTACAGCTGTTGCCAGTTAATCAGGGCCCAGCTGGCCCTTATAAGAGGGCAGTGGGCCTGGAGCAAAAACAGAAACACTCTCTCTCTGCAGTTAGAGGGAGAAGGGCTTGGCTGCAGGGACCTGAGCAGGTACCTAGGGTGGAGCAGGGCTGGGGAAGGCCTGGGGAGCTCCGGCCTGAGAAAACCCCAGGCTGTGGCCTAGGGTTAGGCCCAACTAGGTACTGGGGTTGCGGGGGCAGCCCACGGGTAGGCCGAGGCAGCAGGTCCAAACCCCCTTTGCCTGTGATGAGTGGCTTATACTGCAGTCTGCCCCAGGGTGCGGGGCTAGCTGGTGACTGGCAGTAGCCTACGACTGAGGCGAGGTGGGGGATAGTGGGTTGGGGGTTCCCCAGGCAGGGGAGACCCAGATCTGTGGGGTACTGCCAGGGGGCAGCACCCCAGGTAAAGGGACACCGGGTCCTGGGAGGGACACGGGCCAGAGTGGTCAGGCGGATCACCGGCCGGCAGAGGGTGCTCCAGAGGCTGGATGAGCTAATTCCCAGAAGAAACCAGCAGGAGGCGCCGCCGGGTGAGTCCGACCCTGTCACAGCCCCATACTACAAGAAGGATGTGGAAAAATCAGAGAGTTCAGAGGAGGGCAACAAAAATGATTAGGGGGCTGGAGCACATGACTTATGAGGCGAGTCTGAGGGAACTGGGGTTATTTAGTCTACAGAAGAGAAGAATGAGGGGGGATTTGATAGCTGCTTTCAACTACCTGAAAGGGGGTTCCAAAGAGGATGGATCTAGACTGTTCTCAGTGGTAGCAGATGACAGAACAAGGAGTAATGGTCTCAAGTTGCAGTGGGGGAGGTTTAGGTTGTATATTAGGAAAAACTTTTTCACTAGGAGGGTGGTGAAGCACTGGAATGGGTTACCTAGGGAGGTGGTGGAATCTCCTTCCTTAGAGGTTTTTAAGATCAGGCTTGACAAAGCCCTGGCTGGGATGATTTAGTTGGTGTCGGTCCTGCTTTGAGCAGGGGATTAGACTAGATGACCTTCTGAGGTCTCTTCCAACCCTGATATTCTATGATTCTATAATTTCCCACAACTGTGAAAATTTAAATTGATAAACATAAAAAAAAAGCTTTAAAACCCATAATTTTGTGCAACTGTGAAAATGTAAATAGATAAAAATTGAAAATAGTGCTTAAAAATAAAGATCAATATTATCCATCAAAATCATAAGAAAAATAAAAATTGAGTTGTGCCAAGCCTAATTATGAGCCAGTGTTACTGTTTAGTTTTGTGTGGTACAAAATTAACAAGCAAGGTAACTTAAAAATTATTACGTTCTAAAATCCCTGGTCATACTTCACAACATGGGGGTGGGAGGAGGGAAGGAGTTTGGTCTCTGTAGCGGTCAATTCAGCACCTTCCACTAAATTTATTACGAATTATTTCTCACCTAATTATATCAAAGGATGGGCCAATTCTTTATCTTCATGCTAATGGGAGTTCTGCACCTAAATAAAAGGAATCTCTCTTTTTTTTTTTTTTTTTTTTTGCAACAAGTCAGTTCCATGGCTGGGTTTGTTTGGAGGTTATGTTTGTGTTTCAAATTGATCTTTTCAAAGCCAGGATATATGTGATTGCTTTTGGCCGTGTTTAGTTGGTAGGCTATGAACAATGCTCTACTTTCCATCAAAGAAAATTGGAAGACAAAAGTGACACAATCTGCAGACTATAGTTTGTCTGATTTGCCTTCTTTAACAACTTTTTAGAGGATGATTGAAAAGATCAGTTACTAAACAGCCCATCTCATAATGAGTGTATACTTTATTATTTTTATTTGTATTCAGCAATGTAGAGAACATAAAGAAGAGCGTCCCTGTCCCAAGAAAAGCAGTCTAATCAAAGGGAAAATATAGCTCTGGTATGTAATGTACCACTTGACCATAAAATGAATTTATCACAAAGCAGCATGAGATTTTTTTTTTTAACAAATTGAAATTAATTTTACATCATTGCTTTGTTCAGTGGATTATGTTGATAGGTTCTAAGGAGCAAGTGTGTAAAGAAAGGATTTGAAAGAGGTTGTGGTACAGAGGCCTGGTGCGCCAGAGGAGCTGCATACAAGAGGACTGGGCAAAACTGAGCAAGTGGTGAAATGGGGAGAGAGGAAAGGAGAGAACTAGCAGAGTTGTTGAGAATTAGGCTGGTAAAAAAACATTTTGATTGACACAGTTTTCCATCGGCAAATTGGGTTTTTGACCCAACATTTTTCAGTGAAAGAGAATACACCTGAAAACTGCTATATTTTGGCTGAAAACCTAAATATTATTGGTTTTGGCTGGAAATTTCTCAGTAGTAAGGAGGGAAAAAAAACCACACAATTTTTTGACCAGTTCTAGCTGAGAATTTTCCCATCGCTACCTTCAGATGGGAGGACTAGAAGCTTGAACTTGAAGTGGAGGGAGAGGGAAAGAAAGTGAAAGAATGTGAACAGGGGAGTGATGTGATCACACTGATTAAAACAGTGTTATATTTATTACCTCTTTTTTCCTCCCCTCTATCCACTCTCTTGTTTGTTTCATCCACCTGTTATGTCTCTTTTTTTTTTAAACCATAAACTCTTTGAGGCAGGGACTGTAATTTGCTATGTGTTTCCACACTGCTAGAATAATGGGGCCCCCACTTGGCTGAGTATATAGGACCCACAATAATCAGAATGGCAGGAGGGGAAAGTGATATTTATAATTACCCTTTAGGTGATCAAAAGAGGAGCACAGTAGGAAGCTAGGGAGATATCAGGAGAAGGTTGAAGTAATTGAAGTAAAAGATGACTAAGACTCTTATTCAGATCTTTAAGCATGTGCCTAAATTAAATGCCTGATTAATCCCATCACAGCCAACAATTCCACTTTTCACCTATAAAGTCAGGATGATTTTCAGCATCCCATCTTCAGGTTATTTCTAAATGCTGTCAATATTCCCTCTACATTATCTATAAAACCTTTCCTTTGTCTCCATCCTCGGGTAGGTGGGGCTCGTCAGCCTTGGAAGGCAGCCCACCTAGGAGAAGGAAAACTGATTTAAAACCTCCGCTGCCTTGTGGCAATACCCACTCATGGGAAAGGCTAAGGGAGTCAACCCTGAAACCAAATCCGGTGTCGGAGTCCCGATGGCGGTCTGACATTGTCCTCAACGTCATTCCGGCAACTCCTGCAACGCCACTGGTGCCAAGTTGTATCGACATTGTCTTTCCCTTGGATCCATCAGTTGCGTGGAGAGGGGGGTTCTGCTGCATGGGCAACACCTGTTCCTCCATATCACCCTGCCCTGGCTTGCGCCCTGGAGAGGACATTCCAGCTTCGCTTCACAGCGTCGACACAACACGGGAAGCAACAGTTTACTGGTTATAAGCCCCCTGCTCGATTGGCGTAGAGCTGGCGCCAGGGGTTGCTTCCGACGGTGGGAGGAATCACCATGTCTCACTGGGCAACTATCACCCGCCTCAAGCTGGGCAGCCCCCAGCCAATAAGGTGTTGTCCCGCCACAGTTCACCTGCTTCACTGGGTGCGTGGGGCTTAGTGTACATGAGTACCCGACAAGTGGACTGCGAACCATGCACCAGGCAACAACAAAAGAAAACCAACATTTAAGAAACCAGCCCTCAAGTTAGGATGCTGGAACGTACGGACCATGACAACTGGCCTATCACAAGACCTTCAGGCAATCAGCGATGTTCGGATGTGCCAAGATCTCCAGCATGTTCACTCTCCTCCGTCAACGCTGCCTCAGATGGCTTGGCCATCTAAGTCGCATGGAAGATGGACGGATCCCCAAAGACCTGTTGTATGCCGAACTTGCCTCCGGAAACAGAGCTACAGGACGGCCCCACCTTCGCTTCAAGGATGTTTGTAAGAGGGACCTGAAGACTGTTCAAATCGACATCAACAGCTGGGAAGAGCTCGCCCAGGACAGATGCAGATGGAGACAAGCTCTGACCACTGGATTGAAAACTGGTGAAGACAAGCTGCGGCAGCTTGCCGAGGAAAAGCAGGTTCAACGAAAAAGGAAGCAGCGGCTCCAACCCACAGCTGACACCACCTTCAAATGCAGCAAATGCAGTCGAGACTGCCGCTCTCGTGTGGGGTTCCACAGCCACAACAGACGCTGCACAACCATCAACTAAACATTCCCCATGGGCGCATATCCATTGTCTCTCGAGACTAACGGACGCCAACAACAACAACAACATGTCTCCATCCATAGTCTATGCCATCAGCCCTGATTCAAGAAGGTACGTAAGCACATGCTGAAATTTAAGCATGTGGGTCGTCTCATTTACTTAAGCATGTGCAGTGTCTTGCTGGATCAGGGACTGAAGGGATGTGGTGACTGTCTACAACTATTCAAAGGGCGTACAACAGCAAGAGGGAAGAATTATTTTCGGTGATCGTAGCGGATATAATTAGGAATAATGGGGTTATGACAGGCTTGACAGAGCAATATCAGTCAGAGAAAGGAACTAATATAACTAAGGTGGCATTTCAAACATGAGCAGGTATGGTTTATTTTCAAAGTGTGAACAAAGCGGTTCTCCCAGGAACAGAGAACTTCACCAGCCCTAGAGATGTAGCTATAGCAACCTTTACAATATTAACTTTCGTAATCCACAGGTGTTGAAGAGGCATAGATGTTTTCTCATAATTTATCTGCAGATAGATACTCTGATCTGCATAATAACTTGTATTTATGCCCCGAATATTGAGTACTTACAATTTTTCCTTACATTAGCAGCATGTCCATTCTTTATTTTATAGGGGGAGATTTTAAACTTGCCCTTGTCATCTGATAAAGTAGACAGATCCATTCTCTTTTGTTTGTTTTAAATCTCATTGCCAATAATCCTCAAACAATTTCCCACCGACTTTATCTGAATGACTTGTGGATGAGACAGAAGCCAAACAAAAGAAAATAGTCATGCTACTTTCCTATATGCATTACATGCAGATGAATCAATTACATCAAGGACAGACTGTTTCACTACAGAAAGCATAGACTGAACCCTTCCTATGTCAGATCACATTTAATTATCAACCACAACACTGTTAAACACACCAGGCCAAATTCTGTCCTGATTTACACCCCAGGAAAAATCACTGAAGTCGGTGGGGTTGCATGAAATATAAGCCAAGGCAGAATTTGGTCCACCATCAAACAACTCCAAAGAAGACCGGACCTTTGATAATAAAAATCCTCACTTCGCTGATACAATAAAGGAAGAAATTCAAGGCTCCAAGAGCAAAATGACCCTTCATTGTATTCTCTGCTAGTCTGCTAGGGAGTTCTCAACACAAGATAGTTCAGTCACACACTCATAATTTCCATCAAAGCCGGTTAAGGACATGTAATGAAATCTGTAAATCCTGCATCACTTGCCCCTTGCCCTCTTTTTCCTTTGTTCTCTCTTTCTCTTACCTTCTGAACATACTACTGCTTAGCTGTCCCCCTTCATTTCTTTTTGGTAGGCAATGGTAGAATGGATTTATTCATTGTATTACAGTAGTTTTTTCTGAAGACTCTGAGACCGTGGTCTAATTGTACTCGGCACTTTAGTGTGTATCTATGCAATAGGCACCTACACACATGCAGCAGTGTACATGTGTGTATAAACACACAAACTATATTACAAGAATGTTAAAGTTGCAGAGTCAAACACTCATAAATTAGGAAATGCCAGAATTAAGGTTGCCCGTTGAACCTTAATCCCCCCACTTTGTGCCTATGTGTTATGATACAATCTTTAATTATGATCACATCAAATGTTGCAGGGCAGGGGTGAAAAGCTGCTCTTTAGTCTGGATTGTACCCTGGTATGTCACAGCATGCTTATGGTATGTCACAGCTTCCTGGCCAGTTCTACTAAAAATTGTGTCTTGAGAGCAGGGTTTGAATAGTGTGCAGCAAATAAGGTGTGTCTTTTTCCATGCTAATTTTTCCACAGGATCCTTGCCTCCTTCAATGCACAGGATGGACAGTGCTTGCTTAATGAGCAACAGTTTGTCTAATTTGAATTTGTCTAGCTTCAGCTTTCAGCCACTGGTTCTTGTTATTTCTTGATTCACTAGATTAAATAGGCCCTTTAGTAGACAATCTTTTCTCCCCACGTAGGGGCATATGCACTGTAAACAAATCAAATCACCTCTCAGTCTTCTATTTGTTAAGCTAAACAAATAGAGCTCTTTGTGTCTCTCACTGTACGTCATTTTCTCCAGCCCTCAAATAATATTTGTAGTTCTTTTCTGCACACTTCAGTTTTTCAACATTCTTTTAAAAATGTGGACACCAGAACTGTACTCAGTATTCCAGTATGGATCTCACCAATGCCATAGACAGAAGAAAAATCACCTGCCCATTCCTACTCACTACTCCCCTATTTTTACATCCAAGGATCACATTAGCCCTTTTTGCCACAGAATCGCTCTAGAAGCTCATGTTGAGTTGCTTGTCTGCTGTGATCCCTAAATCCTTTTCAGAGTCCCTGCTTTCCTGGAAACAATTTTCCTTTCTGAAAGTCTGGCCTGCATGCTTTGTTCCTAGACATAGAACTCTGCATTTGGCTGTTTTAAAAACACATTTTGTTTGCATGGACCCGCCTTCCCAAACAATCCAGACTTCTCTGTATGACTGTCCTGTCCTCGTTATGATTTATGGCTCTGCCAATCTTTGTGGTATCTGTGAATTTTATCAGCGGCGATTTTAGATTTACTTCCAGCCTATGGATGGAAATGTTGAATTGTATTGGGCCTTGTACCGATCCCTGCAGAGCTCCACTAGAAGCACCTTCAATGAAGATTCACCACTGACCACTAGTTTTTGAGATCTGTCAGTTAGCCAGTTCTCAGTCCATTTCATGGGTGTTTTATTAATATTTTAGAGTGCTAATTTTTAATCAAATGTCTTACAAAAGTCTGAGTATTTTACATCTGCGCAGTGACCTTTATCAATCAAACTTTTACTGTCATCAAATAATGTAATTGGGTTTGTCCGATAAGACCTATTTCTCATAAAACCACATTAATTATATTTCTATCTTTAAATCTTTATTAATGGACTCCCATATCAGCTTTTCCATTATTTTGCCCAGGACTGATGTCAGGCTAACCAGTCTACAGTTAGCTGGGCCATCCTGCCTCCCCATTTTGAACAGTGGTACAACATTAACTATCTTCCTGTCTTCTGGAATTTCCTTGTTATTCCTAGGTTTATTAAAAAGTAACATCAGTGGGTGAGAGATCTCCCCAGCCAACTCTTTTAGGACTCTTGGGTACAAGTTGTATGGGCTGGCTAATTTTAAAACGTTTATCCCCCCTACCAGATGTTAACATCCTTGTCAGTTACTAATGGATTGGGAAGTACTTCATCAGCCTCATGTGATACAAGTACATCATCCTGCTTCTTTCCAAATATAAAACAAAAATATTTGTTGTACACTTCTGTCTTTTCTGCATCATTATTCACATTTTTACCATCTCCATCTAGGAATGGACCTACACTTTTGCTACCTAAACTCATCTTCTTCTCTGACCTTATCCCTTCCAGCCATGGATTTTTCCATGAGGTCTTTAATGTCTCTGATCAGTTTTGTACACTTCATAATTTTTAATTCATTTTGGTTGCTATCTATGCCCCCATTTTTGATTAGTTATATATTGCTTTTTTATTTCTCCTTTCTGCCTTCACTTTGCCACTGAAGCAGGATGGGCTTTTAGCCAGAGTTATTCTCAATCTTGATTGTGGAGTTGTGGCTTCTTGATCATCTGATAAACTGTTCTTAAAAAGATCTCAATTTTCATTCTCATTTTTCTGTCTAATTTTTTTCTCTTGGTCAATTTTGTTCAGAATTTTTCTCAGTTTTGGGAAATTAGGTCTTTTGAAGTACCAAAAATGCTACTGGTTGGGACTGTCCTCTGCCCACACTAAATGTAATCAGATTGTGGTGACTGGTTCCTAGGCAACTACCAACTTCCAGTACAGTGATGAATTCATCTTTATCCATCAGAATGAGGTTAAAATAGAGTTACCTTGTGTTGGGTGCAATATATTTTGTGTTTTAAAATTACAATGTATATTTTTTAGAAACTCTAACATTTTATTTCTGACTGCTTGAGACCATCAGGGTGTCTCTCCCAATTTTGTCCACCTTAACACAATTTTTCTGTCTACACATTACAGAAGGTGCTCAAGATATAATTCAGTCTGTTCTCTGGTTTGATTCTGTGGTCTGTAGCAGATTCCCATCAGTTCTCCTTCTAGGACTTAGTTAGTACATTGATCCATATGCATGCAAGATCCCGTGGCCCTGAGTTATCAATAACTCTAAACCAGATAATGGTATCTTTAGCATAGAGTGCCACCTTCTCCATCTCTTTTATCCTCTTCTATCCTTCTGAAACAGGTTGTATCCATCAATTTTAACATTGCAGTCATGTGAATCATCCCTCCAGGTTTAGTAATGACAATTCTATCACATTTCCTGTCATCAATGAGAATTTTCAATTCCTCTTGCTTGTTACCAAGACACCTAACATTGATATAAAAACAACTGAAAAATGTCTTCTCTTCGCTTCCATTATTGACATCAGTTCAATGTGTCTGAGACACATAGAGTAGGACACAGTCCTTGACCCAAGGAGCATATGATCTAAATAAAGGGGTATTATTATTCCAATTTTACAAATGGGAAACTGATAGGGTGACCAGATGTCTTGATTTTATAGGGACAGTCCCGATTTTGGGGTCTTTTTCTTATATAGGCTCCTATTACCCCCATCCCGATTTTTCACACTTGCTGTCTGGTCACCCTAGAAACTGAGGCACAAAGTGATTCGGTGACTTGCTCAAAGTCACATCCTAAATTAAAGTCACAGATTAACTCAGATTTTAGGATACTCAGAGCACCGCCTCAACCACAGGACCCAAACTTCCTCTCAAATAGTTTTCATCCCACATTGCTCCCATGTGCAAAAGCCTGTTTTTAGCAAGCTCGAGTAATTTTGTAGTTATCTAATGGAGTGGTGAATGCTATATACATATTGCTGAAAAACATATGTTCACATTAACCTGCAATATAAATAAATAGCTGCAAAAATACAACAACATTTTGGGAATCAAGATCAGTGCTTCTTTATATTCAAATGTCTTGATTTTTCACCTTGGCAAGCACTTCGGTGCAAGTTAGTGTGAAAAAATCATTGTGCTAGTGATTCTGACCCGTGTTTGGAAGGTTTCTATCAAGAATTAATTGACAAAGTCTGAGATGGAGCTGTTTATGAGAAAGTATCTGCACTATTTTTCAAAATAGGAATATGCAAACTCCTTTGCTGTAGGGATACCTAACTTTTAATTGCTGAATTTATTGCTAACTGCAGTCATTTTATAGCAAACGCAATATACTTAGTGTGAATAAATTCCAAAAATGATTAGGCTTAATTATCAACACCCCCGAGATTTACTATTTTTATTGGCTTTCACTATTTTTAGTAGTTTTTAAAACCTTGCATGGGTGCTATATTTTAGAATTAGCGCTCTGAACGCCAGCTGGTTTTCACTCAGCTAAGTGTTTTATCTAGAAGATTAGATTACACACCCTAGGGAAGAAAGAGACTTAAATACATTGTACAGCAGGTAACATGCTTGGGGCTGTGTATTGTGTCATTAAGAGCAATATGAGAAACCAGCAAGGCTGATCTTAATCTCACTGATCACCTCAATTAACACAATCCCTACAGTGTCCTCCTTGAAATTCAGTCCCCATGCTTTCTTGTTCTGTTTGTTTAGGTAGTATAATCTTCTTTATAAAACCATAGCTACTGGTAAAATAGTCCATATTAAGTAAGTGGGGATGTGGCAGTTATAGAAGAAGCCACATGCCTAATTGACATGGAAATCAACCAATTGACTGTTTAGGCGTCCAAGGAAAGACATGTATTAGGTAGGGGCCTTTTAAAAAAACGAAAGGAACAAGGCTAATTATAAATAGAATGCTCAAGCGATTAGATTCATAGCAACCTGTCTATACTTACAGTAAATATCTTTATCATTTGGAAAGTATCTTCTTCTGTGTACCAACATAAGCAAACAGCACAAATAGGGCCTGATCCTGCAATTCTTTACTCATGTGACTAGTCTCTACTCATGTGGAGGTTACTTGCATGAGTAAGGACTACTCTAGTGAGTAGAAGTTTGCGGGATTGGACCCATAGATCTTGATGAAATCATTTTGCTATTATCTGTTTTCTTCCTTCCCAATAGCATAGAACAGAAATTACACGTATATTATTTTGTATCAAAATTGTATGCAAGGCTAAGAAAAAAAGTACGGGTGCAGTAAAAAGTATGGGAAGCTAGTAAAGCATGGGTTTGGAGACTGACAGTCATCAGCTGGTGAGGGGCACAGGACAAACTCCACATCCATGACTGCTTTGTGCTCGCCAATCTTCTGATGCTCGGGATGGTTTTCAATATGTGTCCCATGGCCAAGATGCCACTGAAAACTATTCAGATCATAATGGGTGAGAGACTCTGCAAAGCACCTTCCCCTTAGGCTGTGTGGTGGTGGGCTGGTATCTGCCTCTACAGCGTGTCCTTTAATAAAACTTCATTTCATCTCAGTGATCCCAGCTGTGTCGAGATGAGTTTTACTCCTCCCCCCCCCCGCCCATGTTTCAAAAAGGCGACTGATAGCTCAGCGCTGTGGCAACAGTCACATTTCCTTCCCCTTAGCATAAGGGGTTGTGTCTGGCGGGGGGCAGGTGAAGGGTGAAATGTTCCTTTTTGAACATTAAACACTTAATCGGTTGAATACTTAAATATTTCACCTCTATCAATTTTTTAAACCAGTTCAGCTCTTAAAGCTCACTTCCTGACTGCCATGAAATCAACAGACAAGGCTCCAATCGTGAATATCCGCAGCAGCTAGATTTGAGTCTCCTGCCAAAATTTGTAAAGTGCAATGCACCTGTTCTGAGCTAAGAAACCTCTGTCTTTTATATTACCTCTTCCCATTGACTTCCAGGAATATTCTCCAAGGGGGGAACATTCTTCTGCTATTGATGAAGCAAACATATGTAAGAATTTCCCATTGACATTCCTTTACAATGGAAGGGCTGCCTCATTTGCATCACTGTGTTTTATATGTAGATGGGCTAAAATAAAATTATTCTCAGATGCCTATATAAACATTGAGGAGTGCTCCCGGGCTTGGGTTCATAGCAGTTTGTTTCTTTCTTCTCACATTCTGAAAGCTGTGCATTGTGGTCGCTTGGATTTCAAGGGAGATCTTGAGGGAAATTTGTGCCTGTGCTTAACAAACAGATGACACAAAAAGACAATTTCAAGATGAATAATTAATCAAACTGACACAGCCCAGGTGGGCAGCTGGTGCATTATAACTAGAAATGGGCCAAAATCAGAGCTTCAGGTCCTAGCACTCCTTGAATTTTGGAGAAGTTCTGATCCAGACTGGGATTGCAGCTCTGTGGCTTAGACCCATCTATAACTATGCTCATAAGGGACAGGTTTGTCCAGTCAGGATGCATGGCAGGAGTATGATTTAGTGATGACACTGGAGCTTGTCTAATGCAAATTGCAAGCCAAGGACATGGGCCTGTAAAAATGAAGAAAAGTGACTCTTAGGTCACCTTCCCCTCCCCTTACCCCAAATGACCAGCAGTTTTGTAGTGTTGCTTTAGTGCACGAGTATTGCTTGTTTTAAATGTCGTGAGTAGAACTGGTAACAAAAATGTCAAAAAATGTGATTTCAAGGACAAGACCATTCTTCATGGGTGATCCGGCTCACTGGAGATTTTCCACATTTGGGGGGCTTGAGCTGGGGGAACGTGGAGAGACCAGTTAAGATGGCTTAGGGTCCCTTTGTGCCACCATGCCATACAGAAGAACCATAGCGGGACTGTGGGTCTATCCCATAGACTGTTTTTGGAGTGGAATTTTATTAGTGTTCAAATGCTAAAACAGGAAAGAAGGGACGGAAAGAGTGATTAAGAGCATATGGGATGGCTGATGAAAAGAGAAAGGAAGCCATGTATGATTATTGCAGACAGGTGAAAAACTATCATCCTGTCTGGTCTAGTGGGGATTAGACAGGGTAGTTCAGTGGACAGGACACAGGCCTAGAAGTCCTGAGATCTAGATACTGCAGCCTCTGTTACAGACTCCTTGTGACACCTCAGGCAAGTTGCTGTGCCTCGGTTTCCTTTCTCTAAAAATCTGAATAATGAAACGTATTGGTTGTTACAAAGTGCTTTGTATTTGATGAAACACATTATGTAAGCACTAACTTTTATTATTCTAATGAGGCTGCAAAATGATGTCTTTCTTGCAAATTGATCTTTAAAACATGAAGCATTAGGATGGTGACTGAAATCATTAGTATCAAATTGCTCTGCTTTTGCCCTGTCACACTGAGACTTCAAAGCAAAATTGTCTTGTGGGTGTTTATAAGGTTTTATAAGGATAACTTGTCTTAGGTCTTTAGTGAAAAAATAATCAGACTTTTTCATACTGAATAATTATACAGTGAAGGGAAGGATCAATATTTTCCTACCGTTCTGTGCTGAAGCTCTGTTTTGATTCTTGAATTTTAAAAACATTTACAATTGAAACGAAGAGGAAATGCCAATAATTGTTAACAGACTATTTAGAAAATAATTATAGGCTGGATTCACCGCTGCATAACTCCAGAGGAATTCAGTGGGGCTTCAGGCCCTATGCTTAAACTGTGACCATACTGGCAGCTTTTCTGCTGCTGTTTGGCTCAGATTATAAGCTATTTGGGGCAGGCGTGATCTTTTTGTTCTGTGTTTGTATAGTGCCTAGCCCAATGGAGTCCTGATCCACGACTAATAATGAATTATATTGTAGGGCCACAGCAATATCATGTCACCGGAGTGGCACAAAGTAGCCAGAGTGATCCATGGATTACAACATGGAAATGGAACAGTCAAATCTTTCAGAACTTATTTCTTTCAAGCAGCCAGTTTGCTGACTTTTTTATTGTCAAAGACTGTAGTTCCTGGGTTCATGTTACAAAGTACCTAGCATCTGATAATATATGGAGCTATGCCTATCTCATAAAACTGGAAGGACCTTGAGTACTGTCCCCTGACAAATTTTTGCCCCAGATCCCTAAATGGCCCCCTCAAGGATTGAACTCACAACCCTGGGTTTAGCAGGCTAGTGCTCAAACCACTGAGCTATCCCTCCCCCCGTAATTAATTAACGATAACATTGTTGTTATGACTGGAGTCAAATGAAGGAAAGAGCAATACTGTGGCTGAGATGCAGCTGCGGAGTATTACGGTTATGCAATTTTATGTCAAGCCAGTTCATTAGCATTTAAATCGGTTCTTAAATATTATCCTTGAAACTTGCAGTAATGTAAGCCTTAAATCCAGTGATGATAGAGGCGTGAGTTTAATGACTAATTTTGGCCTTAATTTTGAACCTGCTAAATTGCTACTATAAAGCCATGCAATTTCACAAGGCTGCTTTAAAATGCATGGATTTGTGCTTTGCCTTTAACAGGTAAAAAGTAGACCTTACCCCATGTCCATATTTGAAATCAGTAGCAAGCTGTGCAACACCTTGACATAAACCTCTCATTGATTATAGTTACACTCCTGACAACTTGAAACCCAGGACAACAGATATATCTTTTAAGCCATGTATCAGACATAAAGTATAAATCAGAGGAGCTGGATGACTGTGGATTGAATACACTAGCTTTTCACCTCTGAATACCAACTTGGGTTCAAAACTGGTGTAAATTACCAGTGAAATGAGTCTGTCAGCCTTAATCCAGTCCCAGTGCACATTTGATCACCTCACACAATTTAGCACAATTCTGTGTTTCTGTCAGCCTCTGCTCATCAAAGGTCCAAGTTTGTAATAGTGCAGGGATCATAGACTATGAGTGAAATGCTTTGACAAAGTTGTGCAAGGACAGACGTCATGACACAAGCCATCTGCAATACCTGGATATACACACTACAACAGTCTCTCACCTTCATCAATGCTAATATTTAGCAATTGTTTCCTTGGTTAAAAAACAAACAAATAAAAAACCAAACAAGCAATAAAAAGCTTTCACATAACCAGAAAAGATCTGAACAGATTCCATTTTAAAACTCAATCCAGTGATTTTTTTGGTGACCTTTCCTGATTAGGACTATATTTTCATCCATTTATTTGGCTCTATTAGGTAATGCACTGTCATGAAATGTGTAATCCTCATGAGTTTTATGGGTTAATTAATTTATTTTTCAACTGTGGTTTCTATGGATGAGTAATCTGGTGCCACATATTTCAGTCACAACTGAAACTAAAAATTCTTCAGAAGCTGACAAGCTAAACAAATGGACACTTTAGTAACACTGCATTGCTCATCTGTTTGAGACTATGTTTTAATTAACTGGAGAATGATAAGATGTTTCATTAGGTGGAAATTACTAAAGGACCCGGAGAAAAAGAAAAATATTTAATGAAATGGAATGCTTATGCTATTAGTCTCAGTAGGTTGTCTCCACTCATGTTATAAAAGAATCACCCCATAATCTTGTCCTCTGAGAACCCTGATGTGGGAACAGCTTTAGATGATGAAGGAAAGTTCCACAACAGTGATAATGACACATCTCCAATATCACATTAAAAAAGTTGCTCGGTAACTTCATTGTTGATAACTACTCAGGGAGAAAATCAGTATTCGATGTGGTAAAGGCGAGGTCAAGCTCTGTATAATTCCCATATGCTTAACAAGCAGTGCTGCAGGGAACTCAGAGATGGAGTTGAAATTACTGTAGTAGAATTATATTTTATTAAATTAAAGCTTCAAAGTGAAGGGAGTGACCACAATTTATCTCCAATAATAAAAGTTTGATTATGAACCGAATGTCACAAGTTCAGTAAAGTGCCTTTCACTTAATACTAAATTCACTTCTTTTGCCAGGAACCTTTTCCCACCCATTAAAACATTAGGCATCTTGCTCTGTGTTCTTGTACTGTATAAAATTGGAAACTCAACAATCTGGGGTTTCATTCTTCTTCTTTATTTTAATATTTCTTCACAAAGGACTTGCTGTACCTGTAAAATTAATGGATTGAGTACCTAGCTAACAACAATTTTGCCACCCTTAAAGGGATGTGGAGAGATGGGACTGAAGCAAATTCCCGGAACCAAGTCCCTTTGAGAGAGTTTGAATCCAGGTCCAGATGTGAACTTCTCAGGTGGTCCAAAGCAGCGCCCTGGGTCTCAACCAACTTTGGGAAAGGGTTAATCCATGGGTAGATCTGAACTATATGGCTGGTGCTCATCTCTAATCTTCATTGTATCAGGCGTGTTTCTCATTATGGTCCTGATCCAAGCCCAGTGAAGTCAGTGGGAGTCTTAACATTGTCTTCAGTGGGCTTTGTATCAGATCCCATAATATTGGGAAAGAAGGTCTAATAACCTGTTCTTCTGGCTCTAAGGAGGGCAAAATGTCTTATGTGTCATAATGTCTTCATGCTTCAGGTGTAACTTTCTGTTTTCTTCCCACCCCTTTCTTTTGGAGATGCTTTGACTCTTTCTGCCATCTGTTCTTTCAGTGACCGTAAGAATTGGCCAGCCTGCTTCTGGTTTAGTATTTTTCAAATCCTGTAGAACTGTGTTTTTAAGTTTTGCTTTTCACAACACATGTTTTTCCCTCTTCATCTTAAACCTTTTTCCCTCCAAGGGGAATATAATGTTAAGAAAACATGTACTCCTAATGGAAGTCAGTTTTGGGTGTGACATTCATTCTTTCCCTGCATGTAGGGCTACCAGGGGAATAAAATAATAATCATTTTTTAAAAAAATGCAGAACCAAACTTAATTCAAGTCTCAAAAGTTTTGGGTTCTATTCTGAGGGCTTGCTTCAATTCACAGCAAGACCAATGGGCATTTTTAAATTGACTTTGATGGGAGTTGGATTAGGCCCTTCATTTTGACCTCATAGTTGTCAAATGGGTTCTAAATTTGGCCATTTGGTTTCTTTCATCTTTAAAGGAAAAGTAAATGCCCCAGAAATGCCATTTTACATGTGTGATTCATGCGTTTCCATGGCCCATAGCACTATGGAGGCCTTCTAATATTTCAGAAGAAAAACTCCCTCTGTGGATCCAAAGATTATACCTGCCTTATTTGAAATGCCTAATACTAGTTCTACTTAAGTCAATTGGACTGCTTAGCTGAGTATGGCAAGAAAGATTGGGTCCTAAAAGAACAAGTATGTCCATGCAGTTCAACCATAACTATAGTGTGATGCCTCAGAAAGAGGCCTAAGAGCATCTCTGATACAAAGCCAGCAGCCCATAGCATGTCCTAGTAGATCCCTGGCAGCCACAGAAAGGGGATATGCTCAGATAGAAAAGGAGCTTTTGGCTGTGCTCTTTCAAATGGAATGATTCCATCAGTTCTCCTTTGGGCGCAGGGTGGGTGTGCAGTCTGATCACAAACCATTACAGAGCATCATGAGGAGGCCATTGCTGAGTGCACCCAAGCGACTACAACACTTGTTATTGAGAATCCTGTCCTATGAGGTGAGGCTAAGGTAGTGCCCTGGAAAGTCATTACTGATGGCAGATACAATGAGTGGGGCATACCTTGCAAAGTACAACACTGTTGGCTCTGTGGAACAGGAAATAGAAATTATCAACATGCTACAATGTGTTTGCATCTCTGTGGGAGGCTCCAGACGATCCAACAAAGCACTGAACAGGAGGTGTTGCTATAGGCAATAAAATGATACATACTCCAGGACTGCCCTGAGCAAAGTGCCACAAGAGGTTACCCCCTACTACCAGGTGAGGGATGAGCTCATGTTTCAGACTTGAGGATAGAGGCTTGCCTGAGGTGAGCCAGGAAGTTTATCTGCTGGCCAGGCATGAATACCCAATTGAGAGCAAATATGGAACAGTGCCAGGTGTGCAGAGAATATAGTAATTGATAACAGAAGGAGGCTCTACAGTTTATAAAATCCCAACCTTGCTCTGGGAAAAAGAACAGATATTCACTGTTAATGACAGGAAGTACAGGTCACAGTAGATTATTACTCCCGTTTCTGGGAGGTGAACAATCTGGAGGACAATCAGGTAAGAACTGTGATCAGGAAACTTAAAATTTTGCAAGGTATGACATACTTGACACTATGCTCAGGCCACAATGTACTCCAGCAGAATTCAAATGATTCAGCACCAAATGGGAATTTGAGCACAAAATGTCTTCCCCTGGATACCCACAAAGCAATGGGAAGGCAAAGTTGGTAGGAAAGACAACCAATGGACTGATGGCAAAGGCAAAACAGACAGAGAGGGATCCCTACTTGGCAATGTTGGACCATCACAATACACCCTCCCAGGGACTGGATAGTTGCTCAGTCAGAGACTTATGGGGCAGACAATCAAGACTCTGCTTTCCACGATAGGTAGTCTGCTGCAGCCCTGAAGAGGAACAATGAACAATACACAAAAGTAGTTAAGAAAACACCAAGCTAGAGACACAGCCAGCTACAGCCAATGGCCTGGGGCCACTACGGACAAGGGAGCAGATCCGGGTCCAGCCATCGAATAGCCACAAATCAATGGCAAAAAGCAACAGTCCAAACTGCAATGGGACACAGGTCATATGAGACATCTACAGGCTCAGGACAGCAGTGAAGACAAAACCAAAGACAACTGTGGAGTAGTGGCACACAGCTGACACACCTGGACAGATAAAGCAAACCTAGAACCAGGAGGCCATAGAAACAGCTTCAGCCATCAGCTGGCCTGATGTAGGAGAGTTAAATGAAACAAGGAATATGAGCAATACAGAGGACCAACAGGAGGCCACCCAGCAGAATGAAGGCAGCAACAGTGTGGCTGCCCCACTCCAAGATAAAAAGCATTAAGATCAGCTGAGGGAGGATGGCGAGGTAGTTGGCCCAAGGTGTGGCTGGCTTAATCAGACCACAGCTAGCCTGGATAAAAGGGCTGTGGGGCCAGGAGACAGAGAGTCTCACTCTAGCCCTGGAGTTGGAAGGGCTAGCTGCCTGGGAGCAAGGTACTTGAAGCAGAGCAGTGCTGGGGAAAAGGGCAAGAGGAGCTGGGGAGCTCCAGCCTGGCAACTCCCCAGGCTGAGGCCTTGTGCAAGGCCTAAAGAGGTACTGGGGCTACAGAGGTGCAGCCCGGGGATAGGCAGAGGCAGCTGGTCCAACCCCCTTGCCAATGATGAGTGGCCATTAGAGACTGCAGTCTGCCCCAGTGAACGAGGGCTAGATGCTGACTGACAGTAGCCACTGAGGCAAGGTGGGGATAGAGGGTTGGGGGTTCCCCTGGGAGGAAAGACCCAGAGTGGGGGTACTGCAGGGGCAGAACCCAGAGGTAAAATGGCACCGGGGTCCGGGAGGGACACGGGGGCCTGAGGCAAGCGAGACACCGGCCAGCAGGGGGCACTCCATGGCTGGAGGTTGAGCTAATTCCCAAAAGACCAGCAGGAGGCGCCGCACCAGTGAGTCTCAACAAGGCCACAGTGAGATGGCAATAAAGGCAAGACCCCCTTAGGTGGGCTATGAGCTAGTAACCTTTGGCTCCAATAAGTCAGAACATGCATGCACAAAAGACACAACAAAAATTGTTTAAAGGAAAGATGTAGCAACCTGCATAGAACTTGGAGGTCAGAGCACAGGTTGCAGGAGGAGAGTTTGGAGGATGCACCAGGAAGTCACGTGTATTGAACACAAGCTGCAGTTGGAGCATGTTTGTAAATAGTTCTCTTAACAAAAAGAGTCAGTTTAGTTTTATGAGCATAGAGTCTTTTCATGTTCTTAGTCAGCACGAAGTACATGGAGCACTTGACATTCTCTACTGTAAGTTTAGGTATAGGATGTTTAGGGAGTACTGCAAATGCCAAAGTGAAGTTGTTTATTTTGGTGAGGCAGAGATGGCAAGAAGGCCCGCCGATGTGGGGAGGGCAAAGGCAGCAATTGCCCAGTGTCCCGGGCGATTTAAAAGGGCCTGGAAGCTTCCGGCCACCGGCAGCAACACTGCAGGGCAAAGGCAGGCTGCCTGCCCACCCTCGCTCTGCGCTGCTCCCGGAAGCAGCCAGCATATCCCTGCAGCCCCTGAGGAGGGGATTTCCACCCACTGCCCCCCGCCCCGAGTGCCGACTCCGCAGCTCCCATTGTCTGGGAACTGCGGCCAATGGAAGCTGCGGGGGCGGTGCCTGAGGGCAGCGGCATGTGGAGACCTCCTGGGCCCAATGCCTAGGAGCCGCTGCCAGACGGGTGTGCCGGTCACTTTCGGAAGCCACCTGAGGTAAGCGCTGACTCCCTGATCCCCTCGCGCACCCCAACCCCCTGCCCCAGCCTAGAACCCGCACCCAAACTCCCTCCCAGAACCTGTCCCCCACACCCCCTCCCACACCCAAACTCCCTCCCAGAGCCCACACCCCTCCCACACCCCAACCCCCTGCCCCAGCCTAGAACCCGCACCCAAATTCCCTCCCAGAACCTGCCCCCCACAACCCCTCCCACACCCAAACTCCCTCCCAGAGCCTGCACCCCTCCTGCACCCCAACCCCCTTGCCTCAGCCTGGTGAAAGTGAGCGAGGGTGGGGGAGAGTGAGCAATGGAGGGAGGGGGGATGGAGTGAGCAGGGGGCAGGGCCTTGGAGAAAGGACAGGACAGGGGCATGGTCTCAGGGAAGGGATGGGGCAGGGGGTGGGGCAGGGGTCTTTGGATTTGCGCGATTAGACAGTTGACAACCCTACTGGGCGGGCATGTGAAAGCCCTGGCTATGCAGGAAGAGGATGTGGGATGTACAGCACCGCCAAAATGTCAGGCGGACCACGTCTGCATGGGCGCAGCTTGAGCATGTCTGGGGGCCCATTGACTGTTCTGCCCTGGGGCCTGGAATTGCTGTCAGCGGGCCTGGTGTCAAGTTTTTAAAGGTGCTATTTGACTGTAAACCTTAATACATGACATGTAACTTTTATTTTTTCTGCAATCTATCATACTGTCCTTTAGAAGTCAAAAGATCGCCTGAAAAATATACTTTTGACAATGAACCAATAAAATATATATTGTTTTCTTTCAGTGGAATAATGGCTTGAATTAGAATATTGCTAGGTAATATAGAACTATGTATAATTTTGAAACACTGTATTGCTTTTTTTAACTACGAATAGTTAGACGTTAATGACTTACTTAATTATGGATTAAACAAAATGCAAAAGAGACAAGCAGGTAATATTTTCAAAAGCACCCTAATGACTTAGGCTTAGATCATAGGATTTAGGCTTCCAAGTCACTTGGTGCTTTTGAATCCCCTCACCTTCCGAATATCTATAGTTTTCCTCCATTTGGAACTTTGGCCAAAGATCTGCTTTCTGCAGGAGAGGGGGAAGAGGGCTGCCAAGGAGTTGTAGCCATTTCCCCGATTCTCTGTCTGGATCTGCCCCTGTCTCATCCCCACAGTAAGTTAGAGCAGTCTAGAGGTTGTGCTAAACTGCGCCAGCAAGGAAAGCTCCTCAAGGAAGCATCCACAGCTAGGGAAAGCCTGAACACTGTGGCCCTGATCCACAAAGATACTTAGGTGCTCAAGTCCCATTTTTAGGTACCACTGTGATCCACAAAACTCCCACTCGGCTGCCACCAAATCTTGTAAGCACCTAAAGTCACTTGACACCTAAGTGTTTGCAGTAAAAGTCCCCATGGCACCTATATTTCTGTCTCTGGACACGCACACTGCTGCCTTCCTCTAGCATGTGGTGTGGGCACCCCTCTCCCCCCTGAGCCCCAGAATGATTCACAAACCCAGGGAAACTGGGTGCTCCTCCATCTAACTTGTGTGTTGGGCATGATCCAATAGGCATGCTCAGAGGCTGCCTAAATCCACACAAAGCAGCCCAGGGAAGGAGGATGTCCCTGATATCCTTTAGGCCTGTGGTTAGAGCACTCACCTGATGGGGAGAAGGGATTTGAGCAGGACCGTGCCACCTCTCTGGCGAGCGCCCTACCTGCTGGACTATGGAATATTCTGCTCTCTTGAAGTTGGTCCACTTTAATTAAATAATTGAATATTAATTGGGCCAGAGACTGAGAATGACACTCCAGCCCCATGGTTGGGGCATTCATCTGAGAGGTGGCAGATCCCTGTTCAAATCCCTCCTCATCCGGTAGATGGGGTACTTGAACTGATGGCCTCCCACATCCCAGGTAAGAGCCCTGACCAGTGGGCTGCAGGTAAAAGGGAGGTCCTCTTGCTCTCCCAGCTGCTTTGTGTAGATTGAGGTGGCCTCTGAGCATGCCTACCTGATTAGGCCCCATACGTGAGTTAGGTGGAGAAGCACCCATCTTCCCCTGGTATGGGTCACTAGCAGAGATAAGCTCCTCTCTGCAGCCTGGACTTGGGCACCTGTGTCCGGGAGAGGGCAGGGCATAGGAGACATCCCTCTCATCAGCACCTCCCATTGGCTAGCTTAAGTAGCTCCTTGCCTAATGTGTTGGCTTTTGTGGATCCCATTCTAAGGCACCTGTCTCTCCCCATTCATTGTGTAAGAAGCCCAGGCATCTAACTCAGGCTTTGTGGGTTGCAGGTTGTTCCTGTGATTTTCTAGATGCCTAAAAGTTAGGTATTGTGCCTTTGTTAGGCCCCTTTGTGGATCCAGGCCTGTGTGCTTTGGCTACACCCCCTCCTTGCTCTCGACGTTGGCCCCTATAGTAGGAGCAGCAGGGGAAGGTAGACTAAGAACCTGGTATGCCAAGCTGTACATCTGCTGGAGACTCCCCATGCCTTATGAATCCTCAGTTATGGAGATATAGTTTCCTCTCCCAAAGGAGCAGAGCAGGGCTGAAAATCTGTCCCTTTGTATTACATATAGTTCTGTATATGCAGTAGACCTAGCTACATGAAATTAATGAAACTATACATTGTTAATGCTGCTGCAAGTAAGCAATAACAACAAGAGAAGGTGGTGTTTGTTTTGTTTTGTGTTCAATAATATATAGAAACTGTGGATGCGCCTTAACATATTCGAGATGCATGTTCGGATCACTTCATTCCTGTTTCCCTATCTGGAAAATAATGATAGTGATACTTCCCTTTCTTTTTTAAAGTGTTTTGAGAGGTCTGGATAAAAAGAGCTATATAAGAGCTAAGACTTATGATTATGACCATCATTATTATTGACATTTCTCTGCTATATTTTAATTTGGTAGGATTTGTTATATATATGTCCTCTAAGAATGAACCTGACTTAGATTCACTTGAGTTAGTGAGCGAAAAAGTGAATTATTTTGTTAATTTCCCATAGGAAAAAAGAAAAGGGTCTCTGCATACTCATATGTGTCAGGAAGCTCACATGATGTGGAGAGGTCTTGAGTTGCTCAGCAATTAAACTTTTGTGGAATAAGGGGAGGTGATCATTAAAACACTGATCTGAGCAGTGGGAGGGGAGCGGGGAATTGCTACATGACATAATTAGATGACATCATCTCAAGAACACACAACCTGAGCTATTGGTCTTTCTTGCAGGATCATGAAATATGCTTAGCGGGTGGGCTGTAATAAGGATGCTTAGCCAGGCCTTTGTACAGTTCTACTTGTGGTCTTCTGAAAGACAGGAAGGAGAAACGGGCTGTGGGGAGATAAGCAAAGGGATTCCTCTGGGTGGGGTGTCTCTCAGTTGCTCCAAGCAAAAGTCAGGGCTTCATTTGTATGAATGGGTGTTTGTGAATTTTATTAAATCTCTTCTTTATTGTTATGAACATAAGCATCCATCGATTCATAGATATTAAAGCCAAAAGGTACTATTGTGATCATCTAGTCAGCTCTCCTGGATTAACACAGGCCAGAGATATTGTACCCAGCGATCAAGCCCATAATTTTATGGTTTAACTAGAGCACATATTTTAGAAATATATCCAGTCTCGATTCAGCTTTTCAGGTGATGGAGAATTGCCACACTGGATCAAACCAATGGGCTACGTAGACCAGTACCTGTCTCTGAGAGGGGCCAGCACCAGCGGTTTCAGAGGAAGATACAAGAAACTCCATAGTGCATAATTATGAATTAACCTGCTAATAGAGAAATGTTCTTTTTAACCCCATCCATTAAGTGGTTGGTTCATGCCCTGAAGCATGATTTTATTTCCCTTATTAAAAATACATTTTTATCCTCTAATGTAACTTTGGATGTTCTCATTATCCACATTAACATCTTATTTTTAATCACGCTAGAATATCACACAACCCTCTCTTCCGCACCTCTCTTTAACAAGTGGTGAATGTTTGGTGTAATCATCTGGAGGGGCTAGATCAAGGTGCTGGAAGGCTGGCATCCTTCCAGAAGCTGAGATAAGTAGCCTGTTATAGTAGTGGTAGGATGTGTGTCTGTGGGTGGAGGAGAAGAGGATATGAACTGTGAGGTGGCTTCACTTTTCCATTTCCTTGCTCTTGTGGGTTCGTGTCAGGCATGTGTTATGAAGTCTTATAAAACTTGGCTTGAGAGTCTTATACAGATAATTATTTTTGTTAACCTATAGGGCTTGATTTTGTTTTTGTGTTTATGCGATCAGCTTCATTTATATTAGTTGGATAGCTAGGGGAGCACAGAATTCAGGACTGGGCCCATACATGGAAAAATGAAGGGAAGTGGATTTGGTATTTTTTTTAATAGAAATCACTTTCCCTGTGCTTGGAAGTCACCAGAGACCTCAAATAAAAAGCAATCTGTCAGTGGTTAGGTGACACTTCAAAATAAACATTTTCTCCTCTATGGAATAGCGTAAGGAGTGGGTTCTGAGTGGAAGAACAAAAGTGCTGCAAATGAGATACTTGCACTAAATTAATCGAGAGACACCTATCCACATTACATGATATTTTCTCCTTTAAAAAAGGGAAACCAACCCAGAAATCAGCCTTTAATAAATGGAAGAAAGACAGAAGTATATCTACAAACTGCACAGAGATTGGAAGCTCTTTTGATGGCCCACAGGGAAGCTTTAGGAAGGTAATTTTGCTACCAAACGAATGTTCAAAAGGGTGAACTAAATATGCTTTCAAAATGTATGATTGCTGTAAGTAATTCAAATTACCTACTCTAGCTCATATTACATCTTTCTGTGGAGATCACAAAAGCACTTAAATTTTTACCTATGATGTGGCAGAAATCCCTGAGGAAAGTCTAAATCCACCTACAAGCACTGCCATGAGAAATATTGTGAGAGTACTGTAACACTACCACCCAGTACATCTATAGTTAAAGGTCTGACAGCATTTCCTCCATAATGTTAAGCCTTTTGTTCAGAAGTTTATCGCTGAGATGTGCAAAAATTCACTCCAGGCTGTAGTTGGCAAAGAAGGTTTCGGCCAAGGAACAATATTTCTTGGCAGTTTGTCCTCTTCTTTAAAGTTATGACTGAAAAAGGAGCCATGCGCTCTGTGGTTTCCGAGCCTGCGTGTGCTCCTATTACTCAGAAAATGACTTTGATTTGTAGAATGAAATTGTGCAGGTTCTTAGTCTAGAATGTTGGGGGTTTTTTTGTTTGTTTTTTTAATTTAGAGGTTTTGTGGCAATTGCAGTTACTATAGGCTGTGCAGCATATTCTCTTTGAAGTATGAAAACTTCCATAAGTGCTGTGGCCCAAACAACCTTCTCTCAGGTAAAACTCCCAGTAACTTCAGCAGGAGGATTTGACTGATTAGGGACTGCAGTACTTACCGCTGCTGCAGCATTCTGTCTATAACCCACAAAACATAGGAATGGCTGAGCAAAAACTTTGCAAAAACCCCAGAAACCGAACAACTCTTGTCTGGTTTCAAGTTTTGTTACACATTAGAAACTCTGCTCGGGTCTGTTGAAAGGGTTGCAGACCTTGTGAGTGAAGCTGGGTCCAGTTTCAAGCAAAGTCTGTTCTGAGTTAGGGTTTTGACTTGAAACCTGGTGAAACTTTTTGCTGAGTTCTGCTTTGCATTGGGGGGCAGAGGGAGGGTGTGTGATTGAATCCAAAACCTCAAACTCAGAGGGATGAACCTATGTGAAGTGAAAACCTAAAAGAGATTCTTCACACAAGCCCCTGAGAAATGAAACTGCTGAGTCATGCATGGTTCTTTGAATGGCCCCACTGAAGTCAGTAGCAGGAGCAAAGAGAACTCTCTTATGACCCTTCCTCCAGAGTACTTTGAGTGTAACTGACCTTGCTGCTCCAGAGCTGAGTGTTGACTCTCTAGACTCTCAGGGTATATCTAAACACTGCAGTGTAAGACCAGGGTTACTGGGACTCAAGTCAGCTGACCTGTGTTAGGGAATCCTGGGCTTGAGCTTCTACATTGTATTTTAACCCTATTTTAAGACCTCTCTAACTCATGCTCGAATCTAGGGATCTGGTGTCCACACTGCAGCGTGCAGACCCGAGTCAATGTAACCATATTGCAGAGTCCCTAGCACCTACCCTTATCCCCCTGAAATGTGGCAGATCTACCCCTAGCACTGTGGGAAAACTTCACTGTCCACCCTACACATTACCAGGAAGCAGCTCACTTTGCAAAAGGCTTGATCGGTTCACTCTCCACTGCAAACCCAGGAGGCTCTCTGACAGTGCGCTTGCAGATCAGTGATGAGAAGAGAATGGGTTAATGCTGACACAAGCTGCTGCCATTTTCCAAGGGGAGAATGGGGCTTCCGTTTTCAATAGTGGATTGCAGGTTGTTGGGATAGAGAGGACCAAGGAAGTTGTCCCATGGGATACTTGTGGGATACTTCCAGCTGACTCCTGGGACCCGAGCCAAGCAGGGCTGCATCTACACTGCAAACCCTGGGTCCTAGCTTAACTTGAGCTCAGACCCTCCAGCCTGGAACCCTGTGTTCGAGCCCTGGGTTAGCGCAATGGCAGTGTAGATACAAGAGGTGGTTAGGCTTGAGCCTGGGCTCAAACATGGGCTTACATTGCAGTGTAGACGTCACATGCATTCAAGGTATTGCTCTGTCACCCTGACTGCTGGATTGAGTGTTAACCGAGTGCTTTTACCGATTCTACCAAATTAATTGCACAATTGAATGTTCTTGGGTTTTCTTTCTTTTTCTCTCTCTCAAGTGGTCAGGTAAGGGTTAGCAAAGGTGTTAGCAGTTGCTCTAGTTTATTGCTGTTAGTTTGACTGTAACATTAAAGCTTGGTGCCAGTGGGAAATCCTTCATTGTAACCCTCCTCGGAAAGTTATAGATAGTTAAGGGGGGAGCTCAGCTGAGTGAGGTGGAGGAAGAAGAATCAGCCTGAAGAATAGAAGGTCTGGACAGTGAATCCATCTCAGCCCACCTAGCTCCCTAGTCACCTTAGGGTAAGACTCGCCTTGACTGTTAGATAGTTTGTAGTCAGGGAAATGACAGTAGGATTATCCTTCCCTGTTAAATAGAGGTTTGAAAGAAGACTTAGGCCTGGTCTACACTAGGAGTTTATGTCGAATTTAGCAGCATTAACTCGAATTAACCCTGCACCCGTCCACACAACGAAGCTATTTATTTTGACATAAAGGGCTCTTTACATCGATTTCTGTACTCCTCCCCGATGAGGGGAGTAGCGCTAAATTCGACATGGCCATGTCGAATTAGGGTTAGTGTGGACGGAATTCGACGCTAATAGCTCCGGGAGCTATCCCAGAGTGCACCACTCTGTGGGCGCTCTGGACAGCAGTCCGAGCTCAGATGCTCTGACCAGCCAGACAGGAAAAGCCCCGGGAAAATTTGAATTCCTTTTCCTGTCTGGGCAGTTTGAATCTCATTTCCTGTTTGGACATCGTGGCGAACTCAGCAGCACTGGCAACGATGCAGAGCTCTCCAGCAGAGGTGACCATGCAATCACAGAATAGAAAGAGGGCCCCATCATGGACTGATCGGGAAGTCTTGGATCTGATCGCTGTGTGGGGCGATGAGTCCGTGCTTTCGGAGCTGCGATCGAAAAGACGGAATGCGAAGATCTACGAGAAGATCTCAAAAGCCATGACGGAGAGAGGATACAGCCGGGATGCAACGCAGTGCCGTGTGAAAATCAAGGAGCTGCGACAAGCGTACCAGAAGACTAAAGAGTCAAATGGACGCTCCGGATCCCAGCCCCAAACATGCCGTTTCTAGGAAGCACTGCATGCAATTCTAGGAGGGGCCGCCACCACTACCCCACCAGTGTCCGTGGACTCCGACGATGGGGTCTTATCTACGGCCGCTTCCTCGGAGGTTTTCGCGGATGGGGAAGATGAGGAAGGAGATGAGGAGGACGAGGCAGTCAACAGTGCTTTCAACGCTGATTTCCCCGACAGCCAGGATCTTTTCATCACCCTGACTGAGATCCCCTACCAACCCTCCCAAGGTGGTAACCTGGATCGTGAATTAGGGGAAGGATCAGTAGGTGAGTGTTTTAAACATTTATTTTGAATAGAATAGGCATGGTATGTTAGCAATGGGTTTTTCATGATTAGTTTGCCCTAGGCGCTTTAGTTTTTAGTCATTGCCAGTGCAGCTACTCAAAGTCTGTCAACATGTCTGGGGATAGAGGAGAAATCCTCCTGGGACATCTCCATGAAGCTCTCCTGGAGGTAATGTGCAAGCCTTTCCATCAAGTTCCTGGGGAGAGCGGCCTTAATGCCTCCTCCATGGTAGGAAACTTTTCCGCGCCAGGCTAGTAGCAGGTACTCCGGTATCATTGCCTGGCAAAGCATGGCGGCATACGGCCCGGGTGTTTGCTGGCATTCACGCAGCATACGGTCTTTCTCTGTCTCCGCAATCCTCATCAGAGTGATATCAGTCATGGTGCCCTGGTTTGAATTAGGGGAATTTTAGTATGGGGACTGATTGCCTGTTCCTTTAAATTACTCTACCCGGCGGTGTCCAGCCACGGGGTGGGGGCGGGGAGGTGAACCGTTCATGCTGAGCGGTTCACCGGCAGCATGCAGAGATCTTTCCTGAGCCCAGCCATGCGTTGGGGGCAGGGAAGCGAACTGTTCATGCTGAGCGGTTCGCCGGCAGCATGCAGGGACCATTCATGGGTACAGCCGCGCCGTGGGTGTGACGGGGAGAGTTCATGCTTGCCGGATCGCCGGCAGCAGGAAGTGGCCAATGCTAGGAGCAGTGCTTGGAACGTGAAAGGATGGCGCTGCTGTAAATTAAGCTTTCAGCAGCCAAAAGTCTACGGCTTACCATGGCCTCCTGCTAGCCGAATTCAGTTGTCCGGCCCCGCTTGTGTGATCTGTACACCAAGACCCTAGGCACTCAATATAAAGACAGAAAATTCGACCTTGTACTGACTGCACATGTGATAGGTAGCGTGCATGGTCTTGTTCACAGGGAAAGACTATATTCATTGTTCGCGAAAATTTATCTTTGTGAGGAATTCACTCCCTTTTTCCCATCCCACAGCTGCGAGTGTCTCCCGGGCTACCCCAGCATCCCCCTTCCAGAGGCTGGCTCTGATCAGTCGGCACAAAAAAAGAACACAGGACGAGATGTTCTCGGAACTTATGGTCTGTTCCCGAACAGCGGAGAGAGGACATCTCTCAGTACTGGCAAGCATCCAGAGAACAGGAGGAGAAGCTCGTGAGGACAGGTGGCGGCAGGAAGACCAGCAGGCTACTCAGACGCTGCTTGGGCTAATGCGGGAGCAAACGGACATGCTCCGGCGCCTTGTAGATGTTCTGCAGGACCGGAGGCAGGAGGACAGAGCCCCGCTTCATTCTATCTCTAACCGCCCTCCCCCGCCACAAAGTCCCATCCCCCCCTCACCCAAAGTCCCAAGAAAGAGGGGAGGCAGGGACCGTGGAAACATTCACTCCACCCCTGCGGACTGCTCAAGCAGCAGAAGGCTCTCATTCCCCAAGATTTGATGGGTCCTTTCCTTCCCTCCAACCGCACCCCACCCTAGCCACCCTCCCAGTTTCATCCCATAACTGTGAAGTCCTTAATAAAAATTACTTTTCTGTTAGGTATTGTTTCCTTGATTTTCTTGTAAAGGACGGTGTATTTGAAGGGGGGGAAGGGGGTTGGTAATTAGAGACGATAGGCGCCTTTAGCAGGGTACAGACAGGGGTGCAGGTTCACCAGAAGGTCACACTCACATTGCAGCCATTAGGAACCCTGGTCAGTCTAGGAGGTGGTTTTTATGTTCTGTGTGGCGGGGGGGGGGGTGCTCTGTGGGTTTGTGGTGTGGGAGGGCGGTTACAGATCTTATGCAGCGGTCCATAGCCTGGATGACAGAGCCACGCAGCAGGGGATCTGTAACCACCCTCCCCCGCCACAAAGTCACATAACCCCCACACACAGAGTCCCAAAAAGGAGGGGTGGCAGGCTCCGTTGAAACAAGCGGTCCACCACTGCGGACTGCTCTAGGAGCAGGAGTCTGTCATTCCCCGAGTTTAGAAGCGTCCTTTCCATCACTCCACCCGCTCCCCAACCGCAGTATGCGTCCCAGTTTCAACCCTTTACCGAGAAATCCTTAATAAAGAAGACGGTTTTAATGAACAATGTTTCATTTATTTTATTTTTAAGGGTGTGTGGGAAGGGGGGAAGGGGTTTGGTAATTGGAGAGGATAGGCAACATTAACTGGGTAAAGAAACGGAGGCAGGTTCAACTTCTGCCCAAACAAACGTAATAGTCACAGGTTACCCTGGTCACTCTGGAAGCTAGCTTTCAAAGCTTCCCAGATGCGCAGCGCGTCCTGCCAGGCTCTTCTAATCGCCCGGGTGTCTGGCTGCGCGTAATCGGCAGCCAGGCGATTTGCCTCAACCTCCCACCCCACCATAAACGTCTCCCCCTTGCTTTCACAGAGATTGTGGAGCACACAGAAAGCTGCAATCACAATGGGGATATTGGTTTCGCTGAGATCAGAGCGAGTCAGTAAGCTTCTCCATCTCCCCTTCAGACGTCCAAAAGCACACTCCACCACCATTCTGCACTTGCTCAGACAGTAGTTGAAGAGCTCCTTTTCAGTGTCCAGGGCGCCTGTGTACAGCTTCGTGAGCCAGGGCATTAGCGGGTAGGATGGGTCCCCGAGGATCACTATAGGCATCTCCACATCCCCAACAGTAATTTTGTGGTCCGGGAAGTAAATACCTTCCTGAAGCCGTCTAAACAGACCAGAGTTCCTGAAAACGCGAGCGTCATGAACCTTTCCCGGCCATCCAATGTTGATGTTGGTAAAACGTCCCTTATGGTCCACCAGTGCTTGCAGCACCATTGAAAAGTAGCCCTTTCGGTTAATGTACTGGCTGCCCTGGTGGCCCGGTCCCAGGATAGGGATGTGAGTCCCATCAATAGCCAGACTGCAGTTTGGGAATCCCATCACAGCGAAGCCATCCATGATCACCTGCACGTTTCCCAGGGTCACTACCTTTGAGAGCAGTAGCTCAACGATTGCGTTGGCTACTTGCATCACAGCAACCCCCACGGTAGATTTGCCCACTCCAAATTGATTCGCAACTGACCGGTAGCTGTCAGGCGTTGCAAGCTTCCAGAGGGCTATGGCTACTCGCCTCTGGATAGTCAGGTCTGATCGCATCCGGGTGTCCTGGTGCTTCAGGGCAGGGGACAGCAACTCACTAAGTTCCAGGAAAGTGCTCTTATGCATCCGAAAGTTTCGGAGCCACTGTGATTCATCCCAGACCTGCAGCACTATGCAGTCCCACCAGTCCATGCTTGTTTCCTGGGCCCAGAATTGCCATTCCACAGCATCAACATGACCCATTGCCACCATGATGTCCAGGGTGCGGGGTCCCGTGGTTTGTGAGAGGTGTGTGCCCATCTCAGAGTCAATGCCCTCACTGCGCTGCTGTAGCCTCCTCGCCCGATTTCTCAGCATCTGCCTCTGAAAAAGGTGGATGATAAGGCGCGAGGTGTTGACAACAGCCATAACTGCAGCGATGATCGCAGTGGGCTCCATGCTTGCGGAGTTGTGGCGTCCGCACTGTCAATCAGTAGAAAAGGGCGCGGACTGATTGCCCGCCGGTGCTTTCACGGAGGGAGGGAGGGAGTGAGGGTTGAATGACGACAGTTACCCAAAACCACCCGCGACACATTTTTTGCCCCAGCAGGCATTGGGGGCTTGACCCAGAATTCCAATGGGCAGCGGGGACTGCGGGAACTGTGGGATAGCTACCCACAGTGCACTGCTTGCAATGTCAACGCTTGCCCCATTAGTGTGGACTCACAAAGTTGAATTACTGTCCTTAGTGTGGATACACACGTTCGAAATATCGGTTTCACAAATTCGGTTTAAGTAAAATCGAACTACTCTCGTAGTGTAGACATACCCTTAGACTCATTGGGTATGTCTACACTACATCTAGACATCCGCAGCTGGCCCATTGCCAGCTGATGGAGTCTCGTGGGGCTCGGGCTGAGAGGTTGTTGCATTGCCATGTAAATTTCTGGGCTAGGGCTGGAGCCCGGAGTCTCGGACCCTGTGAGGTGGGAGGGTCCCAGACCCTGGGCTCCAGCCAGAGCCCAGAAGTCTGCACAGCAATGAAACAACCTCACAGCCCGAGCCCTGTGGGCTTGAGTCAGGCGGCACAGGCCAGCCACAGGTTTTTATACACACCCTATGTAGTCTGGGTAGACATACCACCACCCAGGGTTAGCCCCTGGGCATAGGCGCCGACTTTTGTCGGCGCTGGTGGGTGCTCGCGCCCCCAGCCCCGCCCCAACTCCACCCCCAGCCCCACCCCTTCCCCAAATCCCCACCCCCACCTCCTCCCCCAGGGAAAAATTCATGGGTGCTGAGCACCCACCAGCAGCTCCCCGCCAGCCCCCCCCCGCCGCGCGCCCAACTGACCTCGGCTTCCGGGTTCCCGCCAGAGGCGCCTCCCGCTGAAGCTGCTTTTTTTAGCTTTCATGAGCAGCCGCCCGCCTGTCAGCTGGTCGGCGGGTGCAGGGGGTGGGGCGCAGGGGAAAGCACAGCAGGGCGGCACCTCAGGGGAGGGGTATGGGGAAGAGGTGGAGCCGAGGTTAATTGGGCGCGCATTGGGGGGGGCTGGCGGGGAGCTGCCAGTGGGTGCTCAGCACCCACCAGTTTTCCCCCGTGTTTGCTTCAGCCCTGGAGCACCCACGGAGTCGGCACCTATGCCCCTGGGAGAATCCTGGGTGATTAGGTAACAAAGTCAATGGAAATTTTGCCTCACATTTTAAATTACATTAAAAAAAATACCCTGAACCTGAGTTGTGCTGTTTTTGCTTATATTTTGTTCAACCAGAGTTCAAGAGGCAATAAGTACAAGTATTGCAAAGCTGTGTATCAGCCCCCTCACAGATCCTGATACCTTGGAACACGGGAGGCTCTTTGTTACCATTCCAAGATACTGGCAGGCATCTCCCAACATTATGTTCCAGCATAAGAAATACTGATTTACTATTGCTGTCTACCACTTGTGTAAGTGTTTTACTGCTGTAAAAAACAGTCACCTTCCTCTTAAATAAATGTCAAGAACGATCTCTTTTTATTGCTCTATCTGAAAGGGCTGGTTTGAGTGACTAATCGTCTTTACAATGCACAAGGATTGCCCGTGATCCAGAAGTGTGTTCTTTGTAAGTGGGCCACGGCGGCAAGCAGCTCTCACTTGTATGTCAATGATTTTATTCAAGTTGAGGTTGATTGGAATAAATATTTCTGTAAAAAACAGAAGGCAAGCTGCTTAAGCCCTCCTGCCCCCGCTGATGAATGAGAGTTTAGGGCCAGATCTTCTGGTGTGGCACAACCGCTTCCACTATGTTACCAGGGCAAACTTGCCCTGAAGTTAGTATAACCAGCCCAGTATAAGGGGGGATTCTCTGATGGCACTGAGCTGGCAAAGGGCACTTACAGCATTTCACTCCCTGCTGCCAACCAGAGCAGGGGAAAGGAGAGGTGTCTAGAGGAAAGCGGGCACAGCTGGGATGTGCCTATGTCACACTGTATTTGGACCCGTGGGTCTTTTTTCAGTGATGTAAATTAGAGCAACCTAAGAGCTGTTCTCACTCAGTGCAGGGGACTGACTCAGCACAGAGGTACAATATGAGTGTGGAAACAAAGGTGAACTTTAAGCCACTGTTCTGTACACACACACACAGAAAAAAAACTTCCTGCTTTGCAGATCAATCAGAACCCAGGTTCTGGCCCATAGGGCTTAACATGTCAGGAGGCAAGAAAAGGGAAGGTTATGTGATAAACATAAGTTAAGTTACCACTGGAAAAACTGCTTGGAGAGGCTCAAGTGTTTGCAGGGTATGTTCTTGTTGTTTAATATCATTTCCAGCAACAATTCCAGCTCCAAACAGTCTCATTGTTTAAGTTTGGATGGGGAGATGGGGAAGCAGTTGTAGTACTGCTCATTGACAAGCTGTTGTACAAAGGGAGAGAACCCACTTGTTCAGATCCTGGCAATTTACAACTTGGAGTCTCATTCCCCACAGCATTTTCCCCAACCCAGCACAGTGAGCCTGTTCACGGCTCCAGATTTTAGACAGTAATATCTTCCAGAATAAAGAAACTGTTCTACAGCCGGTTACACAGCACCATGTTTTCCAGTGTAGTATTATTACAGTCCCATCCTCAAGTCTAGTCGGTAACTGTATTTGGACTGAGGTGAAGGGTTTCCAGTTGCTGCTACCGTGTAAATCCAGGCCACGTGTATTCCATAGCACAATGGGACCAAAGAGTGTAGCAAGCATGACTAAATTCTGTGACATTGAACATTGCATTGTATTTCCATGAAAAGTCCTTCATTCTCCTCCCTCTCACACCCAAACACTCTTGATTATGGGTCATAGTTGAAAAAAATCATGGCTGTACAACCCATCAGTGATTACTTTCAGCAGAGATTATTTTTGTGGTGGATTTTTCCCACCCTGTGTTGTCCAGACGCCCTGGCTTTATGGCCACAGTAATTACAATATTGTCTGGGTGGCCCAGCTCAGAATTGTCTTTCCCCGCCCTTTGTGAGCAGGGGAAGTGGGGAGCTTATAGTCAGCTTCAGCAGTCCATCGTCTCAGCCCTCCAGCCCTTACCTGCTGCTCTGTTCTCTACGCAGCCTAGCTGCCCAGCTTGTAGTGCAGGGTCTTGCTACTCCCTGCCCTCCACTGCTGCCTGGTTCTATAAGGCAGTGTAGGAGGCATGCGCTATAATTCAATTAATTCTCCCTTGTGGAGAAGGGGGTGGAGCAAGAGACAGCAGCATGCAGGTCCCAGCAGGAGAGGGAGACAGAAAACAACAGGGCTACAGCAAAATAATGAATTCTGCAGCAAAAATGCAAAATTCTGTAGTAGTTTGGAAAAATGCCCCATTCTACAGCTGCACTATCACAGAGTCCATGAGATCCCAAGCGAGATGACTGGCTCTCTGTAGATGCAGATGGACAGTGGTTTACACTCGGTTCACATTCTCACAGTTAGCTTAGCAACCGAAAGAGTTAGACATGTATTTTTTTTCAAACGAACTATGAGATCCTGGAGCACAGTTCTGTGGCCAGGGATGAATTCTGTGACAGCATCACGGAATAGCTGGGATCCAGCATAGGCTCTAGTTTGGCCACATACGCTACATTTGAAGCCTTTTTGCCATGGCTGGAGTATTGTTCTAGATATCCTTCAGCAATGTCTAAGTTCTGGCCTATCTGCAGTAAGATTCAGTGTTCTCTATCACAGCAGCACCTAAACAAGGGGTCTGCAGGAGTGCTGAAAGCTGTAGGTACTCAGCATCTTTGAATAATAAATCACTTCGGTTCGTAAATATGGATCTAGGTGTCTAATGTTAGGGACGGAGAAATAAAAAATATCACCTAAATTCTTGATCACCAACATAGCTCAGAAGCATTTAATGAACATTATTGCTCTTTGTGCTGAGATTTGATAGACAGTTGCTCTTCATTCTTACGTTCTGTGATCTATTTCAATCTCTTTTATGTCATTTCATTCAGTATTATGTGTTTCCTAGCCTATTATTGAAACCAACATATTCTGTGCTTTGGGAGATGTGCAGGATTTTTTTTAGCAATGTCTTTGAGATAGCTGTATAACTATGGTTCTTGGAAAGCATTTCTCTTAAGTTCCCTTCGGTGTGGGTGTGACATTATCTGATTAAAATATGACCAAGATAATTGTTGCAACCACTGCTATATATTTGCAGCAAATCTTGTACAAAGGTTGTCAAGTGAGGTGTCTATGAAAAGGTTACGATTTGCTTGTTATGATTATGCTCTCTGTGTGCATGTATCATTTTTGTATTTTAAGTTATAAGTATTGGCTCTATACCTGGATTAAAAATGTTGGCATTGGGGTACTGCCCACAAGGTAGCTAGCCAGCACATCTTGGAGGGACTATTCAAATTAAATGGCTCATCAAGAAACATTTGGTTGACAGTGGACCATGGGAGACGCCCATCTATACTGAGTGGACTATCATGTAAACGTGCTGTCTGCAGTGTAGGTAATGGCTTCCTGCAATGACTGAGTGAAATTGGGCATGAACATGTGATTTTCCCATGTAACTCCAAACACCATCTTGTTGCTGTAATTTTTCACAGAAAGAACAATGGGATGTCCTCCACATGGCAAAAGCAATAAAAGGCCCTGGAATGACCCATCCCAGCTGTGGAGGTACTCCAGAGCCTTGACTTAAGCCAGCAGTTTATTTCATCACTGCTACAAGCCTGAACCAAGAACTTTGCAATTACTGAATGTAATTGATTTTTTAACCAATTCTTTCTTTCTTTCTTTCTTTCTTTTTCTTTCTTTCTTTCTTTCTCTTTATGAATAAACCTTCAGATTTTAGATACTAAAGGATTGGCATCAGCATGATTTTGGGGTTAGATCTAAGATGTCCTGGATGTGTGGCTGATCCTTTGGGATCAGCAGAACCTATTATTTGATGAGACTGGTTGTAAAGAACCACTCATCTCTGAATCCAGTGTTTTTGGTGGTGATATAAGAACTGGAATGGCTGAGGAAACTGCCTTTATGTTTTCCTGTTAGCGGGTGTGGTGAAACAGAAGTTTACTTTTGTTGCTGGTTTGGTATGTCTTATGGGAGATTAGCCACCAGTCTTGGAGTGTATCTGCCCTATTTCTCAGCAGTTCATCCTGAATTTGGCATCCTCAGTTGTGACCCACTGAGGCACGGTTACAGTGGGATTCTTCCATTTCATCATGAGCTCTGAGTGCTAATTCCTGCTTAGCACAATTCAGTAGAGAAGGGATTCAATCTAGATTCTAGGGTAAAGTAAATGATGGAAAGAACTTTCCGTGAATGTTTGTCCAAATTGAAAGACTGAATCTCACTGTGCTCACTTTCCACAAACACCGGGGTGTTTGAGCTTTACTAGCACAAATGCAAATGTTATGATCAGATACAAACTTCAAATGACAGTACAGTTGTATATTTCATAACAGACGGTGTAGGTTGATTATGTAGGCCATCCAATCAGGGAACAGAAGTACTACCACCTGACTTGTGTAACTAACTCCCAGAGTGAATTGCAAGTTATGGTCCAGATTATGCTACTCTTACTCATGTTGAGGAGCACCTTCCCCTGCAACTAGTTTCACCGAAGAGAAGGTGGTCAAATCAGACTCCAGGACGGTTCGCAGCCAACTATTTCCAAATAGTCTGTAGATCAAGAATTTCTTGCTGAAGAAGTTTGCAAATAATTTCAAGTAAATTCAAGAATTGTTCAATCTGTTCACGGCCAATTCCAGACAGAAAAAAATGCAAAATTCATCAAATAAATTATCTGTTACATTATTATTCATTCAGTTCTGCTTCAGTCACCATTTACCAACCTTTTTTTAGTTGAGTGGTGAAGGAGGTCATGAACCCCAGAGCTAAGCCGAACATTAATGCCTGTATGTTGTCCCTGGCTGCTGAGTGGTAATGTGTATGCCAGTGATATAATGAAGTGATAGTTTATATTCATTCCCCAAGACACATTTTCAGTGTGTAAATCCACAGAGCAGAACAAATACTGAAAAGTGGTTAAGGTGAACATTATCAGCATATAAAGCAATAGCAGTTACTTTTTGTCATGCTGTCAAACCAGATGCCAGCTTTTGCCATGCTCCTCATGACTGACCAATACATAGCTGGAATTAGTCTGGCTCACCTGTGTGTTAGTACTGTTAAAATAGAGTTATAAAAATATTTTTAGTGATTAGACTTTACGGAATGCTTGTAAATTGCTGCATGCATTAATCTCACTTATAACATCTGTACCCCATCCTGCAAGGTAATATTTGAGCATTTGGCATTGTCGGGCTCTGTAACTGTGCAAATCACCAGGCAGGACAGTGTGAAATGGTGGCTTCCAACAGAAGGTGGTGTTAGGTCCTGCCCAACAAACAATAACCATAAGCATCAGATGAACTATTGTGGGACATCAGAGGACAAAAGACTTTGTTGATTGCTTCCCCCACAACCCATGAAGAGGAGATGTACAAGAGAATTCCTCCCATCAGTTTAGCTGGCAGCTCACAGAAGGAGGAAAGGGAATAAAAATCCCTGACAAGGAGAAACTGTATCTTTATGCTGCTTGGACTTTCGAGGGCAAGGTTTTCTAGGCATAAGCAAGAGATCCCCAGTGTTTAGCTTGGGTTAGCCTATGGGACATATAGAACTTGCTTATTATAGAAGCTTCTATTATTTTTTTTAATTTAAGATTGGAACTCATTTGTGGGTATATATGATTACCTACTTCAATCTTGTAAATAATTCCTATTTCCTTTTGCTAGTTAATAAATCTTTAGATAGTTTATTATAGGATTGGCCACATGTGTTGTCTTCTGGTGTGAGATCTAAGGTGCAATTGATCTGGGGTAAGTGACTGGTCCTTTGGTACTGGGAGTAATCTGAATATTGATGTGATCCTTGGTGTAAATGACCATCTATCAAAGCCAAACTTACCTGGGTGACAAGATAGTACCCAAAGGTTTGTGACTCCATGGTTAGGCTGTTATACTGCCTGAGGATTTTACAGTTAATAAATGGCTCGTGAAAACTAACATAGAATTCCCAACCATTTTGGGGTTTGTGCCCTGCTCCTGAACAGTCTGCCCTGAGGTTGGTATTCATGCTCTTGAATCACTTTAACAGCAGACTCATTCTATTCAGAAGTTTTACACCATACAGAATGAAACCTTTGACCACTGGTATTTCCTGTTGTGCCTGAATTTCGGCAGGGATATACGAGTGTCTAAGATTGACTTTCAGTTATTCTTTTAGAAAGGACTCTTGGGAACAACTGATGTGAAATATTTCTCTCACTCATCTCAGTTGGGATGGACTCTATTTTTAAGGCCTGTCTGCACTGGGGGAATTGTCTAACTGGTTTTGAAACTGGTTCAGCTTAAACTGATTTAAAAGCTGGCTAGAGCTGTAGTGTAGGCCTGGTTTTAGGAAGTTTGAGATGGTCTTGACCCATTTTACTGAACAGGTTTCAAGACCTTACTAGGGCTGTAACTACAGGTATTAATAACAGAATTGGTGATACCATGAGTCTGGAAATATATTGTACTTAAAGAGGTATATTACATCCATATTGGTTTGCTACAATGGAATTTCTTGTTTTCAATAAGAGCCAGAGTTTTCCAGCCTTACTCTATGGAGATATTTTGATTCTATACATCACAAAGGGGGTAAACAAGTTTTCAGTGGAGTGTTTATTAGCACACACAAAATTGTACATGCACACATGTTTTGGTGCAGTGACTCATGCAGTTGAAAGGGATAGACTTTCCATTGGTCCACTTGGAGGTTTGCCCGTGAAAATTCTACCTCCTGCATGCACAAGTTTTAGTCACAAAACTGCACAGTTAGGGATGTGAGGGTTCAGTTCTACATGCACTGGTGGAGGCTACAGGGTTGAAAGGTGGGCTGTATGGGTCTTACAATAGGTTTCTGAATAGAAATGTTGTTGGAAATGCAGCGGCTGGAGAACCATTCTGACTGTTTGGCAGGATATTCTGGGCCACTGAGGAAAGAGGATGTGGTGCACAGAAAGGAACTTCAGTCCTGAAACCAAGGCTCCCAGTTCTGAGGTGAGTAGCATCTGGGTTGTGTGATGCTGTGAACAAATATGGATAGTTTCAGAGGAGAAGGGGATGTTTCCTGAAAACTGATGAGACTTGTGAGTTTCAGCCTGAATTGTATACATGTGTTTCACTCAGGCAGGAGCTGACAAAAATTGGACCTAGACTTAAGGGTAAAGAATTATTGTTGGTGAACCTCAAAAGTTTCAGTGATTCAATTCAGATAAGTACCCCAATGACTGTATGAAGAGCCTGATCTAACTCCCATTGAAATAAATGGGAGCCTTTGCATGAATTTCACGAGGATTAGGCCTTTGAAGAATCTGATTTAGAAATCTTGCATTTCATTTAATTATACTTTTAATAGTACTGCACAGACAAAAAAAGGTCTTCAGAAAAGAGCCTTAAATCAAACAAACCAAGAATATCAGTGAGACCAGGGGGGTGAATAATATATTTTATTGGACCAACTTTGGTTGGTGAAAAAGACAAGCATTGTATCTCCATGAAATGTCCTTCAGTGTCCCAAAAGCCCTAATTGTGGCTTGGGGAGGATTCCCATGGTTGGGGAGGGTCTAGCATATTGGATGGGGCCACATGCATAAACTGGAAGATTCCAGACAGCACTGCAAGTCTGCTACCCATAGGGCAGCCCGGGGAAGCTGCTGTAATCTAGACAGATCCTGCTCCCATGGCTGTCCAAGTTACACCAAGACAGAGCCACTCCAGCCCCCACAACAGCCCAGGATCACGCAAAGGTGGCTTGTAGTTGTGTGCTGGTAAGAGATCCAGCACATAATCTCAGCCTAGATGTCCACAGTTCATTAGGAAAGGCCTGGAAAGGGAAAATCTGAACGCATCAAATATTACGAGCCTCATGGCAATCATCCAATTATTGAACAAAAATAAAAAATACCGTCAGCATCCCATATTGCTGATCATGATCAAATTCATGAGCCTTAAAGACAATTTGAGGATGAGCGATCCTAAATAATATGGAATGTCCCAGCACTGTTTTCTGAATCACTGTGTCACTTCCACTGTTTAAATGTCACCTTAATTCCTTTCCATTTAAAACAGTTTTTAATCGTACAATTAACTCTCTCTAGTCTATATGATACTTCAAGGTCAGATTCAGGAGCGGATATACCATGAAACAAACTGTGCAGTAGAACAGGGCCTCCAATGACAGGGGGCCCCCAAAATGCAGGAAAAATATCTGACAACCTGCCCCCAAGTCCTAGCTGGCAGCACATCACGGCTCAGGCAGGCAGGCTGCCTGCATGCTGTGATCAGTGGCCCCAGGCTGCTCCCGGAAGCTGCTGGCACGTCTTTGCACGCCCCTGGTGGGGAGGGGAGGAGGCTCCATGCACTGCCCCTGCCCCGGGCAGTGCATGGAGACCCGCTGCCCTCCTCTCCCCAAGGGGCACGCAGAGATGTGCCAGCAGATCTCCCTGCCCGCTCTGCCTCCCAGCCTCCGCACCGCTTCACTCCCGGAAGTGGCCGGCATGCCCCTGCGGCTCCTGGGTGTGTGTGTGTGTCTCCACGCACTGCCCCCGCCCCAAGAGCTGACTCTGCTGTTCCCATTGGCTGGGAACTGTGGCCAATAGGAGCTGTGGGGGCAGCACCCGAGGGCAGCGGCACACAGAGACCTCCTGTCCCGTACACCCCGCCTCCCCTGCCTGGGACTTGCTGCCAGAGTCAGGGGGTGCTGGTTGCTTTAGGAGCCATGCAGTCCGAGGTAAGCACTGTTCCCCTTCCCACCTCCTGCACCCCAACCCCCTGCCCCAATCAAGGTACCTCCCTTTATTTTCATTTACTTCCCATTACTTATAATATAGGAGGAAGATGGAGAAAAAAAAGAATGAAAAATGGGGGCGGGGAGTCAAGAGAGAATGTTCTTTTTCTTGGCTGGGTCCTGGGGTGAGGGGGAAGGGGGGGACTCGACAATGAAGCTGTGCACAGGGCCCCAGTTACTCTAAATCTGCCACTAGTCAGATTTACTAAGGATACTCTAGAGAAGTAAAATGCACTATATCATGTCTCTGAGGATATTTTCAGGTCAAAACCACTGGCCCATTCATATCTGAGATTACTGCCTTTGGCAGCAGGTGGCATTCTTCTCTAAAGTTAACCTATTATTTAGTTACGCAGTGAGACAGAATATAGAAAATGGGCCAAAATCACTGAATCAGGTGTCTTCCTAAGTCAGGTCATCTCCCTATGCCCCTAGGATGAATGATTCATCCCACTTGTGTTGTTTCCTGATCCCATGTGAGTTGTAATGTCTAGGGGATGATAAGTGATGAACTTTGGCTCAGTCTCTGAGCTGAGTCACTGTTGCATGCATTCTATACGGCAACACAGCTTCGGCCATTCCAAATCCTGTGAGGTGATCACATCAGAGTGGGGTTTGGAGGTGACTCAGCTTAGTTACAAGTAAGTATGCACTTAGTCGAAAAGGTGGTGCATGGTGGCAGCACAGAACGGTCCAAAAATAAAATAAAATCGGGCCCTCTGTTCATCATCAAGAATAGGAAGGGAGCCACCAAATGGGGGGAAAGTAGCCAACCGATAGCTGAAAGTACAAGTACTGATATGCAGATGCAGAGGAACGTGTAGGGGGCGAGCGAGCGGAGATGCCAGACCTGTGCAGGAGGGAGGCTGGGCTGGATGGGGTGGGAGGAAGAATTCCAGTGGGAGGAGGGGGCAGTCAGGATTCCAGTGACAATCTCGAGTGGGGGGGTCAGCAGGGTTCGAGTGACCAGTGACAGTCTGAGAGGGGTGCCTTGAGCAAGCAGCTGGGGCCGACCCTACGGCGTGGGAGGGGGGGGGCCCTCGGGCAAGCAGCTGGGGCCAACCCCAAGGCAGGGGGGCTTGGGCCAGCCCTGCGCGGTGTCTCGTTTTCCCTTTGGGAAATATGGTCACCCTACATATGAATAGTTTGGGACCACTCACTGGAGAACCAACGATTCCTTCTCCTCAAACTCAAGGTTAGCAGTTTCCACTATATTTAGCCATATTTTATTTCTGCTATTTGTCAATTGTCTGAATAAATACTGCAGTAAGTGTAAACATGAGCAATGTTTTATTGATTTCTATTCTTGCCTTTCTGATAAAAGTTTTGGTGCAGCTAAACTGCAGCTTCTTTACAGGGGTTTTTTGGTCTGATAAATATGAATTAATTCATACTAACTCTTGTTCTGACCTAATTTTCAGACTATGGGAAAGCTAACACACAAGCTTGGCTTTGTTTACTGAATTTAACTTGCTGTTTTACTGAGTTATTAATAGTTAAAAGGTTATGTAGTGAAGGCTCCCTCCCCCAGTATTTTAATTTGATTAAAGTTTTATTCACATAAACTTGCACATGAAAAGCAATTTACCTCTGCTCTTATTGGAGATAACTGCATTTATTTGTGATAGCATAATGTATTTTCTATCTGCATTTCAACTGCACTGCATTATCAGATGAACCAAGATAGATTTAATCAAATTTAATTTGTGTTGTGAATTTTAAGATGTTGCACCAATTAGCCAGAATAAATCAGAGCATTTGAGGGGAAAGATTAAAGTTGATTAGATAGTGTTGGCTCTTAGTTGGTCACTCATCCCTTTGTATATCTCATCTCACCCAGCTACGTTGCTCCTTTGTGAAATGGTATTATTTTCCTCTGGTCTCACATATAGTACATTTCATAGGTGATTTTTGGGGTCTCATGGAAGCAAGAGCCACAGATAATTTTACCAGCTTGTTCTGCCAGTATGCACCTCAGTCCTCAGATGTTATATTCCTGCTCTACCAGTTGTGGGTCTTTCTGGGCAGTGACTGCCAACTATTGTGTGAAGTGGATTTTTTAAATGCATTAATCTCCACTGGGAATTGATATTGCTTTCCTAGCACTTTATGACCATATCCTTCCATTGAATCCTTGACTCCTACCATTGGCTCCCTTTCTCATGGCATCCACTACAGGCTTCTTGTCCCCACCTACAAGGCTGGATTACTTAGCAGTGTTGTTGCTGGCACTAGCGTGTTTGGAATGCAGTAGCTCATTTGCTCAACTGTGTTCACATCCTGTGCCCCTGTGTACTGTACACCGAGTGCCTACAAAGTGGCTGATCAATATGGAGAAGGTCAGTTGGACACTACTATCTACCCTTTCTCGTGAGGATAGCCAAAGAAATTGAAAACAGCTACTGTAAAAGTGATAAGAGAATATACTTTAGTTATGCTATGAATAATTAACCCGTGGAACTTTCTGCCACAAGACATTTCTGAAGTCAAGGGATCAGTAGGATTCAAAATAGGATTAAACGTTGATAGGAATAATATATACATACTTAATTACATGATAGGTTAAAATTTTATAAGGGGTATAAATGTGCTTGTTTCAGGTCATAAAACTAATTGCCTGAAGTTCGGAAGAAACTTCTACAGGCATTTACTGCATAATTGTCTATTATGGGGATTTGGCATCGTCCCATTGCAGAGATGATACTGCGCTGAATGGACCACTGGTCAGATTCCCTATGGCACTTCCTATGCTCAGTCTTTTCATGGATAGATATCCATTGATGCTCTTGTTCCATTCTTATCAGTGTCATGGCACGTTGGCACCTTAGTCCATCCTTTTTAAACAAGACCGAGTCTTTTTTTCTAATGAATATTTTCTATATTGCCACTATTGGCCCCATAATTCTTACCTTTCTTTCTTCCCCGCCTCCCCCATAGGGTTTATTTGTCTGCATGTCAAGGGGGTGGTTTTCATTACAATATTTTAATTGTAGGTCAGGAGGTTCCAGTTGTGTTGTACAGTGTCTGGAATGTCAAAGGATAATAAATATATTATTATTGGTTATTGCCCGTGTTAATTTAATATTGTTATGATGTCTTATTCTATATTCCTGGCTTGAGAATTCTTGATTGGCTTTCCAGATTGCTCAGGCTAGTGAACCAAAGCAAAGGCCATTGTAAAATAATAGAATGAAAAGAAAATGCCTCGGTACAGTCCGACAGTGCTCCCTTGACTGAAAAATGTGGTGTTTTTACATTTTGAGACAGTTTCTCGAACAGTGAGACAAGGTGACATTAAACAAATCACACTAATTACAATCTAGAGAGATTTCACTGACCTGTTGATACTTGACAGCAGCTGCCAATTACAAGTGTGTTAAGAAAAGAACGTTTTCTGTGTTAACTTTTCCCTTTTAGGGAAATAGAAATTGTTAGCCCACTAACTGCAAGTGCTAAAGAGAGCACAGTGTAGCTAAAGCTCAGTCAGAGATCCAGGTTTTGTTAATGGAGTCGACACAGACTTGCTGTATGATCTCAACCAGATCGCTTAGGAACTGATCCAATGCCCACCAAAGTCAAAGGGAATTTGATTGACTTCACTGGGCTTTGGATTTGGCCTTAAATCTTTCTGGGTATGATTATCTACTCCCTGGTAACTTGTGTAGTCAATGACATCAGCTAATGCAGCTATAAAGCTTTACCATTCTGATTTGGCAAGGTTTTGCACAGATGCAAGTGTCTACCCGTGCTGCAATGGAGTGGAGAATCAGGCCCTGTGCACATTAGTTTCCCAATCTATAAAACGGGCATAAGAACTTACCCGCAAAACCTGTCAGTAGCATCTCCCGGCTCAGTTCATTAAAGTAGGCAAAGCACTTTGACATCCACTGTGACGGGACAAGGCCAGATGGCTATAGGAAAGTTGTGGGAGATAGATATATTAGCCCCAGGCTAAACAAATCCATGGTACCAGGATAAGTAAATGAAAGCTGCTCCAGGTCAATTAAGACACCTGGGGCCAATTAAGAACTTTCCAGAAGGCAGGGAGGTTAATTGAGACACCTGCAGCCAATCAGGGGCTGGCTGAAACTAGTTAAAAGCCTCCCAGTGAGTCAGTGAGGGGCGCATGTCAGGAGCTGTGGAAGGAGGTTGCGTGTGAGGAGCTGGGAGCCAGAGGCACTAGGAGCTGAGAGTAAGAGGACGTACTGCTAGAAGATCCTGTGGTGAGGATAAAGAAGGTGTTGGGAGGAGTCCATGGGGAAGTAGCCCAGGGAGTTGTAGCTGTCGTGCTGTTGTTCCAGGAGATACTCTAAACAGCTGCAGTCCACAGGGCCCTGGGCTGGAACCCGGAGTAGAGGGCGGGCCCAGGTTCCCCCCAAAACTCCCAACTCCTGTCACAGGAGGAGTTGATCTGGACTGTGGGTTCTACCAGAGGGGAAGATCTCTGAGGCAAACAAAAATCTGCCAATAAGCGCAGGACCCACCGAGGTAGAGGAGGAACTTTGTCACACCACATAAAGGTAAAGTAATATTATAAGCATTGTTAGAACCAAGCCCTGCACTGCATACTGAACTTCACTGGACCTGATTTTGAGGTTCATCCAATGGCTCTTAGAAATGTAGAGAGATGCAAAGACTGTTTATTGAGCCAACACAACAAAATGAGAAGTAATGATTTGTGGGTTGGTTCTGCAAGGTGCTGAGCTCACCAGCGAGGTGAAAAGTGCCCTCAATTCCCAGACCTGTCCTGGGATTGACTCCTTGCAGGATCATTCTCTTATGGTATGTCTACAGTTCAGGCTGGAAGTGGAATTTCCAGCTCAAGGAGACATACTCACACTAGCTCTGAACGAGCTAGCATGCTAAGAATAGAAGTGTAGCCACGGTGACATGCGCAGCAGGAGGGGCTAGCTGCCCAAGTATGTATCTAGAGTCTTGGACAGATATGTAGTAAGGATGGCTAGTCCCTTGCACTGCTGCGGCTACACTTCTATTTTTAGTGCACTACTCGATCAGAACTAGTGCGGGTTTGTCTCCTTGAGCTAAAAAATTACACCTCCAGCTCGATGTGTAGACGTAACCTTAATGCTGAGTCTAAGCACTAGAGTGTTCTCTTCTGTAGTGGTGACACATAGGGCTAGGTGTTCATTCAGTTTTGCCTGGGCTGTGTGTGGAAAACTGGCAGTTGTCTGCACAAGGGCAGAATTTGCATACATGTCTCAAACTGAACTACTGTCTGAGGGCTAATTATTGCTACATAGAAATTCAATGGGAGCTCCGCCCACATAACTAAGGACAGACTTAGGTCCTAGGAGTTATTTCAAGCAGGTGTGCAGGAGAGTTTGTAGCAAGTACATTGTCAAAGGAAAAATGTGTATCAAAGAGGAAGCAAAGATGTCATCTATTACCTGCACTTGAGCAGGATTTGGTAATTATTAAACAATTCCTTAGGAAAAACTAGAGAAGGGCTTTACAGAAAGAAGAATTTGGAGAAGGCAGTTGTTGCATACAGCTGAAATGGTTTCATTGACTATACAAATAAAGCCGCTGCACTTTGATCTGAATATTGCTTTATTTTGAACCCAATAAGTACACAGCACATTGAGCCACGTGGCGTCACTGTGGGCAGTAATTTTATCCCATTCATTCTTTTCAGGTGTTCCTAATCGATGAGGGTTTTATTTGAATCTATAAATGTTTGGGCCGAGTCAACTAACATGCTGAGCAATATCTAATCCAACCAAGAAACAAATTGAGAAGTTGAGTCACATTCCATGGACTCAACCCCAGTGGCAAGGCACAAATCTCTCTTTCTCCAGAGACCCTCTTGAGTGTGACTGGTTTTTCAAGCTGCAGTTATTCATTGATTGTATAGGTGAGTCCCTAATGGTGTTCAAGAGAAGAATTGTTATTAAAAAGAGCATGCTTCCACAAGGAATGCCCAGCATTAGCTCCTACTTGACAAGCTGGAGGAGAGTTCAACTCCCAGGCAAATTTGCAAGCTCTGATTTTAGGGTGTCCCTCTTTCTAATGAAAATCGTTCCCAGAGAGCAGTTATCAGTGGTTCACAGTCAAGCTGGGAGGGCATAACGAGTGGGGTCCCACAGGGACTGGTTCTGGGCCCGGTTCTGGTCAATATCTTCATCAGTGCTTTAGATAATGGCATAGAGAGTACACTTATAAAGTTTGCAAATGATACCAAGCTGGGAGGGGTTGCAAGTGCTTTGGAGGATAGGATTAAAATTCAAAATGATCTGGACCAACTGGAGAAATGGTCTGAAGTAAATAGGATGAAATTCAATAAGGACAAATACAAAGTCCCTCCACTTAGGAAGGAACAATCAGTTGCACACGTACAAAATGGGAAATGACTGCCTGGGAAGGAGTACTGCAGAAAGGGATCTGGGGGTCATAGTGGATCACAAGCTAAATATGAGTCAACAGTGTAACACTGTTGCAAAAAAAGTAATCATTCTGGGATGTATTAGCAGGAGTGTTGTAAGCAAGACACGAGAAGTAATTCTTCCGGTCTACTCCACGCTGATTAGGTCTCAACTGGAGTATTGTGTCCAGTTCTGAGCGCCACATTTCAGGAAAGATGTGGAAAAATTGGAGAAAAAATCCAGAAAAGAGCAACAAAAATTATTAAAGGTCTAGAAAACATGACCTATGAGGGAAGATTAAACAAACCCAATTTTTTCAGTCTGGAAAAGAGAAGACTGAGGTGGGGACATGATAATGGTTTTCAAGTATGTAAAAGGTTGTTACAAGGAGGAGGGAGGAAAATTGTTTTTCTTAAACTCTGAGGATAGGACAAGAAGCAACGGGCTTAAATTGCAGCAAGGGAGGTTTAGGTTGGACATTAGGAAAAAATTTCTAATGGTCAGGGTGGTTAAGCACTGGAATAAATTGCCTAGGGAGGTTGTGGGACTCCCATCATTGGAGATTTTTAAGAGCAGGTTAGACAAACACCTGTCAAGAATGGTCTAGATAATACTTAGTCTTGCCTTGAGTGGACTAGATGACCTCTCGAGGTCCCTTCCAGGTCTATGATTTCTATGTTGCTGGGTGTTTCCCCAATCTTATGAACCCTAAGTTTTATGAGTGTTTTGAGTTTCCCCCAAGGCCTTAATAAAATCAAAGTTCTATTGCATAAATAATGATTCACAACTGCAGCCATGAGAATAATGTTGTACCCATAAGTCTGTGTATAACTTACTGGAGGAAACAAGTGTCCAATTTTATTCTGTGGTGTATGTAGCTATGTAATTGTTATTATTGCAGTATTGCCAACTGCAAGCATTAAAAAGTCACAAGTCAGACCTCAGAACAATCATATGATTGGCTTAGAAATCATGAGATTTGTTAAAGTGATCATTTGAGCCTCATTTTATGTGCTTTCTGGTTTCTGAGCCTGTAGGGTGTCCTTGGATCACATTTTCAAGCTTTTCTATTCAGTCACAAGGGCTAGAAACTTACCTTTAAAAATGAAAGCTGAGGTTCCCACCTATTCACATGAATCCAGGAGCTGAGGCCTTGAGAAAAATCAAATATCGTGAGACGCATGTAAAAATTGCAAGAGTTGGTAACACTGTGATTGTATTTTCTATGGGACTGCACCTTTAAATTGCTAGCAGTCTGCTGTCTGCAGAGGTAGCTTCCATTTGCAAAGGAAAACTGATGTAGAGAAGACATGAACACTATGTTCTTTCATGGATACTTTGCTTTTGTTCCCTCTTTGTTTCTCTTAATCTAAAATAAAAGTCATTCAAATGGAAAGTTGATGGTTTCTCTTTGTGTATGGAATGCAGAAAATATCCTACATGAGAATGCAATTACTGCATGGATATTTTATATGCAGGGAACTAGAAACCTGTATTATTACAAAGAAACTAGAAACCTGTATTATTACAAAGCAGCTGGTAATAGGACCTAACAGAAATTATCTCAGAGCTGTTGCATAGACAATTTTGACTTTTTAAGCAAGGCTAAACTGCAGATCCAAACACCACTGAACTTTTGATCCAGATTAGTAACTGGCCCTATCTTTAAATCTCACAAGCCCAAGCCCTAGACCTGCATACCTCCAAACATTGTGAAAGTTCATATTCAGATCACTAGCAATAGATAGGAAACATTTCTTTTTCAGCTTTCATCCAATAGATTATGGTGTTTTTCAAAATGTGGTTCTCAGCAGACTATGTCTAAGATTTCCAAAGGGGTCCTCACAGCCATTCAAAATTTTGTAGGGGGTATGCAAATGGAAAAAAAGGTTGAAAACCACTGGGATAGAAGATTGATATATCTGGAATATTAAAGTCACCAGTGGATCCCTTGTTAAAACCTGAAATCACACACAGAATAAATCTCTGTATTGAACTTCCATTTCTTTAAGTTAATTTAGAGCAGAAAGTAACTGCACAAGAGATGCAGAATGCAACAGGGAGGATGGATTATAACAAGGCATGTTGTATACAAGGAAATGTATCAACTATCCCCTGATAGAAAAACACCTTTCCTCTGCTGTGGAATGCATAAAATGACACTTTTAAATGAAATTCTGCTGTTTCAGTGGAAAGAAGTAATTTGTCCAAACACCTCAATTTCCTTAGCCAAACCCCCAATCTGTGCAGTATTGTTCACACCACAGTGACTCTTTCTGCCAGCATCTGCTAAAGACAAGGAAAATATTTCTTTCCAGTAAGTCTCATTCTGAACCCAACCATCTACAAATGCAGGTTTAATTTTATTTCCCTGCTTTAAATGTTCTCTTTTCCCAAAAATATCAGTGATGACTGTTGTAAATATTAACCTGCTGGAAGAATCCCCAGTTTACAGAATGCATGTGTGCACTGAACTAGTCGGAGTCTAGACCCTACGTAGACACTGACGCCTTGACCTGTAGCACAGGCCTCTAGTGCTACTGCCATATAATGGTATAGGGCCAAATCACATTTAGGCAGCTACATATGATGGCCTGTTTTTCAGAGGTAGCGAACACTGCATCTCCCAACAACTTCAGTGCACATCAGAAAATCGGGTCACATCTATTTGGATACCTAACTATGGCTCTCTGGCCCAGATCCTCAAAGGTATTTAGGCACCTAAGTGCCTGCCTTAAGGCTTCCAAATTGGACAACTCTGGCCCTAAAGTTCATGTGTTGTTTCTCCCCTGCCCCAGACCACCCAAACCCACAAGCAAACTTCTATCACCTGAATACCAGGCCCAAGTTCAGACCTAGTGTACGTGGCAGCAGTTCCATTACAGTCAATGGAGTTGCCTCCATGTATACGATGAACATAACTAGGTGTCTTATAACCAATTACTCTTAGCCCTGGTCTACACTACGAGTTTAGGTTGAATTTAGCAGCGTTAGGTTGATTTAACCCTGCCCCCGTCCACACAACAAAGCCTGTTTTATCGACTTAAAGGGCTCTTAAAACCGATTTCTGTACTCCTCCCCGGCGAGGGGTTTAGCGCTAAAATCGACCTCGCTGGGTTGAATTTGGGGTAGTGTGGACGCAATTCGACGGTATTGGCCTCCGGGAGCTATCCCAGGGTGCTCTATTGTGACCGCTCTGGACAGCACTCTCAACTCAGATGCACTGGCCAGGTAGACAGGAAAAGCCCAGGGAACTTTTGAATTTCATTTCCTGTTTGGCCAGCGTGACGAGCTGATCAGCACAGGTGACCATGCAGTCCCAGAATCGCAAAAGAGCTCCAGCATGGACCGAACGGGAGGTATTGGATCTGATCACTGTATGGGGAGGAATCCATGCTGTCAGAACTCCATTCCAAAAGACGTAATGTCAATATATATGTCAAAATCTCCAAGGACATGATGGACAGAGACTACAACAGGGACGCACAACAGTGCCGTGTGAAAATTAAGGAGCTCAGGCAAGCCCAGAATCATAGTCCCTCCAGAATCGTAGAGCGTAGAATATTTCTACGCTCCTCCTATCACCTCCGTCCCTGAGGTTTTCACAGATTAGAAGGCGGAAAAAAACGCACTAGCGATGACATGTTTTCCGAGCTCATGCTGTCCTCCCGCACTGATAGGGCACAGCTTAATGCATGGAGGCATTCAGTGGCAGAGGCCAGGAAAGAATTAAGTGAGCGCAAAAAGCGGAGGCAGGACGCAATGCTGAGGCTAATGGGGTAGCAAACGGACACGATGAAGCATCTGTTGGAGCTGCAGGAAAGCCAACAAGAGCACAGACCCCCGCTGCATCCACTGTATAACCACCTACCCTCCTCCCCATGTTCCATAGCCTCCTCACCCAGACGCCCAAGAACGTGGTGGGAGGCTCCGGGCACCCAGCCACTCCACTCCAGAGGATGGCCCAAGCAACAGAAGGCTGTCATTCAAACAGTTTGATTTTTAGTGTTGCTACAATAAGCAATGTGGCCTTGTCCTTCCCTTCTCCCCCACCCCACCTGGGCTACCTTGTCCGTTATCTCATTTTTTAAAATAAATAAAGAAAGAAAGAAAGAATGCATGGCTTCAAAACAATAGTTACTTTATTTTGAAAGGGAGAGGGAGGTTGGCTTACAGGGAATTAAAATCAGCAAAGGGGGAGGGTTTGCATCAAGGAGAAATACACACAACTGTCATACCGTAGCCTGGCCAGTCAAGAAACTGGTTTTCAAAGCCTCTCTGATGCGCAGCGCGCCTTGCTGTGCTCTTCTAATCACCCTGGTGTCTGGCTGCTCAAAATCGGATGTCAGGAGATTTGCCTCAACCTCCCACTCCGCCATAAACGTCTCCCCCCTTACTCTCACAGATATTATGGCACACACAGCAAGCAGCAATAACAATGGGAATGTTGGTTGCGCTGAGGTCTAACCAACAGTGCCAGTGAGCTTTTAAACGTCCAAAGGCACATTCTACCACCATTTTGCACTTGCTCAGCCTGTAGTTGAACTGCTCCTTACTACTGTCCAGGCTTCATGAGCCATGGGAGCAAGGGGTAGGCTGGGGTAGGTGTGACTGCGGGGTACTGCCCGCTGGGAGAGCAGGCTGGAGCAGAAGCCTCCAGCTCGCAGGAGAGCAGAGTTGCAGCAGAAGCCGTACACCATGCCCTGGAGGTTGCTAGAAGCCGGGCAAGGAATATGTTCCCAGAACCACCGGTCAAGCTACATGTCCGACAAGGACGGCTACCAGTCCTACTGCACCGTCTGCTGCAGAGCTGCAGGAGAGCAGAGTTGTAGTGGAAGCGGTGGAGCTGTACACCGTGGACGAGGACGGCTAGCAATCCTACTGCACCGTCTGCTGTAAATGCACCCAGGAGCTGCAGCAGTGACGGTGAGCTGAGCGGGCTCCATGCTTGCCGTGGTATGGCGTGTGCATGGGTAACCCAGGAAAAAGGGCGCAAAACGATTGTCTGCCATTGCTTTCATGGAATGACATGTACCCAAAACCACCCGCGACAATGTTTTTGTCCCCTCAGGCCCTGGGAGCTTAACCTAGAATTCCAATGGGCAGCGGAGACTGCGGGAACTGTGGGATAGCTTCCCACAGTGCACCGCTCTGTAAGTCGATGCTAGCCATGGTAGTGAGGACGCACTCCGCCGACTTAATGCGCTTATGTGGACACAAACAATCGACTGTATAAAATCTCTTCCGAAAAATCGACTTCTATAAAATCGACCTAATTTTGTAGTGTAGACACACCCTTAGTCTCAGCAAGAATTCTCTCTAGGGGTTGGTCTGGTACTAGTTAAACATTATATCTAATCCAATCTCCTATAAAGATTTTTCTAACCCCATAAGATATCACTCTCCAGAACTGTGTTAATTCCATTTACCTTTTTCTTTCTAGGAAAAAAGCCAGGGGTTAATATATCATGTGAGCCCCCACAATGGATTGTCAACAAAGGCTCAACCTGGGACCTTCAGCACAAAGACCACAAATCAAGAAAGCAGTTAAACACGTGCATTAGTGCGTTACTGAATTGAGGCCCAAAAGCATAGGTCTGGTCTAGGGTTACGCATATACAGTGGATTATGGCTTTTCTCCCCTATCTCTAGCAGCTAACACTAGCTCTTATTTCTGTCTTGTCCCTTCAGGCAGGCATCCAATATGTCCTGAGTATAATTTTCTGCTGACTGCATTTCATCTATTTGGTCGATGGAGGCTTTATGGCCGCTCTCCCACAGTTTATTGTCTGTAGGACGCTTTAGTTCCCTGCTCTGTGATTCCTTCCACTTCTTGACCATGGCACACATAGGTGATGAGAGAAGAGATATGGCAAGTGAGCACAATGCAGAGACTCTCCCAAAATAATGGTCTTTCTTACATCCAGAAATAAAGAACTGGGCAGGGTGAGTTTGCCAGTAAAGAGTTTGTGGTGAACATTACCACTGCAACCTTTCTGTCTTTTACACTTGAATGGAAAAAGGCCCTGAAGTGGTCAACTAAAGGCTGCAGATTATCCTCAAAGCCTGTGGCTAATTAGTCATACAAAAGAATTGCAATTGGTCAGGCGAGCACAGGGAGTAAATGGGGATTTAAGTGCATATACCTCTGCAGCTATATGTTAAATCATGTCATTTCCTGATGAAAGAACTACAGGATGATGCGCAGGGGGTAAATAAAAGGGAGGAAAGGAGACTCCTGATTTTCCTTTGAAACTTTGGGGAGAAAACTGGCTGTATTCAGTGTGCTCAATGCACACACAAATAGATGGATAATTGCTGGGTTAGGAACTGAAATAGCAGCATGTGGGCATGATTCAAAGAAGTAAGCAGGTGCATGGAAAAAAACAACCCAGCCTTGGGCAAAATGCAGCTTTATGCTAAATGAATCGTATATTCACTGTTGAAATCCCCTCATTCTGTAAAACATAAGTAAGCAGAGAGTGTCAGATTGTTCCATCCAAAATGCACCCTGTGTAGCCTCCTCTGGACACCACATTTGGATATATCCCGGCCTGTGGCTTACCAGATTTCAGGTTAGTTACCTAGGTAGCTCGATGCACTCCCACCGTGTTGTATTTCCGGGAAGTCAATCAATTAATATCAGGGCTAGGTTAACTAAAGTTCATATAATTATTGAGCATTCTTAGCATTTCACATCTCTCAAAGCACTTTACAAACACTAATTAATCCTCAGGATGTCCCTGTCCAGCAGGTAAATATTCATTATCCTCGTTTGCTTAGAGGGGCTAGCTGAGGCAGAAAAGTTAAGGCTCACATTTTGAAAGACCGGCCTTCAGCGGGTTGTCTGAGGCCATGGAGAGAAATCAGCATCAGAGCCCGCATTTGAACTTGTGAGTGACTAGCTCAAGGCCTGTTCTCAGAGCCCTGGACAGTGTCTCAAAGCACATAGGAAAGAGAGAGAGCTGTTGAAGGGGGGTGGGGGAGAAAGGTAAGGAGGCAAAGAAACTGAAACAGAAGGGGACAGCCAGAGGGAGCAGGATGAAGAAGAAATCGGAGATGAAGGTAGAAAGAGAAGGAGAAAATAGAGGCTATAACTTACAACAATTTTGAGAGTATTTGGTTTTCCAAGAAGTGCCCTGCAGTGGGAGGCTCAACTCCTATATCTTTCTTATTGAAGGTACAAAGAGAGTTTATTTAACAACTAACTTATTTTATGTAAATATTCTAGAATACAGCAATGACAGCCTATGGTAACTGCAGCCAGCCAGTTCTGTTCTGTCCCCTGCAGCTCAACCTGCAAGCTAACCTTTGGTCCTTGCAGTCACAGCCACGCTCACCTACTCTCACAGCAAGCACAGCTACGCCACACAACGCTGATGTGGCATCATGGTGTCTCAGACGTGTTGTCTCTCAGGGATCCCATATCAAATATGCTCAGCTTACAAATCAAAGGACTATTAGTCCCCCAACAGCCAGCTCTGCAAACACATGCTGGGACTGGTGAGCCAAGCTGGGGTTCTGTATTTCTTGAACAGTTTCACCTGTGATAAATGTCCTGCCAATCAAAGCCTGCCATCAGTCACACCTGTGCAACCCCATTGCTTTCCATTTATGGCCTCTGGGAGCTGTGTAAACCCATTGCCTTGGATGGGCGTGCACAGGTGTAAGTGATTAGCCTTGTCTCTGGAACAGAGTGCAGCTGATGAGGCACAGAATTAATGGAATCCAGTTCCCGCTCCCATAACTCTGTTGGCTCTGTAGCTCTAACAGAAATAAAAAGCAAGAAAAACTAATTTTAGTCTCCAGAATAAGCAGATGTGGCTCTGAATGCTCACAGGGCAGCAGGGATGTTGAGGAAGATGGTGGCCATTTTCAGGGCCCAAATTCAGACATGACGTATGCCTGTACAATGAAAAGTGCCATCAGAGAAGCTGCACCCACTTACACCATCTCTAAAGTTGGCCCTACTTATTTGCTTCTGTGCAAGGGTGGTGGGCTGAAGGGTAGTTATCAGAGAGCAACATTAAACATCTGGCTGTGAGAGAAATGCTGAGCACTTAAGGAGGCAAAAATTTGGGAGATAGCTTCCAGAACTCTGTCAAACATAGTATTTTTCCTCCATTCAAGGAAGACACAGAGGGCTATTTCAAGTGCTCTCTCCCCTAGAATCCCTGCTTCTTCTTCCAAGTGTATATAATGAGCATTTTCAATAATGAGCATTTTCAATAGCTGATATGTTTCAGGATGCCGGCTGTCTTTCGGAACGATGAGCCATCGCACTGAGGAATAGGCATCGTTTCTGACAGCTCAATACCAGCTACACTTCCACTGAAAATCATATATGTAGAGCGCATATCTCATGCGATCTTGCACAAAACAGGCAAATTAGGTCACACAGAGCCTGCGTCTAAAGCCTCCACTCAGTCAAGTCGCCCAATTGACCTTCCTGAGACATGAGAAAGCGTTTTAGGATTGGGCCCATAAATATAAAATTCTGTTTTTTCTCTTGCTTTCATGCAAGATCTTTACAGTTTCACAGGGAAAGTCTTAGCCCTGCCTCTGCTCAGAGCCATGTTGATTGAAGCAAAAGAAAACTAAAGGAACTGGCCAAGATCACTGAGCATGTAACAAAACTGAAAGCTGCATTCAAGATTTTCAGTTGCGCAACTGAGTGCTCTGTAGCACATCTCCTTGCTGCTGTTTGTGATATATAGTTTCTCCTCTTTCCAGTTCTTCTAAAACAACAAAATGAATGTAACATTTTATGTTACAAAAGTACAAAGCCATAATGAGCAGCCTAATGACTGATGTATACTATTGAATGATACTTCATACTAAAATGCTACTACTTTGGCTCATGGGGATGCTGGCCTTCTTTCCAATGCCATTTCTGTTTCAAATGCTTTTAAGGGCAGACACCCCCGAGGAGCCAAGCCTGATGGTGTTGCAAAATTGGCATACACGTTTATCAGCCAGGTACAAAATCGACTTAGTCAATCGTAATGAAAAAGTGAATATATTACTCAGCCATTCAAAAGCAAAAAAAATGAATGGTTCGGGGCAAGTAGAATTTTGCATCACTGCAGGGAGAGAGTGGCAGGAGTGGAAAATGTCCTGTCCTGGCTGAACATCACTGGCACAACTTCAGAGCTAGACTTTAACTTTTTCCCCCCAACGCTTTTTCATCCTGTTTCTCACTCTACCCTTTCTCACTCTTACTGTGTGGTGAGCTAGGGTATGAATCTACAGCAACCCAGCTTGCCACATAGTATATACCCTGGAACATCTCGGAGCACCCTTTGAAAGGTTTCCATTTCATTGCTCTCAGGGATGCCTCCATGACCTGCAAGGGGAAGAAGCCATGTATATAGGGAACCCTAATCCCTTCAGTGGAGACTGGCAACATCTGTGTAAAGTTGCACTCGGCCAATTTCACAACAGTGAACAATGATTTCATGTATCCGATTCAAAATAGGATGGACCCTATCTGCGCCGTTCTGCCTTTGCTGCTGCAAAGTACCTGAATTTCACCAGCCCAAGGAGTTAAAGCTTCATTTTAAATAACGAAAGGATGACAGATGGATCCGCGCTTCTCCCCTCTATGGTCCCTCCACTACATTTTCCAATATTAAAGCAACAAGCTGTTCTCCTTCAGGTTCATCATTTTTAAATGACAAAACCATGACAGTAGTCTCCCCTTGAGGTCTGAGAGCCTGGATGTACAGTAGAAGCTCAGAATCTCATCAGTTTTACACGGCGCAGGTGCTCCCGCAGCATGTGGAGTCTCGGTTATTCACTGGTAAACTAATGAGGAGCATTCAATGTGGCATTTAAGCCTGGGTCTGAGGGGAAAGGAGGAAAGACGCTAAGAAAAAAGACAAAACAGTTGCCAAGATAGAATTGCCACTGACAGAAAAAAAGGGCATCAACGGGAAACACTGAGAAACTTCTACAGAAGCAAAGGAGATAGACAGAACTAGGGAGAAGCTGGTGGAAGTGGAACAAATGGAGCCCGGGCTTGCCAACCTCACTAGGAGTTGGGGGCTAGCCCCCAATACACTGCTTGGAAAACATACTCCATGTTAAGAGCTGCAAGCACTCCAGACAGCCTGTAGTTCACACTTGGGGTCCCTACACACAGGGAAGTGTCCGAGGAGATGCACAGCCCCATGGGAAGCACTGGATAGATTGTACCTCAGGAGGCACAACCCCTCTCCAAGTTCTCTGGCTTGCCCTCCACACCCCTTTTTGTGGTATCTAGCACCCCCCGGAGGGCTAGCAGGCAGCATTCCCCATTACATCCTCTCTACCTTGGGCACACAAGCAAGGCTCAGGCATAACTTGGTCATTATTATTTTCTTATTTCTTTAGTACTTAGGTACTTATGGCCCTTTACAGCTGGCACTTTACATTCAAAGTACAAAATGTCAACAACTGGGCCTATTTGGAAAGTCCCCTCTGAGTTTATCTAATTGGGAAAGACGCTGCTAAAAAAAATCACGATCTACAACGAGTCGTGTGTCTTCAAAATGGAATGGGCACAGGGCGTTATCATTGTGTCCCAGTGTCTCAGGAGCCCTCAAGGCTAAAGCAGGGCTAAAGAAATGGGTGCAAGAGCTGAGGTCAAAATTGGTGAACCTGAGACTAAAATGCCCAAAAGTGACTAGTGATCCTGGGTGTTTAGCTAACATCTGACACCTTAAACAGGCCTGGTTTTAAGAAATTGCTGCTCGGTTACCTCCAGAAATCACGCCCTTAAATGTGTCTTGGGTAGGCCAACAAAAAATGGAGGCAGCAGAATGGTCACTTCTGAAAATCTTGGCCTGGGCACATTAAGTTATCCTCCTAAATTCATATTTAGCCATCTAAGTAAAGGCAGCCTGATTGTCAGTGGTGCTGAGCACCAACAACTCCCACTGCCTGCCATGTATAGGAAAAAATCTGTGACAAATTATCACCCTCAGTGGTTGGTTTGCATCTCCTAGGTTCCCTTTGCAATTAAAAGGGATAGAAACTGAAAGCTGAGATTCTTCTTTAAAGTTCCTCCCAATTGGTGAATGTCAGACTGTGGGCTTGGTGTGATGACAAAGGCCAACTCTTCTACCAGATCCTATGCAGCCAAGGCAGGAGGTAACTGTGAAAAAAGGACTGCAAAACATAAACTCCCAGGCATGAAACATGGCAGACTACAGAGGAGAAACCTTTGGGGGTGATCAACACCTTCTGTGAGTGGCCCTAGGAGAGCATGGACCAAAGAACAACGTTAGCTACAGATCCAAGGAGAAAAATATCAGAGGTCTGATTCGGAAAAGGTAGGAAGGAGAAAGAAAGTGAACACTAACACAAAGATGGACGTATTGAAAACCTCTGAAAAAAATACTAAGTTAGACCAAACAAAACATTCTCACTAAAGTCACTGGTGATTTTGAAATCATGTCCTTTATTACACCACTAGCTGCATCACTGTAACATAACATTGCACTATGGGAAAATGCAAAAATAGTTGAGTCACCAACTTTTATTACGGGGAACACTGATGAGCTAGGGGTAAAGAATATCTGTAGCAAATACCCCCAGCATGCATAATAAGATTAGGTTGCTTTAAAGAACAGCTACATGAAACATTAGACTAACTTTCTAATAAACTATTCGACACAGTTTAAAGAAATCTAATTTTATCTCTGCCTCCTACTCAGTAAAGCTCCCTATCATGCTTTTCCTTTGCTTCAGTTCTATATCTTGGCTTTTTAATCAACTACAGTACTTAAGAGCTTGGGGATAATGTTAATAATGGACAAATTAGATACAGAGAAAGGATTTTTTTTGTGCTTTTAAAGTTACCCAGCAGGTCTGCCATTAAAATAAAAACTAGATATAAAGAGGATAATCACACAGCAACTTGAGTAGGCTACAGCAGAACAAGCCAGTGACTCCAGCTAAGTTAGCATAAAGCTCCTGTCATTAGTCAGTGCTGGAATGGTAAAATATTTAACAAGGGGAACTCCTCTACCCTTCAGCACTTTCCTTATATAAACTAATTAAGTGGCGGTATGATAAGAGTTGCCCCCTCGATCTGGGCCCTGCTTTTAGCATGCCTATGCAAAATGCCCAAAGCCCTGATCCTGCTTCCAATTAAGTCAATGGTAAAACTCCCATTGACTTTAATTGGGGCAGGTTTGAGTCCCAAATGCAAAACAACAACAGCAAAGCATTTTAACAAGCAGGCCACTAATGGGCAAATATAGAGTTGAAAGCGGAAACTTTCTCCCTCCCCCATTTTTTCCTGGAAGCCGAAAATTATAGGGAATATAGAACTTTCAGTTTGACTTTCATGAGCTATTGCTGACATACAGAGCCCAGGGTGCAGCACAACGAGCCATATTTGTGTGAACGTGGTAGCATGGCTGTGAAACGTTTATTTAGCATGGGGAGAATTATTAGCTCTAGGTCAGGCCTGCACAACTCGTAAAGCGGCGAGGGCCATATTACTCCAAAGAAAACAGCTGAGGGCCGAAACCCCCTGGCCCCGCAGAAACACCCCCGCCCCCCCAACGCCACCCGCCCCACAGAAACAACCCCTCCTTCCCCAGCGCTAGGGTGTGGAAGCCTGTAGAGGGGGAAAGAAACAGCACGCATAGAGTGACCAGATCACTGAAGCAAAATAGGACCCGCCCCCTCCCCGCTCGGCCCCACCATCACACCCCTCTTCACACACACACCCCCAGGGGTCACTATATTACTGCACACAACAGTCAATCAATGTAGTTGTAGATAAATCACTGCATTATGCATTTTTGTATAACTTTTATATGACTTTGTATTGAACCTTGGTAATATGTTATAGCGGGCCCCTAAGGTAGTATAATTAAGGTAAAAGAAAAATGTCTTTTTGCTAGAAGTAGAATAAGATCTTCCCCCCACTTTGTATTCAATTGCCCTGTTGAATGAATGAGGTGCGAATGAGGAAGACGTGGAAGGCAGCACCTCCAGACAGCTGCAACCCTTGGAGAGGGGATGGGAACCAGACCAAGGACAATCAAACTTGTCAAGTGGGCTGACTAGAGAAGAGCAGACATACTGATGGCCTTGGGGGTTAGAAGCAAGCACCTTCCTTTGGGAACACCCTCTTTGCAGCATTGGGACAACCCCCAGCCCAGAGACGACAAGCAGCAAAAAGGACCAACGGACACAGTCCCAGATTTTGAATCTGGGAGATTCGCCCCCCCTCCAGCCACCAACTCACTGCTCGCCTCTTCACCCCCCCAGTATAAGCCTCACTGCCACTGCCCGCCCGTTCGCCTCCTCAGCCCCCTCCGCCGCTGGCTCACCTGCCGCGCTGCCACCGCCTGCCCACTCGGCTCATCATCCCCCGCCGCCCCCCACCGCCAGCTCACTGGCTCCCCCTGCTGCCAGCTCACCTGCCTGCCCGCTGCTGGCCTCTTACCTTCTGCCGCTGCCCCCCCCCCCCTTGCCGCTGGCTCATCCTCACTCCCCAGCCTGCCACTGGCCTCTTCACCAGCCCGCCGACCCGCCGGCCGGCCGTTGGCTTGCCCCACCCTGCTGCTTGCCTACTCACCCCCCTGCAGGCCGCACAGTGAGCCCACCTACTCAGCCCCCCGCGGGCCGCACCATGAGCCCATGCAGGCTGCATGTGGCCCCCGGGCCGCATGTTGTGCAGGCCTGCAGTAAATTCACTCAGGGGAGCTTGAGAAAGTGGACACTATGAGACCTGGCTAAGACTGAGCTTGACTTGGTTTCTTTCTTCAGCTTACACTCAATATTCATACTGGGTCTAGTGACTGTGACTCTGTATAGTTAGTTAACATGGTTATTTGGACCCCTATAAGAAATATAAAGTTTTTTTTTTAAAGTTGGTCTTCAGCAGACTTTATTGCCATCTACTTTGGATGCCACCAGATCAACATTGGGGGGCATTTTCACCATGTTTATGACTGGGTTCAGCCCCAAAGTGCCTCTTCTGCTCAGTTTTACCCAGCTGCTTAGGGCTGCAAATGCAGTGAGGAAAAGCTGGCTTACATTTTACAGTGTTCATTTGATGAGCTCAGACTGAGAACCCTAAATGTAATGCTGCCTGAATAACCAATGGTGAAGCACCCCTCTGCAATGCCGGAGGGAGATGTAAACAAAGCGGCTTTTCACAGTGGAGTCAACTCCCACTTGCAGAGGTTCACATCTTTTAAAAGCGAGGTGGCACATAGATCAGGGAGAACATTCCATGATTAATCACACTGGTCTGGATCCAGAGTGACTGCGCTGAAGCCCGTGGAGTCACTCTGGCTCAACATCAAGACAAGAGGAGAATCTGATATCAGATTCTTTGGGGCACCCCTTAACTAAACTAACACACACACACTCAGACACGCTCTCTCTCTTGCCTATTCCACCCCTACCCAGTGGCGTAGCCAGGTTTAGAGCACAGGGGGAGTGGCACTATAAAAAGGCCCCTCCCCGCTCCCGCTGTACTCACCCCGGCGGCGCTTTAAAGGGCCCGGGTCTCAAGCAGCTGCGGGCCTTTTAAAGCGCCCTCCCCCAGCCCGGGTCCGGCAGTGGGGCTGGGGGCGGGGCACTTTAAAGGGCCTGTGGCTCCCCGCAGCGGCAGGAGCCACCGGCCTTTTAAAGCGCCTCCCGCAGCGGGGCTCGGGCGGCGCCTTAGCGCCGCTTCTCCTCACGGGGGAGCAGCCGCTCCCCCTGCTTCCCCCCGGCTACACTACTGCCCCTACCTTCCCTCCATAATGTCCTGGCTCCAGAATGTTTTGAGCCTCTTTCTCTAATTCAAATGCTAAGCCCAGATTGTGGCGTGGCTTCTGTGAGGAGCAGGTACAAGTCAGGCAGAATCTCTGGTGGGAGCGCACGGTGGCAGCTCCACCACCCTTTGAAAGGGTACAGAACGCATCTCCCCACACATGGTTAGGGAATGGTTATGGAGCCTTTCCCTCTCCACGCTTCCCCAGCCTGCTGGCACTAACCTGACCCAATTCCTTTACTCCCTGTGGCGATTTTGACTGGCTCCTGTGCAGGAGGGCAAGGCAGTTCCGTGTGCTCTCTCCTTGCCTGCCCATTCAGGGCCATCCATGGTCTGAGCCAGCCTGTAAAACTTGGATTTGTTAACATGTTTACTGTTTCTCTCTGACTCCAGATCAAATGTGTGCTCAGTTTACAAGGAAACAGCCTTTTTTCTTTCTTTTTTTTTTTTTTGGCCCACTAACTTCCAGCCCTGAAAATTCAGCCCAGGCTGGGAAAGCCAAGCTGGCTTCTTCTCGACTCCTGCATCCATCATCACTGATAAATATTCTTCATTCAGAATTTATCTAACAATTCTGCTGAAGATGTGCGACCAGACTAGACTCCAGCTCGCTCTCCATTAGCTGTATTGCCTCTCGCTGGCACTAGGGATCAAACTTATTGTCACTGGTAAAATGAGCCGATAACAACCATGAGACACACAGAAAGCAAATCTTTTGAGTCAGAAGATGATATTTTTGCAGTTATTTTTTTGACCGTAACAGCACTTTAAAGGTCAGATAAATTGTTCAGCAAAATCACATTTTTAAAAGCCCTGATTTATCTGGCTTCTTCCATTCTTGAACTGAGGTTTTTGTTAATTATTCAGGGAGAGAGATGGACATTTGTCGGCTAGTTAATCAATTATAAAAAAATATTGACAGAAAGAAACTTTTGGAAATGTCAACATAAATTTAGGAAAAATAAAAAGGTCTGGTACAGCCGGAACTAACTGGCACCCTCATTAACATGGCTCGACAGTGTGCTCAAAGACTGACGTAGCTTGGAGATCTGAACTACCCTATCGTCTTCCTGTTCCAGGCTGAGGCAAAGCTTGCCCTGCTGTTACCTGGGTAGTTGCCGTTTTAGGGATAAACAGAGCCATGTCTGTTCTTCATATTGCCAATCAGGAACTTTTGACAAAATAATACATTAATTTCTTTTTTTTAAAAAAAGAAGGAGCAATGCTCCTTCCAGGAGCTATGTCTGACCTTGGAAGCATGCACAATAATTATATGAGGATGAGACAAGGCTCTTCCCTATTAAATCTATTTTTCAAGGTTAATACAACTGCTGAAAAGCTCAGAAGCTAAGGAGTGCAGAATCTTTCTGTATGTATTGGAAATCAGCTTTGCTCTGGCAAAGGCAAACGATAAGTGCCAAGCAGACATTACCTTCCCATTTTGTCCTTGTGAAATCAAGGGGTACATTTTTAAAAAATAGTCTTTGAGATTCAGCCTAGTTGCATGGAGAAAACCCGACCAGCACTCTGATGTAAAAAACACAGCCGGGAACCATGGACCAGTGCTACCATTCTGCTCGCTGAGCTCTACTTTTATATTTTAGGGCCTGATCCTGTGCTGTGCACAATACCCTCACCTCTCACTGCGGTCTGTGGGGGTTGAGCGGGCTAGAAGGAGAAGGGAGACAAATAGGATACAGGGAATGGCTGACATCTCAAAAGGTTCAGACAAGTTTAGGCTAAACATCCAGACTTTTTTGTGTCTCAAGCTAAGTCTTTTGAGGTTTATCTATCACAATAGTTTGGGGAACATAAGAGGTCAGAGATTAGGCCCCTACAATGAACGGTAGGGCTATTCTGCTGACTCATGCAAGAAGCCAGATCAGGTGGGTCTTATTTGCTCCATTTCAGGGTTGTTGTTTTTTAATTTTTAAACTGGAAGGACCTTTAAAGGTCATTGAGTCCAGTCCCCTGCCTTCACTAGGAGGACTAAGTACTGTCCCCTAACAGATTTTTGCTAAATGGCCCCCTAAAGGATTGAACTCACAACCCTAGGTTTAGGGGGGCCACTACTCAAACCACTGAGCTATCCCTCCCCCTGTATAATGGGTTTGTATGAGAGGAAGAGGGAGTGAAGAAACCCCAGGGCCAACCCCCATTCAGGAGTAAGCAGAGGCTGCTATCTGGTATTTGAGATAATACCCCAGGAAGCGGGTAATTTTTGGACAATAAGGCTAATGTAATAATCATTGCAGCCTAAGGGAGTTAGGCACCCAACGCCTATGGAATTTGAATGGGAATTGGGCACCTAACCCCCTGAGACTCTTTTGGAAATCCCAGCTTCCCTGGGTTCTGTGTGCACACCGGGTTGACAGAGCAGGTTCAGGACCCTGCCTCTTCACAGAGAAGAAAAAAGCTCTCTTCATTTTTGTGCTGCAGCTCTAGTTCAGTAGTAGGTTTAGCAGCATCCCAAACTTCACTGAGCTCAGTCCTAGACCTATTATTAGTTACGTTCTGTTACAGCGCACCATTTTTAATTGCTGTTTTCTGAGCCAGAGGGAGCCTTGTCTAAATATATCTCAAGCGCTAGCACTGATATTTAGCACAGCTACCGTAATTAAGCATTCAGCCATTGCCAACAAATAAACTTCTCACTTGAGCAAACAGGTGCTCTCAAAACCAGCTGAACATTTGACTACCTTCCATTTTCTATTATTTTAATATCGTTAGGCGGCCTTGGTTTCCTTTCTTGCTTGGTGGCGTGTGTATCTGAACTGCCAACAAAATTACCAGTTTTCCATCACAGCTCTTTTCCAATTATGAATGCAGATGCTGACAGCTTGAATAAAGATGCTCAGCTGTGCTAAGAGATGAAGTGGGTTCTAACCCACGAAAGCTTATGCTGAAATAAATGTGTTAGTCTCTAAGGTGCCACAAGTATTTCTTTCTTTCTTATTTTCTTTGTGCTAAGAGACTTTTCCTCCTTTAGGAGAACTAAAGCACTGCTGGTTTAAAAACCACCAATTTCAGTTTATAACAATACTTCCTGGAAAATTATTTGTTTGTTTTTTACTCCAGGTTTGGCTTCGGTCTGATGACTAACTAGCACAAAATCTCTCACCTCTTACAGTTCCGCCGACAGATTCCAGGTGAATGCAAATCTTTCAATTGAACCATTTCCTACACATGTGTGGCCTGATCCAGATCTCAAGCTGTACTGTAGAAAGGAGTGAATGCTACTCAGCATGAGTAAAGCTGGCAGAATTGGGTCCCTTCAAAGCTGGGGTGATCCCATTGAAATAATTGAGAGTGGCAGGTGCTTGGTATTTCTTAGAATACTTGTGGGATTTTTTGTTAGCACAGGCGGGACAATTTAGGAGGGAAAGTCTCTGGGTGAGATCCTGGGCGGGTGTAAAACAGTTTAGCTTTGTTGGAGAATTGCTGATTTACCCCTCATGAATACCTGGCCCTCTGGTTTTTAAACAGAGTGCATTTTCCTGTTTTGTCCCTCCAGAAATATGACCTACACCAATGCATGGCAATGGAACTGAAAGGTGAATCTGTATCCCTCAGACAGTGCCCAAGCCTGAACTACTTCAGCGGGAGTTGACTGTGCTCAGCAGCTCTGAGGAAGTGCTCAGCACCTCACAGGACTGGGCCCCAAGTGCCTATCCATAGCTCTTAAATATTGGCATCTCTGCCACCATGGACTGAAAAACAGGTAGCTGTGAAGTAATGGCTGAAATGTCACAGGTGCCTGGGAGAGTTAAGGGGATACTCAGCAGGGGTACGTGCGTCTACCTTCCTTTAGGGTCCTTTCCAAATCCTTTTGGCTGTTTGTGTAATGTCAACAGACCCTGGGCGGGCTGGCGGGATTGAACCTGGGATCTCTGGAGCTTAGGGCATGAGCCTCTATTACATGAGCTAAAAGCCATATGGTTGTTAGCGAAGGCTGTAAAGCAGATTCCTTAATCTTTCACACTTTCACCTCACCTCCCTTGGTGCCAATACATGGGACAGAACACCACACCCAGGGGGGAGGTGGATTACATTTGCACCAAGGATCAGGGGGATAATCTTAGTGCAGTAATTTATATTTAAAACTAAGCCAAAAACACTGAATCACAGTTACAGTTTCTGAATGAAGACACCATCTCTCGGAGATGATCACCAGCAGTGCAGGAAACACCAAGTCTGACGATAGAAGCAAAGGGAAATACTTGTTTTCTTTCCTTAGAGCTGCTTTCTTGCTTTGTTCATGTGAAATAGGATCTGAGCAAATACAAAATAAATACACCCCCCATAATATTGATCGAGTATAAGAACTTTCTAAAAATCACCTTTGTGGTGAGATGCAAGGGCCACAGTCTGTCACCTTTCCTCCCAATGGGTGGTACCTTTCTCTGCATGTAGATCCATTGATTTCAGTGGGACTGCTCATGAACTAAGGTACAAAATGGGGGGCAGATTCTGACTCCAAATGTTCAGACAGTGTAGAAACATACTCTTAAATTTTCAGATCACACACAGGGATTTAGCCATGTTCATTCCTATTGACATGGGCAAGTTACACAATTACATCACTCTGCGCCACTTAAAAATGTGGGGATTAGATTTGTATGTCACTCAGTAACCCAAAGTCTCTTGTGTTATTTTAATGATTCCAAGTGACCATCTAATGTTACAATCTCAGTAGCTAAAGGGTATAAAGAGGATTTATTCCAAAATGCACATTAAAGCAATGAATCCTTTTTTATTCCAAGCAATTTAATTCCAAGCAAATCCTGTTTCAGTCCTTACTCAATTAAGATACACCTTGAAGTCAATGGGAATTCTGACTAAGAATGATCTGTGGGATTTTCTCCAAAGAGAAATCAGAAAGTTCGCCACTACTCAGAGGCATATTTTCTCTATAGAGTTTTAGGACCATACACCCTGTCATATGTAACTGCTTGCCACTGTTTTACTGAAAGCTCCTGTCTCCTAGTACTGCAGAATCCAGTTACAAGAATAAAAAAGACTGTGCATTCCAAAAGGCAATGCATGAAATTGAAATGTTACACCCAAACTAGCCAGAGTTTAACCTGCTGATCCTAGCCCAGCTTGCAGGAGAGGAACAAGGCCCACGACAAGAAGTGCTCCAAACACTGTAACTGTTGCTACCTGACCCAAAGCTTTCCGTCTGCAGTCAAATCAGGCTGAGATCCCGGGGAGGTGGCAGTTCTAGGAGAAAGCTGCAAAGACAAAGACCAAAAGAAAAAAACAAGCAACAGATTCTTGGGTCTGATCATCTCAGACATTCAGTGAAAGCCTCACGTCCATACCCGTCTCTCTCCTTCCACTTCTTCCCTTTCGGTTTCTTCCACTTGGCTTGGGCTGTGCTGTAAAGATGTGCCCCTCTGGCTGCAACACAAGACACGAGGGTTCAAAAAAGCTCCCATGTCCTGTGTTGTAGCCTGAGGTCTCACAGTATGTCAGAGGAAAAAGCCTCCAGTGTGCAGGCTCCTTTTCTAAGCAGGGCTGTTCTCATGCACTTTTGAATTCAACTTTTATGCCAACCTGGGAAAGAAAAAGCAGAAATAGAAGTCAGGTGCTTGTGCTGGGCATGCAGATAACATTGTGTGCTATTGCCATTGTCAATATCACTAGCGGAAAAAGGACTCCAGCGGCTGGCAAACTGGAGCTGAAGGGTCAAGTTCAGGCCTGGAGTAAGAGAGTGCCATTTCACTGACCTCAGTGGAGGTGCACCTGCTCACAGCAGGTCTGCATTTGCCCCACGGCCTTTGTCACCACTGGGATCTTCTGGACTAAAAACACTGAATGTTCTTCTTAGGTAGCTTGGTTGACAGTTCTTTGAGTGACCCATGCAGCTAAGTAAATACTTAGTAACTAATAATTTATCAATACAGTTTGCCTTTTTTTCTGTTTGCAAACTGCCTCATGTCGATCACAACATTCTCCAATTTGTTATCCAGAAATACTTTTGAATTTCTTCGGTGGATAATTCCAGGTCTGCAGATCATTGTGAACAGTTCATTGGGAATATTTGCAAACTGTGCTGTGCTTAAGTAAAATAAGCCCTGTTGTGTTATTCTGGTTTCCTGATTAGAGGAGTTACTAACTAACACACTGAATAACCAGTTCAAAAGTTCATTTTAGGCGAATGTTCAAACATTTTAAATGTGCATTTTTGAGAGTATTTGTTGCTAATTTTTTGCTAATAAATCAAGTATTCATAGAAAGCAAGCACCAAAAATGGTTACAAGCAGTTGAATCGAAATTCACTTTTAAATTCAACTGAATATTCACAGGATATTTTGTTTTTCACTGCTCTCTCAACTCAAGTAATAAATTATTCTTAACTACAGTTTTCAGAGATGTTGCTGAATTTCTCATGAGCGTGGTATTTACTTGCATGCATTCCTTTGCTTGTGGGTCTACAATTCATTCCCTGGTGCAGTGATTTGCGAGGCAGCGCATGAAAGAATTTTTAGAAATGCCCATTCAGTACAGTACACTGCTGTGCATTACAATCAAGATCAGCAATTAGGAAGCCAGGTATAAAAAACAAGATTTTTCGCTATCTCTGTTCAACCGATCTATGGCAGATTAATTGCTTTTTTCGTCCCTGAAACTCTACATATCACTTTTTTGCCATCTTGTCTTGCCTAGACACTTTTGCTTCTCCAAACAAACACTGTGGGGGCTGAGGAATGAAGTAATCTTAGCTGCTCTGTCTATGAAGGTGACCCATTGAAATGTCCACTCGGGCACTATGATAAGTCAGTGCTTACATTAACGGAGTTTTGAAGATTATATAAGTCATTTGCTCCAGAACGTTAGTACAAACTTCAGGCATTATTCGTTCAATGGATTCTTTCAGTTTGCTATCTACTTTAAATAAAACTCCAAGCTTTCAGCTTTGTTCATGTACAGCTTTATCTCTCATGGAATAAAGTGGAGTTCAACCAGCCATAGCCCAGATTAGGCAAAGTACAAAGCTTTGAATTCAAATATCTTGCAAAATATGAACACCTCAAAAAGGAAAGCAGGCGGTAATTTTTGGTAAGAACGTGGCTCTCAAGGTTGTCTAATGATCAATGCAATACAACAATAGCTTTTAACTGTTAACCTGCAATGCACAGATCCCAAAGCTGTGTTTTATATTCTGCAGTTTTTGCAATGAGAAGTGATTTATCTGGAGATTAGTCATTTCTAAATCCATCTCCTGGATCTCAACAGGCATAATAAAACTAGAAAATATCAGTTTCATAATCACTTTAAAAAAAATGTTCCAGCTTGCATCTGTTTTACCAATTCCCTAAACTGTGCCCATATAAGCACTAGAGGAGAATCAAAATGTAGAATACTAGAAACTTGGGTCCCAGAGTTAATCCCTTTCTATAAAAAAAAACGATGCTCAGATAAAGTTAAGAGTTTCGCCTCAGCCCATTAGAGCAAGGAAATTCAAGGTTAAAGCTGAAATTGCATCCTTAAAGATCTGATGCCTCATGGAAAACTCTGAAAAACATTCATTCAGTTTAGAGACAGTTTCACTTAATTAGTCTGTACTTCCTTATCTCCTGATTTTCATTCCCCAGGGTATTGCCATAGAAAGTTATTTTGGGTTCATCCATTTCAGAGGCCCATCTGAAGGCCTGGGTGAGCACGCAGTTAACTGCTCTGGACGCAATTGCAATCACTGTGGGGTGATGGTGGAAGCGGTGGAGGTGAACTGGTTCAACTAACAATCAGAACCTCAACACATCTTCATCTACTCCTCAAACTGAGCCTAAGCTTTCGTGGGTAAAAAACTCCACTTCTTCACAAAAGCTTATGCCCAAATAAATCAGTTAGTCTTTAAGGTGCCATGGGACTCCTCGTTGTTTTTGTGGATACAGACTAACAGGGCTACCCCTCTGATACTTCTCAAACTGAGTTGCTTCACCTTGCGCCTGAGGGAACTGGGCTTATTTAGTTTGCAGAAGAGAAGAGTGAGGGGGGATTTGATAGCAGCCTTCAACTACCTGAAGGGGGATTCCAAAGAGGATGGAGCTCAACTGTTCGCAATGGTAGCAGATGACAGAACAAGGAGCAATGATCTCAGGTTGCAGTGGGGGAGGTTTAGGTTGGATATTAGGAGACACTATTTCACTAGGAGGGTGGTGAAGCACTGGAATGGGTTACCTAGGGAGATGGTGGAAACGCCATCCCTAGAGGTTTGCAAGGCCCAGCTTGACAAAGCCCTGGCTGGGATGATTTAGTTGGGTTTGGTCCTGCTTTGAGCAGGGGGTTGGACTAGATCAGTGGTTCCCAAACTGGGGTCCGTGAACCCCTGGGGGTTTGCAAAATGTTACAGGGGGTTCTCGGGAAAAAATTCCCTAATGGCGGACAGAGCTGTCCCTAGGGACCCCGAGCATCATGGGGCCAGCAGCCTGGAGCCCTTGGACTTCCAAGAGCTAAGCAGATCAAAGCAAGCATATCTATCACAGTGAGGAGATTTAAACTTCAAGACTCCTTATAAGAAATGGAAAGGGAGGTGGATATTTTTTGCTGTTTTTAAAATTAAATAGGCAGCTAGTATTGTTTTTAAATTATTATGAAGAACAAGTTTAAGCTTTGTTGTAACGTGTGTTGTTTGCCTGGACTGCTCAAGACCTGAATGCTTGTGTAGGAGAAACTCTTTGAGTTGGCTTCTTAAATACCTTCATGTTGTTTCATATCTGATACTCCTTGATGAAACACAGGAGCCTTGTCTTATAAACAGGCTTATTCAAAGTGATACAAGCTACGAAAGTGAGATCTTGGAAGAGTGTTGCAGTTTTCATAATGTAATAAAAATACTGTAATGATATATAATAATTAATAATAAATAGTGTGTAATAAGCACGTCAAATTTTATATTTCCAAGATCACTGCTTTTATAATTTATACTCAGGTAAAGGAGAAATTCCCTGGAAATATTCATTTTTAGGAGGGGGTTTGCGAGACTTGACATTTTAGTGAAAGGGGTTCACAGGTTGTTAAAGTTTGGGAACCACTGGACTAGATGATCTCCCGAGGTCTCTGCCAACCCTAATCTTCTATAAGTCTATGATTTTACACCACCAACATGGACAACTTTTTTTTTTCAGGAAAAGGAGGAACCTGTTACCTTAATCCTGCCCTCCAGTAAGGGATGTCTTATTCGGGGTGCCACCCAGTTATATGGCAGCCGGCTTTCCTGCTGTGGCCACAGATTTTAAGGCTGTCAGAGAAGCTGGACAGTCCTCTTTCACCCTGTGGCTATCTTAATTTTTGATGGATACTGAGCAAAGGCTTTTGCCAGTCTATCTTTTGAACGGTGTCACACTTTCCCTGCCCCACAGAGAACCTGCCAAGTAGGAAAGGGATTGTGATGGGAGTGGTTTGGCAATTGAGTCAGGAAGACACACTCATTATTATCTTCCATTTCAGATACCACAGCCATTGAAGAGCAATCAATCATGATGTTATTAGCAGAGGGTTGTGCCTCCTAGAGCAGTAATGAGCAACAGGAACAGATGAACTTTCCTGAGATCACTTGGAAAATGCACTTTTAATTTGAGCAGGATCAAAACCAGACTATCAAATATAAACCTCTTTTAACTTGGAGGCTTGGAAAAGGTTCAGATTTAAATCATGACATCCAATCCACGAGTTACAGTTTTGGTACTGGGTTAGATCCAAAAGAATCAGAAAGAGTCTATTTTACAGTCCCTATCTGGCTATAGCCCCTGAAATAGATTATAGGATGCTGGAGTCATTGAATCTGAACTCTAGTTGTCATTCAGCCTCTACCACAAATCTTATGTCTAGACCTAATCTGGGTCTGGATCTGAATGCTGCCTTCTCTCTCCATCTCTAGTATTAGTGACTTCAACGTTTTCTGTAGTTGTTGAAATCAGATGTGTTTCCCGAGCCCTGGTCTTTGATACATTTCTGAAGTTGTGACAACTACCTTTTTGTTCTTGTAGACAGCTGCCATCCCAGGGTGCCCCCCTGTGGCCTGAGGTGGGCATACAGGCAGCCTGCCTCCATTTCCCGCTGAGTTTCCCCTGAATAATCCAGTCATAGTCAAGGTTTTTGAAACAATCTTCTCTCTCTCCTGGGGTCTAGTTTATTCAATATCATTCAGGCTGCACAAAGGTCCTTTTCTGCTCACCCCTCAGGGTTAGAGTTTCACAGTCCTTCTTGGCTTTAAGTCCTGGACTCCCCACCCCATAGCTCACTCCTCAAGTCTAAGAGTTATACAGCCTTTCCTTGGGCCGTGTACTGGTTGACATCTTTTCCGAGCAGATTTCTCCAATAGCTCCTCCTTAACTGGGCTTGGAGCTTCCTTTTGAGTCATTCACCCCTGAACAATCCCCTAATCCTCCCCGGGTGGGTCTAATAACCAACACCTGTCCGCACTGGCTGGGAAGGAGGGGAGCCTTGCCCCTGCCGTGACATACTAGGGCACAATCCAGACCAGTATGGGACTGACCTGTAACCTTGATGCCTTACAATGCCTTGCTGTAGTAGCTCACCTCAGCCTCTTACAAACAGCTTTCCAGCATACAAGCCACACCCTGAGTGCCTGTGTGTAACTACAGTCTGCCAGCTACACCCTGGCTCTCACCAGCCTTGGTTATACTGCAGGGTGACCACAACACTCCCCCAGTCCTGAATCTTTCCCCAGAAATGTATGTACTGTACTGCCCAGCCCTCTCCTGTACAATACAAATATCTTCCTTTAAGTGAATAATGGCCATCTTATTACTTTAAAAAGTTACCCAAACACTTCATCTTAAACACAATGGATGAGATAAAACAGTAGAACAAGTTTAACAACTACAAAAAGAGAGAGATTTTAATTGACTATACTTAATGAGGCATAAAAGTCAGAAATGGTTACAAAAAAGATAAAATGCTTACTAGTATCTACTTCCGAAACTCTCTCACCACATTCTCCAGTAAATTACTTACCAAACTTTCCCGACAGGACCCATCCCCTACAGTCCAACAGCCATTTTATTTTGTTTTCTCAGGTTTGGAGAATGAGGTTGGCAAAGAGAAAGAAAGGAGTGTCTTGGGGTGGGGGGGTTGTCTCTTCTTTTTATAGTTCAAGTCCCCCTTTTGAAAAATATTTCCAGCTGAGACCCAGGAGATAAAGAGTCTCTATGGAAGGATATTCCCTGCTGGCTTTTTTTCACCTGTTTGAACTTCCTTTGTTTTCCCTCCTTGCTTGATGACTGTTTACTGCTTAAATGCAAATTAAGTCAAGCACATATTTCTTTGTTTAGGACAGACCTATTTGCTGACTTCTGCTTGGGCAGGGCTGTGAGGTTTGGAATATGTGTTAATAACATCATACAGGGGAATCTTATAACTTCACATACAATGTTGCCACATATATTTTATCAGGAAAATACTGACCAGCAAATTATGAGTTTTCAAGGATAGCTCACAATGTATACTTTGTACAAACGTTACACTAGTGTGTAGGGTGTGAACACAAGGATGTATTCTGTCACACCCGCCCACTCTATAGGGCTCCTGGATCCAGTCTCTTAAATGAACAATGGTCTGTGATGGCCTCCCATACTTTCCCTTTCCCAGTCACTGATTGCTCCCTGGCACCATCTTCCTCTCTCCCAGTGACCACTTCTGTTATTTCAGTCACCTGGAACAGGGTAACTGGCTTCTTACACTACCTTAAAGGTCCAGTATTCTGTTATAGTTCTCCTAATTAAAGTTTCACATCAGTTCCACACCAGTTCATCATGTTCTTCAGAGAGGATAGTCTTACTGGGGTATGCTAAAAATTCAAACATTTTATAGACAAATAAATGTGAGTATGTTCTACAAGTTGTCTAATCATTGATAATTCATTTGGTATTTACGATGATACTGTACTCCTTACATATTAGGACATTAATTTAGGTGTATGCAGTAATCATTTTTCAAAACCCATAATCATGTTTCCTGAAGCTATTATTTCAATACAGATGAAGCCACGGTACTGAACACCGCACAATCATAGAGGGGAATGGGGGAAGGATGTTCAGCTTTATTTTCAAGAACTGGTCACCATCGACCTGTTTATTATTAGCAAAAATGGGTCACTAACCCTGAAAAGTATTGCCATTGTGTGAACACAAGTCTCCATAATAGTTAATGAGTACAAAGGCAGAATGCAGCCCTTTGTGAACTTGCGCACTCTATGGATCTGATAATCCATATTTGCTGTGGCACTTTTTCTTATTCGTGCTCTGTTGCCTTATATCTTGGGACATGCCCTTTATGGTGCACATGCGCATCTGCTTTGACACAGTCATGCAGCAAACGTATCATGGGCAACTGCCAAAGCCTAACTAGCATAATTCTTGAGAACAAAGAGGCAAGGCATTTACCTTTAAATGTGAAGATTTGCCAGATATTTTCTGAATTAAGACCACAATTTAAAACAAGTCTGTAAATTGAAAATCTGTATCTAATTTGGCTGCAGGAGGGCTTCTAGATCCGAATTATAGATTTTAAATCAATAGGCCTCGTTTTGGAACATTCCTGTTCAAGGATTTTATGCCAGTGCTGTAAAAGCATCATTAATTCATGTTCTTATCTTTTTTATTTCATAAAGTGTAAGGGGTTTTTTGTGCACAGTCTATTAATGTGGAAGCTGCAATCCATCTTTTCCTTTTTCAGCTTAGTATTGTCTCCCTTGATCAAAGCTAGATTATAACACAAGAGTGAATTTCATAAATTATTTACAGAAAAGAAAAAAGTAATGTGGGCTAAAGTCAATAACATGTCATATATTACCCAATTCACGAGGAAGCAGTCAAGATTGTTTGGGATAATCTGCTAAAATGCTACAATAAAAAGTTGATTTAATTTTTTTAAATGGCAGATGTCATTAAAAAAATAAGGTTAATGCAAACATAAAATCTCCAGAGTCTGGCACTTCTCTTCGGATGTCAATAAAAGATAATGTAACCTGTCAAATTTGCAAGCATGTTTTATCCCACCATCGCATTTTATCTTCGCCACTCAAGCATTACCTCCCAGGAAACAGCCACATCTGCTTGATTATCCTAAAGTCATTCTGATGAGGAGAGCAGGTTGCAAATTAAAAGCTCCTTTCTCTCTCCAGTTTTCAATCCCTCATTATGTCCAGTTCAGTTAGTTCTTTCTTGAAAGGTTAAAGAGCTGGCGATCACTGTAGTGGCCCTTGTGATGTTAGGGTAAAGCTTTCATCTCATTTTATTTTAAGGAGCTGCCCCTCATGTCTCATACTTGATGATGTCTCTTGTTAAATACTAATACTGACCTAAAGGTTACTATACAGTGGTGGCATGGTATGTTGTGAGGTAGTATGATCTTGTTCCCACTAGCTGGTACAAGCTGTGACATTGAAAGGGCCTCTGGTCACCACAAATAGGCTTCATGCAGTGTGAAACTTCACAATGTTGTGCTAGCTGGCCAGATACTATAAGCTACCACTGCTTCTTAATGTTGATTTACATTTATCCCTCCCTCCAACTCCTCATTTTCCTGGGCTCCAGTACTATTTTCTACATGCTTTCCAATTCATTTTAATTTGTCTTCTCTAAATTCCATCTTACTATATTTTTTAAATACTCAACCTATATATCACAATTTCCCAAACTTTTCATAGATTCATGGATTATAAGGCCAAAAAGAGACCACTGTGATCATGTAGTCTGACCTCCTGCATGTCCCTGAATTAGTTTCTGTTGGAACTAGAGCACATATTTTAGAAAAACATTGAATCTTGATTTGAAAATTGTTCCAGTGGTTAATAACCTTCACTACTAAAAACGTGGGCCTTGTTTCTAGTCTAAATTTCTCTAACTTCAACTTCCAGCCATTGGGTCATGTTATACCTTTGGCTGCTAATTTGAGGAGCCCATTATCAAGGTTTTGCTCCCCATGTAGGTACTTAGAGACTAATCAAGTCATCCCTTAACCTTCTCTTCGTTAAACTGAACAGATTGAGCTCCTGGTGTCTAGAGCTATGAGGCACGTTTTCCGATCTTTTGATCATTCTTTTGGCACTTCTCTAAGCCCTCTTGAATTTATCAACATCTTTCTTGAAATGTGGACACCAGAACTGGACACAGTATTGTGAAAGCTGATGTAAAAATGTCAACCTAGCTCTAACATGTATGGATGTAAATCTAGACATGGGCCCAAGACAAAATTCAAAGATCACAATATCTCTGAATTATTTATCTATATTGGGGTTTTTACTGGTACCCAGTGCTTAATTTGTGCCAGGGCTTGCCTGGCACCTCTAGGCTTGCTGCGTCAGTTATGAATGTAAAAAATTGCTTGAGCCCTGGCACCTCTTTCATTACAAATTAAGCACCACTTGCACCCATCACCAGAATGTTAGAAAAGTTTGTATAAAGCACCTGTGACATCTCCAGTTGTTGTGCTTGCTGGGCCCTAGAAGTCTGGGTACTGTGCTTCTGAATAAGTTCTGTGTCCAAGTTCCACTCCAAACCCATCAACAAGTGAACTAGAGGGGGCCCAGCCCAGTAAGTATCACTCACCACAAAAGAAATGCGTTAAAGCTAGCAATCCTGATTTGAAGATGCCATCAGGTTGGGAAGAATGCTGATGACACAAGATGTGCTATGCCAGATGGTCCTTATCTCCCTTGGCTGTATTCTGTATTTCCATTCTCTCTTCATTGTAATGCCACCGTCACTAATCCATTTTCTTTCAGGCTGTTTGTCTCATATAGAGGCTGCAAGCTTCACAGTGTGCATTCTCCTTTGCCTTTCTGTCCTAACCCCATTCTAGCCAAAAGTGGGGCTGGGTTGAACACCTAGAGCATTACTGTCATTATTATGGGTCATCATTTTTTGTATCTTCTCACATTCAAGCCACAACTCAGGCATAGTCTTCCTACCACAGAAGTGTGCTTAGGGAATAGCACAAGCTATTCCCTTTTCCCTTGGAGACTTAGCACATTATTTCTGCAACTCATTGGTCCCAGCACCAGTGAGAAGGCTGAGATTGTCAAAGCAGTCTAGCATATCCAGACACACCTTCAATTAAAAATTACAGGAAGAGGTGCCTAAATACATGGACTGCTTTAAAACAAAAAAAAGCTCATCCATAACACTTGGTATTTCTAGAGTACCCTCCAGCTGAGTATCTCAAAGAACTCTACAAACCCTGTGGAATTTAGCTTCCCTGAGAAGCTGATGGATACTACTTCCATTTGCAAATGAGGAATACTGAGACACGACGATTTACTTAAGATCATATAGGAAGTGTGTGGCAGAGCCAGGAATTAGACCAGATCTGTTTGCATACCCATTCCTCAACAAGGCAATGCTTTTCCAGGAGTATCTGCGGCCTTCTTCAGCAAGCAGGAACTACTGACGGAAGAATCTCAAGAGGTTTGGTATGTAATCTTGGTTTGAATTAGCCCTCAGCAGTTGCAATACTTGACCAATCTATTCAAACTTCTTGGATCCGTAAAACTGGGCTGGAAATGTCAGAGCAATGGGCTTTCTTGTAAGATTTCTGGGATTTCCTGCTTGCAGACACTCCAGAAATATTATGAAACCATTCTTTCTCCTGGTGTTTTGGCAGAAGAAACCTAAATGCATAGAGGAAAGTGAAAGCAGAAAAATAGCGTCAAATAGTTTTCTAAACTTTTCCCTCTATTCAAGTTGAGCTCCTTTCAGATTCTGGGCACAAGTTCAAAAACTTGTTCTCATTTTATCCAACTAACAGAAATTCTGAAGTCTTTCCAAGCCTCATGTCTCTGGCACTATGACAGCACAGAAATATTGTCCAGGCTGCCCACTTATCAGATTCCTGGATATGGGCTAGATTCTCTGCTCTCATATGGGCCACGTGGAGTACTCTGGTGGCACAAAAGCACCATGTAGTAGGCTTTACTGGCCATCTGTGGATTCACCTTTTGGGGGAAAGTCCTCACTTGATGTAGAGCTGGCCCCAATTTGCCATGATTCTTAAGAGCTGTGGCAACCAAAAACTGTTTAAAGAAACCACGAGGCTGCTCCAAACTACTTTGGGGACAGGACCATTGTATCTCCACTCCAGGATCAGGGATGCAAATGGATGCCTGGGGTCCCACTGCTTAGACACTGGTTGCCATATTCACATTTAAGCTATTTTAAATGCTGCCAGTGGTATATAATTGACCATGGTGAATAATGGAGCAGGTGACAGTGTTTAGACATTCTAAATTTGCAGCACCGTAGGTGGTTTGTCCACTGCTATTTCCTTCCACTACAAAGCATTGAATATTGCTTCCCGATTTAAATAAGCTGTATGAAAAAATTGTTCTCACAGAGCAACTGACAGAAATTTGAAGTGATATAATAATAATGCACAGTCCATTTGCTGTCTAATGTATGTGTGGGATTGAATAGCTCTTTGCAATACATTTCCTTCTAGCTAAATTACCGTAACTTCAAACTGAATTAAAGTAGCTAGGTGCCACTACACTGTGGAACTTCAATAGCGAGATCCATCCCAAACTTTGGCCCGTGTGTCCTTTCCTGCACAAATTATGGTCCCAGGGGAAGGATATCTGAGGAAAAAAGGAGTTCAGAGAGGCAGCAGGTTCTAAAAGATACAATATTAAAGGCACATCAGCAAACTATCCCAGTGCAGAGGAAACATAGGAAGAATAGTAAGACACCAATATGGCTGCATCAGGAGCTTTAATTACCTACAAATTAAAAGGGAATCATTCAAGACTGGAAACAAGGACAAATTGCTAAGGATGAGTATAAAAGAATAGTATAATAAAATAGCACAAGTCTGTAAGGATGAAAAATCAGAAAGGCTAGGGCACAAAATGAGTTACCCCTAGCAAGGGATATAAAAGGCAATAAGGTTCTATAAATACATTAGTAATAGAAAGATGAAGGAAAGTGTAGGTCCATTGCTTAATGAGAGCAAAATAATGGCTGACACAGAGAAGGCTGAAATGTTTCATTCTTTTTTTTTTTAACATCAGTCTTCACTAAAAAAAAAGTGTAGTTGTAGTCATGTCGGTCCCAGAATATTAGAGAGACAAGGTGAGGTGATTTTTTAATTGGACCAACTTATGTCAGGGAGAGCTTGTCTCACCAGCAGAAGTTGGTCCAATAAAAGGCATTACCTCACCCACCTTGTCTGTTCATTGAAAAAGGTTAACTGTGACCATATGCTTAACACAATTAATATTAGCAACAAGGAGAAAGGATCTCAGGGCACAGTAGGGAAAGAACCGGTTAAAGACTATTAAAGGGCAAACAAGTAGATATCTTCAAAAAGGGGGAACGAAGGAGCTGGAGAATTACAGACCAAACTTGGGTACCCAGAAAGATACTGGAACAAAGTATTGAACTATCAATTTGTTCAAACCTGGAGGATCAAAAGATAAGGGATAGCCAACAGGGATTTGCCAAGAATACATCATGCCAAACTAACCTAATTTCCCTCTTTAACGGGATTACTGGCTTAGTAGATGGGGGGAAGACATAGATGTGATATATTTGATTTTAGTATTGCTTTAACACAGTCCCACATGACATTCTCCTAAGCATACTAGGGAAATATGTTCTAGATGACATTATTAGAATGTGGGTGCACAAAGATCATATTCAAAGAGTAGTTATCAGTGGCTCACTGTCATACTGAGAAGACATATCTAGTAGGATCCCATAGGGGTCTGACCTGGGTCCAATACTATTCAATATTTTCAGTAACATTTCAGATCATGCTTGTATGCTTATAAAATGTGCAGGTAACACCAAGATGGGAGAGGTTGCAAGTACTTTGGGGGACAGGATTAAAATTCAGAATGATCTTATAGAATGGAGAATTGGTCTGAAATCGATCAGATGAAATTCAATAAAGACAAGCACCATGCACTTAGGAAGGAAAAAAATAAGTGCACAAATACAAAATGGAGAATAACTGGGTAGGCAGAATTATGCAAAAGAGGATCTGGAGGTTATAGTGAATCATAAATTGATATGAGTCAACAGTGTGATGCTGCTTTGAAAAAGGCTAATGTCATTCTGGGATGTATTAACAGGAGCAAGTCTAATGCCAGCCCTGGTGACCCCATTAAAATGGAGTTGTGACCCACTTTGGGGTCCTGACCAGTTTGAGAGCAGCTGGGCTAGGTAAATTTAATCCTGCCTCAACACAGGAAGATTGACTAGAGGACATCTTGATATTTCTATGATGCTCTGATTGTAAATTCACAAGGAAGGGGAGGAGTGAATGAAGAGATCTTTGTAGTAATTCCCTCCTGTTAGTTGTGCTGCATTCTCCACTCTGGGAAGTGGGGTTTGGTCTGTCAAATGCATGGAGGCTGGAAGTCTGCTGGAAACTTCAGGCAAACCATGCTGATTCCACGTGACTGATGTCTGCCCATATATGCACATCTGAAGCTTCTTCTTCCACTGAGTTTTGACAACACAGCGCTTTCCAAGCCTGTGATGCCACTGGTGTAGCTAACTGCTACCTCTGCTGGTACATGAAAGCAGAATATAAGCAGTTAATCCATTCGTTTACACAGCAAATTGCCATATAGGTTAAGGTAGGCTTCCATGGGAACATGCTTCCTAACTTAGACCCTCACCACCACCACCAGGCCAAATCCTCTTTTCTTGTTGGTGCTGTAAGGGAATATAACAAATAACTTCTCTTCACCGCTCTCCCATTGCCTTTTCTTTTTTTGCCATTAATGTATGGTGGAGGGGAGCACAGAGTCCTTAGGCAGGTGAACCAGGTAGCCATATGGTCACAACAGGACATCTGCCAGTTCTTTTCTTTTTTTTTTAATTCTAATTATAGAATTGTGCAAAGGTTCTTTTGATCCTTTTAGACTTAAGGAGCATTGTTGTGAAAATTAATAAAAGAATCCACTAATATTCTATACATACACGTATGTCTATACTGCAATCATGGGGTGTGACTGCCGATGGAGTACTGTAGACGTACCCAATCTGGTACTGGAGCAGAGAAGCTGCAGCAGCACACGCTTCAGCATGGGCTGTACAAACCTGCCTGCCCGGAGCCCTACATAATCACTTATGTAGCTAACCTGCACGGAAGCATGAACAGCTTCAGCTATGTGAATTGCAGTCACGCTCCATGAGTGCAGTTTAGACATACCCTGAGATATCTTTTCTCAAGTTGTTTCACTCAGTCTTAAGATCACATACATACACAAGGAACCATGTACAGGCTTTTGTCCGGTGCTCATAACGGAAGTATCAGAGCACCTCACATACTTTAACTAATTTATCCTCATGATTCCCATGGGTGGTAGGTGTGACGGGTCCCCCTGGGGTGCACCCTGGAACTGGAGTACAGCTGAGCCCTCTGTTTTACCAATCTGGTTCCCTCTCACACTGTGATGTTGTGACAAGCTGCACAGCCCTCCAACCTTGCACTCACACCAACATCCACAGGCAGGAGCCACACCCAGCTGTGTTCATGAATGCTCTACCAGCCACTGCATGTACCAACAATAGAGAGGCTTCAGCCAAAATACCCCCATCTCCTCAGCCTAGGACCATGGAGCTGTACCATCCTGCCCTGGTCAAAACCTGACCAGTATATATGAGTTATTACCCAGTCCGCCACCCCCTTGATGTGGAGAGGAATATGCACAAAGCCTTTGTTAATTGAGCTGAGATTTCCTCCCTCCTACCCCAAGCACTTCATTCAAAACACACTGTTTTAGGTAAAATATAAAAAAAACAGATTTATTAGCTACAGAAGGATAGATTTTAAGCAATTATAATCGATAGCAAACAGATCAACACTGATTACCTAGGAAACAAACAAAATGCAATCTAAGCCTAATATACTAGATAAGATTTGAATTAAGCAGTGTCTCACCCTATTAGATAGTGTAAAAAGTCCAAGGTTTTCTACACAGACAGGCTTCCTTCTTTCCTGCCTGGGACCAGCACTTCCCCCAGTTCAATCTTTGTTCTTCAGGTGTTTCCAGGTGTTCCCTTATGTGGGGAGTCAGGCCCAGTCATCATGTCACTTCCCACTTTTATATCTTTTTCCAACGTGCTGGAAAGGTCTTTTGCTGTGACCTGGGTTAAACAGTTCCCTTTGCGTAGTGCTATCTCTGAGAGGTTGCTATTGTACCCAGTTCCTGGGTTAATCCTCGTGTGTGTGTGTGTATTTCCTCAAATAGGCCATTAACATTGTTTGGCCTTTTTATTGCTGCACCTAAAAGGCTGTTTGTGGGTGTTCCCAACCTCACAACATGTTTCAGTAGCACATACATAGCAAAACTTTATAACTTCAGATCAGTGGTGCAAGTAGAATTAATTTCTTACAAGTACGCTGCACCTGCTAAGGGGGGGGGGGGGCACGTGACCTCCCCACATGACCCTCCACATGCCTCCTCACGTGACCTCACCCTGCCCCCAGCCCGGTGCCCCGCACTCTTCCCCTCCCCAAGATCCATCCCACATTACCTGCGGTGGGGGAGCACTCCCAGTGGGTGGACACAGCACAGCTGCTATGTGGGCTGAGAAGAGAGGAGGGCTTGCTCTCTGGAACAGTGGTGGGCAACCTGTGGCCCATCAGGGTAACCCGCTGGTGGGTCACGAGACAGTTTGTTTACATTGGCACAGCTGCCTGCAGCTCCCAGTGGCCGCGGTTCGCCGTTCCCGGTCAATGGGAGCTGCAGGAAGCGGTGCGGGCCACAGGGACATGCTGACTGCCGCTTCCTGCAGCTCCCATTGGCCGGGAACGGTGAACCACAGCCACTGGGAGCTGCAGGCAGCCGTGCCAATGCAAACAAACTATCTCGCGGCCCGCCAGCTGATTACCCTGATGGACTGCAAATTGCCCACCACTGCTCTGGAACAATAGCCGGCTCACAGAGTCACACCTGATTTGGGAATTGACAGCAGAAGAGCTTCAAACCAGCTCCCTCTGAGAGCAGAGAATATTTTTTTCAGACACGCTGGCAACCAAGCCCCACCCCGGCAGCTCCTCTGGTGCGGCTGTACCACCCCCAGCCCCTCCCCCAGTCCTTCCAGGCAGCTGCGTCTGCTGAGTCCTGTCCAGGGTCTGTACAGCAGCCCCGCTGGAGGACAGGGCTAGGGGGATAAGGCTGGGGTCAGTACAGCTGCGCTGGAGGAGTTGGCGGCGTGGGGTTCTGCTCCTTTCGCCGCTGCAATTCCCAGGAGAGCCCTGAACTGCGGGGCTCTCCCAGGAACCGCAGCAACGAGAGGAGCAGAACATGGCCCCACGTCGGCAGCTCCTCTGGCCTGGCAGCCACGCCCCCAGCCCTGTCCTCCAGTGGGGCTGCTGTCCAGACCCTGGACAGGAGATGCAGGCATGCAGCTGTGTGGAAAGGCCGCGGGCAGTACAGCCAGGCCGGCAGCTCCTCTGGCATGGGGCTGCCAGGTGGCCCCACGTTCTGCTCCTCCTGTGTCTTTCTGGTATGCCATACTGGTTATAAATAGCTTACTGCTACAGCATACCGTATCACCCTACTTACACCACCGCTTCATATACAATGATAGCACATACAACTTAACAGGATATTAATGGGCAACATTAAGACTTTTAGAATACCTCACAAGGCATACTTTGTACAAAACATACCAGAATTATAACCCCATGGGAAATATGGGGTGCTTTGGGGTGCAGAGTGTCCCAGTAGGGTATTGTCATCAACCCCCTTTCACAGCTGGAGATGCAGAGAGATATTAAATGACTTGCCTGAGGTCACACAGGAATTATAAGCCATAAATTGAAGCCAGGTCTCTTGAGTGCCATACCAATGCCTTAATCACAAGGTTATCCTTCCTTTCTGACTAAGGAGAAAAGGTTCTTGGGGTGGAGCACAGCAAGATCTTGCCCCGTCCTGCTTTAAATGCTGGCAGCCAGGAACAAGCCAACAGATTAGAAGGCAAATCTTTAAAAAATAATATGTGGGAATGAAAATGTGTCAAGTGGAAATTGAATATATACACTTATCAAATGGGGATCGGTCAGAGGGGGTGGCCCTGGGTGAAACCGTGAGCTAGAGACAACTGTTGGTCACTGGATCCCTTCCTAGTGTCCTGCATTCTTGTCTTTTTATATGGGAAAAGCAAAAAACAAAAACAACCTCCCCACCCCCACCACATACTATGTACCTTTACTTGGAATTACTTTTATTTTAGATGAATAAAAGCAACCACAAGAAAGAAAAAACGTGTCTGATCTCTGCAGGCTTCTCTAGCTCTGGGTATGGCTGGATGAGAGTTTGTGGTCCTGTTTTAACTAGAGTTAATGGATTGTCAATTCATTTAAGTTAAATAAAACCATTTTAAATGCTGATCTAGACTACTCCACAAATGTATGTGGTTTACTCTAGGCTGAGCCCCAGGGTACTGGCTGTCGATTGATGCCAATTAAGGTTTTGCTGAATGGGAAAAGAGAAGAGGCACTTGGGCTGGTGGGAGCGAGGCTGCCACCCTGTGCACGTGATCTGGCCCCACAGTCAGCTATGTTAGAGGCCAGCATGGGAGCAGGGTTAGATGCAAGTGTAAAACGGGAGGCTTTCAAAGACCCACCTGGGGCTTTACCAGCAGCCAGAGCAGCACATTTGCTCCGTTTGTGAGGGGCCATCTGGGGTTCACCGTTGTATCAGGCAGTGGGTACCATCTTGGCACCCAGATTGGCAAACACAGAGGCTTGTCTCCCACGCGGTGGGGTAAAGAATGAAAAATAGTGAAAGATGGCCAAAAAAAAAAAAAAAAGTTTCCCCTCGTTTTCCATTTTCCCTAGATAATTCAGGACTTGTATTTGCCCAATGGGGCTTTATTCATTAATAATGAGACTCCATGATTACTGAGCAATTTATAGCACCTGGACAGAGATAATTATAGACCCAGGAGAAAGAAATCAGCTGAAGGAAATATGAAATTCACGGTGTCAAATCAAGTAAAAACATTCTCTGTAGTGCAAATGTTCCCAAATCCTTCATCCTGCAAATGCTGTCTTTTTAACACAGCTCTAAATTATGCTTATATACAAAAACCTTTATAAAATATATACAAGAAACACACTCCACTCCATGTCTTTGTCCTATTATAAGTAGGGAGGCATCAAAATCCAGGATGACAGCATTTATAAGAGTAAGATCAATATGGCATATGGGATTTCAAAGACAGCAAATGAATCTATTAAATTTCCACAGGTAGAAAATGCACTGGAGAAAATATCCAAAACAACATTTGTAGTACACACAATGTGCCATCACCATGCTAGACAGGGGGAAATAACCATCACTAAATGCACTTTAAGAGATGTGCTAGTGCCCCTTCTCCCTTTCTGATGGAAATGACAGTCGCCTTTAAGCCAAGAGGTTCTCCAAGAAATCTCATGACACCCCCCACAGCACAGAATGTATCCGAGAACCTGTGACTTAAGTCGAAAGATATTTAGGCACCTAACTCCCATTGAAATCTTGGCATACACTCTTGAAATCAACGAGAGTTAGAGGCCTAAATACCTTTGAGGATCTGTGCCTTAGTGACTACTTTGCTAGTGGTTGAAAGTGTCTTCTCTCGCTTTCTCTCTCCTCTCCCCCACCGCAACTGAGCTGTGGTGAGATTATAAAAAAGGAGTGATGATCTTGTAGCCAAAGCACAGGACTGAGAGTCAAATAATCTGATTTCTTGTCCTTTCCTATGTGATCTTGGGCAAGTCAGCTTCTGCTGCGGCGCCTCAGCATTTCAATCTGGAAAATACCTAACTATCTGGTAGAGGCACCGAGACTTCATTCTTTAATGTTTGTAAAGCACTTTGAGATCTTCCGCTGGAAAGTGTTGTAGAAGTTATTTAACCCAACAGGGCTTAAACTCCTGGAAATAAATGACCCTCGGTTGAGCAGTGTTAGAGCAGCAAACAGTGTGAGGAAACTTGCCAGAGGAGAAGTTGTGTTACCATTTGTATTGTCATAGCACCTGGGATCCCATGTTTAAGCAGTTCCACTTGCTGCTGTAGCGCTCCCTGGCATCAGAGTGTGGCATTGCAGGCATCTTCATCTGCAGTGCCCTCTGTTGACAGCTTCTCTGGCCTCACAATGACCCTGTCTATCTCTACAACTTCCATGGCCCAGTCCTCTGGGCAGGTCACCTTTGAAGTTCAGTCCCCTTCCAAGGTAACAAAAGTCCAACTGAAAATGCAAACAAATGATCCATCTGTCCTTCTTGGGCTACTCTGAAGTTCCCTGCTCTTCATCCCTTCTCCCAAGCCTTGTAGAGTTCTTCTATGCTTCTTAGGCTGTCTCCCAATTTTCCCCCTACAGGTCCTTCTTCCCAGCAAGTTTTCCCACTTCCTCCCCCTGCAGGGACCTACCTGCTTCATAGAGGCCCTACTCCTCCTACAGGAGACTAACTTGGTTCCTGTAGGCCCTCTTCAGCCTGCCTTTACCAGGCCTTTCCCAGAGAGCAGGAGCTCCTGAATCTCCTTCCCAGACCGAATTTGTCTTTCTCCTTATGTAGTCCTCTGACCCTTTCACAGCTGGGCTCATAAGTTGTCATTAAGTCACCAGCTCGGGATCAACTGGGGAATAACTGCTACACCACAGGCCGGCCAGCCTGTGCTGTCCAGTCACTGACCAGGGCCTCATTGTGCTAGCGCTGTCAGCATGACAAGTTGTGGTCTCAGCACACCAGCAGCCTCGCTGTTGTCAAGTTTTTGTAGGCATCACAGCAAAGGAGAGTTTTAAGGAAGGTTTTGAAGGGGGTCAATGAATTCATTTTGTCGATATTTATCCTGCCAAGCATGAGGGGCAGCATGGGAGAATGCATGAAGGTGCTTGTTTGAAAATTTAGCTTCCATGGCCCTCTTGCTATCACCCTGGGCCGATTGGAGGCAGGTAAGGTAACATTCCCAGCTCATATCAACCTTGAAAGGTTTGCAACAGAGTACTCTGCCAACTCAGTGCTGGGGCGAGGCATGGAAAGGAGCAGTACCAGCCCGGGAAAGGGAGCATTCCAGAGATAGAGAGAGAGAGAGAGAGAGAGAGAGAGTGCACAAGATTTCCAGGACGGTGATGAGCCCATGCCAGTTTATCTTTGTTCCTTCAGCTCTCTGCACGGTGAGCAATAAACCTTTCTACCCCCAATTCCTGTGAGACTATCAATTACTGTGGATTCAGAGGGAAGCATAAACCAAGAAGCAGCTTTTTCTTTGCTTCCTCTGAACCCTGTGTCAAGTGTATGTTCTGCTGCAATAAACTCTGACCTCTCTGCACTGCAATACAATTCCAGCTACCTAGACACTTATCACAGACAATAGGATTCTAAGAGCAACACTCATCCCTGGAATGAATGGAATTATACCAGAGACGAGTATAGACCTTTGTTTGTACCCTAGATAGTACCTTAGATACTACTGGACTGCCTTAGAAATCTGTACAATAAGAGTAATTAGCCCCCGCCTTCCCCATCAATTTGGGCATGCTTACTAGAAGAATACAATGTTTGGGGGGGTCCCTGGATGGATTCCCAAACATTCAAACTTTTAGAGACAGAGATGTAGAAAGTTCTATTGTCCGGGCAGAGCAATTATGGCAAAATAATTGCACAGATGCGATAACTAGCAATTTTAACTATTTTCCTTGCAACACCTATTTTTAAAGATCTTTTCCTTACACTGATTTAGAGCAGAAACCATTTGTCTGTTGGCGGATTTGCCTTTCTGAGCCTCTCTATGATACAGACCGGAATTTAGAATTTGTTTTTATACAGTGCTTTTCACACTCAAGTGTTCCAAAGCTTTTTCACCAACTGATTGTGCATTGATTGTGGAGGTAAATCAGCAGTTAGTCTGTATACAGACTGTTATAGATATAGGCCCCAGCCAACATTATTTGGAAATTTGGACCTGAATCCAGATTCTGACGTTCCCCTGTAACTTGGGTGTCCATCTATACTGAGGGCCCTACCAAATTCATGGTCCATTTTCGTAAATGTTATGGTCATAGCATTTTTAAAAAATCTTGAATTTCACTATTTCAGATATTTAAATCTTAAATTTCACAGAGTTGTAACAAAGCACGAATATTTATTGACAAATGGCAAAACATAAATATGTAAAGCCCTTGAGTCAGCGTTTCTCCAACTGGGGTTCCCGACCCAAAAGGGAGTGGCAAAGCTATTGTGGGGGAGGGGAGGTTCATGGTGTTGCCACCCTTCCTTCTGCTCTGCCTTCAGAACTGGGTAGCCGGAGCACGGCGGCTGCTGGACGGGTGCCGAGCTCTGAAAGCAGCACCGCCACCTGGAGCAGTGCAGCCTTCAGAGCTGGATTTCTTGTGTTGGTGTGGGCCCCAAACCTTGCACCGAGAAGGAAGACTTCTACCGTGGAAGCCACACTGGCACCCTCATATTGATCGGAGTGATTATCTGGTTCTCTCTCAATAACTCACCAAAACTTTTTATTCAACATTGAAGCAGCCTTTTTCCTTCTGTATACAGAGTAATTCAAAAGCGGTTTTGTACCCAGCATGAACCCTACCACGTTTTGTAACCATGTGACTTATCCTCCTAATTAAATACGTTAGACTAAGAGGTCTAGTGTGCTGCCAATGCACTTGCTTAATCATAATTAGCATAAAAGACAGCAATGGGTAGATGCAAAGATAAATGTTATATCGCTACTAAAGATGACTTGAACAACCTTTAAATTATTAACTCTTATGTAGCATCCACTACAGCACTTAGGTGCTGCAGAATAATTATGAACATCATGCAAAACTCAAAGCTCAAAACCAGGCCTGCTCTTCATACAAAAAGTGCCTTGCTGAAGCAGGGCCGGATTTCCAATTAGGTACAGTAAATGCCTAGAGGCGCCGGTGTTCTAGGGGTGCCTAAAAATTCAAAGTTTGCTGCTCCTGAGTTCCGTCAGGGGGCGGGGCCAGCTGACGGGAAGATGTCCCCATGCAGCCCTGCTGGAGTGCTCCTGCCAGCAGGGAAGGTGCAGCAGCCCCCTGTGGCAGGGGAAGAGCTCAGCAGTCCAACGCAGGGGGCCCTGCCGGGCAAGTGGGTCCTGAGGGAGCCCGGCCTGGGAAGGCCTCACTCGTGCTCCAGCCTGGCTGATCATGCCACTCCCGAGGGGCCAGAGCGATCCCCGACCAGCCCCAGCTACGCTGTTGCTTGTTCAGCCCAGCGGACACAGTCACCTCCCAGCAGGGCCGGTGAGTGCGGCTGGGGGCAGGGCATGGGAGAGTGGATCTCTGGGAGGGTTGTGGGGGGCTCTGGGCAGTGAGGAGGTGTTGGGGTGCTGGGCAGTGAGAGATCTAGAGGGGGAAATGGGCAGTTGTGGTGGTGGGGCTGTGCGGCAGGCACCTAAAAGTTAAAAGTGGCAACGTACCCCCGGTGGTTTGGAGCTCCTGGGGCCCCCGCAGCTGCCCAGCCACTGGGGCTGCCTAGGGGCACGCAAGGTGTAAATCTGGCCCTGTGCTCAAGACCTCCAGGTTAACCAGAACAGAAAAAAGCAGAACAATATTTATCTAAACACCCACCTTACAGGGAAAGTTGCTGTGTCAGGAAAGTTGCTGTGAGCAAGACCCAATGGTGGGGACTTTCTACTGAGAACACCCTGTCACTGTCCTTGGAAAGAGGAGTACTGACAGCTAAGGTGACCCTGAAGAGGTCAACTGTTGTAGTGAGGCTTAGAAAAGGAAGTGGTCTCATAAATAAATTGAGTCCCATGCTATGTAGGGCATTAAAGACCACTGGAATTTTACAATGTTGCCGGCAACATCAGTGTCTTTCATGGTAATCATCTACTATGAATAATACATTATTCATAATACTTTGCCCATCCATAGTTCATTTGATTCAGGGCCCCCAAAGCACATGTTAATTAACACATATTTTAATTAACTAAGCCTCACTAAGAAGGATGAGGCAAACCCATGAAGCATAATCGATTCAGATACAACTCCAGCGCCTCTCTTGAATTCAGATTACACCATGTAAAACACATCAGGATACTTAGCATAGTGGAGGTGGTTTTAATCATAATATGACTCCTTTCTGCAGCCTCCAGCTCCTTTAGCCTATTTTCTCTCTCACTCCCAGTCACCTTCTCTTTCCCCAGACAAGGTCCTTTGTCTCCTTGTGCATGCCAGTTTCCATGTGATTGGTCAGATGACAGAAGAGAAGAGAGGAGGGTAAAAGATTTGTCCTCATCCTGAGCCAAATTTTGCTCTGTCTGGTGTGTACCTGGAGCAACCCCATCATCTTCAAATAGACTTATTCCACATGTACACCATGTAACTAGAAGCAGAATTGATACAAATACAAAGCAATCTTTATGTATAGACATCTTGATACACAGAAGCCTCTCTCCCTTCCTGGCTGCCAGTCACTGCAGATCCCTTTGCAGCCCCTGAAACCTCTTCTTTTCTGCTCTCAGCTATGTCTTTCTTCCTGTCCATGAGCCCCAGCAGATCTTCTGCTCCGTATTTCACATCAGGTGGATCCTGATGGAGGATACACACAGTCTGATGAATCCAGAAAACATGGTTTCTCCATACTCACAGCTAGAAAGGGTCAGGAGTCAGGATTTCCACTTTGCGGTGAATTTTGACATCTCCAAGTTATGTCACATTACAATTTGGAATTAAATGAATTTTATTGACATTTCCTGTGAACCGGAAAGTCTGTACATTTTTTCTTTTGGAAACACTGACACATGGTGTTTCTAAAAGCACTCCCCAGGACTAGGTAGCTGCTGGCTGAAATTGACATGATTCACTGCTGCTATTCAGTGGTGGGCAGCAGTGAAACTTACAAGAATCATAGCAATGTCAGTCAGCAGCTACCAGGGTCCATGGCTTCATGACAGCCCCATTATATGGACTATCATGGGGTTGGGGACTCCAGGACTTCCAAACTCCTGGACCAGTTGGTTTCCCTGTGCTATCCAGTTCCCACAGCCTGGGAAACCAGGGCCCTGAGACCTGGACACCTGGGGGCCATCTCTGGCCAGGTCCCTCAGCGGGTAAGCTCCAATCTTCATGATAGGAAGCCTATAAACTGAAAGCTCCAGCTTGAGTCAGGCCTCCCAGGCTGTCTGCTATGGAGCTTGGAGCCTGGACAACTTGGGATGGGCTTTGAGGTTCTGTGGGTCTGAGGCAGCCCCACCACAGGGACCACCTTGGAGCTCCTCATGGCTCCTCGCAAGGTAGCTGGCCCATAAGTCATTGGGTCTCCTGCCCTATGGCAGTCCACATGGTGGGGCTGCCCCAGAGCTGAGGACCCTGGAAGCCTGGGCTCCTAGCACCCCCTGAGGCAAGCTGGCAGGAAGCCAGTTGGGTTTCCAATGGAAACATAGCTGTTGGTTATTGAAAGTTCAGACTCAATAAGTTTGCGTGCGACATGTTAGGGTTCAATGAATTGGTGTTTTCTGGTGAAACCCTGTTTCACTAGAAAATTCCTGACCAGCTCTACTCCCACCATCCTTGTGAAATACAGAATTATTATTAAACTCAGTTTACCATGAGGGTAAGTGAATTGCCCCAGGTTACACTGCAAGTCAATGGCAGAGCTGGGAACAGAACCCGTGAGTCCCCATTCCCCATCCTCTGCCCTAATCGCTGAGCCACATTGCTGTGAAATCCCAGTTGCTGCCAGTCTGACGCCTTCAATACACGTGGAAAACCAAAAACAAATTAAGGAGTTGGTCCAAAGCCCACTAAAGTCAATGGGAGCCGTTCTGTTGACGTCAGTGAATTTTGGATCAGAATCTAAGAGCATAAGAATGGTGTTAGGGGACGGCTGTCTAAAACCCGGGCAGGTAATGCCATATGGTATAAAGAAGTGAACTAAAATAGATGACGCTCATTGAGAAACACTGCACACCAATTCAAAAAAAAATTTAGAATTTTGTTTGTTTCTTCTCTCATGCTAGTTATCTTTCAACATCTCTTCGAGCTGTTGTCAGGATCTTCTCTCTTTTCTCCACATTTCACAAAATTTCTTCAAATAGAGAACAAAGTTGAATGGTTAGGCTTTTAGAAACTGCTATTGCTTTCTCAATGTCTGAACGAACAATACCATTCTTCTTGCACTTACAGAAAAGGAGCTGAATAGCTTTTAAGAACTATGCTACATTTTAATGCGTCTTAGTGACATACAAGAGTGTAATGACAATGCTAGAGAGAATTTAGGTGGGAAAAGAAGGGGGAGTTCCATTGATAACATTATCTTAGCTCAGAACAGTAATGTCAAGAAATTTTGTAAGCTTATTTTTCTGGGTAATTAATTCACTGGTATTTGAGCAAACAACTATTCCTTGTTCAAGGGTACAATCAGTAGGTATTTTATTCTGCCTTAAATTGTAGACCTTCATTTTATTTGGTATATTTTTAAATGACAAAATCATTGCAAAATTTAAACTTTCCATTTTTCTCTCAATCTTAACTAATTTCAGATGATCACTGATCATCTCTGAATTGCTTAGTCCAAGTACTTCACTTTTAACTCATCATTGTAAAGAACGTTCCCTTCCTCAAGTCCTGCCTAAATTTCCAGTTGTATAAAAGAGGGAATTAGGTGATGAAGTGCCAAATTGTGATCCACTTACTCATACTGAATAGTACCTTACTCCACCAATATCCCCTGTGACTTCATACTTGTCAACAGGAGTGACGAGATCACCATCTGGCCTGATATGAAGGTAGTTCATTTATTAACCATTCCTTGGAGAATGGTGGAAGGCTGCTTCTTTGTAGTGTCTGGCCACTGAAGTCAGACAGGAACACTTTGATTACAATGGAAAAATATACAACTGCTTTCCTGGGTCAGTAAATGAATCCCTTCCAAGATAGATGGAAGCATCACAATTAGAGGTGAACCTGATGTAAAAGCCCCCATCTGAACACCCCCAAATTTGGGAAGATGCAAATCTGGATAAGAACTTTGGAGCTATTTTTAATTAAGTCACCAGAGGCTGTTCAACCTACCAGGGGCATGCAGCCAAACACCACAGAAAACCATTGTCCCTCTAGCCTGGATACCATGATTTGCTGAGAGTCAACCAACCATCTCACTTCTACTTTCTCTTAAATATATAGTGATTTGGGATCCCTGGTTAAGACTGTAAAGCAAAAGAAAAAGTATAAACAGGTCTTGGTGCCTTTGAATCCTATGCATCTGAGAAACCCAATGGGCAACTGGAAGCTCTCTCAGGGTTGGGGTGGGGGTGGGGGGCAAAGGGAGAGAAAGAGAGAGAGAGAGAGAAATATTTAGCCAGCCTTTGCGGCTAGATTTTTAACATACTTTCTAATATTTTTTCAAGAAAATATTTCAGTCATCTTTTTTCCCTTCTGATTCCTTTCCTCCCCCTTACCTCCTTCAAATAACTATTTTTTCTCCCCAGCCATTGGCCCAAATGCTTTGGAGCCCCTTAACTTGGTTTAATAATTTAAGGGCCCACACGCTCTTCTCAGATCCCCAGCTTTAAGAGTCTATTCTCCCTAAACATGTGCATGTCCCACTGACATCCAAAATACTGGGCCAGATTCCCTGACTCACTGCTTTCAGGTGGCACAAAGCAAGTGGAAACCAGATGCTGCTCTCCAGCTGCTGTGAGGGAGTCCCCAGTGGTTATTAAACTAGTCTAGTGCAGTTTGTACAAATTATGCCTAAAGCTGGGGGGGGTCTGGAACAGTTTTTATAGTGGGGGTGCTGAGAGCCACTGAACCAAACTGTAAACCTTATATATGATGGAAACCACTTCAAGCCAGGGGGTGCGGCAGCATCCCTAGTTCCATCAACTATGCCTAAAGCAACGTGCCTCAATAAAATCACCACAAAATCTGAAGCAGAACAAACAAACACTCCCAACTCTAGAACATAAAAAGGAGAAAGCTCCAAAACAAGATACTTTTATGAGCTGGGTAAAACCTTGTTATGGGTCGAGTTAAAACTTCACTCAAACTAATGTGTATGAGTTCCCCTTGCCCACCTTGTGTCCCCTATTTAAGACAGTTGTAAAAGACAATTGAGGAGCCACACCTAAAACAAAGCATAGTAGAGTCAGCCAAGAAACTAGCCCCAGGTGGGTGGAGAGTTCGACTGGTATTGTGGCCACATGCATGTGTGTAGGAGGGGAAAACACACTGAAAAACTGGAAAAGATTGAGGGTTTGTCTTCACGTACAGCATGAAGACGTTACTACGCCGACGGGAGAGTTTCTTCCATCGGCGTAGTTAATCCATCACTCTGAGAGGTAGTAGCTATGTCAGTAGGAGAAACTCTCCAGTTGACACAGCACTGCCTACGCAGGGGGCTAGGTTGGTATAAATACATCGCTCGGGGTGTGAATTTTTCATACTCCCGAGTGACATATTTATACTGATATAGGTCTGTAGAATAGACCTGACCTCAGAGAGAGCACAAACCTGAAGGAGCAGCTGAAGCATGGTGGCTGATTCTGGAAGAAACCTGGGGAGAGATTTTTGGGCCAGGGTGCAGGCTGAAAAGAGCACACTCTTGGTGCTGTGAGCAAAAGAAGCTGTTTCCTGCTATTTAATTCCTTCTGCGTTTAGAGACACAGGGCTTTGCACATTCTTTGTAAATAAACAAAACTGCATTAAAGAAAATACCAGACTCCATCAATTTCTATTTCCAACTAGAACAACCTCAAGACCTCAAACTTTGACTAGATGCTAAGGGTTAAGAAAAAAAAAAAAGAACAATACAAACAAGAAGCCTGATGCTGAGCTACTTGTTGTAATGAGTAGTAATTAAGATGATGATAATGCTTAGCACTTGATTAGCATTTTTCATCCATACATCTCCACGATCTTTAAAAAGGACGATAATTATCCTTATGGACAATTTCCAAATGTCAATGGGATATCTGATATTAGCAAACACTATCCCCCGCTGTAAGCATTTAAAGAATCAGGCCCTCCAAAGTCTTCCATCCTTCCCAGAAATTTGCCAGACGTGAGAGACCTGATTTTCATTAGTTCCAAATAAGAGGAATTGCAGTAAAGATTTCCCTTTCAGCTCTTTGAAATATATATATCCCAAGACAAGAAACAGGTCCAACTTACAACAACCTCAGAAGCTAGGACATAGATCAGTAGGTGTTGAACAAAGAAGATGTTTAAGGAATGTTAATTAGGACTTTTATAAACTACAAGCACAATGCTTAATAAGAGAATGGATACTTAGTATTGTGTACATATGGGGAATCTGGTGACGATACTTGTGATGTTGTTCATGCCGGCGGTGGATTTAAATATAGCCAATCAGGACATAACTTTGGATAATCAGGGTCTAATTTTCCAAGAGGTCTCAACCTAGCCTCCATTTTTCCCTGTGTAACCTCTGAGTGTGCCTATAGTATCACCTGTGCATACCCATGTTATAATATTTACATGTGCTGAACCATTCACACACAACTGGATATACAAAGGGGGTTTTGTGCACACACAGAAATGGAGGCACCAGTTGGCCCTTCATCTGATGTTACATTATAATAGACATTTTCTGGGTGTGTTAGATGAGCAAATTTTTTGACCTCCTAGGTAATGATTACATCCTTGCTGGCCTTTGTTCTTTCTGATCTTTACCACCGCAATCTGTACTGTCTTTCCTCTCTACAATCAGTTTCAGACTCTGAGTGTGACATCCCTTTCATATACATTTTCATTTAACTCTGATCTGTCACTTCGTTGAAATTCTGAGCAGGTTTTCATTAAAATCTTATCTAAAAATCAAAACATGATTATGTTCTTTCATGCTGCAGGATATGGCCCTACCTCATGCTCTTATTGAAAATCTAAAGCTCTTTTACACAGATATATTTTTTGACCTTTGCTTTGCTGTATTTGGGATCAAACCCCCAGTGGCAGAGCAAGGAATAGAAGACAGATCTCTTAGCTGCCAGTCCTGTGCTTTAACTACTAGAACATACTCGCTGTAAATAGAAACTTTCACCTACATTTCTAACAGCTAGAATGTTTGTTTGCAGTTATGGTAGTTTAAAACTATTTTCTAAATCCTTCTCTCCCTCTAATCCCATCCTCTTCCCATTCTCAGTAGAATTTCAAGGTCCATTATAACTGTGCTGGCAGCTTTATGATCTTACTTGTATAGGCTGTATATGAAAAGTTCCCATCAAACAGCTGAAGGTGGCTATTACACCACAGCCAGCCCTGTTAGAACACAGGAATCTGAGGAGTCTGGGCAAGCAAAACTTCTGGTAATCTTTTGGGAAACAAGCACACACATCTTAAGTATATTGTCATTCGCCAGGCTCTTGTACCACACAGGAGTTCAATGTGCCAAAGGAAAAAGGAAATGGCAATTCTCAGTTATAAAAACGACGGGCCCGATTCATCTGTCAGTGGCAATCAGGAGTAATTTCCCTGAAGTCAAGGGAATTACAATAATGTAAAAGCGGTGTAAGGGGAGAAACATTTCCAAAGACAGTTGCCATTAAAAGAAAACAAATAGTTTAGCGCTTCACTGAGGATTTTAAACATGTATCTACAATTAGCAGGTAAAGTGCTCTTGTTGCTACACTGTGCCCCCCAGGAAATGAGCCTGCTTGAGTAAGAGTGAATAAAGGGGTCAGGGAAAGAGTCTATGTTGTAAGTTGGTGTAATGCAACAGCTCCTATGGCACGTCTACATGGCAAGCTACTGCGTGGCAAACCAGGGAGTTAATCTACAGCATACCAGCTTGCTGCGCATTACCTCCTTTGTGGAAACTGCTACAATACCATGAAAGTTCCGGCGTCTGGCTTGGCATTCCACTTTCAAACAGGAGCCTGCCAAGCTGCACTCCAGGACTTCCATTCTGCTGTAGCAGTGTCCACACAGGATGTTGTTGCATAGGTGCTGGACCTAGGAGCGCTGGAGGTGCTGCAATAAATGCATCATATGCAAGGTTTACAGTTTGGTTCGATGGCTCTCAGCACCCGCACTATACACATTGTGCCAGCACCTCTGTGTTGCTCTGAGTGGCAAACTGGTGTGCCGTAGATTCACACCCTGGCTTGCTGCATAGCATCTTGCCATGTGGACGAGCCTTTCATTGTGAAACTGTGACTTAGTCAAAACTGTGTGTCGTGAAACTTTTCTGAGGGGAGGAGATGAAAGGTGTCACGGTCCTGGTAGGCTGCCCCTCCAAAGACCCTTGTCTAGTCTCCCAAGTGCACACCCTGTTCAGGAATGGACCCATGCCTCCACTTCTCTTTAGGGTGGGATCTTGCAGTCCAACCACTCCCGATTAGGTCTCCGGGTTACACCTCCCTGGCTATCAGCTGTGTTACCCAGTAGGTCGAACTGGGCTTGGACCGTGCCCCAGTTCTCTTTCAAGAGCCTGTGGTCAGCAATCATATGCAGTGACACAGGAGCAGTTTTGTCAAATCCCAAGTATAATTTATTTTGTCCAAGTGGTACAGAGAAGTCAATTTAAAGATAACAAAAAGAGCTATATGTATATTGTCTTACCTACACTTGGCATTCCTCTCAAGCCCATAGATGGACTCAATTTAGTCAAGTTGTCCCCTGTTCTCCCTGGGCACCAGGTTACAACTAGCTGGCTGAAGACCCTGGTTCTCAAGTCAGTCTGTCCATGTGTCTGCCTCAATGCATGCTGACTGTGTTCCTCTGTTAGCTTCCAGCAGAGCCGACCACTTTCCCCCTCCCTGTCTGCCAGGGTCCAGGGAACCTTTTTGATCTCAGCCCTAGCCTTGGGAAGAAAAAATTATCCTACTTTGGATGCTGCCAGCCAGGTAGGTTCTTCCTCCAACCTCCCTTTATAGCCTCTTCTGATGTAACTTTATGCATTTGGTCAGGCAGCAATATAAAACTAAAAATAACATAGATTCTTTCCCAATTTGTCACAGAAGGAACACAACATTTTCTACAAAATCTAAGCTTCCATTTTAAAAAACTTGTCAATCAAAAATGAAAGGAAGAGTGTCTCTGACAAGGAGTAACTGTAAAACTAGGCATAACCCTCTGCAGGATTGATTTTTAAGAAACAATGTATTTGATTATCGGCATTTGTGTGATCATGGGCTCAAGTGTGTTGGATTGTGGGCTGATATTAGAATGTTATGCCCTGATTCTGCAAAACACTAAAATGCATGCTTTACTTTGAGAAGTTAAGTAGGCCCATTGGGTTGAACCTGGACCATATTTAGAGCTGGTTGGAAAAATGGTATTTCCACTGGTAATGGCGTCAGCACCCATCTCTCTTGAGTGCCCCCTCTTTGGCCGATAGTACTTGCAATCACTCAGTTTTGAACAGGGTAGCACCCGCCTCTTTCGAGCACCCCCTAGCCGATGGTTGTTTGGCAGGTGTTCAGCAACTCAGCCCTCTGGCTGAGTCACACTCACTGTCCCCCCTTCTGGGATACAGTCTCTAGTTCTTGTTTATGGCCCTGGTATGGGACTGTAGCACCCAGTCTTCCTCCCTGGAGGCACTGACTTCTTTATGTGCCCTCTCAGTACCCTCGGTTGGTGAACTTTCAAATGCCCTCCCTGGGCTCAGTCTTCAACCACACCAGCAGGGCCCATCACAGTACCCTCGCCTAGTCTGGCTATGTTCTAGGCTCAGTCCCCTGGACTCACCCTGCCCACACTGACCTGTCCATGCTAGGCACCCCATCTTCAGCAGCCTTTCCTGGGCTCAGTCTTGCCTGCGCTCAGTCTTGCCTGCAGTGAGCTCTCCACGGTCCTGCTGCTCTGCCAGCCAGCCAGGCACTCGATCCTCTCTCTTCGAGCTCCATGCAACAACTGACTGCTCTGCTTCTGCTGCTTCCTTTATTGTGGCCCTTCTGGCCCCTGATTGGTCACTCCAGCAGCCCCTCTGATTGGCTGCTTCCCTGCAGCAACTCTAGGGTTCCTGGAGGACTTCTCCTCTGCCCTCTTCTGGGGCAAGGTGAGGCAGAGCTGCAAGGCCTCTAGCCGGGGGTCTCTGGACCTAGTCCACGCTGTCACACCATATGAGAAATTCGGACATTTCAAAGTTTGCTTGTGTTCCGAATTAGAACAAAAATTTGAAATTTAAAAGTTTTTTTGTGGAACAGAAACGGAAAAATATGATTTGGAAACATCAACATGTTTTGATAAAGTCAAATGGTTTCACTTCAGTAATGCTGAAACATTTTATTTTGAGAAAGTAAAAAAATTTCTTTTGATATCAAAACATAATAAATATATTATAAATATCATATACATATAATATTAAAAGTAATATTATAATATAAAAGTCAAAACAAAATGGAATAAAATGATAATGTTGAAATTAAACATTTTTACCTAAGCAAAACAAAATGTTTCAATGCTATCTAAATGTAACAAGAAAGTCAAAATGATTCTTTTTAACATATTACATTAAAAACATCATCAAAATCAACATGTTGCCACAAATCATTTAGAGTTTGACAAAACTGCAATTTCCAACTGAAAAAGGTTCCAACAAAAGAATATCATCCAGCTCTAACTGTATTGAAGTCAAGGGGGGTTTTGCCGTTGACTTCAGTGAGGTCAGAATTTCATCCACTGATTTCACTTGGGCTACTTATGTGCTTACAGCTAAATACATGCTTAAGTACTTTGCTGAACTGAGACCTTAGTGACAAGTAGTTACAAGGAAAATGACCTTATCTCCATCCTGGTTGCCAGTGTAGCACATCCATGACCTTTAAACAGTCACAAGCAATGATGGACCAGATTCTCAGATCCCGCTACATGGAGAGATGACAGACTATGTTCTTTTAATATTAATATAATCCCATCGACCAGTTTTAAGTGTTTGTAGTCACTGTGAGATTACTGCATTCCATTCTTACCATACATGGAAAAATCATAAGCCATGTTACTAGGAATCTAAAAATCTGAATACTTAAGAATAAGGGATCAATTATTAAGATTAAAGGGAGGCTGCTCTCTCCAATTAAAATAATAAATCTAAATAACATGGTAACATTTAAAAGTCAGAGCTCACCAAAGGCAGGCAAGTACACCGCAGGCACCGCCGTTTATAGGCACATGCACCCAGGGCAGAATGCTATCATTTTCAACTGTCAATACGCTCCATGTGTTTTCCAGAAAGCAAGTACAAACATTCCCAGCAAAGGACGATGCTAAATATAAACTTTTTTGACAAGTGGTGTTGCCTTCTTCCTCCGTTGTGGTTATGAGAGAGCATTTTTGCTAAAATGGGAAAACAAATGAGTAGATTCCCTACTTCCCCCCATCACCTTCCCCTCCTTGAATGGTTTATCATAATGTTGGAGGGAATGTTTTTGTGGGAGCTCTTTGTTACAAAATTGGCAGGGTGTCATTACCCGAGTATGAGCTTCGTTGTCCATCTGTACTGTCCTCTACTTTTCTAACAATAAAGTTTGGAAACAAAGGAGATGCAGGTAATTGTGAATATCTGAGTGACATGGATGAGCACTGGTATAAAGAGAATGCTGAGTTTCCCTGGCCATCTCATGAGTGCTCTTATCTGAAATAACACACCAGCTGGAGAATCTTATTAAGGGCTAAAAAAAACCCCTCAGAATGTTAGAGCAAACTAAAAGGTATCTTATTTTTAAACTGTATCAAGTATTTTTAAGGGAAAGTGGGAAATGATATTTCAGACATGAATCATAAAACACAGAAGATTGCAAAACAGCATTGAAATTTTCAGAATGATCACTTAAGAGCTCCTTTATTTTCTTTAAATGAATGCCAATGTTTGGTATATTAACTCGGTATTTTTGGTCTTAGTAACTGGAAAGTATTCTCTGCTTGCAACCTTTTTATGAGTACTACCACAAGTTTTGCTGCTGCATTCATCCAAGCAGACCATCATACTTAATAACACATTGTAATTTTTTTACTTCACAAATTGTTGAGGGGACTGGATGGTTCAGAAGATTGCTAATGGGACATGGGGCTTTCACCTCAAGGGCACTATTCGAATCTGAACACATCAAAACTATTACTATCTGCATGACTGTATAGCAGCCCATATGAAGCAACATGGGGCTCTAGCAGAGGTCAGGGCCCCATTGAGTTAGGTACTATACAGATACATAGGAAGAGACAATCCCTGCTCCAAAAGCTTGCAATCTAAAGAGACAAGGCATACAAAGAAAGCATTATTATCCCCATGAAGAGATTTGCCCAAGGTCACACAGGAAGGCTGTGGGAGAGCTGGCAACTGAAGATCTCCTGAGTACCAAATACCTTAACCACAAGACCAAACTCCTTCTCTGGAAGGACTCTCTTTGACTCCACTGAGGTTTGGATCAGGACCTTGATGGTCTCAATTTAAGAAAAAGAGAACAAAGACAGATAAATAAGCCTGGAATCCTTATTCTAAAGTTTATGGGTGTGATTCACACCTGGGTCACTCTAGTTCTACGAAGGTGCCACTCCATTGAAATCATCTTTATCGCTATGGGACGCTGGTTTGAGGTTAGCTATATATTGGGTGGCAGGGGTAGCATTTTCCCACTGTGTGAGTCAATGGCCTGAGAGAACGTGCAGTGGAGTAATACTGGGAACCAATGGAGATCAACTAGCAATCAGTACAGAGTAACACAGGGATGAGTCAGGCCCACTGAATGTTCAGTTTAGTTCTTGGCAGTACCATTATTGGAAACCATGCGAAAGCGATGGGCTTCTGATGATTATGGGTTTGTTACTTAGAGCTAGTAAATCAGAATGAAAGAATTAAGCAGTTGTTTAGAATTATGTTCCTCTGGTTTTAGGAGAGTGTCCCTGGAGGTCTTCCAAGCTCTGATGCCATAAACTACACTTAATCACTTTTGGTGTCCTTCCCTGTTGATTGCAGCAGCCTCAGCACCTTTGGGATTGGTGTTGCGTTACAGATCCATCAACGATTTGCTGCACACTCTATATTATTTCACAGCTGCTGAGGCAAACATTTCTCCACCAGGGTCAGGTGATGCTCTACATTGGCCTGCAGTTTAAAATCTTGTTAATGTTGACACTTTCCATAAAAACTCTGCAGTCACGATGGACTGAACAAGTCCTGCTAACTTCAGTGACTGCCACATACCAGGGTATTCCGGGCACAATGTCTGCTTCGCTTTCCTCACATACAATTGAGTCAGGGGCATCACCAATGCATGTGACATCTTTCCAGGAAATAACAGCAAATTAAATACCAGATGATGTCCAGGCCATGGACAATAGCGGTCGGATGGCGCTCTGATGACTAGTTTCAATATTACATTGCCAGACTGGTATGTCCAATATGATTGAACAACAGGCCTGATCCAAAGTCTATTACATTCGATGGAGAGACTGCCAGTGACTTCAGTGAGCGTTGAACTAGGCTCAATATGAATGAATTAAGCCATGGCTCTCAGAGTTCATTTCAAACTTATTTTTTTAATGTTTGATGAGAAATTGACTTTCTGAATAATTTAAAGGGGACTGACATCGCTTTGAAAGAGAGAGGCTCAAACCAAAGACACAACTATATTAAAAAATAATAATAATTAGGGGCAAGGAGACCAGGAATGAAATGTTACAAAACTGCACAAATATGACCTAGTGCACAATTCTAAAGAAAATATAGACTATATTTCAATGGCCGGCTGCATGGTAGTTGCATGGTTCTATCTTACTCCTTGCAAACTCTAACATCTGTTGTGACGGTGTACCCCATAAGGCTTTATGGGGAGATGCTTATAAATGTATATATGATGTAACTGGAATATGTTTTATGCTACATGTACCATGTAACATATCTCTGTAAAAGTTATGATCTACTGAATCTATTCCTCCTGTTTGTATGCATGTATCATTTTTGTAGTTGAAGTTATGAATATTGGTTGTATTTCTTGAGAAAGGAATGTGCAGGTTAAGTGCCCAATCAAGAAGCACTTAACAGACAATAGAGTTTACAGACACCAATCCATATCTGAGCTTCCACAGGAATGTGGCTTGGCTGGTATAGGAACTGAGTTGTGCATGGACATGTGTCTTGCCCATGTCACCCTAAAACTCCATTTTGTAACTGGATGCTACACAGGGAGAGGGAGGGGTATCCACCCAGAGGAGAAAGTCTATTTAAACCCCTGGGAGACCCTTCCATGTAGTCTTCAGCTGGCTAAAGAGAAAGCCTCTCCACCCCCCAATGACACACCTGAAAGAGACTGGAACAGAGGACAGTAACCTCAGGGGGTGTGAGTGATTGCTGGACCCAGGCTAGGAGGACCATAGCCTGTAAAGTTTACTGGAACTGGTGAGGTTTTTATCTGTATTCAGTGTGATTAGACATAGACTTGGGTGTTTTATTTTATTTTACTTGGTAATTCACTTTGTTCTGTCTGTTACTACTTGGAACCACTTAAATCCTACTTTCTGTACTTATTTAAATAACTTTTCACTTATTACTTAACCTGGAGTACGTGTTAGTACCTGGAGGGGGGCAAACAGCTGTGCATATCTCTCTGTGAAATAGAGGGCGAACTATTTGAGTTTACCCTGTATAAGCTTTATACAGGGTATAAGCTTTATACAGGGTAAAACAGATTTATTCAGGGTTTGAACCCCATTGGGAGTAGGGCACCTGGGTGTCAAAGGCAAGAACACGTCCTGAGCTGCTTCCAGGAAAGTCTACAGCTGTTAGGGGACGTGCCTCAGACCTGGGTCTGGGTTTGCAGCAGGCTAGCGGGTGTGGCTCAAACCAGACAGGATTCTGGAGTCCCAAGCTGGAAAAGGCAGAAAAGCAGGGGCAGGAGTAGTTTTAGCACACCAGGTGTCAGCTCCAAGGGGGTTTCTGTGATACCAACCCGTCACATCCGTGTTTAACTATAAGTTGTCCTATTGGCTATAGGATCAGGGCCTTACTTTTTCGGAACTCTCTCCCTCCCACCTGTATTTTATACCTTGAGAAACTAAAATGGAACATACATCTGAAAACCACATCAGACTGGAGAAACACTTCACAAAGGTGATGGAGAAGATAACCCAAGATACTTAAGTTAAAGTGGTGATGTGACAAATGGCTGAACAGTCTCTGCACTCTCTAAGATTTATTAAAAATAGTTTGGCAGCAGACTGTCACCTGAAAATCAGATTAGATTAAGAAATGTTCAAGTTCTGGGAGTCCCATTTAGGGCCAGGTGAGTTATGTGTACTGAATAATTTTATGATGATTTCCCCTCTTTTTTCTCCTCATGAAATGTCCCCAAATAGATCATGATTATTTTAAAATTTCTCCATTGCTCAAAATAAATTGCCAAAACATTTCTATGAATAATTCTTTATCTGTAGCTTTTTTCTAAAAGAGGTTTGCTGAAAATATTTAACATTCAAAATAAGAGCTGTTTTGAATATCCACTCAAGTCACAGGGGATCGATTATGTTCCCTGAGTTAATGAACAGACAATGATACTTCAGTTTTCCTATTGGATAAAATATTTTATGTAGAGAGAAAATACATATTCTATATATAAAACTCAAAATTTGCTTTCCATGAATGTTGTCCATTATTTGCTTAAAACTCATTGTTTCCATAACAGTTCCTTACAGTAAATTGGTTCGCTAGAATATTTGGAAACAGTTGACTCAAGTGGGGCATGAAAACAGACAATGATACTTCAGTTTTCCTATTGGATAAAATACTTTATGTAGAGAGAAAATACATATTCTATATATAATATATGCATATTCATTATAGTGAAAAATACAGTGAATATTTTCTCAAATAAAAATGACTCATCTTTGTTCTCATGCCCTATTTGAGGGCACTTTCTGTAAATTTACTGGCAAACAACTTTGCTGGAAGGAATGTTACTTAGATGTAGAGGGATATTACTTATAAGCCTCGGAGCAAACAGCCTGCAGTCACCTGACCCCCAATCACAGGGTCCTTCCCAGTCATATGCTCCCTCTGGTCAGGGGCTTTACCTGGCTGCTCCCACCTGGGGAACTACAATTGCCTGAATTCCCTTCTTTTAAAGGGCTGGGGGTCCTCTAGCAGATGTGCTGGGCCAGGAATGACCAGCATCCTGTTACAGACAGAGATCGTGCCTCAAGGAAGCAAAATGCCAGCTCCTTTGTGCAAGAGGGGAGCACACTCTGCACAATCCTTGGGTCAGAGCAATATCTTCCCGCACCGCCCACCCCCGAAGGCAAGTGTACAGAGGGTTGAAAGGGCACGACCCTGCCCCCTGCAGGGCACAGAGAGGCAGCAACACAGGAACTGCAATTGTCTCTGGACCTTGTGGGGGACACAAGGGGAGAGAGGCTCCTTGTGCTCTCCTCCATGGATGAGCCAGACAACAATTTAAGCCTGTGCACAGATGCTCAAAATGGGCCAAATTCTCCCCTCAAATTCTCTCCCTCTGAAGTCAGAAAGAAATGGGTACCTGTATTTTGGAGGAGAATTTGGACCCAAGTGTATGCTCCTGACTCTAGATATTCTATTCATAGGGACAGACTGCGACCTGTCCTTGCAGAATAACAGGAGGTGCCTGCCAGGCAAGGAATCACTCCCACGCTGGCATGGCCTGAGCTAGGTCATATTGCAACAGCAGGGGCTGCTCAGTCCTCCTTCCCCCTCTGAGAAAACCCCCCTGAAATATGCAGGGAAAGGTGGGGAGGAATTGGGGCGATGGCCCTCCCTCGCCTGGCCTCCCCACAAGCACACAGCATAGGACTGTGCTTTAACTGGCAGATCCTACTGCTCAGTCAAGAGGGCATATGCCGCCTACACACCAGGTCCACTGAAGGGACACAGCATCTCCTGGGGCTCCTACCGTGGCTCTGCACAGCTCTCTAGTCGGGGCTTTGTGCAAACGGCAACGCTGAGCCTGTCCCCTGTAAGAATGCGCTTTTCAGAAGCACTGAGCGCCCGCAACTTCACCTGAAGTCAGTGGGGCTGGGGTTGCTCAGGGCGGCTGAAAACCAGCCCCTTACAAGCCTTGCCGTCATAGTGAGTCCAAGTTATTTAGATTTGCAGTGAATATAAAAGGTTGTCCAAAGGAGTCCAGGTAAAAATAATACCAGAAGGGTGAAGACATGAACTATGCATGCCAGCCCTAAGCCAAGGCCTATAACTCTGTTATGGACGGGTGCAGAGGTAGACTGTGGCTATGTCTGCACTGCACACCCGTGTTGGCGGCGTGTAGGGTACGTGCAGCGACACACCCCGGTGAAAAGCAGGCTGCGTACACACTGCGGCGTGTGGGTACCCGTGCCAGGGAAAGACTCGGGCAGTGGGGAGGCAGCGGGGAAAGGCTTCAGCAGCTCCCTGCTCTTGGAGCCTGTCACTGTAGTGAGGCAAGGCCAGCAGGGGTAGGAAAAGCAGCAAGCGCTGGTGGAATCTTTCCCTGCTGCCTCCCCCCTGCCAGAGCCTTCCCCAACTGCTGGAGTCTTTCCCCATGGCAGTGGCTGCATCAGTGGGACATTACATGGCTAAATAGCAGTGGAGCTGAGGAAACTTGGCTTGGGCGAATAGGGAGCCAAGTACGATATACATCCAGGTACGTACCCATACGCTTCAGGGTGCCTCTTTACTCACCCAAGCAGTGCCTCACCGTCTATGCTGCTATTTATAGCTGTGTTGGGGGGCTACCCATGCATGTACTCTATACCCCGCCAAAAGAAGTGTGCCGGGTAGATGTACCGCATCAGTATCTTTGCACCTCTTGGCAAAAAGTAATAATAATAGAACTGGCCTTAACTGAAGCCAGTTCAGTCACAGTGATCCATAATGAGCAGGGTTTAAAACCGTGTTTTTGAACATATTCCTCCAAACAAGCCATCCTGATTAGCCCTCTCTAGGCTGACACTTCTGCTAAGTTTAAAGACTCTCCACAGGAAAGAGGAAGCACAAAGATTTAGCCCCTCGGCTGAGAGAACTGCATGGAACCCTTCAGTCAGCTTGGCAAAGACAAGCTATTTGTTGACAGAGAAGCTTTATTTATTTCTGGTGATGAAGTGAAGACAGAGCATCGATTAAGCAATCCAAGCAGAGAAAATTCTACCCAGAATTGAGAGCTTTCAATCAGGCCGCTGGGTCCAAGGCTTTGAAATGTGCTTCTGTGTTTGATGCTTGAAGCTATGGCTATCCTGAAACCTGGGAGGCAGCAGGATAGTGAGTAATGTCAAGCCGGCGTTGTAACTCACAAACGGATTTCAACTGTGTACTGCAAAGTAGGAGGCAATGATGAAGGAGGGGGAGGAAGAGATTCACAGCACAACACTTCTGTATAAAATATTGCTGGTGTGGGCTTTTCTTTTTGTCACAAATGCTATGTATTGAGAGAGAAAGGATACAGACAGCTCCATTGTCAATAAAAAGCTGTCCCCTCTCCTCAGATTTTATGAAGTGCAAAGCATCCCCCTGTAATCCTTCTGTACCCCCACCAAATTTGTCTAGGCAAATTCAATCTCTGAGACCATTTGTATGTAAACTTCAGATTGAATTTGCAGCACCTTTCTGATTCCTAGTTAAATTTCTGAACTCACTTGCAATGAACTAACTCCAACAAAGTCAATGGAATGACACCAATATCAATGAGAATAAGTATCAAGCCTAGAACTAGTCAAAAATGAACATAAGAACAGTCATGCTAGATCAGACCAAAGGTCCATCTAGCCCAGTATCCTGTCTTCTGACAGTGGCCAATGCCAGATGCCCCAGAGGGAATGAACAGAATGGGTAATCATCAAGTGATCCATCCTCTGTCGCCCTTTCCCAGCTCCTGCCAAACAGAGGCTAGGGACACCAACCCTGCCCATTCTGGCTAATAGCAATTGATGGACCTATCCTCCATGAACTTACCTACTTCTTTTTAGTACCCTGTTATAGTCTTGAAAAAAAATGGGTTTTTTTTCCCAGGAGAAAAATGGTTTTTCAGTGGAAATTCAAATACCAAAATATTTGGGTCAAAAACGGAAATATTTTTTAGTTTGGAAATACTGACACGGTCCTTTTGTAGGAGTTGCGGTTTGTGTGACTCATGTTCCCATTCTCTTTTATAGGCCATGCTCCCTGGTTGGACTGCATCTCCCATGATGCACCACAGTCTAGGACACAGAATAGAATAAAGTTTCATACTGAGTATTTTAGAGTGTTGGCTGGGGAGAAAACAGTCAAGCTCCAATAGCAAAGCTACGTGGACGGTTTCTTTTTTACTGTGATGAATTATTGACCACCAGGTTTTGATGTCTGGGCAGCTCCAGCATGAGTGCAGGAATTCTTAGAATTCCTATTGCAGCACTCTTTACAACACTGTGCAGCTATCCAACAAGGCTTCCGGCGTCATGAATAGCCTGAGTACCGTTTTGATTAGAGTTTCTTTCAAATGCCTCAAATATGAGCACTTCTGCATGCTTTTCACAGACTGTCCTGTTGTTCTTTTGGTAAACACTGTATGTAAATGCCTTTGGAAATGTCCCAGGTAGTTATGCTGCCAGATAGGGAAATAATGGCTGTGCAGGTACATAACATAAGACACAGTACAAACTTTCTTCAACAAAATTCTGTTTCATTTTGTTATCTACAGACCTGGATTTTACCTCATTGTGAAGTGACACAGCTGCAGATACTGAATAATTAGCCAATTCCTCATGCGCCTCTCCTGAAGCTGTTACTGACACAAAAAAGCAGTGACGTCATGACCAAGTCTTTTTGCCCTCGTATGACTCTACTGAAGTCACTCGAGTTAGGCCAGGGATGGACATGAACCACTGCTTTCATTTTCATAACCAAATGGCTGACATCTTTCAACTTCTGCACAACAGTCCAGTGCAGTCTATTAAGGTGACTGGGGACTGGGAGACACCCCAAGTAACTGTGATCTTTTGGGCTAGTTTTTCCCAGATTTCAAGGGTTGCAAATTTGATCAGAAGAGATAATCTTTCTGATATATAATTGGACACTTTGATGTTTCTAGTTGTATTCAGTGGGCAATTCTGGAACTGTATAAATAAACAATCATTCAGGCAGACAGGCCTAATACTAGATCTTGAAATCAGGGTAGGGACTGCCACTGAGTTGGCTTGTACCATGCCTGGCACAACAAAACGCTAATCGCTGTTGGGACCCTTAGGCACTACCATAATACAAATAATTATTGGGAATCTTTTCCCATAACAATTTAATTCTATTGTCCATTTTCTTGAGAACTCCTTGTAATACTTTTGCGGGTTTAAATGGGCAGAATGTCAAATGTGAAAAAAAATGTGCAAGATATAAATGTAACCTGAGGCAGTTGGCAAAAAAAAATGCCAGAGGAGTATTCCAGAGCACCTTCAGTTGGATATCCAAACACCCAAGGACTACAGAGCAAAACTCTGAAATCCCAAAGTATTGTGGCATCATTCCCAAATGCTCACACCTTGCAAAAGGTGCTACTTCTGGTGATACTTTTATTGCATCATTTAGCTGGCAGTGTGCTTATAAAGTACATCACTGTCAGCAATTCTGCATCTGATGAAAGTACTTCTAGGAAGATAAGGCTAGAGTTGGCAGCCCTTTCTCACACAGATAGTCTTATTGGCCGGGGTTCTGATGACAGGGGGATTATTCATGTGAGAAGGAGAAACAAAATAGGCATAGGACCCTAAGAATCACACTAGCAATGGAAAACACCTTTTTAATAGCATCATAAGAGACCCGTGAGCTTTCCTGAGTCATCACTTTCAGCTGTATTCTCCAATACACTAAAGGCCCAGGGAACTGAACAGGTAGGTTTTAAAAATCAGTAGCTCATAGAATACCCTTAACACAGCTTGCTTATTTTGATGCTGCCATTTCTGCTGTCTTGACATCCTGTTGGTGCCAACGTGTGTTCTTGGGGGATATGTCAAAGGACTGGGCCTCACCCGTCACTATTCAAACCTCTGAGCTTATTGTTGGTTTCACGTTCATTACAAAAACTGTGTAATACCAATTAAGCAGACCTGGGCTTTTGTACTATACTGTCTATAAATCACAATCATGTTAATTAACTAAATTAAAAAAAGATGTTGGACCCAATTCTGTAGTTCTCCTTACCCCACTACTTACATAGTCAAGACTTCCATGAGGAAGTCAATGGGAGTTTTGATTTAGTAAGAAATGCAAGGATTGATCCACTGTTAAGTAATTTAGGTCTGTTTAGGGACTGTTTTAAAATTATTATAATCTGGTGTTGATTGTCATCTGGAATTTAAATTTCTTTCTTTCACCACTCTAAAGGACAAACAGATAGCCAGATCCTCAGCTGGTGTAAACTGGTGTTACTACTGAAGTCAATGGAGATTCACCAATTTATATCTGCTGAGCAGTTTCTGTTTGTGTATGACTTTGCTATGTATTTTGTTCTTCTATAGCACAGCCAACCACCTGAGAGAGCACAAGGTAACTAACAAAGCCTATTGTCTGTTTTGCTGATCTCAATATGAGGACATGTTATGGTGACAGGAAAGAAACAAAGTTAAAGGCAAAATGTAAAGAACCATGGCACAGGAGTAGGTGCTTGAGAGAAGGAATGAATGTTTGCACAACACATAAGGACAAAGTGGCAAAGGTTCCAACAGGTGAAATAAGAGAAAGAAAATTAGAAATCAGTTTTAGAAAAGTATTTGATGGCACCTTTCTAAGATGTGGCTCTAAATTCATAGCTAGCATAACTCCACTGGAATCACAGGATTTATACCAGGGATGAATTTAGTCCATGTTCTGCTCTGATACTATGGCAATGAACATGGTACAATAATATAGCCAGAACAGAATAGATCCAACTGAATGGTTCTGAGGGACCAAGCAGGAAAACAAAACCTTACCAAATAGAGAATTCCTTTGTATCTACTCTTGAGTTACCAGGGACGCAGGTACTTTCAGATTAGCAAATCCCTAACTCTCACTTTTGTCTCAGCAGCAGTGCCCTAGCTCAGTGGTGATCAGTCATCTCAAAACTTTTCCTTTCAGAAATTGACCATTTCCATGGTAACAACTGCCAGATGCACTGGGAAATGTGATTCTGTTTGTATATCAGTGGGACAACCTGGATGTAGAACTTCGGTGCTGTGTGAGGTCAATGCTCCTTTTAGATTAAACTGTTTATTTCTGAAAGAGAGGAAACAGGTGCAAGCACGAGTTAGCAGCCAGTTGCTGGCTGATCCATAGAGCAGGATTGGCAGCAGCACGCGAAAGCTGTCTGAATGCCCACCTGCAATGCCAGGATATACTGCAGCTGCAAGAGAGTGGGAGGGACAAGTACATTAAACAACAGCACCCAACTGTTTATCAGCATTTTTCCTTTTCTTTTTGCTCCTTTGGCGTACTCTGCAAACAACAGCAACATTCCAGTTTAACACCTCCACACATGATCAATTTAGAAAAGGATTTTAAAAATCCTGATTTCTCATTCAAAGACCATTGAACTGAAACTGAAGGGAACATTAGTTTAATCACCGAGAGCTTGATGCTGCTTAAATAATGACTCGTGCCTTCATCTCCAGCAGCCTTGTGACTGTGCAGCCAAATCCAGGTCCCACTGAAGTCAGTTGCAAAACTCCCATGGACTTCAGGATTTGTCCCCTAGAAAGCGTTTGTACTGAAGTTCTTGTCCAGCAACCAGTCAGACCAGCAATGGAGTTTCATCTCCTGACAGACTTCCTATAGTTTCTGGAAGTCTCTCAACTTGGAGGCTCTTTGCAGGAAGCCCATCTGTTTTATCTGAAGTTACTCTGGCTCCTTCATCCTCTTTGAAACAGACGATTTGAAGGCCAACCCAGCAGGCTGTGAATGGCTCATATGAGATTCAGCCCCACTTCTCCTGCAGTGCAGTGGAATAACAGTGTTTCCTTTTGCTTACAAGCACAGCTTCAGGTTGGAAAGTAACGACACAAGGTCTGCCTTACAGGACTGAAATTCCCTGTTTCCAAGGCTAAGATTGCAGGTATCATTTAATGCATAGATTTCAACTGTCATAAAAAGTCCAATTTTTTATTTTTAAGGGATTTCTTTTAAGTGTTTGTGAAAGGGGCTGGATTGACAGCACCAGAGACTGAAGGATTAACAGTAGCTTCAGCTGCTTTTTTCTTAATTCCTAATTTGCATTCTAAACACTAGACCCAGATTTATTGTTCTGTTTCCCTGAATAAGTACTGTTTTATTTCCAGGTGGGCAAATGTATGCAGTTAATTAGACGCTTGAAAGACTAGAACTCGGGTTGGATTTAGGCCTGCAAGCCTAAGGCTGAGTGTGCTGGAGAAGGAAACTACCAAGGCATTTGGGAGAAGAAAATGTTTACTCTGCTCTACTAAAAATGAATATTCAAGGGTTGGGGTTATGCAGCCTGTCCAGTACTCTGCCTGCTCAGGCCCCACAGAGACTAATCTTGGTTAGAAATTAGGCCAAACTGCACCTCTGAATGTAACATACTGTAATTGCATATATACAAACACCACGGTCATCAGCTGTTATCAAACCCAGGACTCTTCAGCAGTAAAACCACTGGCCTCTACCATTTTAGCTGAAGGAGAGCTCCTTCAGCTGTCAACGAGTAGTAGGTATTAGAGTCATTGGAGACAATAAGCCAGTGTATTTGCATGAACACCTCAGAATGAAAGTGATGTTCATATTCAGATCCAGATCCCAACGTTGTAGCTGGACCCTACTTTTATAATGAGCCAAATAAAAACTCTGAGTCCCAGTGCCAGGAACTCCGGGAAGTTTGGATCTGAATCAAAATTTAGTGGCCCAAGCTCATCTCTAGACTAGGTTCAACTCAGAATATGGGTGGAGAACCCAAACCATACAATATAATCCCGACGCATCCAGAAAACAACCCAAAGATTTGCCAGATTCTGTGGAAGAACATGTGCAGAGAACTGTTGGCAGGTAGATGAACCAGCCCAGGCTCAACTTGCACATGCTCATAGGGTGATTATCAAAATGGAGCACTCTTGGGGAGGGAAAGGAGAGTGAGATACAGGCACAGTGTACCTATGTACTGAACACCCACTCAAATTTAATTCAAAGTAACCCCACAATGATGACATCAGAATAACGGAAACAAGGAAGCTCAGAAATAATAATGTTGCCAGGAATGGTTCTCGGGGCTTGACTGACAACATCACTGAAATCAAAGGATCTTAACACATATCCCATGTGTGAGCCAGTGGCGTAGCCAGGTTTAGAGCACAAGGGGAGCGGCGCTATAAAAAGGTGCCTCCCCGCTCCCCCTGTACTCACCCAGCAGCGCTTTAAAGGGCCCGGGGCTCCAGCCACTGTGGAGCCCCCGGGCCTTTTAAATCCCCGCCCGAGCCCGGCTCTGGCAGTGGGGCTGGGGGAGGGGGCGCTTTAAAGGGCCCGCGGCTCCCCGCAGCGGCAGGAGCCGCCGGCCTTTTAAAGCACCCCCCTCCCAGCCCAGCTCCGGCAGCGGGGCTTGGGGGGGGCGCTTGAAAGGGCCAGCAGCTCCCCGCAGCGGGGATTTGGATGAGACACAGGAATGTTCTTGTACTCACTGGGTGTCGTTCCAACAGGCATTAATCTCAGCCACTGCCTATGACTTTTCAAAGACAAGCAACATCCTTAGGTTCACTAAGGTCACTCAGCAGCTAACGAGCAGGGCAGGCCCTACCATGAGGCAAACTGAGGCGGCTGAGGGGCGGGGGGTGCCACTAGGACACAGAGTGTAGAAAATTGTGTCTGCTGCTGGTGCATATGTATTCTCTCTGCTCTAGATGCACAAAGATGGTGGAGTGCTGTGCTGGAGGAAGGAGGGCACAAGAGACATAATAGGCAGGGAGGAGAAAAGGTGAGGGAATAACAGAAAGCAGCAGGAGCTGCAGGGAGAGAGAGGAGGAGGAGCCTCTTATGTACCTCTCTAGCACCCTCAGGAGCCTGGACTGATTAACACCAGCTTCTCAGGGAGCTTCCTGTTTCCTGCTGCTTCCCTGAACCCACTTGAGGAGAACAGGCAGTCAGCTAAAGTAGTAGGAGCCAGTTAGGCCCTTAAGACGCTGATATCTTCCCTCACTCAGGCCCTGCTACCAGCCTGCTTATTTGTCCCTTTCAATTAAGTGTTGAGAGCCACAATAGCTGGCACAGAATAGCAGTCATGAGTGAAAGAAGAAAATGCCCCTCTGGGGCAGCATTCAGAAAAAGAAAGAAAGCAAAGGAAGCTTTTCCATCTAAGCAGGAAGGTGCTCTCCTGACATACATAGACACAAATGTTCACGGTGAGCCTTCCAGCCCCAGTGAGGATGTGAGTGGTGAGGAGATGCCTGATCTTCCAGTTAGTCAGAATGCAGGTGACCTGGCAGCTACTGCAGCATCCATATCTCCATCTCAAATGGATGTAACCATGCACATTCCTGAAGAAAAGTGTAGATCAGAGAAGAGTGTGGTGGAGGTGCAAGAAACAGCTGCTGATGAGTTTAGTTCCTGAACTCTAGATGATCCAGGACTGTGGACCCACTTGAGCAGTCGCCTGAGGGACTTACTTGTACTGCATGGGCCACAGCAAGTGAAAAACTTCATGTTCTCCAAAGACAATGAAAATAGAAGTTTCCATCCAACACATTACTGGTGTGAAATCCCCAATGGTGACAAAGTGGAGAGGCCATGGCTTATGTACTCAAAAACCCAGAATGCTGCATACTGTTTTTGTTGCAAACTCTTCCAGTCTAATGTTCCAGCCACATTGGGTTCTACAGGAACAAAGAACTGGAAACATCTGGCTAGAAATCTGGCATGCCATGAGAAGGCAGCAAATCACCAGAGAGCATTCCATAAGTGGAAAGAGCTTGAGATGAGACTATGGTTAAAGGCCACCATAGATGATCAGCATCAAGAGAAGATTGCATCAGAGTCTCTTTACTGGCAAAATGTTCTGAAAAGGCTCATTGCCATTGTAAGAATGCTTGCTACCCAAAACCTAGCACTGCATGGCACTTCAGATCAGCTGTATGTGCCAAACAATGGAAACTTCCTTAAAATCGTGGAGCTGATGGCTGAGTTTGATGCTGTACTCCAGAAGCATCTAAGAAGAGTCACCACCCAAGAAATGTACACACACCACTACCTTGAAAAAACAATTCAAAATGAGATCATACAGTTACTGGCAACAAAAGTCAAACCGAAAATTGTGGCAGATCTGACGTCAGCAAGATATTACTCTGTTATTCTGGACTGCACACCTGACATCAGCCATACAGAACAAATGACTTTAACGGTGCATTTTGTAACAACAACAGAACCTAGTGAAAATGTCCCTGCAATGGTGACTGTCAGAGAGCATTTTCTAGAATTTATTGACATTGATGATACTACAGGAGCTAGTATGACAAACGTGCTTCTTGAAAAGCTGGAAGATACGGGAATTGCGATAGCTGACATGAGAGGTCAGGGCTTCGATAATGGTGCCAACATGAGAGGAAAGAACAGAGGAGTGCAGACACGGATCCGAGAGTTAAACCCTTGAGCTTTTTTTGTCCCATGCAGTTCTCATTCATTGAACTTGGTGGTCAGTGATGCAGCATCAGCTTCTAGTGAGGCTGCTGAATTTTGTAATGTAATTCAAAACATTTATGTATTTTTCTCTGCATCAACTCATCGATGGCAAATTTTGAAGCAACATCTGGGAACATCCTCTGACACTGAAACTACTGAGTGCCACACGATGGGAAAGTCGAGTGGAGGCGATAAAGCCTATGAAACAGCAAATTGGGAAGATAGATGATGTCATAGTTGCCATTATGGAGGATAATGCTATGACAGGAACTGTTCGTGGGAGAACAGTGGCAGAGGGAAATGGAATCACCATAACATACATAACTTCAAATTTCTGTGTGGCTTAGTGTTGTGGCATGACATATTGTTTGAAATAAATGTTGTAAGCAAGAGACTCCAAGGGGTTGAACTTGATATATCTGGAGCAAAGGAACACTCTGGACAAAGCAAAGTCATACCAGTCAGATGAGGGATTTCAAAATGTTCTGAAGAGTGCACCGAAGTTGGCAGAGGAACTTCACACTGAAGCTATTTTCCCACCCATTCAAGAATACAAAAGTCACCGAAGAAGACATTTTGATTACGAGGCACGGGATAATCCCATAAGAGACTCCAAACAACATTTCAAAGTTGAATTTTTTAACCAGGTGCTAGATTGTGCAATACAGTCAGTTGAAGAATGTTTCATGCAGCTCAAGGAACACAGCAGTATATTTGGGATGTTGTATGATATTCCAAAACTCCTCACTATACCTGAAGACGACCTACACCAGCAATGCAGGGCACTAGAGACAGTGTTGACACATGATGACATGCGCGATATTGATGCAAGTGATTTAGGTGATGAACTGAAAGCCCCTTCAAGATGCATTTCAGCAGGATCAACTCCAAAGGCTGTTCTGGAATATATGTGCACAAATAAGATGACCACCCTCGTTCCAAATGCTTTTGTTGCTCTGCACATACTTCTAACACTTCCTGCAACAGTTGCCAGTGGAGAACGCAGCTTCTCCAAGCTGAAGTTAATAAAAACACATCTACTCTCCACAATGACACAGGAGAGGCTAGTCGGCCTTGCAACCATCTCAACAGAGCATAAGCTGGCCCAGACTCTGGACTTTCAGGAAGCAGTTCAAATCTTTGCAACCAAGAAGGCACGGAAAGCACCACTTTGATTATTCAAACAGATAAAAATGCCAGTGTTTACTGTGCAGACAAGAAAAGTTACATTTGCTGTTCAGGCATTTGAAAGCTAAGTGTTACTTACAATTTTTGAACAAGGCATTTAAGTTAGTTCTCCTTTATTGGGGAAGGTAGAAGAGCAGTACCATGAAAGGAGTAGAACAGGAAAAAGGCAGAATTGAGACCTTTCAAAGTTTTGGTCCAAGCGAGGGGATATGGGGGCATCATTTGAGCTCCCTGCCTCAGGTGCCAAAATGTTGTGGGCCAGCCCTGCTAATGAGCTATCAGAGTTTACCAAAGCAAAAACATGTGTGACTTACCTTCCAAGGCCTTTTCCCTGGTTTTAATATCAATGACAATGAAATAAATATTACATCAGCTGTGCATAAGGGCCAGTGCACAAACATACCATGTTTTTTCACATGGTTGGTGCTGGAAGCCTATTGGACTGGTAATGTTCTCATGAAGGGAGCACAGATCTGTTCTCTCTCTTTGGTGTCGGTAATGTACCCATTACCATGGTGTCTGGGCATTTTAAAAAATGAAGAACAGTACTAGCAAGAGCCATGAAGCGAAATGGTGGTCACCAGGAATGCTTCTGCACACAGTTCTGCCAATAGACCTTAATCTGACCCTCGAACACTTCCTGGCTTCCCACCCCTCTCTCCTTTGCCCCTGTTCCTCTCGTAGTCCAATTTTGTACCTCTCCAGAGTACAAACTGTCAATCATGTCAAACAGCATCAAACGATGTGGAGACTTTGTGAAGTGGCTTAACCGCAACTAGATTTCCAACTAGAAACAGGTCTGAAGAAGAATACTGGTTCCAAATGTTGGGAAGGCTCTGAATCTGAAAATCACACCACAGGCCTGTCTCTGGAACCCTGAATTGAAACAACCTCAGAGTTTAGAGCAGTTTGGATTCTGATCTGGAGCCAAACTTCAGCAGAAGGGCCCATCTCTACTTGTGACCTAAACCTCAATGGGAACCCAAGTCTTCAGAAGTAAAAAAACAAATGCATCAATACACTGCAGCTCCTAGACATCTATGAACATTTTTGGAACAGCAAGAGAAAAAGAATCATCATATGCACAAATTAAAACAGAGAGTAGCATCTCAATGGAATTTTTCACTGCAGTCCTGCCATGCTTCAAAGAGATATATGATCATAACCAACTGAGAATTAGGTACATTTCATATACACACACATACGGCTGCTTAGGGCCTTCCTTGGCCCACCATGATTGATCAGAATGCTCTGTGATGCTAGACAGAATTATTCTGAATGCTCTACTACTGGGTTTCGTTCTGCATCTGTATTCACCCACAAATGCTTATGCTCCAATACGTCTGTTAGTCTATAAGGTGCCACAGAACTCTTTGTCGCTTCTACAGATCCAGACTAACACGGCTACCCCTCTGATACTAATCATACAGGTGCAACTTAGCTGGGCTGGTCACCGCGTACATATAGATGACACATGACTCCCCAAAGCCATATTTTATGGACAGTTGAAAACAGGGCCAACAAAAATGATGTAAGGACACTCTCAAAGCACACCTAAAAGTTGGCCAAGTCAACCCCATCACACTGAAAGCTGCTGCTGCTGTGGACAGATCAGGATGGTGGCAGACCTATTGGTCTGCAGTTAAAGCCATTGAGAACAGCAGAACAGAAAATGCCAAAGAGAAGCGTGAGTAAAGAAAACAGGCTGCCTGCTGCAAAAAAGAGTGCCCATGTCTGCCCAGCGTGCGGTTGCACCTGTGGATCCCTCATCAGCTTACATTCACACAAGACGATGCCCTAAAACAAGCTGACTCTCAGACATCGACTATGACAGGAAACTTCAAGGGGTACATGTCACATACACACACCTGGCTGCTTCGGACCTTTTTTGGCCCAGGATGATTGAGCAGAGTGCTGGTCTGCCAGACAGAATTATTCTATTGAATGTTCGACTACTGAGTTTCTTCCCTGCCCCTCCCTTACCCCAGGATTCTTCAAGGAACAAGCCCCCCAAAAAGCTTCCACAGCCAGGCCATGTTTAAAAAGAACACCTCAGGTAAGCATGGGAAATTGTTGCAGAATATATGACCACAATAAAGACCTTACTAAGAAGAACATGATTTCCCATCCCATATCAAGCCACTTATACTGTCCTAATAAGACTCTTCTTCTGTGTGGTGCTTTTGCTTTACCGTGGCTGCATCAGATTTAGGAAATAATTTCTTCCTCTCCATTTTAAATTACTATTTACCATAAAAGTGAAATTTAGGGTCAGTGAAAGGTGCCACAACCCCATAGACTGAAGTGCTCCATCTACAACAGGGGCTGTCAACCTTTATAGACTATTGTCCCCTTTCAGGAGGCTGATTTGTCTTGCGTACCCCAAGTTTCACCTCACTTAAAAACTACTTGCTTACAAAATCAGACATAAAAATACAAAAGTGTCACAGCACACTATTACTGAAAGATTGCGTATGTTCTCATTTGTAACATATAATTATAAAATAAATCAATTAGAATATAAATATTGTACTTGCATTTCAGTGTATAGTATATAGAGAGCAGTGTAACCAAGTCATTATCTGTATGAAATTTTAGTTTATGCTCGCTTTCCAGTGCTTTTTATGTAGCCTGTTGTAAAATTTAGGCAAATATCTAGATAAGCTGATGTACCCCTCTGGAAGAGCTCTGTGTACCCCCAGGGGTACACACATACCCCTGGTTGAGAACCACTGATCTACAACACAGATACAGCACTGTAGGCTTTCCCACACTGCCTGTGTGCTTCAACTGTGACCTGAGAAGGACCACGTCTATGTGGGTAAGAGGGTACTACAGGCCCCAGGCTTATTTGGTTATTGTGCTCTCGGCTTAGAGCACTCTCTCTTGCTCTCTTATATCATCATAATCACCATCAACTTACCGGCCTGTCTAGGTACCTGTCCCCTCCCCTCAATCTCTCTCTATGTATTTATATTATGTCCATCACTGTAACACGTAAGGTTCAGATTTCCAAAATAGTCTAGGTTGGTTATGGCTAAAACTAATGGAATGTATGTGTATCTAAGCACCCTAGATTGCTTTGAAAAGCTCAGCCTAAACTCGCCTGCAAGGCTGCTAACTAGTGCCAGCAGCAATGAGGGCACTACAGATGGTCAAACTATTCTACTGAGAACAACAGAATCTGCTCCTGACCTTAATCTTTTCAAAATGTTGGATTATTTGAGATACTTTAACTGAAGTCTCCTCCAAGTTCCCCCTCTCCCTCCACCTTCTGTTGATAAAATGGAAGGAATCAACAACCGCGGAGGCTTCTCAGATACCAGATCAAACTTTATGATACAAATATGTTTGTGAGCAATCACTCTTCTGGCTGAGATGGGATTATTGCCTTGTAACGGTCGCTTCTCTTTGCAACTGGCTCAACTGCTGCATTCTGATGAGTCTCTATGTTAAACTGCCTAAGCAGGCTAACCAAATGTTTCCAGGGATGATAAAAATAAATCCGTGAGGATTCTATTCCAGTGACATTGTTTTTTATTGTAAGTAGCTATATTTTATTCTATACTTCTCATTTTCAAGGCATTAAAAATAATGCATGGGGAAACCACCCCCCCCCCCAAATGTCATCATTGCTTTCATCAGGGTAATCTGTATGGAGCAAGGAAGCAAGGAACAAAGAAACAAAATGACAGCACAGGTTTAAGTTATGAATGTGGGAAATAATAATAAAAAATGGGTGCACTGGATGCTTCCCCGGCCCCCGCCTGCACCAGAACAAACAAAACAATGTAAGTGTTTTCCTGAAATGTCTGGCTCCTCTGTGTTGCTGCTAATAATACCAATATGGAGAATATCTAAAGCTGCCAAGCTTTGATTAACATGACGCCCTTTGTGGCCCGGTGGCCTAGCGGTAGCATGCTGTGTTGCCATGAAGTAAACTGCGGCTCAGTGGCCAGCACTGATCTGTCATGCCCCAGGCCGGAAAAGGTTGGGACTGCTGCTGTGGCAGCACCTTTGGCTCCAGGGAAGGAGGAAATGCCTCATATCACTCAACAGTAACTCTCCAGTTAATTAAGGAGTGGAACTGCCATCTGCTGAAGGGTGTTCCATCCAGTCCTTCTTAACTAGGAGGATGAGAGCCTTCAGGGATAGGGGCTGGGGTATAAAGTGTAGAAAAGCGGGGTTGGGAAATCTACAGGCATCTGAAAGAAACACACACGACTCATCAGGAAAGGAGAATATTGCTGTTTCAGCAAGAGGCTGAAATAGCAATCCTAGTTCTGCCGCAGTACAGCAGTAAATGACCCCGAATGCTTGGGACATTTCATATGCACATTGATATGACTAACAATAGGAGATACCTCACATCTTGTTAAGGAGGCTGGTATATGTGACAACTAATACATTTATTAGCAGGATAGATTCCGGAAGTGGAAACCTGAGCTGGAGTCTCTGAAATTTCTAGACTACTCGTGCAAGTTAAGCCAACAGAGACACTTTCGCACCCAGCATTGATATAGGGACAATTTCACACCTATTGCAGGATTTCACAACCACATTGTCTGAGCCCTTCATAGAGCACCACTGATGGTGTTGCTGAGGAGGAAGGCTTCTAGAATTCTCACTCTGCTTCTTGTATATCCACACAGTGCCAATTACAATCTGGCCTTTAGTCTGGGTATTATGCCGATTTTACAGTTGAATAAACTGAGCACAGAGATTAAATTACTTTCCCAAAGCCAAGTTAGGATTAGAACTAGTAATGGTTCCAATTTCCCAGCTCTTACAACTAAACTACACTGCACTCCTCTACGATAGTGGAAATTTCTCCACGCTCACATTCATAGAAATCTGGCCCTGGGGGAAATCCTCCACCAAACACAATGCAACCATGGTAACTGCATTACAAACAAACATCAGCGGTTACAGTCAGAATTTTGATTGTAAGACTTTCAGAGAACTTTCAGTTTCAGATGAATTACTAGTAACTTCCATTAGAGAAGATTTTGAACTGCAGAGTTAGGATCCAAATCCTGAATCTCAAAGTTCAGGTGTGTTTGATCTGAAATTTGGTTCAAGCCCATCTGTAATTTCTGTTATCTGCTGTACTATAGGATTTTGGGCTGTGCAAGAAGCATTATAGCACAGGAAACAAGATAAATGGAATAAAATTAAGGATTTGAACTTGAACTTGTAACTTTCAGATTCCCAGATATTCCCATATAAACTGTTACTACCAACATTATAAATATTATGTTTCATCTCCCTCTGATAGGAATTGCAGGATACTGAATTCCTAATACCCAAGTTCAGTGGGGATATAACATTAGATAGTTTTGCTTTGCCTGCCCTTCAAAGCTAGTGGGTATTTTTGAGTGTTCTCCTATCCCTCTTCTTTAATGGTGAGTCTGTCTTGTTTCCGATGGGTACTTGTTGCCTGACCTCTAGATACCCTTGTGTTTTTAGCATGATATCCTTAGAATACTGATGCTCCTATTTTTGATCTTCCACATCCCAAATATTTCCTCTTGGTCACTTCTCTGATACAGGTGGCTGTTGAAGTGGAAGTGTATCATCTGATAACCTGTGCTGCTTAACTGGCTCCTAGAATCCTGGGGTTATTTTCCAAATGTTACTGGTAAACTAGCCTTGATTGTGGCAATAGAAAAGTGTTTCATGTTTATTTCTCAACTTTTGTCCCTCTGTTTCTCCTTTTTTCAGAAAGCCCTTTGATTTCTGTGACTTAACTCTTGCCTTTCATTATCTTTGTGTGCTTTGTTTTCACATCCCAGTACCTTTCTCATGAGAAAGCATTTGTAAAACCCGAGAACATTTCCACTGTGCTTCAAAAGCATGGGGGTGAATTTCTCCAGACTTCCAGCTCAGATTTCTCACAAAGCTCAACAAAAATCCACTCACAAAGGCACAATAATAGTCACTCCACCTATATATGTGCCTCTGTAAACTACAGATGAGGCACCTCAGTGCAGAAACCTTGGAAAATGCTAACCATTTTTTCAATAGTTCTAACAAGAAATACTCTATATCAAACAAATAACTGTCTGCTTGCTTTACCACCTGAATATTGCAGGTAAGCATGGATGGAGATGCTTACCACTGTGTCATCACTCTCCTGACTTTCAGGACAATATTGGTGTCATCACAGCTTGCTTAAAAAGCAGATATCACACAGCATTTCAACCACTCAGTTTACTCATGTCTTTGATATAGTCAGCTGAATGCCTATTATCTCACTTGAAAGAGAAGCTTTTAGTTTGCTCACCTCAGTCACCTGCAGGATCTTTGAAATGCCTCCTCTTCTGTTCCTTCCAAAGAGTGCATTCCTGCATCACCCACTTCGTTCCTGAGTCCATTTACCATCCAGTTAGCAATAAGTTCTTGCTAAGTTATCATATGTAACCCTGAGAAAAAAAGACTCTGAGACACAATGCAAGGTCTTTTCCCCTATCTTTCTTTGAGTATTTTGTTTGCTCGGTGATCCATCACAGACAGGTCTCCACTAGTAAATTGAACAACCTACCCTCCTAGCTCTTCTTTTCTTCTTCTTTTTTATAAACATATAATCAGTATTTCAAATTCTTCAGGTATCACAAACTGTACTTCTCTATTGCCCTCTGCTGGCTATTGGGTAACACAATCTCACTACTGAATCAGAGAGGAACAAATATACTGTACCATTTCCTTGTTGCCCGGTTTAAAATCAATAGTAATACATGCTGACCAAAAGTCAGCACACATCATTCTATTTCTTCCCTGCATTACAAAGCACCTGGAAAGATTTACAGTTTGTTGGTCAGCCTTGGTAAGCACAAAACACTTAACAACGGGGCAGGAAGCAGTTGGTAAAAGAGGTCTGCTCACATGCTTTTTTGTCAACAAAACACAGGAAAAAGTGGAGACAAATTCATTTTATCTAAAAATGAAACACAGGTGGATTTACCCCAATGATGCCATAAATAACGTGTTCTTCTGTGGACCTGAGGGTTATCTGATGTTAAGGGCTTGATTCTACAAGCATTGCATGTACAGAACTACTGATTTGGATGTTAATTCTATAAGCAAAGGGCTTGCAGAATTAGGCCTCAAGAGAGCAGTGAATTACAGCCCATATTTTCTTGATCATATTTCCCTTCTTTCCTTAAATTTCTCTCTGTGAACATTTATTACCAATATTTCCTGAGCACCACCGTGTTCAGCACTGCACGTAACCTACAAGAAAACATGGTCCCTGCCCCATGAAGTCTGCACTCTAAATTAGACAGCCACAGACAAGAGTCCAAACAGATATGTATGAATGGAGCTGTGATATGCTCGTGTACAGCGCTCTTAAAGTGAGGATGACTAGCTTCAACTGGATGCCTAAGGCAAAGGGAAACCAGTGAAAGGATTCAAAGAGGGGAGTGACATGGGGTGGGTTATGGGAGAGGATGATAATTGTAGCAGAAGCATTTAAATAGACTGGAGGGGATTGAGGTGAGATGGAAGCAGGGAAAAGCATGGCTTATGAGTGGGATAAAAGTGAGAGAGAAAACTGGTTTCCCTGTTCTCTCTCTCTCTCTCTCTCTCTCTCTCACACACACACACACACACACACACACACACACACACACACACACACACACACACACACACACACACACACACACACACACACACACACACACACACACACACACACACACACACACACACACACACCCTACCTCTGTTGGCCTGCTTTCATAGATTCTAGGGCTCGAAGGGACCTCCAGAGGTCATCGAGTCCAGCCCCCTGCCCTCATGGCAGGACCAATTACTGTCTAGACCATCCCTGATAGACATTTATCTAACCTAACAATGCTTTAAGCATTGTTCTTTGCATTTTCCTTTAATTTTTAAAGAGACATGGACCTGTACCAATATTCTGTTTTTAGTGTTCAAAATCTGTAGCCAAATCAAGTTAGGAATTTTTTCAAATCATCCTATATTTATAATTGGCTAAATGAAAGCTGCAGCTGCAAACAGCCCCATCATCTGGGATGTTCAACACCCCCAGAATTGGGTTGTTTGAATTCAACATGTCTCTGGATCTGAATTTTGCAGCCTGAGCCCACCTCTGCGTTTAAATATAGTCCTCTGCTCTGTCATCACTTTAGCTGGCTCTGTCATTTTAAAACATATTTTATGGTCAAAGCTGAAGTGCCGCTTTTTCTTACAGCCACATTGACCCTGCACAAAGCTGTCCACTTGGAGCCGTGCCTTTTAGAAGCGTCCACACAGCAGTGGATTGGTGGGGTAGCCCATCGCTGGCCAATACACATGAATCAAAGAATGGGACAGAGGAAAGAGGAATAGCTCTGCAACAGGGAGAACAAGCCAGGGAGAACCAAGCTGAAGGGAGATGATAGGAAGATGGGATGTAAAGCAGAAAAAAGTAGAACTAGAGGTGCACAAGACAAAGATATTAAAGAACCAGGCACGCATACCCAGCAGTGCCTGCCGCCTCTAGAGCTAGCTAGTGCACAAGGCATTCTTACCCCAGAGAACCCTTTGTTTCCATTTCCTTTTCTCCAGCCTCTCTCTCAAACCACACTCAGCTGCAACCCAGCCCGGAGGGGATTACACGTTCACTACAATATTTTTGATTTCACGTATTTTTAGCATGCAATGCATAGCACTGCAGATACAAAGAAATCTTTGAGTTTCCTGTGAGACTGAGTATCCCTCCCGTGACTTGTACATATATAGGTGTATATCATGGAAAATATCTAATTATAAAACAACAATATTTTTGTCCCCCTCAACTCTAGGTTCCATTTTTCCTGCTTCATTTTCCATCCTTCTGCCAGCTCCCTTGTCCAAATGATGTTACACACTGCAAAAGCACATAAATGGGTCACATTCTGCCTTCAACTACACCCCATATTCTGCCTTGAGTTAAACAGAATTTTAAGCGTGGGATGGAGGGTACGTCTATACTACAGACAATACAGCGGCACAGCTGCGGCGCTGTGCCACTCTAACACCATAGTGTAAACACTTGCTACAGAAACAGAAGGGGTCTTCCCGTCACTACAGTTAATCCACTCCCTTCGAAGGTGGTAGCTAGACTGACGGAAGAATTCTTTCATCAACCTAGCAGCGTCTATATCAGGGCCTGGGTGTGCTTACCCATGGTTTAACAACATTTTCATACCTCTGAGCGACGTAGCTAGTTCGGCCTTAGTTTTACGGGTAGACAAGGCCTGAGATGCTGAGGCTGCCTGGCTAATTGGAGCAGGGTGCCCTGTGGAGTGAATCCACAACCTCCACTCAGAGCAGTAAATAATCTGGGTGAAATCCTGGCCTCACTGAAGTGAGTTTAGCCATTTATTTCAAAGGGCTCAAGATTCCATCCAATCTATGCAAGAGGATGGGGCCATAGGTGGCGGGTGGAGCCCCCCCTTTGGGGAAACTAGCCCCTGGATCCACCCATTCTTCCCCCCCTCCCCCCCCGCCAGGCCAGAGCCCCATGCCCCCCCCCCCCGCCTCCCACACAGCCAGAGCCCTGAGATTCCCAGGCCCTTCCGCCCCACAGCCAGAGCAATGAGGCCTCCCCCGCCCAGAGGAGCCCAGAGTGCCCCCCCCTCAGTCGAAGGAGCTCCAGGCTGGCCCAAAGCCCTGAGGCCCCCCCACACACACACACCTGCCCAAAGGAGCCCTGAGCCCCCCTCACCCTCACCTCCCTGGAGGAGCCCTGAGTCCCCACCTCCCTCCACTTTCTCAGGGCAGCCTCTCCAGAAGAAGAGCCTGAGCTTTTGATATGCTCCATGCAGGTTCCTGGGCAGTTGAGGAGGCAGTATCTGCTACTCAGCTTCCTGGGATCATCAGTAATCTCTCTAGAGTCCAGGGAGATTACTGATGAACCCAGGAAGCTGAATAGCACATACCACCTCCTCAGCCACCCAAGAACTTGCACGGCGCAAAATAAAGCAAAAACTTCCCCCACCAAACCCCTCAACCAGGGGTCCGGCGTCAGCACCAGGGGAGGAAGAGTCTCCCCTGGCCTATTATACCCGCTGCTCATGGGAAGAGCCTACAGAGGATGAAAGCTAAGCTAGAGAAGACAAGCAGATCACAAAGAATGAGACTGATGACCTCAGTGCAAGACTGCAGAGATGGTCAATAACTCATGGTAAAGTGGAACACACCCAGTCTTTCTGGAATGAAAATTCATCCTGAATTTAAAGCAGTACAAACTGAGCTAAATGCCAGGCATATCTGAAACTGTAGGCATAAGCCTTCTGGTACTGGAAGCATATTGTTTGAATATCGTGAGGTTTTACTATATTTGGAGGGATGTAGAACCATGAGTAATGCAGACATATTAATCCTGGGACATTTCAGAGTTCAGGGTCAAATATGTATTGGATAATTTGACAGAGAGAGGAGACAGGAAATGCTGTCCTTTCTATGGCAGTGGTTCTCAACCAGGGGTCTGGGGCCCCTAGGAGGCCGCGAGTAGGTTTAAGGGGTTATGCCAAACATGGCCAGCGTTAGACTCACTAGGGCCCAGGGCAGAAAGCCAAAGCCCCGCTGCACAGGGCTAAAGCCAAAGCCTGAGCAACTTAGCTTTGCGATGCCCTCTGTGGCATGGGGCCCTGGGTAACTGCCCGGCTTGCTATCCCCTAATGCTGGCCCCGGCTTTTATAAGCAGAAAAACAGTTGTGGCACAGCTGGGCCAGGGAGTTTTTATAGCATGTTGGAGGGGCCTCAGAAAGAAAAAAGTTGAGAACCTCTGTTCTATAGGACCCCATAGACTGTACAAAAATGTCCTTAAAAATATAGGATTGAGGGAGGGGGTGGAGGGAATCTCTGCAAGAAAACATTCCTCTTACCAATAGAAAACTAGAATAGGAGAAAACTAGAAAACACAGTGTGGGAAAAATTATATTGTTGTGTTTAATATCAGCAGCACAAGAAAATTATTCAGTTAGACTCTGCTTTTACCATGTAGGCATAAGCCTTCTGGCACTGGAAGCATATTGCTTGAATATCATGAGGTTTTACTATATTTGAAGGGATGTAGAACCATGAGTAATGCAGACATATTCATCCTGGGACATTTCAGAGTCCAGGGTCAAATATGTATTGGATAATTTGATGATTCATTACCACTGAATGCTGAGGCCCTTGTCACCTGAGCAGGAAGAGAGCTTGGTTAGGGCCAATGGTAAATTAATTCCGTGAAATGGAATGGAGAAGATTCATGCTGAAGTTAATGCACTCAGCACAAGACTCCAAAATAGAAAACCATGACTTAGGCCTTGACTACACTAGAGTTTTGTTGACAAAAATGATGTCACCACTGAAAAAGCACTATAATAAAAATCTGTATTGCATATTCACACTCATTCCCTCTGTCCACAGTTGGGGCACTATCATCGACAGTGTGAGCAATGCACTGTGGGTACCTATCCCACAGTCCAAATTGACACCTTCTGTTGCTAGGTCTTGTGGGAAAACAGAGCAGATCACGGTGCACCTTGAGACCAGGCTCAACGTCCCAGAATGCATTGTTTTCTGTCCCAGCATTTCATGAGCTTCTGGCTTTCTTTCGCAGCATTTTTCAGTAGGCCTTCTTTGCTGTACACCCCGGCATCTTTGTGAGATGGGATGGATCCTGCACTGCTCTCCTATGCTCTGATAACTGTCATGAAGATATCGTGGATGGCAGTGCAATTAATCACAAAGTTTCTAACTGAAGAAGACTCCCAGTTGCCTGACATGCGGTGTGATATGGATAGGAGCAACTTTAGATTGCTTTTGGCATTCACAGAACAGCTGCAGACAGTGGACCATTGCTTTTGGGCTCGGGAAACAAGCACTGAATGGTGGGAGCATATCATCATGCAGGTGTGAGATGACGAGCGGTGGCTACAGAACTTTCGGATGCAGAAAGCCACCTTTCTGGAACTGTGTGCAAAGCCTTCCCCAGCACTACGGTGGAAGGACACCATAATGAGAGCTGCCCTATCGGTAGAGAAGTGCGTGGCAATCGCTGTGTGGAAGCTAGTGACTCGAGATTGCTTCCGGTCAATCACAAATCGATTTGGAGTCAGGAAGTTGACCGTTGGGGATGCATTAATGCAAGTGTGCAGGGCAATTACTGTCATCCTGCTACCAAGGACCATGACTTTGGGAAATGTGCATGAAATCATGGATGGCTTTGCAGAAATGGTTTTTCTTAACTGTGGAGGGGTGATAGATGGCACACACATTCCAATTTTGGCAACAGAACACTTTGCGATGGAGTACATAAATAGGAAGGGGGTACTTCTCCATGGTGTTGCAGGTGCTTGTGGATCACTATGTGCATTTCACTGACGGGGTGGTCTGGGAAGGTGCATGACGCACACATCTTCAGGAACACCAGCCTGTATAGAAAACTACAAGCGGGGACTTTCTTTCCAAACCAGAAGAAGACAGTGGGGGATGTTGAAATGCCCATAGTGATCCTGGGAGACACGGCATACCCCTTACAGCCATGGCTCATGAAACCTTACATGGGAAACCTGGACAGCAGTAAGAAGCGGTTCGACAACAGGCTGAGTAGGTGCCGGATGACAGTGGAATGTGCCTTTGGCAGATTCAAGGTGCACTGGCCTTTATGGCAGGCTAGACCTCAATGAGGATAATATTCCCATGGTCATAGCCACGTGTTCCACATTGAATAATCTTTGTGAAGCTAAGAATGAAAGTTTTGCTCAGGGGTGGAGTGTTGAGGCAGACCACTTGACATCTGATTTTGAGCAGCCAGATACCATCAGAGAAGCCCAGAGGGGGAAAATTCAGGGAGGCTTTGAGGCAACACTTTGAAAATGAGAACCAGTAATGTATATCTCTGCGGTTGGTGCTGCAATGTTACGTTACATGTAGTTTTCCTAGGAAGCAATGGTGAAATTTGAGGCCTTACATTCCAGTATGCAAATGATTAAACTGCCTGTGTATGTATTGGTAGTGCCTGCTATCTCAATTTGTAGGGAAGGGCAGACTTTCAGAGCTGTGCGTAGGTCCAGCTATCATTTTGAAAGTTGTCCGAGGGGGTGGAGTGAAGGGGAAACCGAGAAGTCCCAGAAAGCAGAAAGGACTGTGCGGGTGGAGTTTTTTGGTGGGGGAGGGGGAACATGGAAAAGAGTTCTGAATGTGCTTCCGGGGAGAGCGGGCATGCATCTGCTCAGGCTGCAGCATTATTAAAGACTTCAGCATCTGCGTTTGCTCTTCCAGGACATTAACATCCACCCAGTAGCGTTCTTAACAAACTCCTGATTTTCTTTTCGGTCCTGCCTTTCAGCGTCCCTCCACTCCTTGTGTTCCCTTTTCTCTACATTGGATAAGTGCAGTACCTCAGGGAACATGTCATCTTTGCTCTGTCTTGGGCACTTTCTTATCTGGCAGAGACACTCGGCTGGTGTATTTGGCGTGTTCCTCAAGGCCACATCTGCCAAAGCACAAGGAACAATGCACAGAAGCATGATTGTTAAATTCACGCACAGTATTGAAACATTTCAGTAAAATACACCTCTGGTAACATAACAATCACTTTCTCACTGACCCTTGGCAAACACACATCTCGGCGAACACCTAAAGCATGGTGAGTGTTGGGTGGGGGGAGGGGAGCTTTACATGGAGAAAAGAGCACTCTACAAGGGTTGCGGTGCAGCCGACTAGGGAAAAAATTCTCCCACACTTTTCCACAGACGGGGTCATTGTAGAAGATCTCTCACTGCTGAGGGTAAGCAGGGAAGCGAGGGTACATCTACTACACGCTTGTGGCTTCCGCCCTGGTCCCTATGCTGCTCGCCTATGTGCCGCTTTGGTCCCTGCACAAGTGATTGACGAATGGCACAGGAAAGTTTCCTCCAATGGGGGAAGAAACAAAGCAGCTTTGCCAAGGAACCTTCAGCAGAGGATTGCTCAGAACCTCCAGGAAACTTTCCTAAGATCTCTCTAGAGGATTCCTGTGAGATCTCAGTGTGCATCAACACTCTGTTCCGCCGTACTGATTAGCTGCACGGGGAAATGTCCAACACATGGAAACACAGCCAGCCTTCTACATTTCTATATCCTGAACCCACCTCCGCACTACACAAACCACAGCCACTTACCAGGCGTCTTCTCTCCTGATTCTTGCTCACCAGAGAGCAACTGCTGAGACTAGCTAGACACCTCCAGAGAGGTGAACAGTGCCTGGCTGCCTGCCCCACCGGGCGACCCCACCGGGAGCTCCACGTCATCGTCTAACTCCACCTCTTCATCAATGACTTCATCCTCCAGGTTAGGTCCTCTTTCCGCCACCTCCAGGCCCACCAAAGTATCCACGGGCTCTTGGCGGTGGAGGTGGGGTCGCCACCAAAGATAGAACTGGAAGGTCTCAGGTGCAGCACTGGAGCAGTGGTTTGCCTCCATTGCCTTATGGTATGCCTGCCTCAGCTCCTTTATCTTCGTTCTGCACTGCAGCATGCCCCGATCATAGCCCTTTTCACACAAGCCTCGAGAAATCTGCCTGTAGGTATCAAAATTCCTATGGCTCAAGCACAGCTGGGACTGCACAGCCTCCTCTCCCCATATACTGATCAGATCCAGCAGCTCCGCAGTGGTTCAAGCGGGAGAGTGTTTGTTGCAATAAGACGCCATGGTCACCTGGGAAGAGGCAATGAGACCTCTTCATGCGGAGCCAACAGGAAATGGAATTTCAAAAATTCCCAGGCTTTCTAAGGGGGAGGAGCAGATGGTTGTTTACCCTGACTGCAAGGCAGTGGAGCTCAAACTGCTGACCAGAGCAGTCAGGATGGGCATTGTGGGATACCTCCTGGAGGTCAATTAAAGAAATAAAATCAAGCGTGGCACCTACACTGGCACTTTGTCGACAAAAATTTTGCACAAAAAAACTTATGTCTCTCATTGGGGTGGTTTTATTTTGTTGCCAAAACAGGGTGTTTTTGCCGGCAAAAGTCGCATCGCAGTGCGTACGCATTCACTGTTTTGTCAACAAAAGCTGCCATGTGTCGACAAAACTCTGTAGTGTAGATAAGGCCTATGTCTAGATTACCACTTTTGTCAGTATAACTTCTGTTGCTCAGGGGTATGAAAAAACATCCCTTTCCCCCCCTCCCCCGAGCGACATAAGTTACATGGACATAAGCACCATTGTAGATAGCTTCTCCTGTTGACATAGCTACTACTGCTCATTGGGGGTCATTTAATTATGTCAAAGGGAGAGCTCTCGCCCATCAGTATAGAGCGGCTGCACAAGAGATCTTACAGCGGCGCAGCTGCATCGGTACAACTGCGCCACGGTAAGCGCTCTAGAGTAAAATACCTTCAAGGTAGTAAGGAAACAATGGACTATTCAGTGGCAAGACGCTATTCCAACTCCCAACTCCCAGCCATTTTACCAAGTCCACATCCTAGAAATCAAGTGGACCAAGAACAGTTAAAGGGACCCTCCTGGAGAACGAAAGGGGAGGTGAGTTGCCAGCAGCTACTTGAGGGGTGATGCTGATAGAGAGACAGAGAGAGAAGCAGAGAATGCATCAAGACAGTCTGTCTCTCTCAACCCAAAGGGGTGAATATGCATGGGTGCCAGTTTTGTATAATTTTTGGTGGTGCCCAGAACAGGTCCAAGCAGAGTGGTCCCATCCATAGGACGGACCAGGGCAACCACGGGGGGCGGGAGGGGAGGGATGCACAGTCCAGATTGGCCTGAGGGGCTAGCGGGGGGACTGGCGCTGGCAGCAGCGAGTGACCCGACCCCAGTCCACCCTGCTCCACTGGCTCCCGGCATCACTTGGGGGAGTGAGCGGAAGCCAGAAAGACGCAGGGCGAGGGTGGGAGCTTGGGGGAAGGGGTGGAATGGGGGTGGGGAGGGGGCAGAACAGGGGCAGGCTTGGGCCGGGTTTCTCGCTGCCAGTGCCAGGCCCCCCGCTAACTCCCCAGGCCGCCCTGCACCCAGAGCCATCCTGTTCATAGGACAGACCGAGGCAACCGCTCCGGGCCCTGCGCTTTGCGGGGCCCCGTGCTTCAGGGGGACGTGGGGTCCAGGGTGGCCTGGAGGGTTATCGGGGGGCCTGGCACCACCAGCATCAAGCAACCTGGACCCAGCCCACCCCTGCTCCATTCCACCCCTTCCCCCAAGCCCCCTCCCTGCCTCTTTCCAGCTTGCGTCCCCTCCCACAAGTGACACTGGGAGCTGGCAGGGCACGGCGAGCTGGGGCCAGGTTGCTCGCTGCTACCAGCGCCAGGCCCCCCGCTAATCTCCCAGGCCGCCCTGGATCCTGCATCCCCCTGAATCACAGGGGCCCCCAAAGCGCAGTAAGCCCAAACATTGGTGGAGCTGGGTTGACGTTCCTAAATATTGGTGGACCACGGGCACCACAGGCCTATATAACTCGCCGCCTATGCGAATATCTAGGTTAAGCAGAACCTTCCTAAACTTGCAAGGAAAAGATAAAGTTTATGCAAGACCAGATAAGTATAGACTCTAAGGGTACGTCTATACTTACCCGCCGCGTCGGAGGAGTCCAATCGATCTTCTGGGTTCAATTTAATCGCGTCTTGTCTAGACGCGATAAATCGAACCAGGAAGTGCTCCCCCGTCGACGCCGGTAATCCTGCTCCACGAACGGAGCAGGCGGAGTCGACGGGGGAGCCTGCACGCCGCCGTGTGGACCAGTGGTGAGTACTTTGAAGTTCGAAATAAGATACTTCGACTTCAGCTACGTTATTCACGTAGCTGAAGTCGCGTATCTTAGTTCGAACTTGGGGGGTAGTGTGGACCAGCCCTTATTGTGTTAACCTTTTTCTCAAAATGATACGAACCTCTGGATGAACAAACATTTGTTTTAAAGCAGCTGGTTTGATTCACAATCAGCCACTGGCCACATACTTCTGGAGGGAAGTTTCTTACAGGTGCCAAACACTGTTAGGCCTGTTGATTTAGCATTGTTGTTAAACAAGGGTGTGTCTAAGAGTGGTAGGACCACATGTTTCCATCCAGGGAGGGGTGAAGGTAGTGAATCTTGTCACAGGAGAAGTGCAGTTGAGACAGCAAAGGGATTTAAGGCACAGCTCACCCTGTACCTATCACACCTGCTGTCCTGTGTTCCCTCCAAGCTGCACGGTTACGCGGCTGCTCAAGAGTCAATCAAGTGCCGTGCACTCGATTAGCAGAGCCACGCACATCTGGCGATGTGTGTACAGGTGTCATCCCCCCCCAGCCCCGCCCTTGGTGCTCTGCAGCAGCGTTGCTCCTGCCCTCTGCCTTGGCACCCCTGGCCAGCTGCTCCCGGGAGCCCAGGGCCAGCTCCAGGCACCAGCATACCAAACACGTGCTTGGGGCGGCACCTGGAGGGGGGCGGCACTCACGTTTAAAAAAAAATTTTTTTTTTAATTTATATTAAAAAAAATCTTCGGCTGGCGCCCCAGCCAGGGCAGCGGGTCGGCACCGCGCTCCCCGCTGGCCGGGGCAGCTGGGCGGCAGGGGAGCGGGGCGGCGGGCATGACGCGCTGCCCGCCGGCTGGGGCAGCAGGGCAGCGGACGTGCCGCGCTCCCGGCTGGCGCCCCGGCCGGGGCAGCGGGGCGGCGGGCGTGCCGCGCTCCCCGCCTGCCGGGGGAGCAGGGTGTCGGGCATGCTGCGCTCCCCGCCGGTGCCCCGGCTGGGGCTGCAGGGCCACAGGCATGGCGCCCTACCTGCCGGCCCCCCGGGCATTTTGGCGGGGTGGCAGTGTTGGGTGAGGGGTTTTTTGGCCGGCATTGGGGGGGCGGGGGGTGGCGCTTGGGTTTTTTTGTTTTTTTTGCTTGGGGCGGCAAAAAAGTTAGGGCCGGCCCTGCGGGAGCCTCCTGCTTGCTGTGCAAAGCAGGATGGGGGGAAGTGGGGATGCTGATGTCAGGGTGTCCCCCTCCCTCTACCGCTCCCTGTCCATGTACCCCGTCTCCACAGAGCAGGGATTAGGGGCCAGGGCTCAGGAGCAGGAGAGCTGCTGGCAGCTGCTGCAGTCTGAACAATGAGCTTTCTGGTGAGTGTGGCTGTGCTTAAAGAGACAGCGCATGGTCCCTCATAGACTTCCCCAGCAGCCAGCACACACACACTGTCTCTGTGTCTCTCTCACAATATACACCGTCTGTGTCTCTCTCACACACAGTCTGTCTCACACACATACACACAGTCTGTCTTGCACACTTACACACACACAGAGACACTCTGTCTCTATCACACTCACCTCCCAACACATATTTGTGTTATTGTTGTTGTTCCTTCTGGTACTTCCTGCAATGAACATATATTCGCTGTAATTTTATTTTTTCAAAGTGCTATTATTTTAATTTTTTGACTGGTCTATGCATTTCATAATTTGATTTCTCTCTAATGCTTTATTTTTTGAGTATAGAGTGAGTTCTAAAATGCCTAACCTGTCCTGGCCAGAGTAATCCCTATGGTACCTTTTAAAAATATATATTATATCTAGGGCTTTTGTTTCTACTGATGGTGCACATCACCTCGATATTGGTGCACATAAAATTCACTCTGCACATGGATGGAAAAATTAGAGGGAATGTTGCTTGTATCCTCTTAAGAACATAAGAACAGCCATACTGGATCAGACTAATGGTCCATCCAGCCCAGAATCCCATCTTCCGACAGTGGTCAATGCCAGGTGCCCCAGAGGGAATGAACAGAACAGGCAATCATCAAGTGAGCCACCCTGTTGTCCACTCCCAGCTTCTGGCAGTGAGGCTAGGCACACTTAGAGAATGGTGTTGCATCCCTGACCATCCTGGCTAATAGCCATTGATGGACCCATCCTTCATGAAGCTTATCTAGCTCTTTTTGGAACCCTGTTATAGTTTTGGCATTCACAACATCCCCTGGCAATGAGTTCCACAGGTTTACTGTGCATTGTGTGAAGAAGTACTTCCTTTTGTTTTAAACCTCCTGGCTATTAATTTCATTGGGTGACCCCTAGTTCCTTTGTTATGTGAAGGAGTAAATAACATTTCCTTATTCACTTTCTCCATACCAGTCAAGATTTTATAGACTTCTATTATATCTCCTTAGTCATCTCTTTTCCAAGCTGAAAAGTCCATCTTTTTAACCTCTCCATACGGAAGCTACTCCATACCCCTAATCATTTTTGTTGCTCTTCTCTGTACCTTCTACAATTCTAATGTATCTTTTTGAGATAGGGCGACCAGATCTGCATGAAGTAAGATCATCCATGGGTGTATCATGGATTTATACAGAGGTATTATGATATTTTCTGTCTTATTCTGTATCCCTTTTTTGACTGCTGCTGCCCATTAAGTGGATGTTTTCAGAGAACTATCCACGATGACTCCAAGATCTCTTTATTGTGTGGTAACAGCTAATTTAGACCCCATCATTTTGTATATATAGTTGGGATTATGTTTTCCAATGTACATTATTCTGCATTTATCAACATTGAATTTCATCTGCCATTTTGTTGCCCAGTCGCCCAGTTTTGAGAGATTCCTTTATAACTCTTCACAATCTGCTTTGGACTTGACTATCTTGAGTAGTTTTGTATCATCTGCAAATTTTGCCACCTTACTGTTTACCCCCTTTTCCAGAACATTTATGAGTATGTTGAACAGCACTGGTCCCAGTACAGAACACTGAGGAGACACCTCTGTTTACCTCTCTCCATTCTGAAAACTGACCATTTATTCCTACCCTTTGTTTCCTATCTTTTAACCAGTTATTGATCCATGAGAGAACCTTCCCTCTTATATCATGATGGCTTACTTTGCTTAAGAGTCTTTGGTGAGGGACCTTATCAAAGGCTTTCTAAATATTTATATACAATATATCCACTGGATCACCCTTGTCCATGTTTGTTAACCCCTTCAAAGAATTCTAAAAGATTGATGAGCCATGATTTCCTCTTCTGCATATGAACAAAAGACTGAGATTAAGAAAGCCACTGGAGAATTATTATTATTTATTATTTGTATTACCATAAGACCTGGGAATCCTAGTCAAGGACCAGGATCCCATTGTGTGAAGTATTGTACAAATACAGAACAAAAAGACAGCCCCGCCCCAAAGAGTTTATAATCTAAGTATAAGACAAGAAACAACAGTTGGATGAGGCATACAACCACATAGTTTGGAAGCCCACTGACTATGCAGATCAAAAGGAGCACCAGCCATGATCTGGAATTACTAACCAGGGGCCCCCGGAATCAGCATCCTAGAGGACAGCAGCAATGGGGAAAACAAATATAAGAACAACAGAATCCTGCTTCCATTACTGAGAACTCTGTGCTATCCAGAGATATTCTGCTTAGACAGTAAGCGTCCATATTGGGGATTTTCACTGCAGAGGGCTCCAGGACAGAGACTCAAACTTTAAAGTCAGAAGGGACCATCATGATCATCTAGTCTGACCTCCTGCAGGCCACAGAACCTCACCTAATAACATGTAGCTGATCTGTAACTGGTAGCAGCAAATATCTCCAATGGCTGGTGATGAGACACTAGATGGGGAGGGTTCTGAATTACTATAAAGAATTCTTTCCCAGGTGTCTGGCTGGCAGGTGTTGCTCACATGCTCAGGGTCTAATTGATCACCATATTTGGGGTTGGAAAATAATTTCCCCCCCGGTCATAGCGGCAGAGACTCTCCCTCCTCCCCCCCACAGCATGGGAGGATGGGTCACTCACAAGTTTAAACATGCTTAATATTAGGGAAAGCAACTAAACATAGAAATGTTTACAGTTTATACTAGATGACTCTTTAGTGTTAAAAACATTCAATGACTTTTAAAATGTGTTTTTGCTTCAGTCTCACATTTCCTTGCCACCATCCGCCTCCCTTCTGAAAATGACAAGTAGTGTCAAAATGTGACACGGGGGCCGCAGCAAGGGCACTGTGTGTGTGTGTGTGTGTGTGGGGTGTGTGTGACCAGACAGCAAATGTGAAAAATCGGGACGGGGGGAGGGGCGGGTAATAGGAGCCGATATAAGGAAAAGACCCCAAAATCGGGACATCTGGTCACCCTAGTGTGGGGTGAGGCTCCCCTAAAACGCCACATTGTGGCCTCTCGTTGCAGTATTGCTACGCTCACTAGTTCCATTTCGGGGCAGGGGCCGAGCTCACCAGCACCACGGCAGCTGGTGCCCATGGCAATTAATTCTGCCCCTGCCCCTGCCGGGCCTTTGCTGTGAGGTGGCGGAAGGTCCCGGGCTCCAGGGGCCCTGGCCTGGCGCGCGGGGGCCGCAGGATCAGACCGCGCCTGGGCAGCCCCCGGGGGGGGGGTCTGTGCTCGGGCGAGTCCATTCGGGGCCGCTCCGCTTCTTCCCGCGCCCGCAGGGGGAGACCACCCGGCCGGCCGGGGGGAGCGGGGCCGCTGGGGCGAGTCGCGGCTTCCCCCACAAAGCCAGGGCAGCTCGGGCCCACGGAGCCCTGCCGCGCGGGAAGCGGTGTTGACGGCGCCCCGGGGCTGAGCGCGCCAGGCCGGGGGGCCAGGCCCAGCGGCGACCCCGCCCAACGGGCTCTTTCTCTCTCCCGCCGGCCCGCAGGGAGGCCGGAACGTTGGTGCCGCGGCGGCTGTTTCCGCCCGGACCCTGCACCGCGCTTTCCCGGCGGAAGGAAAGCCGGCGGCGCTGCGCCGGTCGCCGTGGCGTGTGTGCGCGCCTCTCGCTCTCGCGGGGATGACCAGGCGCCGGCGGTTCCTGGAAGGGGCGGCTCGGGCGCTGATGGGCGCGTGCCCGGCTCAGGCCCGATTCCTGATGTAAGAGCCTGGCGCGCGCTCCCCCTTGCCGGGGGGGGAGAACAAGTCCTACAGTATTCGATTTGTGACGTAATGACGGTCCCGCCTCCTTCCGGGGTGATGCTCTGAGAACGTTCTGTTAAATCGCCCGTAGAGCCATGGCCCCGCCCCCTCGTATTCAGCCACCACGTGGCCCCGGTTTCTTGACGCCTTCCCTGCCCAGGGGCCCAGGCTGTGATGAGCCCGGCCCCACGTGTGGGCTGAGCTGCTGTGAGGTGCCCTGTGCCAGGCTGAGATCTGTCCACCCCCGCAGCCAGCCGTCTGTCTGTCCTGCTGCCCCCGGCCCGGCTTCTCTCCGCAGCACTTCCTTATCGAGAACGCCCCATACACGGGGCAGGATCCCGTACGTGGGGTGGCTCGGTCTGGAACCAGTGCCTCCCGCTGCCCCTGCTTCAGTGACTCATAACTTGGTCAGTAACCTCCTTTTTTTTCCTCCCCCAGGTGGACGCTTCATTCTGAAAAAGGCAAGTTTAAATAATTCAGTGGTTTTAGTTCTTTCAGTCGGAGCCAGACAGGCAAGCTCAATTCACAGCTTTTGAACTGCTCAGAACACAATGTGACTTTTAGAACATGATCACTTCTTCTCCTCCATCCTCAAAAATGGGGTAACAGAGGGGAATTCTTTATCAGAGGGAATTAAGAAATATTTTTCCTTTGGTAGAATATTCTGTGGCTACCATTTATGTCTGATTTAAAATCCAGAATGGGATGCAGTCAGGCAGATCTATCCATGTTGCATCCATTCACATCAAGCATCTTTTTGGCCTTTCATCAGCCTGTTTTGATTCTAACACCATTATATTTTTAACTAAATCTCAGTCTTGGAAGAAGCTTAGCAAGGGAAGACCACCTTTGACTTCAGTAGGGTTTTATGTTGACACAGGTGTGTACCTCATGGAGTTCCTTGCAGGAATGTGGTTCTCAGAATGTAAGATTTTGAAGAAAGGTAGAATGCATTTTTCTGGTATAATTACCTGTTGGATAGCGCCTTGATTATATGTAACTGTACACACAATACTATATGATTATTTTTTAACCTTTTGGCATTCAGCTAACGCTTGAGTTTTTGCTGAGTATGAAATGCAGAATCAAACTAATGGTGTATCTAGTGCTGACATAGGAACAGATCTAACAACACTTTGAACAAAATACTTGTACCTGAATAAGATTTTTTTAAATGCTCGAGAAAAGATTATCAATGCGCAGTTCACAGTATGCTATAAATTAGTGGCTTGGCTTAGCTGTAATATATGCCTTTTATGTGTTCACCTCTAAAACATACTTGCAGAGAGAAGTTCATTTAGGGTTTTACTTTATTCGTCTGTAGATAACAAAACCGACAGAGAAAGGATATGCCCTTACTGTTTCCAGTTTCTGGTTCCTGATAACCACAGAGTACGTCTCAAACCCAAGATGAAACTGACTCCACGGATACAGAAACTTCTTAATCGGGAGGCAAAGAACCATAAACTCAATTTGAAACAGACAAAGCTTTTGAAAAAGTACAAGGACTCAGGAAGTGTTCTGGTAAGATTGCTATTCCAATTAACACGATAACTGGGTTTGTTCATTCCCTGGAGCCTTTATTTCCCTCAAAGAGAGGGAATAAAGAAGATAGGAAGCTTTTCTCTTTAGAAATTGAGCTTGCAATCCATAAGATTATTTCATCAGAACATCATAACTTTCTCTATGTAACTTTCCTGTTGGGGTAACTTCTGTTCAAATACACACAAAAGGATTTTTAAAACAAAAAACCTGACTTTAACAACAAGGAGATGAGAAAATGGCAGGTGGAAAAATCCCCAAACCTCCAAGCACATGGCTGCAAAAAATGTACCGAAGCCACAATCTGCATATTCTAAAATTTAATCTAAAAAACAAACCACTTGTCTTTTTATTGTGAAGATAATTCTTTGTTGTGAACGTTCCTGGTGTAAATTGTACTGCTAGTCCATTTGTGCAGTTTTGCAGAAGTGTCTCCAGCCAAACTAGCAGCAACAAAGATTGATATTTGTCTTTTTCCACCCTCTTCCATCTTCACTGTGATGGGCATTTTTTTTTTAAGTGTATAAGATGATTGTTACTGTTTGTCATAAAATGTCTATGATAAAGCATACAGCACGTGTAACATAATCCCAGTTAAGGTTGCCGTTGGAACATTAACTCTTCTTGTTTTCTTCTTTATCCATTTGAGGTATGTCTGCACAGTGTTTTGGAGCCCGTGGGAGTGAGCCTCTCAGCCCAGGTTGATAGACTTAGGTAGCGGGGCTCGTGCTAATGCTCTGAAAATAGCTGTATAGACAGGGCTTTGGAGTTGTTACTCAGGCGCTGAAACCTAGGGAGTGCGGGGTGTTTCATACTCTGAGCCACACTTCAAAGCTCTCTCTAGACAGCTATTTTTAGAGAACTAGTGAAAGCTCTGCTAGACCAAGTCTGTCAACCCGGGCTGGGATGCTCGCTCCCATGGGCTGCAAAATGCTGTGTAGACATACTCATGGAGGCCTGAAGATTTCAAGGACAGCTATGCCCAGAGGAAACACTTGTCACTAGTCTCCCATTTAGAAGTCTGTTGTGAAGCTGTGTACCTAAATGAGAGTAAATTATTTGTGGAAGAGATCAAAAGTTCATACACACACAAAGTGCTTAGTAACACATTAACACTGTCCCAGTTGCTTATATGTTGAGGGCGAGGATATCCATAGTGACATGTAGTCTCACATGTCAGACAATTTTTGTTGGTTTGTTTCTTTGTCAGCATTTTTCAAATTGAGTGTGAACTGCCTGACCAGCCTCTGATGTCTCCCAGAGGAAGCTCAAACAATCTTAGGGGAAATTGGGTTGGGTGGCCATTTAGTGTGAGACTTCCCTGACCAGTGTTTAATATTCAATACTGAATAGCCAATCAATGGCTTCTTGTTTGCTGATGAGAAAGTGGAAATGATCCAGTAAGAAGGAAAAATGAATAACTGGTTTCCCCTATCTACAGGGTTAAAATATAAATTTCTACCCCAGAGCACAGTGCTTTATCACCAATGAAAGGCACTTTACTCAGTGCTGCAAACCAGTGTGCATTATGGGAGGTCTCAGAATACTTTCTGGGCTCGATTTTTGCTCTCATTTACACCAATGTGTAAATCCAAAGTAACTTCATTAAAATAATGAAAATAGTCCTTAAGGGGCAAGGGAAGACACTTGTTAACACAAAATATAGTAAACAATGCTAACACGTTTCACTTTACTGCATGATCTTCATTGTATTCCAGAACGATTAAAATAGAGAAGTGTTCAAGTTCTGAAGCTGTCATGCAGAGAATAAATATATATACCAGGCCTGCACAACTCGTAAAGCGGCGAGGGCCATATTACTCCAAAGAAAACAGCTGAGGGCCGAAACCCCCCGGCCCCGCGGAAACACCCCCCCCCCTCCTAGCACCCCCCGCCTCGCGGAAACAATCCCTCCTTCCCCAACGCTGGGGTGTGGAAGCTTGTAGAGGGGGAAAGAAACAGCGCGTATAGGGTAACGAGATCACAGCAGTAAAATAGGACCCGCCCCCTCCCTGCTCAGCCTCACCATCACACCCTTCTTCACTCCCCCCCCACCCCCCCAGGGGTCACGAGATTACTGCACACAACAGTCAATCAGTGCAGTTGTAGATAAATCTCTGCATTATGCATTTTTGTATAACTTTTATATGACTTTGTATTGAACCTTGGTAATATGTTATAGAGGGCCCCTAAGGTAGTATAATTAAGGTAATAAAAAATGTCTTTTTGCTAGAAGTAGAATAAGATCTTCCCCCCACTTTGTATTCAGTTGCCCTGTTGAATGCATGAGGTGTGAATGAGGAAGGCGTGGAAGGCAGCACCTCCAGACAGCTGCAACCCTTGGAGAGGGGATGGGAACCAGACCAAGGACAATCAAACTTGTCAAGTGGGCTGACTAGAGAAGAGCAGACATACTGATGGCCTTGGGGGTTAGAAGCAAGCACCTTCCTTTGGGAACACCCTCTTTGCAGCAGTGGGACAACCCCCAGCCCAGAGACAAGCAGCAAAAAGGACCAACGGACACAGTCCCAGATTTTGGGCCGCACAGTGAGCTCACCTACTCACCCCCCCCCCCCCCCCCCCGCGGGCCGCATGTTGTGCAGGCCTGATATATACCTTTAATGTAGTGCTATAGAGACATACAAATCTATTAAAACAATTATGTAGGCAGATGTCTTAATAAATTAAGATGACACCCCACTGGGCACAACGTTGATTCTTCAGAGCATGTCCTGCTGGCAGATTGGACAGCTTTCTAAGAAATGAGGAAACTACTGATTATAATTTCCTGTGCCAGAATTTGCAACAATAGAAATCTGAAGCACCAACAACACAAGACTGGGTTGAGGAAGTACCATAATCAGTAACTAGTATCACTTATATGTCAAGGCTATAGGCACTTCAGATAGACACAGTACAAAACTAACAACCAACTAAAACCTCTCCAGCGCATCATCAAAGATCTACAACCTATCCTGAAGGACAATCCCTCACTCTCACAGGCCAGTCCCCGCTTACAGACAGCCCCCCAACCTGAAGCAAATACCAGCAACCAAACACCACACAACAAAAACACTAACCCAGGAACCTATCCTTGCAACAAAGCCCGATGCCAACTCTGTCCACATATCGATTCAAGTGACACCATCACAGGACCTAATCACATCAGCCACGCCATCAGGGGCTCGTTCACCTGCACATCTACCAATGTGCTATATGCCATCATGTGCCAGCAATGCCCCTCTGCCATGTACATTGGCCAAACCGGACAGTCTCTATGCAAAAGAATAAATGGACACAAATCTGACATCAGGAATTGTAACATTCAAAAACCAGTAGGAGAACACTTCAGTCTCTCTGGTCACTCAGTAACAGATCTAAAAGTGGCAATTATTCAACAAAAAAAGTTCAAAAACTGTTTGAAATGGGCCATCCTGATGATCACTACAAAAGTTTTTTTTCTCCTGGTGATAATAGTTCACCTTAATTGATCAGTCTCTTAGAGTTGGTATGTTAACTCCCATCTTTTCATGTTGTGTGTGTATGTGTGTATATATATGTATATGTATATATGTGTATATATATATATATCTCCTCCTGTTGTATGTTCCACTCTATGCATCTGATGAAGTGGGTTCTAGCCCACAAAAGCTTATGCCCAAATAAATGTGTTAGTCTGTAAGGTCCCACAAGTACTCCTCGTTCTTTTTGCAAATATTGATGTACACTGTGACTTGCAGAGCTGTAACAGGTTTTTAAACAAAAATATACATTTTGTTTGTTAGCTGGACAGTTCTCAGAATGTAGCAGGCATCCATATAAATGTGAGTTTACAGTTTGTGGTCCATTCTAATCTCCATGCAGTGTCCTTGAATTGGGATTTAAACATAATAATAATACCGTCTGCTGTGTTTCAGACAGACTGACAGTCTCATTAAGATCTGTTCAAGTTAAGATCAAGATTGAGTTACATACTTACTGTGATTTGGTGTGCAATTTGCTACTTGGATTGTGTTTGAAATGTTTCTGGTATTATATACTTAAAATACTATCAGGAACTGACAGCTCCCAAAATTACCATTGTAGAGCCATATAAGCTCCTACTGTAGAAAATGACACATTAGGAGCAAGGTTGACTGAGACTTAAACCAACAAGCTGACAGGCTATGTTTACGAGACCTGTCTTAGCCATTAGCGATATTTTATACCTTGGTTTAAGCATTCTGCTAACTTTTCAATTTGCATAAACTTACCTTATTCTATTTTGCAGAGTTCTAAAACTCCTAGAGGCATCATCTGTACATTTTTTTTGCAGATATGTTTCATCAGTTAATAGAAGATCAGCTGTTAAAGAGATTTTTTTCTAAGCCATTGGTTCCCAAACTTTGGGTTGTGGACCACTGGTGGTCTTCTGTGGAGAGCTAGCAGGTCACATTGTTTTGATTCTCCTTGTTTCTAGCTGAATCCATTAAAAAGAGCTTTCCTATTATTTTCTGTAAAAGCAGTTGGTGTATTGAAAGAGATGTTATGTGATAGGAGCAGTGTCTCAGACAGTCTGTCTATTAATATATGGTTTTGCCCACTCAGCTGCTTCCCCTTTTGACCCACTGAACTTTAGTAGATACCCTCTAGTCCTGCTCTCCCTGTGTGGTTCTCCTTCTCTCCAAACCAATGGGCTACCTTGTTTCTTTTTATCAGTAGTGCATCTTTTTATTTTTGAAGATTTTGGATTTTTAATATTTTCTCTGAAGACTCATCAAAAAAGTGTTCCGGAGTGGTAGCCGTGTTAGTCTGTATCAGCAAAAACAACTAGGATTCCTTGTGGGTAGAGACTAACAAATGTATTTGGGCATAAGCTTTTGTGGGCTATAACCCACTTCATCAGTGCCACAAGGACTCCTCGTTGTTTTTGCAAAAAAGTGTTGAATATTTAAATAGAGGTGTACATTAAAAAATGAATTTTAAAATGCATTTTGATCATTTTGGGATTCTTGTATGTTTGTGGTGAAACATGAATCTCACTGAGGTACATTCAAAGTATTGTACAGCCAGAGACACTTTTAATGTTGTCTAGTCTTTTTGTTGTGATAAGGTGGTTTTTCGTGTTTCACTCCATGTGTTTGCAATTCAGAATTAAAAGTCCCCTGAAATTAGTTTCCAGGGGATTGGAATCATTTCTAGTCACACCCTTGGGGATTTGATGGCTTAAGTGGTTCAAAGGAGAAATATAGATGTGGATTTGATGTTTGTTTATCTGCTTCACACAAGTAAGTATTTAAGCAGCTTGATTCACTCTGTAATTTTGAACAGCAGTTTGGAGAAGTCTAAAAGTGTTCGTCACCAATGCCTTATTCATTTAAAATGGGGAAAGACTGACAGAAGAGCTAACATTTCCTTTCCTCTCTTCATAGCTGGTTACTTGCAACACATGCAACAAAACAACAAGACATCATGGTAAAAGCAGAGATTTTCTGGCAACTGCAACAAGCCGTTCTGGTACTCCAAAGAGTAAACCAAACCCAAAGACTCCGATGTCTGCAAACAAAATGACACCCTTAAACCACAGTAAATCTGGATCTAAAAGCAAGAGTCCAGCATCAACTTCCAGGTGCCTATTTCCATTTTAACTAAAGAGGCAACATACTTCAGTGAATAGGACACAGTACTAGAAGTCAGGAAAGGGAGTTCAGACAAGTTGTTTAGTAATCTCTCTGATAATTAATATTTTATCTATTATCAGGGAAATGGAAGATCGGGGGGTTTTTTTGGTTTTCAATTGCAGAAGTCCAAAGGGTCTAATAAAAGGAGTGACGGGGGATAAAAAGTATCACTTCTGGGTGTTTTAAAAAAAATAAACTTCGGCCTTAGTGTGAGATACCATTTAGGGTTTTATTTTCTAAGCGTGTATGCAATTGTGTGCACAAACTCAGTACTTGCATACATATTTGGGTAGTTGTGCTTCTCATAGCTCACTTTCACACGCAATGCATAAGTTATGTTTGCAGTTAAGTACTTGTGCACCTGAATTTTATCTACACAATCATTTTCAAAATCAGACCGTAAAATTACATTATTTCTCCAGACTCACTTTTTAATAAGAGATTTATCTGATTTTTGTTTTGCTTTTCAGAACATGCATGTCTGAACAGTCACCATCCAGTTCTTTCCCCAAGACTCCCAAAAACACTAAATTTCACTTTACTCAGCTAAAACGGTTGCTTAATCTTGAAGAAAAACAAAAGAGCCAGAAGAAGATGGACCTGAAAAACTTCTTGTCTTCACTTTGAAATACTGAATAATTACAATAGTCATGATGATAGTTACAATAGTAGTGGCTAAAATTGGGCCAGTAAATGAATTAAATTAGTAGCTGCTTTATTAATTGTGTTATAAACTTAGAAACAATTTTTGTTAATACTGGTTTAATTTCTGGCCTTCAGCGTGTAGGGGAGATTTAAATACATTGTTTGGAAACAGTCTCTGTACTTTTATATGGATTGTCTACCAGAGGATATTGCTGGAATAATAAAGTAATAAGCCATGTCTTGGAAGCATGAATTTGTTTCACAATCTTTAATGGTTCAGGAATTAAAAGCCAAAATCTGTTCTTGGACCAGATTAGCTTCCACTGTAGCAATCAGTGTAATGATTTTTAAAATAGGATCCTGTACCACAGTAGAATTTGCAGAGGATCTGCTTATTGCTAATTCTTTCCAGATCTGTTCTGTGAATGGTGTGGATTTGCTTGTGAGTTTTACTCAGGACTTTCTCTGTGACTGTGCAGATCTGTGTCTAAAACTGATTTCTAAAGGAAATCTGTGCAGTCATCTTTAATGAACTGATAAAGTAATTCTGAAACATTCCTGCTTAATGCTATTCAGCAGAAGTAAGTCTTACTCTGCAATTTCTGAAGTTGATGGCTCCAGTTTTCCATTTGGAAAGAAAATTAATTATTGTTTTTACATGCAAATAGCTTTAAAACCAAACATTTGTCTCTTTCTGTAAGTTATGTAAAGTTGCTTCCTTTCTGTTCCAGTCCTCATTCTTGTTTTGGCACCAGTAAAGTGACAAATAAAATGATTCCACTTGTCCCTTGAAGTGCATCTGGCTTATTTTTATCTAATTAAAAACCACTTCCAACAAATACAAATTGGTATATTTAAAAAAAACATTTCAGGGAGGACAGAGCTTGTTGCAAATCTTAGTTTTAATCTCATAAGGGCTGATAAGTATGTAATATTCATATGAATCTTCTGGAAATGGGTAATATGGCTGAAATACATAGTAAACGTGATTTGGAAGGCCCTTCCTTCACTTTAGGTTTAACTAAAATATACGTAGGGTCAATTTTTAACATTTTTTCTGGTAACTATGTTTTTGACAATGCATTGTGCTGTTTTTCCTCTCTGTAGAGCTCTGTATTTATTTACATGGGTTACTTTATGGCTTGTCCTCTGATGCCTTTACTAATTGTTTTGTTGGGAAGAAAAATGTATATTGTAAAGCAATATTTTTAAAAGGGTTTGTGTTGTAAAATCGTTACTGTAAAAAATTTTTAATTTTTTTTCATAAGGTGTGTGCCACTTTTAGATGCTGTGACACTGTATGATCGAAACATGACTATTTATATAATTAGTATTGCCACTGTTAGACAATTGCAACAAATCTTATACAAAGTAAGTTATGGAAAAGTCACAATCTATCCAATATGATTATCCTATCTGTATGCATGTATCATCTTTGTATCCAATGTTAAATTCCTTTATATCCCATTTCTCATCCATAACAATTTTACATTCAACCGAAACACTTTGTCCAAACTGTGGGAACGGCTATGGGTACTAGGATGACTCCTAAATATGTCAACTTCTTCATTGGCCACATTGAGGAAGCATTTCTGGATAAATACACCACGAAACCAATGAAATACCTGATACACAACAATGGTATTTTCTCTGGACAGATGACCTAAACATCATCATAGATTTCCATCACAATTTCAACAACCGCTCCCCATTCTTTAAACTCTCTCTAGAACACTCCCCTCTTAGCATCAACTTCCTGAACACCACAATCAGCTTCAATCATGAAACCCTACAGCCAAGAAACCCATAGTTCATCACCCCTACCGTCACAGATCCAGTAACCACCCCAAACACACCAAGAAATGTATCTACAGCCAGATACTCAGATACCACTTAATATGCTGGGATATAGACCTTAACATACTTAAAACTGCCTACACCAAACAAAGACACTCCACTAGAGAAGTAGATCACGTCATAGAATGGGCCACTCAAATACCTCAAAAGAACCTGCTTCAACACAGAAATAACCACCCACCCCCCCCCCGCGACAATTATAACCCATACTTGAGAGGGACCTCATCCTAAAGAAATCTTTCCTGAACCCCCTCTGTTGGCCTTCAAACAACCCTCCCAACCTCTTCAAGCTCCATCAGAAGTAGCTCCACACAGCCGAGGACACACCAACTGAAAACCACAAGATCCTTTCAGAACAATGGATGCAAAACCTGTACACATCTCAACAGCTACAATGCTCAATAATCCCCACAACACGACTTTCAAGATCCATGGGTCCTATACGTGCCTATCACAATATATGGTGTACCTCTTCCCGTGCACTAAATGCCCCAACAACAACTTTGTGGGTGAAATGAGACAATCAGTATGCTCCAAATGAACTCTCACAGGAAAACGATAAAAGACAAAAACACCCTATCACCTGTGTGTGAACACTTTTCACAAAGTGATCATAAAGTGATCTGACCTCTCAATCCCCATTCTCAAAGGAAGCCTGCACAACACCTTCAAAAGACAAGCCGGAGAGTTTAAATTCATAACGTTCCTAGACACTAGAAATCATGGACTGAATATGGACACTGGATTTATGGTTTATTACAATAATCTGTAACCCACTAACCCCCTCCCATCCTCCTATGACTGGAGAGGTGTTAACTGGCCACGTAACACATATTTCAAAGGGCCATTCAAGGTGAACTACATGTGCTAAACAATCTGTTCTACCTTGTACATTTCCCAGACCTGAAGAAAAGCTCATCCTAAACTGGATAGCTTGTATCTTTCACCAATAGAAGTTAGTCCTGGCTATGACAACACTGCATATAAGAAAAGAAAATGGTAACTAATCAGTTTGGTACAGCAATCATGCTTAAACTTTCTTCCATTTTGAGATTCCCAGTTTCAGCAATTATTCCCCATTTTAAGTACAGGGAATCTCTCAAACTGGTAAATCTTTCAAAATAGAAGACATTAAGTGTAATCATTGTCATGGATTTTTCTTTTTATAATGGATTCTCCTGTCACTTCAATGTAAACTTCTTTAGTTTTAAACAGTTTTTAGAGACACTCACCACAGAACTTTATATTTTTCCTTTAGAACAAATTCCACCCTCATTTAAAAGTGCCATTTCACTCAACTGAGAGAGTAATGTAATCATTAAAATTATTATAAACTAGCCAGTCAAAATGGGGGTGTGGTTTTGGGTTACTCGGAACAATATATGGAGGTTATACATAGACACTTCAGAGAACATAGGTTGGGCATATAAGCATTAAATAATGTTGATTTATGATCATGTTTTTACAACGTTTTATTTTTAAATATGAAAACATTATACATTGAGGTGTTATTTAGAAGACAAATTACACAAGAATTACACATTCTGTGAGCAGTGCACAATAATGAAACACATTTTTACATTTCAAACATCTTTCTTGTCAGCTTTCAACAAATGAGTAAATTTTTGTTGCAAACAAGTTACAAAGTGCTGTTATTGCATTTTTGCAAATTCCCACAAAAAAAGGACCATGCTTACTAGGATACTTTTTAATGTAGTTAAGATTAAATCAGAATTAGACTTCTAAATAGTAAGATGGAGAAGCTGATCTATTAAGATAATTTAACACACTGAGACAGGTTCAAAGACAGAATGGTCATCCATTTTTAAAAGGAATCAATATTCCTATTAAGATTTTTAATTTGATTCTCTAAGAGTGGGTTGCTGACAGCCAGATCCTAACTGCTTTATTCACACAGTCAGTGGGAATATCAGCATGAGAAAAGTAAACAAAAATTAATCCCAAGTGTTTTTATTAATAGAAAACCAGCCCACCAAAAATAGTGCCATTGCAGCTGATTACTAATCTTCCAACGATAACGCTATAACTTTCTATTACCATATGTACAAGTTGACTTTACCCCCAGCCAGAGAGCCAGCAAAAGGCCTATGCACGAGCTATATCCATTTGAGTCCTTCACGTGGTGCATAGGCTTTTTGATGGCCCTCTACGCAAGGGTGAATTTTGGTGATCATTAGAGGACACATTTGCAGACACTGAAATTCCTGGGTGTTTTGCCACTGACGTCTAGATTTTAAAGCATGTAGCTTTCATTGTGTTGAGTGGGAGGGGGAATCATGAAAGGTTGACTGGTTTAATATATAAAAGGTTAAAGCTGAATGTAAAACAGACAAGCTAAAGTTACTGAAATCTATAAATTAATTTTCTACAGAGGAGGCCATTTATTTTTTTCAACAGTTACAATTCTTTTGTAACCAAGAATCTTTATTTGTTTATAAGATCACAAAAACATGGAGAATAGGCATTTTTAGACAGATTTTTTATAAAGTTTTACAACTATATGGCTTTATCTTCAGTCACTACTTCATGAGAGTAATCCCTCTGACACCAGCAGAATTACCTACAAGTAGGTATTATTGATATGATTAAGGGCTGCAGGATTATGTCCATGTTTTTTCACTAAAAACTCCTGATAACTTTATAATATAACTGAGTAAATAAATGTGCATCTCTCACTAGAAGGATCTAATTTTTTATTATTAGAAAATACTTCAAGGTGTAACATTTGTTGAGCTAAAAAAAAATTTGTATCTAGTATCCACCTTTCTTAGGGCAGGTGATTTGGATTTCAGTGCAATTGTGTCACATTACCAAAATACAACTTTATCCAGATTAGGCAACTATATCTCATTTTATCTACCTGGGAACAATCCTGTGCACAGGTATATACGCTACATTTTGGTACCTGAGAATTTAAGGATACCTACCAACCCTATGGGGTTGCTATTGTGTCTTACTGTATTGTATGTCTCCTCCAGTGAATCTGGGAATGGTGTTACAGTATTAAAACTTCAAATTCATTGATATTGTGATCTCACTACCATAGAAAACATAGACAGTTGGAGCACCATTCATCCGCTACCATGAGATACTTTTAGTGAGAAACAAGGAGCATTTTATCTCCCCAAAATTGTTTGTTTTCAAACTAATTTTGAGTGGCTATTAAAAAAAACCCAAACAAAGTACACTGCAGAAGTAAAAATGTCATGAGGTAAAAACATTAGCAGTGAGATACAACAAATTTTATCCAAAGAAAAGTATAGTTCTCAAACTTTCACTTTAAAATTATATCAAAATTAACATTCATCTCAAGGAAAAGTTTGATTTTTTAAAATATATTTTTCCTAAATCTTGTCTTTAACCACTTCTAAATATACATCTATAGATACACAGCAATATTACTAAAACTTAAGAAGAGAATAACAGAGTGAAGTCCGTGTCTACCTTTCTCTCTGTCCTTGAGGTGTTGAATGCTGATTTTCTTTGACTTTTACACATTGATTTCTGCCCTTTTTCTGAATAAGGCAGGTGGAGAAGGAATGAATGTTTAAACATTTTACAACAAAAGATTTTAAAAATCCAAGCTCTAATCTTACAATGAACTCTACACCACTGGACCCAGATGTCCACCTGCTTTGGAACGTATTGAGACTACTGATTTGTTCTGTGCATTTACGATTCATGAGATAACTTATCTGATTTTTTATTTTAATTTATAAGAAATTTTGTACTATGCTTACAAAAGGAGAGTGCTTCTTTGCAGCAATAATGTGTGTGTACATACACATTTATACAGCTAAATTTTTAATGGACTAGAACACATTTAAACCATGAAAGTCTTGATCTAGATCTAAGTTTTCAAATAGTCTTCAACTTGAATGTACTTTTGAAAGATGACTATGGATATTTTTTACATACTTGACTCTGCTTAAGAAAACATAGTTTCCTTTGTTCTAATTATGATCCTGGTTTTCACTGTGGAATGATAAAATGAGTAGAAAGCCCACTCAAATGGCTATAAATCTGTTGAAGGCTGGCGAGCTCAGACCATCGAGCATCTTCCCACCCCTTAATCAGGTTTTTGGGTAGGAAACTCCCAATGAAAATAACTCTACATAGCATCGTCTCCTTGCAAATCACAGGGTTGAGTGTGCAAAAATGAATGTTGATTCTGTCAGATTTAATTCCCAGAGTTCCTAATTCATGCATGCAAACCTGAGAGGGACTTGGAGTGTTTTGGGGCCAGGTGTGGGTTCAGAGGCCATGGCAGAAGCAGTCTAGATAGTATATTGTTAGGGAGGACAGGAAGAGTCCCAGGGAATATCACGGAGAGTCTGGCCCTCTTTGTAAATACCCATTCCTCTGTTACCTTCAGATGCACAGAGAAATCCATGGGTGAAGGTCCAAACTCTCTGAGACCCCTCTGTGGGCTGCCAAGTCCTATTCCGAAGTAATGATGCAGAAACCCTGTAATTTCACTCCATAGATTTTTCCATCTAACTACAGCCCATTTGTGGTACTTTTTGCAAAAGAGGAAAATCTGACTGTATGTGCTTGTGTCCAAATATGAACATTTTTAAAAAGAAGGCTGTTATATCCTGCTGATAGTTAACAAGTATTCCAGGGCCTGGACCTACTGAAGTAAAAGGCAAAACTTTCACTGACTTCAGTAGGGCCAGGATTTCACTCCAGGACTATACTGAATCATCTCAGTCTATTTTATTTTTAAAATTACTGTTTTTAAGTGTGTAATGTGGGGTGAGAGGATACAGTGTTAATTGGCTGTAAACTTTATTTTTGTTTACACCGACGTAAAAAGTTTTAGTTTGTATGACAAGTATGAGTAAAGGTGGATATTTGTTAATATTGCTATGAATGTTTACACTGAAAGAGCTTTGCTAGGCAAATCTCTCGCTAGAACACTTAATAAAGCCTCACAGGGTAAAACAAACTCAAACACTTGGGGTCAGATGTTCAAGGGTATTTAGGGCCCTATGGATGCAGCTAGGAGCCTAGTGGGATTTTCAAAAGCACCTAGGTTCTTAGCTCCTATTAATAGCGAGTAAGGCAATTTTTGAAAATCCAACTAGGCATCTGGCTGCATCTTGAGGCTCCTAAATACCCTTAAACATCTGCCTCTTAGTGTTTTTAAAAGGCGAGGGGTAAACAACTTTATTTTCATAAGTTTAGTTACTCATATACAAATACCACATTTATACAGTGATAGAGTTTGTTTTTAAACACACTTTCAGCAACATTTTTCTACAGTTTAACACACACAGTGACCTAGATTTTCTGGGAGACAATCCCCTCCTTGTAAGAAAAGGAGACCAAGATCCAGAAGATTTTTGCTGGGAGGCTTAGTGACAGGGGACTCGTGGCATTCACTGGCCTCTCTGGACAGGTTTCTCCATGGGAGAGGATGCTTTGACACAAAGTTTCCACAGACAACAAAATTCTACTTGTAGTATCATCATGCTGTATATGTAAAATGGTACATGAGTACTTTCAAATTTTAATAATGGCCATTCAAAAATAGGTATGGTCCTGAGTAACCACCACATACTATAGTTAAAGCTGTGGAATGACTTCACGTTTCTGGGATCAGGTTTGTTAATGGAGAAGGATGTGGCAGAAAGGGGTTATTGTACAAAGAAGTGGTCCTTCAATTTAGAAACCAAACTGTCAGGAAAAAAAGCATTTCTATTGTACTAATTAAAATATTTAGTTTTTATGCAGTATTTTTAATGTTTACTTTTAAATATTAAAATTAAGCACAATTTTGAGTCACTTAAGGTGTTCAATTTAACATGATTTATATTTTCCACTTTCAAAGTTGGTTAATAATATTTATTTTAAAATAAACCAATAGTTTTATTTGGGTGTGTGTAAATTAACTTAATAAATAACCAGTAACATCACTCTCCACATAAAAATAAATTGCAGTAGTCTTCGTATAAACATAAGATTGTGATTTCCATAATGTTCCATTGCCTCACTAGCCATTGAAATGTGGCAACTTAAATGTATACTTTGATTATATAGTGAACTACACGGAGTAGAGGGTACATACGAAAAATAAAGTGGAAACATATCCGTTTCTTACAGGGCACCTGATCAAAATCTGTACAAAAGATAAGAATATTTTAAGATAATTACCCATTCTTTAACGTAATAATATACAGATGCCACCTCTTATAAATGTACCTATATGTTCACTTGCTAATAAAACAGTAAACAAACCAATATTTTAAACAATTCTTATAAATTATTTGGAGCTTTTTTTTTTTTACCGCCACTCTCCAACAATGTACAAAAATAATACTACAGGACTATCAATCAGTCTGACCTACCCCTCACTCCACAGAAGAGCAGAGGCTATAGAAATAGAGGTTCTTATAATCAATCATCACTGTAGATGTCTCCAGCAAATGGTAGGTGCACATGACTGCCTGTGACATTGGGAAGTCGAGACAGATCAGGAAGGTTCTGGATGCGTGACCTGAGTTCTTTTCGCACCTGGGATACTCTGGCTAACTTGCGCTTGTATTCCTGTAATGCAAAAGTAGTCGACATTAGATTATTTTCCAGTCACTCTTGCTTTCATGGTGGGATTTTCAAAATCTCATCCATAGTGTTTAACTGATATTTTGTTGATAAACACTCCCTTAAGCGAGTGAGATAATTAAATATGTTTTTATAAGTGAGGAGTTAGACAACCAGATATTTTCGAAGTAGAGTTTATCACCTGCTGGAACTAGTTTTTGATTCCCAGATAGCTCAGGAATCACAACGCAGCTCAAGAGATTGATTTAGGTCACTGTACATTTTGTTTTGGTGGCTTTTTCTTTGTCCTGTGACTATACAAAAACTAAACAAGGAGGATGCCAGTCTTAAATAATACAATTGTAGAAATGTCTACATGTGACTAATAGCATGGGATTATTCTGAGACATGGTATTAAAGCATCTTGTGACTGATTTTCTTCTCACTTGCCCCATAACTCTACTGACATTCAGAAAGTTACTTGTCATTTACACTAGCAAGAGGGCTGCATCCGGCTCAATTCTTTTCAATTAAAGCACTAGAAATGCCAGTGGGATTGGCCAAATGTCAAAAATGATTAGACTCAGGTACAGGGAAATTGAATGACTTGCCCAACATGCCACTGGGAATTAGAGCAGAGCAAGAAGTAGAACCGAACATTCCTGGCTCCCTGCTGTGCTCTAAACACTATACAGCTCTTACATTAAAACACTGGCTGGTTCACTACAAAAGCAATTTCCCCTCTCTTGGTATTGACACCTCCTCATCAATTATTACAAGTGGACCACATCCACCCTGATTGAATTGGCCCTGTCAGCACTGGTTCTCCACTTGTAAGGGAACTTCCTTCTCTTCATGTGACAATATATTTATGCTGGCATCTATAATTTTCACTCCATGCATCTGAAGAAGTGGGTTTTTTACGCACGAAAGTTTATGCCCAAATAAATCTCTTAGTTTTTAAGGTGCCACCGGACTCCTCGTTGTTTTTATGACCTTGTTAATACACCAGTATGGGTGGCAAGCAAACTGGCGTCAGAGAAATCCCAAGTTCCTAATTAGAAGTTAAACACATAGGTGCTAGGAGTTAACCTCAATATAATGAGACACAGAGATGAAATACTCATCCCCTCAGCCCCAATCAACAAATCCTTTGTTTTGTTTATATTAATTGACACACCGTCACAGACCATCCAAAATAAAGTATCAGGCAATGTGAGGTTCATGTAACCCAAGAGGGTCAGAAAACAAACATAGTTCTTAACGTCATTAAAGCAAAAGTGATCATTAGCAGTTCAATCAGAGTCCCATGAGGTACTAAATGCAGTACAAATAATAAATGATCTATAGATAGGAAACAGAGCTTCAAACATTTGCTGACTCTATACAGAACAAAGCTGTATTCATATTACTATTTTCTATTATATGACTTATAATAAAGCTCTATAGAATTGCATATAATTTGCTGAGAGGAGGAGAAAAAAAAAAAGATAGTGGTCATATTTGTCCAGATCACCTTCGTTGGGAAGAGGCTCTGGAGGTGGAAAATGTAATCCTGATTGGGTCCTTTGGACACCACAGCAATACAATGTACTGTTTAATATTTTATGTTAAAGTAGTATCCATAGGTCCCAATTGGATTGATTCTGTACACACACAGATACATGGTCCTTTGCTACAAAGATCTTAAAATCTAAAAGTCTGATGATAATCTTATGCTTTCATCTCCATTTGTTTCTAGTCCAGTATGCATGAACATACACTTGAGAACTCTTTGGTGACGTAAGTGGCAGAGATGTTTAAATTAAAGGAAAGAATAAGGATTATGGTTCACAAAGGCAAATAATTTGGCAATATGTATAATGTTTCATTACATTAGGTTCACCAGTTTCAGAACACAAATGGCTAGAGGTCCAACACTAAGGTACCAGATTCTAAGGAGCTGACAGAAAGCTTGAAGCCAGTAGATTTGGCTTCAGTAATGATATAAAAATGATATAAAACAATGCAGGAGAGGTTCAATGGAATCCTATGCAAAACCAAACTGCTCAAAGGAGCTAAAAATTGGCAAAAAGCCTAACACCAAACTAGCCTAACTATAAAATAATATTAATGGTAACCTTTCCTTAAAGAGAACTAATGGGGATAGCATTGGATAAAGCCTAATTCCAAACTGCACCCGAAAGCAGGAAAGAACTGTACAACAGCTGAGGCTGTGATCCCTTACAGAGTTGATTGAGGGTCTAAGGAAATAGGCATGGATCTCACATACAATTTAGTGGTTACAGAATTCTAAGAAATTACTCACAAAATCTAAAATTTGCAATTGAGGAAGACCCTTTAATACTTTATATCCAGGTTCCTTAGCAGGTTGCTTGACACAACACTAAAATTCCCTTCTACTTGTAACACAACATTCCAGTATTAACATCCCTTTTAGGACTATGTGACAAAAGTTTTTTCCATTATAAACCTCAGGACTAGAATTTCAATTATGTAGAACAGATTTTATGAAGCAATAAATATTCTGGAATCCAGTGACCTAATTTTTCATGTACTTCCCTAACACAGTCAACTGAAATTCTGAATTTGTCCAAAATGTTCATAGTGCTTTTGGGTGCCCAACTCAGGGTGGAGGCCAATTTTCAGAGCATACATGCTCAGCAGTTTCTAGAAAAACAACCCCCATGAAGGTGTTTCCAGTTGGGCAATCAAAATTGAGATATTCAAAATCACTAATCACTTCTGAAAATCTTGGCCTCTGTACTTTGAATGTTTCTACACAACTGCAGTCATCTAAGCATCCCTGGAGTGCTGTAAGATTGATAATAAACATGCAAAATAAAATATTACTAAACATATATACAATCGTTTGCTATTTTATCATAGTACGTATTACGTAATGGTGTGTACATATCCCTAGCCTAGAGTGCTATCAGAGTGATATTCATAGATTCATAGATGCCAAGGCCAGAAGGAACCATTGTGATAATCTAGTCTGACCTCCTGTATAACCCTGGCCACAGAACTTCCCCAGAATAACTCCTAGAGCATATTAAATCTACAAAATAAACTACTACTACCATATATACACAATCATTTGCTATTTTATCATAGAACCTAATGGTATGTAAACTTACATATACAATGTTATATTTATGTCATGATATGCATTTATAGTTTTGTCTAATGGATAAAGCAAGACTAGGTGAGTCAGGACTTCTGGGCTTTATTCCTGACACTGTCACTGAGCTTAGAAACTGTGCACAAATCACATAACCCTGAGTGCCTCTGTTTACCCATATTTAAAAAAATCCTTAACCCTTACCTACAAGACACATTTAGGAAGTATTTCAACTTATACACCACTAATAACACAGTCCAAGATAGAGATCCATGAGTGATGTCAATATTGAAAGGGTTTGGATCCCTTCTCCATTTCAAAGTTTCTTATGAAGACCAACAAGGGTTGGACACTTGCTGTATAGCCTTCCACATTCAGAAAGGAAACCGCATATTTATTTATGGATTGCATCCCAACTGAAGCAGAACTCTTCACCCTCTCCTACTGCAATTTTATTAGAAAGGTGAGACTTATGGGTTAGAGGAGTGAGATGACCCTAACCAGCCATTAGAAAGATCAATGTGCCTTAAATTTGACAAGACTCATGATCAGCCTGCTTTCCAGCACTTAGAATAAATAAATTTCTGAAGTACCCTAGAATTTAGGGCATTAAACTGAGTTTTGGTATTTTTAGAAAGTTGCATACAAACAACTACAGACAAAAAAAGTACAGCAGAACCTCAGAGTTACAAACAACACGGTTATGAACAGACCAGTGAACCACACACCTCATTTGGAACTGGAAGTTCTCAATCAGGCAGCAGCAGAGACAAAAAACCCCACAAAAAAACAAATAAAGTATAGTACTGTGTTAAACGTAAACTACTAATAAAAAGGGAACGCTGCATTCTTCTTCTGCACAGTAAAGTTTCAAAGCTGTATTAAGTTGTAAACTTTTGAAAGAACAACCATAACATTTTGTTCAGTTACAAACATTTCAGAGTTACAAACAACCTCTCTGAGGTTCTCTATTGGTAGTCTATTGCTGATGATGACTTTGAGATTCTACTGTATGTTAAAAGAATCTTATTAAGCTTGACAAGTCCAGAACTAAAAAGTTAGGAAATGCCGGGAAAAACATTGAGAGAGACAGGGGTCCAGTGGAAAAATATATGTGACCATGTAATCAGACTGTATTATAATGCACATGAACAAGGAGGGGGGCAAATAAAGGTTGCATAGGCAACCTTAATTCTGACATTTCCTAACTTTTGAGTGCTTGACTTTGCAACCTTAATTATGTTTCTTTAAAGTAGGTTTTATGTGTGCAATTTCCTAGTTTTTTTTAAAAAGCAAAATGAAAGAAAAAATAAAACAAATCGACCCCAAAATACCATCCTGTGGCATCATATTTACACCCACATGGACCATAAGCAGGCTTGAAGGAAACTTTAGATTCAGTACACACACCTCTGCCACTGGAGCTAACAGAGTAACTGATAGCAATAGTAGGTTGCCATCCACTGTGTGGAGCAGCACTAGAGGGAGATGAGACACTTTACCAGTAGGCTTCACAGATATTTGTTGACAGCAGAGGAATAGTGAGACTCACGAACTGGGGGTTCCATTCCAGGCTTTGGAGATGACTGTGCCCTAATGGGAACAGCCTCTTCTGCCCATTTCCACCAAAAGTAGCACCTTCTGCCCCATCCACTCCAATCAATCCTTGTCTCACTACTGTCTCCTTCATACCCTTGGCTCCTGGTCCCAGACCCATTTTCTTTACCTAGCCAGCCCAATTTTCCACACCTCATGCTTACTCATCCCAGACCCAGTTATCTTACCCAGCAAGTCCTGGTCTCATCCCTCCAAACCCCGCATTGTCCCAGCACATGTCCACCAACTCCCATTGCCAGTCTCCTTGTCCCATCATTTCCACTTTCCCCTACCGCCAATTCCTTGTCATCAGTCTCTTTGTCCAACCAGCCCCAGTTCCCCACTTCCCATCTCCTCATCCAATTTTTCCTTTTCTCTTACCCTGGCCTCCAGTCACTCCCTTCTCCACTGGCTCCCAGTTCCAACCTCACTCCCAGGCTCCTTATCCAATTTCAGTGGCTCCCTCCCTCAGCTCCTTGTCCCACTCTTTGCCCAACTAGACCCAGTTCTCCTCCCAGTTCTCCCCTGCCCACTGGTTTTCATGCCCAGTGCCTCCACAAGCCCCTCATCCAATTTCAGTCCCCAACCCCCAACTCTGTCTACCCTCCCACTTCCTGTTTTCTTTACAAGCTCCCAGTTGCAGTCTCTTTGTCCATCAAGTTGCAGATCCCCTACCACCGGCTCCCAGTCTCAATATGCCCAGCTACTAGTCTCTGTTTTCCTGCCCAGCCAGTTCCAGTCTCCTCTCACCCCAACTCCCAGTTCCAATTTCCCTATCCTCTCCCTGCTAGCCTTCAGTCCCCACTGCATTAGAATCTCACAGTATCCTCCTCCATGCTGCCTGGGCCAACAAAGGGTCATTTAGAGCACAGAAGAAACAGGCTCCCTGCTCTCAGTTCAGGGGCCCAGGTCTGGATCCAGCACAGCCTGCAGCAGTCCAGACTTACAAATGCAGAGGAAGTACTGCTCATCCCTGGGCTGGAGCATGCTCAGTGTGGACAGAATCTTCAGGAATTTAGCTGTTCAAGTCTAAGAAGTCTCTACTAAGCATGTGTGAACTGAGATTTATTTATAAAGTTTATAACTTTGTCAAATTTGAGCAGATATTCACAGAGATGGTGAAAGGCACATTCTTGACACAAAGGCCACCCCTCAGATTTCAAATTCCTGCTTTTTTTTATATTGGCAAAACAACATATTCTTCCTAGCCTCATTCTGACTGAATTTCTCAAAAAAAAAAAAAAAAATTTCAGCCTGAGGCAGATGCCTGGCGCAGAAAATTTCAGCCAAAATGGTTACAGCTTGGCAAAATTATAAGCAACGGAAAATAGGGTCTTCTAATGAGAAGTTAATGGGTGGAGCTAGGTACCAGCTGTGCCTATAACGTATTTACTAAAGCTCAGTCACACTAGCTGCACAATGATCTATGTTATTTTATAAAATGGATTAGTATGCAAAGAGAACTGATTAGCTGCTGAAGGGTTGGACTATGCAGGCATCTGCTGCGATTACACATTCAGTGAAGGAGAGCTGAAGTAATTTCAAGAAATGGGGTAGGAAGGCAGAGGCACAGTGATGTGACCAGTGGCAATAAAATAGGTCATAAGTAATCTCCTGGTTGTGACTGAGTTTGTCTCTTTTCCTATGGTTCTGGTATCTGTATTTTGAAGAGGTTATGCTAGTTAAGAATTTGGCCATAAATATAATCCCATACCCCAGAATGACAGGTTCCTAACAGATGCTTTTAATTTCATTAAATATTCAAGCCTTGATCCCCTGCCAAAACCATCAGGAAGTTGTGAAACATCATAGTTAACACAGGATTAGTCATGGAAGAATAGTACTGAGTAAATGGGCTGGAAAGAGTATTAACACTGATGCACTGTACAGTAAGAAACAAGTACAACAACCACTAAAAGTCAGCAAACTTTGGAATTGAGAGCAATGTAAAGGAAATTGCCTGCCGCCTAGAGACAGATTCCAAAATTTGTGACCTACTGACAATGGAGCCATTTAAAGAAAATGAATTTCTGAAAGCTAACACAGGCCATCTTAACAATAGATTAGATATTAAAAATGATGAATTTGTCCTTCTCCTTTAGAAAAGCAGGTTTTCACAAACTTGTTTAAGAACAGTTGTGTGAAATACAGGCACAAATATTTACTGTATCTATTAGCTGAACTCTAAAATCGTACCTGTCAGACATATATACTTCATTTGAAAAGGCGTTGCCTGCCAGTTCTCATGAAGCACTGAATTCTACCCTGAGATCCATGCACATAACTCTGACTTCAGCAAAGTTATGCTTGTGTGTCTAAGTGCAAAATTTAGCTCCAGGACATAAATTGAGCATTTAGCAGAGAAAACTGTAGTACATTTGAAAGTAAGAAATTACATATTGCTCAAATGACATTCACTGTTGTGAAGAAAAGAAAAAAGAACTGAAGAAGCAATTAAGGTCACTAGTCGGGATTTGTCCCTTAGTACCCAAGAAGCCTGATTTAAGAAGTTTATATTTTTTTCCCATTTAAATTAACCTGTGGACAACAGAGGAAGAGATGAAGAAAGGAGGTGGACTGTCTGATTCAACAATATCCTTTTGACTCAAGAGTGGGATACTTTAGGTTGAAATAAATTTAACTAATTCAACTACCTCCTAAAGGTGTATGAATTTGTCCTTAGCTCTCTGCTATGGGTATGCATAATGCTGTTTGCCTACAGGTAGCCATGCTTATGTCAATGCAGAGCTGGTTTTATCAGTTTTGGGCAGGCCTCTCAAAACAAATTTTTGCTTCCTCCCACTCCCCTTTCTCTAAATCATAAATAATTCCTATCCACCATGAACATACTGTGCACAATGACAGCCATAGGATTCTGGGAAGGTCAGTGAGAGTCTGTTAGGGCTTCCTCCAGTTAAACCAATTCATTGTATGTACAAAAGGCTGTGTGGGAAATCTTTGTCATCACTAACCCCTTAGGCCGTCCCTAGACATTGTGGTGCCCTATGCAGCTCCCCTGGGGGCGGGGGGGGGGGGGCGGTGTCATCCCCAGGCCTTTGTGAGGGGGCGGGGGCTGCGCCCAAGGTCTGTGGGAGGCAGGAGCAGGCTTGGGGTGCGGGGGGAAACCACCTCCCAGCAGGAGCCGGCGGAGTGGAGTGCGTCTAGGCCGGGTCACTCCACTTCCTGCCGCCCAGTGATTGCAGGGCGGGCCCGACCCCACACTCACGGGGCGGCGGGAAGTGGAGTGACCTAGCCCCAACCCGCTCCGCTCCCCTGACTCCCAGCCTTGGGAGTTGGGGAACGGGGGAAAACACCCCCCAGCACTCACCGGCGGCATGGCTGGGAGCCAGCGGAGCGGAGCAGGCTGGGGCCGGCTTGCTCCACTTCCTGCTGCCCGGTGAGTGCAGGGCACACCCGACCTCTGCTGCAGTCCTCCGGGATCTAGCTCAGGGGAAAGGGTGGAGTGGGGGCAGGGCTGGGGCGGAGCAGGGGAGGGGGCTTTGGGGAAGAGGTGGGGTGGGGGCATAGGGGTGGGGGCAGCTTTCCTGGACGGCTCCGCCAGCCGGGGGACTGGGCTGGCCGCTGGAGCAGCAGGCAGCTGCGCAGGGCACCAGGAAATTTGGGGCAATTTGGTGCCCCAAATTTCCTGGTGCCCTACGCAGCTGCACAGATTGCATATAGGTAAGGACAGCCCTGACTCCAGGTAAAACAGAGCCAGTTGTTTGTGCTGATGTCTATGCAAAATTACCAATGTATCGAAAAAAGTTTCAAAAAACCCCTCTCAAAATAGGCCAGGGCCTGGGAGTAGGGTGACCAGACAGCAAGTGTGAAAAATCGGGACAGAGGATGGGGGGTAATGGGAGCCTATATAAGAAAAAGACCCAAAAATCGGGACTGTCCCTATAAAATCAGGACATCTGGTCACCCTACCTGGGAGCCACCAGACCCCCCCCAACTATTAAAGGAGTGTGTGTGCGCATTCTGGTAAATGTTACCACTTACAGTACTCCAGAAGACTGGAAAAGGGCAAATATAGTGCCAATCTATAAAAAAGGAAATAAGGACAATCCAGGGAATTACAGACCAGTCAGCTTAACTTCTGTACCCAGAAAGATAATGGAGCAAATAATTAAGCAATCAATTTGCAAACATCTAGAAGAGAATAAGGTGATAAATAACAGTCAGCATGGATTTGTCAAGAACAAATCGGTTCAAACCAACCTGATAGCTTTCTTTGACAGGGTACCAAACCTTGTGGATGGGGGGAAGTGGTAGACGTGGTATACCTTGACTTTTGATACTGTCTCACATGACCTTCTCATAAACAAACTAGGGAAATGTAACCTAGATGGAGCTACTATAAGGTGGGTGCAAAACTGGTTGGAAAACCGTTCCCAGAGAGCAGTTATCAGTGGTTCACAGTCACGCTGGAAGGATATAATGAGTGGGGTCCTGCAGGGATCAGTTCTGGGTCCGGTTCTGTTCAGTATCTTCATCAATGATTTAGATAATGGCATAGAGAGTACACTTATAAAGTTTGCAGACGATACCAAGCAGGGAGGGGTTGTAAGTGCTTTGGAGGATAGGATTAAAATTCAAAATGATTTGGACAAACTGGAGAAATTGCCTGAAGTAAATAGGATGAAATCCAATAAGGATAAATGCAAAGTACTCCATTTAGGAAGGAACAATCAGCTGCACACATACAAAATGGGAAATGACTGCCTAGGAAGGAGTACTGCGGAAAGGGATCTAGGGGTCATAGTGGACCACAAGCTAAATATGAGTCAACAGTGTAACACTGTTGCAAAAAAAGTGAACATCATTCTGGGATGTATTAGCAGGAGTGTTGTAAGCAAGACATGAGAAGTAATTCTTCCGCTACACTCTACATTGATTAGGCCTCAACTGGAATACTGTGTCCAGTTCTGGGCGCCACATTTCAGGAAGGATGTGGACAAATTGGAGAGAGTCCAGAGAAGAGCAACAAAAATGATTAAAGGTCTAGAAAACATGACCTATAAGGGAAGATTAAACAAACCCAATTTTTTCAGTCTGGAAAAGAGAAGACTGAGGGGGGCGGAGGGACATGATAACGGTTTTCAAGTATGTAAAAGGTTGTTGCGAGGAGGGAGGGAAATTGTTTTTCTTAACCCTGAGGATAGGACAAGAAGCAATGGGCTTAAATTGCAGCAAGGGACGTTTAGGTTGGACATTAGGAAAAAATTCCTAACGGTCTGGGTGGTTAAGCACTGGAATAAATTGCCTAGGGAGGTTGTGGAATCCCCATCATTGGAGATTTTTAAGAGCAGGTTAGACAAACACCTGTCAGGAATGGTCTAGATAATACTTAGTCCTGCCACGAGTGTAGCACACTGGACTAGATCCCTTCCAGTCCTATGAGTCCATGATTACACACATTACCTAACAACAATGACCTCATTGATGGATAGACTGATATATCTCCATTTTACGTGAGAGATAGCAAGGCAGAAGGGTTCATTACACCTTGATTTTCAACGATGATGAGCATCCACAATCCCATTTACTTCAGTGGTAGATAGGAGTGCTGAGCATCTCTAAAAATCAGGCTATAAATAGGGCCCTACCAAATTCACAGCCATGAAAAATCCATCACGAACCATGAAATCTGGTCTCCCCCTGTGAAATCTGGTCTTTTGGGTGCTTTTACCCTTTATTATACGGATTTAATGGGGGAGACCAGCGTTTCTCAAATTGGGGGTGCTGATCCAAAAGGGAGTTGCAGGGAGTCGCAAGGTTATTTTAGGGGGGTTGTGGCATTGCCACCCTTACTTCTGTGCTGCCTGGAGGGTGGCTGCTCTTGGCTGGGTGCCTAGCTATGAAGGCAGCACCTCGCCAGCAGCAGCACAAAAGTAAGGGTGGCAATACCATACCATGCCACCCTTACTTCTGCTCTGCCGCTGGTGGTGGCTCTGCCTTCAGAGCTGGGCTCCCGACCAGCAGCCACTGCTCTCCAGCTGAAACCTCACACCCTACAATAACCTTGCGACCACCCTCCTCTCTCTCTCTCACACACACACGACTCCTTTTTAGGTCAGGACCCCTACAATTACAACACTGTGAAATTTCAGATTTAAATAGCTGAAATCATGAAATTTATTATTTTTAAAATCCTGTGACTGTGAAATTGACCAAAATGGACCATGAATTTCGTAGGGCCCTAGCTATAAATGATTTAACTAATTAACCTATTTCTGTGTGCAAAGCAAATAGGGTTTGACCTCTGTTAAATCTGATTATTGCTATCCTATTTCCCCTTTCAGGAGCACAAGTGCCCTTAGGGACTCTGATGTAACTGATTCTTCAGCTTTTTAAAACTTAAATTAGAGTTTGGCTAGGGGCACTGTCCAAAGCCATATTCTGATTAGCTATATGAACCATTTTGATGACATCTCACACATGCATCGAGGGAAAATCCAGTTGTCGAAGAGGAGGGAAGGGAGCCTTTCATCAGGCCACACAGCAGCTGCAGAGCTGTTCCAAAGAGGCTGCCCTAGCTCACTGACTGAAGTAGGCTCTGTGCTGGGAATATGAGAGAAAGGTGGGAAGGAAGGGAGGTACTACACAACAGCAACAGATCCTCTGGCTCAACCATTCCTTGAGTCTGCTCCCTCCTCCACTCCCCTACTGCCTTATATATGCTACTAAGAAGGAGCTATGCTCCATGCATGGGATACATGTCTCTCGTATGGACCTCTGCAGTCACTGTACCAGTTCCACAGCTATCAAGGCAGAGGCAGGATTTGTGCCTAACTCCCAACTGTGCATTGTTCCCCTCCTTGAAAAATAAAAACACTCTCCTTAATGTTAAAATCAAATATAAGAGAGCTGTAGATGGTGAGGGTAAAGACAGGCAACTAAAGGAAGTGGAGAGGGCACAGGAGGATCACATCACAATTTTACACTCTCCTCGCCTTGGCCCAAAGTGTCAAGCTGACCTTTCATAAGCAGTTTGCGCATATCCAGCCACTTTAAACTCACTTCCTGTTGGAACCATTAAACTGGGAGCTGTTCAATAGACTAAATTTTGTTTTTACAGTACAAGATGGGATAAAAGTGGCTGCTGAACCATAACCTACTGCTCTAAGGGCAGCTGAACATTTAGGGATATAAAGGAGGAGAAAAGGTCCAAACAGTATAGGGGACTTTTAAAAGAGAAAGGAAGGTAGAAAAAATGAAGATATATTCAAAATAGCAGGGAAAGGGAGTATAATTTTTTCCCCAACTATTTTCTCCCATTCTTGTACTATTAACTATTTTCCGCAAAACACACCTGAACTAGGCAATAATGGCCTGCTCAGGCACATCCTGTTGTGGCTTCCAGCTATATTAAAGAGGATATAGGTAACAGATTAGGGATCATTTTAAAAACAGTGCTATTTTTCATTATTGGAATTTTTAAATCTTTCATCTAGAAAAACGTTGTTGGTCAAGGTTTGGTGCAAGAGAGCAGAGGAAGGTCACTACAGAGCGCAAAACAGATACACAAACACACTGGTTATAAATATGCTGAATTCACTACAGATGTAAGCAGGTGCACCTCCAATGAATTCAAAGGCTTGCCAGCAATGAATATAGCCCAACGCTTGTAGAACTGTCTACATGCCATGAAGGATATCTTTGGAAATGTGAGTAGTTCAATATACAATGGCTTTGCTGCTATGGAGTTCTAATTTAATGTTTCTCCGTCAATAGTAGATGACCAGCTACTTTTGGCTTGTTAACAAGTCTTTACAATAACTTTGACCTTCCCAGTTTATTAAAGGTTTTGGAATCTCCTGTGGTTGAACGTGGTTTTTTCTTTGTTTGTAGGTTTCGATTTACACTAATCCTTAAGGATGATCTGGCCTTTGAAGAACAGGCTATTATGGCAATACAACAAATTAGATATTGTTCAGTGTTTTTATTGTTATGATTCTTCACAGTTGTTCATAAAAGTGTACTTCAATAGACATTTCAAAGATCAAAAAATAGGCCCACGCTAAGGGGAAATTATTTAGTCCTTTTGAAAGCCATGTATCTGAATGTTAACAAAAAGTGACTATGCAGTAGAGGGAAACCAAACAAAATTATATGTTTGTGAAATGTAGTATTACAAAGATGTTCTTGATAAGCAGATCTCAGATTCATAAAATAATTAAGTGATCATTCTGAAACGTTATCAGGACACAAAAAATCTGGACTCTGTCATTCTATCAGTTCCTTACCCAAGTTTCCTTATATAGGTGTTTTGTTCTTATGATATACTGAAAAATAAAAGTACAGAAGACTCTGGATGGTTAAATGGATTGATAATCCATTACCAATTCCCTTCTCTGTCATGTGCTTCCTGTGCAACCTTGTGCAAGTCACTTAGGGTACATCTTCACTGAAGAGTTAGCCCAGGCTCTCACTCAGATGTTATCCCTATCTCCCCACCCATCCTCACACAAAATCCCTCACCCACATTAACTGGTGCTTTAAACCCAAGCTAACTGGAAAGGCTGGGTGTGAGTTAGAGCTTAAGTTCCACTTTCACTCTGGGTTATAAACCACCCACTATGCTGTGAGGATTCAGGCTAAATCACTGGAGTGCTGACAGTCTTCCAATGCCTTCCTACAACCCCCACAACTACCCAGAAAGACAGACAAGTTCTCCCACACTTCAGTAGGAAAGAATCATGGAGCAGATCAGCTTACCGCAGCTCTAAAGAACCATGGCTTATGCCCCCAGAAGTTCTAGCAACATACACTGGGGTGCATGCTATTTGTGAGGACACAGCAACTTGGGCAGGGCTTTGCAGCGTGGTTGCTCGCATCCAGATTAGGGCAGCCTAGATGCTGATCACCCAGGCTCACTCTCCAGTGAAGACATATCCTTAATCTCACTGAGCCTCAGTTCCCTATTTGAAAAATGGGGATGATAGCACTCCCCTACTTCACAGGGATGTTGTGAGGACACGTTAAAAAGACTGTAGGGCGCTCAGCTACCAGGGTGAAGGGAACCTTATAAATACCTAAAATGGATAATAGGGTAAAGAGCCATATCCAAGTACTTGTTTCATATTCAATCCATGATACCAGTAGCTGAAAATTACCAAACAATAGCTTTAAGGTGGCCTCTATTTAAAATAAGTTGATGATCTCTGACCAGTTTCACTACTTGGAAGTTCACAGGGGAGAAACCAGTAACTGAATAGGCATGGGGACTCAGTTATTCACTGATACTTAGAGGTGAGCTCACCAGATTAGACGCTCATTTGTGGGGCACCCTAGGAAATTTTGACTTTGTCTTCTCTTCCTGTTCTGTGGTGAGGTAAGGTTGGTCAATCTACAGGCTCTCAATACCACATCTTTCATGCACATGAAAAGAATTTAAAATTGAAAAATAAAATAAAATAATTTAGTCTCCCCCTGGTCTGTCTGTGGTGCAGGAAGCCTCTTCATCCATCTCTGTCAAAAGCAGCAAGGCAGAACCCTGCACTTGGTGTTCAAGAAAGTGCTAGCAGGGAGGCCTGGCTTCTACACCAGCAGATGCTTCAAAAGGACAATGTCCAGGCGCAAGGGTATGGCAAGACACCCAACCAGCCGAAATCTGCAAGATGCAGGACATACTAGGTGGGGGGGGGAAGTATGCTGCTGCTTTTCAAGGGAACCATAAAATCTGCTCAGCACTGCCTCCTTCTGAGCCTACCTGAGGTAATGTACCCTGTGCCAGGGCTCTAATATTATATATGTGACTTGCCACTTTCCTTTCCCCCCTCTGTGCAACTGTATCAGAGAAGGGTAAGATTTTACCTGCAATGGCGAGCATAAATATATATCATGAAGCATTTGACACAAAATTAAGTAATTCTACCATGATTTATATAAAAGTCTATCTCAAGTATAACATGTAGTTTTATTCTAAAAAGTGCTGTAAAAATGAACTCATAGGGTCTCTCAACATTTCCCATTTCACAAGAGCTCAGTTTACAAGTTCAAAGATTACTTTTCTAACTGATAGCCCTGCAAACTCAAACTGGGACTTGAAAGTCAAGCCAGGTTCTTTCCTCCTCACACACAATCCTTAGTTATAAATGTTTGGCAGGCCAAATTAGGCCCTCAGTGACATCTGTGCTACCCCGGGGCTACAAAACTGTACCACTTTAGTATACTGTGAGATTGCACAGGTATAACTGACTAGCCCTGTAATTGAAACTTAGCGATTCTGTTGATTGTACACAAGAAGGAACCTCTGACTGAATTAACAGAAATCAAAAGTAAAAACTTGCTTGGTCACTAAAGTTAGCCTATATGACTGAATACCTGCACGGTGCAGATCTACAAGTGAAAAATGGAGCTTACTTACTGTAACTAGAGGATATTTGAGATGGGTGGTCCCTACCTGTATTCCACACATAGGTACACATGCACACGAGTTCGGAAATTCTTCAGAGTAGCATCCGTTGATCCACACACGCACAGTAGCTCCCCTCGTGCTCCTCACCGAGGGCATGAAAGGCAGTGCAGGTTAACACCTCTCCAGTTCCTTCTCTTACTGCAATCCAATAGGATATGAAGCAGAGGGGATGGAGAACAGGTAGTGGAATACAGATAGGGACCACACATCTCAAAGAACCTCCAATTACAGTAAGTAATCTCCATTTCTTCCTCGAGTGATGGTCCCTATGTGTATTCCACACATGGGTGACTGGAGGAGAGTGCGAGGAAGGTGGCAACAGAGTTGCTTATAGTATTGCCACTCTTACAGCTGTATCTGCAGTTGCTGCTTGCAGGGAGAGTCAACAGGTGGACCGCAGGCCAAATCCAGACCACCAGACACTTTTGAACAGACCCCAAAATCTTTTTATGTACTTATCATTATTGTTACTATTTTTTTAAATATTTTATCTGGAATCTGGACCTTGACTATACCTTGATCAAGAAATTTGGACCTTGACAAAAAATTGACTTATCCTAGACTAGAGTGTAGTTTGTCTCACCCGTGGGCAGAATTCCAAGTTGCTGCCATGCAGCAGCACACCTGATAGGGATGCCGCAAAGGCAGCTTGTGCTCGTGTGAAGTGAGCTGTAATACTCCCAGGAAGGGGAATTTTTGGTATTTTGTAACATTCTAAGATCCCCCAGAAACCCACTTAGAAATCCTCTGGGAGGATATGGCTTGCCCATGTGATCTTTCTGCTATGGCAATGAAGAGGAGTAACTGGAGAGGCATCGACCCACCCTGTGTTTTATGCCTTTGGTCAGGAGCATGAGGGAAGTTGCAACTATGAATCTGTGAGTCAACAGCCGCTTCTTTGAAAAATTTCCAGACTCAGGCGCAAGGTGCACATGCATACCCGCAGGTGGAAAACATATACAGGCCATCACTCAAAGAAGAAGGTGATATTTTTACAGTTACTTTTCAGAGTAAACCGCAATTTAAATAAATATGTGTGTAGTTTTGAGGGAGCAATGGAAGATGTTGCAATGAGCAACAACAGTGGCATGGAATATTACAAAAAACAGACTGTTTACTGAAATATTAAAGGAGAGAGAAAACATTGAACTAGAAAAATGCATTATGCAAAGATGGACAGGCTACTTCAATAAACAAATAAAGCATTTTGCAACAGATTATTAGGGGTAGTTTTATCATGACAGATTTAGAGGAATACTATGAATCTGTCTTGTGGGTAAATTATTTAAAAGTTGTAGCTCCAGGCCTAAGCTTAGTTTTACTGGCGATATTTTAAGGGTAACTTACATCCAATGAGTATTCAGATTCTTCCTCAGAAAAGTCCACCTCAGCTGTTGTAATTATTTTTCAGTGATGACTTGCTTTTTACCAAGGTCTAATTGAGCTTCAGTGGCTCTCTCTTACTCACATTTAGGCAGTGCTTCAAACCCAGGTAAGGAACCTTTTGATCTAACCATTAAACCATTTAACACAGTTAGCAATTTTTAAAACTATTAGATTTAAATCCTACCTTTTACATTAATTTAAACTATCAGATTTTCTGACCTGCCTTTGTGCTCCAGCATTTTATAATTGAAGATAACCCAGATCTGAACTAAGTAAAAGATTTTGCTAATCTCAGCATGGTCCCTAATCCACATTTGCTTATATTAGTGATAGATGTTTTAATTTTTTATGTACTTTTTGGCTACTAGGGCCTGCCACATAAATTTTAACATACAATACCATGATTATCTTAATGTCAAAAGGACAAATAAACTTGGACAATTCAGCTTTTAAATAACAGGGAATTTATAATTTGATTCAAGGATATGACTTGTTCCATTCTATAATGTTCTATGTAACTGACGTTCAAATAATCAAAGTTGTTCTGTAATTCAATGTGAATGATTTCTCAGGAGTTGGAGAGAGAGCTACGGCTCTGCTGGTGAATGGGGACATATAGGTTAAAAACTCCAACAGGCGCTGAATGTGCTCAGTTACTCTGGATCCTATTCACTGACTGGAAAGAGAACCCAAATCAGTGCCAGCTATTTTGGCGGTAGGTTTTTTTCAGCATGACTTGAAAGAGTTCTGACTAGAATATGTGCCAAACCACGACCACCCTCTTTCCCCTCCCTCCATCCCCAGGAGGCAGACTCTGTCCATGAATGGAATAGCAGAACTGCTTCCTGTCGTCAGAGGTGCATGGTAGAGGTTTGTGGTGCAATTTACTCGACACCTGCCTATATTCTGGATACATTCTGCTTCCAACACATTCACTACCTTCTGTGAGTGTCATTAAGAGTGATGCACATGCATCAAGAGAACATTTTCTAGCCCACACTTTCCTGGAGTTTTTGGAGGACATTCCAGTTGGCCCTGAGTAGCCAAGTACAGAAGAATTCTTCCAGGACTAGCGTTGTCTGAACAATGAAGATCCATAGTTCAGCTAGAGAGCTGTGACTACCAGCATAAGGTGGCAGTGGATACAGAGGAAGATCTCTTCTGCTCCACACACAACACGTTCACTTCTCCTTCCTCTCACTATAAGGTACATGACACTGATCAGGCTCAGGGAAGCACCAACACTGTTTGCAGCACACCAGCGTACTATGTTGCTTTCTTTTGGAGATGTTGAAAAAAAGATGGCTAAAGAACGGACTACAGAAGTGAATTGTTCTGTTTCCCTCCCCTACTGTGCTATGATTTTCTCTCCTCTACAGGCAGCTTTGTGCAAGTTAAGCACATGCCAAAACTGTTAGTCTCTCATCAAGGGCCTTATGCACTACAATGAATCAGCAAGCCATATGGATCCTGAAGACTGCACCACATGTTAAGGTGGACAACTCACACCTACACCATACAGGGCTAAGGCAGAATGCCGTACCTTGCCAGCCCATATAAATTACTTACGGGAAGTTTGCAAGAATGACAATGAGGTAGAGGTTATAGGGATGGATTATCTGGACAGCAAAACGCAGATAGGGCACAGACACAAGCAAGAAGTTGGGGGTGACACTGCTACTTTCAAACAATACACAGGGAGAAAGGAGGGCACAGGCTAGGTGGCTCTAGGGAGGTAGTCTGTCAGAGGCCTGGATTCACATAAGGCAGGAAAAAATGGAGTTCCGTTGAGGAAAACCCCACCCACATTGGCAGAATACTCAGGAATGGCCAAGGTTTACCAGAAACAGACCCTCGTATCCACAGGAGACAGTAATCTGCCTCTCCTCCAGTCCATGGGCCCTCTGCCTTGGAGGACAGAGGGTCCATGATCCCATTCAGGAGATTCCTGGTTTCCTCCAAAAAAAGAAGTGTGTGCCACAACTACCGTCTTACCTACTGCTATGGCATCACACAATGCTGGAGTCCCCACAGCAAAGGGGCAACAGCTACTCAAATAGCTGATTAGTAGGATTAGATGCACATAGGGAGTCATTTTCAGCGTGCAGGCTGAGTCTAACTCTCCCCAGGTCTTGGGTTCTTCAGTGAATGCCTGTCCTTTGAGGCTCTTTCTCAGAAGTGACACCCAATGAATATTGCTTAATCTGTTGTCTATCCTTTGAGAGACAGAGTACAGGGACTGACCTGACTTGAAGGATGGCATGGTGAATTATTGTTTAACTACACTGTCAGCCTAGACAGAGTGTGTGAAGGTGGGGCCCCATATGGCAACTAACGGTGTAAACACCAACTGCACATCCTCCAGAGTGAACTTGTGTTTGTTGGGAAACCACTTTTATTTTGACAAAGTCCTGGGCTGTTCAGGTTCCTGCAGTCTTAACATTCAGTACTTTCCTAGCGGGTGACCAGGGAGACTGGTTTACTGTCAATTGCATACTACCTACATGTCTGGGTGGGGGAAGGTGGAGCTATAGGACCCAAGGGACTAAGATGGTCTGTTGGATGTATGCCAGCAACTAAAACTAAACTGGATTTCTGACATTTTGGGATGTTGAACTGGTTACTTATCACCCAAGAGGCCCAATGCTCCAATGTAAAGTAGGCATGAAGAAGGTGATTGATATGTGAAAGTCACTCGACCATACAGCAGTGTTACCAACTTTTGCCTTGAAGGTGGTGGCTTGTCCAAACTTTGTTAGCGTCTCACTCCAGCAATGATTGAAGCCTATTATCTTCACCACATGCATCAGATAATTTTTCAAATAATGGACAGCATAGTTTTCTGGGGTGACTACCCCAGTATTTTTAAAGTTTAACAAGGTTTCACCCTACGGCCCTGAATGGTGCTTATACTCAGTTATGCTGCTATACTCAGGCAGCAGCAATTATTTTGGAGTGACTTGATTCAGATGTTGGTGTCCACCAACTGGGTTTGGAGGAGGGGTTTCCTAAGGACATAATCTTAGCATTTTTTCTTCTGCATTATTAGTTATTTTTTGTCTATTGTCCTTTCAAGAATGGCTCACAGCCTTGATCATTCACCGCATTTACTGATAGAAAGGTATTAGCAAATTGGTCCGAAGCAAGCAGAGCCTTAACATATGTTTGAAACACTTTAGAGGATGTGATACCTGGGAGTTACGGAGAGTTATTCTGGGGGGTTTACTGCCCATCAGGCTACACCCCGAGCAGCAGACTGAAAGCTTCACTGTTGCAGGTCCTCACACACTCCACTACAGCAGTATCTTTTTAGCCAGAACACATTTGTGACCCAAACCCTGGCAAGAGTTTTACCATCTCCATGACAGGAGAGCTGGCCTACAGAGCTCTACCTCATGCAGAACTTGGTGGCAAAAATACCTGATCTGATGCAGACAAGGCCCTATTGGTCCCCTAGAGGCTTAATTTCTCTAAGGCTGAGTAGAGGGTTTGTTTGTTTTTTAAGTGGAGAAGGGGTGGGGAAGACAGGCAGTTTCCTCCACCTGTAACTAGAATTAGATCTTTACCCACTGACCCTCTTTACAATACCAAGGATAATATTTTCAAAAGCGCCTACATCCCATTTTAAAAAAAGGCTTAACACTGAATCTACAAAGCTATTTAGGCACCACTGATATTCTCAGACCCACGGCTCAGCTGCTGCCTAACTATGTAGACACCCTAAATTTCTACCAGTAGGCATATGCATTAGCCACCTAAATCCTGATGCCACCTCACAGCTGAATAGCCGCTCAGAGCCCTAGCACAAGGCAAAACAACATTTTCAACCAGGCATTCCACTGCCTCTGCAACCAAATGTCATTGGCCTTGTCTACACTACCAAGTTTTGTTGCCAAAAACTGCCTTTCGGCAACAAAACAGCAAGAGCATACACACTACAAGACTTTTATGACGAAAAATGCCCAGTTTTGGCGACAAAAAAACTTCCACCTCTAGGAGAGACTTTTGCTTTTCCCCCTCCCTTTATTGTCAACAAAGAGCCAGTGTAGACACTGCTGATTGTTTTGTCAACAGAACTGGCTTCCACCAGTATTCCACAATGCCTGCCCTGCCCAGTGTTTTGATCTCTGCTGCCCTGCAGGCATGCGCCCCTCCTCCTTTCAAAGCTCCTGGAAGTATGTGTGCGCTGCTCCCTTTCGGAAACAAAGAGCAAATAATTGGAATGCTCCTGTTCTGCCCTGCACTAGGAACACAGCAGCAGGCAGACTGCTGCTGCAGGGGGAGGGAGGAGACTGCTGTGTTGCTTTGCCATTCCTCCACACAGAGAGCTCACAGAGCTACTCATGATGTAAGCTGAGGGGGCTGTGGGAGAACTCAGAGAGAATCCCAAGATGCGCAGTGCTCAGCTCTTCCTTCCCACAACACTGCACTGTGGGATACATACCCATGGTGCATTGCTCACCCTATCGATGATGGTGTCCCAATGTGGACAAGATCTGTCAACAGAGGGAGCAAGTGTGAACAGCCTTTGGCGATTTTTGTTTTGTCGAGTTTTGGGTGTCGACGTAAGTTTTGTAAACAAAACTTGGTAGTGCAGACAAGCCCATAGATGCTCTTACAGCACAACTACTGGATGATGCCTTGCACAAGAGGGAGTGGCCCAGAATATCCCATAGCCCAACAGTTTTGACCTTCCTTTGAACTGTGGGAGACTCAAAGAGTTGAATTCCCACTTTGGAGCAGGGACTCGAAGGCAGGTTTCCCATTTCCTAGATGAGTGCCCTAAGCATTGGGCTATTGCATAGCCTGGGGTGGTGGGTCTCTCAATCTCTCCTGTTGTAGCTGTTGTTCTTTGTATAAATAATTAAATATTCCTGGGTCAGGGTACATAACACTACAGCCCAGTGCTCAGTTAGGGCATTTACTTCAGCTGTAACAGTCTCCTGTTCAAATTGGGAATCAAACCTTGGTCTCCCACATGCCATGTGAATTCCCTAGCCACGAGACCAGAAAAGTGCCTAAACGAAGTCAGATCTAACTCCAAGAGAGGGTTTACAGCTGAGCGTCCTAATCAGGGGAGACACTTAAGGCCTAGCTCAATGGGAGTTAGGAACTTAAATACTTTTGAGGATCTAGGTCCTACGCCCTGCCCTTTCCCCTACATTTTGCTCCTGGTTAACTTAGGGTATGTCTATACTGGCGGGTAGCGATCGATCTTCTGGGAATCGATTTATCGCGTCTTGTCTAGACGCGATAAATCGATCCCGGAAGCGCTCCCCGTCGACACTGGAACTCCAGCTCCACGCGAGGAGTAAGCGGAGTCGACGGGGGAGCCTGCCTGCTGCGTCTGGACCCGCGGTAAGTGCTTTTAAGTTCGAACTAAGATACTTCGACTTCAGCTACGTTATTCACGTAGCTGAAGTTGCATATCTTAGTTTGACAACCCCACACCGTGTGGACCAGCCCTTAGATGGCTTCCCACTCAACTTTCTGGCTTCTGAGGATCTTGGAGGTGTCTAATACTCCCCAAACAACATATGGTGAGCCTGGGTCCCTAACACAAGGCTAAGAATCCAACTAAGCGGAAGGGCCCTGGAAGTTAGCAGTTGCGATGCCTAAGATCTAGCCCTTAGGAGCCAAAGTTTCACTAAAAGTCAATGGAACTTAGGCTCAAAAGTAGCTAAGTCACTTTTGAAAATGGGATTTAGGTGCTTTTGAGGCTTCTACCCTCTCTCCTGCAATATATCTGCCATCTAAGGCAGCTAGTGCCCCATTTAACTTCCACTCCGCACACCAAGCCTTGGGGCAGCAAAGCCCTCAAGCCATGGTTTAGCTATCAGCCTGGAACCAAGCAGCCCAAATCCATGTACATTTCACTGGATAGTCACAGGAAAACAAACATTTTGGATGGTGTTTAGGGTGACTGAAGCTTACAATGAATTTTGTGTACAGTAACTCCTCACTTAACGTTGTAGTTATGTTCCTGAAAAATGTGACTTTAAGCGAAACAATGTTAAACTAATCCAATTTCCCCAGAAGAATCAATGTAAATGAGGGGCTTCGGTTCCAGGGAAATTGTTTTCACTCTCTCTCTCTCTCTCTATATACACACACACACACACACACACACACACACACACACAAAGTTTTAAACAAACAATTGAATACATACTGGTACACAGCGATGATGATAGTGAAGCTTGGTTGAGGTGGAGGAGTCAGAGGGTGGGATATTTCCCAGGGAATGCCTTACTGCTAAAAGAACTAAGCAGTTGGCTGAGCCCTCAAGGGTTAACTCTCTCACTCTACAAGCCAGCAGGAAAGGAGGGAGGGCAGATGTGTTTCAGAGACAGATGCGCATTTCTCCTTTAAGTATCAAGAGTGGGGTCAGAAGCCCGGCAGCAGCTCCCTCCCTTGTGTGTCCCCCCTGCTCTATAGAAGATGGGGTAAGCGAGATGCAGGAGCAGGGGGACATTAGCCCCCCTCTTGTTCCTCTCCCCCACACACAGCAAGCAGGCACCCTGACATTAGCCCCCCCATTCTTTCCCTCCCCCACACACAAGCAGGCAGGAGTCTCGGGGAGCAGCACATGGCAGTGGGGGAAGGGACAGCTGAACTGCCGCAATTGATAGCCTGCAAATGACGTTAGAAGGGAGCATTTCACAACTGTAAATGAAGATGTTCCCTAATTGATCAGCAACTTAACAACAAAACATTAACCGGGGCGACTTTAAGTGGGGAGTTACTGTATTAGGCATTTAGGCCTAAACCTAATGTAGGTCTCACTGCAGTCACTTCAAATAGTTGGGGCCTTTTTCTAATTATAAAACAGGTTTTCTGCTCCCCCAGCAGCAGTTACCCCACTCCAAATTCAGCCACAGATTTTAAAGGAAAGTGGCATTGTCTCATCTCTCCGCCCCCAAATTAACTTCAGCAAAGCAGCAAACAAGCCCAGATGGGTGGGGACTTTCCCCCAACATTTAATTTCTCAACACAAAAATTGATGATGTCACTGAGGGCAGTAATCTGTGATTAAGGATAGTGGCTTGGGGCCAGATGTAGCAACTATTTAGGGACAATAGGGCATGTGAAGGTGGGCTATTCTGGTCCACAGGAAGCACCCAAGCAGAATATCTGGCCAGGGATTGATATTATGCTAAGTTTACTACTTAAGAAAAGCTGCAGCTTGTTTTTCTTCCCAGTCATTCATTCTCATAAAAAGAAATAATAGCACCAGTCTGTTGCTGGGACCTAGCCTACAAATCCTTCACTTCCAGCAATTACATTTTTTTAATTGAATATAAATCAGGAAAAATTAAGCCATTAAGATTGTCTTCGTCACGTAAGCAAGCTAAAAACAGTTTAGCAAATGACCCATTTCATTTAAGGTTTTGAGAAAACACACACACGGGCAGCAAATCTAAACTATCAAACAATGGAATTTGATATTGCTGAAGAAACTACACAAGAGGAGCTTGTTGATCAGAAAAGGGGGACACTATTTCTGCCTATAATAGAAATGAAACCTAGACAGATTAACAAAAGCTCCTATTGGTGTGAAATAGCTTATGGCCTGTAACTGTGCTTCCATTTTTTCCATTAAAATTAGTACTAGAAAGGAGCTGTCTGTATAAAGTATTTTATGCTTCAGACATCTCAGGTGATTACATCACAAAGGAGAAATAGGTATAGTTACTTTTGTATTAATATCATATACCTTTAGATTCCAAATCCCGTTAAACTTTTAGGAGTTTGTTTTCACAGTGAGCATTAAGAGCTCCTCTATCACAGGGAAGATGCAAGGAGGTGGTAAAGCTGAACAAAAAACGTGAAGAGCTAGAAAGAGAAGCTCAACACGTTAAGGTCTCTGGGCTACCAATTTTAGGGGACTCTCCAGTAGCTACAGTTCTAGAGGTGCTAGCAATGGTGGGAGTAAAGCACCATGATTTCACCACGTTATCTAGACCATCTCTGAGCAAGATTAGATGGCACAATGGTACAAATGCCTGCAGGCAGTGCACACTAACATTCCCTCTCTCCACCCCCACATTGCTAGCACGTGTGAAGAGTAAAATTGCTACTGCAAATATAGCCTTAGGGTTCAGTTATCATGCTTTGAAATTCTAGAGCAAGAGTTCTGAAGGGACCTAGATTTTAAAAAAAATTTAAATTAGGAAAAAGAGTACCAAAGATTCTTCTCAAGGGGATGGCTTAACTGGTGGATATATGTCTAAAGAAATATACCAGTGGTTCTCAAACTGTAGGTTGGGACATTAGGCGCCGACTTCTAATGGAGCCGGTGGGTGCTTGACCCCCCCACCCTGCCTCCGGCCCCCTCCCGCCCCCATTCCAAACCTTTCCCCAAAGTCCCTGCCCCAACTCTGCCCCCTCCCTGTCCCTATTCAACTCCTTTCCCAAAACCCCGCCCCGGCCCCACCTCTTCCCCTGAGCACGCCACATCCCCACTCCTCCCCGCTCCCTCCCAGAGCTTGCTACAGCTGTTTGGCTGTGGCAAGTGCTGGGAGGGAGCAAGGACACAGCGCACTCAGGGGAGGAGGCGGAGGCGAGGCGGGAGCTTTGCTGCCAGTGGGTGAAGAGCACCCACTAATTTTGCCTATGGGTCAGGACCCCAAAGTGGGTCGCACCCCTTTGAATGGGGTTGCCAGGGCTGGCTTAGATTTGCTGGGGCCCACAGCTGAAGCTTGAGCCTCACTGCACAGGGCTGAATCCAAAGCCCAAGGGCTTCAGCCCGGGGCAGCAGGACTCAGGTTGCAAGCCCCCTGGCCAGAGTGGTGATGCTTGGGCTTTGCCCCCCCCACCACCACCCATGGAGTGGGGCGTGGTGCAATGAAGTTTGAGAACCCCTGGAATATACAAACAAATTCCCAAATGGAATGTGGTTGAGGGCATCCACTTAGTGTGCAAGTCTTAGTAGAATGTACACAGGCCACTCCATTGTGATTTTCTTTCCATGACTGAGATTCCCAAGCTCACCTACCATAATGGTAGAGTTCCCTAGATGATGTTGTGGGTAACTAACTTCCATACAGACAACCATACAATTAAACTTACGATTTAATTGCTATCACAATTAAGGGAGCTGCCCTATGTGGTTCTTGGCTGAACACATGTAGATGTACATACTCTGGCTCTCACTTTTGGACTGCAATTGAAGATTTTGGAGTGCGGGAGAGGGTGAAGATAAGACTACACTCTTGTCTTGGCTAGCACTAACTCCTCCAGAGAGAGGCCAGTGCTAATCTTTATGGCCAAAGGACTTCTTCCATTGGTTCACCCCAATCAATAGGCAACTTGACTGAGTCTAAGGGAATATCACAGCATATGTGAAGGTCTTGTAAAGTACAGCCATCCTGTCTCCTCACTTGTCACTATAATAGCTCCTTACATTCGCTCTCTCTTTCCCCCGTTTTCTTAGGTCATGTAGACACACACAACCTGCAAGAGAGAATGCGGGAGGCTAAAGCACCAGGGATGCAGTTCAATTAGCCACAGGAAAGAATTTCAGATGTCAAGGTGTTTTTACATCCCTCAGCCACATTTTCTTTGATTTCATCAGAATTTCCAGGAAGTTTCAACCAACAGAACTATTTGGGGGAAAGGACAGTATTTGAAATGAGCTCCATTTTTGTGGTAGATTTATATACCGAACAGAAAGTCTTCTGTGACTGTTTCAGCTGAGTCGATCTCACTGAGGGTCTAGATCCGTTGAGAAGTTATTTTGGAAGTCTTCTTGTTGGAAACACTTCAGTTTGGAAAGACAAGGTGCCAGCCCAATAGAGGATTTTTAGAAATAGGCCTAAGCAATAATCTGACTTTTAATTAAGGGGGGAGGGAGCATAAGGTTGCTCTAAGGCAGCTGTGGCACCATCTGAAAGCTTTGGGATTTCAATTCCTTTCAATCTGGATATAGCTGTAGATCCTGAATACAGTCTGCACCGAGTCTCTTCTAGGACAATATTCAGGTGTCCGTGGTTACCGCTGAATAGGCCAACAGTCTTTTTCATATCACTGACCATGAGGTATTGATGACTCAGCTATAGGTCATGGCAGCAACAGTGAAGAGTTAAACTCAAGTAGCTCATTCTCCCTTTCAAATCCTACAGTGCACCCAACTGCTAGTATTAGATAGCCATTCATCTGCACCAAGCACACACACGGGCATAGGATTCCATGGTTTCTAATTTGTCACTGGTCCTTTGGATGCATTTCAAGGTGTAGAGGTAATGGACCACATTGCAACCCGTTCCAATATTTAGATTGCCCATTCTTCTAAATTTGATTTTCCTTGCAGCTAGAGGATGCCATGTGTTCTGGTGACCCAGATCTTAAGATCAGTGCAGCTAAAACAGAGTTCATAGTGGTGAGCTGGAGAGACGCATCCTTCAGCTATGACAAGTTACATCAGCTCCCTCAAGAGTGGATACAAGGTCAGTTTTTTTGGGTAGGCTCCTCATGACACCAGGACATCCCGGAGAAAGGAGTTTCTATCTTCCTTACTAGTAGCTGGGAAAGGGATTATATCTTCTCGCCACTGGAGTTCTTGTGCCACTGCTCCATAAATTTGTCACTTCGATTAGATTACTGCAATATTCCACCTTATCTTTCTCTCACACAGAGCTTCAACTAGTGCTGACAGCATCTTCCTGCTTAATTTGTGGCATGTCCTGCGTGAAGGGCATGACATGTCATGGCCTGTATTAGGTACCTGTTTGAATGTGATTCAAAGTGGTGTTTTTTGATTTACCAAGTCCTGCATAGTTTTGGTCCTGGTTATATTAGAGACAGCTGTCCCTATATGCACCAGCCTGAATGAGACACTATGGAAGACTTCTGCGAATAGTCCCAGTATTTTAACTATTTGGCAGGGAGTTCCTTAGCTCCAGAATTTGCTTTTAACAATAGTTCAAGATTAAATTTGTTAATTTTTGATGACACTAATTATCACATTTCCTCTCATGATATAACTTCATTATTCCCCTCCCCCACCTACACGGTAATGTGGAGCAAAAGGAATTGATTTTTAAAACATGACTATAAGCAGAAAATTTAATCTTTGGTTTTTTTCACTGGATTCTGGAGATTATGTTGTCACCTAAATTAAACTAGTTTTGGCATTCAGGTTAACAAATCTTAAAGTCAAAATTTTAAACACATGAATACAAATTGCACATGTAATGTGCTATTAAATATTCCTTACTGCATATATTATGCAACATACCTAAGATTCATATATTAACCTTTTCTTTTTTCTTATCAAGAAAGTTGTCAATCTTAACAAGTCTGCATCAAGTCTCTTAAAAGACAAGAAAAAAGTGTCTGCTGAAACATGAGCATGACAACTGTCAAAATGACTAAATGTGCATTACAAATACAACTTCCTCCAGGAACTGGTGGACACTGGGAGAAGAGGAAATGCGGGAGAGGGCTGTCAAGCCTGATAGAAGGGAAAGGGCCTAGAAGGCTTTGGTAGTCTAGCATCATTGTATAAATGCATTGGTGCAGTGCACTGATTATGCACATAACTAGCTTCTATGTGAAAATCGTATTTTGTATGCCCTATTAACACTACAAGTGTACACTACATTCAAACTGGATGGCTGAGGCAGAGAAATGTGATCAAATCTGCCTAATATCTTTCAATGACACAAAGGCTAAAGAGGGCAAAGCAAAGGCAAAAAGTTCTAGCATCTCCTTTCCCCACCAAGTTTCAATTGTCACTGGAAGGGCCAGTTGATTTATCAGGCTCTCTGTTCCAAGGCTCCAAGCATCCAGTTCCCACATGACATATGCAGTGTTTTCTGCAGCAATAAAATTCCAGTGTCCAAAATAACATTAATAGTTGAATTACATGCATGGGTCAGACTGGGCTGTCACAGGTGTACAATATTCATTACCTTTTTGGTGGTCCTATAAAACTTCTGCATAAATCTGAGGTTCTACTTAATAAATCTGAGGTTCTACTTAAAATGTTTCTAAATCGTATGGTTGCAGGGGAAAAACTTTTAAGTGTAATCTTTTGAGTTTCAGCCCAAGAAAAAGGCAATAATTGAAGAGAGATGTTTAAAACAGTCTCTCTGCCTACCAAAAAAACATGTACTAATATTCCTATTGTAACAGAAGCACCACAAACTACTAAAGCGGCAGAAATTCCCATTTCATTCCCTTTTCACTTCTCATATGGCAACTTTCAATTTTTGGACTGAAGTTTTCCAGGTTTGATCTCTTCCCAAAAGATTTTAGAAAATTTGAAAAAATAGTTCAATTCCTGCTCCTGTGAAGTAAGCTTATCAACAAAAGTTGTTCTTTCCAGCTCATATAATATTAAGGTACGGCAGCATATGACTATCAATAATTACATTTTGCAACTGATTCTCAAAGTAAGCCATCTGTTACACCTATGAAATTCTATGGCCTTTCTAGTCACATAGGTGTAACAAAATACACAGCACAAATTTTAATTGGGGGATAAAATGAGGGGAAGTGGTCATTTAAAGTTAGGTTGCACAAGTGACTGCAATTGGACCTTGATTAACAATTCTATTGATGTGAGTACCAGAAAAAAATCCAGTTTACTCAACAGGAGCAGTATTGTTTCTGCATAAGTGAAAAGACTTACAAAAATGTGTGGCCTCATTTTAAGGTACAATAACTCCTCGCTTAATGTTGTAGTTATGTTCCTGAAAAATGTGACTTTAAGCGAAGCCATGTTAAGCGAATCCAATTTCCCCATAAGAATTAATGTAAATAGGGTGGGTTAGGTTCCAGGGAAATTTTTTTCACCAGAAAAGACTACATTATATAGAGAAAGTATAAATTTTAAACAAATAATTTAATACTGTACACAGCAATGATGATTATGAAGCTTGGTTGAGGTGGTGGAGTCAGAGGGTGGGATATTTCCCAGGGAATGCTTTACTGCTAAATGATGAACTAGCACTCGGCTGAGCCCTCTAGAGTTAACACATTGTTGTTAATGTAGCCTCACGCTCTACAAGGCAGCACAAATGGAGGAAGGGGAGACAGCATGGCCGACAGAGACACCCTGTGTGAGAGAGATGCGCATTGCTCCTTCAAGCATGCTGACATCACTCTAAGTACATTGCCTTTTTAAGTAGATCAGCAAATTGTGACAGCAGCTGCTGCCAGCAAGCTCCCTCCATCCTGAGCCCTGTCGTGTCCCGTCCATGGAGATGGGGAAGCGGGGGGCAGAAACGGGGGAGGGGAAATTAGCACCCCTCTTCCCCACCCAGCAAGCAGGAGGCTCCCAGGAGCAGCTCCAAGGCAGAGAGAGGGCAGGAGCAGCACATGGCAGTGGGGGGGGGGGGGGGGGGGGGGGGGAGAGAGAGAACGACAGCTGAACTGCCGGCAATTGGTAGCCTGCTGGGCAGCTGCCACACAGGGAACTTCGGGGAGCAGGGAGCTCATGGGGAGCTGCCGGTCCACCCTGGTTCCAAGCCCCCACCAACTAGCTGCAATGGTCTGCTTTCTGCAAGCAGTGGACAAAGCACGCGGCTGCCAAACGACGTGATAAAGGAGCATTGTGCAACTTTAAACGAGCATGTTCCCTAATTGATCAGCAACGTAACGTTAACCAGGACAACTTTAAGTGAAGAGTTACTGTAGTAATCACAGATGGCTCCCACTGACATCAATAACTGCAGGTTCTCAGTACCTCTAAAATGAGACCTTTTTTTTTCATTAGTTAGCAGATGACCAAAACAGAGCAGATCTGCTGAAGCACCATTTTCAACAAAAATTACTCTAGATGCAGAACCTAAAGTAAGTACTCATGTAAGATGTTTTCTTTGAGTAAACATTTCACTCATTCATAAAGTGATAGTCATCTTGACAGCATTTAACAGAATCATTTTATATAGTTAAAACTATGCTCTTTAGATTGTAGAACATTAAATTGAAGTTTCCCATTTTCTCTCAACCCAGGTTTACATGCTTATTGCAATGTACTTTGACTAACCAATGTGTCTAATGCCAGCAAAAAGGAAGTCCTCATATATTACAATTCCTTCCAAGAAAAAAAAAAGAAAACTGAAGTGATGCACACTGCAAACTTCAGTGACAGCAAAGTATATACAAAAAAAAATCCATTACATTACATACCTGAAAATGTCATTTTTCTGAAGATGTATAAGATAGATCCATTCACTTTGATTTAGGGATCTCAAGCTTTTGGTTTACAGCATCCAGGAATAATCTGTTTAGAAACCTCACCACACAGCACTAGTAGGTCTCAGATATATGTAACAGACCACTGCCCTCATTTAGTTTCTTAGTACTGAGGCACCTTTAAATAGATTAATACAAGCATCCCAATCTAGTGCAGATGGTAGAAGAATGTGAACCGATTTAAAATACACTAAGGTATCTTTCCTCAAAGCTATAGTCAAGCCACAATGTGAAAGTTCAGGTGTGACCCTACAGATAATGGTAGAATCAAATTTAAACAGCTAAAGAAGGTTTCTTTAAAAATGTGAATTGCAAAAGAATAAAATTGTGGGGGGTTTACCCTATACTACTTCTTTCTGGTAATACTTTTCACTTTCAGCCTAAGAATTCTAATATTTTACCAATGAATTAATTAGGGTAGAGATTTATCCTCATTTTAGAGAGAAGAATAAGGTGTATATATGTCTGTACTGCAATCATGGGTGTGACTACAGCTCAAATAGACATACCTGAGCAAGGTTTAATCCAGCTAATTCAGGTACTGGAGCAGTGAAGGCACAGCAGCACGTGATGCAAATCCACCCAGAACCTGGAGCTAGCCTGCCCTAAAGCATGCATTGTCATGGTTTCACTGCTCCAATACCTATGCCAGTCTGTTATTAAAGCTAGCTTAAGTCTGTCTACTCAGCTTCAAATCATGCCCCTTGACTGCAGTATAGACATACCCTCAAACAGCACAATGACTTGCCAGAGTTCTCAACAGATGACTGTACTAAAGCCAGTCAGATTGAAACCCATGTCTCTATATATTCAAGTCCTGTGTTTTAGGCCCCAGCTCATCCTTCCATTCTAAAGCTGGCTTCATTTTTGTCACTTAAATATTAGAAATATCAGATCCTATTTTTGCTGAAGGTCTGGAATGGGCAAATCACAAAAGACTGAAACCTAGTCTAATGCGTTTTCAATTCCAGGTTTTATATACTGATGGCCCACATTATCATAGTATCTGAGGAACTCCGTCATTTTAATATGCTTATTGATTACACTTCATATCTGTGGCAAGGTTCAATTTATAAGCTGTTTATAAAGGGTAAACAACTGATTAATAGATTTTATAAGCACGTTACAAACATGAGGAGAAAGTGGTATCAATGGTTATAAGTCATGGTAAGAAACCTATTGCTGTTGGATTCTAACAACTGATTAACCCTTTATGAGCTGTAAATGGAAGTATAATATAGGACCTATTTATGCTCAATAACCCAGTGAGAAGGAGGAGGAGCACGATTATCCCCATGTTACAGATGAGGAACTGAGACAGAGAACTTAAGTAGTTTGCCCAAGGTCACACAAGACGACCGTAGTAGAGCACTGAATTAAACCTGGGTCTCCTGTGTCCCAAGCCAATGCTCTAACCACTGGACCATCCTTCTCTAGGGTTTGGAGAACTGAAAGTCTAGTTTCAGTCTAGTCCATCAAAAAAATACTGAAGTCTTCCAAGGAAGAGGTTTAAATTAAAGATCTGATCTCGCAAGTGAAAAAGGTAGAATTAATTTAAAATAATTAAATGCAGCCATTACCATAAAGGAGCTCAAGAAAGAGAACAATTCACTTTTAAAGAACTAAAAAAATTCCCTGTAGTGGGGGGAAAAAAAAAAAGAGTGTATATTCTCTTTTTAGCTCAGCAGATAATTCTGTAATGCAGAGAGACCACCTTCACAAATTTTGTATCCAGACCCAGGTAGAGCAGATTTCAACAGTTCAGGCTGGAGGCCCTGAACACATGAATCCCTGGCCTATTCAAGTGTACAGATGATCAGAAAAGTGATAAAATGACTGAGTTATGTCTGTGCCCAGTGTATCTTCCAGGTCTTACTGAGGTTTACCAACCAACCAAAAAAAAAATAAATCTGTCCTATCAACAAGGCAGAGGCACTAGCTGTGTAGCTACTATTGTTGCTCACACAACACAAATGAAATGTAAGGTTTGATCCCAGGACCACTGCAGTGGATATAAACACAGGACAAGTATTACATTGAGTTCACATTTACAAAACAAAAATAAAAAAAATCTGAACTTAAGTGAGTTCTGTAGAGAGGGGAATTATTCTATAGAGGTAAGTACTTCTTGCCACCTTAATAAGAATTAGAAGATTTTTAGTGTCACTTATCTTATTTCAAACCCACACAAATTGGAGCTAAGGAAGTTCTGCACCAGAATATGCTAGTGCAGATCGCTTATAGATGCCTCTCTTTCAAAAGGTGACACGATTTCATTGATTCTACACATTATGAAGTGCCTTTAGATGTTTTGCTGCTTCTCCATAACATTCAAATGAATAAGGCAGTGAAGAACATCCTTTTGGGAAGAGAAGTCTTGTTTACAGACACGTTTATCTCAAATTATTTACTAAGAACTTCTAGAAGGCATAGAAATCAAGACAACAGACATGCCTGTCCATGAGACAGATCAGGATTAAAAACGGGAATGCCTGTGTAGAGGTATTTTATTAATATAATCAGGACAAAAATATAAAGTGAGGAATACTCAGCTGGCCCTGAACATAAAATCTTGTCTAAAGCAAGAGAAGCGTGATTTTAATAGAAGCCTCAACTAAATGGGAGTGGTTAAAAATCAGGAGCCTCCCCAAAAGTCACGCTTCTCAAATAGAGGGGAAAAAAACCCCTAAATTTAGTGATTTGAGTCTTGATTTGAAATAACATCTTTTAAAACAGTGGACTATTCAAAATTTACTTTCCTATTAAAGCAGTTAAAGGATTACAGAGCTAATCACTGTCAATTAAGCAAGGGAGGAACTGATGAAGTCATATTATGCCTCTTCAAGGGCCACATACAACTGCTATTTTGTGATAAGAAAGTTCTTTTTAAAGCAAACACTAAAGAAAACTCAAAGGCTACCATGAACTAGAAGCTTGAGATCCATAAACAAGATGTGGAGAACTATTCTAAATACTTATTTTAGAGAAGGAAATGCCTATTTACACAACAGTCCCCATTGTTGGTAATTTGTTTAATCTATGATCTATAACAATTTGAGCATGAATATGTTAAAAAAGAACTACACAAAAACTGCTAATATGGATTCACTGACTACCTAGAACTTTTACATTTAATTCTCTTCAATTCTCTTTAATCCCCCAATATTCTCTATTGGGATCTCAATTTTGCCAATCTTATTTTGTAGTCTGTGGAAACAGGCAAAAAAGGAAAACCTTCCCTAGCCCTGCACCACGCCCCTCAACTCCAGGCAACCAAGCAATACTATGCTAGCTTGTAAAGATTCATACGTAGAGGTGAGAAAAGTCATGGCTGAACCAGTGAAAACAGCTGGGGGGAAAAAAGACCTTGTAATGAAAGAAAATGTGTCTTCTCGAACAACTGATTTGCTAGTGACACTACAGTGCGCTAGTTCAACCTTCTATGGGTCACACTTATGGTTCAATTTGCACATCAATCCTCACCACATGCTATAGTTTTAGATTTATCAATTTATACACAAATTTGCCCATGTGAAAGAAAAACAGTTGAGTGCAGAGGCTTACACAACTGCACACACATCTAACAGCATAACAGCTCTCTGTCTTCTCCACAGGATAGGCAGTGTCTTGGAAATAGTTTGTGACCAGTTCTTGAAAACATATCAGCTAATATTGAAAAACAATTGTTGAAACTTAAGGTTTTTCAAAGTGTTTTCAGAAGAGTTCATATGGCACAACTACATTATCTGAAGCAGTATAAAAATTACTATGAACTGTTTCATGACTCTGGCAATTTTGTAGTGTACACAGGGCTGTCTATATAGGGCATGATGTTCCAAGCTACTCATATGCTTAAGGGTAATCACTTTTACACAAGGGCCCCCGATAAAACAAATGTGCACCTCTTACAAGCCTGTATTCTCATGGGGCAAAACAATGACAGAATACTAAACTAATCTTAAGGTTAAGGGGAGGTGTTTTTTTTGTTTTTTTTTTAAAGAGATACAAGCTAAAAAGGGCTTCTACTGGATTTATGAAAAGGCTGGTCAAAGGCCATTTTAACTTTTATTATTTATTCCTTAATCATTAGAAAGTGGGAACGTTCTGTTAGCCATCCCAAATTCAAGGAGGTACACTGATGCTATAAGTTAATGAAACTGGAGCATTTAATACACGACTACTAGCAATATCAGGGTTTCTCATTAACATATTACCACACCAAACTAAAAGATATTCGGAGAAGTCCTGAAGTAAAATTTAGGAGAGATATTTACTCCACAGACATCCGAATACAGTGGTTTGTAAGTCTGGGCAATTAAGATTTTTTTTGTTGTTCTCAAGCCTTTTCATTTCTGTCACCCACAGCCTTCACCATGGATTTGTTTGCAGCAACCCAAATATCCATTTGAGAAACTGTTTTACAGATTTTCTAGAATTAGACCACAATGCTACTAAAAAGTTATATACAACTTGTGTATAACTTTATACTATGCGCAACCAGAAAATATGATTCAGCTCAAGCTACACTGACTGAGTCAGCAGATTAACCTATATCCCATCCTGTGTTTAGTTCTTTATATGAAGATAAAAGTTTCTTGGGGAAAAATAAATAGCAGTAGTCATTAGTTTTCTGAATGTTCTGCAAAATGACTTCCTGCAGAAGAGGCAGGGAGAGAAAGAGTGTGTTTGTTTTAAGGGGAATATAGAGTAGGGCCTTGAAATACATGATGTCTATGCTATCAAAACACCAAGTGTAAAAGATAGGTGGAGTAGACAAGGGGAAAAAATCGCTATTGTACATGTGAAGGACACCTGCTGCAAGTTGATTCACATCCCACTGGGATGTAACCTAACATGCCCAAGTTATTGGCAGTAAAAAAAATAATAATGGCATTACCTGCACAGCTTTTTTGCTGAAATGATAACTTCACTATAAGTTAAACTGTTGACTTCTGGTTAAGGGTTCCACAGTCTAAGTGTTTTTACACGACCAAGGGCTTTAAGATGCCGAATGTATTGAAAATGGTTGAATGCTAGCTTCACAGCTGCAGCATATTTCATTCTAGCAGATTAAAATTTGAAGCTTCTAGTCTCCAGGGAGAACAAACACTTATTTTCTGCTTCAGCTATAAAAGACAGGTTGTGGTTTGTGAAACAATGGAAAGTATCAGTGAAAAGGCAAAGAGCACATTTTGATATAAGCAGTTAAGTAATATCTTTTCAATTTTCAAAAACGAGAGACAATACAGGATTTTGATTTTGATATTTATTTTTAGCAGGATGGGTCTACTAATGGATGGTGACATCATTAGGAGATACGTCCATGTTCACCACCTGCAACAGAAGCTAGATAGATGTTAAAGAAATCATACTTAAAGCTATAAACGACACTACTTACCTATAGTGGTGTTATGACAGTCACCTTAATAAACAACTGGGTTAGCTTTTGATACAAATACCCATGATCAATATAAACTTACCAGTTGTCAAAATTCATTTATCAAGTTTTAATTTGGATGCATACTGTACCTTGATTTTAACAAGTTGTTAATTTAGAGAAATACTCATTATAAATCCCCTGTTATTTAGAAAAGGTAGATATACTCATGCAAAATAAGGCTATATTGTTCTTAAGTGAAAGAAACTTACCTGTAATTCTCTTCAAAAGATAAGAGATCCATACATTTAACCCTATACTCCAGTTTATGGCTAGCAGGAATTCCCCAGACTTTCAAATTCTAATGCTATCAAACCACTTCAGCAGCCGATGGCATGCATCCATTCCTGCTCAGAATATAGCCCCTTACTCTTTTTACATGTAAAATCCTTTTGCAAGTAACCAGGCAGAAATTATATAAAACATAACACCCCAAAACTCTGCAAGGAAGGTGACGTTATAAATGTACTTTCTGTAAGCAAGAGACAGGTAAGTTTTTACTATATATTTTACAAATCATCTTCTTCTAAACACTACAAGCTTCAGGATTTTTAATCAAGAGACTGTGCAGTAGCAACAACTGGCTACAAAAAGCAAAATACAACTGTCAAATTTCAAAGCCTCACAGTGGTGACAATACAAAAAAAAACTTAAGTTTGAAGGGTAAAATCTAAACAAAGCCAGTTCTGGAAACATCTCAAACATACATACTTACCTGAGGATCTAAAAGCTTGGAAACAAGTCCTTTTAGACAGTTATGACAAATCCGAACTCAGGACGCAAAGCTGAGTCCGAGCAACAGTGCATATGCAGAAACTCTGTGCAGCTGCATCACAAAGCTCTTTGACAGAAATTGATTGGAAGCTGACTACAGATAACATGCATATTCTAACTACACCTTGGCATCTGAGAATTACTGAGAAACAACAAGAAATTCAGTCACAGCCATACATACAAGTTCTCTTAAAAACAGCTTGAACTATCACGTAAATGTATACTCAGGCACTTAAATATGTTGCTTGATTATTTTAAGGATTGCTTAGCATCCAGCAGCGCCACTGAAATTAACAGATGTTGGGTGGTGATCCTTTTGGAAACTCAGTCCTCTTCTTTAAGTGTTTGAATGAGGATATAGGAGTCTAGCTTTAGACTGCTCTTTTTAAAAAAACTCTTGGCCCATTATATATATATATATATATATATATATATATATATATAAAAATAAAAATAAAAAAGCTTCTTATGGGAAAAATTATGGGCCATATATATATATATATATATATGGTCAGTGGCTCAAAAAAGTCTTTACAAACTGAACATCTTGTGAAACCAGAAACTTTTAAAAGCAATTTATTGAGAAAAAGATTACTATAGCAACTGAACAAAACGTGGGCTACCTTATACTTGAGTTTAAAGAAAAACAGAATAGTGTATAAACTTGCAAACTCAGTCTATAATTAAAGAAGATATTTTGCATGAGAACAGGCAGAAGATCCTGGAAAACTTGTTCAAACCAGACCAAATATCATTGGCATTTAAAATTAAAAGCTCAGGCAGACTCATGAACAATTACAAGGACTTAACAAGCTACCCAAGCTTTACTTTGTCAGGAGCCATAACAACTGAATGAGACCTTAGATTGGGATGCAGAAATTCCCTGGTTCTGAGAGATCAAATGTGGCAAGATGTATAATCTAATGGAATCAACCAAGGTTATCTATGAAGACTGTTAAGATCTGCCTGAGTTTGGTCAAGACCTTTGCATGCTTCTTCCCATTCCTTTTGATAGCCAAAATATTTCCCAACAAAACAAAGATATCTATTCACAGCTCTAGTCTGAATGCATTTTCTGGTGTAACAAACCACTATTTAAAGGGTGTGGTGAGTCTCTCTGGGGTGTTCGCACAAAAGAACTTCTAATGACTCTGGTGAATGGCTCCATCACTAGGGTCTATTATATAGCAGCATGGCCTAATCGCAGTAGTGCTCTTCCACATCAGATAAAGTAGTCATGTGGAAAGTGTGTCTTAGGACCCCACCAAATCAACAGCAGCACGATGGGTGTTTGTTCTCAGATTAGGATGAAGAGGGTTTTTTTGTTCACTGATCCTTCAACGAATACTGAGGCTCTCAAGTGAAAGTGTGCCTGGATACCATGAATACTATTGGCGCCATAAGAGCGGAGATTTCCAGCTTGGCTCTTGATAACGGAAGTCTTTTGTTAAATCCTTCCCCTGCCATACAAGTCCAAAACACTGCAAACTAATACAAGCTGCGTCAAACAGGGTCCCGTTGCTCTCAATGGTCCCTTAAAAGCCAAGCTGAGACTTACAGCCAAATTATTTCATTTCTTCCACGAGACATCCTTCATAAGTCAATCATCCAAACAGATGAAAATATTTACTCCCATCTTGGATATATTGTTGCAATGGTTAGGTATTTTTATAAATTCATGCTGGTCTGACAGCAGCCTAGAAGACAGCAGTGCATTGGAAGCACTGTTCCAGCATAAAAAAAAATGGACACATACAGTACTATATGCATGTCTTGCTATATGCACATAAGTATTCACCAGATGCAGAGTGACCACTTCTCGCTGAGACAGAATTATTCCCAGACAGCAAGAACATCAAGTGTCTTAATATATGGGGCACAGATACCAAGGTACCAACTGCTGCTAGAGCACTGGAACTTTCAAGTGGGCTAGCCTTTGAGACAAAGTTTTAGATGGCCAGAAATTATAGGTCATACATCACTAATAAAGCCAAAGTTAAATCCTAAGAGATTCATCAGGCTGGACAAGTCAAGTTGTGGACAGGACCCATGGGTCTGACTCACCCACCCCCATTTTTAAGGGACTGAGTAACAGAAGGCCTAAGTCAGTCACAGACAAGTCAAAGGCAGAAGTCTAGGACAGACAGAGTTAACTTTTGGAGTTGAGTGGCCTCTCCAGCTGCAGACCTTGACCTGCATTGAGAGAAAGCCTGGAGCACTTTTAAGGATGTATGCAGATCCTCTATGTCAAAACCTCAACTCACTCAGGATACTAAGATGGGTACTTGGGCTTCATGGGAGGTGCTGAAGAAAAACTGTATGGCCAATCTTATCAGACTGTGTGTCAAAGTAGATAACATTGGAAGTTATGACATCTGTGCTAGATTCTGAAGCACTTTAAGACTTGTGTTTCGTAATCTTTCATGTTAACTTGCTGGACTGAATGCAAGCTTTTGGTCAGTCCAAAGGTAACTATGGGCCGAGAGCGCTTGCAGCAACACTTGGATGTAGATCATACTATCAGCTAACACAATCCACCTTAAAACATCTTAGACAGCTGAGGCACCTCAAAGCAGTTAGACAACTCTGGACATTTTTTCCAAAAACATTATGCACTTCTGAGGGATGGGAGGAAAACATGGCTCTTTATATGAAATTATGATACATCATTAAACTATGTAATGTAGTAATTCAGTACTACAGTGATTGATACCTTGAAAATTCAAGCAATAATGAAAGCTTATTTCAGAACAGAAAAATCAAGCAAGACCTTAGCTGGGTGAAGAGTTAAGCTCCCAGATCCCATGTAGCAAATATGCATTGTTCAAACAAAATCATAAGAAAGCTGTTAAACTTAGGTAAGCCTCCCCCCCAAAAAAAGAAAGCTGTGAACAAAGCTTATAAAAAGCAACCACTGAAGGCTACAACAGCAGAACCACCTGTTAACATAGCTGTGTTTACACCAGGGCTTTTGTTGACATAACTACGCCAGTCAACAGTGTGGGTTTTTGTTTTTGTTTTTAACACCCCAACCAAAGTAACTACACCAATATAGATTTTCAGTGACGACCAAGCGTAAAACAATAACCAAAAGAGCTTTTTCAATATCAGAGGTAAAAAAAAGGAAGTGAACTAGATACAGAGAGAACTTTCCCTCAACATACCATCTAATGTGGAAGTGGCTTAATGGTTTTAGAATTTTGAAGCTAGGAAATTCCTGCTAGTCATGTGCTAGAAGCGGGCATCTAATATTTATCTTTGAGAGAAAGTTTAAACTAAACATTTATAACATATCAAAATTAATTTAATGAAGAACATGGACTAACTGAACAAAATATTACGCACTTCCAACTTATGCTCTTTTTCTGCAAGGACTTCTTTTTGACATCGCAGAAAGTCTGATAACATTCGAGTTAATTGTTTTCTATCATCTATTTCAGCCGCCAACCTGCCATTGTAATCCGCCAGTACCATACAAGCATCATCTACCATCTTGGAAAGCTGTTCTCCAGATTCCTTATCTAAGAGACAAGCAAAGAAGAAAAAAAAAGCAATACATTACAAAATCCTGTCAGGCTCTCTCATGCTAACATTTCAGTTACTACATCCCCATCTCTCACCTGTTATTCTGTCTAGTAAGGACACATCTTGGACCTCTAAAGGCAATGAAGCTATCCTCTGATGAACTGCTGCATCCCCAGAGGCTGCATTTTCTAGTTCTTGTAATGCTCTAATGAGATCTGTAGTCTGAAAAAGCACACAGCCTTAGAACTGGTTTATTCATCAAATCCTGATACAGAATAACGTCAGCGTCATTTCACAATGAGTTTATGGGATGCGATTTGACAGTATCAGTCTTAAAAACTACTTTGCCAAAGTCAGCATTAATCAACATTTTCATTTCCCAACGCCAAAGAGGTAACATGTCAACATAACATCTTTAATTAATTCCCCATGGAGCAGCACTGCAATGTTCCAAATTTTAAGACCGATCCTCCTGCTAAAAAGAGTCATTTTCCTTTAAATTCTTGCAGTAGGACAACTTTTAAATATGAAGTATAAGGTTTATTGGTCATGGCTACCCAGGGATATTCTTCATTTTTACTCTGTACTTTTAAATTGTTTAAATTAAGTGTAATATATTAAATTACTTCTTGCTGAACTTTTCCTGGTAGGCACATCATACCATAAAAGCACAGCAGTGATTTCAATTGTAGCATATTAATGAAGTTGAACTTAAACCAAAGTAGTAAAAATAAATTATTTGTTGCAATAGAATGTACTAAATTTTGATTATCTCACAAGTCCTGTTCTTTAAAAAAAAAAACAAAAACAAAAAAAAAAAAAAGAAAGAAAGAAAGAAAGAAGGGAAAAAAAGAATTTTACTGTTCTGGCATCCCCAGTTGTAATTAAAAACCCCTCTGGGAAGAGAAAGTGACATAACAAAAAGCCATAAGCACAACATAGTGACAAGTATGTAAATTATGAAAGTCCTTGCATACAGAGTAAAATAAACTCTGTTAAATATTATATTGTTATGGATCATAATTTGATATAATTTGTAAATGTAAAATATTGATTATACACAGTCCTTTCTTATGTTTATTTCTTCACTATTAACTTTGAAAGCCAAACATTGTTGGTATTTTAAAAATATACATAAACACTACAATTTAAAAATGTCTTTTTTAAAAGTGTCATATTTGCTAAAATTATAAAATATAAGATACTGATGTAGTTTGTAGCCAAGATATAGAAGTATTGTAACTAAGAAAAATATTTCAGGAGCCCTGAAAGTGAGAAGTACACAACAGATTGTAATGAGTACTGTAAAATAAAAATTAAAAGAATCATAAATCTTCAATTAATCCTCCACCTCCCTCCAAAATTTAGAGATTTACTTATAACGCTTTAAGGGCCAGTACCTCTGCCCCAGAGAGGTTCCTTTACATCACTGGAGAGGCACAAAGACCATAAACCAGCTCCAAAGAGGGCAATAAAGATTCCATCAGCATGGGAAGCCTCTGCAAGCATAAATCTGGTATAACCCACTTGATACCTAAGAACCACTCTAATGTAAGGAAGTGCCTGAAGTAGAGTTGGCATGCACAGCAGTCCTTCCCTATGGGAGGCCTCTTCAGCCAGCATAGTTGAAAGCAGCACTGGGGCTTCCCCAAGTTACACCAGGGGATGTTTTGCTCATGATAATCCAAGGATTGGGGAAGAATAAAGGCTGCATACAGCCACCTTTACTCAACGTTCTAGCTTTGAGTGTTAATTTGGCCCTTAAAATGGGACTCATTACAATGCAGAGTTGGTTCTGTATTACTCAGTGACTGAAGGTTTGGGCTTTTTTAAAATATATCCCAAACCTTATGAAATGATAAAAGTTTATGAACATAAGAGACTTCTACCTGTGGAGGGTCACTTGGAGAACTTTGTGTTGAACAGTTATTTTCATCAACTTTTATCTGTTCAAATGTGCGCTTCCTGGCCTTTCTGTCACCATCTAAAAGTCAAAGTAGAGACCTAAAAATCAGTTCAGGAAACAATACATTTATTTCAAGAGACAAACACATGCACACAGAATACTTACACAAAGCTTGCTTAAGTTGTTCTAATACATCATTTTCATAAACAGACCTTTCTTCCCAAATAGAAAGCACTCGGCCAAGGTGCTTCTTACAACTCTCATCGGACTCACTGTGGGGGAAATAATAAAAATCACCAATAAAAATGGGAGAAGTACAACCCAGTAACAAACAATTCAGCCCTGTATAATCTTGCATCCAAGGATCTGAAGTATTTTACAAATACCAAAGAATTAAAGCTCCCAACACCTCTGAGAGATAAAGATCCTCATTTTGCAGAAAGAGTAAAGGAGGTTTTGACTTGTTCAAAGTCACCTCATAATACATCACATGGAAATAAAGGCCAAGCCGACTAGCCCACCAGCCTACTTCAACCACTGAATGCTTCACAGTGCCTTTAAAACTTAGCAAAACATGACAGATCAGTTTCGCCCTTATTCTATTAATTAGCATTTCATCTTTTTTTACAATTAAGTCCTATTACATAAGAAGACACAAAAGGTTCATCTACAGCTATGCTTTTTAGTTTAAGTGCTAAATAGGTGGACTGCATCCAGAGAAATCATGTTAAACCTGTATCATTAAGGAATATGGAATTATTGTAACATACAATAACTTGAATGAATGAAAAAAACATTTACCCTCAACCTAACACAAAAGACAAACGCAACCGACAGTCTTCCAATGTGAAAAGATGATTATCAGGCTAATAAACTTTATTCTGATCAAGGTGCATGCATAGGTACGGGAACTAGGGTATGGAGGGTGCTGCAGGCGCGGGAACTAGGGTATGGGGGGGTGCTAGGTTTTATGCGGGGTCCCAGCTGCCTGCCCTCCTGTGCCCAGGCTCCTGGCTGCCAGCCCCAGCCTTGGGCCACTTACCCCTGCCGGGTCCCCCCCATCCCGGAGACACAGCCCTGCTCTTGGTCCCAGCTCCTGGTGGGGGAGGGTAAGGGGGCTGGCTTTCAGCACCTGCACTATTTTAAAAGTGTTCCAGCACCACTGGGCATATGCTAAAGAAGACTGATATTTATGCAAGATCAAAGGAGCTTTTAAACTAAGAGGTGCAGGGAAGAAATTGAAAAAAATAGATTTCAGATCTAGGATAGGGTGTTTTCTTTAATTAGGGTGCATGAGAGCTGCTGAGCCAGACAGAACAAATGAAGTAGTCTGGAAAGAAAATGCCTCACACAAGCTTTTTTGTTTGCATAATAGTAGTTAAGACTATAATGCCCACATTATAGTTTACTGTACCTTGAAACATGCTTAAAGGCCTCAACTATAACTGGTGCAAAGTCCTTTGTAAATTCTGGTCCTTTCCTTTTGCTGTTCTGAATGACATCATTGGCCAGGTATAGGAATGTCAACTTCCTATTTGGTTTTGCTAATAAAAGAAAAAAAGGAGAGATGCAACAATCCAAAGTAATTAGTAGTATAAAACTAATTTTGCAGTTTAACATTCAGTTGAGTTTCTTCCTACATCTCTTATGTAGAGGATAAAAACAGATATGTTATCTAAAAATACAAAGTTCACTATTTTTTATTAGCACCCGATGCTATTAATACAAAATAATCAAAGCAACTTTTTATAAAAAAATTTGTCTGCATAAATTTCAGCCCTCAAAACCCAGAGACAGCAAGTCATAGCAGCAATCCGCCATCCCCCGCTGCCATTTTAAGTATAGGCCCAGCAAGAGCTAATTTGAAGTTTGGACATTCTTCGCATTTTGCCAATCCACAATTTGCTCTGACCTGTTGCTGCCCCTCACACTACCACATTCCTCTGCTACTTCAGCACACACACTGTCACTACCCACCATGCTCATCAACCCTGTCTCTCCTCCATAACATAACATTTAGTCCCCCAAATTCTTCTTCTTTCCACACACAGAACCTTACATTTTTTTTTCAAATTTTAAAGCACAATGTGTATTTTAAAAAACAAGACATCATGAATCACCAAAGCAAACTTAATATGATCTTGTAGCTGTAATCTTGGGTAACACTTTCAAAACTGCTTCAGGGTTATGTCTATGCTGCAATATAAGCCCAGGGTCAGCGGGACTCCCAGGACTTGAGCGTTTACAATTTATGGTTTCCCAGACATTAAGGTTTTTCTAACCCAAGCTTGAACCTGGGGCACTGATGTCAACACTGCAGCACACAGACCCAAGTGAAATCAGCTATATACCTGACTCAAAAACCCTCCTGAAATGTGGCTGGTTTAGCCCCGACATTGGCATACTGTAAGAAAGCTTGATTGTCTACGCTGCATGTTATAGGAAGTTTGAACAGCCCGCCAACACATCCTGCCAAGTAATCATTTCGGTCTGTGCACCCCCAGCTACTGGAACCAGCAACATGGAGACGGTGCCTTTAAAAGAAGTTCTCTTGCTTGCACTTTCACTCCTGTGTTGGGAAAAGGGCAGAGAAATGCTGGTGGATATTTTGGTGGCATCTTCTGACCCACCAAAGGCACCTGATAGAGCTTATGATGGAGCAGAAAGAGGCGGCAGCTGAGTACCTAAGCATGGCAGACTCCAACTGGCTGATGAGTTCATGACACTCGGTACAATCACTCATGCTCCCTATGTAGACCAGTGTTTCTGGTGCAGGTCGACAAGCCCAGGCTGAGGGGATCATGTTGTCATGGTGACCTAGGATGACCAGCTGTGGTCCAGTACTTTCACATGAAGAAAACTACATTTCTGGAGCTTTCTGAACAGCTTGCCCCAACCCTCTAGTGTAAACACATGCATGAGGCAACTCATGCCAATCCAAAGCTGGTTGCTATAACTTGGGTAGAAGCTTGCTACCCAAGACTGATATAGGTCCACTGCCAACCAGTTTAAGGCTGGGAAGTCGACTGTGGGTAAAGTGGCGTTGGAGGTTGCTGAGGCAATCAGGCATGTGGTTTAAAAGCTATTCATGAAGTAATTGCATTTGAGAGAATGGGATTTCCAACCTGCACTGGGGCCATTGATGGAACTCATGTGCCCCTAGTTTGCCCTCCTCACGGAGCACAAGCACAAACCACAAAGGGCACTACTCCATTGTTATACAGGCCCTCATGGGAGTCTACATTCATGGACAGGCTGGAACACTATTCCCCTCAAATGACATCATCAATAGAATTACTGACCCCACCATTATTTTGGGGATCCCCACACAGCCCTTTTTGCCTTCGCTTATGAAACTACCGATTTAGGAGGCCCTGGAAAAAGACTGCTTAATTACACACTCAGCAGGTGCAGAATGGTTGTTTGAATGTGCTTTTGGTAGACTGAAATCCTGTTGGAGATGTCTACAGACCCATTTGGATGTGCAAGTCATCAATGCTGTTCGCATAACTGTAGCTTGCTGTGCTCTTCGCAATCTTTGTGAAGCCAGAGGTGAGCCATTTCCCTCTGAATAGACCTATAACAGAGAAGGGCCACTGAACCAGAACACTAAGGTAGAAAGTGCCCCTACAGTAGCTGGAGCTAGATGCACCCAGGAAAGAGAAGTCAGGGAGGCTTTGTGCTCCCACATAATGGACTTTATGAATGTCCTTTTGGAGGAGTAGGCACAGGGCTTATTGATTTGGGGTGTCAGTGCTCGGGGAGAGTAGGGACTTGATTGCCTCGCAATGTACTTCTGAATGACATGACCACTTATGAAATGGTGGGGCATGATTCACAGTATAGATTCATATAATATCCTGGGAAAATTCAGCACCACTGTGCAATGCAGAATTTGCACAGAATGAATGTTCTGTGCAGAATTTCCTTTTTCCTTTGCAGAAATGGTCTGCAGAGCTGCTGGACCCAGCCAAGTCTAGTTCCCCAGTTTGCAGATAGAAGACTTGGGGCGGGGAAGAGAAGAGGAGGGAGAAAGAATTGGAGGGCTCTGGACAGCTGCAGTTCCCGGCACACCCTGAACCAAGGATACGGCGTGCAGGAAACTTCATACAAACCCAGGACCCAGCCTAATGTTGTTTCTCCCTCTGGATCCCTGCGCTCTGGGGGAGAGGGTGTCTGGCCCTGGGTTGGGCTCTGTGGGGGAAGGGGCAAACATGAACTGGATTGTGGTAGGGCTTTCTTTAACACTACTTTTGGGGGAATTTTTTGGGTGTGTGTGTGTTTGTATTGTTAGACATTGTTGCTAACAAGTATGTTAAAATAAATTTTAAAATATTGTATACAGAATTTCCCCAGGAGTAATATAAAGAAGTGACTGAAGTGAGAATTGTATAAAGGAATGGTGTTTGCTTACTAATTCCTAATTGTCCCTGATCACGTGTTTACCTTTGTTATTTTAAAAACACATTTTACAATGACAGTGATAGAAATAAACTCTTCTAATGACACAGAAAACTTTATTTATAAACATGTCTCAGAAAACTACAACATCCACTCATTGCCAGGCAGGTCAGCTGATACTGCCACACCAACACCCCAGTAACAACAGAACCAAACAGGGGAGGAAAAAAGTGCATGAACAAGTGCAAATAATTAAACTATTTACAAAACAGAACCTCTCCCCCACCACCACTGCATGTCCCCTGGCCCCCAGGTTTCCTTTCCCTTCTTGCCGCACATGAGTGGGGTGGAGGCATCCACAGGAAGGAGGTCAATATGGAGGACCGCACTGGTTTAAGTTGCCTGGCCCAGCCGCTATTGGGGCCTGACTGCATAGGTTACACAGTCATGAAGTTTTCCAAACTGTTTCTGGACTAAATCCCAGGATACTGCCCAGGGGTCTGAGGCTGTAATCTAGGTGAGGCAGCAGGAGTCGTTACCCTTTCAGCCATTACTGACATCAGCAACTCAAACTGTTCTCTCTGCTGACCTCTGTCCTCCTTTAGCAAGTGAAACAAGTGCCTGCTCCCGCACTGAAACCCTGTTCTCAGCTGTACAGCCTGCCTCAGCCTTTCCTCTTGATTCTCGCCATGCCTTGCCTTTAGCCATAAGTCCCTCTGTTTTTGGTACTGGACCCGCTTGTGGGCCCTATCCAGAATTTCAACCGTAAGTTCATCACAGAAATGCTTCCTCTTGGAATGGTCCTTGACAGTATGCTGGGCCAGGCTTGTACTACACGGTGGGCGAGCTGTTGAGGTTCTGCCGTCACTAGAGGTCGAGGGGCCTGGAATAGGACAAGACACAGAGTTATTGTCTGAAACAGCTCACTGCAGAAACAGAAAAAATTCTTTTGGAATTCCAAGGACAAAGTGTTACATTTCCAAACTGAACTTCAGTATACTGTGAGAGGGATGCGTCCGACCACAGATGCTCCCTGAACACAGCCTGGTTAATCATAGTGACAGTAATACTGAGACACTGGTAAGTTAAAAATTCAAAGTTGTTTTTTGTTTTCTAAAAATTGCATAACTACTTCGGGGGTGGGGGGGCACACGGGAAGAGGGAGGTCTATCAGTTGCCTTCCTACAAAGGCTTTTTCCTATCATTTCAGGCCTTCCACATTTTGGAGGACATAACCGTTCTTGTGGTGCCTGACTGGCAAAAGGAGATGATATTCAAAGCTGCCGGTGGGAAACCTGCAATGTATGCAGTGAAGGTATTCAACTAGTATTCAAGGTATTCATATAACGACTGAACAGCACATCTATGAGTGGAATGGCCTGGTGAGCTACCAAGGTGGGCCTAAAAAATACACTCTACCCCAAAACGTGATTACCTATCTGGAGTTCCCGCTTCAGGAAAAGTCTGCATCTATCAGCACCTAAGATTGGGTCACAATTCATGAGGGAATCAACAGGATGCTGCGTAAGTTCCACGTGGCTTAGCCAGTTATGATTACATGCAACACACAACTACACAACCATTACCCTCACCCCCTGGCATATTTCTGGATGCATTTTCAAACCTAGTCAAATTTGAGACAAATGTTTGTGTCACCTATGTACTGCTTGGACTACCTTTACCTGAAATGGACTAGATTTGTGAATGGAACACTTCCACCACCACCACTGTACCATTCACTCTTTCCAGAAGGCTTGTTACACCACTGGGTGGCTATAGAGTGGCATACTTACAGGTATTGCAGTGCAAGGTTATTATTTTTAAGCAACTAACAAAAATCTGTGCCTTTCTAGTAAAATAAATACTTTCAAGGCATTTTTATTGTTTTATTGTTTGTATTTCCTGGTCATCAATTTGAATTCCACATGGCGGGGGTGGGGGTGGGGGGAGGGAGGAAAAGTGTAGGGGGAAGAGAGGGGAAAACAGGCACACAACTGCCATTAGCAGATACATGCTGCTAACCAGGGCTTTTAATAGCTTTTGCAGTGCTTCATACAACCGAAATCTATCCCATTCCTATATGAAACATTAGATGGAGCCAGAAACTTACCAGGCTTCAAGGCAGCTTCTGTGTAGTCTGTTGTCTGCAGGCTCTGCAGCCAGGTTGTTCCCCGGGTGGACATCAAACAGCTCCTCCAAGTACAACAGGATGTGCTGCTCCTGCATCAAAGCCTCCTCTTGGACTCATTTCAGCAACAGAATCACTTTGTGGGCCTCTCTCTGCACCTGCTGCTGGTTCCCATAGCACCCCATGCTGGATTCTGGGGACAGCAGGGCACCATCCCAGCTGACTAGTTCATCATGCACCACCGCTGGCTCTGCGCTTGTCAAACTCCTCAGAAAATAGGCATAATGTTGGTGAGTTGCCAGAGGTGTGTTTCTGGTCCCTGGTTTTCCTGTACAGTCTAGAGATGCTTAATCCACTCCCTGTACTGGTCACCAGCCCAGTATATTTGCATACTGGTGTAAGGGGTCATCTACACTTTGGGTAAGGAGAATCCAGAAACACTGTGGCACCCCATCCCCTCAGTGATATTAAATTTTTGCAGTGTAAATAGAACGCTGTTTTAATCATGTTCCTTATACAAAATCCCTCATATGCCAGTCCACACAGGGAGAACTAGCAATAGTTCTCAACATCCAAAATAGACACATTGTTGACATGAAGTTAGATTCTTGTCTAATGGACAACAGTATGCAAAATCCTTTTACTGAAAAAGCCCAGACTGGCAATCTGGGTCAGGCACAGAGACACCGCATGATTAAAAAAGCACCTCTTTCTAAAGAACTACCATTGGAGGAAAAGTTTCCCCACATCTCTAACAGCTAGTGTTTTCTCCAGCTGTCAGAGATAAGATTTCAACAAACCATATTCATATTCACTGTACTGAGATGAGAGACATTACAAAGCCAGGTATTTTCCTTGTCCATCTGCTGGTAAGAAACATTTTACCAATTGTCTTAGGCAACATACAGGATATTGGTGTATATATAATGGTGTATGTAATGCCTTTAAAAAAAGTCTCCCCCTACAATCTAGCCCAGGGGTTCTCAACATTTTCCTTTCTGAGTCGCACCCACCAACATATTATAAAAACACCACAGCCCAGCTATGCTACAACTGGTTTTCTGCATATAAAAGCTAGGGCAGACGTTAGGAGGTAGCAAGCAGGGCAACTGCCTAGTGCCCCACACTACATGGGCACTGTGAAGCTACATTCCTCAGAGCCCAGGGCTTCAGACCCATGCGATGGGGCTTCAACTTTTTGCCCTGGGCCCCAGCAAGTCTAATGTTGGCCCTGCTTGGCGTTTCCCCACCCCCCTCTCCGCCCCAAATTTGCTTGCACTCCCCACCCCCCCGAGGGACCCCGGTTTAGAACCACTGATCTATCCAATCTACAGATTTGCCTGATTTAGTTATACAAAATGCTTATTCCAAAGGATTCTTTGGCAGTTGAGGCAGAGAACCAACCAGCATTGAAGGAGCACAGGTAGAGGAATATTGTTAGAGATTTTTCTGTAGTTATTAAAATAATGAAACACTGATTAGAACCCAGGTCTCTTGGGTTCCAGTTCAGTGCCCATCCCTGGATGATGCACATTTAAACTTCTCCACTTTTATCTTCTCCATACCCACCTTTCTGTGTTTCTGTATCTATACCTCAACCTTGAACTCTTGCTGATCTGCAATAGAACTATATCAAACTGAGCTAACTGCTATCTGGAAGTACACATAATCCTGCCTTAGCGTTTGCTGCTAACATATTCTGCTCTGGATAGATTCTAATTAAAGAACACGAACAAAGACTTCAATACGCTTGACTATTCCTGAGAATATTTTACATTTATTTCCAAAATCAACTCTGTTGGACTCAGTCTGAAAACTTATCTACCTCTTATTGCATCTTTCCTCAGAGATGACCGATCATATTCAGGTCTCAAAGAGATATGGAAGTCTGGATTTCCATTAAAAAAATATGAACGGGATCAGGGAACTATACAGATTATCCTCAGCTCTTGGTAAAACATAGTATGTTAGATTCAAGTGTTGGTAGTGTTGTCTGCCACAATTTACAGGTTATTAAGGTTTTATTTAAGATCTCTCACGTTTTCCTGGCTCAAGGCAGGGGCTAGAAGGTGACTATTGACATGGGGAGTAGTACAAAAATAGGTAACAACCAATATCACTGCTATACTGAGATGTTGCACCAGGTGAATACAGAGGAAGGGACTGGATGTTAGGGCTGGATCTATATTGACTCATTCTGAAAAGGTGCAGTTTTACCTCATGCCCACACTAATGCTCTTCTAAACTTTCAGTTGCAATGCCTTCTGGTTACCTAATTCCAGTTATTGGCACAGCTCCCAGAAGCAATGGATGCAGGAACACTTCAAAAGGCAACTGGTGCACTGTGGGAGTAGTTGACCCATCTGGACCATTTCAGTTTGAACCATTTTAATGACATTCATATTGGCATTAAACCAATGCTAGCTGAAACAGTTCAGGCTAAACTGGTAGTTAGACACACTGAAAGCAAGCCTAATCCAAAAGGTATATGGCAAGCAGACAGTTTAATATCCATTATGCGTTACATGTATGCTACAAGGAACCACGTTACTCTAGCCTGTGTACGAGCAGCTACGCTGCAAGCCCTTACCCAAGTTATGGTGCGCTCCCCCCCATGTGCGTCATCAGGGCTTTCTGGGGATATGTCCCACGGTTCTTTGTGCTGCAATAAACTGTGCAACCGATTCTTTCCCAGTGAACTGTGAGAGAATTTGTCTGTCCTCCTTGGCACACTGGAGGAAACTGAGAGAAGACAATGGAGGACTATCAGCACTCTGAGGGCTTGTCTTCACTACCCGCCGGATCGGCAGGTAGCAATCGATCTTTCGGGGATCGATTTTTCGCGTCTCGTTTAGACGCGATTAATCGATCCCCGAAAGCGCTCCCCGTCGGCTCCGGAAATCCACCTCATCGAAAGGTGGAAGCGGAGTCGACGGGGGAGCGGCAGCGATCGACTCGCCGCCGTCCTCATGGCCAGGTAAGTCGATTACGATACGCCGACTTCAGCTACGCTATTCACGTAGCTGAAGCTGCGTATCGTAGATCGACCCCCTCCCCTAGTGTAGCCCTGGGCTAAATGATTTAGCCTGCATTCTCACAGCACAGGAGGAGTACTACAGGCTCAACTGAAACCAGAGCCCAAGCCCTACTCCCTATGCACCCTGCCATGCTAGCTGGCCTGGCTGAACACAAGACTAAATTCAGGTGAGATGTTCGTGGCATGGATGGAAGGGTTGGGACAACACACAAGAACAAACCTAGCTTAACTCTTCTCATTTAGCCCAGACTCTTACCTTGGTTTTAGCCAAGCCTCTCTATCATGCATAAAAAGCCTTTTATATTGATTTGTCAGGCTTGCTTACCCAGGTGGGGGTATAAGTTGTGACAAAGTTCCTCCTCTACCTCGGTGGGTCCTGCGCTTATTGGCGGATTCTGCTTGCCTCAGAGATCTTCCCCTCTAGTAGAATCCATAGTCCAGGTTAACTCCTCCTGTGTCTGATCAGGAGTTGGGAGTTTTGGGGGGAACCCGGGCCTGCCCTCTACTCCGGGTTCCAGCCCAGGGCCCTGTGGATTGCTGCTGTTTAGAGTGCCTCCTGGAACAACTGCACGACAGCTACAACTCCCTGGGCTACTTCCCCATGGACTCCTCCCAACATCATCTTTATCCTCACCACAGGATCTTCCAGCAGTACACCCTCTTGCTCCCAGCTCCTCACATGCAACCTCCTTCCACAGCTCCTGACATGCGCCCCTCACTGACTCACTGGGAGGCTTTTAACTAGTTTCAGCCAGCCCCTGATTGGCTGCAGGTGTCTCAATTAACCTCCCTGCCTTCTGGACAGTTCTTAATTGGCCCCAGGTGTCTTGATTAACCTGGAGCAACTGCCATAAGGTATCAGGGATTTGTTTAGCCTGTGGCTAACATACTGGTTCCTTACCACTTTCCTATAGCCCTCTGGCCTTGCCCCATTGTTATTCCTAGTGAGAAATTGCAACATAAGTGATAGGATTTTGCTCATTTATGGCCAATGCAATTATTATGAAGAATATGGTGTACTGTGGGGTGACGTTTAGGCCACTTAAGTGTAGAAGCCACACCATTTTCCCAGCCACTTTTTTCCCCCGCTTCCTCCTCCATCACATGCATTTCAAGATGGATTCCAATCAAGGAGAAAAGAAGTAAATATGCAACTAGTGATTTATTCTATCTGAGATGTAACTGAATACTGCTAACCGATTTATTCACAACTGAGATTACAAGATGAGCGATGCCTGCAGGCACAGGGATGCATGCAGCATAAACACATATGCATAGCTATGTGTACACACACTGAACTCTTCATACTGGCACAGTATTAAAGCATTGTCCAAGACAGACAGGACTTTACGTCCTAATGTATGATTTATGGCTATATTAAGTGAAAGCAGGATGAATAAAAATCAATGATTAAAAAAAAAAAGATTTTTTTTTATAAAATGCTTTGAGGAAAAAACCTTTTTAAAGATAGTTTTACTTAAGATACATTATAGCTCAAAGGTATCTCATTGTGGAATAGGGATTATAAATTCTAATTCTATAGTATGAGACATATGCATGTAATGTTTAAGTTTTGTAAAGGAGTTTCAACAGTTCATAGATTAGGGACCCAATCTTATGGGGGTTCCAGGGGCTTCTGTACAGATTATTTAGGTTAATCTTTCTATCTACCCAATGGGACTCAGTGCTCAGTCTAGAAGATACCATCAGAGATGCTTCATTTTGAGGTTCTCAAACTGTGGATGTGTGTCTCCAGAGGTAACATGCTTGTTAACAGCAAAAATGTTTTTAAATAAATAAATATATAGACGTGAGAAGTAACAGGCCTCAACCCTACTGTCCCTCTGCAAATTTGTGTACCCAGTCACTTACATCTCTCTAAAAGTGCAAAGTTTCAAAAAGTTCAATTAATAGAAGATTGTTGGGGGCGGAATAGATCTGGACAAGGAGAAGTCTGGAGATAAATGTGAGATGGGATAGACAGGCAGTAGAAACAAAAGTGGAACTGTTTGAGCAGCATATTCCAGAAGTCTTGAGGTCTTTGAGTGTAGCCTTCATTTATTTGAGATCGACCATATCATTCTCTCACTAGAAGGGAAAACCTATAATGGCAGCAGGCTGTAAAAGAGGCCCAGTTTGGGAATAAGAACCATTCAACAAATAGATGTTTGCTGATGTTTTAAAGAAAGTCTCACCAGTGAACTGGTGGAAGTCACTTATGCACTTGGATTCAGAGACTGTCAACAGCAGTAGCTTCTTCTGCCGGTGCAGAAAGAATATTTTCTTCCTTTGGACTAATTCATTCCAAACTGAGAAATCATTTGGGACTTGAAAAAGCAGGAAAGCTTGTTTTTCTTTTCCGGATTATGAACGAACAGGAAAATGAAGGTGAAGATGACTAAGCTGCAGAAGCCAATATTTTAAGTTTCTCATATTGACCTGGCTGACAGTCCGTTTAATTTGTTTGTTTGTTTTTAATTTCATTTAACTATTTTAGTTAAACAATTTTAACAAAAACAAACCTGCTTTTAAAAAACTTGAATGTTTAACTAAATTCAAAAATTCATCTGCTTGTTTTGTTAAAATATTATATGTTTGCTGTTAAAGAAAATAATCCAGAATACATAACGTTGTTTTAGTTCAATAAAACAATTTAAATGTCTATCTGGTGATGTTCTCCCCCTAATACAGCATGGCAAGAAAATCCTCCAAATATTATTGATTAACTTGTTGACTTGGAGATAGTTCACCTCCCAGTGACTTCATAAATATCTGCTTCAATTATCTTTGGTAAATGAAATAACCAATCATTCATTTTCTGATATAGCTGTAAAACTAATGTGAAAAGTTTTCAAAATAAATCACTTTTAAAAATGTATCGTGTGTACCTCCTAAAAATGAAACCTACATCTATCTCTGAGTTGTGAAGAATATGTATTAAGGTTATAACAACCAAGAATGCACTTTTATGTAGAAATCCATGATTAAATCGAGTCTTCCTGACTAGTGATTTAAATGATTCAAATCAAATCCACCCTGAGTGAAAGTCTCTTGGTACTGGCAACCCAATGTACAGGTGCTGTGAAAAGGCATATCCATTGTAAGCAAGTTCCTGCATCCTATTTCAGCATGCTTTTTGTGTTCACTGAGACTTGGGTCCACCCCCAGAAGATTATACTTGTGAACTTTTCATACAGGGAAACCTCAAGACAGTCCATGAGATGCCTATGTAGGACAAACCCTCCCCACCCCACAGCTTACTAGTCCTCTAGTCATCACTCACTGGTCAGTCACCAGGCAAGGAAATACCTCTTTGACATAGACAGATGGCCGTCTACCACAGGCCTGGAAAAGTTCCCTCTTCCAATCCTGAATCTCCAGCAGATTAAAATCTTCTAATGACACCACTACCTGAAATAGTGTTAAGTCCAGAACTGGTAAAAGGTCCCTGGTTTATGGGCACCAAACCCATCCAGGTCAAAACATATTTTTTATTTTAAAAAATTCCAAGATTCTCCATGGTATTGGGGGGGCTGGTGACCTGAGCTGCAGCTGCTTATCAACAGGCAAATATGGAGAAAGGAAATAAAGGTGGGTATGGAGAAGATAGAAGTATCAATTTTGTGGCCTTACTGTAACACAATGTTAAGTGATATTTTTATTTCCCCGGGGGGGGGGGGGGGGGGGGAGGCACTTTTATTGCCTTTGCAAGGCTGTACACATCTGCTGCACCAAGCAGCCTCCAACGGCTTTTGGGATGAGGGCCCTGAACTAGCAGGGAAAAAGAAAAATGTTCCAAAGATGACCAGCTGCAGGATATCCAAAATGACTTTAGCCACAGGTCGCATCAGCAGCGAGAATTCCAGAGGCAGCTGTTGGAGCAGGACAGGGAGATGAAGGAGCATGACTGGCAGCAGCAGAAAATGTTCAAGCAGCTGCTTAGCCTGATGACCAGTACCTTCACCAGTGGACTCTCCTCCATGCTACCATACGTGGCAGCCAATGTACCACGTGACAATTCTGGAGTGGGGTTAGCAATGTGGCAGTCAAACTCCTAGAATAGAAGCGAGTATGGATATATGTATTCTGTTCATCCTACCGCCATGCAACTACAGGAAAGGTAGTACAAGAACACTGGTGATGTGCAATTCTATCAACAGTGACATCACACTGATTTACTTTGTTTTCACTGCACATTTCACTCAACATTTGCACTCTGGACAGTAGCAGCTGGATTAGTAAAAGCAAATGCAGCCGAAGTATTTGATTGAACAATCCACAGGTGAGTGTGTGGCAGAAAGCTTAAATCAAAAGCTTTTAATTCTCAGAACAGCAGCAAACATGTACTGTGTAAACTTACACAACACTTTACAGCCTCACATTTTCCCTCACAAAGCAGGATGTGGGCACACAAGCCATCCCTTACTTCCCTTGCTCTCCCAGCCCCAGTGATCAAAGGCGCACTCTTAGGTTCTGATGTACAGGCAGCCAATCTTCAACCCATTCCTGGAGAATGCTCTCCCCATTATGCTTGCAGATGTTGTGGAGTGCACAGCATGTCCCAATAACACAAATGTAATTGGGCATACTGCATCCAAACAGATTTGCAAGCAGTGCCAAATTACCATCAGTCGTCCAAATGTACATTCTACCACCATCCTGCAACTGCTTAATATGCAAATTACTCTGAGTGCACTCTTACATCAGGGCACAACTTCACGTGCACCTTGGGGGGGGGGGGGGGGGGGGGGAGGAGATGGTCCTAGTTGACATAAAACTGGTTAGCAACCAACCTGTAGCAATCTGAGGTAAAAGCCTACTTCTGGACTCCCTCATCTGCTTGTCCTAACACTGGAGGGTTGGGTTTGCATGACAGTGTAGACCCACTCTGTACTTGTGCTCCTGATCCAGCATCAGGTCAACATAGGAGAATCTACAGCGATTACAACCTGCATCAGCTGTCTCAATTCTGCTGTGTCCACACCAAGGCCTGCTGACACCTTCTGGTGGCCACTGGCAGCTTCCAAAATGCTCTCTACCAAGTCTCATGCCCTCTAACTGCCTCCAGTTGTGAAAACAGGTGTTGGATTAACAGGACAACCGCTGGAACAAGTCATCATCCTGATCTGGATCAGTGCCTTGACTGTGGCTGGAACAGAGGTGAAGATGGAAATGAGGAGTGTGCAATGTCAGAAGTGTTTAAATTATCTGTGTTGGTGAGCAAAGAACTCTTCCACACAGGGACCTGGGAGGGACAGATAATTTCTTCCAAAATACACCACAAAACAATTCATGGAGTGGTACTGCACTAAGAACCATGGGATATGCCCTTGGAAATTCTACCATGTAACCAGGATGCATGCACCTACCAGATATGCCTCGAGTGTGGCTTAGCAGCATGGATTCTTGCAGGCAGGGTTAACTAACCCAGGTACTCATACTCAGGTAATCTCCGTGAAGACTACAAAAGCTGCCTCAGTAGGGAAAAGATAAACAGCAAGGTGATAAGCTGATGGCAAAATAAAAAGGAGCATGCCAAAGAAGCCTACAGGCACCAACGATTAGTAAATGTCAGAACACCAAAGTGCCAACAAAAAAAATCAAGTGCCACCGAGTGCCAAAGTACTGACAAAAGTCAAGCACTGAAGAATTGCACCAAACATCAGAAGCCAAGATATATAAACTTCAATAAGTTTCAGACTTGACTGAAAGACAAAGTTGGTATTGAGAAAGGATACCTCAAGCAATTACTGGGATCCAGAGAAGAGCTACAACTGCTGACGTGTTACAGCTCCTCTACAGTTAAGGAGGAACTAACTGAATTGTTTTCAGGGCAGCAAGTATATACAGCAGAGGGAGTCACATGAAACAACAAGTGGGAACCTGACTCACATTATTCTTTACTACCACTGCCCTCACAGGTTAAGAGTTTGGGGAGATTCTACCAGTTCTCCACTCGAGTTAAACACAAGAGTATCATGCACAGATCTATTTAGAGAAAGCTAAATTTTTAACCCACTATGTCAGGAGTCAGACTGATCCAGTTCATGGCAGTTTGAAGAACTGGTACTTCTCTCTGATGGCTGATGTTCTGGGCTCTAAAATCTACACTTTCATTTTATAAGTGTTCAGCTCTTATACTTCCAAAGACATTGTTTTTCCCTATTAATATCTACCTGACCCTACAGACATGGAACAGCTCAGAGAAATGTGAACTGCCTCACTGATCTCAATAGGTTAACTAAGGTACAGTATAACGAAAATTTTAAATGTACGCATTGTTAGCTATTGCACTGCTGATTACAACATACAAGGAATGAGAGGGGTGAGATCATAATACAAAGAATGGTGTCTCATGGGTGGAACTGGGACAGTATTAATACTTTTCTCTCTATCTGATTTGACCCCTTCAGATAATGCCACCCATCCTCAACCCCCTCATATAGAGAAATGCTTTGATCCAGGTGGCTAAGTTTGAAAATTATAATCAAACAGAAGGGCAACTTTTTCTTACATAAAAAGCCACAGTTTGTAGCCATTACAATGCATTATGACAATGTCACATCAAGAGGCTGACGTAACCTGAACGTGCATGAAAGAAACAGCTACAAACCTAGAGGGGTCAATCTCAACTGACGTTCATGACAATGCTATTAAAATTATAGTTGGACTCTAATCATTGTAATTTCTTATCTCTGAAGTAATAATGGTGTCATGCTTCAAATTAATTGCTATAGCCTCTTTTCAATAATATAAATATATTTTCATCAATATGCTAGCACAGACCCAGAGCAAGAACTAAATGACAGTTATGACAAAAAAGTCTAAAATTTAATATCTAGCTCTATCTCTCATCTCCTAGGTTAGCTAAAAAACAAAGAAAATGAGTGGAACACGTTTAAACACACACTAAGAGCTATACTAATCCATCTACAGGAGCATTCAGCATGTATGTTCCAACCAACCTTTTAAAGAAAGTCTCTAATGAGCAGACTCATCTGATGAATATATCATCGTATGACAGAAGCCAGAAGTCTACTGTCAACCCATAGTATCTGTAATTTCACCAAAAGATGAATTATAGGATATATACATTTAATGTTTTCATTAGTTACAGTCAAGAAGCATTAGTAAAAAGTCTGTTATATAAATCTGAGGAGAAAGGTCCAAAATCATACAGTTTATGAACTGGAATGCATGATTACAAAACACTCAGATGTTGTTTACACTAAAGGACTGTAAATTCATCGACAAATCCTACTGTCCTGCTGCTGGCTACATACTTCCAAATGTTACAAATATAACTGCATGAAAATTTAACAGACTACATTTTAACAGTTTTCCTTTGAATTTATGTACACACACATCTAGACAAAGTGAAAGGTATAATAGCTAAAAACTAAAATCCATTTATTACTCATCTGCAACTGTACAAAAAGTTATTCTACTCAAGAATTTCAGTCCAAAGACTGTTAGGAACATGCAACTATGGATGGGAGCTTGCTTCAGAATTACTTCAATTCAACTTGATCAGCCATTTCCCATGATCTCACTGCAGCCATCAACATAGAAAAAAATCTTTCCAACACCATTTGTTTCTGTACTCTTAAAAACATGATCTAAAGAGTCATTCCTTACTGGCGATTGGAGAAAGAGGGCAAGAAAAAAAGCTATATCATGGAATTAAACAACTCCTATTACTGTAACCACCGTTACATAAATTACCAAAGAGCAAGTGAGGTAAAATGTACCTAAGTTACTCTGGACAAGGGGTCTGAAGGAAAGAAAAATGGGAATAAGCAAAAAATAAAACCCAAAACATTAAAGAAAAGATCTATGCTTTAATATGAAGTTTTAAGAGAACAAAAAAATTACAAATATGAGAATTCTAGCTAATTGTACCCCAAAGGAAGACATGTTGAGAAGTTTGTTTTCACATTCCAGAAGTTTATATTTTGTCACTCATTTTGCTAGTTTTTCAAGCAAACTGCAAGAATTCACGGACAGAACTAGAATCTCATGGGATTAGGGTTCAGAAGAATAGACTTGTTACAAGATGCTAACTTATCCAGACAGTAAATAGTATATGCATGTCTAAATACCTCCTCCTCACCCCAATTTCAACATAGTGTCTAGTTCCCGTTACACAATTTTAGAAATACAGGTGCCACTGACGAAGAGGAACAAGGGTCTGAGAGCTCCTATCATTAATGCTGAAGCCATTTAAGATGAAAAACTAGGCAAATTGTTGTCCAGGACACACATCCATGGCCATTCCACTCACTGGTTAAGTGAAAGGCCCCAGAGACGTTAGTCTTAATTGTACTGTGTTTTTAAGGTTGCTCAGCTTATCGCCTGTGATGGCATATTCCACTACGAAGGACCTTCCACAAGAATGAATTATGAGATGAAAGATGGCATTATGGTTAAAGGCATTGGTTTGGGACTCAGGAGAGATGGGCTCAATTTTTAATTCTGCCAGAAAATTCCTGGGTAACACGGGCAAAATCACCTACTCTCTAAAGTGAAGTTACTACTAATTCTTTATCTCACAGGGCAGGGGAGTTAGACAGATGTATTCATGTGGTTTGATAAAAAAGGCGCTGAACTAGGTCTCCTGAGACCTAGATTCTATTCCTGGTTCTACCAGGGACCTACTGTCTCACCTTGGGCAAGTCACTTCGCTCTGTGCTTGTTTTCCCTCCCACTCTTTGCCTATATTGTTCATTTAGATTGGAAACTACCGGGGTTAGTGACTGTCTATGTGTTAGTACTGCATCTATCACAATGAAGCCCTGATCTTGGCTGGGAGTTCTAGACACTACTGAAATATAAGTAACAACTTTTGTGAGGCTTTCAAATACGGTGCTGATCACAGACAAATAGTTAAGATAGAGGTTGGGGTTTGTCAGCCACAGCATCCTCAAATGCAGCTGAAGGTTGGGATGTGTAACAACAAGCAATCTCTATAGCTTAAAAAATGAGGACCAGGATCTTGAAATGGACAGTGCAGCATGAAGTGCTCTCAGTGTTTTTTTCTAAGACAGGAGCTGGCCTGCCACATATCTAAACAGCTGTAGTTTCCAGACACTCTTAGAGGTTAGCCCCAAGTCAGAAGCATTGCACCATCTTACTCTGAGGTGGCAAAGGCATGCAACACTGTAGCCAAATCACGATTCAGGTGAAGATCAAAATAATAGTATTTCTAGTAATCACTGCTAAGGACCCCATACAGATCCCCTCCCCCAAGAGAGCACAAACTTGGTAACTGGAGACAGATGCTACCAGCAAACACTGCTGTCAATTCTTCAGAGTGCTTCATCCTGCCAACCAACACTAGCTCCATTTACTTAGAGCAGAGGTTCTCATAGTGTGGAATGTATTCTGGGAGGGGCGTGAGAAGCTTTAGGGGGAAAAAAACGACTTACTGCGCACACCTTCCCACAGCAACGAATAATTAGCAAAGCTGATTCCTCCATACATGGATTCTACCCAGCACCCACAAGTTTTGAGTTTGTTTTTAATTCTACTTACTCTGTTCAGTCTAGTGATTCGAAAGTTCAAAAGAACCATTTAATGCAAGAAGTGAACTAAAATGTATTTTAAATCAAATGTATTTGTAAATGTTGCTAATACATTAGGCTTCCATGTGTTTTGTAAGATGTTAAAACAATTTACATACTGTTTCAATACAGGCTAAAATAATTATAAGATACGAATACTAAAGTTTTCCTTTTAACTTAATCCTATTGAATTTTAAACCCACATTTCTAGGATGAATCAATTCTATGTCTATGAAATTATGTGGTCCAACCAAGGAAAAAAAAAAAATCTTTGATCCACCACTTATCAGAGGGGTAGCCCTGTTAGTCTGTATCCACAAAAACAAGGAGTCTGGTGGCACCTTGAAGACTAACAGATTTATTTGGGCATAAGCTTTCATGGGTCAAAAACCCACTTCCTCAGCCCCACTTCTCCATGCATCTGAAGAAGTGGGTTTTCGACTCAGGAAAGCTTATACCCAAATAAATCTGTTAGTCTTTAATGTGCCCCCGGACGCCTCGTTTTTGTGACCCACCACTGTGATCTATCAATATGGCAAGGCACATGTATCACCTGAAGGTCAGTCAAATTTTTCCTATCAATTTTGTTGAACTGCTGCCTACCAGCTTCTTTTTCCTAATGAAAAACCCACCCCTAAACGCTTCCTATTCAAATCCCTAAATGTCTCTGCTGTGATAAGGTAGCAACGGGAAAAGTGAAAGCAAAAGTTGATAGGCAAAGCAAGTTATCATCTAAGGCAGGCCTGCACCACATGCGGCCCGCGGGTGAGTAGGTGGGCTCACTTGCCGCCCGCGGGGGGGAGGAGAGTGTGAGTAGGCAAGCGGTGGGGTGAGGCAAGCCAACGGCCGGCTGGGGGGCCGGCGGGTGGGTGGGTGAGGTGGTGAAAAGGGGTGTGATGGTGGGGCTGAGTGGGGAGGGGGCGGGTCCTATTTTACTGCTGTGATCTGGTCACCCTATGCATGCTGTTTCTTTCCCCCTCTACAGGCTTCCAGACCCCAGCACTGGGGAAGCAGGGGTTGTTTCCACGGCGCTGAGCGGGAGGGGGGGGGAGGTTGTTTCCGGGGCCAGGGGATTTCAGCCCTCAGCTGCTTTCTTTGGAGTAATATGGCCCTCACCACTTTATGAGTTGTGCAGGCCTGAGCTAAGGTGACTGACTGCTGGTACTATGGCAGATAGGCCAGCTCCTATCATTGCAGCAGAATTCCTAGCAAGTGAATGTAGACTAAGCTAAATTTAGGACGAACAAATATTACCAAGTAGACAACCCCACACTTTAAAGTCAGTCTGAAATACAGTCAGTTTCCAAAGTGAGGTAAACCAAGCTTTAGTTCTCACACTTGTCTGAATCCTCCTGCCCATTTTGGTAGTTACACATCACATGTTTCTATTTAATGTATTTACTCTAGGCTGCTGCTGTGAAAAAGCCACAAACAGCAACGTACCTGCTCCACTGCAAAACGGAATATACACAAAACAATGTCAAATACCGAAAGTAAACACCTAAAGGTGAAACGAGTCTCTAGCCTGTGTTATCTTCAGTACCACTAACAAACATGAGCGGTCAAAAAAGCGTTATTGTAAAGCGGAAGGTGGCCTTTTAATTAGTCCCACCCGCTGACTAACTCCCTCCGAAAAGAGAGAAACCCGCTGGCGCAGCTAGGAGACGTCTCCACGCCCAGCAGGGCGCAGTACGGCTAGAGAAACTCTGAGCCTGGCATAGCGCATCCCCGGGGACCCACCCGCAGCACCGTCCTTCCCCCAGCGCGCCAAGGCAGGGATGGGGGCCGAGCCCGCAGCAGCGCCGCAGCTCGCAGCCCGGGCCCGCTCCCCACACAACGCGCGGGCCCCGGGCGATATGTGCCCAGCAGTGGAGGCGGCGGGTCCCCGGGGAAAGGCCTCGCGCCGCGCGGAGCGGGCGATGCCGCCGTCCGGGGGGTGGGGCAGCGAGGCGGAGAGGGCGCAGAGCGGCCGCCCCCTCAGCCCCAGCCCCCTCGGCAGAGCAGGGCCCGCGGGGCTCCTGCTTCTCCCGGCGGCCAGCGCCGAGGGACGGAGGCGGGGGGGGGGGGGGGGGGGGGGGGGGGGGGGGGGGGGGGGGGTGAGCGCCAGGCCGGGGCGAGCCAGCGGCATGGGGCGGGCTCGGCCTGCCCGGTGCCGACCTCACCTTTGCGCAGCTCCCGCTCCCAGACGGTGACGATGAGCCCCGAGTGCTTGCGGTGGTGGATGAGCCAGAGGCTCAGCGTCTGCACGCTCTGCTGGGAGTTACTGAGCTCCGAGAGCTTCCGCTCCAGCGCCGCCTCCGAGAACGCCGACATCGCGCCCCCACAGCGCCCCGCGCGCACACACCGCCCGGCGGGGCCCGCGCCTGACACGCCCGCCGGCCCCGGCCCCACGCAACCAAAATGGCGGCGGTCCAGAGCCCGACTCTCTCCGCCCTGCCTCCTTGCGTCACTACCGGGGCGGGTCCTGCGCGAGGGGCGGGGTCGAACGTCCCACATCCGGGTGAAAGCCAAGCCCCGGCCCGCGGTGAGGAGGTGCCTCAGCAGGGCGGTGGGGGAGGGGTTGGAGAGACGGAGTCTGAGTGACAGTGCGGGGCGCCGTGAGCCCTGCGTCCATCCCCGCGGCTTGGGCCGCCGCCGCCCCGAGACACACGGACTAAGTCGGGGCCCGGGGGGTGGAGCGTTTGGTACCAAACGTGGAGACGCAGGTGAAATGTGTCAGGGACCATGGGGGGAACATTTCACTAGTTTGGACCCGCCTCGTGGCTCATGTACATTGTTCACTGACATTACACTGGACACGCCTGGCCCTCTCTGGCAGTTGCCATCCCTCGAAGAGCCATTTTCTGCAGCCCTTGACGCAGGGCGAGCGCAGGACCGCTAACCACGAAAGTTAAAAACGTCATGTCATAGCCCACGCCCCCAAAATGATATGAGTGCGCCCTGTGTAGAAGTATCTTCTTACCCTATGTTCCATTCTATGCATCCGAGGAAGTGGACTGTAGCGCACGAAAGCGCATGCTCAAATAAATTTGTTAGTCTCCAAGGTGCCCACACGTACTCCTCCTCTTCCAAAAGCCATGACATTTTTTGGAAAATAAAATAGGGGTTTGGGCTTGTTTTTTGGTCTCTCTTCTGTTTTTTGAACTCCCCACACCCACCCCTAGCACAGGTCTGCAACAATTAGTGTTGCCCCCTGTTCTCCCAAATGTATTGACTTTCAGGTGATCTAGGCTCCCACGACAGGGGCACTGCCTGTTGGCAAAGGGCCTCCAGCTTATCCCCATACCTTAAAATTCTAATTATTTAAGTCTGCACCTCTCCAACCCCACAGCGGCCATCCCTTGGCCAAGAAGTTAATTACATACCTCACTTCTCACATCAATTCTACACTCCACAACCCTGACCCCCTCATTCCTACATCAATTCTGCCTCCACTGCTGTAGCTCCTGGGGGAGGAGGGGTGATTCAATAGGTGCAGCCCCAGGGGGGTCTTCCTCATCCACTCCTAGGCCTTTGGGCGGACAGATGATTTTTCTTGGCTGACTACAGCAGAGAGAAAATCTATATGACAGGTCTTCCTCACTTGCAGGTATTGCTCAAACTATGGGACAATATTGGGAATTCTTGGACCAGGACAGATTTAGTTAAGACAACAAGCATAGCCAACATTTTCCCCATGTCACTTCCTAAGAGGGACCACAGTGCTCAAACGTAATGGTTAGAACCCTTGGATAGGCAAGCAGCGCTTCATTGGACTGTGATTCTGATTCCATGACCTCTCTCTCAGTAGCGTAGCCAGGACTTGAGCACTGGGGGAGCGGCGCTATAAAAAGGCGCCTCCCGCTCCCCCTGTGCTCACCCTGCAGCGCTTTAAAGGGCCCGGGGATCCAGCTGCTGTGGAGCCCCAGGCCCTTTAAAGCACTGCCGCCGGAGCTCCGGCGGCACTTTAAAAGGCCCGGGGCTCCCCGCAGCGGCAAGAGCCGCTGGCAGGGCCGGCACACCCACTAGGCGACCCTAGGTGGTCGCCTAGGGTGCCAAGATTTGGTGGGCGGCGGGCAGCTTCCCGCTGCCTCCCCGCTCAGCTGCTGAGCAGAGAGACAAGGGGCGGCTTGCTGCAGCTGCCCCTTGTCTCCCAGCTCAGCGGGGAGACAAGGGGCGGCTTGCTGCGGCTGCCCCTTGTCTCCCCGCTGAGCTGGGAGACAAGGGGCGGGTTGCCGGGGCTGCCCCTCGTCTCCCCGCTGAGCTGGGAGACAAGGGGCGGGTTGCCGGGGCTGCCCCTCGTCTCCCCGCTGAGCTGGGAGACAAGGGGCGGGTTGCCGGGGCTGCCCCTCGTCTCCCCGCTGAGCTGCTGAGCGGGGAGACAAGGGGCGGCTTGCTGCGGCTGGAGCCGCGGGCCTTTTAAAGCGCCCCCCCTTCCGCCCAGCTCTGGCAGCGGGCCTGGGGGTGGGGGGGCGCTTTAAAAGGCCCGTGACTCCCCACAGCAGCAGGAGCCGCAAGCCTTTTAAAGCGCTGCCCTAGCGCCGCTTTTCCTCATAGGGGAAGCAGCCACTCCCCCTGCTCCCCCCCTGGCTACGCTACTGCTCTCTCTACCTCTACTTCAGAGTATCCTTTTCAACCATAGTCTTTCTAAAGAAACTCCAGATAAGGCTTTTCCCAGTTCCAGGAATGTCATCATTATAACTTTAGGTAATATCTCTCTCAGAAATGTATTCATTTACTATTTCCTTAGATTTATACACACTGTCACCATCACTGTCACCGATCAGTCTATCAGCCCTCACAGAGAGAGCGCCGATCACAACACCTCAGACATGTTGTTCTAGCCAGTCCTCCAACTACCCGCTGGCCAGGCTGTCAGTAGCACCGAACACCCGACTGACATAGCGCACAGCAGCCTAGAACTTCTAAGCGATCCGCCAACCGCAGCCTCCTAAACAGCTAGGATTACAGGCACGCGCCACCACACCGGGCCATTTATACACACATCAATTCAAAAGAAGTGCCCATCCCTTGCTCTAGGAACTCCTTGATAATTTTAAGTACACAACCTTAAAATAGACCAGAGGTTCTCAAACTGTGGGTCAGGACCCAAAGTGGGTGACCCCATTTTAATGGGGTCGCCAGGGCTGGCTTAGAGTTACTGGGGCCTGGGGCCAAAGCCCAAGCCCGAGGGCTTCTGCCCTGGGCAGCAGGGCTCAGGTTACAGGCCCCGTGTCTGGGGCTGAAGCCCTTGGGCTTTGGCCCCCCCGGCCTGGGGTGGTGGGTCTTTGGCTTTGCCCCCGCCCCCTGCCACACACACACCCAGGATGGCGGGGCTTGGGCAGGCTCAGGCTCAGACCCCCTCCTGGGGTCCTGTAGTAATTTTTGTTGTCAGAAGGGGGTTGCGGTGCAATGAAGTTTGAGAACCCCTGAAATAAACTATACCCAGAACTAGCATTCAGTTATGAATAAGCTAGTGGCAGTAACCTTGCAGCAAAAAACATATTTAAGATTTTTGAAAACTCTCACAACATTTCCCCCTTCCCCCCTGTGCTAAGTATCATGGACCGCTGGTGGGATGTGGGCACTTGCAAAGGGGATTGGCAGAGGACACACTCCTGGGTATCCTTCCCTGGGAAATATTTCTAAAATACCTGTTTCTTAGGACAATCTGGTCTATTCCCAAGACAAAATGTTAGCTCTTCAGAAATATTTCTGTGAACCCCAGGAATAAGTAACCTTGAGCAAGGATGAGTTAGCAGAATTCAGAAATGGGAGGGACTAGCTTCACAAAAGTCAGGGAAATCATCCCCACCCTTCTTTCATTTTGGTGGCACAGTTTAAACTTGGAGATCCCATGAACCTCTAGGGAACCCTTCCAATATATCACTGATCATTTGCATTTTGAGTCAGCATGGATGAAATGAGGTCTGAAAACCTAATTTGTAGGGTTTTAATACTGTCATTTTGTTGTAATACTGTCATTTTTATTATGTACAGCAGAGGACACTATTGGCATAATTCAGAAGTGACTGCTCAGGTGAAACTGAGATTGAATGGATAGCTACACAGGAAGCAGGAAACTGATGAACACTAATTCAGCAGTTAACTCTCAATTAATGCTGCCTATTAGAAGTTATTCTGAAGTTACAGCTGAAACTTTGTAAACAAGAATATGTCACGTGGGACAGGCATTTTCCTAATGTAGCAAATGAGGAAACTGAAGCACAGAGAGATTAATTGTTCAAAATTATACCAAGTTGGAAAGGTCCTTTGTCCATATATCTTGTACTACAAACACAAAAGGGAGGCTTTGAAAATGTAGCCCAAAATTAGCTCCTGACCTCAAAAGATGGTGATTCATCTAGATTAGCTGTTCTTGAGAATAATTAAATTCCATTTACTGCTGAATACAGAGAGGGCATATCCCAGGCACAAATTTAAAATAAAATACTGAATCAGCCTAAGGACAGACAGCAAAAGAAAGCTTAAATGGAAGGAAAAATCCATGTTGAAGTCATCTATCCAAGCTGCATACTGGAGCCAAATACTTTTTTATATAAATTCCTAACTTAAAGCACTTTGCATTTTAATTTAATTAATTAAAGATGGAAATAAATTGCTGCATTTCATATTAAGAACAGCCCTTTCTGAAGCCATGCAGATTGTCACAATTGTTCAAAGCAAAAGGATAGATTGCACAGTCTAGAATCTTCACTAGGGTTTTGTCCTTACCATGATTTCTCTGACTCTCTTGTAGCAGGACATATAAGGATGTTTGCATAAAACCTTCCTTTTCTCCTAACAGTCAGGCGAACAGCCAGAGCCCGCTCCGTACATCCTGCCCTTTCATCATTAAACTATTAACTCAGATCATACTATGTAAACATGGACTGTGATTGATATATGGATGTAATCAAGTTCCAGGTTTTTTGAGTGAAGGGAGAGCTGTAACTAGGCAATAAGACACTCTAGGGTATGTATTAACTCAGGTGTGTTGAGAGGCATGAAGCTTTAAATTAATTTAAACATTTTGAGTAGTGTATTAACGGGCCATTAATATATGCCCTGAAGTGTGTACAGCTTTTATGTATAGCTTAAAAGTAATAAAGCACATTCCTAGTAATAAATAATGTTAGCATTTTAAAGAAGTAAACACCCTTTAATGCATCACAGCACCATAAGGAAATCCTATTGAGAACTTTTGGAAAATGCAACTGTAAATGGGCTGATTCACCTCCCTGCTCCAGCAAGGGTCACTGTGTCCCAAGGAAGATTCACCTCTAGGAAGGCCAGGCAGTGTTTTCACTACCTATTCACCCCCATGGCTTCCACGGGGTAATGCAACTTTAAGGGGCCAGAGAAGTCCTGCTGAGAGAGGGATCCAGGATGACTCACCAGTGCCATCCACTTGAAAGGCTACACTAACGGGAACCTGTGCTAGAGCTGGGCTTTAGCTGGGCACTTTGATGTTGCCAGAGGCTTTACACTGTTGTTTACACCTCAGCCAGTAAAACCCATTGCTGAATCTAGTTCAGTGTCAATAAACAATGCTTACGTATTTTATAAAGACATTAAACAGAACATTGCCAAAGACCTCAGAGTTGTTAAAAATGTAATACTGTAGCTGCCTACCTTTCTGATGAAAACTAGGTGTCACTAGTGGTTCAGATGTGGCCACAGTAGTTTCATTCCCATCTCTTTTCTTTTGCTGCAGGATTACTCATTCTTGGTAGTGTACAAAGTAAATGCGACAAATTTTTTGTTTAAAACAAAAAAGTAATTAAAAAAATTATTTACTGAACAGCTTGGCCCAAATTTTGCTCTCCGTTACAATGATGAAAATCCAGAGTAACTGCACTGATTAAAACCAGTATAACTGACAGCAGAATTTGGCTCCTTATTTATTGCTGGAGGGTGCTAATGTGGTATATTTCCATAGTACTTTTTGAATACTTTTTTGGTTATATACATAATTACACATTTGATCATATAATTAAAGATTATAATGCATACACACAACAGAACTGAATTAAGGCTGCACTGGCAACCATAATTATAGCATTTCCTAGCTTTTGATTGCTTGACTTTGCAATCTTATTAATGTTCTTTTAATGTGGGTTCTTGTGTATAATTTGCTATGTTTAAAGAAACAACAAATTCCATCATGTGGCATCATATTGCCACCCGCATGGTTCATCAGCAGGGTTCAGACCTTTAAATCCACTGCACTCACCGTTGCCATTTGAGCCAATGGTGTAACTGATAGCAGTAGTAGGTTGTCATCCTCTATGTGGACCAACACTAGAAGGAGATGGAACACTTTGCCAGTGGGTTTAACAGCTATTTGCTGACAGCAGAGAAATGGTGAGACTCTGTAATAATGGGTTCCATTCCAACATGGCACTGTTCCCTCCAGACCTATCTCTTCCCCACCCTTGGCTCTTCATCCCTGTCCTATTATCCTCACCTAGTCAGTCCCAGTCGTCAATCCTTAGGCCTCTCATTCTAGATCTAGTTCCCTTGCCCAGCCTGTCCTAGTCTCCTGTTTTGGGCTCCCCATCCCAGTCTCAGTCTCCTTGCCCACTTTCAGTCTCAGTTTCCCTCTTCACCCCTCCCACACGGCCTCCAATCCCCTCACATAGGCTTCTTATCCCAGTCTACTCACCCTGTCATGCTAGGTCTGGCTCCTGTCCCCTCTGTTCATATGAGGCCTCTTCCTCTTCACTTCCTGGGCACCAGCAGTAAGGTCATTGAGAGCACAGAGGAGAATAGTTTCCCTACTCTGACTTCCAGTACCTGACTCCATAGACACCAACTCTGTGGGTGCTCTGGGACTAGAGCACCCATGGAAAAAAATAGTGGGTGCTCAGCACCCACCAGCCACCCTCTGGTCATCTGTTTGGTGGGCCCTACCAATGAGCTGTTTGGCGGCGGGCAGGAGGCACTGAGGGGAGGGATGAAGCAGGGGTGGGAAGAGCAGGGCCAGCTCCAGGCACCAGCGTTCCAAGCAGGTGCTTGGGGCAGCAATCTGCAAGGGGCAGCAGTCCGTGTGCTGTTAGGGCAGCACGCGCTGCCTGTGGCGGCGGCAATTCGGCAGCAGCTTCTATCTTCAGCCGCCCGCGGCGGCAATTTGGTGGCAGCTTGGGGCAGCAAAAACGGTAGAGCCGGCCCTGGGGAAGAGATGGGGCATGGCCTTGGTGGGAGGCAGAGAAGGGGGGGTTGGGGAGGAGCGGGGGTGGAGCAGCCACCTGGAAAAAAGAAAGTTGGCACCTGTGCCTGGCCCCAGCCCCAATCCTCAGCAACCAAGAGCTGCTATTCCAGAAATAGTCCTGCTCAGCCCACTGCAGCCCCAGGCTAGAGCATACTCTGTATTGATGGAATTTTGGGGAAATTTAACAGTGAAGCTCTAACAAGTCTATACTGAGAATGTGCAAGCTTGATTTTTCAAGGGCTTATAGTTTGGCCACATTTGGGCGATTTTTCATGGGATCAGCAAAATGCACATCCCTGACTCAAAGGCTGCCCTTTGCCACATTTCAAGTCCCTGCTGCAAAGCATGGAACCACTAAAGCTTCTGAAAAACAAAGGTCAACAGAATTTTTTAACATGGGCAAGACAATGTATTTTTCCCTAGCCTCATTAGAAACAGCCAAACTGTTTTGACTGAAATGAAAATAAATATATATCAGCCTGAGGCAAACATCCAGCATGGAAAATTTCAGCCCAAACAGTTAAAGTTTGGCAATGATATAAGCAACTAAAAACAGGATCTTATAATGGGACAAGTAAGGGGCAATCTTAGGGCTGGTCTACACTGAAAACTTACATCAGCATAGCTACAAAATCCACACCCCTGAGAGATGTGGCTATGCCAAGTTAACCTTTGGTGTAGACAGCACTAGGTCAACAGAAGAATTCTTCCATTGACCTAGCTACTGCCTCTTGTGTAGGTGAATTAACTGCAGCGACAGGAGAATCCCTCCCGGCGCTGTAATGAGTGTCTACACTAATGTGCTACAGCAATGCAGCTGCAGTGCTGCAGCTGTGCTGCTGTAGCATTTTAAGTGTAGATATAGCCTTAATAATAACTCGCACTACTAGCATCACCTATAATAAAAGTATAGAGGCTAAAGATAGGAATGCTTGGTGTGCTTATTTACATATCTTTCCCCTTATTGGATTGCTTTTTAGGTGATGAGATTTGCCTTTGGATTAAGGGGTAAATTTCTACAATTTAAAAGTGGAAACATACTTTTCTTGATGGAAGCTCTTAGCCTAGCATCAAGTGGAGATCTGTGCATCAATCAATAGGATACTCTCAGATAGTGGGAGACGCTCTTCTGCCAACATATCACTGTCCACACCGGTGTTTATGTCAGCATAATTTATGTCTCTTAGGGGGATGGATTTATTCACCCCCCCTCTAGTAACATAAATTATGCTGACATAAGCTGTAGTGTAGACATAGCCTTAGAGTTAAGGACATTCAGGATCTCCCAGGTTTGGGCCCTTGATCATGAAATCAATGAGCCTTTGAGGTCAATAAAGTTTTGAATGAGTAAGAACTAATTGATTTGGCCCAAAGAGGTTTCAGGCATTAATTTTTTAAAAAGAGAAATATTACTTTAAAATAGTATTCTTTTCCTCTTTTCCTGTAGGGGATAATAAGGTTTCCATTTTCTTTCATGTGAAATGCAATATCTCTGCAATTTTTATCATGTTTTTTTGGTATTTTCACTAAGTGAATCTTGGCATCTTTTCTATTCATATTTGTTTTTTGCTGGCAATGTGATCACCTAGGTCTGGATCAAAAATTCACCAAAAAATGTCATAAATAACATTTTACAGAGTTTTAAATATTAAAAAATTGGAATGAATAATTCCATCTCTCTGAGCCATATCTGGAGAAAACAAAGGAAAACATGCATAACTCTGAGAGGCAGCAGCATGGCCTAATGGATTGAATGTGAGGCTGCTGAATTCTATTCCAGATTCTGCCACTGGCTCGCTGTTTAGCCTTGGATCTGTCATTTAGGGCTCAGTTCAGTAAGGTACTGTCAGGGTTCCCTCCCCAATCTGAACTCTGGGGTACAGATGTGGGGACCCTCATGAAAGACCCCCTAAGCTTATATTCTACCAGTTTAGGTTAAAACTTCCCCAAGGCACAAATTCCTTTCCTTGTCCTTGGACGGTGTTGCTGCCACCACTAAGTGATTTACACAAAAATTCAGGAAAGGGTCACTTGGAGTCCCTATTCCCCCCAAATATCCCTCCAAGCCTCTTCACCCCCTTTCCTGAGGAGGCTTGAGAATAATATACGAACCAATTGCCTTTAATGTAAGTACAAACCAGACCCTTTATCTTTAGGACACTAAAATCATGTTCTTAAAAGAAGAACTTTATTATAAAGAAAAAGTAAAAGAATCACACCTGAAAAATCAGGATGGAAGGTAACTTTACAGGGTAATAAAAAGATTTAAAATACAGAGGACTCCCCTCTGGACTCAGTTTTACTGTTATGAAAAACAGGAATAAAACTACCTCTTAGCATAGAGGGAAAATTCACAAGCTAAAACAAAAGATAATCTAATGCATTTCCTTTCCTTTTTTGTAATCTTAGATGAATCATTTCAGGTATGTTTTCAGGAGATGTTTTACCTGCCTGGTCTCTCTCTCCGTCCGGAGAGGGAACAACAAAGAGAGCCACAAACAAAAGCTCCCCTCCACCCCCGCACATTTGAAAGTATCTTCTTTCCTTATTGGTCCTTTTGGTCAGGTGCCAACCAGGTTATTTGAGCTTCTTAACCACTTACAGGTAAAGATTCAGTACAGCTACCCAGGAGGGATTTTATGCTACCCTTCTCTGTATGTATATGACAGATACATAAATATGTGCCTAACTTTAAGCACATGTATATTCCCACTGAAGTCAATGGGACTACTCACATGTTTATGAACTCCATTGAATCCGGGGCTTTACTCCCAATCTTGCCACTGAAATCAATGAGAATTTTGCCATTGATTTTCATGGGAGATGGAGGGATCCTTAACCTTCTTGGGCCAGATTTTTAGGAGTATTTAAGTGTCTAATTATGCAGCTAGGCACTTTTGTACACCCCACTGGGTGCCCACGCACTGAACTTCCATTTTCTTTTGAACACCCCACCATGCACCTATCTTTAGGCACCTAAATACCTTTAACACCTAAACACCCCACCTCACCTTTAACACCTAAACACTCCACCATCTTTAGGCACCTAAATACCTTTAAAAATCTGCCCCCCCCCCGGTCTCAGTTTCCCCAGCTGCAGAATGGGAATGATAATGCTTATCTACCTGTAACTGGTGCTGGGAGGATTAATTAATGAACGTTTGTGGTGTGCTGTGCAAAAATATGAGAGTTGGCTATTGATATTGTTAATCAATGTAGTTGTTATCTGCATGCATTTAGCATACATGGCATCCTACCTAGTGCTGATATGGTTTGAGAATGCAATATTCAGCTAACACCAGTAATACCCAACTAAAATTAAATATAAAAGTCAGCAGGTAGTTTACTAAGATTTACATGGGGAGTAGCAAGAAATTTTCTCAGAGGGTTGAGGTATTATGTCCAATACAGGAATTTTAATGACATTAAAAGCACGAAACATTATGTAATGTGGTGCTGTAAAAGAGACTTGACCGGGGCTCATCCCTCTGTGGGGCGGTGGGGCACCACACCGCCTCGCTACACCTTCTTTGCCGGGTTGAGGAATACCCAGTCTATGCCTCAGGCAGGGACTGAGCAAACAGTTCAATATTAGCAGGCCAGGCCCTGGATCAGGGCGGGGCAGCAAGCAAACAGTCAGTAGCTCAGGCCCTCAGGCAGGGGCTGAGCAAACAGCAGTATATAGAAATAAGCCCAGGCCTCCACAGGACCTGGAAGAGGGGGAGACTGCCACCCACAAGTTGGGTGGCAGGGGGGACGCAGGCCCTCCCACTCCACTGTGTCCCAGCCCGGGGCCCTAGCAGTGGCAGGTAGCCTGCTGCTGTATCAGTGGGGATCCTGCCATCAGCTCTGGGTCAGCTGCCCCCAGGCTACTTCCTACCTCTCCCTCTGGAGGTATCATGCCAAAAATGAATTCCAGACTTCTTTGTATTGCCAAGTTTTAGGGCAATATGAATTTTACTACTGAAAGTTAATGGAAATACTAACAGGTCAGCTAACAAATCTGCTTTGTGTCTATAGATTGTATTATATGTCTCTGTGACTGATGAATGTCATAATATGTTATAATTTTACAGATATATATCAGACAAAATCATTCAGAAGTCAGAACACTTTACAAAATTTCAAAGAGCTACACAGTGCTTTAGTTATCCAACTTCCTTCTGTCACTGTTCAGCACTGTGTGCTGAAATGTCTTGCAGTATTTTCAAAATGTTGGGATAAATTCACATTCTTAATATGTACTAAATACAGTATACATGGCATTTTTTAAACATTGCACATATGTGATTTACTGAGCCACATAAAGCAGATGGCAGCTATGTTGTTTTCTGCTGGAAACCTCTTTTATGTTGACCAAGAAATTAGAATGTATTAAAGATTCAAACTGGTAAAACACGTAGGTCTGGATTTGTTCTGTGTGAGGAATCTCCACTGGCATAAAACTGGTGGAGGAAGCTTGAATGCCTCCTTCACCAGCTCTGCTTCTGTCTGCTCCAGTCACCCTGGCCCCTTCCCCAGCATAGGAAGGGGGAAGGGAGTTTGTCAGAGGGGTATGTATCCCTGAGGGCCCTTACATCAGTGGCATAAACTAAAGCTGCTCCCTGCACTTTTAGTTTATTTCATTATCATTTTATTATTACTTCACTTACATTAATCCTCCAATCATTAGTTAGGGCCTGCAACACTGAGATTTGGCTGAGAATCAAGGAGCTGTGACTGGCTCCCTGTCAGCCTTCCTTTACTGAGCAGTCCTCAGGCACAGTGGAGTATAAAACCCATTTAAAATATTCAAATAAAAGCAGGTGGGGATACAGAGTGTTTGCTTACAGATTGCTAGTCTGAATCAAGACTGGTCAGTAGTGATTCAAAGTCACTCCCCATCTGATAAATATTGAATGGTGACATACAGTTCATCTGACTTGTCTCACTTTAGCTATTTCTACATTATTCAGAGCATTTTATAAAAGATTGATCTGCACTGTATTTGCGCATAAACCGCCAATATTCTAGCATTACTTATGGATAAAACAGATTGCCAGCAGAAAAGACCTGGATACATATTTGAATAAAATGAAACAATGCTTTTAAGATATTGGGTTCTCAAAATGCAACCACCAATTTTGCCCTGTTAGGGCAAGCCTTAAGTTGCTCACAGTCAACAACTGTGATTTCAGCCACCCTTCCAGTCATGGATACTCCAGATAGCATGTCAAAGCCATTTGGGCATTATGAATATGAAATGGCATCAGAAGAACCTGGCAGGATAGTGAGGTATCGATTGCCAGAACTGCTTGTTTTGTTTGTTTAACAAATGATGGGCTCCAGAAGCCTTGGGTTCCATCAGTTCCACTGGGCTCATAGGTACTAGGTTCGTGCCAGCAGCTTTCATTTGATATCATCAAGAAATTTGGCTGACCCCAAGCAATCAATGTTTTCTCTCAGATGCTGCATGACTTGCACTGAAAATGACCTGAAGTTTTCCCCAATGGCTGCTATCATTGTTTTTGAAACCTGAAGCTGGCTGTGTATATTGGGGACAACTGCACACCAGAGACAATTTTCCTCAGTTCAGATCCCTTGTGTCATTATGTTAAGTGGCTCATTTTAATCCATAACAACCCTCAGAATCCAGTGTATGGTTGCCAAATGTCCTCATACTGATGAGTCTGTCCTCATTATCTGCTATCATGGTATAAGTGCTTACCACTTGCTGCCTGACGGTCTGCACTTAACTGGCACTGCTGCAAGAATGGAGCTTGGGATTGAGAGAAAGTTTGCTTCAAGGACATCTCCCCTTCAGCACGAGGAGAGGCTGAGGGAACTGGGCTTATTTAGTCTGCAAAAGAGAAGAATGAGGGGGGATTGGATAGCAGCCTTCAACTACCTGAAGAGGGGTTCCAAAGAGGATGGAGCTCGGCTGTTCTCAGTGGTGGCAGATGACAGAACAAGGAGCAATGGTCTCCAAGTTGCAGTGGGGGATGTCTAGGTTGAATATTAGGAAAAACTATTTCACTTGGAATGGGTTACTTAGGGAGGTGGTGAAATCTCCATCTTTAGAGGTTTTTAAGGCCCGTCATGACAAAGCCCTGGCTGGGATGATTTAGTTGGGGTTGGTCCTGCTTTTAGCAGGGGGTTTGACTAGACCTCCGGGGGTCTCTTCCAACCCTAACCTTCTATGATTCTTTGAAAAACACCAGATATTCTGCTGAAAGCAGACAACACCCTCCTCACCCTACCCCAAACTTTGACTTCTTCCTTTGTAATTGAAAATATATCAGCCCTATCCTACTTGGATGTACAGCGTGGGAATCACTATTTTCACGTCTACTTTCACCATGAGCACAGGGATTAAGTTAACAACGGCCAAATTCTGAAAGGTTTGCAGGTCCCTACTGAATTCAGACACGTTTCCAAAGATTAATGCTTTAAGTCAGGCCTGCACAACTCGTAAAGTGGTGAGGGCCATATTACTCCAAAGAAAACATCCGAGGGCCAAAACTAGGGTGACCAGATGCGAGGAAAGTTGTTGAGCAAAAAAAAAATTATTTTTTTTTTGCTCTACTCCACCTCCCCGCAGGCCGCAAAGTGAGCATGCGGCCCACGGGCCGTATGTTGTGCAGGCCTGCTTTAAGTCCTAGTACATTTTTGGGGTTGGTAAACTATTGAAAATAATATCTGGTATTAGGAAAACACCACCCCTATGCAGGAGTCGGGAAAGGGTGGCTTGTAGGTGAAACTCTAATAAATCTTTATGCAAGATAAGGCCTGATTGAGATCTGGGTTCTCTCTCATTTTCTCTAGGTTTCTCTTCCCTTCCATTCCCTCCAGTTCTGAGGTTCTGCAGTTCTGACTCCTTTGGAAATAATCATTAGAGGTTCCAAAGTGTGAAAAAGGTGTTCCAGCATGATCAGTGGGGCAGAATGAAAGCCACAGTCTTCCAGTTTATTAAACACAATGGTGTAAATAAGGGTTAGCTCCACTGATGTCTGTGGAGTTACACCACTCTAAAATGGGTCTAAGTGAGAGGAGACTCTGACTCACTATATTCAGTGATTGTCACTTGCTGATTAAGAATACATTCAGTCATATAGCAGTCAGTAGAATTCCATCTGGGTTCCGCAGACTCAGGGTGTTGAACATAGAACCCAGGGCATGCCCTCTGACATCAGTGGGAGTTCTGCTGGCGATTAAGGGTAGGTGTGTGGTCCCAAATGTATACCCACATCTACTGGCCATAATTAAAAATAAAATTCAGCCTTTCACTCATTGAGTTTGACACGCTTACACTAGAAGCTTTTGTACTAAGCTGGATTTGGGCCTTACATATGTGCATGTTAACTGTGCAGCTAAACACACCCTGAATACCATTATGGTCCTGCTTTTGCTCCTGTTGAAGCCAACAGGATACTGTCCTTAACTTCACAGGGAGCAGGCGCAAGCCTTTCAAATGTGCCCTTCTAGGCTTTGGTGAACTGTTTCTCGTTTGCACGATCCAAACAGTGTTTTCAAATGGGTGAATTTATGAATCCAGAACCAACATTTTTCAATCCTATCAAAGGCATTGTGTCTCAGGGAGGGCTAATCCTCTGCAAAGTTTGAACGTCAAAAATGTGATTATATGTGTGAAAAAATGGTAATGAGACTATATAGGATAATATTGTCAATTAAGTGTACAGTGATCATTTTAAAATAATTTTCCCCCCCAAAAGACCAAGAATGGAAAACTTCAAGCCTAAAGGAGACTATTTTGGAAATTGTGAACAAATAAGGATAAAGGCAGTCAGTCCTTCCACTCAGGGAAGTTATATTTTCAGTTTGCTATGTTTTCTACAATGTTACATGGTGATTTTTAATATGTAACTTTTGCAGAGGTGCCATGTGTCCCACAGCTCATGTGGCACTCAAACATTTGAAAGACCTGCTATTCCTGTCTTCCTCCACATAGACGAGTCCCCCTTTTTGACTTAGATGAGGATGATGCACTGGGCTGGGAGTTAGGAGACCATGGATTATAGTCTGACCTCTTCCCCTGACTGAAATTAATATTTCTGAGCAGTTCACATCCCTTATTACTGACCAAGGCTGCACACACCCCTACTCTAGGAGATACACAACTATGATCCTCCTCTTTTTACCATGGTTTCTGAGAGATCATACAAGGTCTCTTCATGCAGAACTAGGAATAGACCCTGGCTCTCTACCATGACAGAGCCAAGTTTCATCCATTTTGACACAATGCCTTTCAGAATGAATGTGCCAAATATATGTGCTTGACTATCATGTCTGTAACCACTGCTCTAACCACTGGAACACACTGTTCTACTAGAGCCATGGATAAAATCCTGGAGTTCTGGTACCAAACAATCCACTGATGTCTCACAAATAGTTCATAGATTCCAAGACCAGAAGGTACCGTTGTGATCGTCTAGTCTGACTTCCTGTGCAACACCGACCATAGAACTTCCCTGAAATAATTCCTAGAACATTCCTATAGTTGTATAACCCACCTTCAAAGTGTATATTGTGTTTTAATTTAGGGACTAAGCCACATAACAGCCTCCTTCTTTTATCAGTTACTCCTTTAACTCAAGTAGAAGAGGTCAGGATATTTAGAAGTCCTGGGTTTTAACCAGGATGACCCAACAGGAAAAAAAATGGTATGTGATCATGAAATCAGAGACTAACCAGAGGGCTAGTTATGGCCACTGGCACAGATTTGCTGTTGCTGGGGTCACTGCTCCAGGTCTACATCAACAGTAGCTGGTACAGACTATGGATAGTTTTATCCTTTCATGTTATAGTGTATTGTATAGATCATATATCCCAAAAATGTAAGAAAGGATTAAAAGGGTTTTTTAAAAAAAGAATCAGAAAACATAATTTTGTAATGTATACCTTTTCTACAAATGGGTAAGGAGAGGCACAGAGAGGTTAGGGAGTGAAATTCATCCTTTGCAAAGGCCTTAAATAGTGAGGAATAGGCTTTGTGCTGCCCCTCTGCATGGAGATGAATTTCACCCTAAGGCTCTGATCCTGTAAACACTTAAGCTTGTGAGCAGTCCCACTGAAGCTTGTGTTCCACTGAAGTCAAAAAGACTACTAAGGTGCTCAGAATTAAACATATGTGTAAGTATTTGCAGGATCAGCCTCTATGGCCTTAAGCGAATCGTGGTGTTGCAGAAGGATTTCACCCACAGTCTTGATTACTAACTAAAATATAGTGTCAGCCCACAATCCAATTGTAATATTACAATATATATATTACATCATCACAATATTGATGTCAGCTACTTACTACTCCTAACATTTTTGTGAACAGGGCTGCAAACAGGGGAGTTTGAGAGGAATTGCTCCAGGTAAAGCAGGAGCAAATACAGGACCCTTGGGTGTGATTTGGGAGTGCTTTGTTCCACGCTCTTCTAAGAAGACAGTCAGTCAGCTGTGAACCAGCTGAGTGAGGAAACTCTTCAAAGGAAGGGACTATGGATGCTGAGCGATCCGCTGTCGTGACCTGCACAGGATGTGCCATGTTTGTCTTTCTTCCACAGGATAGAAGCGACTTTGTCTGTACAAAGTGCAAGCTGATCTCCATATTGGAAGAGAAGATTCAAGGTCTGGAGAAACGAGTATCAACCCTGCGTTCCATAAAAGAAAATGAGGAGTTCCTGGATAGACGTCAGGATTGGCTTCAGCGGGCACAGTGTTCTGAGGATTCAGAGCAGGCTATGCAGCGGGGACAGAAGGCCAGTGAGGACCACTGGCGGCATGTGACCTCCAGAAGAGGAAAGAGTATGAGACAAGTCCATGTACCAGAAACGCATATTCAGATGAGCAACCGTTTTCATGTTCTCTCCACAGGTACTAGTGCAGAGAGTGGAGTGAATGATACCTCTGAGGGAACAGAGCAGAAGGAGACTCCACTGACTGGAAGGCATGAGATGCACAGTCCTAGAGATGGGGGTTCCACGACCACCACTCCCAAGAGGAGGAGGAGGGTGGTGGTGGTCGGGGACTCTCTCCTCAGGGGGACTGAGTCATCTATCTGCCGCCCTGACCAGGAACACCGAGAGGTGTGCTGCTTGCCAGGGGCTAGGATTCGTGATGTGACGGAGAGACTGCCAAGACTCATCAAGCCCTCAGATCGCTACCCCTTCCTGCTTCTCCACGTGGGCACCAATGATACTGCCAAGAATGACCTTGAGCGTATTACTGCAGACTACATGGCTCTGGGAAGAAGGATAAAGGAGTTTGAGGCGCAAGTGGTGTTCTCGTCCATTCTCCCTGTGGAAGGAAAAGGCCGGGGTAGAGACCGTCGAATCGTGGAAGTCAACGAATGGCTACGCAGATGGTGTCGGAGAGAAGGGTTCGGATTCTTTGACCATGGGATGGTGTTCCAAGACGGAGTGCTAGGCAGAGATGGGCTCCACCTGACGAAGAGAGGGAAGAGCATCTTTGGAAGCAGGCTGGCTAACCTAGTGAGGAGGGCTTTAAACTAGGTTCACCGGGGGAAGGAGACCAAAGCCCCGAGGTAAGTGGGGAAGTGGGATACCGGGAGGAAGCACAAGTAGGTGAGTGCAAGAGGGGAGGGCTCCTGCCCCACACTGGGACAGCAGGACGATCGGTGAGTTATCTTAAATGCCTATACACAAATGCAAGAAGCCTGGGGAACAAGCAGGGAGAACTGGAAGTCCTGGCACAGTCAAGGAATTATGATGTAATTGGAATAACAGAGACTTGGTGGGATAACTCACATGATTGGAGTACTGTCATGGATGGATATAAACTGTTCAGGAAGGATAGGCAGGGCAGAAAAGGTGGGGGAGTTGCGTTGTATGTAAGAGAGCAGTATGACTGCTCAGAGCTCCAGTATGAAACTGCAGAAAAACCTGAGAGTCTCTGGATTCAATTTAGAAGTGGGAGCAACATGGGTAATGTCGTGGTGGGAGTCTGCTACAGACCACCAGACCAGGGGGATGAGGTGGACGAGGCTTTCTTCCAGCAACTAACAGAAATTACTAGATCACAGGCCCTGGTTCTCATGGGTGACTTTAATCACCCCGATATCTGCTGGGAGAGCAATACAGCGGTCCACAGACAATCCAGGAAGTTTTTGGAAAGTGTAGGGGACAATTTCCTGGTGCAAATGCTGGAGGAACCAACTAGGGGAAAAGCTCTTCTTGACCTGCTGCTCACAAACAGGGAGGAAATAGTAGAGGAAGCAATAGTGGATGGGAACCTGGGAGGCAGTGACCATGAGATGGTTGAGTTCAGGATCCTGACACAAGGAAGAAAGGAGAGCAGTAGAACAGAGACCCTGGACTTCAGAAAAGCAGACTTTGACTCCCTCAGGGAACTGATGGGCAAGGTCCCCTGGGAGAATAACATGAGGGGGAAAGGAGTCGAGGAAAGTTGGCTGTATTTTAAAGAATCCTTATTGAGGTTGCAGGAACAAACCATCCCGAGGTGTAGAAAGAAAAGTAAATATGGCAGGCGACCAGCTTGGCTTAACAGTGAAATCCTTGCTCGTCTTAAACACAAAAAAGCAGCTTACAAGAAGTGGAAGATTGGACAAATGACCAGGGAGGAGTATATAAATATTGTTCAGGCATGCAGGAGTGAAATTAGGAAGGCCAAATCACACTTGGAGTTGCAGCTAGCCGGAGATGTTAGGAGTAACAAGAAGGGTTTCTTCAGGTATGTGAGCAACAAGAAGAAAGTCAAGGAAAGTGTGGGCTCCTTGCTGAATGAGGGAGGGAACCTAGTGACAGAGGATGTGGAGAAAGCTAGTGTACTCAATGCTTTTTTTGCCTCTGTCTTCACAGACAAGGTCAGCTCCCAGGCGGCTGCACTCCGCAGCACGGTATGGGGAGGAGGTGACCAGCCCTCTGTGGAGAAAGAAGTAGTTCGGGACTATTTAGAAAAGCTGGACGAACACAAGTCCATGGGGCCGGATGCACTGCATCCGAGGGTGCTAAAGGAGTTGGCCGATGTGATTGCAGAGCCATTGGCCATTATCTTTGACAAATCATGGCAATCGGGGGAGGTCCCGGATGACTGGAAAAAAGCTAATGTAGTGCCCATCTTTAAAAAAGGGAAGAAGGAAGAACCGGGGAACTACAGGCCAGTCAGTCTCACCTCAGTCCCTGGAAAAATCATGGAACAGGTCCTCAAGGAATCAATTCTGAACCACTTAAAGGAGGGGAAAGTGATCAGGAACAGTCAGCATGGATTCACCAAGGGCAAGTCATGCCTGACTAACCTAATTGCCTTCTATGATGAGATAACCGGCTCTGTGGATGAGGGGAAAGCAGTGGATGTGCTATTTCTTGACTTTAGCAAAGCTTTTGATACAGTCTCCCACAGTGTTCTTGCCAGCAAGTTAAGGAAGTATGGGCTGGATGAATGCACGGTAAGGTGGATAGAAAACTGGCTGGATGGTCGTGCTCAACGGGTAGTGATCAATGGCTCCATGTCTAGTTGGCAGCCGGTATCAAGTGGAGTGCCCCAAGGGTCGGTGCTGGGGCCGGTTTTGTTCAATATCTTCATCAACGATCTGGAGGATGGTGTGGACTGCACCCTTAGCAAGTTTGCAGATGACACTAAACTGGGAGGAGTGGTTGATACGCTGGAGGGTAGGGACAGGATACAGAGGGACCTAGACAAATTAGAGGATTGGGCCAAAAGAAATCTGATGAGGTTCAACAAGGACAAGTGCAGAGTCCTGCACTTAGGACGCAAGAATCCCATGCACTGCTACAGACTAGGGACCGAATGGCTGGGCAGCAGTTCTGCAGAAAAGGACCTAGGGGTTATGGTGGACGAAAAGCTGAATATGAGTCAACAGTGTGCCCTTGTTGCCAAGAAGGCTAACGGCATTTTGGGCTGTATAAGTAGGGGCATTTCCAGCAGATCGAGGGACGTGATTATTCCCCTCTATTCGGCACTAGTGAGGCCTCATTTGGAGTACTGTGTCCAGTTTTGGGCCCCACGCTACAAGAAGGATGTGGATAAATTGGAAAGAGTCCAACGGAGGGCAACAAAAATGATTAGGGGGCTCGAGCACATGACTTATGAGGAGAGGCTGAGGGAACTGGGATTGTTTAGCCTGCAGAAGAGAAGAATGAGGGGGGATTTGATAGCTGCTTTCAACTACCTGAAAGGGGGTTCCAAAGAGGATGGATCTAGACTGTTCTCAGTGGTAGAAGATGACAGAACAAGGAGTAATGGTCTCAAGTTGCAGAGGGGGAGGTTTAGGTTGGATATTAGGAAAAACTTTTTCACTAGTAGGGTGGTGAAGCACTGGAATGGGTTACCTAGGGAGGTGGTGGAATCTCCTTCCTTAGATGTTTTTAAGGTCAGGCTTGACAAAGCCCTGGCTGGGATGATCTAATTGGGTTTGGTCCTGCTTTGAGCAGGGGGTTGGACTAGATGACCTCCTGAGGTCCCTTCCAACCCTGAGATTCTATGATTCTATGATTTTGGGGTGTGGGAGGAGGGAACTGTCCAGTTGGCTCCATTTTCTCCACATGCCCAGAATCAGATGATACAGTACCATGCCGATCTATCTGCCCAGAAGCCAACATTTTAGTTTTACTGATGCCATGGGTTGGACTCAGCCATAAACTGCAATGCTTATTAAAGGCTTTTCTTTGGCAAAAACAAAGTTTAAAAAGAAAGAGAGAGAAGAAGCTGAATTGTAATGAAGGCTGAGATAATCTTTAAAAAAAAGTTTCCAGCTAGGACAAAAAACTTTCATGACTTCAAAATTACATTTTGCAAATACTTCCCAGCTGGGAAAATTGAAAACTGCTTTGCCAATTATGCTTTAGCCATATAGAACAAGTTATCTTCCCATTAGTACTGTCAGTAATTGATAAACCAATTAATGCTGCTCTGTGTATATATATGTGTGTGTGTGTGTGTGTTGATGGGGGGGGGGGCGGGGGATGTTGTAAATGAACGTTTCCTATGGCACTTTTCAGACAACTGCTTTGTGCTGCCAGATGTAGATCAGATAGGATATCTGCTTGCAGCTAGGAGGTATCATTTGAGAAGTAGGATGTGTGTTACTCAGTGTGGAAGCTGAATTTTGTTTTTACTAGAGAGAGCTGAATGGAAGCTTCATGCCTACCTTAAGACCAGTTTTATTTCACTGTATTCAGCAATTATTTTATAAAAGAAATTTTAATTTTATCATTTGTATTGATTTTTCCCCATTTATAAAAATATCGTTTTATCATTAAAAAAACCCTGATATAAAAGATAAAGACAGTTGATTCTGCTCACCCCCATACCAGAGAACCCCAAATCAGTCTCAAACGGTACTTTCCCTTACTGATAAATTCCAGCCCTTACACCCTCCCGCCACAAAAAAAAAAAAAAAAAAAAAGCCTGGGTAAAGAGATGTGTCTTGCAGCATGCCTGCAAATTCAACAGTTTCAGGCTATTTCAGTCCAAGTGGGGAGTAAGTTTCAACGTTGAGTTTCCTTCATAGAAAGTGGCCAGCAGCTCCCTGTTTCTCTACTGAAACGGCTCTGTCTTGAGCTCCTTTGATGACAGTAGCTGTGACAGCCTGGCTAAAGGAGAGAGGCAGTTTCTCAAACAGGCAGATCCAAAGGCCTGTCTTTGTGTATTGTGCACTACAATACTAAACCATAGTCTAAAAAAGAGAAAGAAATCACTGTAGTGAAAAAAAATTCTGGGTGTCAGGAGGAAAAAGCAGAACTGAGAGCCTATAAGCAATCTAAGAACAGGAAAAGCCCAGAAGTAAATCGAGAGTCACCAAGCAAACAAGCTCCGAAGAAACCAGAACTGAAAAGATATTTTTCTTTGCTTCCCACCTGGATCTATAAGAGCTGTGGCTATTCTGTGTAGTTTCCATCTTAACACCTGTTCAATAAAAAACATAATTTTAAAATATGCCATTGATTGAATACTGTATGTTTAAAAATATTTTCAAAATATTTTGCTGCTTTATATGTACGACTAAACAGCACAGTGAAAAGGACAATCACCTGTAATGATTGCCCGGTGCTTTTAGGTCATATAGCCTTCAGTTTGGGTGCAGCTGGAGGGTGCACACAAAGGTAACTCTAAGCCAGCGGTGTCCAATACATTCGCCACTAGCCACATGTGGCTAATAGGCTATTGAATTGTGGCTAATGCATGTGGCTTTTTTATAATGTGGCTTAATGTGGCTTTTTTATAATGTGGCTAATAAGAAAAATTCAAAACCACAAGTGTGGTTAGCAGTGTGGCTAGCATCGAATTTCTATTAGACAACGCGGCTCTAAGCCATCTGTACTCCTCCCCCAATCCCGGGCTGGCTGGGCGGGCAAACTGCCCCCAAGATAGAGCAGTGTCAGGGCTGCTCTTACTTGCTCTAGCTAGAATGATACTCCACGGACTGTTCCACTGGCTAGGGATCCGTGGAGTGCCTCATTCTCTGGGCCACATTTCACTTCAACCCACCGCAGATGCCCCAGCCTCAATGTGTTCCCTGTGCTGGGAGTAGGGGAGGGACTTCACAGGCAGGGTTAGTGCAAAGCCCATGATTCCCCCATGCCGGGGTAATCCACATCAGTCCCTTTAGGGCTCGTTTAAGATCCCCTTGTGCCACTGTGGGAGCATACAGTGCAAGTGAGGGTGTGATTGTAACCTGGGTAGGCATGCCGTCACTAGCTTTAATGTACACAGCATGGCTAACAATAGTAGTAAAGTTGCTATGTCATGGGCTTTAGCATTGGCTAGCAAGCAGAATATAAGCCCGCTGGGGACCCTGGGTACATACTGTTATTGCTAGCTCATGCTACAGTCCATACTGCTGTGTCTTCACTACTACTGCGACCCATAGAGCTAGATTAAAGCTATTGTGTATACCTATCTGTGCTACAATCAGCCCCTCACTTGCAATGTAGACATAGGCATGGGTCAAGGAACGGACCATTTTTCCACAACACCCCTCCTCCCACCCCAGGCATTTCACACACTGCTTCAGAGGAAGACCACACCTTTTCTGTGTCCTGACACAGCACACAGGCAGTGGCCCATTTCTAGCTGTCTCTGCCGTGAGCCATGAGAGCTTTGTTACCTCAGGCCTTGTCTACACGACAAAGTTTTGTCGGCAAAAGTTATGCCGCTTTAACTAAAGCGCTTTAATAAAACTGCTGTTGCATGTCCATACTAGCTTTTTGTGTTGGCAGAGTTCATCCACATTAGCAGCTCTTGCATCAACACAGAGAGCAGTGCACTGTGGGTAGCTATCCCACTGTGCAACTGGCCTCAGGGTGCTTTGGGAAGGGTTTGCAATCCCTCGTGGGGCAGGTAAACCATCACATGATGCAGGTTTCTCAATCCCATCATTCCAGGGGCATCCTAGTAGATTGTCAGCCCCTTTTTCAACTGAATTGGGGAGGGAGGGAGAGGAGAGTGGTGTGTCTGGGGCAGGGGAGACAGCAGGCTGCCTGACCTATCCTGAGGCAGGGAAAGGGGAACACTCCCACACACATCAGCCCCTGGCTCTGCTCAACACAGCAGTCTCTCCTGAAACAGCTCGCTCTGTCTGCCTGCCTGTGGCTCTGTGATTCCCTCCGAGTTCTCCCAAAGCAGCCTCACCTTCCGGGAGTCGCATCCTGAGCAGCTCTGAGAGCTCTCCATACTGAGGAATGTCAAAGCAGCACAGCACTCCCGCCCCACCACTTTCCCCCCCCCACCCCCGCAGTAGCAGTCTGCCTGCCACTGTGTTCCTAGTGCAGGGCAGAACAGGAGCATCATCATCATGTTCTCATTACACCTCTTCTGTTTAGGGAAGTGACGAAGCTCTTCCACTCCTGTTTGTTTCTGGCAAGTCTTTCAATGGTTCCCCAGCTGTGCCCCAGGTTTTTCAGCTCAGCTTCCACAGCACTTCGCCATGTTGTTTTCGGGTGGCCTCGTTTTCACTTGCCTTCACTTATCCATCTCATTGCTACTCTGGTGATGGAATCCATTTCCATATGAAGCACATGGCCAGTCCATCTCCAACGCCTCCTGGCAGTAATGGTGCTCAGATCCTCTTGACTGCACTGTGTCAATAGATCTTGGTTTGAGATTGTTTTGGGCCAAAAGATAGGGAGGATTTTTCTGAGGCAGGTTGTATGGAATAAAGACAGTTTGGACATGTCATACTTTCTCATTCCCCAGACTTCTGCACTGTAAAGTAGTGTTGAAAGTACGCAGCTCTGATAAATCTTGAGTTTGGTTTTGGTGTTGTATTTTGATGATTTCCGGACTGTATTTAAGCTCCTGAAGATGTTCCTGGCTTTATTGATTTTGTTCCAGATGTCCTGGCTTGTTCCACTACCCCGGCTGATGGTGCTGCCCAAGTATATGAATGTTTCTACGCTGGTGAGAACATAATCCTCTATCCGTACTGGTGATGGTGAGGCAATATTAAAGGTCATGATATCTGTCTTATTGCAATTGATTTTCAGTCTAATTTGCTGGCTGAAGGCATTGAGTCAAGTTGTTTTTTCTTGTATATGGTGTTGGGTATGTGATAGGAGAACAACATCATCTGCGAAGTCCAGGTCTTCAAGGGATGAGAAGGGGTCCATCTAACACCTCTTGGCATATCTTCCGTTGTACGTTGCATTACCCAGTCAATGGCAATGTTGAAGAGGATTGCAGACATGACACACCCCTGATGTACTCCTGTTTTGACTTCAAAACGGAGCTCACTGTGATCAACCCTGTATGTAAAGTTGAAATAAAAGCTTTTGATTATGTTGATTATATGGAAAGGAATTCCATATGTCTGCAGAATGTGCCATAGGCGTGTCTGTGAATGCTATCAAAAGCCTTCTCCAGGTCTATGAAGTTTAGGTAGAGCTGCTGTTGCCATTCTAAGCACTGTTCTATTATGTTTCGTAGAGTAAAGATCTGGTCTGTGCATCCACACCCTTTCCGAAAACCGGCTTGCTCTATTCTGAGAATGCTATCAACTGCCTCTGATATACACTAGACTATGATCTTACACAATACTTTGCTTGGCACAGATAGAAGTGTGATACCACACCAGTTATTACAATCACTGAGAGTTCCTTTCTTTGGTATCTTCACTATAAAACCATTGGTCCACTCATTGGCACCTTTTCCCTTTCCCAGACTGATGTAAATAGAGGGGCCAGGATAGATGCTGCTAATTCAGGATTTACCTTGAGCAATTCTGCATTCAAGTTATCCTTGCCAGGAGCTTTCCCATTTTTTAAGGATTTGATGGCTTGAATGATCTCTTCCTTAGTTGGGGTGTCTGTGTTGATATCAAGATCTTCTTCTGCCTCCTGGATGTTTGCTTCCTCTTTAGGTGGCTCTCTGTTCAGCAATTCTTTGAAATGCTCTGTCCTGTGTATTTCTTGTTCTTTTTCTGTGGTAGTAGGTGGCCTTGTTTGTCCATGATGAGAGTGTTTGTTGGTGTCTGGCGTTTACTACTGATAATCTGTGTCATTTTTAAGACATTTTCTTGTTCACCACGACCAGCTACATCCTCTGCTTCTGTTGCCGGATTATCAATATAATATCGTTTGTCCGCTCTCACAAGGCGTTTGACCTCCTGGTGTGTCTTGCTATACTGCTCTTAGTATTTGTCCTTTAGCTTCTGGGATTTTGTGTCTAAAACTTTTTTCTTCAGGGCTCATCTGGTTTCTATGGCGTTCCATGTGCTGGCTGTAATCCACTCCTTCCTTCTCTGCTGCCTGTAGCCTAGACAGGCTACACTGCTCTGTTTATAAATTTCTGTTACTTTGTCCCGCTTTTTGTTGATCTCCTCATCTGCATTCCCCTCTTCTTCATAGAACTTATAGACTTTAAGGTCAGAAGGGACCATTAATATGATCATCTAGTCTGACCTCCTGCACAACACAGGCCACAGAATCTCACCCACCCATTCCTGTAATAAACCTCTAACCTATGTCTGAGCTATTGAAGTCCTCAAATCATGGTTTAAAGACTTCAGAGTGCAGAGAATCCTCCAGCAAGTGACCCATGCTGCAGAGGACGGTGAATAAACCCCAGGAGGAAAATTCCTTCCCAACCCCAAATATGGCGATCAGTTAAACCCTGAGCATGTGGGCAAGACTCACCAGCCAGACACCCAGGAAAGAATTCTCTGTAGTAACACAGATCCCACTCCATCTAACATCCCATCACCGGCCATTGGGCATATTTACTGCTGATAGTCAAAGATCAATTAATTGCCCATCATACCATCTCCTCCATAAACTTATCAAGCTTAGTTTTGAAACTAAATATGTCTTTTGACCCCACTGCTTCCCTTGGAAGGCTGTTCCAGAACTTCACTCCTCTGATGGTTAGAAACCTTCATCTAATTTCAAGTCTAAACTTCCTGATGGCCAGTTTATATCCATTTGTCCTTGTGTCCACATTAGTACTGAGCTTAAATAATTCCTCTCCTTCCCTGGTATTTATCCCTCTGATATATTTATAGAGAACAATCATATCTTCTTTTGGTTAGGCTAAACAAGCCAAGTTCCTTGAGTCTCCTTTCATAAGACAGGTTTTCCATTCCTCGGATCATCCTAGTAGCCCTTCTCTGTACCTGTTCCAGTTTGAATTCATCCTTCTTGAACATGGGAGACCAGAACTGCACACAGTATTCCAGATGAGGTCTCACCAGTGTCATGTATAACGGTACTAACACCTCCTTATCTCTGGAAATACTCCGCCTGATGCATCCCAAGACCGCATTAGCTTTTTTCACTGCCATATCACATTGGCAGCTCATAGTCATCCTGTGATCAACCAATACGCCGAGGTCCTTCTCCTCCTCCGTTACTTCCAATTGATGCGTACCCAGCTTATAACTAAAATTCTTGTTATTAATCCCTAAATGCATGACCTTGCACTTTTCACTATTACATTTCATCCTATTACTATTAGTCCAGTTTACAAGGTCATCCAGATCTTCCTGTTTGATATTCTGGTCCTTCTCTGTATTGGCAATACCTTCTAGCTTTGTGTCATCCACAAACTTTATTAGCACACTCCCACTTTTTGTGCCAAGGTCAGTAATAAAAAGATTAAATAAGATTGGTCCCAAAATCGATCCCTGAGGAACTCCACTAGTAACCTCCCTCCAGCCTGATAGTTCACCTTTCAGTATGACCCGCTGTAGTCTCCCCTTTAACCAGTTCCTTAACCACCTTTCAATTTTCATATTGATCCCCATCTTTTCCAATTTAACTAATAATTCCCCATGTGGAACTATATCAAATGCCTTACTGAAATCAATGTAAATTAGATCCACGGCATTTCCTTTGTCTAAAAAATCTGTTACCTTCTCAAAGATCAGGTTGGTTTGGCATGATCTACCTTTTGTAAAGCCATGTTGTATTTTATCCCAATTACCATTGACCTCAATGTCCTTGACTACTTTCTCCTTCAAATTTTTTTCCAAGACCTTGCATACTACACATGTCAAACTAACAGGCCTGTAGTTACCCAGATCACTTTTTTTCCCTTTCTTAAAAATAGGAACTATGTTAGCAATTCTCCAGTCATACGGTATAACCCCTGAGTTTACAGATTCATTGAAAATTCTTGCTCATGGGCTTGCAATTTCATGTGCCAGTTCCTTTAATATTCTTGGATGAAGATTATCTGGATCCCCCGATTTAGTCCCATTAAATTGTTCGAGTTTGGCTTCTACCTCGAATGTGGTAATATTTACCTCCATATTCTCATTCCCATTTGTCATCCTACCATTATCCCTAAGCTCTTCATTAGCCTAATTAAAGACTGAGGCAAAGTATTTGTTTAGATATTTGTTTAGCGGTCCCACTTCTTCTTTCTTTGTTTTCTTCCTATTTATATGGCTATAGAACCTTTTATTATTGGTTTTAATTCCCTTTGCAAGGTCCAACTCTACATGGCTTTTAGCCTTTCTCATTTTATCTCTACATGTTCTGATCTAAATAAGGTAGCTTACGTTGCTGATTCTTCCCATCTTCCATTCCTTGTATGCTTTCTGCGTTTTCTTAATCACCTCTCTGAGATGCTTGCTCATCCAGCTTGGTCTACAACTCCTGCCTATGAATTTTTTCCCCTTTCTTGGGATGCAGGCTTCTGATAGATTCTGCAATTTTGACTTGAAGTAATTCCAGGCCTCCTCCGCCTTTAGATCCTCAAGTTCTTCAGTCCAATCCACTTCCCTAACTAATTTCCTAATTTTTTAAAGTTAGCCCTTTTGAAATGAAAAACCCTAGTCACAGATCTATTTTTGTTTATCCTTCCATTCAGTTTGAACTGAATTAGCTCATTATCGCTCAAACTAAGGTTGTCCCCTACAATCATTTCTTCTATGAGGTCCTCACTACTCACCAAAATCAAATCTAAAATGGCATCCCCTCTTGTTGGTTCAGCAACTACTTGTTGATTCAGCAACTACTTGGTGAAGGAATCCATCAGCTATCACATTTTAAAAAATCTGAGCCCTATTATTATTACTAGCACTTGTCCCCCAGTCTATATCTGGGAAGTTAAAGTCTCCCATGATCACACAATTCCCATTAGTATTTACTTCATTAAAAACATTAAAGAGGTCTATATCCATATCCAAACCAGGTCCTGGTGGTCTATAGCATACCCCAAGCACTATCCCCAGGGCCTGGCATAGTCTCTCTTGATACGTTCCAGCGAGAATCTAGCCATATCATCTGTTCCCACATGAAGGACAATCAGTGGATTCTTTCCCGCTCCCGTTAAGATCCTTTTCAGCCTCAGGTCCACATCCCGTATCTTAGCACCCGGCAGACAGCATAACTTTCTGTTCTCTGGATCAGCTCTGGTTACAGGCCTATGTATTCTTCTCAGTAAGGAGTCCCCAATCACATAGACCTGCCTTTTCCTGGTGATGGTGCGATTCTCCAGTCTATCCCCTGTTCCCTCTGGCTGCAAGCCCTCTCAATTCCTATTCTCCCTTGTAATCCTCTTCAACCTATCCTGTATCCTCTTGGGGCTCATATTTGGTGTTGTTATCTCCATTGACTCTTCCCCTTTTCCTATAGGACTAGCTGCTCTTCTCCCTTGCCCTCCCACCTTCAGTGACCACCTGCTGTACCCCTTCTTCATTTTCCAACTCCACAAACCTGTTCTTGAGCTCTATTTCTCCTTCATTAGCCCGTCTTTTCATAGATTCATAGATTCATAGATTCTAGGGCTGGAAGGGACCTCGAGAGGTCATCGAGTCCAGCCCCCTGCCCTCATGGCAGGACCAATTACTGTCTAGACCATCCCTGATAGACATTTATCTAACCTACTCTTAAATATCTCCAGAGATGGAGATTCCACAACCTCCCTGGGCAGTTTATTCCAGTGTTTAACCACCCTGACAGTTAGGAACTTTTTCCTAATGTCCAACCTAAACCTCCCTTGCTGCAGTTTAAGCCCATTGCTTCTTGTTCTATCCTCAGATGCTAAGATGAACAAGTTTTCTCCCTCCTCCTTATGACACCCTTTTAGATACCTGAAGACCGCTATCATGTCCCCTTTCAGTCTTCTCTTTTCCAAACTAAACAAACCCAATTCCTTCAGCCTTCCTTCATAGGTCATGTTCTCTAGACCCTTAATCATTCTTGTTGCTCTTCTCTGGATGCTCTCCAATTTCTCCACATCTTTCTTGAAATGCGGTGCCCAGAACTGGACACCATACTCCAGTTGAGGCCTAACCAGCGCAGAGTAGAGCGGAAGAATGACTTCTCGTGTCTTGCTCACCACACACCTGTTAATGCAGCCCAGAATCATGTTTGCTTTTTTCGCAACAGCATCACACTGTTGACTCATATTTAGCTTGTGGTCCACTATAACCCCTAGATCCCTTTCTGCCGTACTCCTTCCTAGACAGTCTCCTCCCATTCTGTATGTGTGAAACGGATTGTTCCTACCTAAGTGGAGCACTTTGCATTTGTCCTTATTAAACTTCATCCTGTTTACCTCTGACCATTTATCCAATTTGTCCAGATCATTTTGAATCATGACCCTATCCTCCAAAGCCTTCCTTTGTCTGGTTCTCTTAGTCACATGCTTCCACTGTCCATTTTCTTCACCCAGCAGTCTCCCCTCAGAGGCCTTTGATCCTGCTTCCATCTGCACGTCTGAGCTTTTCCCTTCAGCCTCCTCATGTCTTTGCTCCATCATCTGCTCGAACCCCCTTCTAAACTCAACCAGAGTTTCCACCTGCATCTCCAATCCTCAGATATTTTCTTCCATCAGCTCTATCAGGCTGCACTTCATGCAGACGAAACTCTTTTCAGGTACCCCCTCCAGTATCATGTACATACCACAGCTGCCACATCCAGTCATCTTCATTGTGTCCTCCACCGCTTGGGTTACTACCACTGCTGCCTCTGTATCTGTCATAGCCTTCTCACCTAAGTCCTGTTAGTCTGGGAAACACAAACCAAACCAAAACACCACCACCTACAGCAAAACAAACCCCCAACGAGCACCACAACACTCCCTTCACTAGCCTGTCTGTTCCTCTGCCTGGTTCTCCTAGTCTTCCCCCCAAACTCCCCTTGCAAACTCCCACTCAAACTTCTCTGTTTGCTGGCTCCTGTGCTTCTGCAGCTGTCTGCAAGTGCCTGAAACCTGTTCTTTAACCGCAGAATGAAGGCTTTCTCTATTTCAGTGGACTTTAGCTTGTCAATGTCATAACGTCTATGTCCCTTGTTTGGTGGACCCGCACTTCTCAGTTTTAGCTTGATGGAGGCTGTCACAATGTGTTGGTCGCTGCCAACATCTGCACCCCTTCTCACTTTCACATCTGTCAGTGAGCGTTGCCATTTGCCATTGATCATCATATGGTCAATCTGGTTCTTATCTCTGCCATTTGGAGAACACCATGTCAGCTTGTGGATTTCATGATGTTGAAATAGGGTTCCGCCAATAACTAGGTCATTCATATTACAGAAATCAACAAGCCTCTCTCTGGTTTCATTCATGGTGCCACACCAATGTCTTCCCATTGCTCTGTCATTGTTTATATTGTCCTTACCGACCTTGGCATTCAGGTCTCCCATGATGATAGTTAAGTTGTGGCATGGTATTCTCTTTAACTCCGCCGGTAATGTAAGATAGAATTTGTCCTTTACTTCTTCATCACTGTCATTTGTTGGAGCATAGCACCGAATGAGGGTGATATTATTGTATTTCCCTTTCAGTCTGGCTCTCATAAGTCTGCTGCTGATGGACTTCCACTCAAGCAGGGAATGCTCCAGTCCTTTCTTTAAAAGGATGGCAACACCCTCATGGTGTTGTCCATCATCCCATCCAGAATACAGCAAAGTTCTCCTGAGGCTGCTGTTTTCCTGTTCCCATCCATCTGCTCTCACTGACACCCAGGATGTGTAAGCTGTAGCGTCTCATCTCTGCTGTGACCTGAGCTAGCTTCCCCGTTTCGTACATTTGTCCGTACGTTCCAAAAAACAAGTTTGGTTTTTGTTTTGCTGTTGAGCACTTCAGTCTTCATGCCAGTGGCTTCCTCTCGGCTTTCACCACTGGCAGTCATACGGGTCATTAACTCCTGAAAGCCATCACACACAGTAATGGTTGATTTCTCCATCACTGTTTCTGTAACATATTTTGTTTTTTACAGGACAGGGTTGTTAGTCCTGTGCCTATCTCGCCAGCTGGAGGACTAGGGTATGTGTTTTGTCTGGCCCCTCCCCCTCAGGCCAATCCGGCATGATTGAACCTAACAGGAGCAAAAAGCCCCTGCCGATACAGATTCTGAGGATTGTTAGAGCACGCAAGCTGTCCTGCCACTACAAGGCAAGGAACAGGAGCATTCTACGTTAATGATTTGGTCTTTGTTCCCCAAACTGAGCAGCACGCTTAGCTGTCAGATACTTCCAGGAGCTTTGAAAGGGGAGAGGCTCATGCCAGCAGGGCAGCAGAGATCAAAACAGTGAGCAGAGCGGTCATGGCAGGCATTGTGGGATACTGGTGGAAGCCAGTTATGTTGACAAAACAAACAGCAGTGTCTACACTGATGCTTTGTCACTTTAACTTTGCCGCAAAAAGCTTTATGCCTCTCATTGAGGTGGTTCTATTTTGTCGGCAAAACAGCAGAGTTTTGCCACCAAAAGTAGCTTTGTAGTAGTGTGCACATCTCCCCTCTTTTGTCGGCAAAAGGCAGCTTTTGCCGACAAAACGTTGTAATGTAGACAGGGCTTCGGAGTGTGTGATCTTACTGCCCACTTCACTTTGGCTCAAACAATCAAAGTTTTACTAGGAATTTTACAGAAATTGATTTTTTTTAAACAGGTTAATAAACACATGTATGTCTAGCAGAACAATGCAGAAAGAATTGCTAGATTTCGACTGAACTTAACACTGCAAAAGTACTAGATTTTCTTTTGTATATTGTTTTAGGAAAAGACTCTTAGTGCCCTCTTTTTGGCTGTCGTGGACCTGTTTTCTCAGTGTTCCTCCTCCCTCAACCACTCTTATTGTTATTAATTATTTGTATTATGATAGCACCTACAGGCCTCAGCTCAGATCAGGCCCCACTGCTAGGCACTATACAAACACATTATAAGAGATTCTTTCAGCAGCTCTTTGGATGATCCCTTGTCTTCCCTATATATTTTTCTATCAGTGTCCCACAGGGCTATGGCTCTGTCCCCTCCTCTCTTCCCACTTCACTTTGTTTCTGATCTAACAAAACACTTAGGCACACGCGTAACTTTAATTAAGTGAGTAGCCCCAATGACTTCATTGGGATCATTCACATGCTTAAAGTTATGCATGTGCATACGTGCTTTGCTGAACCAGGGTCTTTATCCCAGAGTGACTTCATCCTTCTACATTGCTACACACTTGGATCCCATGTACTTTTTAAAGTTACACAAATCCTTTATCTTATGACCCTAAAAAAGATATATGCATGACTTTATTACAAAGGATGTTATATTACTACCAGTTAAATCAGTGATACTCAGACTGCGGATCGCGAGTAACAAGAAGCTCTTTAATGGGTCTCCTGCGGCTCATCATATTAAAACACTGTGTGATTTAATTATGAACCAATCTAAGTTATTAACCAAACAGGATCATTTTACTATGTTATTAATCAATTAAGTTATCAACTTGCACTACGTTATTAACTTATTTGCTGTGAGAATAATATATATATATACTAAATATTTCTCCTGTCATACTGTTTAAATATGAATAGTACTATAGTAAAAGAAATAATTAATTCACATTTACTGTGGCTCTTTTGGATAATATTGATTGCTAATTTGGGTCCTGAACCACTGACGACTGAGTATCACTGAGTTAAATGCTTATCTCAGTGTCAGTTTACTGCACAGAACTCTGTGTCAACATCAGGAATTAATAACACAGAACTTGGTTATTTCAGTATCCATGTTAATACAGAAGGCAGAAAGCTGTCAAATGCACAGCAGTTAGCATAGACAAAGTGGTTAGTCGATTTCATTACCCATTCCTCATTTTATAGTGTTTTGCTGTAATGAATATTAATGATCAAAAACATTTACTTGGCATTTTACTTATCAAATTGCTGATATTAATTATATAATATATTCCCTTTTTGATGTGGAAAAGTTATTTGATACAGCATGAGAGGTCCTACTAAAGTCCTTACTGAGCTTTATTTTTAAATATACTAAAAAGTCGATAAGAAATCTTTCTTTCTTTTTCATATTCTTAAAGTGATACCATCCCTTTTTTTAATGTGGTTCCCTACCACTGCACTTTCCACTGTTTTGTAAAAACTTCAAATACGGATCGGCCTGAAACCTCAGATCCACACTGTGACAGAATTTGGACATATCTGGGGACCAATGCTCTCTTCCACAGCAGCCCCTTTCCATCATTCCAGCAGTGTGTGGAGACCAGAATTGTGTTGCAAGGGGAGGGGGAGAAATTCCTCTGCCACAAGCACAACTGCTCTGTGCTGCCACCCTGGTAACCCCAGTGCAGACGGCATGCTTGGGGCGAGAATGGGGAATTTTCCGATTTACATTCCCCTCCCTTCTATGCGTCTCTTTTCCTTTCTGCCATGAAATTAATAATGTCCAGGATCCTCATTTCCTTTTTCCATTCTACCTTTTCAAAACATTTCCAACTTTGGAAAAGTTACAGAGTTTCATTTTTCCTTTTGCCATTCAGTAACTTTTCCAAAGTTGAAGACATTTTGAAAAGTTAGAATGGAAAACAGGGGAGCGGAGGAAAACATTTTAAAAAAAAAGATATGCTTTCTATTGCATTTGATGGCTAAAAAAGAAATTAAAAAAAGGAGAAAAAACAAACCCCTGAAATTAAAAAAAAATTGATTTTCAAACACTGAAATGAAATAAAAATGTCAATTCAAAATTAAAAATGAAAAATTTAATATAAAAACCAAACAAAATTAGAAAATGATATTTTCCTGTGAAAAGAGTTAAGTTTGATTAAACCCTCTTTTTTTCAGTGTAGAAATATTTCAGTTCCAAAATTTTGACCAGCTCTTCTTTTACCTACGTACAACAATACATCCATGCAATTATATTTACATAATGTATTGTATATTAAACTATATTTAAAAGTATAACAGGGCAAAAAGGAAACATGGAAAAATGATAGAAATCGGGGGCTAACACTTAAACCAAAAGATTAATTTCAAGTTTGTAAACCCCATTAGGTCCAAAATACTGCTAGGAACATCCATCTGTCTTTTACATAATCATCTGGCACAGCAGTTTTCCTCATAGGCTGTCACTCTAAACTCAAATTAGAATAAATACTTTACAAAACAAATAAAACACCCCTTGAGCCTAATTCCAATCTCTGTCAGCTAGGGAAAAATCAATAGTAATTTCATTGATTTTAATAATTACTAGGGTTGTCAAGCAATTAGAAAATTAATCGTGATTAATCGTGCAATTAAAAAAATTAATTGTGATTAATTGTGCAATTAATCGTGCTGTTAAACAATAGAATATCATTTATTTAAATATTTTGGATGTTTTCTACATTTTCAAATATATTGATTTCAATTACAACACAGAATACAAAGTGTACAGTGCTCACTTTATATTTATTTTTATTACAAATATTTGCACTGTAAAAAACAAAAGAAATAGTATTTTACAATTCACCTAATACAAGTACTATAGTGCAATCTCTTTATCATGAAAGTTGAACTTACAAATATAGACTTACGTACAAAAAATACCCTGCATTCAAAAATAAAACAATGTAAAACTTTAGAGCCTACAAGTCCAATATCAGTCCTATTTCTTGTTCAGCCAATCGCTCAGACAAACAAGTTTGTTTACATTTGCAGGAGATAATGCTGCCTGCTTCTTGTTTACAATGTCACCTGAAAGTGAGAACAGGTGTTTGCATGGCCCTGTTGTAGCCAGAGTCCCAAGATACTTACATGCCAGATGCACTAAAGATTCATATGTGCCTTGATGCTTCAACCATTATTCCAGAGGACATGCATCCATGCTAATGACGATTTCTGCTCGATATTGATCCAAAGCAGTGCGGACCAAGGCATGCTCATTTTCATCATCTGAGTCAGATGCCACCAGCAAAAGTTGATTTTCTTTTTTGATGGTTTGGGTTCTGTAGTTACCGCATTGGAGTGTTGCTCTTTTAAGACTTCTGAAAGCATGCTCCACACCTCATCCATCTCAGATTTTGGAAGGTACTTCAGATTTTTAAATCTTGGGTCGAGTGCTGTAGCTATCTTTAGAAATTTCACATTGGTATCTTCTTTGCATTTTGTCAAATTTGCAGTGAAAGTGGTCTTAAAACGAACAACATGCTGGGTCATCATCCAAGACTCCTATAACATGAAATATATGGTAGAATGTGGGTAAAACAGAGCAGGAGACATACAAGTCTCCCCCAAGGAGTTCAGTCACAAATTTAATTAATGCATTATTTTTTTAACAAGCGTCATCAGCATGGAAGCATGTACTCTGGAACGATGGCTGAAGCATGAAGAGGCATATGAATCTTTAGCGCATCTGGCATGTAAATATCTTGCGTCGCCAGCTACAACAGTGCCATGCGAACGCCTGTTCTCACTTACAGGTTACATTGTAATTAAGAAGTGGACAGCATTATCTCCTGTAAATGTAAACAAACTTGTTTCTCTTAGCGATTGGCCGACCAGGAAGTAGGACTGAGTTGACTTGTAGGCTCTAAAGTTTTACACTGTTTTGTTTTTGAGTGCAGTTATGTAACCAAAAAAAAAAATCTACATTTGTAAGTTGCACTTTCACGATAAAGTGATTGAACTACAGTACTTGTATGAAGTGAATTAAAAATACTATTTCTTTTGTTTATCATTTTTACAATACAAATATTTGTACTCAAAATTAATATAAAGTGAGCACTGTGCATTTTGTATTCTGTTCTGTAATTGAAATCAATTTATTTGAAAATGTAGAAAAACATCCACAAATATTTAATAAATTTCAATTAGTATTCTATTGTTTAACAGTGCGATTAATCGCGATTAATTTTTCTGAGTTAATCGCGTGAGTTAACCGTGATTAATTGACAGCCCTAATAATTAGATGACATTTGCAATGATGTGTCACTCATCACAAAATGGCCCATACTGTACCAATGATATCTAGGACTCAGAGCCAACCCCATATAGATGGGATTAAGGATAAAAGAAGCAGCAGCATAACAGCAAAGAGGTCTATTTAAAATGAGATGCTATCCAATAGCTATTTGTGTAGAATGAACTATGCTGCCGCCTTTGCAGGGCTGCTGCCCCCACTGCACCACGCCGGCTCCTCCATGGCTGGGGCTCAGCGCCCCCAACCACTTGGCACCCTAGGCGACCGCCTAGTTTGCCTAGTGGTCGCACCGGCCCTGCTGTTTCTAAATGTGTATCATCTGGGAACCAAGTGTTCAGGGAATACTAGCCAAGCACCTATATTTGGATTGTTCTCTACAGAAGTCACAGTGAGAATTTAGTGGCAAGTAAACTATGAGAAAACAAAACTTTTTATATATTTTAAAATCATAATGTAGGGATTATTCTGTCTATTTTAAACTAAACACTGAGTTTGCACTAGGAAAATATATGTTAAATTCAATACAGCTCTCTGTAACATTCTGCATCTGCACACACAATGGCAGCTGCTTCTTAGCTGTACTCTGCGCAGCAAATTATTCCTTTACATTTAAAAGGGTAGAATAACATCGTCTCCTTTCAGTTCCATAGCTACCTGCACCACACGGCTCCTAATAATTATTTGTGCATAAGGATTAAGGAAGGTTTGGCTGATTTTTATTTCCACTTTCATGAAATCAAATTTCAGTGTGGATTTAGCCTCAGTTCAGATTAATGCCAGGTTATATTCCTGATTTCATTTATATTAACATAAACCATGGTTTTCACCTGCTGCAGCAATATGGGACATTTGTTAAAGTTGCAGGAAATTTCTCTCTCCGGTTCATAGAGTTCATTCACAGATGGTTAGTACAGTATTCAATAAACAAGACATAGCAAGGAGGTTATATCAAAACACTTTCCCTGAAATTTCTGAACTCCTTGAGTATCGTATTTCGGCGAGACATATCGCAAGACTACATATTTTATTTAAAAAAACATAGGTACATCTCTTTAGCCAGGCACTAGTACTGTATTACACTTAGTGTGTGTATATTTAAATGTCAAAGAAAATGGAAATGAGTGTGGAACAGTTTTCTACAAGTCAGTGCAGTTACATACAGTAATACTGAATGCACTGCTTTGTGATTTGCAAAGATTCTTCAGCACCCTGCTTTGGTGGATATTCAGCTGTTAATCTTGTAGGGTCAGTTCCTCTGGTGTTAATGGGGAGAGCTCAGTTGAAGTTAATGGAGTTCTGCCCATTTGCCACAGCTGAGGATCTATCCCTAGCCTCTAAATGGCAGTTATTAGTGGTGTTCAATATGTGCCCATTGGATTTGTGTTATATGAAGTTATGATTTTGTTTTCTGTGTGTTGCATCTTTAAATATAAGGGGTGAAATCCTGGCCCTCTTGAAGTCAGTGGCAAAACTTCCATTGACTTCAGTGGGGCCACAATTTCATCCAAGATGAAATCCAATTTCATCCAAGATGCCATGCTGTGAAGGAATTCAAGATAGAGGATATTATTGAGTGAGAGTAGAGTGACCAGACAGCAAATGTGAAAAATTAGGATGGGGGTGGGGGGTAATAGGAGCCTATATAAGAAAAAGACCCAAAAATCAGGACTGTCCCTATAAAATCGGGACATCTGGTCACCCTAAGTGAGAGAGACACTCTGCTTTTTCTCTCATGGTAATGCTATATTTCCTCTTTCACTCTTTGTTGCTTTCCTTAATTTAAAATACAAGTAATTTAGACTGAAACTATACATTTGGCTCTTTATGGCCTTAATTCAGTGAGGAACCATAATCATGTGTCTAAATTTAAGCACTTGAGTAGTTCTGTTGACTCTTAGAGATAAGCACCTGCTTGCATCCCTTGTTGAAACATGTGGGGGATGTAACAGTCACTCATGGCTAGATCCGCAAAGGTTAGGTGTTGCAACACCAAACAGTTATATACCCTGCTGCCTAGTGGTATTCAGAGCCTCAAGTTTGGCACCCAGGCTCCCTAAACAATGCATGGGGAGAATTAGGCACCTAAGGGTAGGATTCTCAGAAGCCAGCAAGCGGAGCAGGGAACCATTGAAGCTAGACAGGAAGAAATGTCAAAGAGCAGGGCCTAAGCTGAGCTCCTCAGATGGAGACAGGCCCCTAACCTCAGGCTGGAGGGAGGTGCCTATCGCTGATCACAATTCACACCCATGAAGCCTCTCCTGACCTAAGTCAGGTCAGCCGTTTCTCACGAAAAAGCAAGGGAAGAGGACGAGAGCGAGAAAGAGACCCCACCCCATTCAAGCCAGTAGCCCAAGATTAGAGCACTCACCTGGGATGCGGGAGACCTGTTTCAAATCTCTGCTCTGCCTGTTTTGGAGTATGGAGTACATCTTGGGTTTCCCACATCCCAGGAGAGTGGGATTAGCACTGGGCTAATTGGGTATTCTGGGACTCAGACATGTGCCAATCAGCCAACCCTGAAACTTCCCTCTCTGGGTTTTTCTAGCTATCTTCTGTATAGGTTAGTCATGCTATGAGTATGCTTATTGGACTGGAAACCTCAGACAAGCCAGGAGGGGGAACATCTAGTTCAAAAATCTTGCCGGGGCTTAGGCACAAGCTAGGGGACCCAGCAGCTCAGTGGCATCAGGATTTAGGTGGTTTGTGCATGCCCGGTTGCAGAAATTTAAGTATTTTGGGGACTTTACCAGCAGAAATTTAGGAAATGTAGGTGCTTACAGCGTTAGGTGGCAGAGAGAGGGGGTCTTTAGGATCTCAGTGGTGCCTAAAGTGGCAGTGAGGTGCCTAAGTCTCTTTGTGGAGTTAGTCCTCTGATAGTACACTGATGGAGGCTAGTTAGACAGACTAGATTGTACCCAGATACTTTGCAAGAGAAATAACCCAAAATATAAACCAGGAATATACAAAGGAACTAATTAGATGCTTGTGATATACTATAATGTTTTTATACAGTATATTGCTTAAAATTTAAACATGCTTCCAGCTTATCTGCCTTTAAATAGCACCTAGACATTATAATTTATTTTGAATGATTTATTATAGGAATCTTGCCCATAAATCCAAAGTAGGACATTTTAAATTACATCTTTTCCTTTTAAATGAATTAAATAATTGTCATGCCTTGGCATGCTTTAGCATTTGAAGACTGAGCCAGATATTTCCAGTATTTGGTCCAGTTGATGATCTGATAGAATATTATCGTGTCTTGTTGAAATCATGCATAGCTTGCTGTTACAGCTGTATATCAACAGGAATCTGTAAGTTACAGGTGTTGGAAATAAACCCATCGTGAAAAAAAATGGTTGCAGATGGTGTTACTTGTACCAAAAGCCTGACGCCTATTTGTTTGACTTTAAAAATCTTCTTGCAGAGATTCAGAATAGCCTGTTTGTTAGATATTGAAATGAAACTTGTTTTGCTGGGAATTCCAAACAGGAATAGCAATAAATAACTGAATACAAATTCATAATAATAATTTAGTTCTACACAATAGTTTTGCAGTTAATTCCTATAGACTATTGCCTGGTGATCCTTCTGAAATGGTAAAGCTCCAAAATTGTTTTGGCAACCAAAATGCATGATTTGAGGCATTCCTACTGTTCTGTATGCATATAATTTTATGAAACGTAGCTTGGTGGTGTTCATTCATCTAAAGTTGCCTATGTGTAACTGATACCGCCCATATACATTTTCTTTGAACTCTTATGACAATTGTCACAGTTTCAGGGTAACTGTACCTCCAGTCCCCAGTGGGCTGCTAAATGGATGTTCCCTTAGGTCTCAGACCTCTAGAACTGTCACCTATCTATGGGCAGAGACCTGCATCCCTCTCTCTCCAGAATGGAGATTTAGGCTTGCAGTGCCACTGCAATACACTAAGGGTACATTTTACTACCTGCCGAATCGGCGGGTAGTGATCGATCGTTCAGGGATCAATTTTTCGTGTCTAGTGTAGACGCGAATAAATTGATCCCTGATCACTCTGCCGTCGACTCTGGTAATCCACCGCGGTGAGAGGCGGAAGTGGAGTCGATGGAGGAGCGGCGGCAATTGACCCCGCGGCGTCCTCATGGTGCGGTAAGTCGATCGAGGTACGTCAACTTCATCTACGTTATTCACGTAGCTGAAGTTGTGTATCTTACATCGACCATCCCCCCCACCCAGTGTAGACCAGGGCCAAGATGTCAGGGATGGGGTGTGGGCAGCCTGGCCTAGGGGTTAGCATCAGGCACAGGCTGAGGGCCCCAGGCCAAGAAGCCAGTTACTAGAAGTCAGGCCAGACTGGAAAGCCAGGAGATCAGAATCAAGAGACAAACTGGAGGGAAGGGATCAAGAGTCAGTTACTGAGAGTCAGGTCAAGTCAGTATACCGGAAGTCAGGATCAGAAGGCAGGAACAGGTCGACAACAGGGAAGCAGTCTATGGTAGGGTGAAGCCCAGTTGTACAGACAACTTCTTTCTCAGGCTGCAGCCCCTAATTAAGCCAAATTAGGAGCCTTGGATCTCTGCCAGTGAAAGGATAGGGGCCAGGCTTGTGCCCCAGTTGGTTTCATCGCCACCAGTCTCAGTTGCTGTCTGTGAGCTGCCAGGTGGAGTGTCATGACCCCCAGACCCAGGTTTGAGACCTGCAGGGCTGATGTATAATTATCCCAGCAGATCTGATCTTAGCTCAGCACCTGAAGTTTCACTTTGTCCCAAGGGCTATGACAGAATTACCAAATGTACATTGCAAAAGCTGGTGGGTATTTCCTTTTAGGACAAAAGCATCACAGAGAAAACATATCATAAAACAATAAACCGTCTATACATTTGCTAGCTTCCCAGGTGTCACCCCATCTTCCACATAGCAACCTTGACTGGTTCCAATACTCTACACCCTTTCAACAGGGTTTACCCTCTTGGTTATAAGTTCATGTCAATTTTCTGGATCAAAAAGAGGTTCACTGAGTCTGTAAAGACTGACCCTTTATACCACAAGATCTTTCTTTGTCTCTTGAACCCAATCTGAACCAGCATTGGTAATTTATCAGTCTCAGGGCCTGCTGTAATTACCTCTTAATGATTTTATTTCCTGGAGGGAGTTCATGCAGCCAGCACTGCAATCCATGGCACACAGAGATACAGATAAGATTTATATATTGATAAAATAGTCTCAAAGATATTGCATGTGTCCACACCATCTGTCACAACAATATTCATAGGGCTTTCCATGCTCTACCCATTTCTCAGAAGCATGGAACAAGTCACGGAGTCATGTATATATATGTTTGCATTTAGTTTTTAATATGATGTGTATGTCGGATTCCAGACGTGTTTCCTGAGGTAAAAGCCTGGCCCCACCGAAGCCAATGACAAAACTCTCATTGACTTCAATGGGACCAGGATTTCAACCCTGGTTTTTATCAGCCTGAGCCATATAATTCAGACCTGGATCTGAATATTAAACACTTCAGAGTTTAGGGAAACTTGGATCAGGGTTTTGGTTCAGGCCCATCTCTAGGTCTTTACATAAGAAACAGCATCAGTATTTTGAGATTAAACCCATTGTGCTGTTTTTTTCCATCTGATTAGGCAGATGCAACTATTTCTCTTGGATACGGACTGTGAAGCTGTCAACCATGCTTTTGTGAGTTTCAGATTAGTTATTGTAATGTATCCTCCATGACACTACCCTTAAATACCATTGAAAAACAACAGAGAACATAGTATATCTGTTCTCTGACAAATGCCTTGGCTTCCAATTCCCTTCTAGGTACATTTTAAGGTGTAAATTCTTAGACATTTTAAGCCTTGGCTATGCACCATTGCAATAGATTACATCAGCCAAAGCACTCAAACTGACAGTTCCCAGATTTAAAACTCTGTGGTAAAGCAGGTTGGAAAAAGTGAAAAACAATTTTGCAAAATATTTTGAAGTTGTTTCCATTTTGCAGACTGGGCTTCAAAATTGAGACTATTTTTTTCCAAATTGCTCATGAAATCATAGCATTACAGGCGAGTCGCATCTTAGGCGCATTTAACATGCGCAAATTCAGCTTTGCACGGTCGGCAAAACCAGGAAAAAAAAGAAAAAAAACTGAATCGGTACTGCGGGCGATTCCGTCCGCCATTCAACTCAATGGCGTTTCACTATACACGGTTTTTCGCTTTACGCGCGAACCGCGGAACGGAACCCCCGCGTAAAATGAGACTTGCCTGTACATAAATGTAGGGCTGAAAGGGACCTCAAGAGGTCATCTAGTCCAGCCCCCTGCACTGAGGCAGGACTAAGCATACCTAGACCATCCCCGACTGATGTTTGTGTAACCTGTTCTTAAAAACCTCAAAAGGCTTTTTTTTTTAAAAAAAAAATCAATTTTTTGTATTTTGCCCTTTTCCCACTGACTGCAATAAAATAAAGGCCGTGGTGTGTTTGTTTGTTTTCGTTCATGTTTCCTGTTGCTATTCTGCAACTTTTCAAAACTTCTCCAACTTTGGAACAGCTACTGACACTTGGTAACTTTTCCAAAAGTGAGAAAGTTTTGAAAAGTTACAGAATGAAGGGGGAAAACGTGGAATTCCCTCGTCATAAATCAGAAATCTGAAAGTTCAAAATTTAAAAATGTGTGGTTTAGAAAAAGCCTCAGTAGCTTTAAGAAAAAAAATTGTGAAAGATTTTGGTTAGGAAAAAAAAATTCTGAATGAAAAATTCCAACCAGCTCTGTGCTGCAGTGTGATGACAGGCCATTCTCATTAGAGGGTTCTCAACATTGAAATTCACTTCCCTGAGATTCTCTTCTCCAACAGAGTCCAAAGGCACAATCCTCAGCTCAGCTAAGCTCATATTAGGTACAAGTGAGGGAGGGAAAAGCAAAGGCCTCCTTATGTCTCCCCTAACCAGCCCCTAGCACAAGTTAGAGCAGCCACAGTCAAAGTCAAGTCAAAGTTTCCCCAAGCCAATGGCTCATCAGCCCAGCACAGTTAAGGCACATCAGTTTCATAGCCAAAAGCACCTGACAGAGTGGTGCGCTCTAATTTGTGTTGGCGGGACCAGTCCCTATTCTGCTAGTTGAGAAGTGGTAGAATGTATTGTACTCCCCACTCCTACCCCTGGAATGCCCCCTCACTCCAACCGACCCTGGAAAAACACACTGTGTACCCTTGTATTGCAGCTGTAAGGGAACGTGGCAGTACTCTGGCGGCACAAAGTGACCTCAGTGGTACTGAGAATCTGGCCCCTAGGATGTTGAACCTTAGAGCATTGTGCTAAGCTTATGATTTCTTTCAGGCATTCAAGGGGGGTGGTGGCGGCTTGGTATTTAGTTTTTGATGAAAGTCTGTACTATTAAATATTGTAAAATTTGGCACCGAGGGCAAGTTACGGGGTCCCAAAATGACTGTCCCACAGTCAAGATTTCCAGGGTGCATCATGAGCTAACTACACCAATAACCCCTTCCCCACCCTCCCACAAGTCTGCTCCAGAATACCTGTGTTGGGGGAAACTAGCATAGACTAGCAGAAAACCACTACACCAGTCGTCCACCAGTTCAGTAATCCTTTACACTATGACAATCCTCAGCTGTTGCCTTAAGGCAGCTTTAAGTCCCCTTTGAGTGGCACAAAGGGACTTAAGAGTGGCTGAGGATCAGTCGTGAGATTGAGTATCAGGCAATCTAGAATTTATTCTTCATTCAGCTACTGGCTTGCTGGGTGACCTTGAGCACATAAGCTTTCTGTATCTCCGTTTCCATATCTGTAAATTGGTCAGAGTAATGCTTCTTTGCTTTCATAAAGTTCTTTGGAATCAGAGCAAAAGCACTGTACATGTGCAAAGTATTCCATTACTATTATTTTAAGGATATATTTTGCAGTTAATATTAATCATTCTTAATACATAATTGCTTACATATCCAATGCAGTTGATAGTTTTATTTGCAGTAGAAGGTGAAGGCAATTAAATATTTATATTAATAATTTCTCCACACCTCCCTGTATTGTCTCTTTCCAGCTGTGACTTGCTGTTATTTTTTTCCATCACTTACAGAGACACCTGGATAATGAGAAAGTTCTGTTTCTCAGTCCTGCTTCAACAGATCACAGGGGGAACAATTTCGTTTATCCTTTGGACAATGGACAACAGTAGCCAGGTAAAGGGGACTGAGGTCTGGGATTCACTCTATAGTACTGAAGTTAGTGTGGAGCCTGGATCAGCAGACACCCCTTTTCTACTGCCCTGTTGGAACTGCCCTTTACCACATAACAGGAGAATGCGCTATGCTGACCCTACACATCCTACAGTGGTGTTTGTATCTGCATTGAAAGTGAAAACATTTCCCTTCGTTAAATGCAAAGCACACATTGGCTTTCATATCTGGATTTTGAAGCCAAGGTTTTGGCACTGGCAACCCACTGTCTGTGAATGCCAGCTGGGTGGGGTGATAAGGAGTTATCCATACCAGCCATGGTCTATTTTACCCCAGGGTAAATCAGGTCTATTTTACCCCAGGGTAAATCAGGCTTTTCTGCGATCCTCTGCCTAAATTCTTTGTCATATCTTAACCATGCTACCCAGATATAGCATAAGCCCTCATACGTGAACAAGGAAATACACTCCTCGGGGCACCTTACACATATTATACTCACACAAATGTTTGAGGCATCTTAGGTCTGCAGGGTTTGTCCTCCTTGTTTTTGTGTTTTTCACCTCCTTCTTCTGTCAGCTCTTCTCTGAACAGCAGGGAAATAAATCTGCAAATTTCCCTTTCCAAATCTTTCCTGTAACCCCTTTAGACAGACAATTCCCAAGTGTCAAGTATCAGAGGGGTAGTAATGTTAGTCTGGATCAGTAGAAGCAACAAAGAGTCCTGTGGCACCTTATAGACTAACAGATGTATTGGAGCATAAGCTTTCGTGGGTGAATCGTAGGATACATCCAGCGAAGTGGGTATTCACCCACAAAAGCTTATGCTCCAATACGTCTGTTAGTCTATAAGGTGCCACAGGACTCTTTGTCAATTCCCAAGTGGGTGATCGGATCCCGCATAAGCTGCTGTGTCTCCTGCCTATGTTTCTTTAGGAATTATGCCACCTGGAGATGGGGGGAGGTCCCTTCCCTAATTGCTCCATATTCCCTTGTGGGATATCAGTTACACCCCAAACCTGGGACAGTGCTACCCGCTCATCTGAGAGGAGCTCACTTTTATCAGGCAGGCTGTCCAACCTATGGGCCACCAATGCCAATGATTTTGCCAGGTCACCCCATATGCATTGAGGGGGGCATGTCAAAGGGAGGAAAGACCTGTGCTGCCACCCAGTTTATGGAACTCACTTTCATCAGAGGTAACAATGACCACAGGCCTCACTGGATTCAGAACTTTCTCTCAATAAGATCTTCACACACACATACTGTGACAAAGTTCCTCCTCTACCTCGGTGAGTCCTGCGATTATTGGCGGATTCTGCTTGCCTCAGAGATCTTCCCCTCTAGTAGAATCCACAGTCCAGGTTAACTCCTCCTGTGTCTGATCAGGAGTTGGGAGTTTTGGGGGGAACCCGGGCCTGCCCTCTACTCCGGGTTCCAGCCCAGGGCCCTGTGGATTGCTGCTGTTTAGAGTGCCTCCTGGAACAACTGCACGACAGCTACAACTCCCTGGGCTACTTCCCCATGGACTCCTCCCAAAACCTTCTTTATCCTCACCACAGGATCTTCCAGCAGTACTCCCTCTTACTCTCAGCTCCTAGTGCTTCTTGCTCCCAGCTCCTCACATGCAACCTCCTTCCACAGCTCCTGACATGCACGCCTCACTGACTCACTGGAAGGCTTTTGACTAGTTTCAGCCAGCCCCTGATTGGCTGTAGGTGTCTCAATCAACCTCCCTGCCTTCTGGAAAGTTCTTAATTGGCCCCAGGTGTCTTGATTAACCTGGAGCAACTGCCATAAGGTATCAGGGATTTGTTTAGCCTGGGGCTAACATACTGGTTCCTTACCACTTTCCTATAGCCCTCTGGCCGGGAAGGAGGTAGAGGACTGCTGCTCCTTCTGCTCATCCTGCTGGGGCTGCTGCTAGGCCCTGGGCCCTCCCAGCTGCTGTTTGCTGCTACTACTGCTGCTCCAGCTTCTCCCCTGGCTGGGCCAGACACCCCTCCCACTACTCTACTCTCTGGTTGCTGGCTGCTTGGCAGCTGAACACCCCCCCACCCCCAACACCTTGGTTGCTGCTACTCCTGCTGCTGCAGCAACCCCTTGGGGGGGGAGGGGGCCTGCTGGCCCTCTCCCCAGAGGAGGGGTGTGAGGGACCCCTGCTCCAGCCGCTGCTGTGACCACTACCACCACCAGCTGAGAGGGGTCCTGCCTGACCACCCGACCACCGCCTGGAGTTGCTGGAGCTGCTGCTGCTGCCCTGTTTGCTGCCAGGAAGCTGCTGGTACCCAGAGGAGGAAGACCCGGAAGACCGTCGGCGGAGACTCTGCAGACCACCGTGGAGGGGGCCTCCAAGAACTGAGTAATCTTTCGAACTGTGCTCTAGTGGTGGGGGTATTGACTGTGTTTGTAGGGGCACAGGGGGTGTGGCACTGAGCCTGCCCCCTGGTCCACCTGTGCCCCCCCATAACCCCCACCACCACCGCTGCCCCCTCCACCACCTCTGCTGGCTGCTCACCATCTGCCTTGTGCTACGGCCTCTGGACTTAGCTGCTTCCATGGCCTGCCACAAACTTTTAACATCATTTGGGCCTGCAGTGGCAACCAGCCCCACCCATTGACTTTGTGCAAGCGCACGTGGGTGCACGTGCCCCTCCCATACCCCTTGGACTGACCCTCTTCCCCCCAGCAGTACGTCCCTTGCTTTGTCCCTTGCCACCTGCCCCATTTGCCCCTTGCAGTTGTTTGCCCCCTTTTTTTTGGTCCCAGCCCCTTGCTAGTTTCAGTTTTGCCTGCCCCACCCCTCTCCCTCTACAGCCTTGTTTCTTTGCCCTACCCTAGCCCTGAAACTAGTCCCTTGTTATTCTGCCCCATTCTTAGTTGGTTGTCTCCCTCCCCCTGAAGCTCCGTTTGCCCTGATGAGCCCCCCGCTTCCGTGAACCCACGCCCCCTCCCACGCGCTTGTGCCCCTCCCCTGTTTAATTTTGACCCTATCTCACTGCACCCCCATGCTGTTATATCATCCCCTCCCCTAGTGCAACAAGAGGAGCCGGCTTTCCCATCTTGTGTCGGTGACTGAACCTTACCGCCGCACTAGTCCGAGTTAACCCTGCACCCTGTCCCCACTTTTATTGCCCTCCTCCCCTGCCTGCAGCCTAGCAGGGAGGAGCAGTCACCCCAATTCCTCTCCCCGACCCCTCTCAGGAGTTTTCCCTTCCCCCCCTGTTCGTCATGGCAGGCGACATGGAGGGAGGAGCCCCTCCAGACGGCACGGCCGCCCCTCCTCCGCCTGTTCCCCCGTCACCCTCCCTAGCCTCCACCTCGACCGCCGCTGCCGAACCACCTGCTCTCGCCCCCGCTGGGGCACCGGCAGTGGCGGACATTGAAGAGACCTCCGCTGCTGCCACGTCCCTCGCCCCCCATGATCCTGGGGGAGCCCCCCCAGCCGGCAGGAAGGGCCAGGGTAAAAAGAAGGGTAAGAGCCCCGCGACAAAGGCCAGACCCTCCATGGCAGAGGCAGCCACTACTGCTGCGGCCCTGCCACCGGCCGCGGCGCCCTTCCCTGCTGTTCCCTCTACCAGCTCTGCGGGTGTCCCACCTCCGGCCCCCAGAGCGTACGCCCAGGTGGCGGCAACCCCCCCACCTGCCGCAACGTCACCTAACCCTCCCACCGCCTCAGCTACCATCTATAGCGGCCGGGGCCCCTTTCCCACCTTGACCAGGAGGCATGGCGTCCGTTGCCTCCTGGTACCCGCCTCGCCCCACGTAGAAACCTATGTGCGGGCGTTGGCGAGGGTAGTGGGGCCCACGGCCATCGTAGCAGCCTCCAAAATGTACGGGAAGGTAGTCTTCTTCCTCGCATCGGAGGCCGCGGCCCAAGAGGCGGTGGAGCAGGGCCTGGCGGTGGGGGGCGTGTTCGTCCCATTAGAGCCGCTGGAGGACTTGGGCGTCCGCCTAGTCCTCACTTCCGTCCCTCCCTTCCTCCCCAATGCCGCCCTGTTACCTGCCCTCTCCGCCCTAGGGAGACCCATCTCTGTAGTCAGCCCTCTCCCACTGGGCTGCAAAGACCCCGCCCTCCGTCACATCCTCTCGTTCCGCCGGCAGGTGCAGCTCCAAATGCCCCCGGCGGCACGTGACGGGGAGGCGCTCGAGGGGTCCTTTATGGTCCCCTATCACGGGGCCCGTTACCGGGTGTATTATTCCACGGGGGAGGCCCGGTGCTACCTCTGCCGGGCGATGGGACACATCCGGAGGGACTGTCCCTTGGCCCGGCAAGGAGGAGCATCCGAGACCCCCGAGCCCCGGCAGGGCGTCGGCCCCGTCATCGCCGGCGCCCCTGTATGCCCGGTGCCCAGAGCCGCCCCTCCTCCTTCCCAGTCCACCGCTGCTCCCGCTCGGGCCCTGGGAGTACCTCCCCCAGTGAGCCCAGACGAGCGGGAGAGGCCCACTGTGAACAGTCTGCTGAGGCCTGTGGAGGAGGGTGAGGCAGGGATATCGCCGGGCGTGGGAGAGGGCCCGCCCCAGAGAGACTTTTCTCTCCCTTATGCTGCCCCACCACTACCTCCCCGAGTCCCTAAGAAATCATCCCTCCCCTCTGACCCGACCCTTACTAGCCGACCCCCAGATGATGCCATGGAGGGCTGGGCCTTAGTACAGGGGAAGCGGGGCAAGCGGAAGGCTCGAGCCCCGCTCCTTTCCACCGATGCGGAAGCCCCCCGAAAAACCAGGAAGGGGGGCACTGATGCCGAGCCTTCCGCTTTGCCCCCGAGCGGCTTTTGTCCGCCAGAACCGGCTGGGAAAGACGTGGCAGCACCGGAAGGTATTACCGCCCCTCTCTCGGAAGCCCCTGATAGAGCCCCTTCTGTCCCTTTTGTCGACCCTGCGCACCCCGATCCGAGCATCGCTTCAGGTGCCGGCGGGGAGAACCCCGGGGTGGCAGAAGGTGACCTGCCCTCCATCTACGAGGAGATCGAGGCCCTGGGTCTGACCCCAATCACCCAGGGGGAGGACGACCCTTTACCAGCAGGACTCGATCTCAATGACCTCACCCCGGTGCCCCTTTCCCCCCTTTCCCCATGCTCCCTCCCCTTGACTGCTGGTTCCGCTCCCACCTCTGAGGATCCCCTGGGCTCTTCCACCTGCCCGGTCGCAAGTGACACCTCGCTGACGGCCGCCAAGCCTCCTGAAGCGACGGCCGGTGCCCTGCGGCCGGGACCCGAATCCCAGAGGGTACCCCTCATTGGGGTGGGACAACAGTTCTCCTTCCCAGGCGGGGACCCCGCAAGTATCTGTCCACCTCCCGATGCCGTGGCTATAACAGACACCATCATACTAGAGCCCGGCATCGTGGGGGGTCCCCTTCCCAATTCCCAGATCCCTCAGCCACACCAAGAGAGGCCACCTCCCAGTGGCCCAGCTCCTGCGGCTCAGGATCCTCTACCCGTTCCTCAGCCCGGCCCTGCTCATGTCCCGCTCCCTGCCCCTACTTCTGATCCCTGCCCCGCCCCTGATGCCATCCCAATCTCCCACACCTCCCATGATGACACTGCCGCCTCTGGGGCTGTCTCCCTCCCCTTCTCGGAGGATGACCCCCAGGGAGCGGCTCCAGTAATTCCTCGTCCCGACCCACCAGAGGCTGCTCTTCTCCCTCCGCCGCCTCTCCCAACTAAGCCGAATTTCGGGTTGGGCCCTAAGGTGCCGGCCCAGCAGGAGCTGCGTCGAGGCTCCGCCCCTTGCCTATCTGTTTCGGTGGGCCATAGGGCTGTGTCCGGGGCCCCTTCTTTAGACAGCTGGGAGCCAGTAACCCCGGCTCCCAATACGCTGCGAGAGGAGCTGCGGGAGTTCCTGGAGGACGTCCGGGGCTCCCGCAACAAAGTACAGCTCGCTCTCCAGCGATGGGGGGATTTCCACCAAATCCTCCGGGCCGCGAGGGCCCTCATGGGGGAGGGCAAAGGGACTGGGAAGCAGGCCGCCACGGCCTACCAACGGGTCCGCCTTTTCCGTGACTCACTACTCGCCTACGGGGTGGGTCACGGATTGTTACGCGGCCCGATGGGGGCCGTGAGTGACTCTGCCAGCAAGGATCCCCTCCAGCCCTCCTCATGGCATCTCTCCTCTTCGCAACATTGAACACCCGGGGCTGTAGGATGGGTCTCCGCAGGAGCCAGGTGCTCTCCTTCCTTCGGGAGGGGGGGTACTCTGTAGTATTCCTGCAGGAGACCCATACAGATCCAGCCGCTGAAGACAGCTGGCGGCTGGAATGGGGGGACAGAGTCTACTTCAGCCATCTCTCTGTTCGCCAGGCTGGAGTGGCGACCTTGTTCTCCCCCGACCTACGGCCTGAGGTGCTGGGGGTTGCCGAGGCTGTGCCGGGCCGCCTGCTGCACCTACGGGTCCGTAGGGAGGGGCTCGTGGTCAATCTCATCAACATCTATGCCCCGACACCGGGCCCGGAACAACTTCGTTTCTATCAGCAGGCGTCCACCTTCCTCGGCACCTTGGATCCTCGCGAGTGCCTGGTCCTGGGCGGGGACTTTAACAACACCCTTGAGAAACGGGACCGCTCGGGGATCGAGCAGTGCCCGGCCGCCGCGGACGTCCTCAGGGAGATTGTCGAACATCACTCCCTGGTGGACGTCTGGCGCGACCACCACCCGGACGACAGCTCAACCTTCACCTTTGTCCGGGTGGAGGCCCATCGGTCGCACCACTCCCAGTTGGACCGCATCTATTTATCACGTTTTCACCTTTCGCGGGCCCACTCCTCCAGCGTCCGGCCGGCCCCATTCTCTGATCATCATCTCGCTACCGTGACGGCCTCTCTCTGCGCGGAGAGGCCGGGGCCGGCCTATTGGCATTTTAATAACAGTTTGCTGGAGGATGTGGGTTTCGTGGCGTCCTTCCGGGAGTTCTGGCTGGCCTGGCGAGGGCAACGGCACTCCTTTCCCTCGGCGCGGCGATGGTGGGATCTAGGGAAGGTACGCGCCCGGCTCTTCTGCCGTGACTACACCCGGGGCGCCAGCCGACGGAGGGATGCGACGATAGGGCAGTTGGAACGGGAGGTCTTAGAGCTGGAGAGGCGTCTGGCCGCCAGCCCTGAGGATCCATCCCTCTGTGGGGCGTGCCGGGAGAAGCGGGAGGAGCTCCGGGAACTCGAAGATCATCGGGCCCGGGGCGCCTTCATTCGATCCCGCATCCGTCTCCTTCGGGAGATGGATCGCGGCTCCCGCTTCTTCTACGCCCTGGAGAAAAAGAGGGGGGCTAAGAAACACGTCACCTGTCTCCTCGCAGAAGATGGCACCCCCCTCACGGATCCGGTGGAGATGTGCGGGAGGGCCAAGGCCTTCTACGCGAGCCTTTTCTCCCCGGATCCGACCGATCCTAACGCTTGCAGAGTGCTCTGGGACGAACTCCCTACGGTCAGCACGGGCGACCGAGACCGGCTAGAGCTGCCTCTCACTCTGGCCGAGTTCTCGGAAGCCCTCCGTCGCATGCCAACTAATAAATCTCCGGGACTGGACGGGCTGACCGTGGAGTTCTACTGCGTGTTCTGGGACGTCCTCGGCCCAGACCTTGTCACCGTCTGGGCCGAGTCCTTGCAGGGCGGGGTCCTCCCTCTTTCGTGCAGGCGAGCCGTGCTCGCCTTATTGCCGAAGAAGGGGGACCTCCGCGATTTACGGAATTGGCGTCCCGTCTCGCTCCTCAGCACGGACTATAAAGTCGTAGCAAAGGCCATCTCGCTGCGGCTCGGGTCCGTGCTGGCGGACGTGGTCCACCCAGACCAGACCTACACCGTCCCGGGCCGCACCATTCTCGACAACCTGTATCTGGTCCGGGATCTCTTGGAGCTTGGGTGTAGGGATGGTCTGTCGTTCGCCCTTCTGTCTCTGGATCAGGAGAAGGCGTTCGACAGGGTGGATCACGCGTACCTCCTGAGCACTCTGCGAGCGTTTGGCTTTGGGCCCCAGTTTGTGGGTTTTCTCCAGGTGCTGTACGCCTCCGCAGAGTGTCTGGTCAGGCTCAACTGGACCCTGACCGAGCCGGTCAGCTTCGGGCGAGGAGTACGGCAGGGGTGCCCCCTCTCGGGCCAGCTGTACGCTCTGGCGATCGAGCCCTTCCTTTGTCTCCTCCGCAGGAGGTTGACGGGGTTGGTGCTCCGAGAGCCGGAGCTGCGGCTGGTCCTGTCGGCATACGCCGACGATGTGCTCCTCGTGGTCCAGGACCCGGGCGACTTGGTGCGGGTGGAGGCTTGCCAGACGATCTACTCGGCGGCCTCCTCTGCCCGGGTCAACTGGGTCAAGAGCTCTGGCCTGGTGGTAGGGGACGGGTGGCAGGCGAGCTCCCTCCCACCCGCGCTTCAGGCCATCAGGTGGAGTGCGGGTCCGCTGCTCTATCTCGGCGTTTACCTTTCTGCCACGCATCCATCCCCGCCGGAGAACTGGCAAGGTTTAGAGGGCAGGGTGCTAGAGCGGATCCGGAAATGGACAGGACTGCTCCGGTGCCTCTCCTTTCGAGGGAGAGCACTGGTAATCAATCAATTAGTCCTGTCCATGCTCTGGTACCGGCTCAACACCCTGGTCCCGGCCCCGGGTTTCCTGGCCAACCTCCGGACGTCGATTCTGGAGTTCTTTTGGTCAGGACTGCACTGGGTCTCTGCAGGGGTTCTCCATCTTCCTCTGGAGGAGGGTGGGCAGGGCCTGAAGTGTCCACACACTCAGGTCCATGTCTTCCGTCTCCAGGCCCTGCAGAGGCTCCTTTATGGTGCAGGTAGTCCGGCGTGGAGCGTATTGGCGCACGCCTTCCTGCGCCGTTTCCGAGGGCTCCGATATGACCGGCAGCTCCTTTATCTCCATCCGAGAGGTCTTCCGTGAGACCTCTACGGGCTGCCGGTGTTCTACCAGGACCTCCTCCGGACCTGGAAGCTATTCTCAGCGACCAGGTCCGTGGCGGCCACCGAGGGGGCAGATCTCCTCGCGGAGCCCCTGCTACACAACCCCCAGCTCCGTGTGCAAGTGGCGGAGTCCCCCTCGGTGCGCCAGAGGTTGGTCCTGGCGGAAGTCACTAGGGTCGGAGACCTCCTGGACTACGACCGGGGAGATTGGCTGGATCCCCTGACGCTTGCTCAGCGCATGGGGCTCTCCAGACCTCGTACTCCCCGGCGCGTACTTCAGGAGGTGAAGGCTGCTTTGCCGCCCGCTGCTCGGGCTTACCTCGACCGGGTCCTGCGAGAGGGTACGCCCCGCCCTCCCTTCACCCCAAGCCCTCCGGACCTTTTTATTGGGCCCCTGCCCCGTGGACCCAACCGGGTCCCCTGTCCCTTCACGGTGAGCCGGCTGCACGAACTGCAGCCGGTCCGCTTCCAGACCGCGCCAAGGAAACATCTATACACGCTCGTGCTCCACACCCTTCATCTCCTCACCCTCACGTCCCGCCCCGATACGAAATGGCGAGACCTCCTGCCACCTCTAGAGGGTGAGAAGCCCCGGTGGGCCAGCCTTTACTCCTCCTTAGTCCCAAGGCCCGCCGGGGATGTCAGTTGGCGGCTCCTTCATGGAGCCGTGAGCACGGGCGTGTACTTGGCGCGGTTCACCCCTATCCCCGACACATGTCCCTTTTGCGGTGTGAGGGAGACCCTGGCGCACATTTATCTAGAGTGCGCCAGGCTTCAGCCCCTGTTCCGGCTCCTTTTAGACATTTTGTTGAGGTTTTGGTTGCACTTTTCCCCTCACCTTTTTATTTATGCACTTCCAATCCGCGGCCCCACAAAGTCACGGGACCTCCTGGTCAACCTCCTCCTGGCCCTAGCTAAACTGGCCATCTACAAAACCAGGTTGAGGAGGTTGGCCGATGGAGGCTCCTGTGACTGTGGGGCCTATTTTCGATCCTCTGTTCGTTCACGCATCCGGGCAGAGTTCCTCTGGGCAGCATCCACTGGCTCCCTTGACACCTTTGAGGAGCAGTGGGCGCTGTCCGGGGTTCTCTGCTCGGTGTCCCCATCTGGTTCGCTTTGTTTGACCCTTTGACCGCACTCCCGTTCCTGTTTTTTCATTTTTTGTCCCCCGGACTCACTTGGTATCCAGGTCCTGTGGATCCCTCCCCTTAGGCTGAAGGGGGGGATCCTTTAGCAGTGGGCGGGCTTCGCCCGCCCACTTCCCGGATCCCAATAAGAACATACTGGTTCCTTACCACTTTCCTATAGCCCTCTGGCCTTGCCCCATCACAGTACATATGTGCCCTTTTCACAGAGTGAAGCAATAGCTGATCTCCCACTGTGCTCTCAGAGCTTCAGGAGGGATTGTGCTTGAGTAAGTGAGTATGCCTTCATCAAGAGCTTTCTTTGCATCAGTGCAACTCCTCATTACCTCAATATCGAGCTGTGCATTAAAGGCACAAAATAAACCCTGTGGTATAGGAACAGTGTTATGTAACCATCCTTCTTTACCTTCCCATAATGTTGTCTCCAGCCCAGAAAAATGCATGGAATGCATCTGTAAAATGTCTCCAAAGTATGTTGTATCCACAGAACTTAATAAAAAGATAAACCTTAGAGCCAGCATTTCTCAATTCTTCTTCTTTTGGACTAATGACTTATGATGCACACCTCTGCAAAGAACTGCATTTCTGTGCCAAATACAAACACTTCGCTAACAGTATCTGGCCTCCATATGCAAAAACAGTATCTCGCTCTCAATCCACTGGATATTTCTGTACTAGGGAACAACCAAGATAAAAATGTAAATTTGCTAAGCAGAGTGTACAGTGATCATCATATGTATTTCTGTGGTTTATTTATACCATAGTGAAAATTAATTGTACTAAATGCTATCATTCATTTCACTTTTGTATTGTGATATACAGTTTCCCCTCTGCAGCACATGCACAACAGAACTCTGTCTTTTTCTACATAACAGCATAAACCAAATAAATGTTAACAGACTTGCACATTGATGCTGTTTCATTACTAACTTGGCTCTACTTCGTTTTACGGCTACGGTGTTGAACTCAATTCTTTTGTCATCCCTCTTTGTTTACTTCTACATCAGTGATAATATATTGCCAGAAAGGACATATGCTTGACAGATGCAGAACTGAGATACTGTTGTGAACTTTATGTCTCCAGCAGTGATATCTGGGTTTATCATTTGTTCATTTTCTTGCTGATGGAGACCTTCAATGCCATTTTTGGCTGACATCACTGCTTTGCAATGTTGATTTCATTTATGGTGCCAGCCCCTGGGGTCAGCTAAAAAGGACATGTATTCTGTGACTCAGGTCCATTTCCATTTAATATGTATGAAACAATTCTCCATTCTAAATCTTTTAAAAGCAGCCATCGTAAGGCCTGATCTTGCTCTCATTGTGGTCAATGCGAATTGTGCTCCTGACATTTAGGGGAGCAGGGTCATGCACTTATAGTGTAACTTACCAAATTAATTCAAGAAATGGCCAGGATTTTCAAAAGTTACTTGGGAGTTTGGGTGCTCAACCTGAGATGCTTAAAGGGGCCTGATTTTCAGAGGGTGGGTGCTCAATGCAGAGACACTTGGCCAAATCAAAGGCAAAGTCAGGATCATAACTCATGAATCCTCTGAACTGAACGGACTTCAGGAATTCACAACAGCCTCTTAATGAATCAGAGTAAGATTTAAAGCTCTCTGCCATCCACCTTTTGTATTTGTAGTCAAAGGTTTTTGGTAACATGTGCTTGTACTGCAAAATAAAACTTACTGAGCCCCATTCCTCCCCCTGATGAAGCCAGTGAAGTTAGAAGAGAAATGAACTGGGCCCACTTAACCAAGGATATATTTGTGCTGTGACAGCATGCTTATTGTTCACTGATGTATTTCATGCTTTGTGGCTGGTAACGTTATTTCAGGCTGATATTTTGGTATTATATCTTCAGAGCCCCTGCTCCTCTCTGAATTCTGGTGAAATTATGATAAACATAAGTATGACATTCAAGTATCAGAGTTTATTAGGGGACAAATTCTGCAAGGTGCTAAGGACCCTCAAGCCCCACTGACTTCAACAGGACTACTTGTGCTTAAAGTGAGGCACGCGTTTAAGCACCTTGCTAAGTTGGGGCCTTAAACTGCTATATTCAATTACTTTCTTTTATTCTTGTATAAACAAATGGTGTCATGAAGCTGCTATGTCTGTGTGAATTCAGAAACAGAGCCATCTGGGACAGTTTTAATTACAAATGCCTTAAAAGGCAGTTCAGTAGCTAGAATATTGCACATTTAGCCTTGTGTTAATAAGTTTATCCACATTACTCAGTACTAACTTCAATCTTCTTAGCAACTGAACTACAGGTGATCATTAGGTACCTAAACTTTGCATGCTGGGTGGTAGCTACCAGTTGGGCATTTTGTGCCAATCTGGCATCAGTCTTCTGTGGAGTGTGAAAACCCCACCACTTTATCAGAATGACAAAGGAGATCTTCTTCTTAGCATATGTGCAACGTGCCTCAGGCAGTAAGTGACCGGTATTCATCACTGAATTAGCTTCCCTGGCTTGGGCTGGGTTCTGACGGGGAGTCAATGTGAACGCTGATCCATGCCCCCAACAAAGGAAATGAATGAAGACTTAAACGTGTGGGAAAGACTTTTGGAAGAATTTAATGGGGTTTCAATATGGCGTTCAGACTAATGCTCAAAAACATGAGCTGCAGGTACAGCCGTACACCTCGGGAGGCATAGGTTTTGGGGTTTACTTTCAAGGAGATTGGTGTGCACAGAGGTGGTCAGAAAACTGCATGGCTCAGGGGACATCAGCTTCCTTGAGGTTTTTTTCCCCTGTACTGGTGACAGTCTGTAACCATGCGAGACTCACCCCTGCAGCACCTCCTGCTGGTCGTCCAAGGAATTAGCATTCCAGCCTCTGGAGCGCCCTCTGCAGGCCGGTGTCTCGCTGCCGCTGGCCCCCCGTGTCCCTCCTGGATCCCGGTGCCCCTTTCCACCGGGTGCTGCCCCCTGGAAGTACCTCCACAGATCTGGGTCTCCCCTCCTCGGGGAACCCCCACCCACTATCCCCACCTCGCCTCAGCTTTTGGCTACTGCCCAGTCACCATCTAGCCCTTGTTCACTGGGGCAGACTGCAGTATATAAGCCACTCATCACAGGCAAGGGGAGTTTGGACCTGCTGCCTCTGCCTACCCGTGGGCTGCCCCCTGCAACCCCAGTACCCCTTTTTGGCCTTACTCTAGGCCTGCAGCCTGGGAGGTTTCCAGGCTGGAGCATCCCAGCACCTCTGGCCTTCCCCCAGCCCTGCTCCACTACAGGTACCTTCTCAAGTACTCCAGCAGCCAGGCCCACAAGAGGAGACTGCCTAAGTGCCTGGCTCACAGCCCTTTTATAAGGGCCAGCTGTGGTCTGTTTGGGGCCTGGCCTCAGCTGGGCCTGCTTCCCCAATCAGCCTGGGAACTGCTCAGCCCTCTTCCAGGGCTGATTTCAAGACTTTCAGGGCAGGAGCGGGTAACCACCTGGATGTGGGACAGTCACTATTTGGGGAGAAAAATTTCAGAACAAAAGTCTGTTTCTGGTATGACATCCAATCTGTGATCCATATTGTTGATAGACAGTTGGCTAAGACTGCCCAGGGAATGAGGTTGATGAGGGCCTTTGGTTTACATTGCCTGTGGTTTAACAGCCTTTTTCATGCAGTGCACGCCCTAGGAGTGGATACTGGTGTTGCTGATGCTCTATCTCGATTTCAGGGTGACAGATTCTGGGAACTCAACCCGCTGGCCGCAAGGATCTGCAGGTGATGCTCCAACAACTCTGGAACCTTGGTTCATGACAGCTGTGGGACTAGTTGAGGACTTGGTAAGCCCGTGAACTCTGAGGGCATGTAAGGCCAGCCTTTCAGAATGCATGGAATTTAGGGCACAGGAAAGGCTTCGCTGTGAGTGGCCCTTTTCCACACACCAGGTGGTGCAATATGTGGTGTCTTTGACCCCCCCGCCCCCATAGTTGGGCTTCCTCTACTATCTCTGACTGGCTAGCAGGCCTGTCCTACTGGAGTAGGTTGGCTGGTTTCCCACATCCATGTGGACATGTCATAGTGAGGAAACTCTTACAAGGGCATAGGGTGACCAGATAGCAAGTGTGAAAAATTGGAACACTTTTTGGGGGGGTAATAGTTGTGTATATAAGAGAAAGCCCCTAATATCGTGACAGTCCCAATAATATGGGACATCTGTTCACTCTAGAAGGGTGGTCCAGGAGGGATGGGTGCTGGAGAGACTACAGGTTACCCATAACACTGAAACCCACAGCAGAGCCTATAATAATCATGTTAGGGTCTGCAGCTGTGGGAAGGGGCCATTTTATTTAAGGTGGCATTTGTTGTTGCTTTCTATAAGTGCCGTGTAGTTTACAGGAGTGGTGGTTTAAGGTAAAACTGGTAAAATGGGGTACATGGCTTTTTGGGGGTGGAGGCTCTGTAATTTCTATGGGCAACCCCAGTGTCGGGGCTGGATATCACAGGGGAACAATTCAAAGAGATTCGGAGACTGGGTTACTTGTGAATCTGCAAGGCGAAGTTAGGACTGTCATAGTTTGGATGGCTGAGAGGTTGGAGGCGCCAGGGAGCTGACATCCAGCGACCACCAGTAAGACTCCCTCTTGCTGGAATCAGGGGTAACAGGGTGACTTACAGTCCTGGGTACTCCAAGTATAGTCACAATGGTCATGAAGGAAAAGGCAATCTCTGAACTCCCTGGCCTGATCCAACAGAGGCCTTTGAGTATAAGGACAGAGCTCTTAAACTGGGTGTTATTCACTAGGGAGCCTGCTCACAGGAGATCACCAATGTGACTAAAGACAACCAGTGCTATGAAACAGATAGGCTAGTGTGTATGATGCTAGCTGGACCTTTTCCACAGCATTAGTTTCATTCCTGAATATAACAGGTTGCAGTAATCAAGCCTGGAGTGCATGAGCGGGTGAATTACTGTGACCAAGTCTGAATCTATAAGAAGGGGCACAATCATCTAGCTTGCTGCAAATGTATTTTTTTCCCCTCACCATAGATATCTGGGCATCCACTAGCCTGAGGAGTCCAACAGGACTGGAAGTCTGTGAACCAACTTAATAAGCTGAGTGTAGATGCCTGACATCTGGGATATTATGTAGAGACAAATTCCTTAAAGTACTTCTCTCTTCTTCCAAGCATCACCTCAGTCATGCCTGGATTCATGCAGGTGCTGACTTTGATAAGACACTAAGAAAGCTGGAAGGTGGTGCTGCTTAAATTTGAAGTCAAGAAGGTGTAGCACTGTAAATCTATATAGAGAGGGCACTTCAGTCTGGGTTGTCTCACCAGCACTTTCCTGTAAATGTTGAGTACTTTGTGGGAGAGGGATGAGCCTTGTGAGACTGCAGGTTACAGCTCTGGAAGAAGCAAAACAGTTGCCCAATAACGACCCTCTCAGCATTTCAGGATGTTTCCATTCACCCCTATAACTTCATTTAACAGGAGTACAGTTGGTCAAAATTTTTCCGTTGTACCTGTTCGGGTTTTTTAAAAACAGAAAATGCCCTTTTGACAAAAATTAAACATTTAGTACAAAAAATTATCTTGGTCAAAAAGTTTAATTGGTCAACAGTACATTTCAAATTTTTTTTGGAAATTTTTCCAAAAATTTCATTTTGGAGGAGGGGCCACAGGCACTCTCTGACCTTGTTACTCTCTCCTCCACACTTTTGCAGTGGAAAGGAGTGAAAATGGAAGATAAAAACATTTTTTTCCCTCACCAAAATGAAACAAAAATTTTCACTGGAAAAAAACAAAAAATGTCACAGGAGTTTTTGAATGAAATGAAAAATTTTCATTTCCCTCAAAAATTGTTGTAGGATACACTTACCTTTTATTCCAGCTAGCCCTACAAAGGAGTGCTTCTTGATACACAGTATCAAGTACCAAAGTGTGATCCAGCAGGAGGAATATGGTTGTATTTCCCTTGTCTGTGGCCAAAAGGCGGTCATCCACCAGAGCAACAAGTTCTGTCGCTGTACTAAGTGCAGGCCTAAAGCCTGATTTAGAGGGACCCGAGACACTCATAAGAGGTCATGGAATCCGTTTTTTTGCTAGCTCTCACTAACTGGCTGAGAAAAGGGAAGTTAGATAATGGGCAGAGGGAGGAGGGGAGGTAGCTTGCAAGGTCAAGGTCACTTGTGTTGAGCACTGGCTTGTCTGTTGCATGTTTTAGAGTTAAAAGTAAAGTCCCTCATCAAAGGAGGCGTGTACAATCTGTTACTATGAGTCCCACACGCTTTCTACTCTCTGTTACCATTTAGGAGGACCAGAGTCACAAGTGGTGGCTCTGATTGGGATCGGTGCTTCCATGACTACTTCTTGTGTGAATGTGCTAAATTCTTGGCAGGAGGGTGTTGTATTTCTGCTCATTTGCTTATCCTGGCTTTTCTTGGTAGCCCCTGAGTCCATTTTGGATGCAAGTGAAATAAGAAACTTCCTTACAGAAAGAAGTGCTGAGTTCTGGGGTTGAATGGAGGCAGTCTGGGTTTTTTAAGCAATTTACCATCCAGAAAAGTTCTGCAGTGCATAACTTTGCTTCCTCTCTGGCAGAGAAAAAGTAGAAGCTCTTTGCCTCCTGCATAGCACTGGCATAAGTTTGCCATTGCATGTGTGCACGTATTATTGCCCTCTGCTTGCTGGCCTACAGAAAAGATAGGTCCACAGGTGTTGGAGCTCTCCTTTAGCACAGGAAGCAGAGGGCTGGCTTTCTGGAGCTAAAAACGAGGATTCTATTCCCACCTTCTTGTGGGTGTGTGATGTACATAATTGTTACAGGTCTGCTATAATACAGCACATATCACAGCCATTTACCACTTTAATTTAAAAGTTCAAATCCTGAGGGTAGTGTCCAGTAAAACAAAATTTTCATATGGGATGTGTAACTTATGTATAATCGTTCTCATACAGGCATTTCTTATGAGAAGGGTGGCAAACTTTTCTTTATTATACTTGTCAGAAATTTAACTTTTAGTAACTTCTGTCAAATAATATGTTTGGTTCTGGCCTTTATCAATTTCCAAAGTACTTTGCATCTGTTATGGAAAATGCAATAAAATGACATTTTAAACAAAAGGATACCTTCTGACCCACAGTTTAAAATACAAAGGCTTTTTCCCCCTTACACCCATCAAAAAAAAAGTTACTTACCTGTATTTCAACTGTTGTTCAAAATGTGTTCATGAGTGCACCGTAGCCAAAAAGCTTTCCTTAGTGATACCCATCAGGGTGGTACATGTGCTGTGCATCTACTTGTGCATCCAGTCGAGGACATAAAAGGAAGAGGCGCCACCTCAGTTCCTTCTCTTGACATGGGCTGATAGCTGGAGCTTTCAGTTGGCTATTACTCATGGTACCCTGTTTTCCTCCGAGGAAATTTTTTTTTTCTTATTGTAAATAATTAGTCATTAGTTTGGTACCAGTGTTTTTTCCCACCCAGCAACTTATTGGTTTATTTTATAAAAAAAATTCTTGTTTTGATTTAGGTTTGTTTTGCCCGGTACTGGAGAGGCTTAGTCATGCCTAAGTATCCTGACTTTAAGCACTGTCTGATATGCAGGGTGTCTATGCCTATTAATGACCCACACATTCACTTGCTGTTTTCTCTCGGTGAGGGCTATATTAGAGACAAGTACTCTATTTGTAAATTTTCTAAAAGGAGGACCTAGCAGCCTAGGGATATTAGGTTATGGGACTACCTCATGTAGTATGCTATGTATCCCTCCTGGTTGGGCCTGGGTTATTCAAAACTGAGCACTTCATCCTTGGCCTCCAGAAATGCTCCTGCAGATCTTTCTGATGTGCCCTGCTGCTCAGAGTCAGTCACTGAGGAGAAGAAGAAGCATTCCCATTGTCCAAGTATGTCTCATAAAAGTCACAAGTCAGTTTCAGGGTGAGATCTGACTTCAAAAACGACTAAGTCCTCTTCTTCTTCTAAAGGAGATGTTGGGCACCTTAAAGCTTCAGCTAAGCCTTTGCAGGAGTCTTCATATACCGAGGTTTGAGTGCAGATAGAGACTCACAGTTCTTTGTAGGGTGACCAGACAGCAAGTGTGAAAAATCGGGACAGGGGGTGGGGGGTAATAGGAACCTATATAAGAAAAAGAGCCAAAAATTGGGACTGTCCCTATAAAATCGGGACATCTGGTCACCCTAGTTCTTTGGTACTGATGGTTGAGCTTCAGCAAGAAGACCAGCCACTGACTGACCAGACATCAAGACTGGCATCAACAAAGCTCCTAGTTGAGGCACCAACATTGTCATTGTCACAGATTTTATCAGTGTCGACAATACCAGAGGCCTATGCAGCACATAAGACTTACTTTGTCTCTTGGTGCTGGATTCCCCTGTGCTGCAGCAGGATATTTCCTTGGCCAAGTAGGTCATGCAATCAATATCTCAATCAATGCCTCCTTCGGTACCAACTCTCACTTCCTTGGCACCAACCCCATTGAGAATGTTATCCTCTGTGGCCAAGAAATCTCCAGTACTGACTTCATCAAGACAAGTGGTACCCGTTGTTACCTGAAATTGGGCCAGCTAGTAAGCTTAGGGAGGACTAATGACCCACAGAGTTTGGCAAAAAGCAGCACGTTTATTATACTAATAGCTAAGCTCAAAAGAAGGGGTGGGTGGGTCACATTCACACTCGCATACTCACACTCCCAGGACAGGCGCGGCACTGGAGATGTCAGGATCCTTCAAGGTAAGTGTTCCACAGCACAGCGATGGATGGTGCGATGAAGGTAAGTCTTCCCGAGGCACGATGAAATGCAACCCGGCGAACCACTGGCCAGGTGGTCCGGATGAAGGGCCTTCACGGGAGGTACAAGCTTGTGAGTGCACTCCTGAGCACATGGCCCCTTCCCCTTTTAAGGACCTGCTCCTCATGGCCCGCGACTAGAGATGACTTGGCCACGTCTGGTTGGTCAGACTCCACCTCAGACAGTGTCCATGCAGTGTACATGCATTGGGTGTGTGATCACTGCCTAATCAGAGTGCCAGACACCTTGTCTACCTGGGAGCTCTTCTGATCTTCTAGCTGTTCAAGCAGCCCATTCATTCCACAAGTATTCCAGGAGGGAGGAGGAGAGGGAAAGCCACTTCACAGGTATTCAAAGAGGGAGAGGAGACAAAAGAGGGGGAGGGGAGAAAAGTGTAACAGACCTTTTGAGCACACAAGTTATACATAGCATGCAGATCACTGCTGCTCCTACAACACCCATGGGACTTAAACTGTCCATATTGTCCATAGTACAGTACCAATGAGTAAAGCTACCACCCAGTGGTGCCATTCTAGGTCAAATACCCCAGTTACTCCTTCCGGTACCAATGCCTACAACTACTCCTTTTCTTCATTAGATTCTGAGGAAGGGACCTATGCTTCCCCTTATTTCAGAGGCAGATCACGATTCTCTCCCACGTATTCATTGGTGGCAAGATCAGACAACCGCCATAGACAGATCTACCATGGCAAATCAAGGTAATATCCCAGCTGGTGAACCATGCCACACCCATATGTGCAGTGGCCATATTGGAACCCAGGGAACGTTCCTCTAGCTTTTAGGTCAGTTTCCCCAGACCAGTTGAGGCAAAGATCCTCACTTCATCCCAGAGACAGAGGAACTTGGTGCCTGGTACCAAGCTCAGTATTGACTTGCCTTAGGAGCATCCTCGATTGGTACACATGATGCAGCGACTTTTGGAGTTGAAGGCTCAGACTGGCCCAGTACACACTGAGAACCCAATTTTAGCCACCAATAACTCGTCTTCTTGTCTCGATGAAGCCTTGGCTCCTGAATCATCATCTCCCATTGAGGACTATTAAAAAAATTACCAGGTACTCATTTCTGGGTGGCTAATTCCCTGGGGATCCAAATAGAACCAGTTCAAGACAACCTTCACCAGTTGGTGGACAGTCTACATCTAACCATCTCAGGTAGGATGGCCCTGCAAATTAATGAAGCCATTTTGGAAGCTGCAGAAACTTTATGGCAGACACCCGCTTCTTAAGCCCTTATGGTGAAAAAAAACAACTGAAGGCAGATACCAAATATCTTCACAGGGATATGGACACATATACCCATCCAGCTCCTGGGTCCCTGGTAGTCACAGCTGCCAATGAGAAATGGTGGGAGGGTTGCCCCCCATAGCTGGACTTGTTTTGGAGAAAGATTTATTCCACTGCTGAGTCACAAATGTGCATGGCCAATCATCAGGTTTTACTGGAAGAGTCTGATTATTCCAACTGGGGTGCCTGATCTAAGTTTGTGGAGAAACTTCCTGATGATTCCAAAGAAAAATTTCAGGTTATGCTGGGTAAAGGATGTCTAGTAGCACAAACATCTCTCCAGGCACCATTAGCTGTGGCGGACTCTGCAGCAAGGTGATGGTGACTTTGGTTATCGTGCGCCAGCTCTTCATGGCTTCAGCATTTGGGAATATTTATGGAGATGCAACAAGCTATTGAGGACTTGCCTTCTGAAGGCTATTCATTGTTCTTATAGAAAACTGATGAGGCATTACATACCCTCACAGATTCTAGAGTGACCCTTCACTCCATGGGTTTATGTACTTTGGTGCCCATGAGGAAACAGTTCTACCCACTATTGCGGAGGCAATTAGACTCCTCTCCAGGAAAAAATATAGATCTGAGAGGTGCAGGCCTCCCTCTCTATCTGTTACTACAGCTTCTAAACAACACCCCACCACAACAAAGCAGTCTATTTGACTGCTTGAGAGCAATACTACTTCTCCCTCCCCACCATTCAGAAGCAGGCTGTCTCACTTCTTAAGTGCTTGGAAAGCCATCATTGCTGACAAATGGTTTCTGAGCACTGTGGATCGGGGTTATTCTCTCCAGTTCCTTTCTATGCCTCTCTCCCTTTCCCTATCCCTTTTCAGGGACCCCTCAAATATCTCTGTTATTATTCAAGAAATTCTTACACTTCTCCATCTAGAAACTATAGAGGACGTGTTCCTACAACATCAGGGAAGAGGATTCATGCAAGATATTTCCTCATACCCAAGCAAGAGGGGACAGGGAGCAGGGTGTGTGTGGGGTAAGACCCATCCTAGCCCTATGGAACTTACAAAATGTTGTCTTCTTTATATACTTATTTATGTTATCCTTGGTTGTTCATCATCCTGTCACTTGATCCTGAAGATTGGTATGCTGCTCTTGATTTGCAGGAAGACTATTTCCATGTAGCTATTCACCAGAGCCACAGGAGATTTCTCAGATTTATGGTTTTGGACTGTCATTACCAATTTACTGTCCTCCCTTTTGGCCTGTCATCAGCTCCCAGGGTATTTACCAAATGCAGAATCGGTATTCATGTGTTCCCCTTCCTGGATGGGAATATTCTGGACATCAGATAGTCCTGGGCATGGTGAATCCAGTTTCAACCGCGTGATTTTTTTGGGGGGAGGGCGGGGGGGAGCTGGATCTGACGTATGAATTTTGAGCACATGGAGTTGCCAATATTGCATACAGTGTATTTTCTATTCCATGCACAAAACTTGCATGAATTAGTTAGTATTAACTAATTTATTTAATATTAATGCAAAGTGAAGGTTGATAAATCAAGCAGTCAGAAGTCAGGAAATGCAGAGTTAGGGCTAAAAATTCAAATTTAGCTCTGATCCTTGTGTTTATGCCTTAAAATAAAGTCTGGCTTTCCATCATCTTAAATTATTTGTCAAATAAAACAACTTATAGTTTCATGCAAATAGGAATTGCTTATAGAAACTTACACACAGTAACTCACAATATCACACACAGCCTCAGCTCTCTGCAATGGGACAAATCTCCAGAACCTCAAAGGGTACGTCTATACTGCACTGAAACATCTGCAGCTGGCCCATGTCACCTGACTCAGGATCGCAGCGCTTGGGCTGTGGGGCTATAAAGCTGCAGTGTGGATGTTCGGGCTCGGACTGGACGCCCTCAGCATCCCAGAGCCTTGGCTCCATTCCCATGCTGCTTGCTCTGAGTGACCAGGCACTACTATATAGCTGCTTTAAGGGGCTATGCCCTGTTCCCCACTTACTGTCGACCTGTGGTACAGACTGGACAGTCCCCAGAGTGTGAACCCTGCTGCCTAGAATCAACAGAGCAACTAGCCCAGTGAGACACCTCCACCTATTGTCCTCATGAAGAATTAGGCTGACCAGATGTCCCGATTTTATAGGGACAGTCACGATTTTTGGGTGTTTTTCTTATATAGGCTCCTATTACCCTCCACCCCATCCCAATTTTTCACATTTGCTGTCTGGTCACCCTATGAAGAATATGAGGGGGTTTTATCCCACCGAATTCAGCTCTTACCCACTAGTACTTCCTAGTTACTGATCCCAATAAGAATGTTGTTGCTTTTGTTTTCAGCTCATTCTGATTTCTCCTGTGGGCTTGGATTTCCTAGGAGCCATCCCCTGCACTCCCCCTGGCTCTGTCTGACAGCTTTGTTGGGGGAGAAGCTAGTTCTCTTCACATTGGAAAGGGTCCTACTTTAATTCCTGTTTCATGGCAGACTAGGAGCATTGTCAGTCTTGCTGTGAAATGCAGAGGCTCAGCAGAACACTAGCAGACTCTGTCAGTTCCCCAACACAGCCGTCAACAACTCCCCTAAACCAAACTCCTTGGGACTCATGAATCCACTACTCCCTTCACACCAATACCTCCCAGCCAAACTCCTTGACGCAAACAAAACTCCTACTTTCTCTGATGCAATCGCTTGCAGACAAACTCCTTCAGAGCCTCTATTCTCCTTTTGAACCCAGCAGTTAGAACACGTGTTGGCTAACATTCAACTCAATGGCATGTCTCGGTTTATCTGTAACACAATAACTTTTGAAGACTACAACCAATCAATTCCAATATTTCAGAGAGATCAGGAAGATCTATTTCCTTCCCCACAAAACTACAGGCTGAAAACCCCACAGGGAGGTCTAAACATGGAAACGTTTAGGAAATTGCACATTGATTTCCCTCTCAAAGGAGGAATTCCTCCAGAACTGTCCTCTGACACTCACTCCCCTTCACTCCTCTTCAACTCAGATCATTAAGCCGAGGTGCCCTTAGAGACAAAGAACCAACTTTCCCCCCTTACTGTGACCTGGACCTCATGGGATAGATCCTTTGTATTATATAGAATGGCCACTCCTTGGCTACTTGCTCTGAGTGAGCAGGCATTGCTGTCTCTTCTGCATAAGGGTGTCCCCTCTTCTCCTCTTGCAGTCAAAACACTGGTACAGACTGGTCAGTCACCAGAGGATGAAACCTGCTGTCCAGAATAAACACAGCCCCAGTGGGAAGCCTCCACCTGTTACCTTCATGGGGAATGTGAGAGGCCTTGCGCCACTGAACTCAGCCATTAGCCTCTTGTGTGTTGAAAGAACATGAAGTGTGAGGGAATTAATGTGCTTTAAAGTTTCTGATTCCAATCAGGATTTTGTTGTCATTTAATGGCGGGGGAAGGGAGAAGGGGAGAGGGAGGAAGCTCCTTCTAATTTCTCTCTGCTAAAGTCTCCCTATGGGCTTGGACTTTCCTAGGATCCATCCGCTGCACTCCCTCATGGTCTGTCTGACAGCTTTGTTGGGGGAGAAGCTAGCTCTCTTCAAGCTGGACAGTGCCCTAATTTAATTTCTGCTTCATGGCAGACTGGGAGAATTGTCTGGTCTGGCTGTGAAATGCAGAGTCTCAGCAGACTATGTCAGTTCCTCAGTACAGTCTGCAACAACCCCCCTAAACCAACTTCCATCAAACCCATGAAGCCGCTGCTTCCTCTGCACCAATCCCACCCAGCCAACCTCCTAGTACGTCTACAACACACACACACAAAACGGGGGTGGGGGGTGGTTTCTTAACTCAGGTTAGCTGAGGTTAAAATAGCAGTGAAGACATGGCAACCTTGGTTTGAACTTGGGGCAACTTGAGTTCAACCTCTAGCTCCCTCACAGGCTTTAACTCGGGTTAGCTAACCCAAGTTAACACACTCTTTTTTGGCAGTGTAGACATACATTTAGACACACTCAAAGCTCCTACTCTCTCTAATGCAATCCCTCCCAGCCAAAACTCCCTAAGATTCTCAAAGACTCTATTCTCCCTTTGAACCAGAGAAGCTAGAACACTTGTCTGTTTTCTTTTTTATTCCCTTATTATGTTATTTTTCTGGCCTCCCAATGTAATTAGAAAAAAAACAGAACCACCATTCCCAGCACTAGAAAAACTCCAAGATCCATGGAGTTCCCAGCATTATTTCCCCAGCTCTCAGCATTGGGACAAATTTTTATAGATTCCCTAATTTAGGGATTTCCCTGAGCTTGTTCCCCTGTTCACACTCTTCAACACATAACTTAGCTATTCCCAGGTATTTCTGTGGGTTCTTCTACTTTTCTTCCCATGTTGCTGTTAAATCTCTTCTTTATATTTTTTAATTTCCCTTTTCTCTCTCTCTCCCTGACTTGCCCATGTCTGTCTTGATCACTACAAGAGTGTGTGCTCAGCCCTTCTGCTCCCACCTTTCCTAACCGCTGAGTTCCCTCTGGAAAGGCAGACCAAAGGTTCATTTCCCACCCAGTTACCAACTTCACAGTGCTAGGTTTTGTGCTGAGTGGCTGACATCACAGAACAGAGCTGAGATACTCTCTGTCTTTCAGAGTTAAGGCACCTCAACAACCTTAAACTTCCAAGTAGTGACACTATGCAATAACCATATGATTAGGATAAAGGGATTTTATTGTTTGTGGTCCCAGATTAGATAAAACTGATTTTTAAATGCACTTTCAATTTTCTATTTAATATTTTTCTCTCTCATTCTGTCACTAAGGGGCAGAGTTAAGGTTGTATGGGTTCCTCAGCTGTGTATTTCCATACTTTTAGCCTGAACTCTCAATTTCCCAAGTTTAATGTTGGGTTTAGGGATAATTACAACATCCCTGTAAAGGTTTTTATGCTTAAGTTACGGATTCATACTCACAACATTAACTCCATTTTAACATAGTTTGTCTGGCATTTCCCTTGGTTAATAAAAATGATTTAAAATGCCAGACATGAACCCTAAACGAGAATTGCACAGAGAATGTTGCCCAGGATTATGTCTAATGATTTGACAATAGGTAGTATTAACCTTAAATCATTTTTTTGTATTTTAACTATAGGGCAGTTAACGTTCTGGGGAGGCTTGGAGGCCTGTAGGGTTTCTTTTGGGAATCTCATAGACTTTAAGGCCAGAAGGGACCATCATGATCATCTAATCTGACCTCCTGCACCTTGCAAGCCACATAACCTCACCCACTCACTCCTGTAACAGCCCCCTAATCGCTCGCTGAGTTACTGAAATCCTGAAATCATGGTTTAAAGACTTCAAGTTACAGAGAATTCACCATTTACACTAGTTTAAACCTGCAAGTGATATGTGCCCCATGCTGCAGAGAAAGGCGGAAAAACCCCAGGGTCTCTGACCCGGGGAAAAATTCCTTCCCAACCCCAAATATGGCAATCAGTTAAATCCTGAGCATGTGGGCAAGACCCACCAGCCAGACACCCAGGAAAGAATTCTCTGTAGTAACTCAAAGCCCTCCCCATCTAGTGTCCCATCATCGGCCGTGAATCTGAGAGCTAAGGACATTTGTTACAATAATAAACTGTGCCCTGAGCCACCAGCCTGAAACAGCTGCAGGCATGGTGCTGGTTCTGTCCTGGGCTGGTGAGAATGCCCACTAATTTACAGAGTACCACTGAAAAATAAACAATTCACATTCTAAATACAGAGGCACCACAATAAAACCAATACTCTGTCACACCATGTGTTTAGATATTAATAGTGCCCACAGCATCATGCTTTTTTAATAAAATTCCACCCCACAAATTTACAGAAGAATCTCTCTTAATTTTGCTTTGTTTCTTCCTAGTCCTTGTTGTCTGGAAGGGGCAAACACATTAAAGGGCTCTTTTGTGTTGAAAATGCTATTTGTTCAACTTTTTTAGGTTTAGTACCTCTCTATTCTTTTGCAACCTGGGTACTACAGTTTTTTAGATCCTTTTGTTGGTAAACAGAGCAGCATAGATGGGACTGAAGGTAAATCATGCCTGATTCTCACATGTCCCCTCTAAATGTGAGACCTTCCTTGCATGAGTATTTTTTCCTCCAGATAAAAGCCTCAGAGATTCAGACGTATTTGGGTTTGAATTCCAGACACCGACTTGGAAAATCTTGCATTACAAATGGAAAAAGTGATACCTGATTCTAATGGTTCATTGTAGCTTTAGTATGCTCTCATCTAGTGGCAATGCTTTCTAGCATGCTGTGCTAAACAAAGTACACTTTAATGAGGGCCTGTGGATGATTTGCTAGCCTTATGTGGGAGGAAGCCAGAAGTTTGCTTTACCCAGTTATCATTTCTATTATTGAATCCCACTGTATTTGGGAGATGTGATATTATTATATACATATTTTTTAAGCCATTGCTTTTCAAGTTCAGCAGCAATGTCTGAGCAGAGTTGGCTTTAAGTCAGATTGTATTCTGCTCAATTCTAAATTCTCTACCTTTCCACCCCTGTGATTTTTATCACAGATCCACCTCACCCTCTCCTGCCATACTATTAATGTTTTCAGTCTGGTTTCAATCACTCGCAGGCTTACAGCCAGTCAGCAACCTTCACTGTGACAAAAGAGGCATCTCAAAAGCTGAAGCATTTGCACAAAATTCCTTAGCAAATTTAGTGGCCTTTTAATTTTGTTGCCTTGTGTGACCATCTCATTGACCATTTTCTATGGCTGACCCAGAATAGTGAGTGTGATCTTTAAAACTTCCTAGACATTACTCAAGAATACAAACACAATGCAGAGGAGGACATTTAGGACTGCAGCCGGAGGATAGGAGAAACCATTCAATGGATACAAACCTCAACTCTCTGTAACTGAGGTTTTTTCTCCTGAGATGCAATTCTTGGCAAATCAAGTTTCTATAAAATAAAATGTGAACAAAAAGTGTCATAATTCCACTCTCTGAACAATATCTTTTCAGAGACAAATTAGGTTTGCCAGTACGTCACTTTTGATGCATCTTCACAGCAATTCGATGCAACTTGTTCAGCTGCTTTTTCCAAAGAGTATTCCAACTGATCGTAATAAGTCTAACCAAAAAAAAAACTGCGCTATTTGGTCCTGTTATAAAAGGGGGGGGGAAATCTGTAAACCTACTTTGCAGTTTGTCATTCTGATCAATCTTTTCCTGACAGATAAAGATTAGCTGCTGGCCCTGGTGGCTAATGCTGAAGCCAAATGAGATTAGGGAAGGTAACATTAGCATGCATCTCCCAGGACAGCTCATGGTTTCTGATAACCATTGAAAAACCAGGGTCAAATTAGTGATGTGCTGCCAATATTTTACAAAAGGACTCCCAGAAAACTGTTCCCCTGAACCTATGATAAACCCTAGATCTCAGGCGAATGTCAGGTTGCAGAGAGGAAGGATGAAGGATCGAAGAAACCGCTCTGTGCGTGAGTTTACCCATCACTCAACTGGGGATAATAATGCTCCCCCTCATCAAGAGTGTGTTGTGAGTTTAATTAAAATACCTCAAATGATAAGTATTACAAAATTCCTAGTATGAAGATAATGTCATATGACAAGTTTCGTTAGTTTTTAATGGTGACATCTTCTGCAAACTGTAATCTTACTATGTGTATAATGTAAGGATATAGGCATTACACTGAACTTTATTTCATGTTCCTTACATACAATACAGTATTTCTTTTAGTTGCATGACATTTTAATCATGGAACTATTTCCAACTTTATGCTGAATAATAACATATTTATTTTTCTTGTGGCTCGTCTGAGAGAACAGTTGCTATTTTGCTGTCCTGTCTTCCAAATGTCAAACAATAGCTGAGGCTAAACTGTTTAAACTAAATTCTGCCAAGTCTGAATTATTAATTTCTGGCTCTGCTTGGTCTCTTCAGCTCGTCCTGGATATTCGTTTGAACTTTGATGCATCACTCCCTTTCATTTCTAAGATGAGAGTACAGATTCATTGATTGCTTTTCATTGATTCAAACCGGTCTCTGGTGTGACACTTTAAAGACATGATTTGAATTGCTTTCTCCTACCCTGAATATTGCTTGTTTCCAGAGCAGCTTCTCTTCTTCTAACACAGAGTTATTGATCCACGCATACAGAGCTTCTAAACTTGATTATTATTCTTGTCTTCTCACTGGCCTCCCTCATACTCTTATCTGACAATTATATTCAGCCCAGAATGTTACTCATTCCAAAATTAGGGACTGAACCCTACTCCCACGAATAGTTGCTATTCACCTGTGTATCCTCACACACGTAAGAGTTTCTAAGATTAGGACTTTGATCAGGGCCAGCTCCAGGCACCAGATGGCAAAGCACGTGCCTGGGGCGGCGCCCTGTAAGGGACGGCAGTCCGGGGATTCTGGGGCGGATTTTTTTTTTTGCTTGGGGTGGCTGAAAAGCTTTAGCCGGCCCTGACCTTGATGATCATTTGATGGGGTAGACTAGGCTGGGAAGGCTCCTTGCTGGAGGCCTTGTGGCCCTGCCACACCCCACCCCGGAAAAGGGCAGTAGAGAGGTCCTCCAAGCTGCCTAGAGCAGCTGTGTGTGAAGCAGCCTATCAGGGCCCAGCAGGTCAGTATAAGAAGAGCTGCAGGGCCAAACAAGTTCCGTTCCTTGCTAGAGCTAAAGGAGAATGGATGGTGCTCCAGGCTGGTTGCTGGGACTCCACAAGGCCCTAGCCCTGAGGTAAAGGTGAAGAATGTGTAGGAGCCATGGGGAAGTGGCCCAGGGAATTATAGCAGCATGCAGTTTATTTAAAGCAGGGATGGGCAAACTTTTTGGCCCGAGGGCCACATGTGGGTGGGGAAATTGCATGCAGGGCCATGAATGTAGGGCTGGGGTTGGGGTGCGGGAGGGAGTGTGGGGTGTGGTGTGCAGGAAGAGGGGCAGGGGTTGGGGTGGAGGAGGGTTGTGGGGTATACAAGGAGGCTCAGGGCAGGAGGTTGGGGTGCAGGAGGGGGTGTGGAGTGCAGGAGAGGGCTCAGGGCAGGGAGTTAAGGTATGGGGTGCAGGCTCTGACCTGGGGCTGCTTACCTTGAGCAGCTCCGGGGTAGCAGCAGGGCTAAGGCAGGATCCCTGGCCCCGTGCTGCTCCCGGAAGCGGCTGGCACCATGGCCCTGGGGGTGGGGGGGCAGAGGTCTCTGCGGTTTGCTCACCCCTGATTTAAAGGGACATTGTGCATGGCTGCTGTCTATAGGGTCCCTGGGCTGGGACCTGGAGTAGAGGATGGGCCTGGGTCTGTCTTCCCCCTCCTGCCAGCCACTGGGAAAGTGGCCTGGACTTTAAGGCACCCCAGAAGCAGGGATGAACTGTAGTGGCCCAGCTGAAGAGCTGGGGCCAGAAAGGCCCTGAGAGGGATATAGGGCACTGAGAGATTCCCCTGGTGGACTTGTACCCCAAAAGGGGTTTGTGTTGCTTTTATCTCTCAGATTTTGTATGACTTGGCCAGAGGGCTGAGTCACTGAAGACCCACCACAAACAGTTTGAGAGTGCAGGCACACACACTCGGCCAGGCGTTGGTCGCGAGAGATGAATGTGACCCCCCGATTACACTGCTCTACAGCCAAAATGCTTCTGAAATAAATGTAGTCAAACTTTACTAATTCTGGGTCACTGAGAACGAAAATGATGCTTAAAATTGTTGATTGGCTCTAGTTTTCGAGACATGCTATTGGGTCAGTATATACGACCCTTGACTTGGGAATGGAGGAGGATAAGTGAGTTATAAAGGGAAGGGATCTCAATCTAAATCAGAAATGACTAAAATACATCTTTGACTGGATCTATGAATAAATCTAAGACTGGGTTTGGACAGTACTTGCTTTTTAGGCAAAGCAATGAATGATGCAATCTGAAGCTGGTATTGTGTCATACATGATATGAATTGCATCATGTTATTCCTAGAAGTCATGGATGATGCAATCATAACGAAGCTTACATCACTCTGCTGAACAAATTGCCCTATATCAGCTATAGAAATCATACAGTGTCGTGCTCTCTTATTTGTCAGTGTTTGATTTTGCAAAGGGACACATTTCTGTTTAGCCAAAGTGAGCAGAGATGCCTCGTACTTGTGTGAACAGTGCAGATAACTTCTGCTATGTTTGTGGTGAAGTGACTTTTGCATCACAAAAGCGCAGTATAACCACTATGGTTGAGAAAGCCTATCACCTTTATTTTGGCTGCAAAATTGGAGATCAGGACAAGAGGTGGGCCCTACACATATGCTGCAACACTTGTGCAACAAATCTTCGCCAGTGGTTGAACAGAAAAAGGAAATCTATGCCTTTTGCAGTGCCAATGATTTGGAGAGAGCCAACAGATCATACCAGCAATTGTTACTTCTGCATGGTGCCTCCAGTTGGGAAAGGTGTGTCAAAGAAGAAAAAGTGGACTGTGCATTATCCAAACATTCCGTCAGCTATACGCCCAGTACCCCATGGAGAAGGACTGCCGGTTCCTGATGCACCAGAATCATTCTCACTTGAGTCAGACGAGGAAGAGGAAGAGGATGAAACTTCTGGTCCTGAAGCATCAATGTCACAGGACCCACATTTTCTCCCATCCTCCTCCTCTGAACCACACCTCATAACACAAGGTGAACTGAATGACCTTGTCAGGGATTTGGAACTACCCAAGAGTAAGGCAGAGCTTTTGGGCTCCAGACTACAGCAGTGGAATCTCCTGGCAGGTGATGTTAGGGTTTCCATGTTCCATGACCATCAAAAGGATCTTGTTCCATTCTTCTTCATGGAAGGTGATCTTGTAGCCTGCAACAACATCGATGGTGTGATGGCAGCCCTCAACATCGTTCACGATCCAGATGAGTGGAGACTGTTCATTGATTCATCGAAGACGAGTCTTAAAGCTGTTTTACTGCATAATGGCAATGTTTTGCCATCAATTCCAGTTGGTCATGCAGTCCATATGAAGGAAACCTATGACAACATGAAACCACTTTTGAGGTGCATAAACTATGACCAACATCAGTGGCAGCTTTGTGGCGATTTGAAGGTTGTTGCTCTCTTGCTTGGTCTGCAGACTGGATACACAAAGTACTGCTGTTTTCTCTGTGAATGGGATAGTCGTGCAAGAGATTCCCACTACATCAAGAAAGATTGGCCACTCCGACAGTCATTGGAGCCTGGGAGGAAAAGTGTTCAGCATCCACCACTTGTTGAATCAAGGAAGATTTTGTTACCACCCTTACACATCAAGCTGGGTCTGATGAAGAACTTTGTCAAGGCCATTGACAAAACACAAGCAGTTTTCAAGTACCTCCATGGAAAATTTCCAAGGTTAAGTGAAGCTAAGATAAAGGAAGGTGTCTTTGTTGGTCCTCAGATTCGTGAACTTCTTCGAGATGATGCATTTGACCATGCACTGCGTGGCAAGGAGAAAAAGGCATGGAAAGGCTTCCAGTTAGTGGCAATAAATTTTCTCGGAAACAACAAGGCAGACAACTACAGGTTGTTGGTGGAAAACCTCCTCAAGGCATACAAAAGCCTTGGTTGCAACATGTCACTAAAGATACATTTTTTGCACTCTCATCTAGATTTTTTTTCCATCGAACTGCGGAGCAGTGAGCGACGAGCACGGCGAGCAATTTCACCAGGACATTGCAACAATGGAGAAACGCTCAGTATTCCCTTTTAACTCCTTCAGGTCCAGTGTAGGGTTTGTACACCCCACCAGTGTGCAACAGGGATAGGTTTTTTAAATTCTGACTCTGATCTTTAAGTGTCTTAATGAATTTGCTCTGTCTTAATTTCCCTCCCTCCCTCCCAGGTAAGCCAATGACCACACTGACATCAAAGAAAGCAGGACTGGGTCTTATCTCTATTTGATAAGAACCACATTTCTTTCTAGTTGTTTTAGGATTTAATCCAGCAAGGTGACACTCTTGTGAGCCAATCAGAGTGAAGACCTTGCAGACTGCCCTGAGCATATTTCAGGATCAGCCATTAGATCTTTTAGTCAGGGCCTCTGGGTGCCCACTAGTGTTGCCGCCTGTCCAGGTTTTCCCAGAATTGTCCCTTTTTCAGGTAGCTGTCCAGTGAAATCTTCAAGTGTGCTCAGTATACACTACTCGCTGTCCAGTTTTAAGAACCCAGGATCAGTTTTATGGGCTCAGCAACTCAAGTGACCCTCTCTGCTTGGATTACATTCCTGTGGTGAAATTCTGGCTCCATTGAACTCAGAGTTTTGTCAATGGGATTCCACCCCTCTGGGTAGCTAGGATTTTGAGTACTGTTTTTAGATCAAATCCTGGAGACATTCTAAATACTCACAACTCCTCCTGAAGTCAATGACCATCACAGGTGCTCATTACCTGTACAGTTTTGGCCCTATATTGGTGGTTTAATATTTTTCCACTGAGAATTAGAAATTCTGATGCTTTGCTACAGTTCAAATACAATTTTAAAAGCCCTCTTTCAAGTCAATTTTTTTCCTTTCATTTTATTCCCATGGCTGCATGATTTGAACAGCATGTTTAGTTGACACATCATTGAATTATGAAGTAAGAATAATTATGATGATGAAGAGGGTTGTGGTTTGGTCATAGCAATTTTTAGGGAAAGCCACGGGGTGGTCATAGTGAAAAGAACAAAAATCAGGGAACCACAAGAAAAGAACAGTAGAAGTCACAGGTCCTGTTTTGTATATGGTATTCTCATGACTGTCCCATTTCAGTGCAAATAGTTTATTTAATGCTTTTGCTATCTGAACAGTTTTGAATACACATTAGGATTTGCCTGTGAGCAAACCCAATCCAGCTCTACATAAGGAAAAAATAGTTGTATTGTAGGAAGGGGGGAACATATGACCTGTTGGAGGATAAAGGTCTCTGCGAAGTCTACTAGCATAATCTTTTATGTAGAGCTGTTGAACTCCTGCTCTGTCAAATCATTTCAGCCAGGGTTCGTGTCTGATCCTCAACTCAACAAAGCTGCCCTGTGGTCATCTCAACAAGCCCCTTGAGGATTCCCCCGACACTTGGGAATCATTAGATAGCACAGAGCCACAACTGTGACTCCTATGCGATTCCCCCCTCAGCCAGAGGAGTGCTGCCAGGTGCCCCCATGTCCTGGGGACTGCTGGCTGCAGAATGAGAAATGTGCAGACTCTAGACAACTGGCATAAATTAGAGCAGTCTTCTAATTTACACTAGGGGTTCCAGATGGCACAGATTGTGCCTAAAGCCACTGTTGCCACTACCTCCCCCGCATCCACCTTTCCAGTCTTGCAGAGTACAGTTTAGCCAAACAGGAGGGTCTGACACTTTAGTCTCCGCTCTCAATTAAATTTGTTCAGCTACTTGGCACCCACATACAAATTGAGAAATAGACTTAAAACTAGACTTTTTTATAGACTATAAATAGACTTTTTTTTTTTTTAAGTACAATCATTATCCAGTCCATGACTCTTGTGAAGCTAAGTCATCATGGATTCCTTCATTTTTGTGTGCCTATATATGACACAGCCCCTATTTTGGGATGGTCTCCTTATGCATTCTCTCCTTATGCTGCCCTGCTCCAGCCTGGAGACCAGGCCAGATGCAGCCCTGCACCTCCCTTCATACCTCCCCAATAATCTCCTCATAGCCCTCAGGGAGAGCAAAGCCCACCGTTTGAAAAACCAATGCAACTGAGAGCCAGCCTCAGCAATCTCTCTGAGCCAGGAAAAGCATAGGTAAGTAATTAGGGAATTTATTCTGGTTTGGGAGGTTTTTTTTCTTGTTTTAAAGTATCCTGAAACAAGATGGGGAGAGTGGACAGTTTACACAACGGTACATTACATTCCAAATAGTAATGAGTGAATGATTTACAAGAAATAATTTACCTGATTTCATCTCATTTTCAGCTTGCAGAATACTAGTGATCTACCAATCTATTTTAACTATATTGCCCACATCACTGTAGTATGTGAGCGCCTCACAATCTTGAATGTATTTATCCTCAACACCCCAGTGAGGTTGGGAAATGCTATTCTCCCCATTGTACAGTTGGGATGTAATTTGGTTTCTGAGAATACTCCTCCGCTTTTGAAAATTGCTTCCTTCAAACATTAGTGTCGTTAAAACTCCATCACTTGTATGTTTGCAGGAAGCGAATATAAAAGGAGTGCAAACTTGGTCCAAGCACCGCTTAAAACATCAAATGAATATTACATTAAAATATGAAGTATTTGTCCAGCTCTAGGTGTTAATGCACCTTTAAGGGGTTGAAGACTCTTGGCTAGGTTTTGTTTTTTCTAGGAAATGACTGTATCAGAGCAGCATAAAAAGGAGAGACTTGAATCTGACTAGACTAAAGCTCAGCATATAGTCCAGAGAATCACTTTCTGAATTCTGGCATGCATGGAAGATCAACATTAAAGACAAAAGTGGGAATCTCCAAAAAGAGAATTGGCCAGAGCCATTATGAGATCTATTCCCATAGGCCATACATGTGCTGTAATGTCAAGCAAACTTGTATTTGGGGATTGCTGCCACATCTGTTGATTTGGTGACTGTTCTATTCAGCATCACTAGGATACTCCCCAGGAGAGCATTGGACATCTCTGTCCTGATGTTATGGCATTAGCACTGAATTGCAGCCTCAGAACCCAAAAGAGTTCACTGACCAACAAGAAGACAACTCCAGTTGTCTCTTCCCTCCCTTAAAAGAAGTGTGAAAGGACAAAATGACAACAGCCAACACAAACTACAGAGCATGTAGCCACTGGTACTCTGTATGAGACATTTCAGCCCAAACAAATTCTATTCCAAAATTCCAGTTGTGGAGAAGGGTATGGATTCAGATAGTCCAAAAAGAAAGCACAACTTGTCTCTTTCTCAAGTTTCCTGTTATGGAACAGGACTTATCATCAATGCCACTGGGCAAGGACAACACTACTTAGTGCATTTGTTGATCTCCCCTGAAAATCTGGGTAGCTAGCAAAGTCCAAAGTGGAAAACTGGGAATGAAACCCTGGTCCCATTGAAGTCAATGGCAAAACTCCCATTGACTCCCGAGGGGCCAAGATATCCCCTACATTTACGCATCTGTACATGCAACACTGGCAACAAGGGCAGGATCTAACCCTTACTTAGGGTCTGCTGCTCCCATTGACATTAATGTCAAAACTCCCACCAACTTCAATATTAGAGCTGGACCAGAGCCTTAGTAAACAAATCCCTTGTAGATATCTAATGTCACTGGGATTTGCCCTTTAACAATGGGTGTTAGGCTAATACATACTTGTCTTATGCAAACTTCTTCCCCTTATAAAATTAGACCTTTATGTTTGCTATAGTTCATACTGTAAAAAGTTAGTCAAAAATATTTTAGCAACTGTTTGAATATTTACTTTATTGACTTTAGATCAGTTTTGTTGAAGCAACATGACTTTTAGAAACAGTTGTTTTAAGAGGACATGTGTTTTGGATTTGTTTGTTTGTTTCAAGTCAACCTTCTACATTGAAGCAGCATGGAGTGAATAGGGCACTGGCTTGTTAATGAAAAGACCTGGATTATATTCCTGTTGCTCTACTGACTGCTGTGCAACATTAGGGTATTCAAGTAACCTCGTAACACCTCCGTATCCACATCAGTAAAATGGGGGTGGTAATAATAATTACCTTCTTTTCTAAGCATTTTTTTATATATGGATGAAAAGCACAATATAACTGCTAAGCAATAGTCACCTACTGGAGTTGGTAGAAAAACATGTTACAAAAGAAAAGTGTAATATATCTTTAAGTTTGGACATTTGGAATCGGAGTATAGAAATCTCCATGCCAGATCAGAACAATGGTCCAACTAGCATGGTATCCTCTCTCCAGACACTATTGGATGCTTGAGAGGAATGTGCAGATATAGTGGGCAATTACGGAATAACCTGCCCACAGCAATCAGTGGTTGGCTGATGACCTGAAGCATGTGGGGGATTTTCTCCTATCTAATACATATAAGCGTTTAGCCCTTTTTTGAATCCTGCAAAGCTTTTTGCCTCAGTGATATGTTGTGACAATGAATTTCACAGGTTAATCAAGTAGGAAAGTATTTTTTGCAGCTTTAAATTTGGCACCTCTTATTTTCATTGGATGTCTCCTTGTTCTTGTATTCTGACATAATGTCACATCCCATTTACTTTCTCTATACCATTCATTATTTTTTGATATTTGTAATCATCACCTCTCATACTTTTGTCTCATGGTGCTTCTTTGCAAAGAGTGGCCTAACCCAGTATCTCCGATCTGAATATCCCTGAACTTTAAGTTCTAAATCAGATCTGGATCCAAATTTTGTGATTTTGAGACTACTTTGTAAACTGTTTGGAATAACAAGTGCCTGAAATTAAGGGGAAAAGAGGTAAACTTTCTTCTTTGAAAAAAGTGTTGTATTAGGAATTTTAAGTAGGTTATGCCTTAATTAGGTGATTTGTTTTTCTGCTATCAGCAATGAATTAATTCTTCATTAATCAGATTTTGAAAGAGGGAATAACTCTCGACCCCTTGGCTGTCCCACAGCAAGCAACAGTCAGTGCACTCAAGTCTGCTGTAAACAACAAATAATGAAAAAGGGATAAAAGGTAAAGAAAAATGCACTGAAAAATCACTTATTGAAAAGCCCACTTCATTTCAGCACATCCACGAGTCTGCTGAGCTCCTCAGCTAGGGTAAATCAGTATAGCTCCATTAACTTTAATTGCTTGCATTGACTATACCAATTTACCCCAGTTGAGGATCTGGCCCGGAATATTTATTTTCACTTTAGATCTGGCCATCTTACTAATAAACACGTGGCTGTTCTTTTGTTCAGGCAGTTGGAATACATCTACTCTAAACCCACACTGTGTATGTGAGTTTGAACTACTCAGAAAGCTCTATATGCCATCAAAACTATTGTCAGTGAGCTGTAAACCAGAGATTCCAAATCTCACTAGAAGACTCTTCCAGGCTTATTGCCCTGGAGCTTGTGATAAAGAACAAGCCTAAAAACACGTGCAAAAAAATCACAAGAGAATTAGTTGTATAGCTAACAAGAAAACAAAAAGCAAGCCTTAAACTCTGCTGACAATCACACCAGCTAGGCCAAGAACTAGGAATCCTTACCCTTAAAGTAATCATTCCAAAAACTCAGTGTCTCGGCAGTGTTGTCTTCCGCAATGATCTCTATCTATTTTGAGCCAAACACTCTGGGGGAGAGTATAAAACCAGACAATGTAAATGGCTCAGATATGCATGGCTTGTTTTCAGGATAAAAGCTATAGGGGACTAGGTTAATATAAATTGTTTTGCTCTTAAAATGACAGTCAGAAATGTTTAGCACTCAGTTATTTTTGCTACAAACACAACTTTTTTTTTTTTAAACTACACTAATCCTGGGTTAGATTTTTCAGACCCACTGTGGGTGTTACAGACTAGCATAATTCAGATCTCTCTGAGGGTGGCTCTAACACAGTGCATGGTGGATCAGGATCAGAGCACAGCAGCTGGGAGCTTTATGCCTGTCTCTCATACCACGCTCTGATTTGCATGGTATCATTTTTGGGGGGAGAATCTGAGCCAATTATCTTTGCAGTACAGGGGTTCTATTATTTTGACTGCATAGCCTCTGCAAAGCCTAATCCTAATTTAGGGCCCTAAGCAGCTTCTAAGAAATCACATTCTGGGGATTGGGAATATCATTCTGACTAACAGAGTTGTACTTCCATCTGCATGCCTATATATGGAGTATGGCCAAAATAATTTTTCATAAGACTGAAATCATTATGCTCAGAGGAGGAAACTTAACCCCATGGGAATAGAGGCTGCAGAAGAGTCCCAGTGCATTAGCATCATTTTAACTTTTCAAAGTGGATGGGGACAGCACACCCCTGCGTGCTAGAGCAGGGGTCCATGCCAGCTTTGTCTAGTCCAATGTGGAGGAAGGATTTCAGGGCAAGTCAGGAAAAGCGGGGGGTGGGGGGAATGTGGCCACAGGGTCTTTGCTTATACACCTCCAGTAGCCACAAACTCCCATATGGGGTACATATAGGGTGTTACAATAAATAGCTTCCCAACAGAGCGAACTATAGTATGATTACATAAAGGAACTTGGAGAACTTTACTTCTAGGAAGTGCTTAATGAGAGAGAACAGCATTGATGGAGGAAGGAGTAAAGCCTGAGTGTTGTACTGTTTTTTTTTTTCTTTTCTCTCTCTGTCTTTATGCTTGAACACAGGACATGGTATCAGAAATGAGTTGGCTTCTACAGGTATGTGAAATCAGAAACTAAGAATATTGCCGCAAACAAACTAAAGAGAACACCATAATTATGGCCTCATACCAGATTCCTGTCCCCAAGCAGGTGGACACGAAGGTGATGAGTTTAGCAACTGGATAGTCTTTAGATCACAGTGGGAACACTATGAAATTGAAATGGGGCTAGATAAAAAGGAAAACAGAATAAGAGCATACACACTATTGGCTATAATTGACAAAGGCTGCCATAGTCTCCAACAGCATCCAGCTGTCAGCAGCAGATCAGGAGGACCCATGTAAAATCTTAGAAGTGCTCCAAAAGCATTTTAAGCCTACAAATCATGTCTTGTACAAAAGATATATTTTCAACAATTGTAATCAAGACTCTGGAGAAACAAAAATATATAGGCACATTATGCAAAATGGTGGACTCATGAAATAGATGAAATGAATCAGCCAGTACAGCACCTGCCTCAGAGCACTCATTGCATTGAGAGAAAAATGGGAGCATGTGACAGAATGCAATAATCTTTGTACAAAATGTGCCTTGTAAGGTATTATTTGAAAACTTATTACTTGCTAGTCAATAATATCATGGTGAAATGTATAACATATGTAAAGTTTATAAACATAAGCTGAAATGTGTTTACCAGACAAGACTGGGAAGTGGGTAAACCTGTTTCTCAAAGGCAAAGGATGCGCCAAGACAGGTTTTGGCCCATCAGCTTTAATGATATCTATCAAGTGGCTGTTCTTCGGCATGGAAATGGGGGGAGGCAAACAGGTGAAAAGCAACAGCACAACACCTCTTCTCCACCAAATACCATGTCTCCTGGCTCTCAGTTGGACAGAACTTTATCTAGGGAAATGCATTTCCAAGGGCAAAACCAAAAGCAGTTCTCTCTCCCTGTCCTTCCCTCTTCATCTAAGACAGAAGAAACAGCCATTGGCACTTGGGAGTAGATCCTGAAATGAAACTTTGTCAGCAATGCTACTGAAAACCTGTGGTAAGAATTTCACCTTAAACCAAGTCATGTTAGTTGAGTTTAGTACTAGGAAGCATTTTATCTTTGTTGTAACCATTTCTGACTGTAATGTCTTAATACTTGTACTCACTTAAAACCTACCTCTTTAAAGAATAAAACAAGTTTATTTAACTACAGTCAAAATTAATCTAGTCTTGTGAACTTTGTGGGTAACTCCATTTAAGTTGGCAAGCTGTTGAATACTGATCCCCTTAGAGTGGCAATGGACCTAATATATCTGGACTGTCCAGAAGAGGGTTGGACAGTGTTAAACACATGTTTTGGGGGAAAATCCAGGACTAAGAGTGTTGGGGTCACCCTGCATGTGGTAACCAAGGCTAGTGGAAGTCAGAGTGTGACTTGAGTGTGTAGGCAGGCTTCAGCTATACACTGACACTCAGGGTGTTACCTGCAGGCTGGAAGGCTGTTTGTGAGCAGCCCAGGTGGGAACTACAAGAGCAAAGCACTGAGAGGCATCCAAGGTTGCAAGGCCGGGGTGACAAAGACCCTCATTGGTCTGGATTGCACCTCAAAATGTCAGAGCAATAAAGCAAATGGGAAAAGAGGCATTATTGCTAAAGTCACAGAGACCAAAAAGATGAATAACTGGTATAGGAACCACTGAAGTCAGGCAAGTTGCACATTTCCATAGACCCAAGCAACTTAAAGTGCTAAAGAGTTCACTATCAAATACCTACAACTGAAGAAATATTAGCCAAAATGGCATATTATCAATACTTGGTGACAAAGACAGATTCGCAAGTGCTATTGAATAAGCAAGCAGCTGCTTCATCATATTCTGGACACCGGCAGGTAGCTACAGATGGTTGAGAATGATGTTGGGAATCAAACCTATGGCAGGTGAATATCAACGCTGCCAACAAGATGTACTAGCAGGATCATATTCTGGTGTACGAATACAGAGACTGCAGGGCAGAAGCTGTGGCGGATTACAGCCACAACGTCCTCTATCTGCTAGAAAAAGCCAGGGAAGGAAATCTAAAATTAATAAAAAACAAGATTAAATTGCAATTATCTGGAGTACCATACAAAGGACATTTGCTGATCTCCCAAGGCCTATGATCCAGCCCCTACAAGATAAAAGCAATACAGCTGATGCCCACATGTAAAGATATTAAATCTGTTCAGAAACTACTAGGATTTGTAAACTATTAGGCATCGAAGAAATTGTCAATCAGATGTGTGCAAACTCCTGAGGTGACTACTGGTCAAAGATGTAGCATGGACATGGTTACCTCAATATGATTCAGCCATCACACATCAAGGAGCTGGTGACCTACAATCCCATCCTGAAATACTACTACAGGAATGAAGAGGCAATCATACAATGTGATACCACTGAGACAGGTATTGGGCAGTATTACTACAAAAGGGACAGCCGGTACCTTTTGCATCAAGGCCACTATCACCAATGGAACAAAGTTACACCCAAAATTGAAAAAAATATCTATTTTGCAATAGTGTTCCCAGGTAAAAATTTTGACCAGTATGTTCAAGGACACTAAGCTATTTGAGTAACAAGTGGCCATAAACCATTAGAGAATATTATTTAAAAGCCACTGCTGATGACCCCCAAATACCTTCAGTGCATGCTATTAAATTGTAATTCTTCTACTTAGATGCACACTACAAGAAAGGCACTGAAATGTATATAGTTGAGTTCTTAACCAGAGCAGCCTTGCAGAATGAAAATATGGCAACTGAATAATGAGATCCTCAATCTGATAGAAATACAGAAAATACAGACAGATATAGAAAACCACTTCATCCACGTGCCAGTTCAAGGAAGGAGCTAGAAGGAATCCAAGAACAAATTAAACAAAGGCAGAGATTTACAAGTAAGTGCTCATGTATGTCATTTTGTCAGGATACCCAGACACCTGGGGAGAAGCCCCACCTGCTTCCCAAAAATATTACAGTGATCAAAATGAGCTGAGCATTCAAGATAGCATCATATGTAAGGGATTCAAATCATAGCACCCAGATCACTGAGAACAGAGCCTCTCAAGAATACCTCTGAGCCATTCTGGAAAAGAAGCATGTCTCTAGAAAACCAGAGACACCTTATACTGGCCAAACATGACCGAGGATGTTCATAGATTCATAGATTCTAGGGCTGGAAGGGACCTCGAGAGGTCATCGAGTCCAGCCCCCTGCCCTCATGGCAGGACCAATTTCTGTCTAGACCATCCCTGATAGACATTTATCTAACCTACTCTTAAATATCTCCAGAGATGGAGATTCCACAACCTCCCTGGGCAGTTTATTCCAGTGTTTAACCACCCTGACAGTTAGGAACTTTTCCCTAATGTCCAACCTAAACCTCCCTTGCTGCAGTTTAAGCCCATTGCTTCTTAGCATCTGAGGATAGAACAAGATGAACAAGTTTTCTCCCTCCTCCTTATGACACCCTTTTAGATACCTGAAGACCGCTATCATGTCCCCCCTCAGTCTTCTCTTTTCCAAACTAAACAAACCCAATTCCTTCAGCCTTCCTTCATAGGTCATGTTCTCTAGACCCTTAATCATTCTTGTTGCTCTTCTCTGGACCCTCTCCAATTTCTCCACATCTTGAAATGCGGTGCCCAGAACTGGACACAATACTCCAGTTGAGGCCTAACCAGCGCAGAGTAGAGCGGAAGAATGACTTCTCGTGTCTTGCTCACAACACACCTGTTAATGCAGCCCAGAATCATGTTTGCTTTTTTTGCAACAGCATCACACTGTTGACTCATATTTAGCTTGTGGTCCACTATAACCCCTAGATCCCTTTCTGCCGTACTCCTTCCTAGACAGTCTCCTCCCATTCTGTATGTGTGAAACGGATTGTTCCTACCTAAGTGGAGCACTTTGCATTTGTCCTTATTAAACTTCATCCTGTTTCCCTCTGACCATTTCTCCAATTTGTCCAGATCATTTTGAATCATGACCCTGTCCTCCAAAGCAGTTGCAATCCCTCCCAGTTTGGTATCATCTGCAAACTTAATAAGCGTACTTTCTATGCCAATATCCAATATCAGAGACCTGATGAGCAGTTGTCATATATGTGAGGAAATGCAGGCCAAGGAGCAAAAGGAAACAATGACATTATGCAGCATTCCTAAAACCCCGTGAGCAAAGACAAAGGACCTTTTCACCACAAACCACTTCATTATTGTGGACTACTATTCAGACTTCTGGGAAGTAGATTAACTGTTAGACACTACCATAGCAGCCATCATAGACAAAGCAATGATGCATTTCAATAGGCACAATGTCCAAAACTCTGTAGTTTCAGACAACAGACCCCAGTTCACTTGCCATGAGTTTGTGCCATTTACGTGGGAATGGGAATTCAGTCGCATCACATCTATATCATACTATAGCCAGTCAAATGGCAAAGCTGAATCAGCAGTTAAATTGCTAAGACTCTATCAAAGAATGCAAGCCATTTTTGAATGGAAAAGCATCCCATGGAAGGCATTGACAGCAGCCTAGTACAATGCTTGATATTAAGACACATGTTTAGCATGCTGCGTATGGTGCCAGCATTACTACAACTGGCAGTAGTGGAAGGAGCAATGGACAAAAGAGAAGAGAGACACACCAATGACTGAAAAGCTAAAGACCTCCCAGGACTACAAACAGGATACCCTATTTTCTAAGGCCAAATCATACACTTGGAAGCAAGCTACACGTATTGAACAGATAAATCCTCATTCACTAACATAGCAGTGGATAGGCATATGTGTCACCAAAACCACAAATACATATGCCCTTTACAAACACAAAACAAAAACACAGATGTGGAGGACAGCGAAACGCACTCTGCTGAGACATGATCATCAGGACATGGAAGGAACACAGGACAATGAGCGACCAGTAGCTAGCGGAAGAGACTCTCAAAACACCACACCATCAGAAGAACCCAATGCAAGGCTGTCTGCTGTCATCACAAGAAAGACTCACTTAAACATCAAATCACCTGCAAGGCAAAGACAAGACTGTGTATAGTACCAAGGTGTGAAAGAACAACCCTCCTGGTCTGCCTGTTTGTGTGTCTCTCTCTCGCTCTCTTTTTATGCTTGAAAACTGAACACGCCTTTTCTTAGCATTTACTCAGTCCCCACCTAAGTAATCCTTTCTCCCCCCTGCCCAAAATTGGATACCTAACAATCTGTCTACTCCATCATAATGTTCACTCAGCTTGTGTGTTCTACCTCTTCCTGTACTCTGTCTTGTAAATTTAGAATAGATCGTAAGCTCTCCATGGTAGGGACCATTTACAATCTGTGTTTAGGTCCCCATTGTGCTAGGCACTACAGTTTTGAGTGGTCCTTTGGCACTATCACAATAAACATGTTAAATAATATAATGCTCCATGAGCCTTTTGAAGATTCATAGATCTTAAGTCTAGAAGGTACCATTAAATCTAATCCTACCTCCTATAAATCACATCCATTAAATGTCACCTATTTACCCTGCACTGAGCCCCATACAATTTTGCTCTATGGTTTTTCAGTTTGTCCTCTTGTCTGACTGGGAATTGCCTATGAACAAATTCAACTTGGTGCAGTTCAACTCAGGATCTAGACTTGTCCTTCAGCTTCATGCTCTCTCCTTCTCTTACTAGTCAGGTTTTTCTTTGTGTGCTTCAAAGTTCATACAGATGATCAAGTTCCTGAAGGCAGGTGGCACAAAGGTTGTACTGCTGTGCATAGAGGAGAACCCTCCTGCAGAAAGATATTTCTTGGAGAATTAAACAGGCTGTCCACATGCCTTGCTTGCCACTTATGTCCTAGAGCAAAGCTTCAGCCAACTCATGATGATCAGTCACTGTCTGACTCCTAAATTGACAAGTGTTTGTGAAAGCAGCAAGACATGTATATGTAATAGTTATGAGTGCCCAGGACCAGGTTATCTACTGAGAATATCTAAATGGCCATCTGGCCTGAGAAACTGTTCCAACAGATATTGGGCTGTTCAATCACTAATCAAGCTCTGAAATGCATTAATTTTAATCTCCCACCCACGTAGCTGGGGTTAGTGAGGAGGTTTCTATAGGAACTAGGCAGGGAAGGAATTCTCAAGACAAGATCATGGAGTGAGGGCCAAGATGCTCCATGGATGCTACTCATTCATCTTCCTCTCCATCCCTCTGTAGTTGCAAGGTGAGGGTGAGGATTATTGCCACCAGGGTATGATGCCAGTAGAGAGGGATTGGTAAGCATAACGGTCCCTTCTAACCTTAAAATCTATGAATTCATTACAGAGACTCATGGAGGACTGTTCAGGGCAGGGATCTTATTTACATGAAATTTCAGCCTCTTAAGTGTTTCAACAAATAACTTCCAGGAAGCAGGCATGGAGCACTTCTACCAAAGCCTGCACCGAGCCCAGTCCTCCTCATCCTCCTGAGAAGTAGTCCAGTCCCCTTTTGTGCCAAGACTACAAGAGGGGACTGTGTATGAGGCACTGGTGGGTAAAGGGCGGCAGAGAGTGAGAAGTGATCAGGGAGGGAAGGAGAAAGGAAAATTGATGTGAGGGAGCAATATGGAAAAAGGGAGGGGATAGAGAATTGCGGGATATAATTCTTGGGGCAAGGGAAATACTTGAAGCACTGTGGGGGAAGGGAGAATTGATTGGTCAGTCCTCCCTACCACAATCTATTTGGTGTGGGAATGATTGATAGATATGGGTGGGGAAAGCATTTTCTAGGGAGTTGTCCAGTGGGGCTCCCATTTTGGGATTATTATGCAAATATGCACATCTACATGGAAATTTTTCTTGGGGGTTTTGCTGAGCCAATGGCAGGTCTGTCCTATCGAAGTGCCACTGACTTCAGTCAGACTATTTGAATAAAAGTCCATAGGTGAATAAGGATATGCAGGGTCAGGGCCACAATGAATGAACTGAAAATTCTCCACGGCATGTAACAAGGATTATGGGAGTGCAGGTACTTTGTGAAGGCAAGGACTATTCAGACAATGTCTTTACCCACCTACTTTCAGACAGCAAAATCCCTAGTTGTGACAAGTAAAGAGAACTTGACCCAACAAGGAGTAAAACTAGGAAATAGCTGTTCAGGACCAAGAATGTAGATTGCGGTGGATGAGAGTTATTCATCCCCTACTCTCTCTTAGTACAATGATAGGCAATTCTTCAATAAACCTGTCTCTTTGAGACTAGATAAAACAAGATAGCTGTATATCAAATGGGCACACTGATGACCTGGATTTGGAGTATGTCACAGGTCTGTCGGTTCTTTTGCCTGGTGTGGGCTGTATTCCCTGGAAGGAATAGTCATTGTTCAGTCAGCCCACTACATTTCCTTACTTCTGTTCTCCTCACTTCTGCTTTCTCTGGAGATGTCGTTCTTTCCCTAGCCTCTTGAGCCTGGCAAGCTTCATTTATGAAAACAGCTTCTTGTTCACCACACAGATTTTCCCAGGCTTTCTCTGCTCTAGTCAAAATACGTGCAGGCAAGCTGACTAGACTGCACTTCTGGCTCCTTTTCTTCTTATGTGACCTAAATTAGTCCCTAGCTATACTTTTCTCAGTGCTACAATGTAGTCCAGGCAATTTATATGCTGTTTTCTGGTATGTTTGGTTTCTATTAGAGAAAGTCAAGCAACAGTCCCGATTGGTGCTTTATAATTTTACCAGAGGAAAAGACCAAGGATACCTTTTAAATCACATATATGCATGTAAGCTGCTTACATATGGATGCATTTAAACTTTTAAAGCGCTAGACATTTCTTCACAGCACGCATGCGTTACTATGGCAACAGCACTATTTATCCTGATTCCATTTGACATTATTAATTCAATGGCTTAAGGTGATTCTTTTCATACAAAATGCTGCCCCACGGATACCAACAAAAATTAAACACTTGGGGCCAGATTCTGTTCACATTTATGCAGGTGCAACCCATATTCAGCAGAGGAGTTTGCTTATGTGTCACTGAGAGCAAAACTTGGCCCTTCAAGCCTATTATTATTATAAATTGGGGTAAGTGGAAAAACTTCTATTAAAGTCAAAAGACGCAGGATGAAGCCATACCTGATCATTTGTTTTACTGAGTGCTGTGCTGGAATTAGAAACTCCACAGAGGCCAAAATATTAGAGTTTCACCTTTATAAAACTAAAACAGATTTTAATGTTTCCTAGAAGCTTAGATCCCCAAGTTCCATGCAGAAAGTGAAATATTTCACACAGATTTAATAGAGGTTATTAATTATTATTAGGTGTTTTCACTCTAGATACAAGGAGTGTTTTACAGGTTAAAAACAGGACCCACCCTGAGGATCTTGCATTCTAAGGGTACGTCTACACTACCCGCCCGATTCGGCGGGTACAGATCGATCTTCTGGGATCAATTTATCGCATCTCATGTAGACGCGATAAATCAATCCCAGAAGCGCTCCCCGTCGACTCTGGCACTCCAGCTCAGCGCGAGGAGTAAGCGGAGTCGACGGGGGAGCCAGCCTGCACCGCGTGGACCCAAAGTAAGTAATTTTAATTCGATCTAAGATACATCGACTTCAGCTATGCTATTTTCGTAGCTGAAGTTGCGTATCTTAGATCGATTTCCCCCCCCCCGCCCCCCAGTGTGGACCAGGCCTAAGTAAAGTCAAAACACAATAGCATGACAGCAGATCAGCATACGGGAGAGGGCTGAGAAAGGAAGAAATGAGGAGATAAATGCTCTTGCACACTCAAGTTTGCCATAGCCAGGCCTGTATGGGAAGTTAGTTACATTGGAACAGGGTTGTATTTGTTTATATATTGTTTAGCTATGCATCTCTGGCTGATTGTCAGTGAAAGTCTTCATGGGGAAAGTGTGTTTAAAAGAGTGATTTCAAGAGAAGTTGACTGGCACATCAAAACAAGCATTGCAGGCCTGAGGGTCAGCATGGGGAAAAATGACAAGGTAAAAGTGGGAGACAAATCCTAAAGGAGAAATTTGGTGGGAGATTTGTGAGACGTGGCAGGAATGGGACAGGTAGTAGACAGAGATGACAGCAAATGAGGAGTGCCTAGAGGAGTCTCCCACTCACTTCTTTGAGCCTAAGGAGCATCATTTGGTATGTAGAACAGAAATGGCCAGAATTTGAAAGATTGGCCTCCATTTTTTTCATGCAGTTTTCAGGCACAAATAATTGCAAAGGTATATTGGGATGTATAGCCAATGCGGAGGAGGACCGGAGATCGTACAAGAGCTGGATGACCTTGTAAACTGCAATAATAGAAATGGGATTAAATGTAACAGTGCAAAGTGCCAGGGCATGCATTTAGGGACTAACAACAAGAATTTTTGCTATAAGAGGGGGACTTTTCAGTTGGAAGTGACAGAGGAGGAGAAAGACCTGGGTGTATTGGTTGATCACCGGATAACTATGACCTGTCAATGTGATGCTGTCATGAAAAAGTCTAATGTAGTCCTAGGATGCATCAGGCAAGGTATTTCCAGTAGAGACAGGGAAGTGTTACTACATTTATACAAGGCACTGGTGAGACCTCATCTGGAATACTGTGTGCAGTTCTGGTTTCCCATGTTTAATAAAGATGACTTCAAACTGGAACAGGTGCAGAGAAGGGCTACTAGGATGATCCGAGGAATGGAAAACCTACCTTATGAAAGGAGACTCAAAGAATTTGACTTGTTTAGCCTAACCAAAAGAAGGCTAGGGGGAGATATGATTGTTCTCTATAAATACATCAGAGGGATAAAAACCAGGGCAGGAGAGTAATTTAAGTGCCAAAGTGGACACATGAGCAAGTGGCTATAAACTGGCCATCAACAAGTTTAGGCTCATAATTAGGCAAAGATTTCTAACCATCAGAGGAATGAAGTTCTGGAACAGCCTTCCAAGGGGTGCATGGAGGGCAAAAAAATGCCTAACTGGCTTCAAGACTGACCTTGATACGTTTATGGAGGTGACCGTCTGATGGGACTGCCTACAGTGGCCTGTGACCCAGCAGCAATTGGCAGTAGCAAAAATCCCCAACTGCTGGAGATGGGACACTACATGGGGAGGGCTCCAAGCTACTACAGAGAATTCTTTCCCAGATATCTGCCTGGGAGGTCTTGCCCACATGCTCAAGGTCTACCTGATCACCATACTTGGGGCCGGGAAGCAATTTTCCCCCGGGTCAGATTACCAGAGATCCTGGGGTGTTTTTGCCTTCCTCTGGAGCATGGGGTATGGGACACTTGTAAATTTAAAGTTTAAACTAGTGTAAACAGTGAATTCTCTGTAACTTGAAGTCTTTAAACCATGATTTGAGGACTTCAGTACCTCAGCCAGAGGATAGGGGTCTATTTCAGGAGGTTCTGAAGGGTGAGGTTCTGTGGCCTGCAATGTGCCGGAGGTCAGACTAGAAGATCACGATGGTCCCTTCTGACCTTAAAGTCTATGTGTCTGTGAGGATGCTTAGAGGTCTCACCAACTGATTTGGGGTGCCATCAGATATTTATCTGTCTAAAGTGGCCTAAATTGCATCCTTGAATAATTGTTGGCACAAATTTACTTAAACAATTATTTGCCCCTACAAAACTGTGGGTTCAAAAATAGAGAACTGATTACTGAAAATTTGGCCCTAAATGTTGCGAGTGAACCTTTTTTTGTTTCAAGAGAATGAGTAATGAAATCATGACTTGAAACCTAGTTCAGTCTTTTAACCAGCTCAAAGAATTATATCTCATTTTTAAGTCAATAGCAAAAGACTTTTGGTGTTAAATCAGTTTCTAGTGTTATAATTAATAATGAATTCATTGGAGACATTTTTTTTGCCTTTGGTAACTTTCCATAATGAATAATAGTTAGTTCTTCCATACTGAATGAAAATGCAGATTGTTCTGTGTCAAGATCACATCCTTTTGTGTCATGCATATTGGACTCTCAATCTTTTAACTGGGAAAACGTAGTATTCTCTTGGAACAAAGAATAGACTGTAACGAAATACTAGCTCCCGTGTTTCCTTTGATACCTATATGCATTTTTGTTGCATTTGATCAGCAGGTGTATGCGGTGATGTTTTCCTTATATGACAGAAAAATAAAGTTCTCTAGTAATGGCATTATATAAAAAGACACACATCAACATATAAAAACTATACACGCGTAGGCCATGTGATGTAATTTCAGGCTCTTTTATAGAGAACAGTAACTATGTCCAAGTTTCTGGTAGAGCTTTTAGAGTGCAGGAATACTTAACAAACACAGTGTATGAAATATCAATATGTGGGACAGAAACTTTATATCCCTAGTGGAGCTGTTTAATATCAGAAGAGACCTTTGAGAGTTTTCAAGGAAGTTTTCAAATACGAAAAAAAACTACTGAGCCCATGCATAGTGTCAGACACTACATGCATAGTGTCTACCGAAGCACATTTTTAAAGATCCCATAAAAGAGAAGAGAGACATTTTTATTGGGAAATCTGTCTGCATGAAGGAAACAATTCACCAGCATTGCGCAACCTACATAGCAGCTAACAACTATTCACAAGCACTGGGGTAAACTTGCAGGGTGTGGGGTGCGTAGCCATGTGAGTTGTGTTAACATTAATGGGACTTCTGTGGCAACATCCCTGGACAACCTGCTGAAAATTGACCCCCTGGAAGTTTAAGTTGCCACAAATATATTGTCAGCTTGAAACAATAAGTGGTAAATTATCAAATGGGTTCATGTGGACTTAGATGCCAAATTCCTGTTAACAATTGCAAGAGCCATGAGTTTGACTCCCTGTTCTCTTAGCTTACAGCCATTTAAGGATATGTTTACAGCTTTCAGAAATAAAAGCCATCTTTTAGAACCAGTCCCAGAGACATGTAAATTGTCTGGTCACATATGACAATTCCTGAACTAGTCACATGATACTGAAACAAGTCCTCACTGGCAGTCAACAGAAAACTGCTTCAGAGCGTGTGGTGCTTGTTTGCCTAAAAGAGGAATGAATGCTGCTGCCGCGGCCGGCCCTAGACCAAATGGCACCCCCGGCAAGGAGCATCTTCAGCGCCCCCTCTCCATTTGTTAAACTTCTGAATATTTTTTACTGCATTTGTAGCCCATTTCACAGTTGCATGCATGATTTATCCCTGTCATATACGATGATAAATTTGCAAGCTAGAATCTGTATTTATGTCTCACTGACGGACTGGCGATGCCCCGCCCCTTACATACCCATGAGGGCCTGGCTGACAACATTCTAGGAGGTTAGAAGAAAATGTAGTTCTCAAAGTCTGAAAGGTTCCACAAGATTCTACAGAGGTCCAGAACATTCTAGGAGGTTAGAGAAAATTGAATCCACAAATAGAATACTTGAAACATATTACTTCAAACATTCTGTTTTCCCTTTGGTTGCAAACAACAAAAACAGCACCCCTAGCCCGGCGCCCCCCCCCCCCCCCGCCAGGCACCCTAGGCAGTCGCTTGGCTTGCCTGCCCCTAAATCTAGCCCTGGCTGCTGCCTTTGCTTGCAATTGGTCCCCCATAGACAACAGTATAATTTTTCCTCTTTATCCTTCCATACTTGTTCCTACAGTAGAGATCAGATTAAGGCCCCTTAATAATCAAAGCCTTTATATAACAAATACAACACTTACAGCTGGGAGAACTCTGCAACACTTCTGGTGAGGTTCTACTGTGAAAAATTACCCTGTAAATAGGCATTGGGTGGTTTTCATGCTTATTACCCTTCAGTTAGTTGCACATCAAATCTGAAAATGTAACTGGCTAATCAGTGTGTGTTCTGTGTCCACTACTGTGCTCAATCGACAGCGCACCTGGGTCGGTTATAGATCCCTCTTATATGATGACTGCCATCTTGCCTCTTCTCCTTCCATGCTGAAAAATGCAAGTCTCTACTAACACTGGGAAAAATTTGTAAATCCACCCCTTTTTTTTTTTTGCCCCCCAAAAAAGCCAATTTGTGTTGAATGAAACATTCCATGAATTGGTCTTGATTTCACCAAATTGTTTTAGTTAAGTATCTAAAAAAATTCTGGAAAAATTGAAACATTTTACTTTGACTGCTTTTTATTTGAAACAAGTTTTGTTTGAAATTTACTTCAATTTTATTGGGAAAAATTATAAAAAGTGTTAAAGATATCACAAAAACTAAATGAAAGAAAATGTATCCTTCCAAATTATTTTTTCAACTTTTCGGTTCACCGGAAATTTAAAAAATGTTTTGGCTTGATCCAAGATGAATTTTTCTTATTTTGATTTTTTAGAATGGCCAGTAAACTGAATAATCACTTATTCACACAACTCTAGTCTCTACAGCTTGAGCTATTGCACTAAGTGCTCAAGCTGGGAGCTGTAACACACTGATAACTTCTGTGGATTGGGCAGTGAGCATAACAACAGTAGTAACCAATGGGTTACACAAACTCAACCTAGGATCTGAAAGTCAGGCTGGGGACTTTATGGCTCACACATTCCCAATAAAAATTCTGCAAGTAGAATGTAGTTTACAAAAAGTTTTGTTGCTGATGCACAAACCAAAATAGACTCTAGCTCTCAATCCTAGAGCTGTGTTGGCTCTGCAAGTTTACAAATACAGATAAGTCCAAACTATTTAGTCACTAAAAATGGCAGATACTACTCTGAGTATATACAGGGAGTAGATGTATTATGCAAGGCACTTGCATTTTTAATAGCCACTTTTTAGATGTGAACCACACTTTAGAAGTTGAGCAGTGCCTTCAATACTGAACTTCTTGCTGTTCAAATTTTAATATACAAAATTAGGACCCAGTTCTGCTTTGTGTTATTCTAGCTTTATGCTGGTATAATTCCATTGATTGCAATGGTCTTGAGACAGTATAAAACAGGAGTAACACAATGATGAAGAAGGTTCTTTATATTTCTTTATCATAGTTTTTTTTTCTTACAATCAGCACATGCTTACAACCTAGAAAAGACTAAGAAAATTAAAAAAGGAGGTGTGGGAATGGAACATGCATTTTGTACTAGTCAGGCTGAACCTTCCAAAACGTTCAGTGATTCATTTGGGATAAGCACCCCAAAATTAGCAGATCATCCAAACTTCTTGAGTATGCAAATTTGGGCTGGAAATCTCCCAAGATTTTGGTCCTCCCAGCTTCCAACTATGTCAGAAATACAGTGAGAACAGCTTCTTTTGTGGTATTTCAGCACTTCTGCTTCCAGTCCCATCCAAAATCATTAATTTCAGAGAAAGAAAAGAGTGGAAGTGATTTTCTTCATGTCTAACAAAATAAGTTAAGTTTGAATGTGTTTGACATTTTATTTTAATCCAGTTTGTTATTTATTGGCGGAAAGGAAGAATGAGATAATTTGCCTTTCATGCCAGTACTTGATGGCATGTGCTAACACCATGTGAGCAGGAAACTTCAAGTAGATGGGGTTCATTACCTACCAGACTAGACCTGAACTGAAACTGAGCCACATCCAGTATGCATCATTTGAATGAGATCATTTTTCCTGCAGTTCTTTTATTGATGAGTTATGGGGACAAAATGAAGGTCAGAGTATGAGGGCACAGTGTATTGGAAGGGGGTAAGAAATGTAGTATTGGTGTGAACAAGAACGGCCCAGAATGGCTAAAATGTAGATGTATATAAGACAGAAAAGGAATAGGAAGTTAGGGGGTGGGAGTAAAGGAAGGGAATCAAAGTTATAGGGCTTGTAGTGGAGCGGTTTATGGAATATAGGAAACAGAAACACTATGATGTTAAACTTTGGAAGAAACTACTTGCATTGTGATCAATCAGTGTGTGATGGAGTCAGCAGAGCTTGATATTATAGATTTAAAGTTAGCCAAACTTTTTTTGATCACATAAGAGATTTGGTTCAGGTTCATTTTGGGTTTAAGGTGAAGGTTCTGCTTTAATATGCCTCTTTCTTATGCATCAATTGTCTGATGAGATTTGAGAGCATGAGCAGTTCAGTTGATGGACACACAAAACAAATGAAACGTAAATGGAATTGAGGTAGAAGATCACCAGGCTGGCCACAGAACAAAGTCGTCAAGATAGGAAGAGAAACAGAAGAAGACAGAGAAAGAAAATGAAGGGCAAGTACCAGATGAAATTTGCATTGGGTGAAATTTACCCCTGCACAGAGGGTCTGTAGAAAGCCCTACACCACACATAGGGCCCTCTTACATCTGTGTTAGGGGATTAAATGGTGCATACAACCATGTGCAATTCCTCTGCATTGAAATGAATTTCATCCTTAGGAATGAGACTATAGAAATCCCATGATCCTACAGACTCCCAGGCTACAGAACACTTCTTTAATTAAATACTGTGGGCCAAATTCTGCTCCCAGATATATCAGTACAAACCAATGAAGTAATTAAGGCTTTGTGGGTGTAAATGATGTAGAAATTGGTTCTAACACTTGTCAACAGGATTCGCTATCATTGAAGGTTTAACTATTCATTGAATATGTCAACATTGTGTTGGTACCTAATAGGTAGGGTTGGTTGAAAAATCTTCTGCCAAAACTATTCTTCATTGAAAAATTGGGTTTTTGATTATCTTTTTTTGTGAAAAGTGTCTATCTGCAAAAAAAATTACTTAGTCAAAAATTGAATTTTTCAGTTTTTGGATGAAAATTGAAAAATTTCATTTCTGAAGTGCTGCCACGGTGTGTCCTGGGAGTTGTAGTCCTGGTGCTTCATCCCCTTTTCTCCTCTCTGGCCTGGGTTTCCTGCCTGGACTACATTTCCTGTAATGTACGTTGGCCAGGGACTCTTATGATGTAATCCTGCAGCTCAGCCGGCAGTGACACCTTACGGTATTATGGGAGATGAAGTGCAATCAGGGAGTGTAGCCTATAGAGAACTGGAGCATGATGAACCCAAGCTACAAATCCTGTGAGGCATGGTGACATTTCTGAATTGAAATGTTTGGTTTTCAGTTGTGAGTTTTCTATTAAACATTTTTGAGTTTTGACTGAAAAAATTCAATTTTAAGACTTGATACAAGAGCAAAAACATTTTTTTCATTTGCATAGAAATCTTTTGTTAAAAAAAAAATCTAAAAGTTTTCCAACCAGCTCTAGTACATATGCAATTTTATGATAACTAAACTCATCAAGTCCTATCCCTGTGTATAGGGGAACCGGTGTAAGATCTGAGATGGACACATTTGGTTGATAATGATAAATAAACAGAAATTTTAAATACTCTGCTTTTTCTGTTAGGAAATTGCTTCCCCTCCCCCGAGTCATAAAAATATGCCTGTGGCCCACTTGTTAATTCAGTAACCCCATCTTTGTTAAACATTTTTCTCCCCTTCTTCTACAATGGACAACCATTGCAGCATTGTCCCTGCAGCTAAGTAAATGAAATGCTAAAATAGCATATCTCTCTCTCTCTCTCTCTGTGTATATATATATAGATATAGATATAGTAGCAAAGTGCGACTCCCTGGCGCAGCACCTCCTGCTGGTCGTCTTGGGAATTAGCTGTTCACCAGCCCTCTACTGGCCGATGTGTCGCTTGCCGCTGGCACCCATGTCCCTCCCAGACCCCAGTGCCCCTTTACCTTGAGGTGCTGCCCCCTGGCAGTGCCCCTTTATCTCAGGGTTCTGCCCCCCCAGCAGTAACCCATAATCTGGGTCTCCCCTCCCAGGGGAGCCCCCAACCCTCTATCCCCACCTTGCCTCAGTGGCTACTGCCAGTCAGCATCTAGCCCCAGTTCACTGGGGCAGACTGCATTCTGTAAACCACTCATCACTGGCAAGGGTTTTTTTGGACCAGCTGCCTCTGCCTAACCCCAGGCTGCACCTCTGCAACCCCAGTACCTGCTTTGGCCTTTCCCAAGGCCTGCAGCCCGGGGAGTTGCCAGGCCAGAGCACCCCAGCTCCTTTTGCCTTTCCCCAGCACTGCTCTATCCCAGTACCCTGAGCTCCCAGGCAGCCAGGTCCTTCTCTCTCCAGAGCAAGAGAGAGACTGCTTCAACTCCTGGCCCCCCAGCTCGCTTATCAGGGCCAGCTAGGCCCTAATTGAGCTGGCTACAGCTGTGGCTGCTACTCAATCAGCCTAGTTTGGCTATTTTACAGTTAAAGGATGTTGAAACTAACTGGAAGAACCATTAACAATAATTTCCAGCACTGGCAGTGTATACTGTAGTATTCAATAAACTGGATTTATTTTCTAAAATCATACTGGGGACTGGGAAGGATCTGGCCCCAAGGCTCTGTTATGACTTGTACAGCCTGAGCTGTGCTGGGAAAGGGGTGAAGATGCACTAGCTGGAGGCATTATGATGATGTAAGGAAAGACACCTCCGGGAATTTTGAGTAGTATCACATTTGCAGGTAATGCTGCCATGTCAGGACCAGCTGGAGCACGGGATAGGTGCAGGGGCCATCACCCTTTCCCTGCACAGCATTGGCATGCCTTATCTGGAGCAGTATGCAATGCCAGTCTCTCTCCCCTCCTGTGACGTTTGCATTTACATTATGGATACCTACTTTGTAGGGAGAAAAGGTGGCTTCCTATGTCCTCTCTGCATTCCAGGCACCTATGTATGGCCAAGCAAAACTTGTCATTGAGGGCAAATCTACACTACAAAATTAAGTCAACCTAAGTTACGTTGACATACAGTCACTGCAGTAATTATATCGCTTTTGCATATCCACACTACGCTCCTTGTGTCGGCAGTGCATAGCCTCACCAGGAGAACTTGCACTGATTAAATTGTCAGTGTGGGGCATTCTGGGATGGCTTTTGAAAGGCAGCAACAGTCGATGTAAGTAACTCAGTGCCTACACTGATACTGCATTAACCAAATTACATTGACCTAAGCCTCTCACGGAGGTGGTTATTAAGTTAGTGTAGTGGGCAAGTAACATGGGTGGGAGCTACATTTTAATGTAGACACAGAGTTAGGTTGGCATAAGCTGCCTTACATCGACTTAACTCTGTAGTGTAGACCAGACCTAAGTTTAAGAGTTATTGGCTTACCCTCTATATGTACATACAGTAGTCTCAGTTAAAAAGCTAATATTTACCAACACTTTGCATACACTTATTTAAGACACGCCAGCTGTTTTCAGTTATTTCCTAGTCCAAATATAAGGACATACTGTGGCATCTCAGGAAACCTCTGTATGGTAATTGTTAGCAAATGTTAGGCCATAACCTCAACTGGTGCAAATCAATGCTCCATTCATTTACACGCACTGAGGCGGTGGCCTATTATCATTTAAATGGTACCCACAATATGTTAATCATCTGTTGTACATTCATTACTGCCACCTTTGTAAATGTTCATTAATTTGTATCTTGTCAAGCCATTACAAACAAAGGATGTGTTTTGTTTGACTATGCATTCTGTCTCCCAGTTTTGGTGAAAGGTGGCTGAATTTATGTTTGGCCCAGGTGGACCATCAAAGTGCTCTAACACAAGATTAGTGAATTCAATTCAGCAGGAAAGTCAGGGGGTTTCAGATTCAGATTAAGAACAAAGAAGAAAGAAAAAAAGAAAAGCACATTTAAATTTGAGCTGATGGTTCATTTTCAAAATGACAGCCCTTCTTGCCAGACAGGATATTCTAATGATGTTTTTGTGCTGAACAGCACAAAACATCAAACAAGTCACTTTGCAATAACATGGGTGGATCTAATTTCCTCCATATGCACATTTTTCAAGCATCATTGTTCAATTAATATTTCATATTGTAAAAAAGTAACAGAAGTATTTCAGCTGGAAGTATGATCAAAGATCAATCACAGCACTTGTTGCTGAATATTGTGGGAGCCTATAAGACAGAATGTCAGCAGACTTCCATTTCGAAACCTCTCTTGGTTTAATAGTTTGAGTGTCTATTGTGAAAATGATACAAAACACCGGGAAATTATATAAAAACTCCAAACAAAACAAACACACCACACTGAAGGAAAAAACGACAGAAATCATATAAGATTTTTTCTTTATCTTAGGAGCTGAAATGAGCATGATGTCACACAAATTGTTGAGATGACTTTGAACCAAAAACATTTTATTTTAACGGGACACGGTCCTGGTTTTCATTACGTTTCAAGCTGTTAACATTGTGCACTGTGATAACAAGTACGGAAATCCTACTTGCTTATTATATTGTATTTTGTAAAAATGATCAAAGACAGAGTTAACATTAATCTACACTTTCCCTCTATTTCATTGATGTTGCACACAGTTCTGACCAGAAAAGTAACTATATATACACACAAGAAGCAACTTCTTACTCCATCTGCACTGCTCTCCATATATATTCAGAGCAATATCTACTTATTTTAGCAACTGAAATAGGTTATTATTACATTTAGCAGCTGACGATACCATGGTAAAGATAATACTAGTTTCACAGAGACTCTTTACAGGAATAGGGTGGAAGGATGATCTTGTGATTTAGGCACCTGACTCAGGAGTTCTAGGTTCAATTCCTGTTTCTGCTACAGATTCATTTGGAGCCAAATTACTGTATGCTTCATTTCCCTGTCTGTAAAATGGGGCTAATACTTCCCTACCTCACAGAATTCTTTTAAGGCTAAAATCTATTACTGGTTGTGAAGCATTAGAACCAATAAGTAGGCAAAGTACAATTTCACTTTAAATTAATGGAGAGTTATATTCTCCTTTAGAGGAGTGCAAATAACTCTTATTCACTGTAACGTAAATGACATACATCCATTTAGAGAGGGGAAGATACTGAGATCATGATAGTAAGCATGATGTAGGATTCGGTTCTATTCAGCTTCATTTCCATAGTAACGGAGCACCTATGTAAGAAGTAACATAGCATGCTTCCACAAGAAGACAAAGGATCTTTTCCCCACATAGGTTGGTACTGACAGTAGTCAGGAACAGTACTGGAATTCTGTACATAGATCCAAATTGTCCCCTCTGATTCGGTGGCTGAAGGGACAAAACAGATGAAGCCACACCCAACATTGGAGAAAGCAGGTATGATGCATCTGAGGCATCATTCATTCCCCTTTCCCCAGACCCAGAGGCAGGCCCTACTTGGGGTTGTGAATCCATGTTGTGGGAGGGTTGTTTCATATGTAAAATGCAGTTCTGAGCCAATTCTCCCCTCAGATGCATGCAGCTCCCATTGATGTCAAAACATCCAAAGGCTGAATTTGACCCTTTTGGAATACCAGTTCATGATGATAATGGAGAGCAACACACATTGTTAATCCAGCCTGGTAACAGGATTAAAGTCAGCTATCCAGAAGACTTGGGTTCAGAAGCACATTATGCACCTACTCTTCAGATAAGTAGAGGCAGAGGGCATTATGGTCTGGATTTTAAAAAGGTATTTAGGTGCCTAAAGATGCAGATAAGTGCCTAGTGAGATCTACAAAAGCACCTAAGAAATTCACTTAGCTACTTTAGTAAATCCCACTAGACATCTATCTGCATCTGTAGGTATCTAAATAAATCTGGCCTCTCTGCATAACTGTAACAGGATATGTTCCTGCCCAATATGTGGATACCATCTGTGCTTCTCACCATTTCAGATTCATCTAAATGCTCCTACCTCTAAACTAGCGGGGGGCGGGGGGGAAGGGCCATAATCTGAGTAGCAGTTATGAAAGAGGGAGCGTGGGATTTGAAGAGAAAAGAGGTAATAAAATAAGCTCCACACATGATATGTTAACACTGATTCCATTTAATAAATCCTTAGTTAAGTTACTATAGGACTGGCTAGCAGCTGGGGCAGGGGTGCAGGAATGGGGTGAGGGCTCCAGCTGGGGGTGCGGGCTCTGGCGTGGGGCCGGGGATGAGGGATTTGGGAGGCACTCTGGGCTGGGGCAAGGGATTGAGGTGCGGGGGGCTGAGGGCTCCGGCTGGGGGTATGGGCTGGGGATGAGGAATTTGAGGTGCAGGAGGGGGCTTCAGGCTGGGATTGGGGGGGGTGCAGGCTCCGGGAGGGAGTTTGGGTGCAGGAGGAGACAGCAAGCTGGGGCAGGAGGTTGGGGTTCAGGAGGGGTTTCGGGGTCCCGGTGGCACTTACTGTGGCTCCCAGGAAGCCGCCCACCAGATCCCTGCAACCCCTAGGTGGAGGCGTGGCCAGTGAGGCCCCATGCGCTGCCCTCACACCTGCAGGTGCCACCCCCACAGCTCCCATTGGTCATGGTTCCCTGCCAATGGGAGCTGCAGAGCCAGCACTTGGGCAGGAGCAGCACACGGAGTCTCCCTGGCCGCCCCTGTGCCTAGGGGCCGTAGCAGCCACTTCCGGGACCCATGCAGAACCAGGGAAGGTAGGGAGCCTGTCTGGCAGGGAGGGAGAAGGAGGAGTTGAGAAGCGAGGCCTCCGGACCCTCTGGAGTTCCCCCGTTGACCCCCGATGGTCTGCAGACCTCAGTTTCAGAAACACTGTTCTAGAATTAGATTTCACCAACCAAGTCACAGCTGTGAACTCCTAAAGCACTATAACAGCCTTAACCTGGAGTCACAGACAGTCCCCTTGGTCACTTTGGTTTAGCTTGCCACCCAGACAAACTTGTCTTTGTGATGGATGGTGCCTTACACCAAAAATCACAATGATATTTAAATTATTCCCATTCACAAAGGACCAGTCACCAACCCCAATTAAATGCACCCCAGATCTCACGAAAGACAACATTTATAGACAATCCTGTAATAATCTGACTAAAGATTTATTAACCAAGAAAATAAATATGAGTTATTTACAAGTGTGCCGCTCGTACACCAGGTGCCAGCTCTTGCCATGCCTGTAGGCATTAGCTGAGCACTGACAAATTCATAGCTTGCAACCAGACCAGCTCACCTGTATGCTAGTATTGTTCAAGATAGGTGTTAGATTTTAAAGATGTGTTTCGCCTTTATAAAATTATTGTAAATTTCTGCATGCATTAATCTTGCAATGCCTGTATCCCATTCTATAAGGTAATATGAAAGTTTTGCTTTATAAGTGTAAAAATACCCGCTCTGACCTTGTGAACCTCAGCACAAAGAGTGGCTCCCCTGACCATCAGAAAGGACTATCAAAATCAAATGGGCCATGTTTAAGGGCAAGCACACCCCATCCCCCCCTTTGGGGTGGGGTAGGGGTCACCACAGTCCCACCACTGAGTCCGCCCAACCACCCTTAGCCTGGGGTGGTGTGGCCTAGGGGCCAAAATCAAAATAGCTGCCCTCTCCCTCAAGGCTGTGTGGCCTAATGACCAATGTGGAGAAGTGGGGGTGGGTGGCATCCAGAGTAGCGGGACCTGGGCCCTCCCTACTCCACTGGGTGCCAGTCCGGGGTCCTGTCAGGGGCGAGGATATTTGCCTTTGAATCAGCAGGGATCCGACCGAAACATGCTGATGCCACTCAGTCCAATGGCCAGTCCCCTTGGGCAACTTCCTACCCTGTCCTGTCGTGCAGCGGTCCAGGTGTCTCCAGGGTTTCTGGATTCCTCAGCTGGGGCAGTTCCTGGAGCTTCTGTATTCTCTGGGGCGTCCTCCATTGCCCTGGTGTCCGCCGATTCTCAGTGGGTTTGGCTTCCGCAAGCTGGAGATTCAACAGTTCCCAGGCTAGAGATGACAACCTGCAACCTCCCTCCTCAGGGGTCAGCCCCAATTGAGCTGAGTTGTCCATTTTATACTTGGGTTCCCGCTGGAGCATACCCAGCAGGGCAGATGAGGCGTGGCCTCCTCAACCCACAGTGTGGGATTAACCCCTACTGCCCCAGTGCGGGGCGAGCAAGTCCCATCACAGGCCATTGTAGGACAAAAACTTTGTTGATTGCGATTGCCCCATCCACCAATGAAAATGTTACATGCAGGAGTGCCTGTCCCATTGGTTTGAAAGCTGGGGGAAGGGCATATAAAGATGTTCACAAGAAGAAATAGTTATCTCTTAGCTGTTTGAATTCTCACAGGGGTGGAGCTAGGAAACAAAGCAGAGATGCCCATGGTCAACCTTGGTTATCCCTAAAAGGCATTCAGTGGACAGATTACTACACCTTTGTCACCTTTTGGAACCATAGGCTGTAATTCATTTGTGCTTATATTTTGCCTGCTTTAACCTGTAAATAATTCTCTCATTTCTTTTTCCCAGTTAATAAATCATTAGTTAAGTTACTATAGGATTGGCTACCAGCATTGTCTTTGATGTGAGATGTAAGGTACAAATTGATCTGGGGTAAGTGGCTGGTCTCTTGGGACTGGAAGCAACCTGAATATTTTGTGATTTTTGGTGTAAGTGACCATTTATCACTAAGTCCAGCTTGCCTCGGTGGCAAGATAGACTGGAAAGTCCAAGGGGACTGTTTGTGACTCCTGGTAAGACTGCTACTGTGTTCCAAAAGTTCACACTTGTTACTGGGTTGGTGAAATCTAATTATAGAACATACCACCAGCTTGGGGTGTCTGCCCTCCTTTTTGGACAGTCTGCCCTGAGGTTGGCACTCACCATCATGAACACCATCACTCCAGACAGAGTGACAACAAGATTAAAGCAGGTAAACATGCACACACAAATGAGATACAGTCTTAGGTTCCAAAAGGTGATAATAGCTGCTATAATATGCAAGCTTTTATATGTCCTTTAGGGCTAACCCAAGCTAAACAACTGAGAATCTTCGGCTTATGCCTAGTGATTCTTGTCCCTTTTGAGTCCAAATACCAAAAAAGAACCCTGTTTCTCCTTGTCAGGGATTTTTATCTGCTTCTCCCCAAAGTCCAAGCTGATGAGTTCATGTGCAGGTCTTCTCTTCCTGGAGGGGTGAGGAATATAATTAACAAAGCCTTTGTTCTTTAATGTCTCACAATGACTCAATTGGTGTCAAAGGCCTTCTTGTTGGGCAGGACTTAACATCTTCTATAGCAGGGATCAGCAACCTTTGGCATGCGGCCTGCCAGGGTTAGCCCCCTGCCGGGCCCGGGTCGGTTTGTTTACCTGCCGCGTCCGCAGGTTCAGCCGATCACAGCTCCCACTGGCCGCGGTTTGCATATCCATGTAGATGTTCCAGATCAGGCTGGAGCTCAGGCTCTGAAGCCCAGGCTGGGATGGCTTTCAGAGCCACAACATGTACACTGCTGTTTTTAGCACTGTCCCATGAGCCCATAGAGCCGTACTCTGAGACTCGCTGCTGCGGGGTCCTGCTTCCTGTGTAGGCGTACCCTAAAATGCTACATTTAAGAAACACAAGGTAGATTTGGGTGCTCACTAAGATTGAAGCTATAGAAATGTCAAGTCACAGATGAAAATGTCTGACATTGTGACCTGGTCCAGGATTTTAAAGAAATTATTTAACTGTAAAGTCAGGGACGTAATGTGAAACACACGTCCCTCCCACACCTCGCTACAGTATCAAAGTGGGGTCTTAAGGTGCAACCGGCAGACAACTCTCCCCACTTTTCACCTGACCATCCCCGATCCCCTAGTATTCTTCCTTAGGTTCGTTGAAGATATTGCATGCAGGTGCCTTGCAGGGTGCCAGATACTACTGGCAGCATGCCATGTGAGCATTTATTTCCTCTGCAGGGGGTCTACTACCAATTTTGCACATAACTTTTGACCTGCTGCTTTCCTCCATGGCAAGTAGCCAAAGGGAACACAGGACCCTTAATGAACATCAATTTTGAAAATGGATGCCAGAGACAGTTTTGACAGACATTAGGCCTGTAAGTGTTAATGCTATGGAGGTGCACTGTGGAAGTCCCCAAGTATATATTTTTGGGTGTTAAAAAAACAAAAGGGAGAGGAGATAAGTTTGCCATAAATAAGGCTAAGCCATAATAAGGTCAATTCTGCCATTTGTTGCTAGCCAGCCACTAAAACTATACTGTGGAGATTATTTGAATAACTGTCCATGAAAGCAGCTGTTAACCAGATGTTCTGCAGCCCTACATATTTACAGGTAGTTTTATTTATTTTTATTAATTATTTGTATTATTTCCAGCTACCAAAGAGAAAAAGGAAGAGCGAATGCCACAGATTCAAGGTATAGCATGAACTATTTCTTTTTTTACTATAACTACTTATATAAGAAAGAAAGAAAGATTTCTTTATAATATATAGAAATACAGTATCATATATATACACACATCAAACTTCACATATATAATCATCACATATACTATTATATGTTTGTGTGTATACCTATAGACATACATACACACATTACTAGTCCAATAATATCATGTTACTTACTATTTTTAAACAAACATAATGGGGATGCTCTTCATATTATACAGTACTAACTACTGTGAAATTTGAAACAAGTAATGCATGAACGTTATCCTGCAATTCCACAAATATCTGACTAGAATGGTGGGACCAGTTCTCGTTTTAAAACAGTACAAACATTTCTGTATGCCATTTTACTATGCAGCAGGGAGTCTGCATATTTTATTACCAAGTCCCTATGGCCACTACTGTAGACACACAGGTCATCGGCATACCAGGCTATGGGCTGACTTAAGGCAGATTTATGACAACTTATCACCAATCAAAAAAATTGCCACCACAGATGACGTACTGAATTTCATCTGCTATAGTGTCTGAGAAATGGATAGAGCTCCTCCCATCAGTGAAAGGAAGTCTTGTCTGACCCCTTTTTTTGGTAACAAAATGGGCTTTGGATTGATATGTTTTATGTACGTCTCAACTGATACATGCTTCACTGACATATTTAAATTCCATCAGTTGATGGTAATAAAACTTTAATTCCTTATGGAAAAGCCCTACAGACAAAATTTAATAGAGATATAGCCAAGAAGGTTCGATGCGTATTTAATAGGGTTTATAGAAATTACTTTAAAAACCTGTAGAATGCAATGGAGAATTATATCCTTTCTATCGAATATTTCAGTCTACCTATAGAACTCTATAAAAGGAACATAAGCCTTTGTAAATTCTATAGGATTGCTTAAAAAGGATGTAGAAAAGTTACCAATTTCTATTCAACTGTATAGGACTATTCCATAAGGGATAAGCAGTAGTACTGCTCCTGGGAGAAACTAATGGGAAAGAGCTCCCATTAACTTCAATGAATCAGGATCAGGCCCAGAATATTTTTAAAAGTTATTTGTTGACTTTTCTTCAGTCATTTGTGTATGGTATCCAATATGAACAGAGAAAATATTTGTGTAGAAATCAGATATTTATATCTGATGTATTAGTAATGCAATTGTATTGTTACTCCAGCATCCTGAAATATAACAACTGCTAATACAGAATGATTATTATTAGGGCTGTCACGCGATGAAAAAAATTAATTGTGATTAGGCACACAATTAAAAATTAATTGCTATTAATCACACCATTAAACAATAGAATACCATTTATTTAAATATTTTGGATTTTTCTACATTGTCAAATATATTGATTTCAATTACAACACAGAATACAAAGTTATAGTGCTCACTTTATTTTTTATTACAAATATTTGCACTGTAAAAAACAAAAGAAATAGTATTTTTCAATTCACCTAATACAAGTACTGTAGTGCAATCTCTTTATCATGAAAGTTGAACTTATAAATGTAGAATTATGTACAAAAAATAACTGCATTCAAAAACAACACATTATAAAACTTTAGAGCCTAAAAGTCCACTCAGTCCTACTTCTTGTTCAGCCAATCGCTCAGACAAACAAGTGTGTTTACATTTGCAGGAGATAATGCTGCCCACTTCTTGTTTACAATGTTACCTGAATGTGAGAACAGGTGTTCGCATGGCAGTGTTGGAGCCAGTGTCGCAAGAAATTTACATACTAGCTGCACTAAAGGTTCATAAGTCCCTTCATGCTTCGACCACCATTCCAGAGGACATGCGTCCATGCTGATGACGGGTTCTGCTCCAAAGCAGTGCAGACTGATGCAAGTTCATTTTCATCATCTGAGTCAGATCAGATGTCACCAACAGAAGGTTGTTTTTCTTTTCTTTTTCTTTTTTTTGGTGGTGGTGGTTTGGGTTCTGTAGTTTCCACATCAGAGTGTTGCTCTTTTAAGACTTCTGAAAGAATGTGCCACACCTTGTCCCTCTCAGATTTTGGAAGGCACTTCAGATTTTTAAACCTTGGGTCGAGAGCTGCAGCTATCATTGGGACTGTGACGGGGCAAGGCCAGATGGCTATAGTAAAGTGGTGAGGAACCAGTATGTTAGCCCCAGGCTAAACAAATCCCGGATACCTTGGTAACCAAATGGCAGTTGCTCCAGGTTAATCAAGACACCTGGGGCCAATTAAGATCCTTCTAGAAAAAGCAGTGGAGATAGCTAGATTGATTGGGACACCTGAAGCCAATCAAGGGCTGGCTGGAACTAGTTAAAAGCCTCCCAGTTAGTCAGTGAGGTGTGGATGTTAGGAGCTGTGGAAGGAGGTTGCGTTATTGGAGAGACTGAGCAGTACACACCATAATAGGCACAAGGAAGAAGGCCGTGAGGTAAGGGTGAAGTGGAGTTTGAGGAAGTTGGGGCTGCTGTAGGTGAAGTAGCCCAGGGAATTGTACCTGATTTCTAAAAGGTCAGCTACCATAGCTGATACTATTAGGGTCCCTGGGCTGGAGCCCGGAGTAGAGGGTGGGCCCAGGCTCCCCTCCTTTTGCCTCCCCCCCCCCAATTAATCACCAAGACTGGGAGACAACAGAGACGGTGCAAGGGAGGATAGCTTCTCCTCACCTCCCTCACTGGCTTGTGATGAAAATGGCTCAGTAGGCTGTGACCCTTGCCTCTAGAGAGAGAAGGGCTACAAGGAGGGTCACAGTGAGCCCCTGAGGCTAGCAAAAAATCTGCCAGGAAACGCAGGATCCACGGAGACAAGGACAAAGCTTTGTCACAGGACCTTCTTTGTGTTTTGTAAAATTTGCAGTGAAAGTGTTCTTAAAATGAACATGTGCTATGTCATCATCCGAGTCTGCTATAACATGAAATATATGGCAGAATGTGGGTAAAACAGAGCAGGAGACATACAATTCTCCCCCAAGGAGTTCAGTCACAAATTTAATTAACACATTATTTTTTTAATGAGCGTCATCAGCATGGAAGCAAGTCCTCTGGAATGGTGGCCAAAGCATAAAGGAGCATAGAAACGTTAAATAAGAAGCAGATAGTGTTATCAACAAACTTGTTTGTCTTAGTGATTGGCTGAACAAGAAGTAGGATTGAGTGGACTTGTAGGCTTAAAGTTTTGCATTGTTTTTGAGTGCAGTTTTGTAACAAACAAAAAAACCCTACGTTTGTAAGTTGCATTTTCACGATAAAGAGATTGCACTACAGTACTTGTATGAGGTGAATTGAAAAATGCTATTTCGTTGGTTTATAATTTTTACAGTGCAAATATTTGTAATCAAAAATAGAAATATAAAGTGAGCACTGTACACTTTGTATTCTGTGTTATAATTGAAATCAATATATTTGAAAATGTAGAGAAACATCCAAAAATTTCAATTGATATTCTATTGTTTAACACTGCAATTAAAAGTGATTAATCACGATTCATTTTTCTTGAGTTAATCACATGAGTTAACTGCAATTAATTAACAGCCCTAATTATTATTATTATTCCTTTGTATTTCTAAACAAAGTCTAACAGGATTTCATGTATGTATGATACAAGGTCCACTGAAATATTTGGGGGTGAGAATGCTTTTTAGATATTGATAAGGAATCTGATTCTGCTTCGAGTGATGTCAATAGCAAAACCTCCATTGACTTTAAAGGGGCCCACTTCTGTTCCCATGAAAGTATCGAAGCATAACTTCTTTCCCATGGTATTTCCATTTGACAATGATATGGAATACTGTGGCAAACTGTCAATTTCCTGGCTACAGGACAAGTTAATGTCTTCCCTTAATTACACACACTACCCCTGAAAAGTCCCCAAGAAAGTGTGATCAGAATGCCAGGGTAAAAGGAGGCATCAGATCTAATGAGCAGCTGGGGTGCTGAAGGAAAACTGGGACTGCCTGGGCAGAATACCCCCAGAATTTTTTCCCATGATACACGCGATCAATCCCTGTGGAGCCATCCCTGCTGCAGCCGCTGGCCACATCACATCACCCACCAAGTCTGTACCATGCTCAGCCCTCACCTTCCAGACCGTTCCTCCCTATGAGGGGACACGGGCTGTTGGAGGAAGGGCAAGGCCTGGCAGCCTCCCCCAACCCCCAGAGGGAGTCCTGTTGCAGGAACTGGTCTCATGGCAGTGATGAGAAGGAGCAGCATTGACTGCCTCACTGCCCATTCAGATTTGGTCTTGTGTCCCCTCTTGCGGGGTGGAGGTGGGGGGAGCTGCAGGGCCAAAATTAAGTGAATACTACAGTAACTCCCCACTTAACGTCCTCTCACTTAACGTTGTTTCGCTCTTATGTCCCTGCTCAATTACAGAACATGCTTCATTTAAAGTTGTGCAATGCTCCACTATTACGTTGTTTGGCTACCTGCTTTGGCCACAGCTGGCAGCTCCCCTCCACCCCCCCACCAGCGCCTCCCACCCACTGGCGGACCCCGCGGATCAGCACCTTCCTCTTCCTCCCCCAACCTCCTGCCCACGGAAATCAGCTGGCTTGCAGCGTTTAGGAGGCAGGAGGGAGGGGGCAAGAGCGAGGACTCAGCGCACAGGCTCCCCCTCCCTCCCCTGCCTCCTGAGCACCATAAACCAGCTGATTGCCCCGGGCAGGAGGCAGGGGAGGGAGGGGGGAACCTGCACGCCAAGTTCTTGCTCCTCCCCCCTCCCTCTTGCCTCCCAAACACCGCAAGCCAGCTGATTGCCACGGGCAGGAGAGAGCGGGGAGGAGCGAGGACGTGGCGCGCCTCCCTCTCCCTCCTGCCCGTGGCAATCAGCTGGCTTGTGGCATTCAGAAGGCAGGGGAAGGAGGGGGGAGGAGTGAGGACGCAGCATGTGAAGTAAAGGGGGAGGAGGTGGTGGGGAGAAGAGGTGGGTCAAGGGTGGGGGCTTGAGGGAAGGGGTGGAGTGGGCGGGCTGAGTAGGGGAAGCTGCCACTGCCGCTGCACAATGTGCTTCTCCTAGCCTACAGCACCTTCAGCCTCCTTGGCTGCCTCATTGTCTCCAGTGCCAGTGGGCTGTGCCTGTGTGAGGTAAGGTGGGGGAACCTCCCAACTATAGTACTGTACTGTACGGCAAAAAAAAAAAATTCCCTGGAACTTAACCCCCCTATTTACATTCATTCTTATGGGGAAATTGGATTCGCTTAACATCATTTCACTTAAGTCGCATTTTTCAGGAACATAACTACAACATTAAGTGACGAGTTGGTGTAATTTGATCCCTGTACACACTATATACGCTGTCGGCAGATCCATACAATATATAGAATCAGTGATCACAATCAGGAAGAACAAAATGGGAGACACGAAATGCAGGGAACCCAGAGAAAAACAAATATGCAGCCAAGGTGACACAAGAAAGATGGAAAACTGGAGACGATTTCTGTTCCCCGGCTCAAGCCAGCGGGAATTGTGGAAGTGACTTCCTCATACTATCTGTTAGACAAAGACTTTCCACTAAAAAGGGAGGGAGTAAAACCCTGCCTAACTCGGGGAGAAAGTAAGGAGACAGCAACTCAGCCTGCGCTGTGTCGTTATCCTGTCAGCACAAAGCCCAGCACTGGGAAGTTAGCACCGAGGTCAGCACAATACCTTGGTGGCATATGAGGCCTAGACTTCTTTCCCAGAGGGAACTCAGCAGTTTAGGGGGGTAAAATTAGACTGAGTGTGCCTCATGGTCATAGAGAGACACAGGGAAAGAGAGAAGAGAAATTGAACAGGGAACCTGGGAGGAGAGAACCCAGAGAATCCCTGAGAAGAGATAAGTTCTTTATCTGAACAGGAGTGTGCAGATATGGGTGTGTGTGTACGTGGAAGGTACAGGGTGTGAGCAGGTGTCATGTATTAGGGTGCAGTCCAGACCAGCGAGGGTTGGTGTTACTGGCTGCCATGTAACCCTGTGCACCTCAAAAAGCTCTGCTGCTGTAGTTTTCTTGACTGGATGCTTCCAGCCAGCATACAAGCATGCACTGAGTGTCTGTGTGTTAAGCAGCTCTGATTGAGTGATTCTGATTCTGGCAGTCTGTCTACAACACAATAGCCCCACTCTAGTTTCTATCACCCAGTTACCTTATGCAGGGGTGGTCGCAACACACTCCCAGTCTCAAATTTTCCCTAAACCATGTACTCTGCAACATCTAGCCCTTTCCTGGACCATTCAGAGAGATATTAAGGTTAGTTTTCTCCTTTAAAAATACAGTACCCAGCAGCTTGCCACATTAACTGGAGTTAACATTCACGTTAAATCAAACACAGCACTCGGTTGGTTTAGATTAAAAGTAAAATAAGTTGATTAACAAAAGAAAATAGAATTCTAAGTGAGTTCAAGTACAAAGGATAGAATTATAAATGGTTACAAGCAAATAAAAGTGAAAAACACTTTTCAGAGGCAAAGACTTAACAAAACAAGCCTTTGTTCAAGATAGTTTCCTTACCAGACTGACCAACCCCTCTGTTCAGGATCTCCCACAAAGTCCAATGTGCTTGGTTCCTTTGTCTTCTTAAGTGAAAGATAATGCTATAGTCCAGTGAACCTTTGAAATGGATTCTTCTAAAGGTTACCTCCCAAAGTAAAGTTCATTCAAGCTGTGAGGAAGGTGACATGGCATCTCTCAGTGAAGGAAGTTCCATGCTGGTTTCTCCTCCCACTGGTGGTTGCTAAAATGCAAATCAATCTGTTTTCTACAATCTTCTCCCTCTGCTGTCTTGATGGTCCTGTTTACCTTCTATGTAATTTTCATTCCCATTGTCTCTTAATATAACTTGGAGATGCCTTCCAGGTGGCAGAACCACATTCTTTTATCTAGGGTGGAGTAACTCTAGCCCTGCCTGGCCGACACACTTTGATAACATAATTTCTAATGTTCGTTATTTTGAATGTGTCCTCTACATGCACCACACAATACTGTTAATGATCAGTATAGTATTAGCTTTCTACTGATATCTTACATGACACTTTTTAAATACAGGTTATGACATTAGTGAGTTGGGGGTACATTCAACTCGTCAGGTCAGCTGAAACTTGCTACCATGTACCAATGAGTCCCTTGCCCTCTTGCACTGAGATGCTGTTATAGTCACAGCGGGGGAACAAGGTCAGGGAAATCCCCAAATCAGGGAAGTAATGACATAATCTCTCATTGCTGGGAAGGTGGTGTTGGGAGCTGGGAATGTTGGCTCTGGGACTTTTTTAATCTATATTGGGAAGCCAGAAAATCATCATAAGGGATTATTCAGAAAACAGACAAGTGTTGTGTCTTCTCTGGGTCACAAGGAGAAGAGAGTGTTTTTGTATTTTTTTGTTTTTTGTTTTTTGGGGTTTTTTTAGGGTTTGTTTCCTAGGGATTGTATCAGAAAGAGGAGGAGCTTTGTGTATATCTAGAAGTTTGGCCGAGAGGAATTGGTGCAAAGGGCACAGTGGATTCATGGGTCTCATGGAGTCTGGTTTAGAGAGGGTTAGCGCAGGCTGTATTGGGAAATTGACCAAATCTACTAATGTTCTGCTGAGTCTTTACATCTCACAGCCAGATGAATTCTCCTAGTCTGCCATAAAACAGGAATTAAATTAGGACACCTTCCTACTTGAAAAGAGCTATCTTCTCTCCCCATAAAGCTTTCAGACAGCCTGGGGGAGTGCCAGGGATGGACCCTAGGAAAGTCCAAGCCCACACAAGACAATTAGCTGAGAGAAATTAGAAAGAGCTAAAAACAAGAGCCACAAAATTCTTACGGGAATCAGTAACTCTAAAGTACATTGAATTCCCTCCCACTCCATGTTCTCAATGGATGAGAGGGCAAATAAGACTAGTGGCTAAAGGCTGAGTTCAATGGGGTAAAACCCTCTCACATTCCCCACAAAAGTAACAGATGGACACTTCTCACTGGAGCTAGTTGCTGGGCTGATTCTAGACAGCAGGCTTCACCCTTTGGTGAGTGTCCAGTCTGTACCAGCATACCCTCTTACATAGGACAGACAGCAGTGTCCAGTTGCTTAGAACAAGTGGCCAGGGAGAGAGACACTGTATACTACAAAGGACCTAGCCCTCTGATGTCTAGGTAGGGTGACCAGTTGTGCTGATATTATCGGGACCATCTTGATATTAGGGGCTGTGTCTTATACCCCCTTTGCCCCCCCACCACAAAAATGGTATCCTGATTTTTCACACTTGCTATCTGGTCACCCTATGTCCAGGTCACAGTAAGGGGACAAAAGCTAGCTTTGTCTCTTATGTGATTCAGCTTAATGCTCATAGTTGAAGAGGAGTGAAGGGAGGAAAGAGTCAGGAGAACAATTCCAAAGAAATTCCACCCTGGAGTGGGAAATCAATGTGCAATTTCATAAATGTTTCCAAACTTTGTCCTTCCCCTGGGATTTTTACCAAGCAGTTTTTTGGGGAAGGAATATAGACCTTCCTGATCTCGCAAGCCATCCTTGTTTATCACCCTCTTTATGGGAGACTGACATAGGAAATGCAGATGTTGCTTGGAAGCTCAAATTTTAAAGATCTGGAGATTTGTCCCAGAAGCACATATTGGTGGGTCAGAGAAAACTCACATTACTGCCTTCAGTGCCTCAGCTGATCATGTAAAATATCATCCAAAATCAATCGCTCCACGCTCCTCTAGCAGAGGCAGCAGAGGGAAGGATGCTCCCAACTGAAGAGCCATGTTAAAAGATCCATGTTACTTAGAAGAGCTGCAAGCAAGGGTTGGATGAGGAGCCCTCACCCCTAGTTTTTACTGATAGCCATTGTGAGAGAGCAGGGAGGGGTGTTTTGGGGGTCCAGCCTGTTTCACAAATAGCTGGATACTGTGGAAGACCTTTATCAAAACATAATTCAAACAGATATTGCTGCCCCCTCTGTTATGAGCAGGCTGCCATCTCATTTAAACATGGCACTTTCTGTTACCAGTCCCTTTGCACTGTTTACCAGTGGCCTTCATGCGCCACCATTCTGCTGATGTTTTGTAAAAGGGCAAAACTTATTAATGTAGATTATCAGTGTAAACCTATCAGTATGTTGTGCAAGAAACAAGCCCATTTCCAGTGGATAGTCTTCCACTACCCCAATTGAGACCAGCTCCAACTCAGAGATTCTCTTCAGAATTCAAGTTAGGCAGTTTCGTTCTCCACACTGCCTGGGCACCAGCATAGGGTCATTGAAAGCACAGCACAGGACAGTCTCCCTTCTCTCAGTTCCCGTGCTCATGCTACTTGGGCCCACCACAGCTGGGAGCAGCAATTGCAGGGAAAGTCCTGCTTTGCCCATGCAACCCTGGGTTAGATCATGCTCAGTGAAGATGGACTCTTCAAAGGAAAATGTACCTGCAAAACTGTAACAAGTCTGTGAGCATGTGTGAACTGGGAATTTTCAAAGACTTTGCTAAATGTTAGGGGATTTTCGCAGGAACAGCAGATGTATATCCTGGACATAAAGGCAAGTCCACTGCCAAATGTCAAGTTCCTGTTCCAAAACACAGGGTGCTATATCGTCTCAAAGAAAAGGTCATTCAATTTTTTTAACATAGCAAAACAACATACTGGCCCCTAATCTCATTCTCCTAACAAACAGAACCATTTTGACTGAAATTTTCCCAAATCTATTCAGTCCAAGGGACACATTCAGCACAGAAAATTTCAGCCTGAATGGTTAAAGTTTGGCAACTGAAAACAGGGTCTTATAATGGGAAGTTTGGGGCAACTTTAACTATAGACATTGTTACCCATTCCACCTATTATATAACAAACAGCCAGTAGCAGTAATAGCATAGGCATGTGCATTATTGTCTAGGGTGTGCCCAGGCACACCCTAATGCCCTGAGCTCCAGCTGGGAAGGCTGCTCCTCCCCCCCTCACCCCCGCTGGAGGCTCGAGGGGGAGGAGGAGGCTGCAGGAAGCGATGGCGGCGGAGCGGGATTTCCCCCTGCTGCAGAGTGCGGCGCAGCTGAAGGGTGGCTGGGCCAGATTGAGCCACTTGCATGGGGCCTCTGGCAGCTGAGGAGCTCCTCCTCCCCTGCTCCACCCGCCTCCCTTGCTGCCCAGCGCACTGCTCTGCAGCACTCGGTGAGGGCGGGAACCAGACTGTGTGCTCCACAGAGGAGCACGGCAGCGCAGAGGGCTCTGCGCGAGCCCAAAACACTGTTCTGAACTGGCACGGTAAGGGGGAGGGGGCCAGAGGGTTGGAGAAGGGGCAGCAGGGGGTTTCTGGAGGGGGCAGTCAAGGGACAGGGAGTGGGGGTTGGATGGGTTGGGTTCTCTGGGGGGGGCCTGTCTGGGGCGGGGGTGTGGAGAGGGTCAGGGTAGTCAGGGGCAGGGAGGTTAAATGGGTCAGGGGTTCAAGGGTGCTGTCTGTAGGAGGAGGTGTGGAGAGGGGCCAGGGCAGTCAGGGGCAGAGAGCAGGGTGGGTGTTAGATGGGTTGGGAGTTCAGGGGGGGCTGTCTGGGGGAGGGGGTGTAGAGAAGGGTTGGGGCAGTCAGGGGCAGGGAGCAGGAGGGCTTAGATGGGTTGGGGGTTCTGGGGGGCAGTCAGGGGACAGGGAGTGGTTGGATAGGTGTGAGAGTCCTGGGGGTCTGTCAGGGGGCGAGGGTGTAGATAGGGGTCAGGGCAGTGGAGCCCGACATGCTGTTCTGAGCTGGCACAGTAAGGGGGCCAAGGGGTTGGAGAAGGGGCAGCAGGGGGCTTCTGGGGGGGCAGTCAAGGGAAAGGGAGCAGGGGGGGTTAGATGGGTCAGTGGTTCGGGGGGGCCTGTCTGGGGGCGAGGGTGTGGACAGGGGTTGGGGCAGTCGGGCAGGGAGCAGCGGGGGGTTAGTTGGGTCGGAGGTTCTGGGGGGGGGCAGTCAGGGGACAGGGAGTGGTTGGATAGGTGTGAGAGTCAAGGGGGGTTGTCAGGGGGCGGGGGTGTGGATAGGGGTCGGGGCAGTCAGGGGACAAGGAGCAGGGCGGCTTAGATAGGGGGTGGGGTCCTGGGGGGCAGTTAGGGGCAGGGTCCCAGGAGGGGGCAGTCAGGGGACAAAGTGCAAGGGGGAGTTGGGGGTTCTTGAGGGGGGCAGTCAGGGGGCAGGAAGTGGGATGGAGTGGATGGAGGAGGAGCGGGGTGGGGCCAGGGAGGGATGGGGGCGGGGCTAGGGCGGGGCTCCCTGGGTGGACACCCTATGAAATGTGCTGCGCACGCCTATGAGTAATAGATTGATCACAGGTAAATCCAGATAAATGCTAGATTCCAATCAATCCGCATATCTATGGGGATCTACAACTAGATGAGGTAATCTGCTGTAGTCTTTCCATTGACTTCAATGGACTTTGAATCAGGCCCTATATTAACATTCAACATAAGTGTATTTTAGCTCAATATAACGTTGGAGTGTAAAGACAAATGGTTGTTTGCCAGGGCCTGACTATTCCTTGATAAATGAACGTCTCTGATGACTAGCAGACCGAGGTAATACTGCTCAGTAGTGACATATTCAGAGCTGTTTTCTCACTGTATTCACTTCCACCTACAACTAAATCACTTGTTCTTGTATATTCCTACTTACATTAAAATTAGGACAAGTAATGTAAATCATTACTTTTAAAACAGTGTTGCTTACTTTTAAAGCCCAGGGGCATCATCCTAAAGATTCATCACAATAAAAATGTCTTTCTACTTTTGATCTTGTCTTGCCAGCTGTAGCGTTAGAATTTTAATGCTTTAAGGTTAAAGTTGATTTATTTACAAATTGCTCTATCAGATATATTTCTACAATTAAGGTTTTTTTAATTAAATTCAACTTATCTTTGAGCATACAATGGTTCGCCAACTTCCTGAGCTGTTTCATTTAGGCTCAACCCCAGAAACTGGCATTTTTCTTAATCATGCCACAGCTGAGTCTAATTTTTTTTTTTAATTAAACAGGTGAAATAATAACAGTAGTCTCCAGGGATGAACCTAACATAACACTGGGGTAGCCATTTTACTAGCCACCATCTAATGACCTCTGGAAAGATGGTCAAGACAAGGACAAATCCTGCTCTTAGTAAATGAGTTTGGTCCCTTGACTTCCAAGGGAGCAAGTTTGCATCTTAGGTTAGCATTAGCAAATCAGGTAGTTCAATTGTTTCCCTGAATAAATTTGTAAAGGTTTCATATTGACACAGAATCCATTTGACATTAATCATGTAATATCTCTGTAACTTGCTGGGGCCTATTCTCCTGACATATGCTAATTAATTGGTGGTATGTGTATTTTGCAGTGGTACAAGAGGACATCCTATTTCTATTGGTGTCTACAGAAGCTTGGGATTGTCTACATTTGGAAATTTATCAAAGTAGCTAGTCCAGAATAATTATTCCAGAATAGTTTTCTGGTTTAACCCCATGGGCGGTATTTGTATTCTGGAATAAGACGGTTATACAGCAGTTTATACCAAAATTTTGGTTAATTTCCAAGTGTAGACAAGCCTTTTTTCTCTGGAAGTGAAAGAGATAAGGTTGTGTTTGAGGTATTCAAAAACCCCCACATGCAATGGTTTTTCTGGAATTTAATCTACGAATACAGAAAGCTTTTGTGTGACAGAAAAATCTCTGTCAGTCTCTCTCTACCAGCTTCACAGTTTTACCTGAGAGAAGATTGGCTGAGTTAGAAAAAGAAGATGTAAAAACATATTAAAAATACTATCCTGCAACAAGGGGAAGGGGCTGAGTCTTGTGGCTTTAGCTGGACTTTTATGCTCATGACTAAGTTCAGTGCTACTACAAGTAGCAGAGGACACCTGCAATCGCATAGCACTGTGTGCATTCTCTCTGCGAATGGAAAGGAATGTTCCATTTCTTGGATCATCTGCAACTTTCTACAAGGATCCTACAAAGTCAGCAGGCTTAAGAAAAGTTAATGAAAACAACTACATTAGCCAGTCACAGGCTACCCGCGAGAATAAGTTCATTTTTATTTAGAGATGAGCCTGACGTACAAAGTTCAGACTAAAATCTGGATAAGAATTCCCCCCAAAGCTCCTGACACCCAAACTTTCATAAGTGCTCTGCTCTGTTATTTCAACATCCCACCTTATCTCCAGTCGTTCAGTGATTCCCTCGCAGTGCTATGGAAACTGGATTAACACACTATAAAACAGCAGGAGTAATACATTTATACTTTAAATTTGGATTTTTCAAAAGCACTCACTACTGGCCTATCTCTGCTCCCATTGAAATCAGTGTACTCTGACTGACCTCAGTGAGAGCAGTTAGGACAACAGAGAGCCCTTTCAAAAATCCCACCCTAAATATCTTCTAAGTAAAAACTAACACACATAATAAATCTAATGTTCACAATGACCATTGCTTGGTGTTTTTGTTTTCTGAAAATACATTGACACTTATACATGGTTATAAATTATGGATATTCCTAGCCCTGTGCTTTGCCATATGCTGTGATATCCTTGCAAAGAGGGCATTACAGTGCATGAATGTGCATTTGGAACTACATTTTTAAAAAGTTCTGTCTCTAAATACAGACAGATACAGAGATTGTACCAACACAGTAAAATGTTCTCTGAAGCATCCACCTTTGCTTTATAAAGTCAGTTGAATGCCCCATTGACAGCCCTGAAGGCTGAAGTCCTCAGTTTATCAACAGCAACAGCACACGCAGTGACAATACAAGTTTCCCCACTCTGTCTTGCCAATGTAGGGTGACCAGACAGCAAGTGTGAAAAATTGGGACTGGGGAGGGGGGAATAGGAGCCTATATAAGAAAAAGATCCAAAAATTGAGACTGTCCGTATAAAATCGGGACATCTGGTCACCCTATGCCAATGTGTCTAATTGCTTAACTTTAGGGACTACATTTTGGGGCGAGAACATGGTTTGGTCTCCATATCCATCTGTCCTTCTATATCCCGGGCCTCTTTGACACTGAAGTTGTGAAGTGTAATGGGAGATTCATGTCCCCACTGTAGGATTCTTTCCCCTAGTTCTAAACAGAAGATTCCTCTTCCTTCACTGCCACAAGAACCCATATTGTGATGACTTCTCTTGCCTGAGGAAGGTTAAATAGGGCTGCCTTCAATCTATCCATGCCGCTAGGCAGTCAGAGCAGAGCCACATGAGGTGCTTCTTCCTCCATGCTGTTTCCACACTACTCCCTGTCACAGTCTGTCCTGATAACACAAGAAAACAGAGTATTGGAATTTGGTCTCCTTTGTGGCATTGTGATGTGAAAAAAAAAAATCAGTGAGGAAGAATGAGACCCCTCGTAGAGAAACATCAGAACAGCTATTCTCGGAGAGTTTCAGGTCCCTGTTTCTGGTATATTTTTATTCTTTTTACATTGAGGCTAGTGATGTCTGAAATTTAGCCAGCCTCTCCTGAACCTAATAGATACACAAACTATCTCTAAAAAGCTGTCATAATCATGGCCTCAGTGGCAGACTCTGAGTTGTGCAACATTAGCAATTCAACCATCGGGGACAGGTTCACTCTTTACTCATTTGGCATCTGCTCCAAAGCCTATTAAATCTAAGGTGAGACTTTCCATAGACTTTGATAGACAATGGATTAGCCTCCTGTACAGAAGTGAAAACCATTGCTAAAAAAAGACAAGCACATTCATAGCCATGGGAGCAGTAAACTTCTGTTTGTGCTGTTTCAGAATTAGTACAAGAGAAAGCAAAAATTTTGGACAAAACACTGGAAAATGTTACAGGAAAATGTTTCATAGAAATTACTTGCTGTTTTCCAGTCAGCTCTAGTGGTCATTGTGTAATGCTATAGGCAGCATCTTCATATCATTGGGAGATTGTCTCTTGCCCAATGCATTTACACAGGACACTAAGGTTGCATAAGGGGGATATTCCCCTGTGTGGGCTATCTGCATCACAAGTCAAAGCATAAGTGGGGAGAATAAACTCTGTGAGCTTGCTACGCCCCACCCCGCACAGATGGGCCGGGATGGGTGGACTTGACCCTGTTCTTTCAATGTGCCAGCCACCACAGCCAGGTAAATGGATGATTCAGATTTTTCCCCCCTCTACTCCTGCAGAACAGAGAGAATCAGGGACCAGATTTGGGGGGGGAGGGGGGGAGGAGAGAGTACAGGGGGGAAGGGGAGGAAACTAGAAAGTTTCTGAAAATTGTGTGAATTTTGCCATAACATTTGTAGGCAAGATGTTCACTCAATAACACCACATTTCACAAAACTGACATTTTTAGTGGTCATTTTGTGTTCCTTTCCCCTTTAACCTTCAGTCTTCATATAGGGATTCTTTGCAAAAAAAAAAATCTGATTTTTGCTTATGGGAAACACAGTGGCAAGTAAAATTATATGTCGGTAACACTGGCTAAGTTTACAATTGCTCCTTTGTATGAAGAATTATTGCCACAGCTCTGTATGGGTGAAATACAGCCCTGTGTGTAGCATCAACACAAGGCCTATGCACCACATCTATGCCTTTAAGTTCTATTTTGAAGGTTAAGTAGCACATATCCCACCATGCTTGCCTTCTGAACAGGGCTGAATTACACGCCAAAGTGGCTGATGAGAGTGGATTCCCTTTTCCTAGTTCAAAGTTCCCTTGCCTTACACTCTCATCATTGAAATGGTGTACACAATGCATCTGCCCTATGATCTGAGTCTATTCTAGTCATTCTGTAGTTTTTACTGCCCTTCTCCCCTTTTTATTACTGCTTCCTCCTCCAGTTTGGTATCTTCAGTAAATCTTTTCCTTTCACTGCACACTTGTTTGCTATTATCTGTAGTGTTTTAATAAGGTTTCTTGTACAACCGATAGCTATCTAATTAGTACATTGTGAGCTGCTTTACTGGAGAACTTGGCACTCCCTTATCTGTTTTACATTTCAAGCCAGAAAAACTTCTTCAGTCATACAGTTTGCGCTTGTAGAAGCTGCCAAAGGAATTGCTACTTTGAAGTCTTTTTTATTTTTTATTTTTTGCCAAGTGTTCCTCAGTATTAAACCTTTCACATTTTCATACAATAGGACAGCTTCAAATTTTACCTGTCTCCCAGATTTCCTCCTTCACATTAAATGTTATATTTAGGGCCTGATTTTTCAAAACTGTAAGTGCACAAAAGTACTCACAATTACACACCTAATTTGCTCATGTCCAAGATCATGTACATAAATCAGATATTTTTGCAGACAAATGGCCAGTGATATCATAACTTACCTTGTACATACCTTGTCATCTACATACATACACGTAGTAACAGATCAACATATGGTATCATCGTAATCAGGTCGTTACTGTGTCTGCCCCGGTACTAACAGCCAGTTTCTCCCAAGTGCATTGTTTATGAATCCCCAACCTCTTCCTCATGTTTTGTCTCCACACTGCCTCCAAAAGTGTTAAGAGATCCTCACAACCTTCTGGTTGAGTGGGAGTACAAAATTAGTTCACTTAAGAGTCCAATTTAGGAAGAGTCCCTTTAAGAAAGCCATGCTGCAGAGAGCAGGGAGCTGTTCTTGCAGCACCACTTATGGACTTTTGTGGCTGGTCAATATGGAAATTGGCCTACTAAGAGCTGGTTGGAAAATGTTTATTTTTCCCTATTGAAAATTACAACAAAAAGAAAAAAATTGTTTTCATCAAAAATTGTCAGTGGAAAATTTTGACTTTTCATTAAAAAAACCCCAAAACATTTTCAGATGAAAATCTGAAATAAAAATCAGTTTTCCAACAAAAAATTGAAAACTTTTGAATTTAGCAGACGTCTTCCATGAAAGTTTGTGTTTAGTCAAAAAACCAATTTTCCATTGGAAAAAAGGGATTTTGATGGAAAGTTTTTGACCAGCCCCACTAACCAGATGATTGTGGGACTCTTTGAGACTCCACATTCCCTACTAGCATAAAGGAAGTTAGAACCATACATGAGCATCAAAGAAAAGCAGAGCTCAGCTACATACCTGCAATATCTGGGCTGAAGCCATGGACATGAACAAACAGTATCAGGAAGACCAACTTTTCAAAAGAACAAAGTCCACTGCAAAATAAAACCACATCACCTTATTTTGTTTAGATGTCAACAGATGATGGGGCAGTAGGTGATAACTGTCCAGTTCCAGTCAGCAGTCCAACCAGGCATTGTGATGTGCTAGGAGGATTTTACTGAAGTGGGGCTGCAGGTTGTGCTAGGCCTTACAACATGGCAGAACTGCTGTTTGGTATAACCTATAACCCTCCTAATACTGACAGAGTTGAGAGCCGAGTATTGCACAGTGCTCACAGAGGACTGGACCAGTTTGCAATTTTCATTTGGTGATACTGTATAACTACTGAAATATACACTCAATGAGCCAACAAGGGGAACATGCTGGATGGATCATGAGGTAAGAGACGATCTCACAAAGCCTTATTTATAAAATGTACAGTTGGGTGGATAAAGGATTTTTACACCTAGCCAATGAAAGCCATATGAACATAAAGGAAAGATTTAACGAATGATTATAACTCATTGGTGATCTTGGGCAATGCGACTCAGGACCTGGACGTTCATATGTAACTTCTGCTAGGTATTCTTGGCAGCAAAAAAGGGCCTACTTTAGTTTTCTAGGAGTTCCTTCTGAAAACTTAAACACCAGCTTGAGCCTCCACACAGGAACCTAGGACAATATGTATATCACTGTGGCTGTCCTTGATAGGCAATACTTCTCCACTCACAAGCACTGACTCCGGGGATTTAAAACAGAACTTTCCTGGAGGGAGGGGAAATGGGGGATGATAGAATAAACCTGGGAAAGCCAGCAATCAATATAATAATAATATCTGATAGGTAAGATTCTCTACCCTGCAGGATGTCTTAGCAATAGTCTCAACCTCAGTCCTTCTCTTGCCATTGGGTTTGGCTGATGTGTTCTTGAACCAGCTGAAGGTGAGCTCTCTGGACACAGGAAGTAGTTAGTGTCTAATCATCAAGGAAAGATGACAGAAAGTCAGGGAGAGGATTTGAAGAGGAATAAACTAATCACTTTTCTTTCTCTCTTTCTCAGTTTACCTAATGTCTCATCCAGTTTAATACACGAGAAGTGCATATCTAGTTATCTTAGTCTGACAGATATTTTGGGGGGGAAGGTTTGTTTGAATTCCATTTCTCTCTGCTTTTAATAGATCTTGTTTTGTTAAGATTACTAGTATATGAGTAATTTCACACAGAGATCCCCAAAGAAAAGAGAATGCTATATCCTCTAAGGAGAGGCATTAAAAGTTGAAGTTTCTCAAACTTGCACCACCACTACCCCAGTCTTGGTTAAGGGGTTTGGATGAAGGTGTCCTATATCAGTGAGTTGTCGCCCTTCGGTTGTGGTGAGTGAACATAAAAGGAAAGGCCAAAAGACCAAGCAGGGGGTGGGAGTTGATGGTGGTGGTGTGATATTGATCACAGGCACAGTATGGACCCTTCCAAAAATTTCTGCAAGAATATCTGGAACCTATTCAGTAGAAAACATGATTACTGGAGATATGGAGAGAAAGTCTCACTTTACCACCTCTTATATTTCTGCTATGTCAGTCACACCTTTTTGTTTTTTTCCAGGATCATGGACATTGTAGTCTGATAAGAGCAGGGTGAAGATAGTTTTTGCCAACGGGGTTGAATTTCCCAGCATTGAAGTGTCAAGAGGCAATGATTGTGGAAGAACAGGAGCAAATCACAAGCCCCTGCCTAGCAGAGGAATATCTGGTTATCCATCCTAAATTGTCCTATGTAGTTTAGGACTGGTTACCAGAGAGTCTCTTTCCTTGTATCATACTGCTGTAGTTGAAATCAGCAGAGATGTGATCTGGATCCCCCTTGTTATAAATAAGGGAAACCGTAGCAAGAGTCTCTTAGGGTCCTCCCTTTACTTTGGAATTTGCTCTACTTGATTCAAAATAACCCAAATTTATTAACCTTTTGCGCATTCTAACGGCCCATCACTTTTCCCAGCTCTTTGGGGTGGACAATGGGTTGAAGTGGCATGTGTAATGTGAAAAAAAAAGTCTTCTTCCATTATGTTTGATCTATATTTATTTAGTGGGATGATTATTGAGAATTAATTATGAAAGGGAAGCCAGGGCATGGGATTAGCATATTTTTATATTTTAATAATCTCAAGAAAGGGGAAAAAAAGAAAGTAGGAGTTATGAAGGCCTGCTTCTGACCATAAAACAGGGGTCTCAAAAAAGATTTATTGGAAGGAAGATGTTATCAGACATATAATGTATAGTGTGCCAGTGTATATTTTAGGAAGATGGGGTAGACCAACCCTGACCATAGATAGAGGCACTATAGAAAAACCCAAGTTAAACAGACAAACATAAGGCTAGATTTGGTCATGGCAGTAATAAAGAGGAAGCCTGGCAACATGAAACTGTAATATTCACCCCCAATGGAATGATAGTGTCAACAATGGGATGAGTTGACAGCACTGACATGCACTTAGGACTCAAGTGTGTACCTTCACACCTCTTGTTCACACCTCATGTTCAGACCAGGTGCTTAACAGTCTGCTCCCTACTTACAATCACAGAGCTGGATGGTAAAAGTGAAACTGGAGAAACGTATTGGGTTTTGTCAAATAAATAGCATGTCCTAGAAAATAATACATCACCACTTTTTACTGCAAAAAGAAAAGAACAATTTAAGGTAAAAAGTAAGAGAAGCTCATGGAGCAAATTCAAAGGAGCATGAAGAGTCTGACATGCAGAGATATGCATATTTCCATATTTGCATGTTATGTTTCATGCAGATCCATTTTGTGCCAGCAGAAACTAGTAAGCATTAAAGATTTCAGGATTTCCCCCATAATTGAGTAAAGCTACATGTCAACTAAAAATAAAAGTTAACCAAGTTGATATGAAGTACTAAATTCCTCCAAAGACTGATAGGTTGGCATCGGGGTGAGCCAGCAAAACAGTTTTGCATCGCTATGTGGCGGCCTAGACTTGCTACCCAAGGACAGAGGCTAAGTTCCAAATTCAGCTCTCACACTCTTGCAGTGCCATGACAGTCAATGGGGCTGCACTGGCACGAGTGAGAGAACAATTTGGCCCTGAATTTCTAACATATCCAGAAATAGGTACTGCAGTAAAGTTGCGAATATTCCCTGCTGATTGGCGAGTTAAAGTAACATAACACATTGTCTCTGTGGGCAGGTGTTGTTAAACTGGTCAGACCAGATTAGGCAATTCAGTTTCCCAAAAGCCAGGTTATAGCTCCATGACTAGGAAATTACACATCTGGTTACACCACTGTGGATGGTACACCGGAATTTCTCTTCTCATTGATACATTTCTAGACCAGTGGGTCTCAACCTTTCCAGACTACTGTACCCCTTTCAAGAGTCTGATTTGTTGTGTGTAGCCACCAAGTTTCACCTCACTTAAAAACAACTTGCTTACAAAATCAGACCTAAACGTACAGAAGTGTCACATCACACTATTACTGACAAATTGCTGACTCTCATTTTTACCATATAATTATAAAGTAAGTCAAATGGACTATAAATATTGTACTTACATTTCAGTGTATAGTATATAGAGCAGTATAAACATGCTTTGTATGAAATTTTACTTTGTATTGACTTCGCTGTGGCTTTTTATGTAGCCTATTGTAAAACTAAGCAAATATCTAGATGAGTTGATGTATCCTCTGGAGGACCTCTAAATAACTCTAGGGATACGTGTACCCTGGGTTGAGAACCACTGTTCTAGGCCATGTCCCAAAGCATATTCAGTTAAACAATTATATATATATGTTTTAATGTAACTTATTCCCCCTTCCTTGCCACTGTATACCAAAATATTGGTGTGGTGGGGTGTTTACCCTACACCAGACCCACAGAGGATAAGGTGGCCCAGAAAAGGTCAATTAACTTTCACAGTTGCACTCGAAGGGAGGCCCAGGGATTAATAAACACTAATTGCAGATGAAGCCAAACCGGGTAAGGAATATAAACAAGTGAAGCTTGTGGCAGTAGAGGGAGAATCTGCAGTCACTCTCTGGGAACAGAGGAGGAAGAAACCTAGGGGGTACAAATACGGCCTGGGATTCTAGCTGTGGAGGAAAGATCAACCCCAGAGGAGTTTTGGGGAAAGAAAGCCTGAGACAGCAGGGTAGGAAGAAGCTCAGGGAAACAGAAGCAAGGAGGGGGACTGTATAGACATTGGCTACTGGTTATAGGGTCCCTGGACTGGAACCCAGTGTAGAGAGAGGGCCTGGGTTCCCCTACCCGCCACAGGGAAGTGATGCAGGACTGTTGAAGGCTGAATCCAAACAGCTTTGTCTGAGATTTTGATATCTTGGGTGCAGGGACTATATAGTGACCTCACTGGAGTTCTGAGTCTTGAAGAGAGACCACTGCAGTGATGGATGACCATCAGCAGGGGATTCCATATGGGAAGAAAGCTTCTATACCACCCCTAGCCAGAAGGAGGCATTCTTGCATTGAGTGAACCATGTATAATTGGAGAAAGGATATTATAGCGTGTGTGTGCATTTGAGTGTACATGTGTGTGCTCACACACACACACACTGTTATCCTTTTTCCTGTGTTTTATTTTTTCCGACTAATACTTCTATAACTAGCTGTAAAGAAGTACACTTTGTTGAAAATTAACTATTGGCACTAATTGAATACCTTAACACAATTTTAAGTAAACAGGACTCTGCATCAGCTAAGTTAATGCCAATCCATCCCCACATGCAGGCTAGCTAATGCACCCATTTCCCATCCCTAATGCCTGGTATCGCTTGACACATTGCTAGAAAGTGTGCACGTATATTGCAGTCAAGAACATCTATTTCATTAATAGAAGCATAAGCCTTTGATTGTTGGCATGCTTTCTGAATAGGCTTTTCCTTTTGCCACCAGGTACTCGAAGTCTCTCTAGCACCATAGTTTTGCAAACTGAGGAGCCTAATATTGATTCTATTGAAACAAATGGGAAATGCAATTAATTTTCATTCTGAAATAGGACTAAGAATTGTGTGATTAGATTCTATATTTAGTGTGTCAGTGATTTCCATATTAAATGTACTCAGTTTACAAGTAATTTCCTCCCCTCCCCCATCTAATTGGGCTCAGAGAGGCTAACTAGGTTCTTGCACATCACCAGTCTTAGCAAAGGCTTTGCAGGCCAAATTATGCTGTACATGTATAAATAAAGATGAGCCCAAATCAAAACCCCATTTCCAAACACCCCTGAAATTTGGAGATGTGTGTTCCACATCTGACATTTGTGGGAGGCTTTTGTCTCTATAATGGGTTGAGAACCTGATCAAAAACCATTAAAGTAACTCAGGTGAGATTCCCATTGACTTCAGTGGGTTTGGGATCAGGTACTTTGTGGATGAATTCCATATGTGGTTCTTCACTGGAGGTCCTGAGGCCTTCTTTATATAGAACAGATGCAGAACTGTACCTTGTGAAGAGCTCTGTCAGAACCATTGTCATGCTTCTCAATCAAATTTTTCCTCATCTCATGGGTTATTGGCAATATCTTTGATTACAAAGTGGCTCAATCTGGCCTTGACCTACATCTTTATTTTCCTTTAAGTGACCCCTAATCAGTTCCCTTACTTTTTATATTTACTATTGGAGATATTTGAAAATGCCTTCTATTGTCAAAGCTACAAAACAGTTGGTTTTCAGTGTAGTAGCCGTGTTAGTCTGTGTCAGCAAAACGAAAATAAGAAAGAAAAACTTGTAGCACCTTAGAGACTAACAAATTTATTTCAGCACAAGCTTTCATGGGTTATTACCCACTTCATCGGATGCATGGAATGAAACATACAGTAGACAGATATTTATACAGTCAGAGAAACATGATAAGGTCGAGGTGCATAGACCAACCTCACATGCTCATAACTTTCAGAAATGTTCACCTTTTGTGAGGAAAACGTTCACCTTTTGTGATTGAGCTCTGTCAAAAGTGATGTTTGTTATGCAAGTCTCAGCAAAATCTCCTCAGCCATTTGCATGGCCAGTGAAAGTGAATATTAACACACACACACACACACACACACTTTCTATTTTAAAGAAATCTAACCAAACTTTTAAGAGAGGGCAACTGCAGAAGTTGTGAAAGTGGGAAAACTACACACACACACACACACACACACACACACACCTAGTTAAGAACTAGTGCCTTTGCTTGCTATGAAAAAAAGCTTTGATTAAACAATATGACCATTTGAAAACTGCATATTGAGTATTCACGTTAGGTATGTTAACAGTGTGAAGTTAAACACAGATGGACAGCGTATGCATTCAACTATCTCAATGTATAGATAGCTATTGAGATATGCACCTTCCGCTTTAAGGAATGTACAAGATGGCCACTTCCAGATTTTCTCATTTTCTCCATCTTGTTTGTCTTTTCCATTTAGGATACAAAATAAACTGCATAAAACTCATATTAATGCAACAGTTAGGGCCAGATTCTGATACCCATACTACTATTCATCAGGAGTATGGGTATCTCACTCCATGAATCAGCCTATTGCAGATAATGAGTGAGGGAGTTAGAATAGAGCTGTGCAAACATGATTTTTTAGTTCATTGGCCATACCAAAAATAAAATTAAAAAAATATTTTTGTTTGACCTGAAACACACGTGAAATGTCTGGCAAGCCAAAAAGTTGAAGAAAAATTCATTTATTGTATAAAATGGTTGTTGGACCTGAAATGAAATATTTTAGGTAATCTTTGAGCTATTTTACTTAATTGAAGTAAACTTTAAAAGTAATTTTTAATAGAAAAATCAAAAGTTCTTTTGACATTTTCAAAACAAAATGTTTCAATTTTTTTCAGAACCTTTTTCTAAGTCCCCCCAGATTGAAGCAATTTGGCAAATTCAACACAAATTCGAAAAAATGTTTCAATTGACTTGAATCTGCAAATTTAATTGAAAAAAGTTTCAGCTCACAAGTTTTGACCATTTCTAAATCAGTTGTAAAGCTGGAAGGTTAAGGACTCAAAGGGCAGGCAATTCCAAAGTTAAGCTTACTCCGGCCGTCATAACTCAGCCATACTGGGCATATGCTGGATTTTAAATTGCTCTTTCCTATGCTAAATTAAACCCCAAAATATTACTTTTAGTTCATGCTGTATACTAGTAAAATGGCCAATGAACTAAGATGAGCAATGTGGCTAAATGAATGTTGCCAGGGCAACCTTACCTTCTGGAATTACCTGTCTTAAACGTTTGGGTCTCGTATAACCCTAACACTGCAATACTAGTTTTTTTGCATGTAAAAATGTACTGTGCTAAGAATAAATCACCAAAAAATACTGTGCTACTCATTCAATTGTGTGAGTCATCTGAATACAAGGGGCCTTGTGGTGACGCTAGATGCCACTCGTGGAGCACAGGGCTCACTACGAACCCTCTGTAAGGCTAAGTCTTCAGACGCCATTTATTCTCAGTATAGAATGCAAAAATATATACACAGGCAGGGGTTTAGGTCTTTCTATGAACATTCTTCTCTCCCACGTACCCCTCACATGTAACTGTTTGCTGCCAACATTCGCATCAGTCTTGCAGCATTACAGTTTTCTTCCCAATGTCCACAGGAGAAACTGCAGGCTTTCTGAGCCTTCCCAGAGGACAGCTGGTGAGTTGAAATATAGTGACACTTCAACAGCTGCACCCACAGCCATCTGCTGTTTTAATTTGGAAAGAATCTAATAAGAGCAAGAGGGAAACTTCTTTTTCTCATTGAGGTGTACTTCTAATTCTGGCAAAAGAAGTGCAAGAGCTCTTGCTGTTGATCCAGGTGGAGATGTGAATAAACCCAACATTTACTGTGTAGAGTGCCTTTTACCTAGAAATAAGAATCAGAACCTTTTCTGTTGCTAAACGATGTCCAGCTGTTAATGAAATTACTAGTTCTCTGATTAATAATCATAAAGGGGATTAATTTTATGGCCTTACTGGCATAACAAAATAAGCACTTGACTGCCTAGTCAGACAGCATATAATTCTTGCATGAGCAAAAGTGAATTCTTTTATAGTAAGCTTTTCTCTTTAATTTGAATGGCATACAGAGTTTCTTACTCATTCAAATGGGTACATTCACTTATTATATTTGAGGGGATGCAATTGTTTACCATATTTCCAGCTGAACTACTATGTTTGAAAACGTATAGTAACACCACAGTACAGCAGAACCTCAGAGTTATGAACTCCAGAGTTATGAACTGACAGGTCAACCATACACCTCATTTGGAACTGGAAGTACACAATCAGGAAGCAGCAAAGACCCAAAAAAAAGTGCCAGTACAGTACTGTGTTAAACTTAAACTACTAAAAAAAATGAAGGGAAAGCTTAAAAAAAAAGATTTGCCAAGGTAAGGAAGCTGTTTCTGTGTTTGTTTCATTTAAATTAAGATAGTTAAGAAGTAGCATTTTTCTTCTGCCTGGTAAAAATTCAAAGCTGTATTAAGTCAATGTTCAGTTGTAAACTTTTGAAAAAACCACCACGTTGTGTTCAGAGTTACAAACATTTCAGAGTTATGAACAATCTGCATTCCTGAGGTATTTGTAACTGAGGTTCTACTGTGTGTATGTTGTACAAATATTAATATAGAAATAAGGGTACGTCTATACTACAGAATTAGGTCGAATTTATAGAAGTCGATATTTTAAAACCCGAATTTATGGAATCGATTGTGTGTGTCCCCACTAAAGAGCGTTAAGACCATGAGGTCGATTGACTGTGTCCACAGTAGCGGGGCTAGCATCGACTTTCGGAGCATTGCATTGCGGGTAGCTATCCCACAGTTCCCGCAGTCTCCGCCGCCCATTGGGATTCTGGGTTGCGATCCCAAAGCCTGATGGGGCAGAAAACATTGTCGCTGGTGGTTCTGGGTACATGTCATCCCTCCCTCCGTGAAAGCAATATTTCTCGCGCCTTTTTTCCGGGGTTTCCGTGTTTGCTACGGAAGCCTGCTCAGCTCACAATTACCGTACATCTCCAGCGTACGCCTGGACATTAGGTCTAGTGGGGATTCAGTCACACTATAATACGGGCAGAGGGATAGCTCAGCGTTCTGAGCGTTGGCCCGCTAAACCCGGGGTTGCGAGTTCAATCCTTGAGGGGGCCAGGAGCTGATGATGGATATCAAGCATATTGTACCATCTGCTGCTAGAAGGGAAGGCGCCTCCTTGCTCACCGCATATTGTACCATCTGCAGCTAGAAGGAAATGAGCCTAACCCTTGCTCCCCCCTCCCTCCGTGAAAGCAACTGAGGGGGGAGCAAAAAATCCTTTTGATGGGACTCCATCATGGTCACCTCTGCTGATGAGATCTGCGCTCACCTGCAGCTCACCACGCTGGCCAAACAGGAAATGAAATTCAAAAGTTCGCGGGGCTTTTCCTGTCTACCTGGGCGGAGCATTGGAGCTCAGACTGCTGTCCAGAGCGGTCAAATGTTGCACTGTGGGATAGATCCAGGAGGCCAATACTGTCGAATTGCGTCCTCACTAGCCTACATCGATTCGGCAATATCGATTTAAGCGCTAATCCCCTCGTTGGGGGTGGAGTGGCGAGATCGATTTTAAGAGCCCTAGAAGTCGATGTTAAGGGCTTCGTCGTGTGGACGGGTGCACGGATCAATCAAAATAACGCTAATAAATTCGACCTAAACTCGTAGTGTAGACCAGGGCTAAGATTAAAATCATGTATTCTTCATGTAAAAAGAAATGTTTTTAATAATCATGAAAGGAAGGAAAAGGAATAGGAATTGACAGCCAGCTTCTGAAAATCAGGCCCCTTTAATTGTCTCAGGTTGGACCACCCAAAATAACTAGGTTGTGAGACCAAGAAGTCTTCTCCAATGACATCTTCAAACACCTGTCCAGGAGCCAGCCACAATTTGACATAAAATGTTTCTCTATAGAAACACTCATGACAGGTGTTTATCCAACCAGTTCTTAAAAACCCTCCAAAGATGGGACTCCACAACCTCCCTTGAATGCCTACTCCAGAGCTTAATTACCCTTATAGTTCGGAAGCTTTTCCCAATATCTAACCTAAATCTCATGTGCTTCAGCTTAAGTCCATTACTTCTTGTCCTATATTCAGTGGCTATGAAGAAAACTGATTGCCATTCTCTTCATAACAGCCCTTAACATTTTGAAGACTTATCAGGTCCCCCAACCCTAAGTCTTCTTTTCTCAAAACTACATATGCCCAGTTTTTTTAACCTTTCCTCATACATCAGGTTTTCTAAATCTTTTATCATTTTGGTTGCTCTCCTCTGGATTCTCTCCAATTTATCCACATTTTTCCTAACGTGTAGCATGCAGAACTGGACACTGGACTCCCGCTGAGGCCTCACCAGTGCTGGATAGAGTTGAACAATAACCACCAGTGTCTTATGTATAACATTCCTGTTAATACACCCCAGAATACTAGCTTTTGTTTGCAACTGCATCACACTGTTGACTCACTGAGTTTGTGATCCACTCTAACCCCCACATCCTTTTCAGCAGTACTACCACCTAACCAGTTATTCCCCATTTTGTAGTTGTGCATTTGATTTTTTCCTTTTTATGTGAAGTACTTGTAACTTGTCTTTACTGAATTGCATCATGCTGATTTCAGACCATTTTGCCAATTTGTCAAGGTCATTGTGACTTCTAATCTTGTCCTCCATACTGCTTGCAACCCCTCTCAGCTTGGTGTCATTTGCAAATTTTAGAAGCATAGCCTCCATTCTATTATCCAAATCATTAATGAAAACATTAACTAGTACTGGATTGGCAACTGACCCCTGCAGACCCCACTAGATATGCCCTCCCAGTTAGACAGTAAACCATTGATAACTACTCTTTTTCACTACAGTCTTCCAACCAGTTGTGCACCCACCTAATAGTTATTTCATCTAGATCACATTTCCCTAGTTTGCTTATGAAAATGTTCTGTGGTACTGTCAAAAGCTTTAATAAAATTAAGATATATCATGCTGTAGCAAAGCGAAGACTCACTGGCACAGTGCCTCCTGCTGGTCGCTTGGGAATTTGCTCTTTCAGCATCGGAGCGCCTTCGGCTGGCTGGTGTCTCGCCTGCCTCAGGGGCCCCGTGTCCCTCCCGGACCCCTGTGCCCTTTGCCTCAGGGTTCTGCCCCAGCAATACCCCCACACTCTGGGTCTCTCCTCCCAGGGGAACCTCCAACCCTCTACACCCACCTTGCCTCAGTGGCTACTGCCAGTCAGCATCGAGCCTCCATTCACTGGGGCAGACTGCAGTCTGTAATGGCCACTCATCACTGGCAAAGGGGGTTTGGACCAGCTGCCTCTGCCTAACCCCAGGCTGCACCTTTGCAACCTGTTTAGGCCCTGTACAAGGCCTGCAGCCTGGGGAGTTGCCTGGCTGGAGCTCCCCAGCTCCTCTTGCCCTATTCCCCAGCCCTGCTCCAGTAGTACTTTTTGGGCCTTTAACAAGGCCCGCAGCCTGGGGGTTTACCAGGCTGGAGCTCCCCAGCTCCTCTTGGCTTCCCCCAGCCCTACTTTACTTTAGGTACATTGGTCTCAGACAGCTCAGCCCTCTCTCTACAGCCAGAGAGAGACTCCCCAGCTTCTGTCCCACAGCCCTCTTATAAGGGCCAGCTGTGGCCTGATTGGGGTGTGGCCCCAGCTGTGGCTGCTTCCCCAATCAGCCTTTCCCAGCCACAGCCCACTCCAGGACTGCTTTTAACCCCTTCAGGGCCTGAGCGGGATCATCACCCGGCTACACATGTCTACTGATTCCCCATGCCATCCACTAGGCCACTAACCCTGTCAAAGAAAGGAAATGTTGGTTTGTCATAATTTGTTCTTGACAAATCCAAGCTAGCTATTCCTTATACTCCCTCTAGATGCTTACACGTTGATTGTTCCAGTATGATTCCAGGTATCAAAGTTAGGCTGACTGGTCTATTATTTCCCGGGTCCTCTTTGTTCTCCTTTTTAAAGATAGACACTATATTTTCTCTTCTCCAGTCCTCTGGGACCTCATCAATCCTCCAGGACTTCTCAAAAATACTTGCTAATGGTTCTGAGGTTGCTTCAGCTAGTTCCTTAAGTACCCTAGGATGAATTTAATCAGGTCCTAACGACTTGAATACATCTAACTTATCTAAATATTTTTAACCTCTTCTTTTCCTGTTTTGCCCTTGTTAATATTAATTGTGTTAAGTATCAGATCAACATTAACCTTTTCGGTGAAGACTCAAGCAAAATAGACATTAAACACCCCAGTTTCTTGATGTCATCAGTTATTAGTTCTCCTTCCCTGTAAGTAGAAGAAGCTACACTTTCTTTTGTCTTTCTCATGCTCAGAACATTATCTAAAGAACATCTTCTTATTGCCTTTTATGTCCTTTGCTAGGTGTAACTCATTTTGGGACTTAGCCTTTCTGATTATGTCACTACATGTTTATGCTGTTCTTTTATAATTCTCCTTAGCAATTATTCCAGGGGTCTCAAACATGCGGCCCACGGGCCGCATGCGGCCCGTGGAGCTCTTCCCTGCGGCCTGCCGGGCTCCCCGCTGTTCTGGCGGCGGGAACTGCCTGGGGTTTAACAAAAAAAAATGGGGGGGCGCAGGGAGCCCGGTGGGCCACAGGGAAGAGCTCCGTGGGCCGCATGGGAAGAGCTTCGCGATTTCTGGGAGGGAGGGGGGAGGAGCGGGAAGCCGTGCACACAGGGAAGGAGGCGGAGAAGGGGCGGGGCCTAATGGAAGGGGTGGAGTGGGGGTGGGGCCGGGGACAGCAAGGGGGCGGGGTCAGTGATGCAGTCCTCGGGCCAATGCAGTAGTCCTCATGCTGCCCTCGTGGTAATTTGAGTTTGAGACCCCTGAATTATTCTATGGCCCTAGTTTTTGTAGGATTCCTTTTTCATTTTCAGGTGATTAAAGAGCTCCTGATGCAGTCATATTGGCCGCTTACTATTCTTCCTATCTATCCTTTGCATCAGGATAGTTTTCTGATGTGCCTTTAATATTGTCTCTTTGATGAACTACCATCTCTCCTGAACTATTTTCCTTTAGATTTTCTTCACGTGGGATCTTAACTACAAGTTCAGAGTTTAGTAAAGTTTGCTTTTTATTTTAAGCCTACATTCCTTGTTCCTCTGCTCTCATGCCTTGCTTTCCTTAGGCATTTCACTAACACTTTCACCCAAATTGCCTTCCACCTTTAGATTTGCTACCAACTCCTCCCTGTTAGTCAGAAATTAAGTCTAAAATGGCTGCCCCCCTGATCACTTGCTCCACTTTCTGAAACAAAAAGTTGACTGCAATACATTTCAAGAACATATTGGATTTTTTTTTTTGCTGAATTACTTTTCCAATAGATATCCAGATAGTTAAAGTCCCCCATTACTACCAGGTTTTGTGTTTTGTTTGTTCTAAAATACCGCTTCCTGATTTGGTGGCCCATAGGAGACGCCTACCATGACATCACCACTATCTTTTACCCCTTTTATCTCTACCCAGAGACTTTTAACTGGTCTGCCTCTCCACCTCCTTCTGGACATGAGAACAAGTATATATGTTATTGATGACAACACCACCTCCCTTTTTATCCTTCCTATATCCCTCTATACCAGTGGTTCCCAAACTCAGTCCGCGGCTTGCTCAGGATAAGCCCCTGGTTCGCCAGGCTGGTTTGTTTACCTGCAGCCTCCGCAGGTACGGCCACTCGCGGCTCCCACTGGCCGCGGTTTGCCATTCCCGGCCAATGAGAGCTGCGGGAAGCAGAGCAGGCTGGCCCACTGCTTCCCACAGCTCCCATTGGACAGGAATGGCAAACCGCGGCTAGTGTTAGCCACGAGCAGCCGTACCTCCAGAGGCGGCAGGTAAACAAACCAGCCCGGCTTACCCTGAGCAAGCTGCGGACTGAGTTTGGGAACCGCTGCTGTATATCAATATTCCAGCCATGAGACTTACTAAGTCTCTGTGATGCCAGTTAAATCATAATTCTCTACAGATACACAGTAGAGCAGATCAACTCTAACATACTGGTATCTTTACTTAATTTTACAGTCAAATAAACAAAAGCACAGTCCCACACTCCACTCTACCCAAAGAAGCCAAATTACTTTATTCATCTACAATAGGCCAGTTATCTACCTTGAGACTTCAAAAACCTTTCCAGTAAGAGGTGGCTTGTTTCTTCTTTTTCTGTTTGCTTGCATTTTTTATGGGGAGATGATGGTTATGAAGGAGTCAGGGAGAGGTATTTGATAGCCAATGGTATTCCAAATCTTATCTACAAATTCAAAGATTCATGTTCATATATGTCAAGGCCAGAAGGTACCATTGTGATCATCTAGTCTGACCTCCTGGGCCAGGGAACATCCCCAAAATTCCTAGAGCATATCTTTTAGGGAAAAAATCTAATCTTTATTTAAAAATCATCAGTGATGGAGAATCCACCATGACCCTGGATAGCTGATTAAGACTTTCTAGTCATTAGTGGGACGCTATTTATGTATATCCAGTGAGGCTCTGCAAACAGCTGATATTTTGTTTAAAAGAATTTGCCCTTGCACAAAAATGATTCCAGTAATCCCCTCTCTGACCACCACCTGAAGATGGATCAGGAAAAAGCAGAGGTTTTTGCTATGTTTACTTCTAAGCAAGTGACGGCTTTAGGCTTGGTATCTTGTGAACCACCAGCTAAAAACACCAGCTTTATCCTACTGGAGAGCTGGGATTCTGAGCTTTCTAATCATATACAGGCGAGTCGCATCTTAGGCGCATGTAACATGTGCAAATTCAGCTTTGCGTGGTCGGCAAAAACAGAAAAAAAAAAGAAAAATAACAGTTTTAAAACTGCATCGGTAGTGTGGGCGATTCTGCTCGCCATTCCACTCAATGAGTGTTTCACTATATGCGGTTTTTCGCTTTACGCGCTAACCGCGGAACGGAACCCCTGAGTAAGATGAGACTTGCCTGTATACAGCATGGCAGGTCATAAGATAGCGGACTTTAAATTCATGACACATGCACAATAAAGATTTTATTCTATAACATTTTTATAGTTTTTAAAAATGTAATCTACTAATTGCCACTGTTTATGGTTACTAAGGCAACCTGGCTTTAGAGATAGGGTTTTTTTAAAAAAGGACCCAATACAAATATTCTAGCTCTCAAGCTTTTCTAAACTTTTAAAAAAGGTGGATAAACAAAACAAAGGTGTGCTAAAATAATGGGTTTATTGGCATGAGCAGCATAACTCACCCTTGGCTTTGCTGTTTGTTGGCAATGTGGCTTTTCCACACTTCTCCAGTCAAACCTCTTTATACCATCAACCACTTATGTACATTCACAGGAAAAATACTGGCAAAAAAATGCCTGCCCTTTGTGTTCACGTCCCACAAATATTTACGCTATCAAATTTAATGGCACACATGCCCTTTAACAATCAATTTTAAGCTTGCAAGCAAAGACATACACGGAAAATGAAGATTAAATTTTCACTAGGAACCTGATTTTTAAGTGACGCTCATCCAGTCGGGGAACAGAAATAATGTCATGTGACATGTGTGAGCCAGTATAAGTAAGTAGCTGGGGGAAGCTTCAACACCCCTCCACTCGCTTCTGTTTTGGGGGAACTATGCAAGAAATCCTCTAAGCAGAAACCTTAACGCTTCAGTGATCCTATCAGAAACCAGATTTAGTTAGAAAAAGGATAGAAAATTATATTAAATCAAAAGAATCTGCTTTTAGGTGATAGCTAATTTGAGAATTACACAAAACTCAACTTAACTAAGCTTTGTTTAGCTACAATGTAGTAAGAAGAAAATATATCAATTTCCAGGACACAATATCTTCTCTCTGGCCTTTGACTTGTCAAACTTATGTCCCTGCTTTGTGTTTTTCAAATTCTTGGTCAATGACATCCATTTCATCTTGCATGTGCTAGAGTTCAATACACATCAGTATGGTTACATCAGTATTTCCACAAAGTACTGTTAGAGCCCATGTTGTATGTGGGGTAAATGAAATAGATTCTCTTCTCCATACAATTATTTTGTCCTCTCTTCCTGCTGATATGCCCTCTTCTCCAAGCTCTGGAAGTGTGCCCCAATTTCCTGATTCCAGATCCAGCATGTCAATAGTCAGTTTGATTTTTCCCCCTCACCATTGACCATCTTAAAAATTCAGGTGATTGAATGCTGGCTTGCATATCTTTGTTCCTGACTAGAGGTGATAGACTGAGCTAATTTAATCTGTCTATGAACTTTGGCTACTTAAGAGACAGGAGTTGGAATTCCATGTATCCTGACTCTATATTAAATATCCATTATTGACGGATACCAAATCTTCTGTACAGGTGTATAAATCATCAAGATGAGTCTGTACACCCATCAAGCTACATTGTTCTGATACCACAGAAATCCCCCAGACTCCATTTTCGATCCCTGTCTTCCTTTTTAAATAAGCAAGAGTCATTCCACTATTAGATGGAAACTGCAGGTCACATAGCAATAAAACCCAAATTGGCAGGAAAAGGTGGTAAACAGATCCTAACACTGTGAGGTAAATAGAATGTAGGCTGAAGGTCACATAGTAGAATTTGTGGTACACAATGATTGACAGATAATCATTTCATTGGACTATTATTTCTGTTAACAGGTAACCGTATAGGGTATAAAAGCCAGTGAGGCAGTAGACCGAGGAGAGAGAAGAAGGGCGCAGCAGAGAGGACGGTAGAAAGACCTGCCAATTGAGAACTGCTGAAAAGACAAAGGAGAAGAAGAGGCGAGCACAGAGAGGAAACAGGAGAAGATTCTGTGCCGTCAGCTGCGTACGTCTCTCAGACAAAGGAATAATTAGCTATAGTTATAGCATAGCATAGGAGTGTTAGTATCTATGTGTGGGGGGGTTAATACAGAAGTATGTATGTGTGTTGATTGTGAGAGGGATTTATATATGTAAACCTCATGAACATCTAAACATTGCTGTCAGCTACCTGTGAATGACTGATCACTGTTAGTATCATTTCAAACTATAAGGCAATGTGGTCTGAAGTGCTTTCACTTGTTATAAGGGATTTGTGTTTAGATCGCTATTAGTATCAAGAAAAGGTGCCGTGTTTTGGAAGGAACACTGCTTGTGTCAGTCATTTATTGGAAGGCTGTATCCGTGTCTTCCAAGTATTTCCTTAGCCACCCTGGAGACCTATACCTTAGGAAAACAGACTGGTTAAAAAGTGGGCTGTTCTGAGAGAACCCTGGGTAAATCTGAGAGAGAGCAATAGGTGAGCTAATCTGGGGGTACCCTAAATCTGTTTTTGGGGTAACAGTTCTTATATGCAATTGGGGGAAGGATAATGGTGGCAGGATTCCTGGCCTGTTGATGATTTTCCATTTGGATGTTTCTCAGATCTGACTATTAGGACTAAAGATACAAAGGTAATCAGACTATGAGCCAGTTTGTTCAGCCCTACCCCAAAACTTGAGCAGACTATATAGCCTATCATGGTCAGCTAAGGCTGGCCATCTCAAGTAGGTGCAGAATCTAGTTTCCCTCAAAGATTCAAAATCAGAGTACTGCTGATTTCCAAATGCAAAAATGAGAGGGAAATCTATGAAAAGAACAGGGTGGTTCAAAATACATTATACTCAAGGGGTAGGTCACTGCACAACAGGCATGTGAATAAATTTCACTTCTCCCTTCCCCAGAATCTCTCAAGAGAAGTTTATGTGTGAATTGGCTGGGTTCCCCTATATGCTTCCCACCTGTGCACTGACATCAGTGCTGGAAGAAGCTGCTTTTTCTATTCCAGCTGAAGGCAAAACATGCCGATAACATATGCCAGCAAGCAAAGGTAAGGAAAGAATAAGGGGGATATGAAGAAAAAGAGGTACATCATGGGGAAGAGGGATGGGAGAAGAAAAATTGGGTTTATTTAGATAATTAATTATATGGCTTTGGAATGCACAGTAAGCCTCAGTGTATTTTGGCTACTAGTGTGTGAGCCTGCAGCTCTCAGTGACTGCAGTTCAGATGAGGAATGCAGGTCCTTATTCAAACTCCTATTTTGGAGGGGTTTTCACAAGGGGCCCCCTTATCCAATTTTCACTTAATCAAGGAAAGGATGGAACCTTGTCAAAAAAAGGCTGTAGCTGCAGCAACAACAGTGGAGAGCCATCTGCTGTAGAAGGGTTCCCTGACACCCTTTTACACTCTCAGATATTCCTAATTAGGATACAATCTTTGCTTATGGTTCTCTCAAATCGGAAATTGGCCTGAGTATACCATCAAAATGGAGACATTTTATAGGCTAGATTAAAATGCTCTGTCTAATGAAGTTATGAGAACTCTAGTGTTCTGAATTGTGTAAAGAAAACTTTTTAAAATGGATTCTCTTATTCCTTCTATAGACTACTTCTAAGTAGCATGACACTACTAATAAAATAATACCCATGATATTGTTGCCAACAGGTAATGGAGAATAAACACATAACACACTTAGAATTAGATATTGATATAGATATAGACTTCTGCAAAAAATAATAATTGGGGAGTGGGTAGGTTACAATCTGGAGTTTGGTTCAAGTTTATTACAGGGCTTAGGTAACAGGATCCAAGCTTGCCCAGAGTTATTGGGGGAAAGACTGAGTTAAAGTTTTTGGCTCAGGGCCTTACCTAAAATGTAGTGCCTGGTAGATTGTTCCTAGTAGGAGTATTTAGCTTAGAATTATTAGTAATTATTTTATTATTTTTTTCTGTCCGTTTCATTGTAGGCAATCCTCTTCCTTTTGATCATTCTCTACATGGGATCTATGAAGCAGCAAGCTTCCCTCAATCAATTCTGTGCACAGAAGCAAAATCTCCAATTTAGAAGGGCCAGGTAATAGCTGTTATGTCATTTTTGTGCCAAGGTAAGTGAGTCAAGTTATAATTGGCTTTAATTGGCACTCCAACAATCTTTTAAATTCTTTATTTACAGCCAACTGCAGTCAAAAAACTGTGAAATTCCTTCCTGCTTTTGAAAACACTAGAGAAAACACTTCCAACCTTATCCTTATAGCCCAAGGCTCAAATATTTGAAGTTATGTTGTATACGTCATTGTAGATGACTTACTGATAAATACAGTTCATCAACACAATGTGGCAGTGATCAGTACAAGCATGGGTAAATACATCATCACAAAGGGAAACTGGCTTTTGTGATGCAAGATTTTAATCCTATGCTGAATTATGTCTGCACATAGTGATCATTCAAACCAAATTCCACTCTAATAAAGTTTTCCTTGGAAGGCAGATTTCATTTCCATGCATCTTTTGAGACGTAGAGCCAAATTCTATCTTAATTTACACCTCATTTACACTTAATAGAGTCTCTCAGAATGGAAGTCAAGGTACAATCTGGCTCAAAATGGTTAAATTGAATGAACTGAAAAGAGTACAATCAGGGCAATTATATAGTATATATATTTGGAGCCACAAATCTTTACAGTTTTATCTTTTGCCTAATAAATGTTACCACCGAGTTAGTACAATGAATGCCACAGTCACGCTGATCATTTGCAAATGTGAACCGTAATGTTTTTACTGGTGACCACTGTGAATTAATCACTATTTTTCCCTATAATTTTCTAACATGAATTGGTATTGCATCCAGCATGAAGTAACTCCATTTTTATCCTCCATAATGAGGTCCAAAATAATCACTGGACTGGAAGTTGGTGATTGTGTAGGACCAGTGACTATTACCTGATTACATTTAATATGTGCAAACTGAGGATAGTCCCAACCAGTAGTGTGTATGTATACGTGTATATATATATATACACATATGTATACATATACATACACATATACACATATACACACACACATATATATATACACACTGAATGAAAATTGGGAGCTCTTTAAGCAAAGTTTATTAGATGGCCAAAAAGCCACAGTTCCACAGTCAAGAAAAAGAACAACTTTGCCTATAAGCCTATCATGGTTCAGTGGCAAAGTAAAGGCAGCAATTAGAAATAATATAGATATAGATATATTACAAATGGAAAAGGGGAAATAGCAATCAATATACATGAGAAGTTATAGTGTATAGAAAACTGATAAGGGAAACTAGGGACATCAGGGAAAAATCCAAGTCTGACAGGGCTAAGCACAATAAGGAGTTTAGGTATATTAGGCACAAAAGAAATCCTAGCAATGGCATAGGCTCACTACTACATGGAGAGGATAAAATTGTTAAAAAGTATACAGAAAAGGCAGAAGTGTTCCATAAACATGTCTGTTATGTATTGGCAGGGCTGGCTCCAGGCACCAGCGTTCCAAGCAGGTGCTTGGGGAAGCAATTAGAAAGGGGCGGCAGTGTTTGCGCGGCGGTAGCAATTCAGTGGCAGCTTCTCCCTTTTGCCATCCGCAGTGGCAGTGTTTTTCACTGCTTGGGGCAGCAAAAACTGTAGCGCCGGCCCTGTGTATTGGGAAAGAAGCATGGTGATTTATTCACATCACATGAGGATAATGAAGTACTTTCCAGTCCATTAGTAACTAAGGAGAATGTTAAACAACATTTACTTGGGATGAATATTTTTAAATCAACATGCCCAGATAACTGGTAACCAAGAGTCCTAAAAGAATTGGTTGAGGAGATCTCTGGCCTGCCGATGTTAAATTTTATTAAATCTTGGAATATTCTAGAAGACTGGAACAGTGTTAATGTTCCAATATTCAAAAAAGGCAAGAGGGAGATATTGGTAACTATAGGCTGACATCAGTCCCAGCCAAAATAATGGAAAAGCTGATATAGGATTTAACTGAGAAAAAATTAAAGGTAGGAATATAATTAATGCCAGTCAAAATAGTTTCATGAAAAATTAAGTCTGGTCAAACAAACCTGATTTCATTCTTTGAGATTGCTGGTTTGGTTGATAAAAGTAACTGAGACTGTTAGGTGTTTGACTTAATACTGCACAACATTTGTACTATAGAATATCAATATAGCACACAGTAAATGGGCTAAGAACTGGCTAACTGACAGATTTATAACATTTATTGTTAATGAGGGTATTTCTAGTGGGCTTCCAAAGGGATGAGAGCTAGGCCCAATGCCATTCAGTATTTTCATCAGTGAACTGGAAATAAAGATAAAAGCGCTGTGGATAAAATTTGCATCTAACATAAAGATTGGTGGAGTGGTAAGGACAGTCATACAGAGTCATCTGAATTGCTTGGTTACCTTGCCCCATTCAAACAATGTGTTTTAATACAGCCAAATACTATGTTATTAATCTAGGAACAAGACATGCAGGCCACACCTACAGTGACTCTGAAGGAATTTAGGTGTCATGAGCTTCCATGAGCTTTTGCTATGGCAAAAAGGGCTAATGTAATCTTGGGATGAATAAATAATATATCTGGGTGGGAAATGGTTTTCCTATCCTGCAAGAAAAATCTCCTCCTCCCTCCCCCTCCCCCCCTGAATCAGGACAAAAAGTCAAAGTTTTCCAAGTGTTCATGCATTGATAAGGCAAAAAATATATATTTTTTTTTTGTTCAGGTCAATCAAAATGTTTTGTTTCAACTTTGACAGTTAAATCTCTTTTGTATAAATGAACTAAAATTTCAAAATGAAAAGTCATCTTGAACCAAAAGGTGAAACTTTTCATTTTGAAAATGTCAAAATGGCATTTTTTTTTAACAATTTCAAAACTTTTTATTTTTTCAAATTGGGAAATTTGTCAGAACTGATCCGTTAGGTTTTGGTTTTGACAAATTGGCATTTTTCTGACAAAAAATATTAGAAAAATTCCCAGTGAGCTCTAAAAAACCCCACTCTTATCTTTGTATATGGCATCAGTGTGCCCAGTCATTGCGTCTTGGTCTGGTACTCACATTTTAAAAAGGGTGTTGAAAAATTGGAGAGGGTCCAGAGAAGAGCCACAAAAATTATTTGATGGCTGAAGACAATGCCTTACAAAGCAAGACTGGATGCCTTTCTGCAAAATATGCATTAGCCAAACCACAAATTATGGGCTCAATACAGGAGTAACTGGGTGAAATTTAATGGCTATGATATACAAGAGGTCAGACTAGACCTAATGGAGTCTTTTGGCCTTAACCTCTATCAATTTATGTACAACTTGTGACAATACAATATAAAGGAGAAACAGAATTTTCTGGTGCACCAGAGTTCAATGGCCTAAACTACATATAGTGCAGCAGGTCATAGCAGTGCTTTGTGGAGATAGGAAGTCTCGGTGGTAGCTGAGGTGAGATGCACAGGCCTGCAAATAGCAAGAGTTAGTGGAGCTGCCATCTATTAACAGTGATGTATACAGGAATCATTTTCTAGTCACTTTGCATGTTGCTTTTTTCATATCCACTGCCATGGTGAATGAAGATATTGCCAGGGTCTGAAGCTGGAGTGAAGTGTCCAATCACTGTCCCCTATTTCTTAGTCATTTTGCTTTCACATGATGTAATACCCAAATACTCTCTCTAACAATGAGATACTCCAAGCTGTTCATTTCTAGGAAATCATAGAACATCTTGGGTGGTTAAAGCTACCTGATCTTTGATTTGTGTCTGATGACACAATCCAGATGTACAGTTAGATTAGTGAGCTCTCTGGGGAAGAAATTGTTTTTGCTTTACTCACCTGTATAGTCCTCACCCAAGGAGGCCTTGATCCATGATTACAACTCCTAGGTGGTACTCCTATAAATAAATCATCATCCACCATACCGTGTGTGACGGTGTCCCCATAGGACTTTATGGGGAGATGCTTATAAATGTATATATGATGTAACTGGAATATGTTTTATGCTACATGTGCCATGTGCCATATCTCTGTAAAAGTTATGATCTACTGAATCTATTCCTCCTGTTTGTATGCATGTATCATTTTGGTAGTTGAAGTTATGAATATTGGTTGTGTATTTACTGGTTTTATACATAGCCTTTGTAAGAGCATGGGATCATGTCTTGAGAAAGGAATGTGCAGGTAAAGTGCCCCATCAAGAAGCGCTTAACAGACAAAAAGAAGTTGCAGACACCAATCCAAATCTGAGCTTGGCCAGGAATGTCACGGGACTGGTTGTGCTGAGTTGTGCATGGACAATTGACTTGCCCATGTGATCCCAAAACTCCAGGTTAACATGATGCTACAGAGGGAGTGGGGAGGAGCATCCATCCAGGGGAGAAAGTTTATTTAAACCCCGGGAAGACCCCTCCATCTTGTCTTCAGCTGGCTAAAGAGAGAGACTCTCCACCCCCCAAGGACATACCTGAAAGAGACTGAACAAAGGACAAAGACAATAGGGGGTGTGAGCGATTGCTGGATCCAGGTTAGGAGGATTCTAGCCTGTAAAGGGAAGTTTGCTGGAACTGGTGAGGTTTTTATCTGTGTTCAGTTTGATTAGACATAGACTTGCGTGTTTTAGTTTATTTTATTTAGTAATTCACTTTGTTCTGTCTGTTACTACTTGGAATCACTTAAATCCTACTTCCTGTATTTATTAAAATAACTTTTTACTTATTAAGTTACCTGGGGTACGTGTTAGTACCTGGAGGGGGCAAACAGCTGTGTATAAAGTATAAGCTTTATACAGGATAAAACAGATTCATTCAGGGTTTGAACTCCATTGGGAGTTGGGCACCTGGGTGTCAAAGGCAAGAGCACTTCCTGAGCTGCTTCCAGGCAGGCCTACAGCTGTTAGTGGACATGGTTCAGACCTGGGTCTGGGTTTGCAGCAGATCAGCGGATCTGGCTCAAAACAGACAGGATTCTGGAGTCCCAAGCTGGAAAAGGCCGGAAAGCAGGGTCAGAAGTAGTCTTGGCACACCAGGTGGCAGCTCCAAGAGGGTTTCTGTGATACCAACCCGTCACACTGTGATATTAAAGTAGCCATAAAGAAGAATTTTAATTCATGCCAGGAGATAGTCACCAATTGTTTTCCCACACACAGATGTTAATTTCAAAAAAACAACAAACAGCAATTGAGTGGAATTCAGTAATCACGACTTTGTACTGCAAATGACCAGCTCTTATTGCCAGTGAACCATGGATGCTTCAGGTGTTTCAGGCACAAGGGACTCTTTCATACAATTTGTTTTGTGCTGGCTATATCCCATTCAAGGCCCCGGGCCAAATTCTCCCTTCACACACACAGAGTTTCCACTGAAGTAAATGGAAGTTCACATCTATATCTGAAGGCAGAATTTAGCCACTTCTCAACATCTGGCCAGAAGATAATGGGGCTAGATTCTTGGTTGGTATAGTTCCATTGACTTTAGTCGAGTTATGCTGTTTTACATCATCTTAGAATCTGGCTCTCTAGCTCATTTCTACTAGATGCTTTATCTGGGTGATCATTTATAAACCATTTGAAACCTTTCATCCATCATAGAGGATAATAATATCTCTGTTCTCTTCAAACAAGCTACAATTACTGCCTATGTGACATAATCTGTAACCACAGATCTTCTTTCAGGCCACTTACATAGCAATTCTTCCTGTGTCTGTGAGACAGTTTGTGCCTGAAATGTTTGCTTCACTTCATCCCAGTTCACTGGTAAATAGAAACACAACTGGCATAAAATTAAACATGAAATCCTTGATCACATTCATCAAAAGAAAATAATACTAGGCATGACAACTTTAAATAAAACATCAGCAATAATGAGTCCATCCATTATTTACCAGGCTTATATTGAACTGGCATTGAGTGTTTTTGCAGTCTCATACACAAACTTTGCAAACTCATAGGGAATGGATACAAAAGTTATTTTTTTTTTAAGTGGCCTTCAAAAATTGATTTCAACTTCAATTACCCTCTGGGCATAAATATATCCATGCAGGTTATCATGGCCAGAAACAGCAGCCAAAAGTTCTTTCTGCATCTGTGGATGGTGGTACTACTGCCAAGGATCAGTAAAGACTTTGAAAAGATATACCACAAGGCAATCATCTTACAGCCACTCTACTCCCAATCAAAAGGCTCGAACATGTATGTTGCAAAGTTTGAAATCTTCCCAGAACTATTCTTAAGGATCAAAAATGTTAAAAGCAGCCATGTACCATGTTGTTTTTTTCTTAGTGGTTACCCTATACCAGGGGTGGGCAAACTACGGCCCGCAGGCTGGATCCTAGAGATATTAGAGATGATGCTACCGTAAGAAAGAATTGTAGAGATCTGGTCTGTCGCATTTCTTTTGCGCTCTAATATTTTGTTGGCAGCAGAATTATCTTAAGAAACTCACAACCCTTCTCACTTTGGGTACTGATATGATCCTCATCGCTGTAGCATTTGAGTACCTGGTTGTTTGTTCTGTGATGGATTCTATGTATCCTAATATAGCTAACACTATAAATGACTCCTGCAGTTTTAAATAGCTTGTCTTTCTCACTAGATGTTCTTTAGAGCGTTTTTTGATTTTTTTTTTGTGAATTGTGATTGCTAGGCAGGCAATGGATAAGTGAAAAAGGCAATCACCTGATGTTCTGCATTGAAATTGATATTCTGCTCTGTTCAATATCTTCATCAATGACTTGGATATTGGCATAGAAAGTACGCTTATTAAGTTTGCAGATGATACCAAACTGGGAGGGATTGCAACTGCTTTGGAGGATAGGGTCATAATTCAAAATGATCTGGACAAATTGGAGAAATGGTCAGAGGTAAACAGGATGAAGTTTAATAAGGACAAATTCAAAGTGCTCCACTTAGGTAGGAACAATCCGTTTCACACATACAGAATGGGAGGAGACTGTCTAGGAAGGAGTACGGCAGAAAGGGATCTAGGGGTTATAGTGGACCACAAGCTAAATATGAGTCAGTGTGATGCTGTTGCAAAAAAAGCAAACATGATTCTGGGCTGCATTAACAGGTGTGTTGTGAGCAAGACACGAGAAGTCATTCTTCCGCTCTACTCTGCGCTGGTTAGGCCTCAACTGGAGTATTGTGTCCAGTTCTGGGCACCACATTTCAAGATGTGGAGAAATTGGAGAGGGTCCAGAGAAGAGCAACAAGAATGATTAAGGGTCTAGAGAACATGACCTATGAAGGAAGGCTGAAGGAATTGGGTTTGTTTAGTTTGGAAAAGAGAAGACTGAGAGGGGACATGATAGCGGTCTTCAGGTATCTAAAAGGGTGTCATGAGGAGAGAGAAAACTTGTTCATCTTAGCATCTGAGGATAGAACAAGAAGCAATGGGCTTAAACTGCAGCAAGGGAGGTTTAGGTTGGACATTAGGAAAAAGTTCCTAACTGTCAGGGTGGTTAAACACTGGAATAAACTGCCCAGGGCGGTTGTGGAATCTCCATCTCTGGAGATATTTAAGAGTAGGTTAGATAAATGTCTATCAGGGATGGTCTAGACAGTAATTGGTCCTGCCATGAGGGCAGGGGGCTGGACTCGATGACCTCTCGAGGTCCCTTCCAGCCCTAGAATCTATGAATCTATGAATCTATGAAATAAGCCAGCTTTCTCCCAACAAACTATTCCCTTTTGCATTTCCAGAGAGAGAAATCAAGCTGCTAAACAGTCTGATAGCGGAGACTATCTAATCAATTAATTCCCATCTTTCCTGTTCCCCATATCAGCTGGGCAATTTAGACATCCTCATTGGCCTCAACAGTGTATTAAAGCAGAATATTTTAATCAGTGGGGACGAGGCGTGATTTACAAATGAGCAAATAATCCCAAATCTAAACCACGTTTTTTGTCCGTGACATTTCTGATAGTTCCTCCAAGGGGATCAATTAACTCACTGACAGGGCCCATTGCATTACATTAATTTATGGGTTCAGTAGCCAAATGTGGTATCCTGCTGTATTTTCCAGTTCAATCACTGCAGATTTACTGAATCTGTATGGCAAAGACATGCAAAATTGACCCAACTGGGGATTGCAATGGCTACAGCTGAGGACCCCCAAAGAAAATGGAGTAGAGTGTAGCCACCCTCCTCTAATATGGCTGGCCGTGTGGCCTCGTGAGATCAGAGGCAGCCTTATGCATTACATAGATTGCAGTGCTTTGAGGCCATTTGCCATAGTGGCATCTTTCTGATCATTTCTACCTTGTTTTGGCCCCTCCACCGCTGCAACAGCATGTCAATGGCATCAAACTCAAGTGCTAGGCAGAGTACCAAATGGAGCACTGAGGCTGCAGCTTGAGGGGGCCCTAAACAGGTACCACGTCTGCTGCTCCAGGAATGGGAGGGGCAGGGAGGAACAAGCCACAGAGTGCTGGTTACTTAGCAACCATCCAGCAATCGTTTCTGCGCCTGCTGTTGCTGGAATAAAGAAGTCAGCAGCAGGATAAACAGGAGCCAGGAGAGTCCTATTCAGGCCAGCTGGACAAACAGCCCCATCCCCTGCCTTCATTCACCCACCAATCCCAGCCTGTACTGCCCAATGGTCAACTCCTCCCTTTAACACCAAAATGCCTTCTCCCAGGCTGCCTGGGAAAAACTCTGATCAAATCTGAACAGTCTCTTGCTTATATTTGGGGGGAGGGATAGCTCAGTGGTTTGAGCATTGGCCTACTAAATCCAGGGTTGTGAGTTCAATCCTTGAGGGGGCCATTTAGGGATCTGAGGCAAAAATCTGTCAGGGGACAGTACTTGGTCCTGCTAGTGAAGGCAGGGGACTGGACTCAATGACCTTTCAATGTCTTTCCAGTTCTATGAGATAGGCATGTCTCCATATATTATATTCTCTTTCTACTCCTTCCTTAAGACACAACTCTGCCATGACACCTACAAACCCCAGCATGCTAAGCGTGGATAGTCATGGGGTGAGCTGTGACTGTCCCTCTTCCCCTTCCTTCCTTTTCCTCCCCATTTCTGGCCTTCCTCCTCAACCTACCTCTATCCCCAAGTTAAAAAAGTGAAAACAAAACAAACAAAACAATACTCGTAACTTACAAAGCTGTGCCAATTCTTCACCAGATTCCTCGTGTGTAATATCCCCATCTCCACACTCTCATTTGTTTTATATCTTTTAGAGTGTAAAGCCTTTAGGTCAGGAAACAGTTTATGAATAACACCACTTTCTGGTGGCCATAAAGTCCTTCTTCACTCATCATTTCACCTGATTTACAGCATCTACATAACTATAGCTTGGCCCTTTCAATTTTCAAAATTATACATATAAGTCAAAATAACAAATTACTAGGAGATAAGATCCACTTGCCTATTGAAGGGATCTATGTCCAGTGTATTGTAACACTAACAAACACTCATTACAAATACATTACATTAATAGCTATGCAGTATAGTGAAAAATACAAACTTCCAGCATCTACGTAGACTTATATAAACCTACAACACAAGGTAATCAAACATTCCATACCACCAAACCAACCAACCATCCCAATTCCATTTCTAAAAATAGTCTCCATGAGTACATCACATCATGTGAAATTATAGCACAAAACTTAATGCACCATGGAATTTCCTTTGGAAATGTTTGTTAAATGTTAATAAACAATAAATAATAATAATATAATAACAATGGCTATATACATTATTTATGCACTCAACAGCATATTTCCATCACAGTACAAAATGAAAGGACACAGTTAAGGCTCTCTGGATTGTCTAGGTTTGGCTGGGATTATTACGTATAATTATGGAAGATTATATGGCAAAGGCATTCCCTAAAGTGTTTCTTTTTCACACATACTAATGTTTGGGTTTCTGAAAAGGTGTAGAATGTTTGTACAATAAATATTATTTTGGGGCATTAGCTGGAGTCCACTAAACACATTTTCAAACTGAACTCGTTTTTAACATAGTTTGTTTTCGGAATAAGGTTTCAATGCTGGCTTTCGGGTCATGTTGCACCATCAATTTTTTTAAGGAGAACTCCCACAGTGACATCAATGGGGTTAAAAAACTGTTGGAATGATATGACTCTGTCAGAGAAATACTCCAAAACCATCATCAAGTTCATTTGCTAATAGCCAATAATAGAAGTTATCTTTTGGGGCCTGATCCAACATGCAATGAAGTCAATGGGAGTCTTTCCATTGATGCCAGTGCCCATTGCATTAGGCCTTTTCGAATGTGGCTCTAGCGACCATTGTGTGATATTTGCTGCATCTCTCTTATCACTATGCATATAGCTAAGTATATTTAGAGCATTAAGGTCGATGCTTTTATCCTTTAGATTTTTATTTATTATCGTGAATAACCCCATTGTTCCTTGTAATTAATATAGCATACTTGTGAAATGTTCCAGCCAAACAGATTTGAAACCCTATGTGAGGATAGTCTAGTTGCTAGTCAAATGTTGATATAATATCTTGGCATTTAGCAAGAATAGCTTTTTTGACTGTGCTATGAGGTCAATAATTTTCCACAATTTTATGTGGGGGAAAAAGGTTGTTAAAAAGATATACAGCGCCTCATTTTAACAATCTCTTTCCTTTGCTAGATCTTGCCAAGATTATTTAAGCCTCCCTTTACACACTGAGGGGAGGGTTGGACAGGGACGGGTGGGGAGAGCCAGCTTTTGAGTTCTCATTCAGGAGTTGGAATGTTTCATCACTTTATTTAAAAAGATAATTTTCACCCTGATGTCATTTTTGGATGTGGTATGTGACAACATCACACAGAACTGAACTTTCACCACATGGCCTTCATATAGACTTGTAATATGTACCTGAGGTGATGCTGGTTACCTGTGGTATCAGATGTGAGACTTTAGAAAATTTAGGCCATTGTCTAAGGGTTTGGTGTTTTTAGGTGTCCAACGGGACACACCTACAGGAGCCAGATAGTCAGAAGTGCTGGTGTTCCTTCTCTGAAGATAAAGGTGTCTTAAAGTGTGGGAAACCCAAAAATAAAGCAGAAGATCCAATCTCCTGGGAATGCTTTCTTTCCTGGGTGTCTGGCTGGTGAGTCTTGCCCACATGCTCAGGGTTTAGCTGATTGCCATATTTGGGGTCAGGAAGGAATTTTCCTCCAGGGCAGATAGGCAGAGGCCCTGTGGGTTTTTCGCCTTTCTCTGCAGCATGGGGCACGGGTCACTTGCTGGAGGATTCTCCGCACCTTGAAGACTTTAAACTATGATTTGAGGACTTCAATAGCTCAGACATAGGTTAGGGGTTTATTACAGGAGTGGGTGGGTGAGATTCTGTGGCCTACATTGTGCAGGAGGTCAGACTAGATGATCATAATGGTCCCTTATGACCTTAAAGTCTATGAATTTCAGCAATGGTGGCAAGGGGAGAACCCAGTGGAATGGAGAGGTAGCTGGGTGGCAGAAAGGAAAAGGATTCCATCTGAATGTTAGAAGTGCTGTGATAATCCTCAAAACACATTATACTCCTCTACAGGTAGACTATGCTCCTGTTCCAAAGCAATTCAGGAAAAGCAGGGAATGGGGGTGGGGGGGTCCCTCAACAGCATGGCAGCTAAGGTAGACGCTGTCCATTCAGGATTTCCCAGCAGAGGTTTGTCTCCTCAGATTGTGGTGTAATATAATACAGCAGTTATTGAAATTCACTAGAGGTAAAGATTTCTGAATTGAAAGGCGTCTTCTTCTTTTCCAAACTACATTCCCATCAGAAAATGTGGAGATGTTATAAAAAGGAAGATCTTTTCTCAATTTAATCTGTGTGTTTTCAGGGTGAAACTATTATAGAAGGGCTACAATAGAGGTAGTCTACAGACAGACCCCGGGCCAAATCCAGATCGCCAAATGCTTTTGGATGGACCACAAAATCTTTTTACTTCTTATTCTCATCATTTTTATTTTTTTTCCTCTGGAGTTGGGAACCTTGACTATACCTTGACCAAGAAATCTGGACCTTGACAAAAAATAATCAATTACTCCTGGGTTACAAATGATGCATGCAGCTGTGCAGTGGATAAGCTGTAGACATATTTGTTCTCTGACTGGAGTCCAGAGGCTTCCCTGTAACGAAAAAATGAGTTCTGAGTACTGAGTATGAAAAATCTATGCATGTGTTGTCACTGCACATCTGGAATTTAGAATTACTAATGGATATATTGTGATAGAAGAGAAAAGTGTCTGGCCAATAAACTTGTTTTATATATTTATTTTAAAAAGCATTACCACATTTCTGGCTAGTAGCCTTTTATCCTCTAGACTTTACAACAGCTCAACTGGAATGCTAAGCAGCTCCTTAAGAAATACATATAGATCCCACGGGGCATCTTTTTATATGAAATTATTGGAAAAGAAGATCTAGAAAGGAGCAAATCACTGTTTTCCGTAGGAAGCGTTACATATATGAAAACTTACAACTGCTCCTATTGCCCCAGGGCCTCAAGGTGATGTGTGAAAATCATCTGCTAAACTCTTTGTCAACACAGCTAAGCATCTAGGGTGCTGCCACAAAAGTATTTAACCGTCTTTGAACTCTGTAACCTAACCTTACATATAACATAAAAGGGTAAATATTTTCGGGTAGCTTATAACATTTATTACCAATTGCACTGGAAATCAAAGTTCTTCATACTACTGTCCTTATTTAGTAGGGTAAAATAGTTATCACTTTTCTACTATGTCCCTCCAAAAAGCCCTGTTACTCTGATTCAAATAGATCGGAACACACAGTGAATGGGTGGGACTGTGGTGACACTGTCCCCCTGGGCACACGCAGTTGTCGCCCAGAGCTTAGGTACCCGGGTGATGGGTGAAACACGTTTCAATGGAGTTAAAAGGCATGTCCCTGTTTTACTCCCCCAATATCCGTTTTTATGGTTCTGTAATCAAGAGTTTCAGCAATTCCATCGTTCTGTGCAGCATCAATCAGAATACTCACCTGAGTGCAGGCAAGTCAGAGATCTACGTTTATAAACGATGGGCTCTTTGTACAAGGCTCTTGCTGCATGGACTGCTTTAAGACAAAAATTAAAAATGCATCAACTGCCTGCAGTGCTTAATTTGTCCCGGGCCTTGCCGGGGCTAAATCCCGGCACCTCTGGGCTTGGCAGTTCATAGCCCGGGCGACCTCTCCGCTCGCCACATCAGTTGTGAAAATAAAACAATTGCTTGAGCCCTACCTAGCACCTCTTTCATTACAAAGTAAGCACTGACTGCCAGCTAATGGCAGCAAGTAGCATCCCATTTGGTGGGGATTTCAGTATTAGATTACTATAATCCTTGAGAACTGAACAGACACACTCACACACATTTACTTCACTGAGGATGATACATTTGGTTCAATCTGCGAAAGCAGAGATCAAACTTTAAGGTTAGCTTTTCATTGTCAGGCCAACCAGGTGGTTTAACAATGGCATTTTGTTGCTTGTGTGGCAGCTTCATGGCTGCATAAAGAATACAAAATTTAAAAAAATAGCCAACCAAGATCCCAGTTGGATACATCAACAAAATCAGCAACTAACACAGTGCTTTAGAAAGCTTTATTGCAAGATGTGCTTACATAATGCTGTAGAGGTGAGCTTTGTTACTACTTATATCAAGAAATTTTGGACACAGGGCTGCGGTCAGTTTCTCATGTTGACCCTGTATGGCACGGAAAAAGAGAGAGACTGCATTTTCTAGAATGTGAGGGAGGGATGGTGTGGGGGAAGAGAGGCAAAAGAGGGGTGTGTTAAAAAGGAAAATTCCCCTGGGTTATACTCAATGTAGTGACAAAGCTTCCTAAGGATGGATACAAATGAAGGAGTGCTTGTGTGTAGTGAATTCTTAAACAGTAATTCAAGTTATTTATGAAGTAAAACTGAGAAACAAAAAGCAGTTTCATGGACAATTAAATTTAACATATAACAAAACATCTTTACCTAAAATGAGAAAAACGAACAAATGAAAAAGGACCTGTAGATAATATCTTTGACCATGCATGGCTTGTTTTTAAATTACAATTCACAGAATAACACTGCTGAAAAGCCTATTTTACACTATGCTACACACAACATGAAAAAACATGAGTAGTGACATTTACACAATTTTACAGTATTTGTCCTTCGTCTAAGAAACACATCCTTTTCTACTTTACAATTTTTTTTACAATTCTCGGCGCTCTCTCTCTCTCTCTCACACACACACACACACACACACACACACACACAGACAGACAGACACACACACAGTATGCCCCAAGACAGTCTTTAAAAAGGAGAAACACACCCATTGCCTATCAACAGACCTTTTCTTTCAAAGAAGCCTGCAGATTTCATATCTGTTTGACGTGATCAATGGTTAGATAATGGTTAAACATTACGCACCTCAGTTTGCCACTCAATGTGAAACCAACAAATTAGAAGTGTACAGAATATATTTAATTTTTTGCATGAACATAGAACTATAAAACCTCTCAAACTCTTTTGAATTACTTGCTCTTTAACAATTAAACTGCTTTCTCTTTATATTGCATCTAAAATGCAATTCAATCATTTGTCACAAAAAATAGAAAGACAAACACAAAATAGGCCTTGTATTATCACCCCTCTTGTTTACAAATAAGTTTCAATAGTGTTCCCTAATCAAGCATCATTTCATCTCAGCATTATGAAAACAGCATAGGGTGTTTTTAATTTTTTTTCTTTTTCATTTTTTCCTTCCTTCAGAGCTCTTAAGTACCTGGCCAGAGAAACTTCAACATTCACAGACCTTGCAGTTTTTCTTGTGTCCAGATGCTGGAAATCCAGAGCAATCTGAACTTTATAGAAGGCCAAGTTCTAGCCTCACATATGCATGCACAATTCCCCTTGAAGACAAGGAACTGCATGTTCATGGGAGAGAGCAGGAACTGGCCCTTGAGTGCTGCTTGTCATGTCTTTCTAGCCACTTTTTAAAACAGTTTACAATTTAAAAATAGCAAACAAACAAACACAAATGACTCCACATTATAGACTAATAACTTTCTAAATATGGGCTTCCAAATCAAAGCTGTTCTTGAGTTATAGGAATGTATGTATGTTTGGGGGCGGGGGAGAAACAGGGGATGTGAAGTTGGTAAACTACTATCTTTACCCTTCCTAATCAGATTTAAAACAATCTATTGTTAGAACATAAGAACGGCCATACTGGGTCAGACCAAAGGTCCATCTAGCCCAGTATCCTGTCTTCCGACAGTGGCCAATGCCAGGTGCCCCAGAGGGAATAAACAGAACAGGCAACCATCAAGTGATCCATCCCGTCGCCCATTCCCAGCTTCTGGCAAACAGAGGCTACGGACACCATCCCTGCCCATTCTGGCTAATAATAGCCATTGATGGACCTATACGCCATGAGCTTATCCAGTTCTTTTTTGAACCCTGTTATAGTCTTGACCTTCACAACATCCTCTGGCAAAGAGTTCCACAGACTTACTGTGTGTTGTGTGAAAAAAATACTTCCTTTTGTTTGTTTTAAACCTGCTGCCTATTAATTTCAATTGGTGACCTCTGGTTCTTGTGTTATGAGAAGGAGTAAACAACACTTCCTTATCTACTTTCTCCAAATCAGTCATGATTTTGTAGACCTCTATCATGTCCCCCCATAGTCATCTCTTTTCCAAGCTGAAAAGTCCCAGTCTTATTAATGTCTAATGTCTCCTCATATGGAAACTGTTCCATACCTCAATCATTTTTGTTGTCCTTTTCTGAATCTTTTCCAATTCCAATATATTTTTTTGAGATGGGGCAACCACATCTGCACGCAGTATTCAAGATGTGGGTGTACCATGGATTTATATAGCGGTAATATGATATTTTCTGTCTTATTATCTATCCCTTTCTTAATGATTCCCTACATTCTGTTCGCTTTTTTGACTGCTGCTGCATATTGAGTGGACGTTTTTAGAGAACTATCCACCATGACTCCAAGATCTCTCTTGAGTGGTAGATCTCTTTCTTGAGTTGTAAAAGCAACAACCACCCATCCTAAGGAAATATTAATCTTGACTTACAATGTTTGTCAACTGAATCACATTTTTGATGTTAATTTCTAAATCCCTGTTAAATGAGGGGGATCCAACGGATTTTGGACATGCAAGCTGACTGAGAGACATTTAACTTTAATGACACTTGGGAAATGCCATTAAAATACAGTCCCCGAACACAAGAATTGCTTCCTATTACTACGCTGGCAAAACACCATCTACACTTTAGCAGTTGTTGCATTCCTCCCTCATTAACTAGAAGTGGAGATTCACATTGTCCAGGGTGCATATACAGCACAGAACGCAGGGAATTTAAAGTTCAATCCTGCCAAGTGTCAAGTACCTGGAATGGGAGTTGAGCACCTTGAAGGAGGCCTTCAGCATCTAGCCAGAGCAGGACTCAGATTCAGATCTGCTTTCAACTAGGACATGAATTGCAATCCAAACTGCTCACTCAGACCACACTGACCTCCACAAACCCCTAGTACATCCATCTATGTGTTTTATGCAACCTTGAGCAGAAAGATAAGAAAACATACTGAAAGGCCAAGTGTTGTATCATGTAGAGATCCTTTCCAAAACCCTGATGGTAACACATCATTTATTTTAAAATGAAAGAATGTGATTAAATAAATTCTGTTTCCTTCAGTTTTCTGACCAGTCCTTTCCTCTTTACAGCTTTCAACTCATTCTTCACTCTATGTTTTATTAACTAACCAATGAATGGCTTCTGTCTGCTTGCAAAATTCACTTGTTAAACTAAACTAACTGCCAAATAGCAGGAAAACATGTTCACTGATGTCTATAAACCCAACGCCATACTGGAACAACCAGGACTCATAGCAGAGACATATATGTACCCATAAACTGGATGGATCAAGGCCCCAGGCAACTGTCAATAAGGACTGAAATCCAGCAGCTGAGGGAGAGAATTGCACAGATGGGAGTTTTCACAACATATTCCATTTAGTTTGATTCTATTAGGTCATTTATTTCAGTATTGCCTATTGATTGGCTCTCAGATTACTTGGATGCTGTGTTCAACATAGTCTCATATATAGTTGAAATTTTGCCTGTTTGGTGCCTTATCCTTAGCACTTCCTGTCCTCAAAGTGGAACAGAATGCAGGAGTCAATATACCTTCAGTCCCAGCCCAGGGTCACAGAAAGAGCAAATCCCATATTGCCTCACAATGCATTCTGATATACTTTGGTGCAAAATGTTCCCTTTTTTGTTGTTACTAAATTGTAGTTCTCATGAAAATGCTTTGGCAGTGGCGAAAGCCGGGTATAAGTGGGTTCAGTTCAAATTCACTGAGGTGGATGTACTTCACTTAAAGGCAAATGAGCTGATTAAAGTATATTCTAAAATTCTGTCTGGTTTGGACAATAGAGTGTGATCCTTTATATGGGGATATACCAGAATAGAACATGCACTTAACCTCAGACATACACTGATGATGTTTATAGAAGTCAATTACAAACTGAGATACGGAAGAAGGAGGAAAAAGCAAATTCCTTGCGTGGGAAGAGGAATGTTCACTGTGGTATCCTCGCTATTTATTTTATTAATGAAAAAGGACAAAATATAGAGGAGTTTTAGCAGGGCCATTTCATGTTCAGTTCATCGGTTTGACGCTAAATCACCACTAAGCTACATCACAACAGAGAAAAGCAGCATGAAGGGCTCAGGCAGGTGAACGAAACTTCTTGATCTTGGCAGCAGAACCTCTTTATCTAGCATGTAAATTGTTGGCATAAATTTCTGAAATTGTACAAAGACTCAGTATACCTAGCGTTCAACAGTAGGAGGTATTCTGTGCTATCTGTGTGTGTACAATATTAGGTACAGTGTACGTGCATACACACACATGCAGTTCAGAATCCTAAACATTCCACCTGCACTGCAGGGTATTTCCTGCCCTGCAGGGTGAATTCCATTGAATAACATTGAGTTCCTGTAAAAAGACACTCCTTTCCTGAAGGTCAGGTGGAATTTTAAGGCCCCAGGAGCAAAATCTTTGCCTCTTTGACTTCAGTGGGGCCAGGATTTCACCCCAGGACTGTATGTGTATGTTGTATATACACACACACATCCATACTGTACATATACATAAGTACACATACATGTTTACATTCTTTGGTGGTGAGATAAAAATAGGGTTGTACAGATTTGTGTATGTCTGTCCAATAAAACAATCTTAGGAAGATCACAGTAACTGTAACAGAAGTGATTTTGCCTCTTTAAGGACTGTTCCTTGCACTGACAAAATGCCATGCTTTACAATTACTAAAACAGGCCACAAGGAAAGCCAACGTAAACATAGCTCACACAATAAAAGATAACTCCAGAGAGTCCCCTATTACCCACATCAATGCACATGAGAGAACAAGCTATAAGCTTTCACCTAGAAATATTCAAACACTCCTTTTTGTATCTGTCAGGTTTTAGTGCTGAGCTGTGACACACCCTTCTTTAGCCCTTTTTGTTTTTTCAGTTATATATCTTATCAAAATTAAACGAACAGAGGACGGGATGTCGGGAGCAGCAGATGAGGCTGGCAGAACAATGCCACACTGAATGGTTGTCAGCCCGTGTATCACCGATGATGGTTTTGCTTGTAGCCACTTCTGAGGATTTCACACCTGCATCTCAGAGGTGCTGATGAGGCCCAGTGCTTTGGCTTCTTCTGGTGTCAGTCCACTCTTTAGTGTTCTTCTTACTGTACAGTCACAAAATCCAAAGGGAAGCAAAAAACAATTAGGAGTAATATACAGGACTATCAGTTGCAATATATATTCTAACACAAAAACAGAATCAAACAAACAGCAGCTATGTCTATAGGGCCTGAGTTTCAGAAGTGTGGAGCACTCTCATCTGGCAACTCAATGGGACCATAAGGCACCCAGCAGCTGTGAAAATCTTTCTATAACATCTATCTATAGATTCAAAACAAGTCTTGTTTTCTTAAGTAAAATCCTACAGACCTTAAGGAAATCAACTTTCTTTAGATTTATATCAAATGGTTTTTACATTCCACAGAAGGTATTAGCATTCTCATATAGGTTTTTAGATAACTTTTTATAGGACCCTATTTGTTTTGTCCCTATTAAATTCTATGGGACTTTTCGATATGATGTTTTAATTGCTATTTCTCTGATCTTCTAATAACATAAAAGTTAAAAAGAACCAAAAGTAACCACATAACAAGTAATCAGAATCCTTATAAATAATGCTCCAAAACCAGATTTCCTTTCCCCTTGTTTTTTGCTGTGCCCCCTTGCTCCACATCCCTCCTCCCTATGTCCACATCATATATTGTCAGAAATGGTTCATAGCTAATTTACAGGGGTTGAGAGTCAGACCTCGGCTTTTTATTTTTCTGAGAAGTGTCTGGAAAATCTGTACTACCAGAATAATATTAGCAGCAGCACGAATAAGTATAATTTGACACATGAAACGTACATTTTAAATTTATTTCTGTTTCACAGACTCAGGGTTTGTCTACATGGTCTGATAATGTGCACCAGTGGAGTGTGAATTCTAAAGTGCACCAACATCTCGCACATTAACTTGCCGGTGTAGACCTGGCTGATGCGCACTAAAAGTTCCCTACTGGGCATTAACATAGTACTGTTGAACCAGACTGTTACAATGCGCACTAGGGAACTGTTACTGCGTGCCAACAGGGTTTACACAGGCCAGTTAGTGAGTAGTATTTTGGTGCGCTTCAGAATTCACATCCCACTGTTGTGCATCACTGCACCATGTAGACAAGCCCTTAAAGAAGAGTTTGCCATTTCTTTTATAGCAAATGGAATTTGTGACTGTGTACTTCCCTAGAATTTTTGTCACTAGGGGCCGCAGTGAACGCACCTTGTTTCAGGGTGGGATGGGGAGGCCTATGGACTGACTGCTCACTCCAATAGTTTGTTGTCTAGGCAGATGTGCAGAATGCACATTAATGCATTTATTCTACATCCAAAGTCCAAACTATAATTTATGCAGAGCAAAAATATTCAGAGCCCCAGAACAGTGAAGAGAGCCAGTAGAAGACACACAGCTCTGGAAAAAAGGAATTACAGAGCATGGTTAAGAACTCCTTGGCTTCCAGCATTGTTTTTATGCACCATAATTAAGAGCTCCACCTCACTGGAGAGTCACTCCAAGTTACTGAAAATGACTGGTTGTAGACATGGGTCTAGCGGGAGTGAAAGGACTGAATGGATTGTTATGGAAAACAAATGAGATAAGAAAGAGGAAAATAATGTCACTGTCACCATGTCATGAATATGGGGGAAAGCATGATCTACATTTAATAGCTAAACCTCTCTCTTCCATTATCTGGGACAATTAAGTGAATTGGGAATGTCATACATACAATTGTTCCTTCACCTCTGAATCCCTCACTTGAGGAGTTCTTCAAGGCTCACTCCTCTCCCCTATATTATTTAACTTCTACACAAAGCCATTAGAAGAATGTGAGGAAATGTTGCTTGATACCCATCTCCATATCTCCTTTGCATCAAATATAAATCAGCACCATCTCCCAACTTTATCAATGCTTTGGTGAAATCTGCACTGGATGGAATGCTCAGGACTCAAGCTGAACCTAGGCAAGACTAAGAAGATGCTGGTAGGAACAGGGAAGTGCTTCAAATAACACTCCCACTATCTAGACCACCTGCTTTACATTATTAAGTCAGTCCTCACTTGGAGGTCCTTTGGGACTTCTCAGAGTTATTAGATTCCCAACAGTCATGACAACAACAACAACAAAAAAGCACTTCCAGCTGTGAATTGCCAGAATATTTCATCCCTGCCTATCAGAAACGGCCACAATGATCCACACACTTGTGACTTCAAGGCTTCAGTATCAAAACACATTATATCAAAAATGAAACTACACTCCCCCCGCCCCCCGAAAAGCTGCAACTGAAACAAAATACAGCATTATGTCTGCTTGGTATTTACACAGTTGCCATATACTGTTCACCCCAGTGCTCTGCTCTCTGCACTGGCTCCCTGCTGAATAGATAGTCCAGTTTAAAGTCTTTGTCCTGTTATATTCATGGCCCTCCGTGAGACTGGCTCTAGCTAATTACGAGGTTATCTCTGCATCTGTGACCCTGAACTCCAAAACCAGCTACATTCCACTGGAGCAATGAACCTGTCAACCTATAGAGGGAGGCATATGAGCACAGGGGACAGAACTTTCACAGAAGCTGGACCTAGAATGTAGAACTCAATCCTACAAGAAATAAGACCACACCATTTCCAGAACTTAATGCAAACCTCATTTCTTCAAATTAGCTTTTCCTCAAAAATGTCACCACAGATGCATGCACACACAAACATATCCAAACATAAACAAGAAAAATGTTCTAAACTAAGCAAGCTATTTTTTCTTACAAGATGACAAGGCTGAAGTAAAGGCAGAAAGATCAATCACTATGTCCATTTGTAAATACTTGGTAGACATTAATACACTGTAATAACGGGGGCCATATTCATCCATACAAAACAGCTAGAATAAACCAAATTCAGTTATGCCTATATAATCTTTAAAAAGTCAATATAGTTACTATTCCACATATACAACTGGCTAACTGGAAAAAAAAATTGAAGGGAGAAAAATATGTGGCTTTACCTTAGACTGAACACAAAAACAGAAGATGGTGAAATTCCCATTTCCACTTTACTTACAGGCCTACAAACTTCACTATGCAAATCAATGTAAAGGAAATGCCAAATACAGATGTAATAATGAATTGGTCTTTTGGGAAATTATATACAGAGTACTTAATAAGGAGTCAGAATGCTGTGGAGGAAAAAGCCTATTATGAGAAAATGGGAAAGAGAACCGAGGATGTAACTGTAAGCAAGAATCATCATTATGTATCTTAAGATATGCCATGTTCTGAATTTATTGGACATCAAGGACATCACTAGATTCTATATGATCTGAAGTGATGTACAAAATTAATGAAAACTCTTTGAGGCAGGGACTGTCTTCTATCCTATGACTGTATAATGCCTGGCACAATGGAGCCCCAACCCTTAGTTGGGGACTTTAGGAGCTAGCAGAGCTCAAATAAATAATAATAGTAACATTCATTCAATACTTGGACACATGTAGAAGTATCTGACCAAAAAAGGTCTTGTAGGGTTCTGTAGGATTTTGCTAAACTACCTCAGGTCTCAGCTATAACACAGAAAGGTAACTTGGATTTAGACATCCCAATGCCTTAAGCAGTTAGACAGGAGGAAGCGGCTCTAAAGACAGACAGACTTTGAAGTATAAGGGAAATGAAATTACATTTTTAAATCTGTAAATCTAATGAAAAGCTCCCCTGTGGAGAGAATCAGACTCTAAGCAAAGAGATTCAACAGATAAGCCTGCTAGGCAAGCACTGAAAATGCTACTTCATGAGGTATTGTGCGCCTACTGGAACCCTCAAACTCATTAAGTCAAAGTGTGTCTACTCTGAATTTACATGGTGATTTTCCATGCATTATGGCTTTCCATGCCCATATTGTAGCAGACTTGAAGGGTTTGTTGCTGAGCAGAAGAACATGATTTGCTTCTAATGTGTCTAGGGACTGGGAGACCTTGAGATCCCTTGTGAAGATATGTGCTTTTCAGTGTTAAAGCTTTTAGTCACAAATAACCTAGAGCCAGACCTGGCTCTTGTGTGAGTGTGTTGTGGAGACACGGAGCTCAAGGAGGCCTCCCTCACCTTAGCATGCCCCTTTACGAGCCAGGTGGAATTTAAGCCCTTGCATTTGTGGAATAGCTGGGATTGGCTCTTTAAACAGCGCCGGGGTGAGGAGAGGTGGAAAGGAGGGGACACCACAGTCCTGTCACTGGCCCCCTTGTATTGGCCCTTGGAAGGGGCTGAAACAGGGGAAATCTAACCCCACTCTATAAAGGGGTGCAGTAGAATATGCACTTTCCTTGTGAACTGGAGGGTGGGTGAATCTCCTTGTAACATGCTATGAAGCAGATTAATCTAGGCCTTTTTCACTTCCAGAGATTGCAGTTGGTGGGGGTCTCCTACCAGCTTGGGGCAGGAATACAATCCATTAGTAGAAGTGACTTGGAGCGAGAGTTTTTCCTTCCATGTTTTACACTCAATGCAACATTACACTACTGAAACTAGGTCTTTATTCCTCCCTTTTCACTGAACTCTGTGGCATGTCACTAACTTGACTAGACATAATATCTTGGCTTGTAAAACTCTTGGCCTGCTGCAGCCCACATTAAACTGAGTTATGGAATGCATTCTGGAGGCAATGACAATAAAAATAAAGCTTTCTAATGACCTTTTGTGCTCTTTAAGCAATCTTTAAAACATTGGCTAAAGAAACATAAAAACATAAAACAGGAAGAAAATTACTTTTACTCTTGTCACAAGAAAGTCCTGCTGAGATCTCATAACCCAGAAACCAAATGTTGTTTTTAGGGGGTCGGAGTGGATGATATTCTTTACCAATCACAAAATCTAGAATTTAACATGCCTATGATGAACTTAGTGAATTCATCTGAGCACACTGGGTCAAACAACTGAAAAGAGAAGCAGCCCTCACAGAACTGGGAACATTTAAAATACAAGAAGAATCCCCAAAGCACAGCCTTTCTCAGCACATAATTAATCTAAACGGGTTGTTTTTAAAAGGGCGGCTAGCCTCCCTGATTTCACTAGAAGCGAGGAGCAGTAAAAAAAGCAAGGTTGGCGCCACATATGGTAACAGTTTCAATGGCTTTTGGCATGTAGGTGTACACCATTTCCATGCAAGTATCATTTGAATTGCAACAGTATCCCTTTACATAAATATGAGAACTTTGTCCACTTTGGGGGTGCGTGTATCATGGAAATGGTGTAATTCCCAACAGTGTCCTAGCAAACAATGAAAATGAATAAAACTCCTATGGAAGTCTGTGGGCCGAATTCAAAGATGAAGTAAACGATGATAGTTTGTCAGAAAACAAGTTTAAGATGCTGTAAATTACCTACGGGGAAGCAGGGAGGTTAGTAGGAAAAGCAGCCTATAGGATATATGAGACTAAGCAGTCGCATAATCCTATTTTATCTTACGTACTTTAGTTGCATTTTGTGCTAAATACTCTCCTCCCTACCTTCCCCCCTCCCAATTCACTTGAACCTATTTTCTAATCAGCTTCTTCTTCTTCCCCTTATGCCATCATCTGGGGTCAGGTCATCGTGCAAGCATGTGTCATCTTCATTTGTCTGAGGCCCACCTGTTTAACATGTTCTTTGATGCAATCCATCCATCACTTCCTCGGCTTTCCTCAGGGTCTCTTTTCTAGCACCCTCTCCTTCCATGTTATCTTCACCAGGTCCTCTTTGTTCACCCTTTCTATGTGTCCAAACCAGCTAAGTCACACTTCCTCAATTTTACATCCACTTTATGGACTTTGACTTCCATCCTAATCTTGCATTTCACAATCTCTCTTTTTGTGTGACTTAAAGCTTATGCTGAAATAAATTTGTTAGTCTCTAAGGTGCCACAGGTATTTTTCTTGTTTTCTTTTTGCTGACACAGACTAACATGGCTACTACACTGAAACTTTTTATTGTGTGACACTCTGAGTACCTTTCCTAGACTTGAAGAAGAGCTCTGTGTAAGCCTGAAAGCTTGTCTCTGTCACCAACAGAAGTCTCTCTCACCAACAGAATATCAATAAAAGATATTACCTCATCCACTTAAACTCTCTTTTTATTGCGCAAAGATATCCCGTCTCAAACACCTGTAGGTGTTGAACATGCCATCTCTTTACTTCCCATGCTTCTGCACTATACAGCATTGCGGGGCACACGATTGTTCCAGACAGGTGGGCTTTCAATCTCAGTGGCATATGCTTGTCATACACAATCCTAGAGATGTTATTCCACACTCTTCCAGCTCCCCTCCAGTCTTGAGTGTATCTCACGTTAAAGCTCGCCATCTTCCATAACCCAGCTGCCAACTTACTTGAACTGGTCGGTCTGGTTTAGTCATACTCCGTTAATCTCTATCTCCAGTTTCCTTGTGGCACCTTTTCTGACCAACATGACCTCAGTCTTAGTCATGTTCATTTTCATCCCATGCCATTTTAGCTGGTCATACCACTGGATTACTGGTCCAGTAAAAGATATTACCCCACCCACCTTGTTTCTCTAATATCCTGGGACCATCATGTCCACAACAACACTGCATATAGCAGCTTCTCATTTTTTCCCACTGGGATCTTCCTGCTAATGTAGTCTATCAAATATGATAAACAGCAGCAGACTGAGGGCTGGCCCTCATGCAATCTGACTTACACTTCAAAGGGGCTTATCTTCTAAAACATGTTCAGATAAGTGTTTAAGTGATCTAGACAATCCCTTTCCAATCAATGTACACCCAACACATTACACACACTGCCATTTAAATCCTCTCTGATTTTACCCCCACCAGTCAGGCTATGGCAGTTTGGTTATGTGAAAGCTCAATTCAGAAACTCTTTGTCTTCTTCATCCCCTTCCATTGTTCTCCTAGATGATATATTTTTCATGTCAATATCTTATAATCTGCATTAAGCTAAACTTACATTAAGTGAGGCATATGTCATTGTTGAGCATGAGCAGGGCTAAATTGCCCAAGTGGTGGTGCGTACGGAAATTTTTCCTTATGGGATTTGTGAGTGAATTTCTGGATCTCGTCCAGTACCACTGAAAATGTGCAGACAACTGAAATATGCAGCATTTTCACTAAGGGCAAGCAGTGTCAGAAGTTATCCCAACGAAATTTCATCGATAGTGCCAGTCTCTCCTAACAAAGAATTCGACTATTCAGCCATCTCCATTGTGAGACAAGATATTAAATGACATAAAGGGGAAGCCAAAAGTAAAAAAGGATAAAATTTGTCTTTATAAGAGAAAGTTAAGATGTGTTTGAGCTTTAAGTGGGTTACATTCTAGAGAACAACAACAAGTACATTATTCTGAAGAATTTGGATAAAGGAAAGGATTTTTTGTTTCTACCTAATATTTAACCTATTGTTTTAATTACTAACTAAAAATGGTTTGTATCTCTGTGTACGTTTTTAGGTGTCAGCATCTTCCCCACTAATTAACATGATTTATATAGTGTCCATAGTGAACCAGACTGTTGTATGGACATGGAAGAAGAATACAGCTTTGAAAAGCTTAGAATCTATGGTCCTGAGGCAGGAAAGCATCCCTGTTCAGGACAGCCCATGCCTAAATGCTAATCTGAATTGGGGCCCATGCCATAAATATTATCGTGTAGTACTGGGAGCATGAGTACTGAATGTAATGCTCACATTAGTAAGCATTACACTTGGTAATATGTATTTGCAAGATTAGACTGTAAATAGCCAATGTATATCTAGGCAAACCAGGTAGGGGATGGAAGATAGAAAAAGCAAGGGGATTTAGCAGAGGTGTTGGGCATACGCCTTGTAAATTCCATTTTTAAAGCAATTTATTATTTAGTAATAGATGTGTTTCACTGAGGCAACAGCCAGGACTTGCAGACTTAGAACTGTGTGTTAAAAAAGGACTAGGAGGAGGAGAAGGGCTATTTTCTTTGACTTTGAGCACATAAATTCTATGGAATTGGAATCTAAGCCTAATAATGTTCGAATCTCTCAACTGGAGTCTTTGTTGGGGAATAAAGAAGATTAAAAAGCAGATCTGTAAACCAACAAGATAGATTCAAAACAACTGAGATCAAAATATTTTTTGGTGCATATGCTGATTATTCAGGGTTACTCTGCTTTGAGAAATTCGGATCCAATTACGGGTGAGGTTCCCCCCTTTGTGCTGTGGGTGGGATCCCACATCCCACCCTTTGTGCTGCCCTGCTTTGAGCCAAAGCAAAATGCAAGGTAACTGCTGTGGGAACTTGTTTTGCATCTCTAAACAGAGACATCCCTCCAGATCCAATCTCAATACTATGAATGTAGTTGGAATTCCTGCCCTCACAAATGATCATGTGAAATTTCTTCAGGGCATTAGAGGGCCCTTTGGCAACTGTGGCTATCACCTTACTCTTCAGTAAAGCCATGCATGATTGCACTTTTATTCTTATACTCTAAACTTCCTTATTATTTCTGGTTCGTAATTGAAGCCCTTTCCTCAAAAACAGTTTGATCTTGAAAGCCAACAACACACTGCTTCTGATTTTTTTACTCAGATGCTGGAAGGAAGACATCTCCTATTAGGAAGGAAGAATTATATAAATACAGGCATATACAGCTGATCTGGTGCAAACCTGAAGTCTTTAATTAAGATGGAAAGAAACCAAAGTAAACAAAGTGCATGTTTAAGGCCAGAAGGGCAACCAGACCATACATTATTTTTCAAGTACCCAGAGCGATATCCGTACTCTCTTTGCCATGAATTAAAAGGAAAAAAAACTTTAAATCTTTAAAATATACTAAAGAGGAAACAAAGGGCAATGTGAGTGAAATGACTTCTGCCTAGCCAACTGAGAACAAAATAAATAACTGACAACAATGAATCAACTATTTCTATCCCTTGGAAGAGGTAAACTAAAGATGTTAAAATCAACTTTTGTTGTGAATGACTTACACAGTATTACTTTCCACGATTCTGTAGCAACCGATGACACTGACTTATGACCTGGAACCATAAATAGATCACCTCCCCAGCACTCCTCTACGGAGCTATAATTCTATATGAATTATCCAACATTCCATCACTTAACGTTTGCTATGCACCCTTATCTTGCCAAATCCTAGCTTCCTCATATCACCTTCAGCTTGTTCTTGCAATCTAACCAATCAGCATCACTCAATCAAGAAATAAAGGACATTCCAGCACTGATGGTCTTTATTTAGCAACACCTGGGAAGCCTCAGTTCATCAGCTATTCTTTGATCCTTCCCATGTCTGCTTTCTGCACTCATTGGAGACTGTGTATTACACTTATAGTCACAGGAACAAATAAAAAAATTCAGTAATGTTTTGGTTACACTATGGGATTCTGCTGGGAAGCAAGATGGCTTCTCTGCTAAAACCCACTGTAAAAAACCCACTACTACGTCCTCAGCCTTCAAACTTGCTTTACCTGCCCAAAACTCTGGTTACAGTCACACGGCTCCTTTACTGGCGCCCCTCTTTGGGAATCTGCCTCATGCCCATGAATTCTAAGGGTAAGGGTATGGCAACACTGAAATAAAAAACCCATGGCTGGCCCGTGCCATCTGATTGCGGCTAAGGGGCTGTTTAACTGCAGTGTAGATATTCAGGCTTGGGTGGGAGCCCAGGCTCTAGGATGCTGCGAGATGGGATGGTCCCAGGCTGGAGCCCAATGCCAAATGTTTACACTGCAATTAATCAGCCCCTTAGCCCCAGTCAGATGGCATGGGCCAGTCACAGATGTCTAATTGCAGTGTAGGCATACATTAAGGGACAGACCAGAAAAAGAGCTTGCAGTGGCCAGAAAAGTCATCTACTACCAGCAATGTAGCAGTGGAAGTGCCTGCATTGGCCACTTCTGCCCCCATGACCTTTGGCTACCTGTGTCTCCCACTGAGCAGCCTAAACTCCTGATTGTCCAGGCCCCACTCCCAGTCTTTCAGCACCTGGTCATGCTGGATGATAGCAGCCCCAACGTGACGGGAAACCACTCATTTGGGCAGCTGCTATCTCCTTTGTGGCTGCTGTTTTCTTGGGACTTCGAGGGATTTTGGGGACCACAAGACCTAGAGTTACTGATACCTGAGTCACTTCAGGAGGAAGAACCTGAATGTGTATCCATCTCTACTTGACCTGCTGTATGCCTGGGTCTGTAACATACTATACATGGGTATGTGAACGTCTATATATTGTTCAATTTCTCCCTGTCTTCTCTCTTATTTCAGGCTGAAATAAACAAGCACAAATGTCAGATAGTATTTCTGAGAATACCGACTTCTCAGATCAACAAAGTGTCTTCTCTTCAAACACTCTTTGCAGCTATTGAATTAACCCACAGCAGTCAAGTTTTGAACAAACAGATGCCATGGCATCAATGGATACCAATATAGCATCTGATATAAAAGATGAGGACATGAGAGTTCAGACTGGAGTGTCTAAACCTGATATAGGTATTTTAAAATATGACTGCTTATTGAGTCAAAGACAATGCTGTTTCACATAGAAAGCTTAAGGTTATGAAGAACATCATAAAAAATAAGCAATTAGTGCCAGTGAAGAAGCTCATTGCACTGAAACGATATTCTGGATATAGGTTGTTCCGGAGCTCTGACTGGAAAATAAATTTCAGCTACCCTTACAAGTAATACAGGTTTACTAGTCTTTTAAATGAGGCTTTCAGAAAACCTCTTGCTTTGGAGGGAAAAATGCTTCCACTGAATTGTGTTGGACTGTAATCATTTCACTTCCTAGAGCTTGGGACTAGGAGAATGTTCTGGAACAAAACATAAAATCCAAAAAAGCAAAAGATGCATTCTGGGGAAAAGGACACATGCTCCCTGACCTTGCCAAACAGTACTCCAGTATACATTTGATTAACTAAAAGCAGAAGCTACTTGCCTGGTGTCAGTGCATTTATATTCTATCCTGCTAAATTAGGAGTCATTTTTGAAAAAACAAAACCTATCTTTTTATTATAATGTATTTTTTATTACTAGATTTTAAGGCTAGAAGAGACTGGACAATTATGTGGATAAGAGCAATCATAATAATCATGCTACATTTTTTGGAAGGAATAATAAATCTCTCGCTTTTAAAACCCTAAACCAGGCCTGCACAACATACGTCCCGCAGGAGGCTGGCTAAAAAAAAAAATAAAAACTTTTTTTTTGCTCAACAACTTTCCTCGCATCCGGCCCTCGGCTTTTTTCTTTGGAGTAATGTGGCCCTCACTGCTTTACGAGTTGTGCAGGCCTGCCCTAAACCAATGTCCAACTATTAGAGATCAGGATAAGACCTAATATGCAGAGCAGATTATCCCATATCTGCATATTGTAGAGTTCGTACATCCTCCTCCGAAGCATTTGGTACTGGCCATTGTCAGAGACAGGACACAGGACTAAGTGGACCTCAGAAAAGCAATTCCAGAGTTCCTATATTCTAATCTGACCTGCTGCATCTCACAGGGGTATTACACCCAGTAATTACTACAACGATACCAATAACTTGTGGGCAAACTAGAGCATTTTTTTTTTGGAAGAGTCTGTACCATTTACTGAATTCAATCTCCCATCTTCCAGAGTTCTAGCTATTTCATCATTTTATTTTTCATTCAATTAAACTTTTATTAGCTTGATTTTGACCCTGTGAAAGTATTAGGTTAAGTATATTTTGCTACGACAAGTAGTATTTGATAATGGATAACATCTATGAAATATTTACTTATTGTAATTGTAATTAATTGCTGCTAAGTGCGCAGTAAGTAACCCGATTGATTAGTTTGTCTTTCCTTCTTCCCAACTCCTTTCTTTTTTACTGAACCCAGCAATTGTGGACTTAGTTATAAATTCTAAGCAAAATTGCTTGGGATTTTGGAGTTTATATAGTCTTTTTTATTGAAAGACATAAAAAGGCATAATTTCCATTAATTCCTGTTTTCAGTCAGGCCATAAATATCTGGATAACAGGCTCTTTTATAGCATTTTGGCACTTATGTATCTGGTCCTGGCCAGAAAAAATAAGTGCACAGACATATGAAAATGAAACATAAAGAAAAAAAAATAACCAAGGTGTAAGCTGGTGGAGCTCCCAGCCAGCTCCAAACAAAAATTATACACCTGAGGAGTCAAAAAGTCATCCCCCCTTTCAGTGTTTATTTGATTAACAAATGTGTTATTCCAAAATAATACTGCATGAAATCTCAGCCTAAACTTCCTCTTCAGAGCTGGATCTTCATGGGATTCTTTCCTACATCCTAGATCCCTTTCCTAGCATGCTATTCCCACCCTGTTTATATTCAGGGTGGAGCCTAACAAAAAAGGCCTGCACTAGGATATTTCTGTAGTTAAGGCACTGAGATATGACTCAGGAGATATGAGTTCAATTCCCACTTCTTTCACTGACTTCCTGTATGAGCTTGGGCATGTCACTTAATGTCTCTGTGCTTCAGTTTCCTATCTGTAAAATGAGGATAATAAGACTTCCCTATTTCACAAGGATATTGTAAGGATAAACACATTAATATTTGTGAGGTGCTCAAATACTATAGCAAGGAGGGTCACAGAACAAATGACACAATGAGAATCTATCAGCATTAGTTAACCTGCAGGGCTTCAAAACCTGATGATAAAGTAGGGCAGCTCATAACACTTGGTTTTTCAACATCAAAAGTAGTTTGGGTCCAGTGGTTTGATTCATGCTGTAGGCTAAAATTTGAGTCACTTTGATTTGATCCAAACCAATTTCCCTATCCTAAATCTATAGTAGTTTTTAATGTAAATGAACAAAAAACAAACAAACAACAAAGGTTTTGATATAAACTTTAAATAAGCATCTAGTTGTGAAACTTCCTGCTTCTGCAATCCTTACTCAGGTTACGTAGAACTTGATGTAACTATTCATAACTACCCCTCGGAATCAGCAGAGACCTCAAAAAACTGGGCCCTAAATTAAGGAATACAATATAGACACAGTGTAGTAGCTGTGTTAGTCTGTGTCAGCAAAAAGAAAATAAGAAAGAAATAAATACTTGTGGCACCTTAGAGACTAACAAATTTATTTCAGCATAAGCTTTCGTGGGTTAGAACCCACTTCATCGGATGCATGGAATGAAACATACAGGAGACAGATATTTATACAGTCAGAGAAACATGATAAAGTGGAAGTGCGTGAACCAACCTTAAGAGGCTAATTAATTGAGAGGAACCATAACAGCAGGGGAAGAAAAACCTTTGAAGTGATAAACAAGATGGCCAATGTGGACAGTTGACACACAGGTGTGAATGAGGATCGTTAACTTAAGGTAAATAGATTCAATTAACGTAATGGCCAAGCCATTCCAAATCTCTATTTAATCCTAAATTGATGGAATCTAGTTTGCATATAAATTCGAGTTCAACAGCTTCTCGTTGTAGTCTGTTTTTGGACTTAATTTGTTGCAAAATTACTACCCTCAAGTCTGTCGCTGAGTGATTAGGGAGGTTGAAGTGTTCTCCTACTGGTTTTTGAATGTTATGATTCCTGATGTCAGATTTATGTCCGTTTATTCTTTTGCGTAGAGACTGTCCGGTTTGGCCAATGTACATGGCAGAGGGGCATTGCTGGCATATGATGGCATATATCACATTGGTAGATGTGCAGGTGAATGATCCCCTAATGGCGTGGCTGATGTTATTAGGTCCTATGATGGTATCACTTGAATCGATATGTGGACAGAGTTGGCATCGGGCTTTGTTGCAAGGATAGGTTCCTGGGTTAGTGTTTTTGTTGTATGGTGTGTGGTTGCTGGTGAGTATTTGCTTCAGGTTGGGGGGCTGTCTGTAAGTGAGGATTGGTCTGTCCCCCAAGATCTGTGAGAGTGAGGGATCATCTTTTAGGATAGGTTGTAGATCTTTGATGATGCGCTGGAGAGGTTTTAGTTGGGGGCTAAAGGTGACGGCTAGTGGCGTTCTGTTATTTTCTTTTTTGGGCCTGTCCTGTAGTAGGTGACTCCTGGGTACTCTTTTGGCTCTGTCAATCTGTTTTTTTACTTCAGCAGGTGGGTATTGTAGTTTTAAGAATGCTTGATAGAGATCTTGAAGGTGTCTGTCTCTGTCTGAGGGATTGGAGCAAATGCGGTTGTATCTTAGAGCTTGGCTGTTATATAGACACAGGATACAGATCCATGTTCAAAAATGGCATTTGTTTGGTTTATGTTTTAAGATTTGTTTCTATGGTGGATTTTCACTGAAAGCCTTTTAGAAAAAGTGTGTTTTACAAGTCTTTGAATGGAATTGTCTCTGTTATTTGAACTGGGAAAATCTAAACTCACAAAAATGGGCCTAGCCAGTAACCTACCCACCTATGCCATCTCCATGCTAGATAAACATCAGCATATACAGAATATGGCTGCTCACCTGCTCCTCAATATAAATAGGTGAATCAGTGAGACCATGCTTATGACACCATCTCTTTGCCCACTACACAGACTTTCAGTGAGCCAACAAATACACTTTAAGATATTAACATTGATAATGCCAATAACGACGTAATAATCCAGGATTAAGGCTCTAGCAGGTCCAAATTTCATCCTGTGTTCCACTATGACAATTGAGATCAAGTGGATTTGACTTTGTTTGCTGTCCTGTGGTTCAGTTGGTATCTGGGCAGGGTACTTGTAGGGGTTTGCCATGAAACTTCTCCGAAGATGCCTGTCAGAACCCATCCTTGGCTGTTCACAGAAGTCGCAAAGCATTCCCTGTTTGGCTGGTTTAATTCACTGATATTTAGATCTTCATTTCCATATACCTTTATGCATATGTTGGAGTCAGTGGTTGGCTCTTTAGGTGTCTACAGCTGGGCAGCTGGGCCTGATACATGTTTATTACATTGGAGCTTGATTTTTATACACTTACTCATGTGGAGTAGTGCTTTACTCCTTGAGTAGTCCCACATATTTCAATGGGACTACTCAAGAGCAAGGTGCTACTCCAACATGAGTAAGAGCACTGCAATCTATAGCCCTTAGTGAATGATTTTATGTACAGCAACTAGGCGCCTGTTTATTGAGCATTCATCACTGAATCTTTGAAATAAACAAACATCAGAAGAAGAACAATGAAAGTGCCTTTTCATACCTGCTAAGACTCCTTGATACCTTCAGTACTACTGTATGTATCCACAGTCCTCTTCTTTGGTTCTTCCACCATCGAGTTGTTCATATTTCTTACATAAAAGTTCTCATCCCATCACTTTTACCACTAGTTTCAGTGTGCAAAGCAGCAAGAGTGGTCATGCAACCTTTTTCTAACACTTGATGCAGTCAACATTATATTCCTCATGTGGTCATCATGGTGTGAGTACCCTATTTACTGCTGGGATATTCAAGAGTGTACCTTCCCTCTTGGTTCCCTTTCTTCTCTCTTTCACTTGGTCTCATGCCAGTATAGTGTCAGTCTCCCTGTCCGCCTTACGCTCATGGGTGGTGGGTATCGTAGGCAAGGGGAGGCTGTGCCTCCCCAAACAGCCTACCGTGGCCCCGCTCCCAGGCCAACATGCCTCCTGCAGGGACTCAGGGCCACTGGGGTGGCTGGTGCTAGGCCACACTGCCTGCCCGGTGCTCTGGAGCTGGCTGCACAGAGCCCCGGGGCTGGGGGCTGCCCAGAGCCTCAGGGCTGGGGGTGCAGCGACCACGCTGCCCAGCCGCCTGAGCACCGGGGCTGGGGGAGTGGCGGTTGCACTGCCCAGGAACTGTGGGCGCTAAGGGCTATGGCACACCAGGGCTGGGGCCTTGCCCCCCTGCTCCCGTCTGTCCAGCGCTGGGGCTGGGGGGCTGAAGTGGGGGTGCTTTGGGTTCCTGCAGAGATGGGAGAGGGAGGAGGGACAGAAGGGGAGGGGCGAAGCCTTGGGCACAAGAGGAGCGGCCGGGGGTTAGCCTCCTCAGGCGGACGGGTGACCGGCCACCCATGCTTACGCTCCAGACTGGAAGAAAAGCTCTGTGTGGCTCGAAAGCTTGTCTCGCTCACCAACAGAAGTTGGTCTAATACAAGATATTACCTCATCTAACTTGTCTCTCATCTTATGCTTGTCTTTCATCTAATTTCTTCTCTACCAAAATACCTCCATTCCTTCCTCTAGTTTTCTCAGATCTCCCTGACCCCTTTTCATTCTGCAACTTCTATTTTTTATTCCTTACAACCCAGTGCTTCAAAGTCTGCAATAACAGTTTTCTGCAAATTGCTAAAACTAACTCAGTTTTCCTCCTTAATAACTGGATTGTGTTAACTGGAATTTGGACTATTGCATACAGATTAAAGATTCTTAAAACTTCATTTCCAATTTTACCTCATATTCACTGTTTGTTATGGTATCATTTCTGAAGTTGATCCCAAACTTAGGGGAGAACCAGACAATCATAATTATATTATTTTCTATTTTCCTGCTAGGTTGGACAGCTCTAAATAATGTTATAAAAACCATTCATGCAGAAAGCTGTTGTCAGTGTAAAACAATGGAAATAGCACATGTCCACCCCTCAGTTTTTATTTAATGCTTGTGAAACATGCTGAATTGAGAACCCTAGAGACCGGAGTCTGTATTTACACGCAGAACAGACATCAGAGGAAGGAACAGTGCAAGTTTCCCATGGCAATGTGTCTCAACCCTGACTTTGGGGGACCATCTCTAGAGATGAGACAGGGTAATTCAGTTCTGTGGCTCATTAAATCCTTGGGCTTTCTATTAAGACTTCCAATGAGAGTGGCAGATTGTGAGGTTCTGAAGAAGTGGGTATTCACCCACAAAAGCTTATGCTCTAATACCTCTGTTAGTCTATAAGGTGCCACAGGACTCTTTGTCGCTTCTACAGATTGTGAGGTTGTTTTCTCACGTTTTCTCCAGTCCAATACATATGTCATATAGGCCACTGAACAACCATCACGTGGTAATGACACTGAGTTGACATTGGACTTCTGTATATATGATTTTATCTTGCAAAACCTCTACTGTGTTGGAGGTATCTCAGAAACAGTCTCTTATCACATATTCACCTTCAGAATACAGCCTTCATACATTTACTGTATGTCTCAGCAGAAGTCAGTTTTTCTTAGATTACCCGCACCCATCTTTTCCATTTCAGCTCCTCATTAAATTCCTTCTTACTTGTTTTCAATGGCCCTATACATCAGATCTGCATTTATCAATAATAAATATCTTGATATCTTCAGAGGTTGTAGAGCAGATACAGGAGTTACCATTCATTTATCATCGATGGACTTTTCACAGCCTTATTCCTTCTCACAACTTATGGCTCCTTTGATTGCTCTGAGTTGACCTTTTCTTTTCATTAGAATCTAAATATTGATCTTTGAATACCAAATATGATCACGATACCCAACAATTTATCTCATTTCACTTTGTGGAAGACTTAATTCAACAAATGTCAAAATATATTATTTTCCCAATAGATTCACCCAATGGCTGAGTAAGAACTTGCTTCTTCCATAACTCCATTTCTATTTCTCTTTTGATTCTAAATGACTGAGAGTTACTAATTTCTCATCTCTATTTTCTTTATCCTCTCACCTTATCTATGAAAGGTATCTGATAGAGTCACATGAAATGTTTGCAACACAATCATGCATAACTCATTTGGGTTTCCAATTTTGCTAGAAACACAAACACCTCAGTCCAGGCTCACTTAAAACTTTCCTAAGCTTTAAGTGAACCTGAGTAGATGTATAGTTCTGTATTAAAACCCTGAGAAATGTATGGTTTTACATGGCTGCAGTACAAACATGGTGCAAGCTGGTACTTTCAAATTAGTTTCACTTTGACATTTTGAGTTAGATTGAACACCAAACACACACCCTCCTCGCTTTCACTGTGAGCGTATGTGTAGGGATGGGTCTTGCCCACCCTTATGGGTCAGAACAACCAACTATTGTGTCTTTTGCTCTTTACACAACAAAGGAACCTAACCCTGCAGCACTAAACCACCTAAAACTCTAGTTTCCAGTATATTCATGCAGATCTGTGCCACTTTCATAGACTCTTGACAGTTCAGTAGTCAGAGTAGCCTTTCCCATTCTCTTATCTTAAATTCTACTACATTAATATTGATGTGGTCCTGCTTAGTTTCTTGGGGAGAAAATGCAGGTGCCTTGTTATCTCTTCAGCTGAGCGGTTTTTCAAGCCAAACCATTGTATTCATTCATTATCCAGGTATATCGACTACCACTGAAGTAGTACAGTTCCAGACACTCTCCTTTCTGAAGTGCCTTACGCTAAACTACCGAACTTTACATTTATTTTGAAATTGTCTTTTAGTCGACTTAAAAGGCAAGCCGAGACCTTGAAGACAAAACAAATGAGAGAGCTGGAATCTATCAGGGTAAATTACAATGGAAATCAGTCCCAGCCTAAACATTTACTGAGTCCTTAATCCCTGTTGATGTTTTCACTAAACATAAATGAAAACCAGCCCTATGGAAAATATATAATATTTTCATTATTATCCCTTTTGCTGTAGCAAGTGCTTCCCTGGAAGAAAGGTGCCTGGCAAAGACATCGAACATATGGCTTTTTTGTGTGTGTGGGAGAGAATTGCTAGCAAAGGAAATAGTTTAGCATGGGGTAAGCCACAAAAATATGCAAACATACAGGGAATCTGTTTGATATGCATGAGTCACCTACAGCAATCAGCACATATGGGGAACACAAGTGCATGTGGGGCGGCAGGTGGTGGCAGTGGATATGCTGCTGAGAGCTGTGGTGTACTCTGTGACAAAGTAAAAGACAATCCAGTGTCAGCTCATTTTCTTTGCTGGAAGGTTTGCTCATTCAACCAGAATGTCTATTTCATTTTTAATTTCTCTGAGGAAGTTGCCGCATGCAAAAATCCCTCTTTTGGCACTTTGGGAAGAGTAAATGTGCTTTTGGCATATGCTAGCTAATAAAAGCCAAGTGCTGTTTGTACAGAATGCTTTCGATCATCGACAAGGTGAACTCAGCTAGAACAATTCCACAAAAAGTATGCCTGTTGTGATCTTTCACTCACTGTTGTTGTCTCTTCTTTGTTCTAACTTCCTGGAAATGCTAAAAAATGGATGGAGAGGTGGTCACAAAGCCACCGACAGTGAATATAATTAAAATCTTAATTTCCACCCTCCTCTGGTATTCACCTTTCTCGCGCTACTTGCAATATTCTCCATGCTTGGAATGGGGAATATTGCAAAGACTACCGCAACTTAAACTACTGCATTTAATAAACATCAAAGCCAAACGTCTCAAACTGGGGTGACTATGGCAGCTCTGTGCCACTGGAGGGTTGCATTACAACAGGATTTCCTTTAATTCCCAACGTAAATTAAACCAGCTTTGTGGCTGCTTTGCAAATTACACTACCCTGAGTAGACAGATTTTACTTCCGAGTTTGCAAAAGAACACAGTACCAACAATAAAGAGAAGATGTTTAAGGTTGTGAAATAATACATTTGACAATGGCGTTTTATAGTTCAGACACAATGCCATTTGTTTGTAGAATGAAGTCAATTACAACAGGGCATATCTTGTATTCTGTATATACATATACAAATAAATTATTTGTTTTGTTACTTTACAATGCCTCACTGCAAGTTAATTTAGTTTCCATTTGAGTTCTTTAACTGATTGCAGTACCCTGTTGATGTGTACTGTGATCACAGAAACATTAAAGCACTTTTACACATTGGACTCCTTCTCCTACTAAAGACTTGTTCAGTTCTCTAGTACATAGACGCTCATTGTCTACAATAGTAATTGGCCAGTAAAAAATGGTTCCTAACCTCTCCGTAACTGTTGTTCTTCGAGATGTGTTGCTCATGTCCATTCCCACGTAGGTGTGCGCGTGCCGCACGCACCGTTGCCAAAAGGTTTTTCCCTCGGTGGTATCCATCGGGTTAACTCTGGCGCCCCCTGGAGTTGTGCCTACATAGTGCTGTATATAGGAGCCTGCCAACCTAGGGCCCCCAAGTTCCTTCTTGCTGGCAACTCCGACAGAGGGGTAGGAGGGCAGGTTTAGGAATGGACATGAGCAACACATCTCAAAGAACAGTTACAGAAAGGTTATAACCATTTTTTCTTCTTCGAGTGCTTATGTCCATTCCCATGTAGGTGATTCCCAAGCAAATGTTGGAGGTGGGTTCGGAGTTCAACAACAAGCGGACTATATGGAAAGAAGGAACTGAAGGGGTGCTGGGTCAGTAGGCTCCTATATAGAGTGCCATGAAGAGCTATATAGAGCGCTGGAGCTGACTCGACAGATATCGCTGAGGGAAAAACCTTCCAGCGACAGTGCACGTGATGCGCACACACCTACCTGGGAATGGACATGAGCATGCATTCGAAGAAGAATAGGCACGGGCTTGTATGCCCAATACCTGATTTTACCAAATATGCAGCAATATTATCTACATATTGGAAGCCAGGTTCAAGCTGTGAAGCTTTTCTTCACCTGATATTAATTCTGACTTCCACAGAGTATTTTTACCATTAAGTTTTATGCTGTTTTGTCTGAGCAAAATCTAAACTTTCCAAATGCTAAGTGGATTTTAAATAATGCCAATATCCTATCACCAAAAAGTTTAAATGTGAATTTTAAATTGAAACATTTCGGGACAGATCCTCAGTGTATAGACTTCAGTGAAATCACTGGAGTTATGTTGATTTACACAAGCTAAGGAGCTGACCCTACATATTTACACTCATACATATAAACATACAGATGTGCATATGAAAAGAGATAGATGGACAGACAGCTTTCCTCTCCATTGCTACAAGTTTATCAGCAGTACTCACATGACTTCCTGTTTGCTCGTGACCGCTTCCTCTCTCTAGGCACCGCTCGCTGACTTGGCACTTGGGTGGCTGACTTTACAATGCGATCCATGATCTCATCAGCTGCATCATCTGTAGCATTAGGTGAATCATCACCAGCAGCATTCCATGAACTGATACGGCCTGAAACGAAGTGGATTCTTAGAAAAAGAGTACCCCTCACACATCAGCTTTGTTTGTAGTTGGATCATTGCAGAATGACAGCAGGCAGTTCAGTGACTGCTGTTTCAAGAGTAAAAACATCTACCCATTACAGAAAATTTTAGATAATGCCCCAGCTACTCTGCAGCATCAGCAGAGAGTGTGAGCTGTAAGGGAGTTCTGCACTGGCCTTAAACTCATGGCTCTCCTCTAGACTATGCAGCTAGCAGTAGTCTCCCAGAGACTGGGGATTGCTGGAATGCAGCATGCTCTCCTCACATCTCCTTTTGCTCTCTACACTGGAACCAGAGTGGATGGCATAGAATCTGACCGTACCACTTCTGCTTCCATGCTTCTGGCACAAAGAGGATGTAGTGGAGGAAAGAATCTGGTTCAAGATGTTTTTTCCCCCTTTGAAAGGGAAAAAAAATCACCTTTTCATTGCATGGCTGGATATAGCCCGGCACAACTGCATGTGCTCTGTTGCAGGCTTGATTAGCAGTGTGTCCTGCTGCTTTTTTTCCAGGCTCCTGTCAACAGCAGTTCTATTAGGACAGGGCTCCTAACAGGCTTCTGTCTGGCTCACTCTACCACTGCCTCTGTTATTCTTTAAGCCAACAGGAACTGAATCTTATTACAGGACACACTGCTCACTAGCACTTAATGAATTAGGTCAGCTGTTTAGCTTGCTGCAGAGCAGCTTGAGTTGTTTACTTCTTTGTATCTTAGCTACTCGGGCTGCTTTTTAAATTGGGGCTTTTGGAGCCAGGCATCAAAGCTTTAATAAAATACATAGAAAATGTTTTACTAGCAGAACAGGGTCTAGGCTTAGTGGTACCAAAGGAAATCAGTAACGGATAGGATTTCCATACATGAGGGAAAGGAATACCATGACGAGCAGGCCTTACCACCAAGAATTAATGCCCTGTACTCCAGAACCATTAATTGATTGATTAATTGATAAACCACAGCTGTAAGAAAAAATGTGAAAGGAAAACGAGTTAATGAGCCCACTATCTGTGAAATGATTCAGCAACAAGGAAGTGGTTGGCTTGCCGCTCTTCTTATGAATAGATATCTCAGTGGATCACATGATGGAGAAGAAATGAAGATATCGCATTGCCAGAGATGGTTGTACTACTGAACTCGTCTGTCAGAATATTGGGTCTGTAGACTGGAACATTTGATTTCCCAGGATTCAGTTTTCAGAACTGAACCGTGCTGACACTTGACAACTGTTGGCTTCAAAGGAAGAAGAAATAGCTGCTAGAGTTGCGAGCACATCCATGGCTACCTCTAGAAGGTAGATGACCTGCCACCAATCTGCTCTCTCTTTACCAGCTGGTATCACCAGCCCCAATATGGCACTAAGTGTTATCAATGTGTACATTCATCTGGGACTGATAGAAGCCTTGGGTGCATTATGCTTTACCCATAGTGTTCATTGTAGAATGATTTCACATGATTGGTGTGACTGATTCTTCATCTTCCATTTCATTTTTTAAAAATCGGTTTTACAAAAACAACACTGGGCTTGTATATATGGTGTAGACTCATGTGTCCACTACAAACGGCGGTTCTGTGCAGTAGGATAAATCAAATAGCAGGGAAATGTTTATACATTTATAATCTTTTATTCCTTCAAGAACTTTGCAAATCCTCCTCCTCTTTCCCCACCATTCCTCATGAGCTTTGATGCTCTTTAAGCAACAGTTTGTGGCCTAATGGCTACTTTCAACTTGCTTGTATTGGAAAAAATTATGTTGACCTCATCTATATTTCATAATAAAAAGTGATCAGAGGAATACAAATTGTGGCTTAAAGGGGAGCCAGGCTCATGCAGGAAGGGGGATCAATTTTAAGTGGTCATGATTCCTTATTGCAACTCCCACTGTCTCAGCTACTGACCACCTGCCTGATCTTAGGCAAACCACTCCATGGATCTGTGTCCCATTTGTAAAATGGGGGGTAACAAAAATTGCTTCTTCTCTTTTGACTATTTAGATTGTCAGCACCCCACTACGGCGGCATGACCTCAACGTCTTACTGTAGTACACACAATAAATAATGACAATGCCCAAAGGGAGTTGAGAAAATAAAAGCACAGAGTTTACCTCTGCTGGCTCTGCTTCGAGTGCGAACACCTAGTGCAGTGGTGCTTTCCCCACTGACGGAGGAGGTCTTCAGCACAGCCTTCATGTTCTCGTGCTCTGCTGCATCTTCAGCATACTGCAGACCCTGTGGCTGGCTCTGAGATGGGGTGGAGTTGCTGGAGAACTTTCCAGACTGCAGAAAGAAAAATAATTTGTTTAATTGACACGATCTAAGTTAGAGAGCCAAGGTGGGTGAGGTAATATCTTTTACTGGACCAAATTCTGTTGCTGAGAGAGAAGCTTTTAAGCCTACACAGAGTTCTTCTTCAGGTCTGGGAAAGGTACGCAGAGCGTCACAGCTAATTACAAGATGGAACAAATAATTTAGCATAAGTTGTTAACACATATTTAAAGGAAAGTGGCCCTTTAACACTGCTCCAGTCATAAGGAAGAAAGGAAAGGCGGGGGCAAGGAGTAGCAGCTGGAGGTGGTTGTTAGTGGGGATACAGATTGTTGTAATAAACCATCAATCTAGTGTCTCTATTCAGTCCATGATTTTTAGTGTATAGCAAAGTTATCAATTTAAGCTCCCAGGCTTGTTTTTAAAATCGTTGTGCAGGTTTCATTTGAAGATGAGGACTGACAGGTCAGCTGCAGAGTGAGAAAAGTGTTCACCCACAGGTGATAAAAGACAAAAACACCCTATCATTTTCCTGTGCATTCATTTGAGAGCATAGTGATTGTATGGATTTACCCATATAGTTGCTATTGAGGCATATAATGCACTGGATGAGGTACATTACATTCTGTGATTGGTATATGTAGGACCCATGGACCTTGAAAGGTGTGTTTTGGGGGGTGTTGATCATTGTAGCAACAGAAATATGTTTTCAGGTTTTGCATCTGTTGTTCTGGCAGGGTCTGGGCCTACTTTGAGTTGGTGTGTCCTGGGTATGGGGAGCTTGCTTCTGATAATGAGTTTGGAGAGACTGGAGGGTTGTTTGAAGGGCAAAAGAATGAATTCAGGAAAGATTTCCCTCAGGATGGGGTCCCCATGGAGTATGGGTTGTAGTTGTTTGATGATACCCCATATGGGTTCCAGTGTGGGGTGATAGGTGACAACTAGGGGTGTGTGGTCAGAGAGGTTCTAATTTCTTTATTGAAGTTATTTAGTTCTAAAGAACGAAACTAGTAAAGAAAATATGCCATTTGTTTAAAACCACACATCACACACTGAGCAGTAGACACAATCTGAAATGCTTGCCTGCCTGGACTCATTTGTAGTACAGGTAGGCTCAAAAGAGTGGGGCAATATTCACTTGTCTCCAAGAGAACAGACCCTGATAGCTATAAGGACAAGGGAATATCAAGGTGCATATAAAATCCTCAAAAAAACTAGGCATAAGTATGGGCTTTAATCTTCATACCTTTTCCATCACAGCACAGAGTGTGAAACAAAGACCTGCTGTGTCACCTGGGGTAAGAGCCTGCCGTTGGGACTCAAATACCACAGTGATGAGGACACTAGATGAATCAAGTTAGCTAAGTAAGGAGTAGGCAAGTTTGTTCTGTAGCGTCAACTACGGGTAACCTGGAAGAGCAGAAGTAGTTTCACTGTCCATGAAAGGAGACATTTTCCTGCTGTCTCTAACCTACCCCTCTATTCCTGCCCTTGCATATCTACAGACAACAGTCAAGCGGTTCTAATAGCAACTACCTACAGTAAGTTAAAAATACATTAAGAACAACACTGAAAAAATGCTGCCAAATAATTTCATGGCTGGAGCACAAAAATTGCAGGCAGGAGTAAGAACAAACAAAACCTTAAACCGATTTTGGAATCTGCCCTTCGCTCACCCAATCTGTGTATGATTTCTGTATTACCAAGACAACATTAAGAAACAGATTCCAAATTAACTGCACATACATAACAAAGTAATGCAACAGTAGGCTGAGGTTTCATCAGTTACAGAAGAAACCTGTCTAGGATTGAAGCCAGACAACATACAGCATGATCAGATGATCTCTAAGAACTGTTGCAGAGCAAAACATTTTTAAGGGAACATGATGTTTTCAGAGGAGGAGCAGGTTATATTTCTATTTCAGCCTATGGATGTTAAGGTTAAAATGTGCCACTTACTCTTATGGGTCTTACTGTCAGAAAGAATATTTAAGGTATGTTTCTATTCTGAAAAGTGATTACATAAAAATGGTAACTTGTTACTCAACAGATCTGCCCCAGTGTTGTATTCAGAGTCATATTTGCAAGCACCAGGGGCTAAAATATTTTTTAAATTTCTCCTCACTCCTGTTAGCCCTGCAGACATAACACAGATATGAGAAAGTGTGTTGAATGTTACTCCTCCTTTTGCACCATAAACAGGATTGTTTATTAATTTCCTATTATAAGGCCAATCAGTTGCACTCAAGAAAATCCATAGAGACTTTATTATTGGTGATGATGCTTTAGAAGGAAAGAACCCAGCTTTACTCTCAGAGCCTACATTGAGTTTGCAGGGCTGCCTGTTAGGAAAACCCCACTGTTTTACCTGTAAACTGAAAATATTTGATCTGGAAATTACTGGGAGAATGATACTATTTAAACAAAATGATTTATCAGATTAGAACTGTAAGTTAACCAAATAACAAAACAATGATACTTACAAAGCACTGAGCTAAATATATCAATTTGAGATGTACTGCTGATGGTGCATGCCTAGAATTTGTTTTAAAAATATCAGTTTGCCTGATTTGGAGGAAGAAAACGTATAAGTGCTGGAGTCTCACATGTGAAAATAAAGGTTAAAAAAATATTAGTGATAAACGTCTACTGCAGTGCATGCCAGTCTTGGTTTAAAAATAATATTGACAGTAAGTTGAAAAGTTAACAGATACAAAATGTCTCAGAAAAACCAAAGGAGACTATCACATAACCATTAGTTAGAATACACACATTAGTCAAATATTTATGCACAAACGTTAATTCAATAGCACTTATTGTTCCATCTAATGGGTTCAAATCATCGTTCCCTTGGTGATTTCTCATGTTCTGCCCCACTCAGACATTAAGTTATAATCTTTGGGGAAGAAGAGGTCCCAGATAAGTAGCTTCCTACATATCTTTCATTTTCAAATGCCAATGCTTTGCTTACCCTCAAAGACTAGTCCCTTATGCAAATGACTGTCATTATGAAGCACTGGGCATTCAGCCAATCAAATTGCTTGGTTAGTAGAACTGGATGAATCTATTTTTGAACAAAGAATGCATTACACAATGAGATGCTGTCCATAACAACAGACTGTTCCACTGGGAATACAGCAGGTATGTCAGCTGGTACATTATTTATTCACAGACTCATGTATTAAGAGGAATTTTAAGTATCAGAGGGGTAGCCGTGTTAGTCTGGATCTGTAAAAGCGGCAAAGAGTCCTGTGGCACCTTATAGACTCATAGACTTTAAGGTCAGAAGGGACCATTATGATCATCTAGTCTGACCTCCTGCACAATGCAGGCCACAGAATCTCACCCACCCACTCCTGGAATAATCCTCTCACCTATGTCTCAGCTATTGAAGTCCTCAAATCATGGTTTAAAGACTTCAAGATGCAGAGAATCCTCCGGTAAGTGACCCGTGCCCCATGCTGCAGAGGAAGGCAAAAAACCTCCAGGGCCTCTGCCAATCTACCCTGGAGGAAAATTCCTTCCCGACCCCAAATATGGCGATCAGCTGAACCCCGAGCATGTGGGCAAGACTCACCAGCCAGACACCCAGGAAAAAGTTCTCTGTAGTAACTTCTAACATCCCATCATTGACCATTGGTCCTATTTACCACTGATGGCAATTAATTGACCTTTGACTAAGATCATGTTATCCCATCAAACCATCCCCTCCATAAATGTATCTAGCTTAATCTTGAAGCCAGTTAGGTCTTTTGCCCCCACTGCTTCCCTTGGAAGGCTGTTCCAGAACTTCGCTCCTCTGATGGTTAGAAACCTTCATCTAATTTCAAGTCTAAACTTCCTGATGGCCAGTTTATATCCATTTGTTCTTGTGTTCACATTGGTACTGAGCTGAAATAATTCCTCTCCCTCCCTGGTATTTATCCCTCTGATATATTTAAAGAGAGCAATCATATCTCTCTTTTAGTCTAACCTTATAGACTACAAACGTATCGGAGCATAAGCTTTCGTGGGTGAATACCCACTTCTTCAGATGCAATTTTAAGAAGTTCATAAACTACTCCATTGTTCAATTCTTTGGGATTCACAATGCAGATGTTGGAAAATTTTGTTTTGCATCTCTATAGACAGATGTTTGAACTGCTCATAAAATAAAGATTTGTGCATAGACAGCCCAACATTGATTATCCCATTGTCATGGGAACCTTCATCCAAAGTTTTCCCCATGACAGTCAGATTACTGAAGTTTGCATAGTTAAGGGAATTATCAACTTAATTAATGATTTTGGGAACTGGAGAAAGGAAGTTTCAGATAATTAGGGCTCCAAATCAGGATTTATAGGAGAACACTTAAACTCATGGTTAAAACTACTTTATAAACAGTCTTATGATAGAGCCAAAAAGCCACGAGAATGAAAGTCACAGTGCACGGTTCCAGTTGAGCGAATGAACTTCAGCATTCCATAATATTTGTGTTAGAATTAGATCTCACAGCACACAGGGGATGTGGAAAAGACATGCTCTTTCAAAGAACCATACCTCTACATCCTCCTCTTCATCGGTCTATCAGGGGAGATGAAGGACAGGACAGAGAAGGACAAAGAGCAATGTTTAGGAAGTATAGTATGATCAAAGCATGGTACTGTTTAAGCAATAACAAGATGATCTGTAAATAAAGGTAGATAAGGAAGTACTTCATATGGCAATCAACTTGCTGCTTCCTTTTAGTAAAGAAAAATTAATGGATGCTGTTATCTTCTGCAGAAAAGGCATTGCATTTACTCATCTATGCACCCAAATGCATACAAATAGAACTGGCAATAGAACCAAGGCAAAGTTTTAAGTAGAGTTGTCTGCTGCTTTCTCTCAGACAAATTCCAATGTAAGGCCATGCCCTGTCACCCTTTCATCTTTCCCCGCCCCCTCAAATCATGGTATTATATGATACTATGCATCCTTCTGCTCCAATGGAACCATTCAGCAGCTCTCCCCTGGCTGCATGGAAGGAGGTGGAGGGCTCTCTCATTGTTCCAAATAATGGAAAGACAGGCTGTATGGTTGGCTCTGGCTTCTCTCTCTTAGCCCCTCACCCACCTGCTAGTGAGATAGAAGCTCTTTCTTCTTCTCCCTCCCTGTGATGTTTCTCGGGCATCCATGACTGTGAGTCACCTTGTTATCCCCCCCCGCCCCCCCGCATGCCTTCAGTGTGAGGGAGACTTGCTTGTGCTTAGCTGGGTGTCACCTCCCTGACACCACCAGCCTGTTAGCCACCCAAGCCCTCTCCTCTGGGCTATATCACCCTTTTCTTCACCTTGTAGGTTAACAATAGGTGCACCCTAGAACCCTTTGAATTGTACCCCTGTAATATCCAGCCCCTGATGCTGGCTACTCTCAGAAATTCCAGATCTTCTGCTCCCAAAGAAGCAGTGTACCCCAAATTACCAGTTTTACCTTAACCCACCACTTGTGCAAACCACACGGCACTTGTGAGCACTTATAATAAAACAAAAGCAGGCTTATTTAAGAAAGAATACAGATGTAGCTAGAAATGGGAGAAACTGATGAAACCAAGTGATTACAACACAAAACAATATCATAAAACTCGAACCTGGATCTACACTTATCAATAGTTACCTCTCCTATGCAATAAGGTAGATTTCCCCAAAGTTCAGTGTATTGCAGATCTGGCTGATTTAATAAAATCCAGGATCCAAATGTTCATGAAAAGCTCCTTGCTCCCCATGGGTTTTCTCAGTGAATGGACACGGAGTGCCTCTCCCTCCTCTGTGTTATACTAAAAACAGCCTTTTGTTTCTATTCACGGATAGGGAGAACCCCTGGCTTGCTGTAAAGTTTATTTTTTGCCTTTAAGTTTTTTGACTGTTTGTCATTGCCTCTGATGGTTTCTCACTCAGAGTCTCAACATTGTATAAGGCCAAACGATTGAGACTTGCATTGCATCACTGACCAAACAGAGTGGGGTGATAACTCCCCTTTGCCTGAATGGGCCATCACTGAGACACATTAACTCTTGGTGACTAACTTCTACTCCTGGTCTATAAAGCATTCTTTAAATATAGATACCTTATTCCTTAACTATTACTCATATTTACATCTTGCAATGATTATGAATCTTGATGAGCTTTCTGTAGATACCTTATGCATTACTCTTTATGGATAAATATGATGAATGAGTTTTGTCAGATCTGAGGTGCAAGATGTTTGCAAAGAACAGGGGACCCTATTCTACAGGGGTCTGTGTCACACTCCTCCCAGTTGATTGGAAGAAGGCTGTTTTTCCCCTTCCGAGGTTAGCAATCATTGGCACTCTCTCCTCTTTTCCCTACTCCTTCTCCCTATATGGTGACTGGTTTCTTGGTGGCTCATTTTCTCTACCTTTTGCTATCATAAGAGGGTGGCTTCCAAACCACTGTGTCTTTTTGCTTAGAGCTTGGATCTCTTCTATATCTCTAAAAAACACAAATGTCTGGAAGCCAGGAAATTCAACATTTATATTTGAAAGAAACCTCTAAATGTTGGAAAGTATGAAAAAAGCGGCGTTAATGCCCTCCCCAAACAACCTTAACTCTGCCTGTGCGTTCCCATCCACATCCTCCCACCCCCTGCCCCAAAACATGAGACAAATATTAATCATACTTCAAAATTGAGATCTTGAGCTGCGTAGCCCCAGCTACACTGGACATACAATCTGGATTAAATTGGACATACAAATGTGTATATCATTCACCACCTGTTTGACCAAAAAAACTAGATTCAATTCACTCTCCCTTAGACAACAGCAATGCCAACATCACTGTGTCTCTTAAGAGATGAAGGATGGTCTTGTGGTTCAAGCATAGGACTGACAGTTTGGAGACCTGGAATTTATGCTTGGCTCTGCCAGAGATTTCCTTTTGGAACTTGGGTAAATCTCTTAATCCATCTGTGGTTTAATTACAATGATGCCTGGTTACCACACACTGATGTTGTGAAGCTAAAAACACAGATGTTCATAGATCACTTTGAGATTCTTGGATGCTATATAAGTAGGATAGTCTAACAACATTAATTACACTTTACATAAAAGAAAAGACCTATCCGACTGCTACCTGAGACTTCCTAATTTAGGCCCCAGCTTAACAAAGCAAACAAGCGAGTGCTTAACTTTAAACAGGTTGAAATAAAACACATACTTAAGTGCTTTGATGGACTGGGGCCCTAACTCCCTGACATTAGCCACTGGAAATCATAGAAACATATTAATCCCTCACCACCTAGATTGTGTGCTGCAGACATTTAAAACCTAGTGTACTCCTGCATTCAGGCTACACAAACCATGGTGGATGTAATTTACGAAGCCTGCACTCACAGGATATGAATTTTAAGATTTCCTTAAATTTGTGGAATTCAGGCCCAATCACTAGTGTATCAAGTGTTGAACCTGGCAAATTTCAGGAAAATTTTTCATATGTCCATATGAGTCATGGCTCCTGGGTAGACTGCTCCTTCTGAGATCCCTTTCCAGTGACAGGCCCATGCCTCCACTTCTCTTTGGGATGGGACCATGCAGTCCAACCACTCTCTGAGTGGGTCTCCAGATTACACCCCTCTGGTTGCCAACCAGGATATCTAGCAGACTCAATGGGCTGGGTGGTGCCTGCAGGTGTTTTCCTTTGGGAAACAAGCCTCTTGGTAGACATGACTTAGCCTTGGTGACCCCTTTCTCTTTGGCGCCATGCTGTAACCTGTTAGCTATAGACCCTGATTCTCAGTCAGTCTGGGCGTCTCCTTGCATCCTTGTCAGTGATCACTGACACTCTCTGGGAAGCCTCTCTCAGCTCACCTGACCCTTCTCCCTTTTCTAGGCCCAGGGTCCTCTAATGGTTTAGTGTCCTCCTTTGATTCTACACTTAGTGTTGGGAAGATTAAACCTGGATGGAGTCACATTCCCCAATTAACAGCTTCCCCATTGTTCCCTCCAGGACTCTTATCCCTGTTATTGTTTTGCTATTCCAGCTTGGTCCTTTTAACCACCTTTTTGATTTAGCTCCATTGCAAGTAACAGATCACACAAACACACCACTCCCCATTCATAAAAAATAACACCGATATTTCCCAGTTCTCCACAACTATCTCATATGAAATGTTCTCAGAGTGGTAGCATAGGAGGGCATTTATTTATTTTGTTAATATTTGTAAAATGCAAACACTGAATTTCCAGGTTTTTGGATATGTGTTTTTTTTTAAATACACTGTTCCATTAATTCCCCTCCCCCTGCAAGTTATTAATACATATTTTCTTATCTTCTCTCCAGTTCAGTAATGATTTTTGTCTGGGATTGATATATGTTGTTCCAAAAACATTCATCATTAAATAGGAAAGCCTCATTTGTTTTGGCACTCATCTAGTTTTCAGCACACTCTACATGACAAGATTAGCTGTAGGAGAGTGCTGAGAAGCACATTAACATTACTTTTTAAGGGTATGTTTGGTTCAGAGAGTGAGCTGTTTGTTTTTCTTTGGGCATAATGGCATTGAAATGCAGCCAGACATT